>JAKSZU010000013.1:32281526-33524026 GCA_026018925.1 Tupaia tana | reverse complement strand
AGGTGACATAGCTATTCTTCATGTAGGAGGCAACGTTTTAGAATTCTGCTTTCTCTTACATCAGATATATCTTGTTTCCTCTCAATGAAAATATTAGTTCTAAATTAATCAATCACTAACAGACTATTTAAAACTATCTCATTCTTGTATTTATTCCTTTTTTTTTTTTGAGAGGTTTATGCTAGGGTGCATGCACTCGCCAGAAAGAGAGAGAGAGAGAGAGACAGAACACGAAAAATCAACCCCCCCAGGGGGGATGACCACGCCGCAATCCCTTCTCCTCTATTTTCCTCTTGAGATCTTGGGCACACGTGCACATGCGCCTGGCATGAGTTTAAGCCACTGGGTCTGGGACTCGAACCACGGTCAACTACATGGGAGTTCAGCAACATAGCCATTACACCAACTGCTGGTCCAAATTCCTAAAATATTTTAAAATTGGTTGTTCTCAGGAAAAAAATTATTCAGCACCCTGGCTCCCTACCTGTCTGTGGGATTTCTACAAAGGGTTCAGTTGCGAACCAACCTGTGGTCTGTTGGCTAAAGTGGCTGAATCTCACATGGCTATGTGGTTTGATTCCTGGACCTGGCGAATTGAAAAACATGTTGGACCCATGTGTGTGTGTGCTCAAAATCCCAAACAGAGGGAGAGCTAGAGGAAAAAGGACTATAGCATAACGATTTTTCATGGTGGGTATTCTCCCGCTTTCTCTCACTCTGTCTATCTCCAATTAGCACATGTGCCCTCTGGCAAATTAAAAAAAAAAGTGTTCAGTTGCATATGAAACTTCTGGTATTCTTGATTGCAATTAGATTCTAAATATTTTTTGCCTACCATCTACCACCCTGCCTTACAGGACAATTACACCTTATATTCTAACTGTCTCCTAGAATCACAGGAGCTGCTATTGTATTCTTGGGGCTTTTGCTTCCTTTGTGGCCTTCAAACCATATCCCCTATAACTTAGACCACGTAGTTTTTAATCTGCCAACAACAAACCAAATTAGGCCTATCCATATGAGAGAGCTGGAAAAACGGAATTAAAATACAAATTTATTTTAGTGCAAATAATTGAAAATCCTTGCATAGTTTTTTTTTTTTCTTATTTGTGTTTTTGTTTGGTTGTTTTTCCTAATATGCATTCTCCATGAGTTTTTTGGAGATCCCTCATTGATTTCTGGTTATGTTCATGGCTCCTTCTTTGACTGGGATCTTGTGGCACAGATTGCCATCTTAACTCCAAAAATTTGTGTTTCCCTTTCAAAGTGAAGAGTTGTTGCTCTGCACTGTTGCTGGAGAGTGGCTGCCAGGTAAGAGCTGTGTTCCCGGGGGCTGGCAGGTGGAGTGATGGTTAAGGGCGCTGGACTCCTACATGGCCAACTGCGGTTAAAAGTCCTGGATCTGGTGGCATATTTTCTCGCTCCCCCACTCCTCACTCTGTCCCTCTCTGGTCAAATTAATATAAGTAAAATGAAATAAAATAATTCTTAGAAAAACAACAACTATGTTCCCTAGCCCTCTCCACACATCCATGGATCTTGTGAGCGGTCTTTACCAATGCAGTGTGAGTAGAATTTATATGTACCACTTTTGACTTGGGGTATTTAAGAATTGGATGCACAGTCCTTCACACTCTCTTCTTCCTGGTCACTGGCTCAATAATGCCAAAATAACTTGAAAATCCCAAGATGGCAGAGCCATAAATAGAAGCAGCTTAGGTCCCTGAGGCACTGCTTGGAGGAGAACTCTCTGACCTACTTCAGACTATGATCTAAAAATGAAGTAAGGCTTCCTTATTTTTGTCATATTTTATTATGTTAATTCACTGAGATTTTGGGATTCTTCATTAGAGCAGCTAGTTTACCTTGATTAATACTGGACTTCTAAGCCCAAGTATTCGTATGAGGCCAGGTTCCTAAAATCAGATGAGCTTGAGTGTACTCCAAGTATCATTATGGTAGAGGTGCCGCGATGGCACAGTGGAAGTTCTGTCACTAAATCACTTCCACAGTTATTGTTGGGGGCTGTACCAAAGATCACCAGTAGCCTATAAGTATTCATGAACCCCTTCATCTACCTCAACCCTAGTTTTGTTATGGGTGAACATGTGTCGGGATAATAAAAACTGCATTTGTCCACCTCCCTTATATCCAGTGGTAACACAGCTCTGAACAATGAAATCTGTAAACAAATATGTGAGCTATGGAAAAGTTCCTTAAAATGAAGCAAAGATAAATGGCATGTCTCTTTTTCTTTTCCTTTTCTTCCTGTCTTCAATATTGATGCAATATGGAGCTTCAGGAGCCATCTTGTGACCATGAAAAATGGTGGGGAAAAAACACACCAAAAAAGGGAGTCTCTGGTAGCACCTTGTGCTGTGATACCAAGCCTGGACTGCCAAACATGGCATTCTTATGTAAGGAAAGAATAAATAAATTACTAATTTATTTAAGCCACTCAAAGTTTGATTATTTGTTACCTGCACCAGCTAAAAGCAATCTTAATGGGTACAGGGGTAGTCCTTCTAACACTGCCCATAGCACACACCTTCCTGATATGTTTGTCTCCCTGTTCATTTTCCTTTTCTTGGTTGGTTGGTTTGTTGTTTTGATTTAGGTGTTTTTTTTTTTGTTTGTTTGTTTTTTTTTAAGAGATTTTTGCTATAGGGTGGGTGTTCTTGCCTAGAGAGACAGAGACAGAAAGAAAGAAAGAAATCACTCCCCTGGGAGGGATGGCCATGCTGAAATCCCTTCTCCATTCTCCTGGGATCTTGGGCACACACACACACATGTGCCCACTGTGAGTTTTAAGCTGCCAGGTCTGGGACTCGAACTGAGGTTGGCCATGTGGAACTCCAGTGATATAACTGCTACACCATCTGCTGGCCCTTATTTTCCTCTTCTACTCATTTTTAATTCTTCCGATCCCAAAACTTACACGGGACAGCACCAGTCACTGAGTGAACCATCTGGTACCCCTGGTACCCCTGGAGGATAAAGACCTTGCCAACTCTTTCCCTAGTCATTTAACTTAGCCTCAAATACTGCCCCTTTGAGTGACACATAGCAATTTTCAGGCACCTTCTCTCTCCTTGATACCCTCAAACTAGTGCTTTAACTCTGGACCAGACAGCTCTGCAGTCTGGGCTCCATCAGTGTAATTATGGGATTTAAGAGAAACCTAAGAAGTTATTAAGTTCATTCACCTGCCTCCAGGGAGGACTGTGTTTAGCTCTTCCAGACATATAGTTGTCTTTCTTGGGCCAAAAGTCTTTCACAAAGCATGACTCACTTGGTAACTTTAAAGGAGTCGATTTAATCTGTTCTCAGTTTCTTTGCCAGTAAAATAGATACTATGCTGTGAGTAAGGAATGATAAGATCTTCTGTTTAAATATTATAAAGTTTAAAATAGGACAGGATTAATTCTTGTTGGGTGCTGTGTTAGATTAAAATGACCAAGTGTTTTGCAGTTCGTTCCATCAAGAGGTTTTTCCTATCCCTTATAGCTGAGTTGCCTTATGACTTGGTTTGTCCAATAAATGTGGTGAAAGTGATATTAAGGAGTTCCAACCTTGAGCCTGGTGCAGTCTTGTAGCTTGCACATTCATCCTCTTAGAACATCCCCTACACTGTGTAAGGATGTAATCTACTGAACAAGGAGAGACTATCTGAAAAGAGAAATGCCCAGCTAACAGTCAGCACTAAGGCCCTGGACTTGTGAATGAAGTCATCTGAGATCTGATAGCTTCACTTGAGCAACCTGGTATTTGTAGTTATATGAACGACCACAGAAAAACCAGCAGAAGAACTGTCCAGCTGAGCCCAACCCAAATTGCCAACTCACAGAATCATGAGAGGTAATAAACTCCGGTTGTTTTAAGTCACTAAACTTCAGAATAGTATGTTAGTTTCCGAGGACTGCCATGATAAATTACTGTAAACTGTATAGCCTAAAACAACATAAATGTATTTGCTTATAGTTAAGAAGGCTAGAAGTCTAAAAGCAAAGTGTCAGGAGGGCAATTCTCCCCTGGAAAGTGCTAGGAAAGAGTCTTTCCTTATCTCTTCTAGCTTCTTGTGGTTGTTTGCAGGACTTGACATTTCTTGGCTTGTGAGAGCGTAACTCCAAACGCTGCCTCTGTTTTTACGTGACTATCTCTATGTCTCTCTCTCTCTCTCTTTTTTGAGAGGTTTTTGCTATAGAATGCATGCGCTCACCAGAAAGACAGAAAGAGACAGAGAGACAGAAGTGAGAAATCACCCCCCAGGGGGGATGGCCACGCTGCAATCCCTTCTCCTCTATTCTCCTCTTGGGATCTTGGGCTACA
This sequence comes from Tupaia tana, assembly GCA_026018925.1. Taxonomy (NCBI): domain Eukaryota; kingdom Metazoa; phylum Chordata; class Mammalia; order Scandentia; family Tupaiidae; genus Tupaia; species Tupaia tana. The sequence goes on along the minus strand of JAKSZU010000013.1, from coordinate 33,519,697 downwards.
CACACATGATCCCAGCGTGAGTTTAAGCCACCGGGTCCGGGACTCAAACAGCGGTTGGCTACATGGAAGTCCAGCAACATAGCCATTGCACCAACTGCTGGTCCCTGCATCTCTTCTTATGAGGATACTAGTAATTGGATTTAGGCCCTCTCCAATCCAGTATGACCTCATCTTAACTTGATTATACACGAGAGATCCTACTTCCAAGTAGGATCAAATTCACAGGTACCAAGGCATAGGAATCTTTTGGGGAGGAGAAGGACACAATTAAAACTACAAAAGTGGCTGGTTCAATGGCAAATATAATTATGAAAGTACTCCTGCCTTTCATTTTTCTACTTCAAACAAATGAAATTAACTTAGAGATAATAGATGATAGTGTTGGTAAGAGTTTCAAAATCTCCTGTAAAGAAGGTATCTAAATAAAATAGTTTACTTACTGTGAGAAGTCCAAGTGCTAGTCCAAAGAAAATGTTGTTATACATGAGCCAGCATCAGGTTTCCTAAATAATTTTACCTGTGTAAGAGTTATATTATTGGAATAAAATAGATTCTTCCTAATATCCTTTGCTCAGCATTGCATGTCATCATCTGCATAAGTCACAACCTTGAAAGAGCCTCTGGTTACCGTTGTCCCACTTTTCTGCCTCATCCAGACTTTTTAAAGGAGTGGTATCCACCAGCTTCCTGTTTCCTCTGTACTGACTCTCTCCAGAACCCTATGAAATTTGACTTCCTTCTCCACAGTGCCACTAAAACTGCTGTTACAGACGTTTTCAATGACTACCTTCAAGGAAAATCCAGTGGCTCTTTCTTTGCCCTCATAATATGGCATATGACCTTTTTAACTACCCTCTTAGTGCCCTTTTCTCATACTCCAGCGTCTGCCATATCTTGGCCAAGTCCTCTCTCTTTGCTTTCTTTCTCACTACTGATAAGCAGTGACTCTTCCCCTAGGCCTATTCCTCTTCTCTTCCCACTATACCTTCCTGCTGAGAAAACTGGTTCATTCTTAAGTCTCCCAACTCCCTGCCTCAGAGATGACTTTTCTTTTCCTGTAAATAAAATATTTTAATTCAATTCCACTTACAAAATAAAAGTAGATTCCTTACCCTACAATGAGCACATGAGCAACATTTTCACATAGAGAAAACACAGATACATTCAACTGTTTAAAAGACATAAGATGACTTCCTAATCAGTATTTTCTATAACCTATTGTTCAGGCCTTAAGCCTGTATCTCAAGTTGCCGGGTAATAAGAGTATGTATTTGCTACTTACCTGTAATGGTCACGAGAGACCAAAAGTCTTAGTGGCTTATAAAAACAAAGACCTTCAGAGGGCAACTGTGGCTCTGTTCTAGTCATCTTTACTAGGATGAAGGGTGACAGATCAGCTCCTACCTGGAACATCGCTGGCTGCACAGAACAGGGAAAAGAACTTCTCTTCCATAGCTGGCTCTTAAAGCTTCTCCTCAGAAGATATGATTCCTCAGAATCATACCACTTTCAACAAGGTGAACAGTAAAATCCTCACCCAAGGAGGGAAAGCGAATATATCTAATGTATAGCCTACTACCTACTCTTTTTTTAAAAGACTTATTTAATTTTGTTATTATTTTTAATTGACTGGGATGTAGGGGAGGAGTGAAAAAGCAATTTATTTTTTAGTAACAATGATATCCTACTATACTTACAGCTTTGTGGCCACATATAAGTAAAGTATGACAGGGTAAAAACTTACCAAGAGGGACCAGCAGATGGTGTAATGGTTATATCGCTGGACTCCCATGTAGCCGAACACAGTTTGAATCCCTGACCCTACAGCTTAAAACTCTCACTGGGTGTGTGTGCATGCGTGCCCAAAGTCCCGGAGAAGAGAATGAAGGAGAACTGATTGTGGCATGGCCATCTGTCTGAGGGGAGGATTTCCCGTTTTTTGTTTCTGGTTCTCTGGTGAGCACACACATCCTATAGCAAAAATCTCTCTTTCTCTCTAAAAACAAAAAAAAAAAACCTTATCAAGATCTTTTTAATATTGTCTTTTTCTTGTTATTTTAAATTATCATGCATATGGTAATAACTTAGAAATATCTAGCCTTTAACCGTCGGCTGAATCTCAGATTCCTACGTAAAACTGCATAGCAGGTAATTCATTTCAATATCTAAAATGCATCTTAGATTTCACATGTCCCCTTTCAAAAATCTGTTCCTCCTCTAGTCTTTTCAATCTCCATTAAAAGTACTAATGTCCACCCATAGCTCTAACCATCCAGACATCTTGATTTCTCTCTATCTCCACCCCAAATCTATTGGGTTGTCAGAAGTCGTGACAAGTCTGTTTTTCTATGCAAAAATGCATCATGTCTTTTCCAATAACCCAATAGTCCATCAGCCTTAGCTACAAAAGATATCCCAGAGCTGACTCCTTGTCTCCCTCTGGACTCAGCTCTCTGGTCCTGTTTCCATCTTCTTTTTGCTGGGTACTGAGCTACCTCCCTGCTGGTCGTCTTGTTTCCATTCCCAACTTGTCGCAGGGTAGCTATAGTGATCTTAGCTATAGTGATCTTTTAAACACAAGTCAATCACATCATGACCCTGCTCCGAAAAGCCTTCCCAGTGCATTCAGAATAACATTTAAACTTTTCCCATTGCCCCTAAGGCCTTCATCTGTCTTGGTGTTCGCCTACTTCTCTCTTCCTCTGTACTCCTCTCCCCTCATGCACGCTACTTCAGCCACACAACTCTTGCTTTTCTTCTAAAACACCCAACTTATTCCTACTTCAGGCACAGCACTTGGTAATTCCCCCGCCTGGTTTTGGCCCAGGGGTTATCTCTCAGGAATGCTTTCCTTGACCATTCTGTCTAAAGTGTCCAGCGCCCCTCCCCCCCCCCGCCCATGGCCCTTTTAAATTCACTGCATAGCACTTATTTTATCTGATACACCTTTGCTTATTTACTGATTTTTTTTTTCACTGTCTCTCCACTGGAATTTTTTTCTTTTACAATAAGAACCCCATCTGTCTTATTTACGGCTCTATCCTCAGCACTTAGAACAGTGTCAGACATATAGTAAACTATAATCAATTATGCATCAAATGAGAGAATGAATAAATATTTAGTTGTTCCCCATATGCAGCTTATTCCCTTGGAAAAGTCTGAAGAGGCAGACCCCTCTCCTACCATTCTCATTGCCCTGGCCTAATCCCAGACCTCATCACCCCACACTGGAATAACTGCAGTCTCACTCCTCTCCTGGAACCCCCTCCAATCTACTCTGCACACTGTTCACTATTCTTCCCACCAACAGTTTCACCTATGAAGCACATGCCTGACTTTCAGGGCCTGGCTGAAGCCTCACCTCCTTAGAGGTGAGGTTTCTCTACTCACTAGAGCTTCTCCCCCTCTGACTCCTGTCATTCCTACCCTTAACCTTTACTAGCCACACAAACACTGTTCCCTATGTTCTCTAGCTTTTGCATTTATGTTAACCTGCTCATTCCAGCTGAATTTCTAAGGGCATATACTGTTTATTTTTGTAATTCTGTAATACTTAGAAAAAATATTAGGCAATCAAAAAAATCTTGTTAATTTGAATAAAATTATTAGATAAAGAACAAGATACAATAGGTAAACTGGATACCCTTTCTAAAGGGATACTGTGAGAAGAGGTAGTGATTTGGAATGAAAGAAGATATTTAAAGGTAAAGCAAATCAGCCAGAATGTCAACAGGCAGTCTTGTTCCCACAGAGAACAGATGGCCCCACTACCTTGAAACAGCATTTATGTTAACTAGCAGGATATGGGACTGCTGCATTGTCAGTGGACTTCGAACCTGACTAGCATGGGGAAAGTGGACTGTCATTCTAGTGTAAATTACTCCATGATGATTAGTACCCCTTAGAGAACTCCAGTTTGCCTCCCTAGTGAACCCCGAACTCCAGGTGGATTACCTCTCAATGAGAGCTCAGCTTATTTGGAGTGCTCACATTACACAGCAGAGAGCTGAGACAGACAACTCAGGCAGTCCCACCAGAGTGTCTGCTGTGTGTGGAGTACTGCCCACAGGGCAGCAAGGCCAAGCAGAGATCTAAATCTTCCCAGTTTGTCTAAATCATGCTGTGGTGCATTGGAGAATCTACGCCTCCCTGAACCAATGGAAGAATCAAGCCTAGCCATTCAGTCATATCAAGGCCTAAATATCTACATTAAGAATTCTGCCTCCCATGTGCCCTCAGCCTGCCAACCACAGCACACTATCACATAGGACCTACATCTTATCTTTAACTTAAACTTATGTTTCTAGTTTAATAGGCTTGCTTGAATGCTATTTCCAGAAGCTATGAAAGACATCGTCTACGTATATACGTACACACGCACACATACACAGCAGAAGCAGAACTTTAAGATAGTGATTGCTTTGAGGAAGCGACAGGGAGAACAGGAATGAGGAGCAGAGCAAAAGGGATATCAAGTTTACCTGTAATGTTCCCTTTTTAATTTAAAATAATCCAAAGTCAAGGTGGCAAAAGGTTAACATTTGTTCATTCTGGTCAGGGGGCCTTCAGATATTTGCCACACAATCATCTGTACAATCTATATTTCTGAGACCTTTCAAGTATAAAGAAAGCAGATTCTCCCCCAAAGGAAAAAGATTTCATATCACAGAAAATATTTTTAAATATTAGTGTCCTCAGGCTTCGGAGAATAATTATAATAGAATTTCCAAAAAATATTTTGGATGATGCTAGTATCTCTAGTGGCATGACCCCAAAGATGACCACTTTGAAGGCACACCCAACACAAAGGGCTAGGAAGCAATGACAGGCTCCCCCCTTTTCCAGCTCATAATTTTGGATCAGTCTCCTTGCTCCTTGCAGACAAGGTGCATAACTCACTTTTGTTTGTGGTTCCAGGGCCTAGCATGGCACTTAGAATATAATAAACTTCAATAGCTGGAGTGAATGAATGAATGGATGGATCAGTTATCAAACCAACTAGCCTAGGATTTATAAGCCTACTATTTATTAAGAGATAAGAGAATCAGCAGGTGGCATGGTGATTAAGGCCCTGGATCCCACACGGGCAATTCTACAGTTTAAGTTCCAGGTCTAGGAGCCTAAAAAACACACTGGGAGCATGTACATGTGTGCCCAAAATCCCAAGAGAAGATTGGAGGAGACTGGATTTAGGCATGGCCATTGTCCCTGAGGTACGATTTCTCACTTTCCCTCTCTCTCAGTCTCTATCCAGCCAGCACATGCATTTAAAAAAAAAAAAAAAAAAAAAAAGAGAGAGAGAGAGAGAGATTTTTACTATAGGGCACTTGTGCTTGCCAGAGAGACAAAAACACAGAGAGACAGAAAGTAAGAAATCACCCCCCCAGGGGGTATGGCCACGCCGCAATCCCTTCTCCTCCATTCTCCTCCTAAGATCTTTGGCATGCACACACATGCACCTGGCATGAGTTTTAAGTCACTAGGTCCAGGACTTGAACTGCAGCCAATCACATGGGAGTCCAGCAACGTAACCATTACGCCATCTGCTGGTCCCCAGCACATGCATCTTTAAAAATAAATAAATAAAAGAGAGAGAGAGAGAGAGAGAGAGAGAGAGAGAGAGAGAGAGAGAGACCAGCAGATAGTGTAATGGTTACATTGCTGCACTCCCATGTAGTCCCAGACCCAGTGGCTTAAAACTCACGTCAGGCGTGTGTGCATGCCCAAAGTCCCAGGAGGAGAATAGAGGAGACGGGACTGTGGTATGGCCATCCCCCCCAGGGAGTGATTTCTTGCTTTCTGTCTCTCTGTATCTCTCTGGCAAGCGCACACACACTATAGCAAAAATCTCTTAGATGGGAGAAAGAGGGTAGGGTTGAATACTTACAGTTCTGCATTTGTTAATCTAGCTCCAGTTGGCTATTTCTATTTTTGGCCTCTACTGTAGAAGAATAACCAATTTTCTCCTTTGAATAATGAGAATAATAGGGAAAAGTCAAGTTTTTTAATGTTTCTGAGCAGAATAATCCTAACATGCCACATTAACCCCAAAAGCCAATCCCAGAAGAAAAAAAAAAGTTTGAAGAAGTCCATACTCTACACTCCCATCCAAGTGCAAACACATACAGTGAGTTACATACTCTGAAATTTTATTTCATGATAGAAAAATACATCGATCTTCCAGTTGCTGTTTTACTGAAAAGGTGTGGGGATTGTGCACTGAAAGGAGAGGTAGATTGGGTTATATTGTTAGGCAAAGTAAAAAGCACCATTCAAAGTCTGGACACCAAAGATAAAATCTAATCAAGAAAGATCTAAAGTGTTAGAACAACCTATTTTTATTATTAACTCACCTATTCAAGGAACAGATGTAGAGTATGAAAAAAAAAAAAGAAGTTATCACCATCTACACTGTAGTTACATATAAGGCAAAAAAAAAAAAAAAAAAAAAAAGAAGAAATGCAAGACTATTTTTAAGGCCTAAAGAATGACTTCTGAGGTCATCCAGTGACTGAGGAGAGAAGCTAAACAGGAAGAAGTTAGAGATATTTAAGAGATGAGGTCAAGATTGGTGGGTAAAAATGTGAAAGAATGCTAGAACTCGGTAGAGGTGTGAACATTAGGGAAAGAGCATTCTTAGGACCACTGGTGGATGTGTAACTAGTCAACCTTTTTAGGAGCCAATCTGTCATTCAAAAAGCTTGAAAAATGTTTTGCCTTAAATCACACATTTCCACTGTTAGAAATCTGTAAGGGAGTACTTGCACTAGCATAGAAAGATGCACATATAAGACTGCTCCAACCAGCCTTACACGTTCTTGTGAAAAAGTGAAACCTATCTTAATGCCCAATAATATAATAAATGATGTTATAAATAAATCATATATCATAACATATGAATAAACCATCACATATCTCATCAACAGAATTCGGTCTATATTGTAATGTATATCTATACTGATTGGCGTTTTAAATTTACAAAAACATTATAGGTTTGGCTCTATGGCCTGGTAGTTCAAGCAACAAGATCCCACATGGCCAACCTCATGGTTTGAATCCCAGCTCCTATGGCCTGAGAAATACGCCACGTGCATGTGTGCATGTGTGCCCAGAATCCCAAAAGGGAGAGATAAAGAAGAAGAGACTGTGGCAGGACCAGTCCCCAAGGAAGGTGCTTTCTCCCTTCTCTCTCTCTGTCTCTGTCTCTCTCTTGAGACCATACATGCTCTCTAGCACAAAGAAAAAAAATATTAGAAGTAGTATGTACAATATGATGTTTTTTGTAAAAATTTTGGGTTGTCAAAAAAGTCAGGACACATTTTTGCATAGAAAAACAGAAAAAAACTACAACACGACTTTTCCAGCAACCCAATATATGGACATACATCCAAAAGTTAACACCTGTAATTTATGGATGGTAGAAATGTAGGTTTACTTTTTGATTATTGTACATCCCTATTTGTGATGATAAACATGGATGTAGAGAACAGAGGGCTGGATGACTCTAGTTCTGCAGCTACCATTCCTCCTTCGTAATCTTGCATTTGATAGGAATGCAGTGGGACATGATATGATATCTTGTACCCTAGGCCAACTTCACCCATCTGTTCATTTCACCAGAACCTTTGCATGCAGATACATTCATACACACATTCCAGGATGTCCATCTGTTTTTGTTCTATGTATCCTCATGTTGGAGTGTGGCAACCCGTACCACTACTACGGACACTCTAGAAGCACAGAAACCACACTTGGCTAAGATGCTACTAATGTCATGTGTATACCTACAGCCCAGGGAACCTTTCCAGCTGCTGACTGATAAATTGAACTGGACTCTTGTGGGAACATGGGTAGCACATTCCCATTGCCTTCACCCTTTATCAAACTGCCCCAACAATAATAAGTACTTAGTTGTTTGCCATTGAAAAGAACCAAGTTCTCCTATTTCTCAGCTGTTTGCCACAAGAAGTTTGAGTATTGTTACATTCCTACCTTCTTCAGGTCCTGTTATAGGGGATAGAAAGTTTAAATGCTTTTAACATCATCCCCTTCTATTACTAGCTCTGTGGAGAGCTGAGAGTAGACCGGATCCCCTGAGCTCTCTCTTTCTCCCTAGGTAACAACATGACGTTGTTCTATTTTCTTTCCACAAGTTCATGGTGAAATAAACATTAGCTTCACAAATACATATGTATTAAAAAACTCAAAGAACTCCAACTAAAAGTTTCACCCTGGTACACAATTCTTTCCACCTATGTTCTGTAAGGTTATTTTTGGAACAGTATTAGACAATGCCTGAACTTTTCCAAGAAATTGGAAGAAAACAATTCTAAATGTTAAAGATCAAAGATTCCAAATTTGATTGTATTGGTTTTTAGTCTAGAATACACCCGACAAGTGAAGAAGTTCTTGAAACTCTACCACCTCCCTTCACCAGCTATCACCACTAGTCAAGAGCAGCACTGTTTTCACTGCAGACACACATTTGTGTGTGTGGATACGTACTCTCCACTGTTTTTATTCACAATGGAGAGTACATGCTCAGGCATAAGAGAGGGAGAGAAAGAGAAAGACAGGCACCTTTGACAGAGTCTTATCAAGCCACAATTCCCTTCCTCTAGCCCTCCAGCTCATCAAGATCAACTGGAGATCCAAACCCAAGGTTGGCCATATGGCTTCCGCCATTGCAGTTCAGTATGCTACCACTTGTGCTACAAAGACGGGGGCCATATGTTTTTATGTTCATATTATCTTGGCAGACAAAATTAGCAAATACTTATCAGGAAGCTCTCGATACTTCATCTTGTTCTGATTCTAATGCCCCAAATTTATAGGAATTGTTCTTGAACACAATCTTTACGTGATTTTATTCTCTTTTCTTGGTACCTTGTTTTTCTCTTCCACAAATCACTCCTGATAATGACTCTTATGCCTAAGACAGCTTTGTTTCTTTTTTTTAATGATGAAATGAAGGGTTATAAAGTTTTTCATATAACACGACGTATAACAGTTATTTATTTTTATTTTAAAATTAAACTAAGACAGCAGCATGGTATAGTGGTTAAGGGGGAGGATTCTGGAGCCAGACTACTTGTATTTAAACTATGAATTAAGCTCTGCCCTTAATTACTGACTTTTGACTTTAGGCAATTTACATAACTTCTCTGTGCTCAGTTACTTCATCTGTAAAATGAAGATAGTAATTGTTCCTACCTCATAGGGTGAATGAGTTATATGTAAAGACTTAGGCCTGTACCTGAGACACAGTAAACATTCAAAAAGTATAAGCCATAATTCTGTATTCCTTCCAATCTTGAATGTCCAGAGAATCCTCAATGTTATTTTGCATCTCCACTTTTTATTCCATTTTTCCATAATTCTTATTTTACTTTAATATTTGATTAAGTTCTAGTTATAGTCTGTTTGAAAGTAATCAAGATTTTGCTTAATGAATTTTCAGAGTATTCGTATTTTTTTATAATTGTAAAAGTACTAAATTCCTGTAAGAAAAGAATGTAATTAACCAACTTGAATATACCTACAAGGAGTGTAATAACATTTAATGTAGCAGTACCGGAAGTCCCAAACAGAGACACCATTATGAACTGCCTAACTCAGATTTAATCTTTCCTTTGCACGTAGAAAGTCAGTGACAAGTAAACTGAAATTAAGACAAGTATGTAACACTTCTAAGCAGTTCAGTTTTTACTCTTCCAATTCAGAAAACTTTACTGGTGTGTCTTTCCTTTTACAACTTCCTGAGCTATGGTTTCTAGAGATTTGTTTAACTACACCAAGTTATATAGTTACATTTAATGCTCAAAACAAGTCCTATATGATTTCCAACACATGGAAGTTCAGCTTTGTAAGATAATGAGAGGGACAGGGCAGCTACAGAGGCATGGTCACGAGGGGCATTCCTTGGCTTTGGCTCTGCCGAAAGACAGGCACCTCTGTACTGGGCAATGCTGCTTGTGGGAAAATGAAGAATGTTAAAACAATGGGGGAGGGGCAGATGGTGGCAGAGTGGTAAAATGAAATGGCTCTGTGAGGCAGTCTCAAATAAAAAGACTCCTGGTTCAAGTCTGGAGACTTCCCTGAGTATTCCAGGCATGTGCTTGTTGGGGATGCAGTCTCTCTCTCTCTCTCTAGGAAGAAATAGATAAACTTAAAAAAAATGGGGGTATTTACTAAGTATAAGGTAGTTTGCTCACCCCGTGTTGAGGATGGTGTGGGCAGAAATGAGCTCCTTACAAATAAAATTTTTAGCATATTATATTTTCATATTTTATTAATAGGAAGGACACTGGTTTTACCCACACATTAAAAAATTATTTCTTTAATTTGATTTTTATCATTATTTTTATTTTTTAAGTTTGCTACAGGACATGTGCACTCACCAAAGGGGGTGCAGGGAATGAGAAAGCAAGCCACCAGCTCCAAGACTCGAACCATGGGGGGCCATGTGGGAGTCCAGTGCCTTAACCACCACCCCACCTGCTGGTCCCTCACAAATATTTTTAAGAGATAGTTTACATAATTCTGAGCAAAAGGGTGAAAAACATGAACGCATGCTAAATCTACTTTTGGCCATATTTCAACACTGTCTTACTTTTGTAATTTAATCTATTTTTAAAAAATAATAGTCATGGAAGAAAAAACATTTCTAGCTTCAAAATTGAAAAAAAAACCACATTGTTCATTTGTTTACATATTAAACACTGGTCAGAAACAGAAAAATTTGCCAATGCTGCTACTGAAAAGATTGTTTTAAAATTGAACTAATTATTTGCTTGTTTTTAAAGGAAATTTTTAAGACACGTGAACCAAGATAGAACGGGCCCTGTTAAGAGCACACTCTTTGGAGCAGTTTGCAATCCTGGCTCTGCCACGCTGGTTGTGTGACCCCGAACAAGTTACATTGCCTGTACAAATTGTCTCCAAGTTTAATTCTCCTCTTCTGTATGAGATTGACTTCAGTCTCATAAGGCTTTGGGGAGAATTTAATGATAAAATCCAGTAAATAATAACAGTGTGTCTGGAACATACTAAATGCTCAATAGGTGGTGAATTTTAGTATTAGATTAATACTAGGTATGTCCTTATTAAACCACTCAGTTGAAAAATAATTTCTGCAAAGCTCTTGAGTATAATTCCTTCACCTAATACACAAAAACGCTTAGAAAGGGAAAACAGAACTCCAAGAACAGGAATAGCTCATCCATTTTCTTGCTTGAGGACTATAGAATATTTTCTATCTTATCTGAGTGAAGCTCTTTGTACTCAGATTCCATCACATGTTCTGTTTGGTGTCTTTGGCACAGGGATGGAAGACATATGAGGGAAGACATTGGTCCCAAGAAAACTCCAACCAGCAAATGGCACCTCCATACCCAGCCCAAACTGCTCTCTGCTGGAAAGGACTCCAACTTCAGCCTTCCTTCCTACTTTTCTTTCTTAGAATCTCAAAGATGATGATGGAGCTGGTGATAACAAAGAAGCTGATGGGAATGTTGATGGTGACGGCTACCATTTACTTAACATTTATTCTGAGCCATGAACTACAAGCATTTTGTACTCGTTATTTCAGTTCATCCTCCCAACAATACTAAAGTGCAGGTCCTAGGATTATCTCCATTTATCACATAAAGATATCAAGATTTAGACAGGTTAAATAGCATGCCCAGTGTCACACAGTTTATAGCAGAGAGCCAATGTGCAAGCAGATCTGATTCCAGCTAGGGCCTAAATTATTTTTTTTAAATTTTTTTATTGAGAGGTTTTTCTTATAGGCCGCAAGCGCTCACCAGAAAGACAGAGAGAGAAAGAGAGATCGAAAGCAAGAAATCACCCTCCAGGGGGGATGGCCACGCTGCAATCCCTTTTCCTCCTTTCTCTTGGGATCTTGGGCACACACGCACACGTGCCTGACATGAGTTTAATCCACCCAGTCTGGGACTTGTACAACAGTCGATTACATGGGAGTCCAGCAACATAGCCGTATCCCAAGGGCCTAAATTCTTAACCCTAAGACTGCACCAACCCCAGGGCTGCTTGCAAATCTCTATATAGGATTAGTCCAGGTCCTGGCCATAAACCATATCAACTCCACCCAACCCCATAGTGTAGTATCTTCCTACCCACATCACACGTCCTAGCCTAAAATTCACAGGGATACAGCGTAGAGGAGTGGTAGCTACGGCAAGTGTTACATTCCTGGAAGACCTCAGTTTGATTCCTCATATTTCCCCAAATGAATCGTCCTTCCTGGCATGCACAATTACAAAATCCCATTCGGAAGAAAAAAAAAAAACTTCTATAGGGAGATTCTTGATCTACCTTATGCCTTTTGACTAGTACATTTTGGCCGCCAACATTAATACACAGTACATACTAAAAATTAAACTCATTCGACAGATGAATAGTAAGGTAAGAGAGACAGTTTGGTCACTACTACACAGCAGGTGGAAATAATATTGCCAATAAAGTTCAACGTGCCCTCGGGAAGTCCTTACCGCCTCATTATTCTGGGCTTTTAATTCCTTGTGGTTCAAACCTCTTCACAAAATAATAGCTCAAAGATCAACTTACCACCGACCAGCCTTCCCTGGGCTCAGCTAAAAGCTGACTAAAATTCTAAGGCAGTGAGAACAGTTGACTAAGTTGACCCTTCAGGGCCAGTTACACATTATCTTTTAACTAGACAGTCCAGATTTCTCAGGGCAAGACAAAAATGCCCCCAAATACTTGTCAGCAGTTTTCAGAGGAAAAACTGCAGTTAAAGCACCTCGGCTGTGAACTCTGAGCAGTAAATGTGCTTACATTTAGTCTGGGCAATTTTGATTATGAATTGAGCAGTGAGCTGGGATACTGGTGTCCGCAGGTTTCTGCTGGAGTATTTTGAATCTAAAAATGTCAGCCATGGTTCATTCCTTTTTGTTTATTTAAGTGGAGAATTTTTTAAAAATCATTTTTTCCACTTCATGGCTCCTTTGGACCAGGGAATAAAAATAGCGTTGTCATCAGGAACCAAACTGTTTCTGGAATTATAAAAGAGAAGCGAAGGAGACCTACTCAGGACAGCCAAAGTCTTGAAGCAGCCCGCCTCAAAGCAAAACTCTCATTTCAGCCACTTCGCTTCTTCTTCTCCAACCAGCCTCAAAGGAAAGGGCAGTTTATGAGAAACTCGGTCTCAGCGTTCCAATGCGGTTCACCCTGCGCTCATCGCACTCCCCGGGCTGGGCCACCTGTCGGAAGCCCGGGGCGGCGCGGGCGAGGCGGGGTTGGGAAGGTGGCCCTAGAGGTTGCTCGGGGAAGGGACACTGGTGGCCAAGGGCAACCGAGAGGACTGGCGCTCTCGGGGAGGACGTGGCTGAGTCCAGAGCTCGGGCTATCGCACGCTCAATGGCTCCATGCAACAGCCTCCGGGACCCGGCGCCCCCCGAGGTCTCAGGTGCGCCCCGCCGCGGGCTCCCAAGGGCTTGCCCGGCTACAGCCCTCGGAGCTGCCCTCGGCGCGGAGCTGGGCGGACCCGGGCTGGTGCTGCGCGGCGCGCACGCCTTACCTGTTGATCTTGAGCGCGAAGGCGCGGCGCTCTGCGCTCGGCAGCGTGGCCATGGCCCGCCCGCGGATCGGTGGCCTCTAGGGTCGCGAGGTGCAGAGACTGTGGGCCCGGCGTGCTGCAGAACCGCCGCAGCGCATGCCGAGCCAGTCGCGAGCCTCATCTGTCAGTCGGGGCTGGAAACTTCCGCATTTCCACCTTCTGCGCTGAAATCACCCCGAGGGAGGGCCCAGCCTCCGAGCGGCGGCGGCGGCGGCGGCGGCGGCGGCGGCGGCGGCCAGCCCAGCCAGCCCAGCCAGCCCAGCCAGCCGCCGTCCGCCTGGCACGCAGGGAACGGCGGGCGAGGAGGGTGTGGACACAGCGCGGAACTGCCCTCCGGATACTCGGACCGACGGCGCGCTCTTCCCGGGGCCCTGACCTCGGGCAGAAAGGAGCGCGGGCGGATGACCAGGCGACACGCAGCGCAGGCCGGAAACTCCATCTGCCCGAAGCTGCGAAGCTGCCAGAGAATGTGGGCGAGCGGGGGAGCCTGCGCCTTCCGCCCGCGCGGCAAAGTTGGCGAGGTCGGGAAACCAACCCCGGGACTCTTTTAGGCTAGGCCTTATGAAGACATCTGCCCTGAGACAAGGCAGATAAGGAAAAAGAAGAGTTGAAAAAGGTCATTGCCAAACAAGTGTGTGTGTGTGTGTGTGTGTGTGTGTGCGCGCGCGTGCGCGCGCGCGTCGAAAAATCGACGGTGCACATCATGTAATGTTCTTTGCTGAAGATGAGGAATATGGTAAAGTCTTCTATGATCACACACTGCAAGCATGCTTTGAAAAACCATGTCGTAGCCCGCAAAATTATATACCAATTAAATGCAAATAAGAAAGTATAAAACTAAAATAGAAAAAGTCAGTGTCATCTCTTAGGATACAAATCAAGGATAAAAATCACCTGTCCCTCATCCTTCCTAGTGTACTTTAAAAAAATATAATGGATCTATTCAAAGAATAAATATTGAGTTATTTACTTTTTGAAGAAGTGGAGACAAATGCTTTTCTCTAAGGAAACACTATATGTATTAATATGATTCAGAATACACCTTATCCCAGTTTATTTCAGTTTCAGATTGAGATGTCTTCTAAGAAGCCCAGTTCCAAACTCAAGAAAGAAATTGAAAAAGTCCCCATGCTAACTGGGGTAGAAAAACCTGTGTTCATTTCAGTTTGCAGGTTTGCTCCAAGTTGTGCTATGCAAGACACTTTTTATGTAATACCTCTATTTGTCAACTTGCCTTTAAAACAACACTAAAGCTGGCTAGTGGGTGGCTTGGTGGTGAGGGTGCTGGACTCCCACATGGCTGACCATGGTTTGAATCCCTGACCTGGTGGCTTGAAACCATGCCTAGATGTGTGTGCATGCATGCCTAAAATCCCAGGAGGAGAATGGAGAAGAAGGGAGTGTGGCTTAGCCATCTCCTCTGGAGGGAGTGATTTCTCACTTTTCCTCTCCCTCTCTCTCTCCCCCTCTCTCTCTCTTCCCAACGAGTGCACACATCCTATGGCAAAAAAAACTTAAATATATACATATATATGTATATATACATATATATTATATCTAAAATATGTACCAAAGCAAGGTATTTTTGATTCAAAGCTGCACTGTGCAATATGGTACTAAGTTGAAATAGTCTGAAATAAAATGTGCTGGGTGTGTAAAATACACACTGGATTTTAAAGACAGTATAGAAAAACTAATGCAAAATACCACGTTAATAATTTTTATGTTGATTGCATATTAAGTGATACTTTGGGTATATTAAGTAAATAATATATAATTAAAATTAATTTCACCTGTTTGTTTTTCCCTTTGAAAAATGTAGCTTGCATTAAAATTACATATGAATGGCTCACACTGTGGAACACATTATATGTCTATTAGACAGTGCCAGCCAAATACAACCTAATTTGTAGCCGGATAGTAAAATGCCTAAGGACTGTGTTCTGTGTCTTTTGACGGCCTTCCTTTCTCTGGTTTGGCTGAGTCAGGTAGTTTAGTTACCTAACTCAGAGCTGATTAGGTAACTTCCCTACCTCCATTCCCAAATATGAATTCCTTTTTAAGCATGTAAGACAAGTACACAGGTATAACATTGCATAGATCACAAAAACAGAAACTTTTTGAGCTGTGGAGTTCCTGATTTTCAAAATTCCCCTAAGTATATTTACTATACTGGAATTTAGGAACAAAACTTTGGATAGAAAATGCTAGGAGAGGGACCAGCAGTTAGCGTAATGGCTATGTCGCTGGACTCCCACGTAGTCGACCGCGGTTCGAGTCCCGGACCGGGTGGCTTAAACTCACGCCGGGCGTGTGTGCATGCGTGCCCAAGATCCCGAGAGGAGAATGGAGGAGACGGGATTGCGGCGTGGCCATCCCCCCTGGGGGGTGATTTCTCACTTTCTGTTTCTCTGTCTCTCTCTGTCTGGTGAGTGCACGTGCCCTATAGCACGTGGAACCTCTCCAAAAAAAAAAAAAGAAAGAAAGAAAAAAAAATGCTAGGAGAACAATTAATTCTATGAGTATTTCTTCACTCTGGGAACCAATGAATGATTTGTAGAAAATGTTTTCCACCTGAATCTCTGTCTACTGTGTACTAAGTTGGCCTTTCAGGTGGTCTTCTCCAAGTTTCTGAATGTTTGTGATATATACTTCCATGCTGAGCAAAAATAAACTAGTTTCTACACAAACAAATAAATGTAGCGAGAATATCTCAAATTGTCAGGAGGTGCAGTCAAGGAAACTTTTTGTGAAGGTGGTGGTGGGTGGTCATAAAATCTTCCCTTAAATCATGCTGCATTCAACTTGTTATTTGGTATCTAACTATAGAAATTAGACCACTATTGTTATCCTTCATGTGGTCGATTTCCTGATGATTAGAAAATGACTCCAAATTTCCCAAACAGTCTTTTAATCTTATCTAATTAACAGTCTTTTAACCAGTTTTAATTCATCCTGAATGTGTTATTCATTAATGTAGTCAAATGTGTATTTTTAAATTTTATTTGTTCTTAGACACATTCACAGACTGCTAGCAAACTTTGAAAATAGCCACCCAAGTGCCTTTCTTCCTCACTCTCATTGTTTCTTAGTTCTCTGTAGTTGGGCTTCTCTCATTGCCCACTGTCCAAAGTGAACTCCAGGAGGCCTCCTTAATTCCACACGTGAGGTTCTCTCTTGATTTTCCACTTTCTCTATATCTTTGTGTCATTCAGTTTTCTTTTCTACCTTTATAAAATTTCTTCATTGTTTTTGTGACAGACCATATATCAATTACCCTAAAATCTCTTCTAGTTTCCTCACACCTTATAGTTTCCCCAGAGGTAAGAAGTATAAGGTGTGAGGAAAGCCAATCTCTTTCTTTAATTTATATCTAAACCTATTTTATTTAACAAACAACTGAACATCACTTACCTGTACCAGGCTCTGCTCCAAGTTTTTAAAACGATTAGCGAATCTATAGCAATCATTAGGTAATAATATTATCACCACTTTGTAATGGGGGAGAAACTGAGGCTCAGAAAGAGTAAGTGACTTGTCTAAAATCATAAAGTAATTGTTGTTTATTATGACTATTGTTTTTTCATGCTAGAGGGCATGTGCATGAGTGAGAGGGAGAGAGAAAAGTCACTCCCTCAATGGAGCCATACCATAGCATTTTATTAGTGAAAGGACTTGATTAATTTATTGATTATTGAATGAATTCATTTGTTATCAATATAATGTGCCTTCTATTCAGTCTCCAAATATTTACTAAGTGGTTACCATATGTCGGGTATATGGTGACAGTAGGGGCAAAACAATGAACAATACTTGTTCCTTGACTTCCTGGAACTCATGGTCTAGGAATGAGACCCATGTTAAGAAGGAGAGAAGAGGCTGGGGTTCCACGTGACAGTGCAGGACCGTTTTGCCTTACAACACTCTGGGAGAGTGAGGAAGCACAAAGAGGAAATGACTTATTCTTGTGGAGAGGGTGGTGGCAAAGAGAATGACGCTGAGGAAGAATGACTTTACCAGTGCAGTGACATTGGCACAGGTCTTAAACAAGAAGTTTACCAGGCAGAGTCAGTGTATTCAGGACATTCTGGCAGAAGAACACCATTTGCAAAGGCAGGGAGACAGGAGACTCCACTGTCCATCCCAAGATGAGAAGTACAAAGGGAACCCAGGAGTGAAGTGGTAAGAAATAAAACCTTGAAGGTGGGCAGGCCCTGAGTGTGAGAGGCCCACTTTCTGACTTGATCCCACAGGACACTGAAAACCACCAGACAATGATTGCTATTTCTGTACGTATATATCACCTCTTGGTGAGACTTCTTGCTACCTGGCAGTCCTCCATGAGGAAGCTGCTAGTGCCCAGTAGAATAGGGAGGAAAGGGTGGTGAGTATTATACCTCCTGGCTTTACCACTGCCATCCCCACCTTCCTCAAGTAAATCACCACATAAACTGGACACTAATGAAGAAAGAAAGAGTTCTGAACTGACCCTGTAGGTGGTTAAGGGAACTGTAGGAATCCCAGCCCCTGTGGTCTGAAAAAACATACTGAATATGTGTGCGTGCATGCTCTGTTTCCCAACAGGATGGGGGAAATGGAGGGGAAGGGACTGTGGCATGACCATGCCCTGTTGAGGCATACTTTCTCCCTCTGTGTCTGTCTGTCTCTGGCAAGCACATGAACCATCTGACAACGAAAGAAAAAGAAACAAACAGTTCTTTGTAGAAGAATCTGAGCAATGTCTCCAAAGTCCTATCTCACAGAGAAAGGAGGAATGTAAGGAGGACAGAAAGGTGCCAGTCCTCTACTTCGGTGACTTCCTCCCCTCACTGGAGTCCCCTACGTTCACTGCCTTGCTGCTGATAGCCAGCTTCCCCATGCTCTTCCTTCAGGCCTCTTTGTTGACCCACTGCCCCATCAGTCTACTTTTCTCACTTGTCTGTTAGGATCTTTGTGTTTTTCCTATTGATGTATACCTAATTTTTAATAATATGTTACTACTATGGGATATCTCCCTGTAAGTAACCATGCTTTCTCTAAATACCTTGCACCATTGGAGAAGGATAAAAACCAGACAGGTTTACAGAATCCTTGGAAATTTTGTTGGCTTCTAACGTCTGATAGCATCAAACCAAATTTACATAAATTTTTGAAGTGCTTTTTCGCCATTTGAGTACTCTTTAATCCTTCCAGTTCACTTCATCCCAACTCACACTTGTACATATGACCATTAACAGTTTAGATAGCATGGCTAGCACCAGAACATTTCCAGAAGCAAAAAGAAACTGCGGTGGTCTCTGGCCAGTCTTACCTGGCTCAGTCTCTCCTGGTCCTTGCACACAACTGATTAGATGGGGCTGCCCACTCGTCATCAGTTGTATGACCTCTGTGATTTTTTCCTTTTATTTTTTATTTTTTTTTTTTTTGCCAGAGTTAGGCAACTTCAGGTCTCCCAGTTATAAAAAAAAGTAGTCATTTTTGGGACCAGCAGTTAGCATAATGGCTATGTCGCTGGACTCCCATGTAGTAGACTGCGGGTCGCGTCCCGGACCCGGTGGCTTAAACTCACGCCAGGCGCGTGTGCGTGCGTGCCCAAGATCCCGAGAGGAGAATGGAGGAGAAGGGATTGCGGCATGGCCATCCTCTCTGGGGGGTGATTTCTCGCTTTCTGTCTCTCTGTCTCTGTCTGTCTGGCGAGTGCACGTGCCCTATAGCAAAAACCTCTCAAATAAATAAATAAATAAATAAATAAAAAGAAAGAACATGTCCAGCTTCCAGAAGCCCCACTGTATGCATTCCCAAGTATAACGAATATCCTATTAACACAATAGATTGCTGTTATCTTCTTCTGAAGTTCACGTGAGTGGGATCTTTTCTGTCTAATCAACATTATATTTGTGAGTTTTTCCTCTAGTTGGGGACTGTTCATTATCATTACTGGGTGACCACGTTATGAATATATATACCTGAAGAGCTAATATTTATTCAATTAATCTCTTCTTTCAGAGTAGCTCAAAGGCTTGACTGGCCACTCCAGAGTTTTCTTAATTACAACTTGAACCCCAGGGAGAACCTTTAAGTCATTTTAATGACTTGCATTGGTGTCAGGACAAAGCACTTTAATTCTTCCCAAGTTAAAAACAAAAGAAAACAAAACAAACTGTGTAGAGGGATTGCTCTGTGATTCAGTGGTAGTGCACTGCTGAAGTGATGCCAGCCCCCTGTGAAGCTCATGGGTTGGTCCCCTGGTTGGCAGGTACGCATTGGTGCTTCTGTGATCCTGGTAGATCTCAGAGACTAGAGTGGGGGCTAACCGGGGGAGAGCCTGCTGGGTGGCTCCTTGCTTTTCTCCCTCTTTCCTCCTCTCTCATTCTCTTGAATGAAAGAAATAAACTTAAAAAACAACAACAATAACAACTATTTACAAAGATGGATTTTTTTTCACAAAAAGTTTATTATTTCTAACCATTCTTTCCCTTTTATCCCATCAATCTATTCTGTTAATTTGGCTGAGTTCAAGTCACAGAATGTTTGAACTGGAGAAAAACCACATCTTCTGGGAAACATTTTATATAAATTCTGATAACAGCTGTATGCATTTCTATTTCCTCAGGAATTATGATAAGAAGTTTTATCACATAGGCCCCAAGAAAAGTCGCAACAGATCTATTTAAAGTAACAACTGGAGATCAGAAAGACTTTTCTGAAAATTTTTCACATTGTACTTTATAACGATGTAATGGAATTTTTTCAGTTAAAATGAAAAGGCTTCATAGCATGAAAAAATTACATCTGAGAATAAGATGATCTTTTAGTTTCTATTTAAATAAAAATTCACATTTTTAAGTTTCACAGCAAAATTCTATAAGTTTTTGGAAATTTGTCAGCATTTACCTCATGAATTAATATCTACAATACAATTTTAAATGTGGGAGTTAAAATAGTATCTATGCTCTCAATAAATGAAAAGCACTAAATATTTTCTTGGGCTAGCCCTGCTGTCTAGTGGTTAAGGAATTAGATCCAATATGGCCAACCACACAGCTTGAACTGCAACCCTGGGGACCTGAAAACCATGCTGGGTGTGTGTGCCGGTGTGCCCAAAATTCCAACAGGATGGAGAGAGGGAGGAGAGGAATTGTGGCATGACCACACCCATAGGGGGGGTCGCAGGGAATCCTTTCTTTCACTCTCCTTCTTTCTGTCTCTCTGCTCTGCTGATTGCATGCTTCTCTGGCAAATATAAAAAGACCTTTCTTATATAAAATCCTGTTTGACAAATGATACAATAGCATAAAAACATCATTTTAAATAAAAATCTTGTTTTAAAGTTTTTTCTTTCTTTCATGAACAAGAGAGACAGAGAAAAGGAGAGAGATGGCAAGTCCAATAGAGTCTTTCATGACACGACTTACTCCCAGCCTCAGCTAGCCCTGGAAAGGGCACACACTTCCCTGACATGTTCAGGGAGGTCTCTGCATGTGAGCCTGGAACCTTCCTGTGGAAGTTAGCATCACGGAATATTGTATTAGTGTTATACCACCTTTTAGTCCCTAAAAAAATCTTTCATTCATATAAAGATTGTGTATATAAGTTCATTTGTTCATTCATTCAGTAAAATATTTAGTGAGCACCCACTATGCACTAGGCATTGTACTAGGCTATCGACACTTCATGTCATATGAGTAAAATGAATACTGCTACAGTCTGCAGGAGCTGATAGTCTAGTGTAGTTAAGGGATAGCGAAGCAGACAGATAATCCCTGTACAGAGTAAGCACTGCTTGGAGAGGGCACAGAAGATTCATATGCACTCTAGAAGCACACAAAAGACACAGATCAATCCTTGAGAGATCATGGAGCCTTTTCCAGAGAAATTATGTCTAAGGTGGGCAAAAAAGATACAGAAGGGACCAGCAGTTAGCGTAATGGCTATGTCGCTGGACTCCCATGTAGTCGACCGCGGTTCGAGTCCCGGACCTGGTGGCTTAAACTCACGCTGGGCACGTGTGCATGTGTGCCCAAGATCCCGAGAGGAGAATGGAGGAGACGGGATTGTGGTGTGGCCATCCCCTCCCGGGGGTGATTTTTTGCTTTCTGTCTCTCTGTCTCTCTCTCTCTTTCTGGCGAGCGCACATGTGCAATAGCAAAAACGTCTCCTAAAAAAGAAAAAGATACAGAATAGAAGGGAAGGTTGTTCAAAAGTTTACAAAGGCTGAAGCAAGTGGAGGCTGTTCACTAATAGAGAGGCAGATCATATAGGGGACTGGACTGGAAAAGGAGAAGGGAACATAACTAAATGAGATGGGGATATGAAAATGAACCCTCAAAAAACCTCAGAAAGAAATCATCATTTAAATAATGGAGTTGAGTGAAAGAGTTCAGAGTCAGGTCAACTTGGGTTCAAATCCTAGCTTCATCACTTAGTAAATGGGTGAAGCTGAACAAATGCTTTGACTTTTCAGTGTCTCAGTTTCTTCTTTGTAGAATAGGGGTAAAATTTCGAGCAGTATATGGTTATAAGGATTAAAGGGATAAAGCATGCAAGAGTGCCTATCCTAGTCCCTCATATATATATAGTAAACATTCAAAACTCAGAGGCTTTGTTATTTCAGAGAAAGCTAGGGGGTAGGTGAAGGATTAGTAGTAACTATGAACTATATTCAAAGATAAATGCCAGGAAGATAGGAAGGGTTTACAAGATCACTTTGACTGTAGTTAAAGCTGTTTGTAGCTGACGTTTTTCTTTTCGGTTGACAAATAAACCGTAAAAGTGAATGAACTTGTGGTTCCTTAGATAAAAGCACAAGTCAGAGTGGTCATTTCTGTTCTATGGACATGGTTGTTGACCAGATACACTTGAGTGTGGAGGCGGCCAGTAGCAAAATGATAAAGCAGGTCTGTTTGTCTTCAAATACTCCCAAGCCAGCTGTTGGTTCTCCTGTAAAAATGCAGAATTGATTCCTGGGTAGAGATGATCAATTAAATGTATACATTCACTTTAGTTCTCTGCTAAAACCTAATAAAATGACAGTAAAGGGATTGCTTTTTAGGGCAGAAGCCCACAATGATGATGATATTAAGAGGGAAGACAAGAACAAGATCTTGGAATTTAGAAGTCATATAAATAAGTAACTTATTTAACAGACTCAAGAAAGATGGTCTCTCAGCTTGCCTTGGGTATCAGATCACCTCCAGAGGAAAAAGATGTAAAGACACTGATGTCAAGAGTGCCCCAAATAAATGACCCAGCCAGATGACCCCAACTGAAGCCCAAGGTTAACAAGATTCATCCATAATGAGAAGTTCCAGAACTTTTTAGATCCTCACTCTTAGATTTTAGTATAGACCAAGGATTAGCAGGTGTCTGTGGACACTCACCAACATGAAACGTAGAGACAAAATGAACAAAAGCAATTTGGAAGTAACAAAGACTATATTGGGAGAAGAAAACTATCATTAATATCCATAGAGAATGGGCCAGCCTGTGGCCAGGTGATTAAGGGAGCTGAATCCCACATGGTCAAACCTGTGTTGGAGTCTGGGCCTGGTGGCTTGGAAAATATGATACGCAATGTGTGTGCATGCCCCAGATATCAAAAGGAGATAAAAATGAAGGAGAAAGGATTATAAAGTGACCTTAATCCATGGGGAGTGCTTTCTCCCTTTCTCTCCTGCTTTCTCTGATAAGTGCACATGCTTCTGGCAATTGAAAGCAAACAGATGGGGACCAGCAGATGGTGTAATGGTTATGTCACTAGACTTCCATGTAGTCAACTGCAGTTTGAGTTCCAAACCCGGAGGCTTGCAATTCACACTGGGTGCATGTGGGTGTGTGCCTAAAATCCCAAGAAGAGAATGGAGGAAAAGAGACTGCGGCATGGCCATCCTCCTGGGGGGTGTTTTCTCACTTTCTGTCTTGCTGTCTCCCCCATGAGCACATGCACCCTATATAGCAAAAATCTCTCTCTCTCCCTCTTTTTTTTTGAAGAGGTTTTTGTTATAGGGCACATGCACTCGCAAGAAAGACAGACAGAGAGACAGAAAGCAAGAAATCATCCCCCAGGGGCGATGGCCACGCCATAATCCCTTCTCCTCCATTCTCCTCTTGGGATCTTGGGCACACATGCACATGCACGCGGCGTGAGTTTAAGCCACCAGGTCTGGGACTCAAATTGCAGTTGACTACATGGGAGTCTAGCAACATAGTCATTACACAATCTGCTGGTCCCAGCAAAAATCTCTCTTGAAAAAAAAAAAAATAGATGAGGGCCAGCAGGAGGTGCAGTTGTTAAGACACTGGACTCCCACATGGCTGACCGTGGTTTAAGTCCTGGCCTGCCAGGTCCCTATGCGTGTGTGCCCAAAATCCAAGAAGGAGAAGGGAGCACGGCACGGCCATCCTCCCAGGGAGTGATTTCTCATTTTCCCTCTCACTGTCTTTCTCTGTTTTTCTCCAGTGAGTGTACATGCTGTATAGCAAAACCCTGGAAAAAAATTTTTTTTAAAGCAAACAAACTAACAAACCAGAGGAAAACAAACAAAGCCCCAAAATCTCTAGACCTTAATGTTTTTCTAAGGCACATTGACATGATAAGATCAACACTTACAAGAGCTCAAAGAATATGCCTTTGACTTTATAAATTTAGAGAAATGATTTAATTGGAATGATTTTTTACAAAGGAACGGAAGATCTGAAACAATTGGATTTCTGCTAATATCTAGAATATTTAAGGTTTATGTTTACTGTGATGTCAATGGAGAACTCAACAATTCTACTGATTTCCAGGTTGATCCATGTCCTTTGTCATAAGACAAAGACTGTGTTAGCAATGAAGTCTGCTCATTCATAAGCTAACATTTCTTCATGTGCAGATGAAGGATAAAAAGTCAAGGAAGTAAATAATATTTAAAGAAAAAACCAGTTTATTGTATAAACAAAGACAGAAAACAGGTCCCTGAAAATGACTACAACAAATTATAATGGTGGGAAGCATTTTCATAAGACATAGCTAATTATTATGAAACTATTGCTAAGAACTTAGTGCAATTTTTAATTGTTAATGAGAGGGAAAAAAAGAAAACAAAACAAACAGGGTTCTGCTATTATTAAATAAAAGGAGAATTAGTAATAGAATTCCTAACTCAGGTACTTTTAAATTATTCTAGACATAGTTTAGAAGGATTTTCCTTGAAGGAGGAGTAAATATGCTGGAAGATGTTGATTTGAAGAAAGTTCTGGAAAGAAAGATGATGTAATTGAAATGGAGATAGTAAGTGACAGAGTAGTTTGAAAATATAGGCTGTGAGTTCTCTTTCCCACTGTACAAGATGGCAGGTGAAAAAGTTGCAAAGCAGGATACTAAGGAGAAGAAACCTGAAGCCAAGAAAGTTGATGCCAGTGGCAAGGTTAAAAAGGGTGACCCCAAGGCTAAAAAGCCCAAGAAGGGGAAGCCCCATTGCAGTCGAAACCCGGTCCTAGTCCAGGGCATTGGCAGATACTTCCGGTCTGCCATGTATTCCAGGAAAGTCATGTACAAGAGGAAATACTTGGCCACTAAATCCAGGATTGAAAAGAAAAAGGAGGAGAAGGTTCTTACGACTGTCACAAAACCAGTTGGTGGAGACAAGGATGGTGGTACCTGGGTGGTTAAACTGCGCAAAATGCCTAGGTATTATCCTACTGAAGATGTGCTTTAAAAGCTGTGGAGCCAGGGCTAAAAACCAGCATGTGAGAAAGCTGCAAGCTAGCATCACTCCTGGGACCATTCTGATCATGCTCACTGGAAGCCACAGAGGCAAGAGAGTGGTTTTCCTGAAGCAGCTGAGCAGAGGCTTGCTACTTGTAACTGGACCAATGGTTCTCAATCGAGTTCCACTGCATAGAACACACCAGAAATTTATCATTGCCACCTCCATGAACATTGATATCAGCAAAGTAAAAATCCCAAAGCACCTTACCAATGCTTACTTCAAGAAAAAGAACTGCGGGGGACCAGCAGTTAGCGTAATGGCTAATGTCTCTGGACTCCCATGTAGTCAACCACAGTTCAAGTCTCGAACCCAGTGGCTTAAACTCATGCTGGGCGCGTATGCATGCGTGCCCAAGATCCCAAGAGGAGAATGGAGTAGAAGGGATTGTGGCATGGCCACCCACCTGGGGGGTGATTTCTCACTTTCTGTCTCTTTGTCTCTCTGTCGTTCTGGCGAGCGCACACTCCTTATAGCAAAAACAAAAACAAAAACAGAAACAAAAAACAAACAAACAAACAAAAAAAAAAAAGAGAGAAACTGCAGAAGCCCAGACACCAGGAAGGTGAGATCTCCAACATAGAGAAGGAGAAATACGAGATTTCAGAGCACGCTGTGGACTTGCAAATTTTTACCAAAAATCAAAGCTGTTCCTCTGCTCCAGGCCTACCTGCGATCTGTGTTTGCCCTTACAAATGGAGTTTATTCTCACAAATTGGTGTTCTAAATTTTTTGCCAAGAACCTAATTAAATAACTGATCACAATTAAAAAATAAAAAGAAAGAAGGAAAATATAGGCTGCCATGTATTCGGAGAAGCCTACACTAAGACTCACAGGCAGAAAGGACATGTTAAATAGGGGACAGGAAGTAAACCAATCTAAGGAAATAATTCCTTAGGTGAAGTTGTTGTGACTGTTAATGGTTTGAATGTATCCCCCTGAAATTCACACGCTGAGACTTAAGCACCAATGTGATAGTCTTAAGAGGTGAGTGATTAAGTAATGAAGGTAGAACTCTCATGAATGGGATTAGTACAAGGAAACTGTGCTGGCTTTTGCCCCTTTCGTGTCTTCTGCCTGGCAAGGACACAGTGCTTGTCTTCTCCAGAGCACACGTTGTTCAAGCTGCCAGCTTGGAAGCAGAAATGGAGCCCTCACCAGACTCCAAACCTGCTACTGCCTTGATCTTGGACTGCCCAGCATCCAGAAACATGTGAAATAAATTCCTAATATTTCTGAATTAATCTCAGGTATTTTGCTATAGCAATGTGAAGGGACTATGATAGTGACTAACTGAGAGACAGCACAATGGGACACTGGTCTTCAAGCCAGAAGACCTGGGTTTGCCAAAGTACAGGATTTCAGGAAAGTGCAATAAAACACTATTTGAAGAGAATTGAGGGGATAGTAAGAGGAAGGAAGAATAAAGATGCTTTGTTTCTGTGTCTTTTATTTATACTGAAGAAATCATGAGCAAGTGCCTGTGAATTTTGAAAGACACTTCTCTAGAACTATAAAAAATTAGGCCTAGCCTTGGTGGTGCAGGTAGAAGTGTACTGATGTGCAGTGCTGGAAGCCACGTGCTCAGCCATGGGTTTGGGTCCTCAGTTGACCTGAACACTCCTGGCACACACCCAAGGTCCTGAGAGGTTGGAGGGCTAGGGGAAATGGATTGCAGTGTGATGAGACTCTGTGGAGGGTGCTCCCGCTTTAGCTCTCTTGCTTTCTCTCTCATGAAAGCAGTACAATAAAACATTAAATGAATAAATAAGTAAAACTCCAAAATTAGAAAGTGAAACCTAGTAAAGCCACAAACATAAGTTTTAAATTTCTACTGAGAAGAGAACAGACTATTATTTAGATTGTTTACTAAACACAGGAGGATTTATGTTTTAAAACATAAATCATTGCATAGTACTTTTTCCATTTTGCTCAACTCTCATTCTTTGCCTAAAAATATATTTTAGAAATACTAATGTAAATGGTATATTTAGAGAGACTAGTGCACCATTTAAGTAGGTGGGCCTATAGATTTTAAGTAGTGTTTTCTTTTTAGACTATTTTAAAAAAATTTTGTGAGAAGCTGATTTACAAGTAACTGGACAGTAAGTTATGCCTTATTAATAGGATGGTTTAACCTCTGAAAGTAATGAATTCAAACAATGTCACAGACAGCTTTTGAAATTAATACCACGTCCCCTAAAAAAACACTAAAATGTACATATTTCACCTGCCAGCCACTTTCAACATTCTGGAGAGAGAACAAGTTCTTACAGTGGTTATATATCTTAACCGAGGACTATCTGACACTTGAACGTTGATATTCGACATTGACTAAAATAGTCACAGTAATAAAAGCCATTGGCCTCTGGCCTTATCAATACATTCTCAAAAGTTTAAGTGCACCAACTGAAAAATGTCAAATAAACTGATAAACATTAAGCATTTTAAAAATGTTTCATTTTCTTATTTGCTACAGCCAGATAAGAGGAACTGGGTTAATTTTGAAACCCTCAGTTTCCTTTTCTCTGAACCGGTAGCTATGCCTGGCCACTAGTTGTGTTCTTTCCTTTACAGGAAGTTGCAAAAATGAGAGGGAGAGAGAAAAAAAAAAAAGTTGGCATTATTTTTAGCTTTCCTCTGATTTGGATGTAGCTACAGACCTTAACGTTTTCTCATAGCAACTAATGTAACTATTTAAAGGAGAAAAATGAAGGAAAAGGAATAGTAGGGAAGTATGCTGAAGGACACATGGCAGGGTTATTGTCATAACCCCGAGCTACTGGATTCCAGGCAGCTAAAGCTTATCTCCTCTACTCCCACCTAAAAGTGCTCCTACAGCAAAGCAGAGACTCAAGAATTGCCTAAGTCAAGTCTCATCCAGGCCAGATATCTGTGTCCTTGGAGAAATATTAGTTTAAGTTTCTCAGTTCTAATGGTTCTCTGAATAGCAGTGCTATGGTAATCATAATACCTAATCCTTTGAGGGCACAGGCTTGTTGCAATGGCAAAAGACTTACAAGCTAAATTTTATATAGCAAGGATGATCTATTTTTGCAAAATTTCATTCAATTTAGCTTAAGAAAACAGAAAATTTTGTTAGTTTAGTTCAGGAGCTGGCAAAACATGATCTGCTGCCTTTTATTCCATAGCCCAAAAGTGAAGAATAGTTTTTACATCTTTAATAGATTGAAAGACATTAAAAGACTATTATTTTAGACCTGGCCCTGTAGCCTAGTAGTTAAGGGAACAGGGTTCCACATGGCCGACTACAGTTTGAATCCCAGCCCTAGTGATTTGAAAAATGCACAGGGCACATGTGCGTGCGTGCCCCAAATCCTATCCAGGTGAAGAAATGGAGAAGAAAGTTTTGCAGCATGCCATGCCCAATTAGGGATTGTTTTCTCCCTCTATATCTCTCTTTCTCTCTCTCTCAGGCTAGTGCACACAGTCCCTGGCAATTAGAAAAAGAAGAAAAAGAGGACCAGCAAGTTAAGTATGCTGTTTAAGATGCTGGACAACCACACGACTGACCATGGTTCGAGTCCCCGACTTGGCGGCTTATGTGCATGCATACTCAAAATCTTGAGAGGAGACTGGAGGAGAAGGGACTGCAGTGTGATCATTCTCCCTGGGGGTGAGTTCTCATTTTCCTTTCTATGTCTCTCTCTGGTGAGCACATATGCCCTATGGGGGGAAAATTATTCCATGATGTGAAAATTATGTGGAATTCAAATTTTGAACTTCGTAGAAATGTTCTCTTATAAGTACCTACATAATGTCTACAAATCTGCGTTATTTGGCCTGTAAATCCTAAAATCTTTATGACCTGATTTTACAGGAAAAGTTTGCAGATTTCTGGTTTAGAATAACATGGAATTTAGTGACTCTCAGATCTATATTGAACCCTAGCAATGACCTTTACTGATTAAGATACTTAACTTTATTTATTTTTTAGAGAGATATTTTTGCTATAGTACATGCGCTCATCAGAGAGACCGAGAAAAACAGAGAGACAAAAAGTGAGAAATCACCCCCAAGGGGCGACGGCCACACCTCAATCCCTTCTCCATTCTCTTCTAGGGATTTTGGGCACACACACACACACACACACACACACACATGCCTGTTGTGAATTTTAAGGCACCAGGTCTGGGATTTGAACTGTGGTCGCTACGTGGGAGTTCAGCAACATAAAAATTACACCATCTGCTGATCCTGATACTTAATATTTTTTCCTTTCTTTTTTTGGAGAGGTTTTTTGCCATAGGGCATGTGCGCTCACCAGACAGACAGAGAGAGACAGAGAGACAGAAAGCGAGAAATCACCCCCCGGGGTGATGGCCACGCCACAATCCCTTCTCCTCTATTCTCCTCTCGGGATCTTGGGCACGCAAGTACACGTGCCCGGCGTGCGTTTAAGCCACGGGTCCGGGACTCGAACCGCGGTTGACTACATGGGAGTCCAGCGACAAAGTCATTACGCTAACTGCTGGTCCCAATACTTAATTTTTTTAACCCTCAGTATTTTCATAAAATTGGGCACACAAATAGTATTTACCTGGAAGAGTTAAATGAGATCGTGTGTTTAATGTGCTTAACACAATGCATATCAGATGATAGAAGCTTAACATATTATTATGATTACTGTTATTGTTGTTTTATCATAAGGTAAATGAGATTAAATAAAACAGTAAAGCTAAATGAGGAAGAAATGTTTAATTTACACTCAAAACCATTATAGATGCTACCATAGTATATTTTGGAAATTTTTTACTTATTAAAAACATTTAAAACATTTATCACTCATGATAGATAAAGTTGGTAAATTCTGTGTTATAATAGAAGTAAGAAAAAAAAAGTCATACATACCCAGCAATCTAGGGAAAGCTGAGATTACAACCATATAGGTGAATAAACCAAAACTTTCACCTTTTCAGATCTATGCTTGCTAAATTCTAATTCCTAGAGTCAGGAAAGCAAAAAGCAAAATGCTACAGAATCTATGGATTGGTATTTTGATGAAGAGAAATGTGGAAACAAATTAAAGAAAAAATTTCATCAAGCTGTAATCTTTATGCTCATTACCTAAGATCAAGACATGAAACTACTGGCAGTGGTACTTCTCTATGAAGAAGAGAACATACTGGCACCCCCACATTTTGATTCATAGACAGGTCTTTAACTCTTTTTAAAAATAGCTTTATTGAGATAAAGTTCATATATAATATAATTCACCTATTTAAAGTATACAATTCATTATTTTTGGTATATTCAGAGTTGTGCTACTATAATCAAATTTACAACATATTTTCATTACTCCCAAATGAAACATTATATCCCATTAGCAGTTACCCTCCAACCTTCAGCTCCTGAGAACCACTAATCTACTTTCTGCCTCTGTAGGTTTGCCTATTCTGGACATTTTACAGAAATGAAATGATCTAGGTGGTCTTTTGTGAATGGCTTTTTTTCACTTAGCTTAATGGTATCAAGATTCTTTCATTTTGTAGCAAGTATCAGTGCTGCATTCTTGTTTATTGTCAAATAATTTTCATGTATGGGTGTATCACACTTTATTCCTCAAATGGACAATCTATCAGTGTGTTGATCAGTTGACGGGCATTTGAAGTACATTTAACTTTTGAGCAATGTGTAAAACTCATTCTGCTCTGACTGAGGCTACACGCCATTATAGTAATGCTTTTTGGAGACCTTGACTGAGCTAGCCTCACAGAGTATAGGCAGTTCTTTCTGAGAGATAAGAGATTGCAATATACCATACAGACAGAACCGTGTAAAGGAATCTGCAAGAACTTGCAAGATACAAAAGGAGGTGATCAGGGTTGTGATATTGATAGCGTCTGTTCAAGCAGCAATGCAATGCCAAAGTGTCACCAATTGAATAGTGTGATGTTTGTGGGTACAATGAATGTCATTCCTTCCTTGCGGCTGGCAAATAAAAAAAATAAAGAAAAAACCCATGGCATTCTTAAAGCCAAAATGTTTGTGAACCATTGTGTTGAGGGCTTAATGCTTTCTATTTGGGGCTGTCCATCACAGCTTCTGTCTTCTGGTAAAATGAACTCAACTATTAGGCTCCAGGTCTTCACTTCATTTCTTCCTTAGCTAGTTCATAATTTCATTGCCAGAACTGACAAAGCATTCAATCCCTGATTTCTCAGGCCAAGTATATTTGTGAATATCACAATAAACTAATTTGCACTGCTGGAACCCTCTTCCTTAGCTGTGTTCTGGCTTAAGTATGATTATACCAAAGACAGTTTCAAGTTATGTATATCCACATCAGTAGAACTAAAGGCATATACCAGCATGGTTTATGAGGAATTTCAGAGAAGAAACGAAGGAAGAAATCAATAATTTGCTTCACATCAGCACAACAGGAAAAGATATGGGGCTTTTGCATCAAATATACTTTATAACCTAACTTGGCCAAGTAATTTAACCTCTTCATGCCTCAAGGTATAAAAATAATAGGGACAGCAGATGGCATAGTGGTTAAGTCACTGGACTCCCATATGGCTAACCCTGGTTTGATTCTTTATCCATTCGGCTTGAAATACTCTGGGTACATGTGTATGCATGCCCAAAATCCTGAGAGGAGAATGGAAGAGAGGGGACTGTGGCAAGGCCATTCCCCCTGGAGGGAGTGATTTTCTCTCTCTCTCTCTCTCTCTCTTTCCAGTGAGTGCACAAGCCCTATAGCAAAAATATCTCTCTAGAAAAGGGAGGGGGGAGATAATAACATATCATAGGATCGTTCTGTGAATTAAACATGCACAAAATTCATGAATAGAAGTGCAATTGCTTTGATAAAGAAATGAAAATAAAGGTCATGATAAACTACACTATTATTTTGTACTTGATTGGCAAAAAATTGATAATATTGACATTTAGATCAATGATATTTCTCACACATTATTGGGGGAATGGATGTATTTTTACAAACATTTTGAAAAATAATTGTGTATTTGCTTATAAAATATAATATTTGCATAATTTAAGGCCTAGCAATTCTATTCTGACTAGACATCTAAGAGAAACTTGAGTACACATGCACTGGGGACAATGTTCATAGTGACACTGTTCATAAGAAGTAAATCTGAAAACAATTGACAGGAAATAGATAAATAGGTGAATAGCTGCACAATGGAATATACAATAGTACAGCAGTGGTATTGAAAAATGCATGGCAAATCCCAGGAGATTATATATTGTATAGTACTCTCCACAAAGTTAAAAAATAAGTATAATTAATAGCATAGTCTGAGTATATAATATGTAATAAAACTAAAAAAGAAAAGAGAGAATGATCAACAATCTAGAATCAATTCATGATAGTGATTACTATCCCAGGGAAGAGTCTGTGGGTTGGAATAATGGAGGGGCACATAGGCAGCTGTAATTAATCGACAATGTCTTTGGATTAGAAGTGAGGTAAAAGGAGTTCACTATATATATATATATATATATATATATATATATATATATGTAATATATATATGTAATATACATATGTGTGTGTGTATATATATATATATATATATATATATATATATATGGAAGAGCTATTGCTATATTAGTGAATAGAGACTGTCATAAACCAATGAATATAATCACTGAACTCGGGTTACATGAGGTTCAAATAAATGAGAAAGAAAAACTAATGTATGTGCATTGTAGAAGTTTGAATATACATTATATAATATATATTTACAAAAAGAAAAAAGTTTCACTGGTTCTCTTTCAGGTAGATTGTAGTGTTATTACTATTATCATTTTGAGAGGTTTTTGCTATAGGACGCATGCGCTCGCCAGAAAGAGAGACAGAGAGACAGAAAGCGAGAAATCACCCCCTAGGGGGGATCGCCACACCCAATCTCTTCTTCTCCATTCTCTTCTTGGGATCTTGGGCACCCTCGCACAAGCACCGGGTGTGAGTTTAAGCCACTGGGTCCTGGATTAGAACTGTGGTCGGCTACATGGCAGTCCGGCGACATAACCATTACACTAACTGCAGGTCCCAGACTGTAGTGTTATTACCTTCCATTCTGTCCCGTATGAATTTAAAAAAAATTTTAATAAGACACAAAATGTCAAGTTAGTAAGGTCTGTTCTAGATGGAAACTATTTAGGTCAGGCCACCCACTTCAGGTTCCAGCCTACCTGGACTCAGCACTACCAAGGGCCAGCAGCCATTAGGCTGTGAGCGACAGACATTGACAACTTCAAGGCCTCAACCGCCAAGGAGCCCTATAAGCTCGCGCAGCCTCCTCTCGTTCCGAGAACTAGTCCTGGGGGGCGTGCCCAGCTTCTGGGGCGGCGGCTAAAAGGCGAGTTGGTTCCCAGCCCGAGCTCAGGTTGGGGCGGGTCTGGAGGAGCTCTGCGGCGCGGTGTGATAACGTCACACCACGGACCCGAGGTGGTATGTTGCGCATGCGCGCTTGCGCTTCGGCGTCTTAGTCCTAGTTCCCGAGCTGAGGGAAAAGTGTGTTGTAGGCCAGGATGTTACAGACTTTTGGTGGTGCGGAGGACCAAGAGGAGCCTGCGGAGGAGGACTGTCCTGAATTGGTTCCCATTGAGACGAAGCAAAGAGAAGAGGAGGAGGAAAAGACTGTCCTCGGCGCCAAGATCCCAGTCACAATTATCACCGGGTATTTAGGTAACTAACCATCCCGGTCAGAAAATGCCGTGAACTCTGGTGTCCTGAGATTTTGGGTGCAGCCGGTGCCTCTTCTCCTTAGGCACTGGGGCCTCCTGGCCAGGAGCAAATGTCTTTGAGGTAGGGGCCGGGTCACGTGCTCCTGGTATGGGTCACCTGTCATTTCGGGGGTTAATGATGCACCCACACTTGTGCTTTAGAGTCCCGTTTCTCAAGTTAGATCGGAAGTTAGCCTCACATTTTGAAGCGAGGCTTTGAAGTCCGGTCTTGCCACCTAATTATCCATGTGATCTCTGACAAGTTATCTTTCTGAAGCTCATTCACCGCTCCTGAAAATGGAGCTAATACCGGTCACCCGTTCAGCTTGTTTGCTCATCTGCCAAATGGGGCAGGAAACACCTGCCTTGTAAGTATTGCCATTAAAAGCTGTCCTGTCTTTAAAATGCTGGACACCTGGGGCCATTCCTCAGTGGATTCCCCTTCACCACGAGTAACCCTTCCAGCCATTCAGGCAAACAATCATGCAAAGTACGGTAGTACTCTGATCAGAAAGGTGTCTCAAGCTGTGTTTGCAAAGCATTGTTGGAGAAAGTAAGAATAAAGACTGCCCTCTGAGATTCTGTTTCTCAGACTGAGGACGTTCAGGAATGCACAGGGATACTTGAAACCACAGGTTTGTAAACAGTCCAGTTTCTTGAAAGACAGTTTATGTGCTTACACTAGAGAGTATTTGTTGGAAAAGTTTGACAAGTATTATTTTAAATCCTCAAGAATTAAGGAGAAGGGCTAGATTAAATACATGGTTATAAAAATGTGGAGACAACTAACAAGTGTAAAGAAAGTGTTTCTATTTTAGGTAAATAATAGGAATTTGCACACCCGAGGGCCTTTCACATAAAAATAAATCACTAGTGTGTGTATGTTTTTAATAGACTGTAAAGTTTATTTCCATTTTTACTCAAGATTAATTTTTTTTTTTTGGAGAGGTTTTTTTGCTATAGGGCACGTGCGCTCGCCAAACACACAGAGAGAGACAGAAAATGAGAAATC
Organism: Tupaia tana; assembly: GCA_026018925.1. Taxonomy (NCBI): domain Eukaryota; kingdom Metazoa; phylum Chordata; class Mammalia; order Scandentia; family Tupaiidae; genus Tupaia; species Tupaia tana. The sequence goes on along the minus strand of JAKSZU010000013.1, from coordinate 33,484,610 downwards.
ACCCCCCAGGGGGAATGGCCATGCCACAGTCCCTTCTCCTCCATTCTCCTCTCAGGATCTTGGGCACGCACGCACACACGCCCGGAGTGAGTTTTAAGCCACTGGGTCCAGGAAGTGAACCGTGGTTGACTATGTGGGAATCCAGCAACATAGCTGTTACGCTAACTGCTGGTCCCTCAAGATTAATTTTTTTAAGGAATTGATTTTTAGTATTTCTCCATTGTTATTCAGAGGCAGTTTTACTGAGAGGTTGAGTAGATTCCTTGTCAAAAACAGTGTAAGTAATTATTGATTGAGTAATTGATTGATTTGATCAGAGAGGGATTGAGTGAGAGAAAGAGAGAGGGAAAGTGAGAAAGGAAGCCACCTGGGACTTGGAAGGAAGGTCTGGGACTTGAACTGTGGTTGGCCGTGTGTAAGTTCAGCGTCCTTAACCACCACGCCACCTGCTGGCCCCTCTCTGGCTTTTTGTTAAAACCCATACCCCTATCCATCATTTAACTATCCACCATTTAACTTCATACATAGTTTCCGTTTGGATGTTTTACCAAGATCTCAAACTTAATATGAAAATTTCATGTTACCATCCCCGCAAATCCTCCTGCTCTATAATCTCAATCACCTGGAATACTCTGAAAGCCTTTTAACAAGTCTTGAGTCTTGTTCTGTATGTTAGCTCTAATGAAACTTTATAAATGTCAATCTGATTGTATCAGATTGTGTCTTAAATGATTAAATTTGGGTTAAAGCTCAGGTTTCTTCACATGAATTATAAGGAACTGTATGACCTGTGTCTTGCCAGCCTTTCCAGCCTTCCAAGTGACCCAACACGTAGCACTAATTTTATTTCTTAAAGGTGCCAAGTAATCTAGCCCCATGGAATAATTTTCTTACTGTTACTCCTCTGATAGATGTCCCTCTTAGGTTCTCCATAGCATCTCTTACATCTCCTATTGAATATATCATTTTATGACAGAATTTTTCCATCATTTATCCAGATTCCATCCCCTCTCCCTTGATATATCTAAGCCTCATGAAGGTAAAGACTGTTTTTGTCCCGTTTACTTTTCACCAAGGCCCAGCCTAAACCTGGTTTGTGGTAGATATTTCTGAATGAATGAACTATCTTCTTTTTTTAATTTCTTTTTTGAAAGTTTTTTACTATAGGGCACGTGCGCTTGCCAGAAAGACAGAGAGATAGAAAGTGAGAAATCACCCCCCAGGGGGGATGGCCACGCTGCAATACGTTCTCTTCCATTCTCCTCTTGGGATCTTGGGCATGTACGCACACGTGCCCAGCATGATTTTTCTTTTTTTTTTTTGGAGAGGTTTTCGCTATAGGGCGCATGTGCTCGCCAGACAGAGAGAGAGACATAGAGACAGAAAGCGAGAAATCGCCCCCCGGGGGGATGGTCACGCTGCAATCCCTTCTCCTCCATTCTCCTCCCGGGATCTTGGGCACGCACGCACACGCACCTGGCGTGAGTTTTAAGCCACCGGGTCTGGGATGTGAACTGCGGTCGACTACGTGGGAGTCCAGTGACATAGCCATTACGCTAACTGCTGGTTCCCCCCAGCATGATTTTAAGCCACCAGGTCCGGGACTCGAACCGCAGTCGACTACATGGGAGGTCAGTGATATAACCATTATGCTAACTGCTGGTTCCGAATGAACTGTCTTAAAGTCTTTTTCTTCTTAATTTAAATATTAAGCCCTAATACTTTTTCTCCTAAAAGGTTTCTTACATCTGCCCCTTTTTAAATTTCTGTCGCTGCCCTGTGCAGCCCTCATGTTCAGGGCCTCTGTCCCACACTTGGCCTAGTTTTAAGAATTTCCTTGTTGCTCTGTCTCTTTTTTTTCCCCTGTGTTATATATGGTTATATATGGTTCACAAGACAAATGTTTTTCTTCTACTTGAGATTAGTATTTTAGTTGAATATGCCACCTACTGGATAAAGTGAGTGTAGCTTTGTGAATTTGTTTTTCTAAATAAATATTCTGTCCATTGTTATTGCTTCCTACCTCCAACTCCCATTTCATAAAATCGGTTTTATAGATTGTTTAAACATACTAAAAGTGGTCATATAATTGGTTTTGATTTGTATGTGGTTAACATTGGATGTTGAAATAAAAGATAGGTCTTTAGGATTTTAGGGAAGTAAATCATATATTCTTGTCCAGAAGCATTATTATCACCTAAACAGATTTAAATATTTTACTTTGTTTATTTATTTATTTTTGAGAGAGTTTTTCCTATAGGACACATATGCTTACTAGAAAGACAACAGGAAGCGAGAAATCACCCCCTGGGGGGATGGCCATGCTGTAATCCCTTTTCCTCCAATCAACTCTCAGGATTTGGGGCACATATGAACACGTGCCTGGCGTGAATTTTAAGCCACCAGGTCTGGGATTTGAACAGCAGTTGACTACGTGAGAGTCCAGCGACATAACCATTATGCCTTCTGCTCATCTTATTTTACATTTTATTAACTATATGAATACTTTCATTCTTTGGAAACTATTACTTCAGTAATTATTTGATGCAATTCAAGATGCCCTTATTTATATTGTAAGTTCTGAAGAAAGCATATTATATTTTTCATAGTAGGTTGCAAAAAAATCGTGATTCAGCTAGTAGGAGTGTCTTTAAATATTCACAAAATCTTACATCTACATAAAGCATTTTGTAGTAGTTTTTTTGGGTTACTTGAATCTTCAAGAACTTTTTATATCACAGTTAAAAATATGTGAAAAATAATACACAGATTCTTTTAAAAATTAGAATTCTTTATATCCTTTTTGTGCCCTTGAAATTTGTATTTTGATTTAGTTATTTAAAACAAATATATTTTATAGGTGCCGGGAAGACAACACTTTTGAACTATATTTTGACAGAACAACATAGTAAAAGAATAGCAGTCATTTTAAATGAATTTGGAGAAGGTAAGTAGAATTCAATAGATGTTATGTTCTAAGAATTTATAGGACAGTTTATTGTGTTGGTAAATTGATAGCCTGTATTTTAAATGAAAATGGAAAGTATTATAGTGTGAATACATTGATGTGGCAAAATTAATTTCCATCAAGTTTTATTTTGTGTGGATATGGGATAATGAAATCTGTTGGTTCCTATTGTTAAAGAAAAACTTCAGACAGTTTAATTTAGTGGGGTTTAATTGAGCAAAAGAAAACACAATTTGAATTTGGGACCCCATAATAACTTCTAAGGGACTCTGGGGAGCCTGCTGGTTGAACACAGTTTTGATCCAGAAAAGGAAAGTGATGTACAAAAATGGAAGTGTGGGAATGAGGTGGAGAAATAATTGGACTGATTAAATCTTTTTTTTTTTCTTTTTTTTTGGAGAGGTTTTTTTTTTGCTATAGGGCGCGTGCGCTCGCCAGACAGACAGACAGAGACAGAGAGATAGAAAGCGAGAAATCACCCCCCAGGGGGGATGGCCACGCCGCAATCCCTTCTCCTCCATTCTCCTCTTGGGATCTTGGGCACGCACGCACACGCGCCCGGCTTGAGTTTAAGCCACCGGGTCCGGGACTCGAACCGCGGTCAACCACGTGGGAGTCCAGCGACACAGCCATTACGCTAACTGCTGGTCCCGGACTGATTAAATCTTGAAGTTTGTGTTAACACAATTTAAAAGGCAGGATGTATGTGATTGACTGAAGAATAGGTAAGGAAGCAGTTTTCTAAGTGAAGTCACGGTTTGCTTATGGAAGCTAAAGCAGGAGTATAGAGGCTTTCTCAGACCAGTATACTTTAACAGTATAAAATTTTATTTTGTATAACTAGAAGTCATACCAGAAAAATTAAATGTGATTCTTACATGAAATAAATGATTCTAGAAATAAAAGTCTAATCAAATGGACGAGTTTTTATTCCAGGAACTGGAATGGTGGTTTTATACTGACTACATTGTTTATCGCAACTCATGAAAAATGTTTGAAAATGCTTCAGTTATTGAAAGTTTACCTTGTGGGGCTAGCAGGTGGTATGGTGGTTAAGGCACTGGACTCCCACGTGGCCAACTATGGTTCGAGTCCTGGACCTGATGGCTTAAAAATCACAAATAGGTGCATGTACGTACGTGCCCAAAATCCCATGAGGAAAGTGGAGAGGGGATTGCAGCATGGGCATCCCCCCTGGGGAAGGATTTCTCATTTTTCATCTCTCTCTAGTGAACACATGTGCCCTACGGCAGAACTTTAAAAAAAAAAAAAGTTTACCTTGTTAAATGTTTATTACCTGCACAGTAGTTAAAACCAAAGATTTTAAAAAATAAGTTTCTAGGGGTGAGCAGTTGGCATGGCGGTTAAGGAGTTGGACTCCCATATGGCCGACCGCGGTTTGAGACCATTGGGCACATGTGTATGTGTGCCCCAAATTCCCAGAAGAGAATAGAAGAAAGAGCTTGTAGTGTGGCCATCCCCCAGAAAATGATTCCTCATTTTCCCTCTGTTTCTGGTGAGCACATAAGCCTTATGGCAAAATAAACAAACAAATAAAACAATAACAGAAAAATATCCAAGAAATATCTAGAAAAATATCTAGTATTAAGGATGATGTCTATCCTTAAACAGCACGTATGTCCACTGTGTTTTTCAAGCCACTGGGGGCTGGACTCAAACTGCCCATGTGAGATCTCAGGTCAAAGGGCATACAAAAAACAATATAAAAAACATTATAGTATATATAGCAAGTTTTCCATGACAAGAAAAAATGCTTTCAAGATAGATTCTTTACTAAGAAATGGAAGTGGGTAATAGGCCTAAAGAAGAAATACATATATTCTTTAATTCTGGATTTATCTTTTTAGAGGCTTAAATTCTCTTAAAGAGAAGCTAAAATAATCTAGAGTAGTATAATTTAAATAGCAAGTCAACAAGAATAGAGAGGGGCTGGTAGGCCGTGTGGTGATTAGGGCACTGGGCTCCCACATGGCTGACTGTGGTTCTAGTCCCTGATCTGATGACTTGCTTTCTCACTTTTGCTCTCTCTGGTCAAATTAGAAATAATAATGATCATTAAATTGAAGAAATAATTCTTCTAAAAAATACAATGAAAGAATAAAAGTAGTACAATGTAGTTTCTGATTTGTAACTTGTCATTAATGAGTATCCTATTTAGTTTTTGTTGATTGGTAAACATAATCTAAAGAATTCTCTGTTTACCTGTTATAGGAAGTGCTGTGGAGAAATCCTTAGCTGTCAGCCAGGGTGGAGAGCTCTATGAAGAGTGGCTGGAACTTGGAAATGGTTGCCTCTGCTGTTCAGTGAAGTGAGGAATGTATTTACTACTGTTTGTTGGCTAACAGAAATGTTTATTAATTATCTTTCCAGCTTTGATTTTCATTATACTGATTTTTTTTTTTTTTTTTTTTTTTTTGGAGAGATTTTTCACTATAGGGCGCGTGCGCTCGCCAGACAGACAGAGAGAGACATAGAGAGAGAAAGCGAGAAATCACCCCCCAGGGGGGATGGTCACGCCGCAATCCCTTCTCCTCCATTCTCCTCTCGGGATCTTGGGCACGCACGCACACGTGCCCGGTGTGAGTTGTAAGCCACCGGGTCCGAGACGCGAACCGCGGTCGACTACGTGGGAGTCCAGCGACATAGCCATTACGCTAACTGCTGGTTCCCTCATTATACTGATTTTGATTCAGTATAATTTAACTGAATTTACAACTTGCTTCATTGTATTTTTAACAAATTCATTAGGATGTATTTTCTTAAAGTGTTTCTTGATTTTTTTTTCCCCTATGCTCTGTAATGCTTTGATCCTTTTATTGAGTTATTTTAAAAATAGTTTTTGATGTCAGGGCTTACTTAATAATCTCCACGGTGCATAAAAGTCTCATTTCACTTGAAAAAATGATCATGCTGTGTTTAATAAGCCATTGGTCTTATTTCTAAGTATCCAACATCTCTAAAAACAAAGACAAATAACTGTTAAAAAAAAAAAAAAAAAGGAAAGTCTTATGCTATGTTCCATCAGTTATGGTTAAGTTCCCAAGGAAAGTGTTTTATTTTGTTCACTAATCTACCGTAGTTACTAGAAGAGTACCTGACATGTAGGAGCAACTCAAATACGTGCTGAATGAATTAATGAAATTAATACTTAAACTGCTGTTTTTGTGTATTTTAGTAAATTAAATGACTTCTACATCATTTACTGCCATAGATTTTTGACTTTGAGTCAAATATATTAGCTAAGATAAAATCATTGCAGATTTACTTGAACAACCAAAATATAATCCATTAAGTATTTACTTTTGGTAGTTTAAGAAAAATTAGAAATTGAAACATGCTCTAGTTCAGAATAGAATTAAGTGGTATTTAATGACAGTGTCCCTTTAGTGTATTAAAGGATTATAGTTAGTACATTTTATCATTATTTTGGATATAGACTTTTTTCTTTCATAAAAACTAAAAATAACAGATACTGATTGACTTTAGTCAGATAAATTAAAGTTCCCTCTGCTTTTAATTTTAATAAAATTAAAGTATTATTAATATAATTTCTTTTCATCACAAATATGAAAAATTCATGCTGTATTATACTTTAATTTATTATACTTTAATCAGTGTACATGCATCTGTTTTTTTTTCCTTCATTGATAAATACTGATGAACATATTGTGAGAAGCTTAAGTGTAAGCTAAGTTTTCACATACCTAAAGCTGTCTTTGTGTTGAGTCATCAAATATAGTTTAAAATGTTTGTAGTGATCACTTAAAATATTCAGATTATTAATCGTACGTTATGTTTTGGTATTCTCCAGGGACAATGGCCTTAGAGCCATTGAGAATTTGATGCAGAAGAAGGGGAAATTTGATTATATACTGTTAGAGACCACTGGGTTAGCAGATCCTGGTAAGGAATTATATTATTCATAACTAGAGTAATCTTTCCACATTTTAAGTAGTTATTTTAGAGAAATATCTAAAACAAAGCTTTTTTAAATTTCTTTAAGCTTTATTTTGGGAGGTGATTTATAAAAGGAAAAATGCTGGGTTGTCTTTTTTTTGACAGATGAATTATGATGAGAGTGCTTCTTGGTACTTTTAAGCTGTTAATAGAATTTGAAGTTTTACTACTTGATTTAGGGTTATTTTATTATTTTTTTTTTTTGAGAGGCTTTTTGCTATAGGACACGTGCGCTCGCCAGACAGACAGAGAGAGACAGAGAGACAGAAAGCGAGAAATCACCCCCCAGGCGGGTTGGCCACACCGCAATCCCTTCTCCTCCATTCTCCTCTCGGGATCTTGGGCACACACGCACACGTGCCCGGTGTGAGTTTAAGCCACCGGGTCCGGCATGCGAACCGCGGTCGACTACGTGGGAGTCCAGCGACATAGCCATTACGCTAACTGCTGGTCCCTTGATTTAGGGTTATTATAGTGAGAAAAGTTCTTTAAATTTAAAGTTTGGAAATTTAGGAAAAAATGGAGACATTCTATTGATAAGTATATGTTGGATGGATTAGATTATATAAAAATCTATATTTTTTCCTTCCACTTACTTACTTATTGCCATAGAGTGTATTCACTATCAGAGAGAGACAGACATGGAGAAATCACCACTCCCCCCCAATGCGGTCCCTTCTCCTCTATTTCTTATCCCATTGGAATTTGTGACATGCACACAACATGCTGGCATGTTTTTCAAGCCACAAGGGTCAGAACTCAAACAATTGTTGGCCATGTGGGATCTGCTACCTTCAGCTGCTTAGACCACAGGGCCAGCTCAAGATTTTATTTGCAATTATTTATTTTTTTTTGAGCTTTTATATTTGTATTTCTCTTTTAACTGTTAAAATACTACTATAGATGAATATTAAAACAAAAACAATAGCAAGTAGTGAGCATATTATGATTATAGTCCTTCACTCATTCACTACTGCATATAAAATACTAGCAGTGAGAGTTTACTGGCCTCTTTAAGAGGTTTGACACTGTATACCACCTTGAGAACGATATTCATCATCCTCATGCTTCTCCATTGTAGTGGCACTGTCTTTCCTGATTTGAATCAAAGTCCCTCAGTTCTACCTGGTCCATTTCATTGGTCTCTTCTATTTCCCTCCTCTCAGGTAAAAGTTTTTCCAGCAGAGAGAGTTTATCAGGAGACAGAAAGCCATTCTCAGGGAAGTTTACCTTAAATTCAGTGATTAGGCGACCCTTTTCATACGGTCTATGATAAATTGTTATGCCTTCATTTAACACACACTTGTTATCTCCATGCTTGACAATCTGACCTGGATGAGAGTTGATGACTATGGTTCAGTTGTCAAGAGTGGAAATTGGTTTCTGGAAGCCAATGCTTCAACCAGCTCTATGTCCATACACATGAAAAGGTCTTCTTGTCGAGTAAAAACAGCATGATCTTTCTGATTTAGTACAATGATACTATCTCCTGGCTCCAGTCCTGGTTCTTCATCTCCTTCACTGTGGAATGTTATCATCTGGCCATCTCTCATGCTTTTGTCAATATGAACTTCTAGAATCTTCCCTCAAACTATTTTCCTTCCATTGCAACTTTTACATCTATCCTTAGGACTGATCTATTCCCCAAGGCCTTGGCATTCCATGCATACAGATTGAATTTGCTGACCAATTCCAAGTCCTATCTGATGAATTCTTACTTGCATTCCAGTACCTCGACAATTGGGACAGCACTCTACTGCTCCTTTCTAACCACCTCGGCCTTCACATTTGTCACAAATCACATTCTTTTGCAGGACCAGTTTTCTGGTTGCACCATTATATAAATCTTCTAAGGTTACTGACAGCTGATGTACAACATTTTTACCTCTTCTTTCTCTCTGCATCCTTTCTCCTCCTCCAAAAAACATATTAAGGATGTCCATTGGGGATCCCAAACCACCACCTGCTCCACCCTCTTTAATTGCCTGCTCTCCTCCTTTGTCATATAATTCCCTTTTCTTCGCATTAGAGAGAACTTTTTAAGTTTGAGAAATCTGTTTAAACTTCTCACCTTCCTCTGGATTCTTGTCAGGGTGGTACTTCAAGACCAGTTTCCTGTAAGCCTTCAATTCTTCTTGGGTAGCATTGGGTTTGATCCCCAAAACATCATAGTAAGTAGTTTCTTTGACCATTTTCTACAGCCAGTGAGCAGCTGAGGTCAGTGTGGGGGGGCAGGAAGGTGCATGTAGCTATGTGCAGCTCTGGTAGCTGCCGCTCCTCAGCTTCTGAGCGTGTTATGGGAAGTTCCCTATTTGTTAATTTTCTAATCCAGCTTTCTAAGAGGGTCATTAAAAGATAAATAAAGACTTTTGGACTCTAATCCAGCAATACTTACTCTCTTCAAATGAATTGTTTTTTCTACTGATAAAATTGAAATAATTTTATTTGTGAATTCTGTCATAAGATATCAAGGACTACACAGTTAAGCGAGGCCTACTGAGCCTTTTTCCTCATGTTAAATTAATGATTATCCATAAAATTTTTACCTCTGAATAGAATGACAACTAAACTTCATTATGGAAAGCTACAGAAACTTGGCCTATTTTTTTTTTTTTTCTTTTAAGAATCTTTCTTTGATTAGAGAGGGACAGAGTGAGAGAGGGAGAGAGGGAAAGTGCGAAAGCAAGCCACCAGTTTCAGGACTTGAATCATGGTTGGCCATGTGGGAGTCCAGTGCTTCCAACCACCATGCCACCTGCCAGTCCAAAAGTTGGCCTATTTCTAAAAAGGAGTTTCTGTTACCTTCTACCAAACTCTTATGAGGTCTGCTATTTTTGCCAGACGATTTTTAGATTAAATCCTTATTCTCAGCCTGTATAACGTTTAGTGCTTGGTCTGAAAATCTGACTGATGCTGTTTTTTGTATTCTTGATAATCTAGTCTTCCTTTTTGTCAGTAATTCTGTTTCAGTCAGTGTTCTGTTCATTGCTTTATTTTTGTTTTTTTTTTTGCTCGGGTGTGCATGTGTATGTGAAAGAGTGAGCACATGCATGTGCATGCACAAACACTCCTCAGTGAGGCCTGGTCATGCTACAATCACCCTTTCCTCCATTTTCCCATCCAGTCAGGATCTTGGGCACATGTATATGTACCTAGAGTGTTTTTCAAGCTGCTGGGGCCAGGATCTTGTCAGAGCCAGCTCTTGCATAGTGCATTAGTGCTGCACTGTGGGGGTGGGCCCCTCAATGGTGTCATTGGTTAAATAATGGTGTTACATAGACAGTATGTTTATTTCTTTAACACTACAAGCTACCTTATTATTATTTTTTTTACCTTGCTTTTGAGACTGTTTTTTATAGAGGCTGTATTGTTTTTATCTTAAATTCTTTATGGTGAAGTCTTTGAGAATTTTCTTTGGTTTCTTGGTTTGTGTTTCCTTCCAGATTAGGTTCTTTGCCACTTGTATGCCCTATTCATTTCTCCTATTTTTCCTTCCTGCTTTTTAATCTTTTTTTTTTTTTTTTTCTGTAATACAAGTGTACACATGTATGCTTGATGTAGGAGGCTCAGAGGACTTCTATTTACTTGGAATTGATGTTGGTGAAGAATTCTTTTAGTACCCTACCCATCTTACCCAAATTTGTTTTAATTCTGAGCCGAGTTTGAAAGTTAGATATTGCTGAGAGGAATTAGAGGTGGGGAGCAAAGGAGAAAGAAGTGACTAAGATAGCCAGGTAAGGCAATGTGGCTTTTAAGCTCTGCTGTCTTGGAATATCAACTAGCTAGCTCCCCCTTGGGTTTCCGGCGGCTGTTTATGAATATACATCCTGTACCTTGTGTAGAGGCATCAATGGATCTCAGACCTCTTGCTTGTTTTTATTCTGAGATTTAGAAAATAACCTTCTCAGGACCAGTACTTGGCTTAATAGTATGTCATTGGGCTCTCACATTGTCAACTGTGGTTTAAGTCCTGGACGTGGCAACTTAGAACTCATGCTGGGCATGTGTGTGCGTGTGTACCCAAGATCCTAAGAGCAGAATGAAGAAGAAGGGATTGCTCATGGCCAACTCCCCCTGGGGAGTGACTTCTCATTTTCTGTCTCTCTCTCTCTGCCTCTCTGGCAAGTACATGCACCCTATAGCAAAATCTCTCTCTCAAAAAAATTTATAAAGGAAGTTGTGTTCCCTTTTATATTTGGTTGCTGTTAATAAAAGTTTGATTTCTTTTGTTTTATTTAATTTATTTATATAAATATTTATTTGTTGTGATTTTCAAGCCACAGGGTCTGAGTCTTGAACTGTTGTCAGTTATGTGCAAATCTAGCACTTTTAACCACTATGCAACCTGCTGGCTCTTTTTTTTCTTAAAGAATTATTTGTTTAATTTTATTATTATTTTTTTTATTTTAATTTGTTACAGGGTATGTATGAACATCAGAGAGGCAGAGAGAGAGAGAGAGAGAGAGAGAAAGCTGCCAGGTCTGGGACTCAAACTGCAACTGCCTACGTGAGAATCCAGCACTCCAACCACCATGCTACCTGTTGGATCCCTGTTTTATTTTTTGTTGTGTTTGTTTTTTATTTTTGCTTTTATTAGGTTTTGAAAAGGGAAATTCTGTAGTTTAGCTAAGGGTTTCTTAGTCTCTGCAGAAATGATGTTTTGGGTTGGATAACTCTTGTCATGATGGGGCTGTCCTGTGCACTGTAGGCTGTTAGCAGCATCCCTGGCTTTTACCAACTAGGTGCTGGTAACATTATCCTCCTTGAAAAAAACAAACATGTCTTCAGCCATTACTAAATCTTCCCTGGGGAGAAAAATCACCCTGGTTTTTGAGACACTGATTAACATCATTTATTCATCCTTACTCTTTCTGTTAAACACCTGCATCCGAATTTGAAATAATTCTTTTTGTAGATAAACATCAGATTTAGAATACAAGGTCTAGGGACCAGCAGTTAGCGTAATGGCTATGTCGCTGGACTCCCACGTAGTCGACCGTGGTTTGTGTCCCAGACCTGGTGGCTTAAACTCACGCCGGGTGCGTGTGCGTGTGTGCCCAAGATCCCAAGAGGAGAATGGAGGAGAAGGGATTGTGGCGTGACCATCCCCCCTGGGGGGTGATTTCTCGCTTTCTGTCTCCCTGTCTCTCTCTGTCTGGCGAGCGCACGCGCCCTATAGCAAAAGCCTCTAAAGTAAATAAATAAATAAATAAATAGAATACAAGGTCTAATATATTCTTACAGTTCAATTTAATAATAGTCACATGTTAATGGTGAGACTCACAAGCTATTTATCAGATAGAAATCAATGAGTTTTTTAAAATTGTAAAATGATTTATGTACTGTGTTAGATTTTACTGAGTGAAAGAAAAATTAATACTTTTTTTTATGACTTACTGCTTAGAGTTAATGATATGCTAGATTTACTTTTTTCTCCCTCATTAATTAAAATCATGTTTTTAGTCCAGAAAATGAAGAAAATTCTTATTGGCAATTCAGTTGTTTCCTGTTTAGGAGACTGACGCTCTCCAGTTCTAAGCTAAATAATTGTCATGGTAAAGTAATTTCCTTGAAAAGGATGGACATTGATTCAGCCCCTGTTACTCACAAATCCTATTTCAGTCAAATTGGAAAACTATTAAGTTTTTGGGAAAAAAATCAATAGGTACCAGGAAACCATTAGATCTTGTGGCCCTTGCTATATCTTGCATGAGTAATCACTGTAAACAGCTGACAGGTATTTCATTGTTGACACAAAGTGATGCTTGGGGGACCGTGTCTCGTCAGGGTAGGTAGACAGCTTTAGACATTGGAATGAGTTCAGTTATCCTTTTTCTTCCCTGATGCTCATTTTTTTAGACAGCCCTGTCACTAACTGGGCCTGTGATACTTGGAAAAATGAAATACTTTCCTCGCTGTCAGTTCTTGTTTTCTTGTGTTGTGGCATACTAATCAGGGTATGTGGTTTGGTTCTGAACCAACATCTGTCAAAAACAACTTTTAATTTCTTATTTAGAAATATTTTTTCTCAGACCCAAATTTATACTACTAGTTAATAAGTAGTGTGAGGATTAGTTATTAATGTCAAAAAGTATATTTTACTTGTTCTTTTCAAAATAGAAAATTTTGAAATTTTATTTTAAAAATTTAAGTAAACTTTTCAGTGGGAAAGTCATTTTGGAATTATCTGTATTTTGTTTTGCTTTTTCTCCAGCTAGTTAGTTCATTGTAAACTGTATGATTATATCCAGGAGATGAGAAAATAAAAATAAGTTCTCTGTGTACACACTCATACCGCCAAATTATTTGATAATATTTGTTGGAAAATTATTATGGCACTGATTAGAAGCTTGGTGTTTGGTTTGTATGTGGCTTGGAGTATGGGATTGGCTTTTTTGAGGAAATAAGAAGAAGGGTAGAAATGGATATAGAGTAAAAGATTTCATTATTGTAATTCTCATGAGATTAGAAACCAGATTTAATTTTTTTAAATGTATTTTTCCTTTGATTTATCCATGGTATGGACATGCGAATGAGGTGGGGGTTAGGGAGAGTCGCAGGAGCACTCTCCTTGGGCTTAGGTCATGGCACATTCTGCTTTATGCAGTCTTCCAGCCAGTTGGATTTGGGTACTCGCATGTGCCCGCCATGTTTCAGGCAGGCCAATTGTGCTGGGGATTCAAATCTCTGTCACTGTGTGGAATCCATCTTCTCTCTCTTTGCAAAGAATTATTTTTACTTTAATTTTATTAATCATTATTATTATTATTAAATTCTTTTTTGGAGAGGTTGGTTTTTTTTTTTTTTTTTTTTTTTTTGCTATAGGGTGTGTGCGCTCGCCAGACAGACAGAGAGAGACAGAGAGACAGAAAGCGAGAAATCACACCCCAGGGGGGATGGCCACACTGCAATCCCTTCTCCTCCATTCTCCTCTTAGGATCTTGGGCACGCATGCACATGCACCCAGCGTGAGTTTAAGCCACCGGGTCCGGGACTCAAACCATGGTCAGCTACATGGGAGTCCGGCAACATAGCCATTATGCTATCTGCTGGTCCCATATTATTATTATTAAATTTGATCAGAGAGAAAGTAAAAGAGCAAGCTCCCAGGTCTGGGACTCAAAGCGTGATCACCATGTGGGAGTCCAGTGCCTTACCCACCACACCACCTGCTAGCCCCGGCTTCTCTTTTTTTTTTTTTTTTTTTTTTCCGCTATAGGGCGTGTGCGCTCGCCAGACAGACAGAGAGAGACAGAGAGACAGAAAGCAGGAAATCACTCCCCGGGGGGATGGCCACGCCGCAATCCCTTCTCCTTCATTCTCCTCTCGGGATCTTGGGCACGCATGCACGCACACACGCGCCTGGCGTGAGTTTAAGCCACCAGGTCCAGGACTTGAACCACGGTCGACTACATGGGAGTCCAGCGACATAGCCATTACGCTAACTGCTGGTCCCCCCAGCTTCTCTTGAACAGTGCATTACTGCTGTGGCATAGGGACCAGCAGTTGGCGTAATGGCTTTGTTACTGGACTCACATGTAATCCACCGTGGTTCAAGTCCCGGACCTGGTAGCTTAAACTCATGCTAGGCGTGTGTGCATGCGTGCCCAGGATCCTGAAACAAGAATGGAGGATAAGGGATTGTGGCATGGCCATCCACGCTGGGGGGGGGGGGGGGGCGGTGGTGATTTCTTGCTTTCTGTATCTCTGCCTCTCTCTGTCTTTCTGATTAGCACATGGTTCCTATGGCAAAAACCTCTCCAAGACAAGAAGAAGACAGGGTATTACTGCTATGGCACAGAGCAGGCCTCAGATTTAACTTGTTCATGGGATTTTTAATTCAACTGGGGCAAATTAACACATGGGTAGAGTCATGTTTCTTAGTTTGAAGAAAGATTTTAACTTGATGAATATTATTTTAATATATATTTTCAGGTGCTGTGGCTTCTATGTTTTGGGTCGATGCCGAATTGGGGAGTGATATTTATCTTGATGGTAAGTTAAAAACAAATAAACAAAAATTCTTTGTTTTTAAGTAAACTTGTATTTTTATGGTTAAGCTCATTTTTGTTCATTTCTGTTTTAATTTTAATTCCTTGCATTACTGTTCTTTTCAAACTTGACGTTGGTCTTTGTTCATACACATTCTCTATTGTAGTAGAACTGGATGTCAGATCTTAATCTCAACTCCCAATTTAGTTGGTTACACTAAGGTTTTCCTTTTAAAATACTGTGTAGATTTCCTGTACCCTCTGCTCTTTAATTGATGCACTTGATATAACATTAGAACTTTTTTTTTTGGAGAGGTTTTTGCTATAGGGCACGTGTGCTCGCCAGACAGACAGAGACAGAGAGATAGAAAGCGAGAAATCAGCCCCCCAGGGGGGATGGCCACGCCGCAATCCCTTCTGCTCCATTCTCCTCTCGGGATCTTGAGCACGCATGCACACGCGCCCGGTGTGATTTTAAGCCACGGGGTCCGGGACTCGAATCGCTGTCGACTACATGGGAGTCCAGCGACATAGCCATTATGCTAACTGCTGGTCCCAACATTAGAACTTTTTATTTTCATCAGCCAGCGTGAGGATCGTATTTCTGTTTTCATTTTTCCTTGAAGATAAGAATTAACCATACCCCTTCCCCTTTTCTTTACCTATGTTAAGACTTTGGACAATCTTATTTGTAAACTTTATGACTTCATTTAAGACATATTAGAAACTTTCTTAAAGAATGATGTTCTTTGCCTCCCTCCCTTCTTCTTCCCCTTTTTACTCTTTCACTTTTCTTCAGGCCATTCTTTCATAGACCAAGGGGTGTTATTAAAGCATCTGGAAACTAGGCCCCTGTCGTTGCACTCTAATATGTGGGCATGTGGCTGGCTGAATTTCTGGAGACATTTTTCTTTTTGCTATAGGGTGCATGTGCTCGCCAGACAGACAGAGACAGACAGAGAGACAGAAAGCGAGAAATTACCCCCCAGCGGGGATGG
The DNA here is from genome assembly GCA_026018925.1 of Tupaia tana. Classification (NCBI taxonomy): domain Eukaryota; kingdom Metazoa; phylum Chordata; class Mammalia; order Scandentia; family Tupaiidae; genus Tupaia; species Tupaia tana. Next base: position 33,468,675 of record JAKSZU010000013.1, on the reverse strand, counting down.
CCACGCCGCAATCCCTTCTCCTCCATTCTCCTCTTGAGATCTTGGCACGCACGCACACGCGCCCGGTGTGAGTTTTAAGCCACCGGGTCCAGGACGCAAACCGTGGTCGACTACGTGGGAGTCCATCGACATAGCCATTATGCTAACTGCTGATCCCTGCTGGCTGAATTTCTTAGGCATCAGTAAACTCATTCTGCTGTTATCTTTTGACTAAATTATTTAGCATATATTCAGAGAGTACTAAACTAATAAATCATTTGGAAACTTAAGGACATATTCTATAAGCATTTTTATGACTTTTGCTGAGAGGTGTTAGGAATAAGATATCCTAATATATTCATTAAGCAATAATCTCGATTTTGTAAAAATTACTAGATAAAACTTGCCCTATCTAGGACCAGCAGTTGGTATAATGGCTATGTAACTGGACTCCCATGTAGTTGACCGTGGTTCGAGTCCCGGACCTAGAGGCTTAAACTCACGCTGAGCACATGTGCATGCATGTCCAAGATCCCGAGAGGAGAATGGAGGAGAAGGGATTGCAGTGTGGTCATCCTACTGGGGGGTGATTTCTTGCTTTCTCTCTCTCTGTCTTTCTGGCAAGTACACGTGCCCTATAATAAAAACCTCTCAAAAAAAAAAAAAAAAAAAAAAACTTGCCTTATCTAATCATATTTGACTATATTATGAAATTTGTCTCATCATAATTTGGACTGTAAGCTTTATAAACACCAAAGATATCTTTTCTTCTTCTTCTTCTTCTTTTTTTTTTTTTTTTAAAGATTTATTTATTTATGGAGTCAGCAAATGTTATAGTGATTACGTTGCTGGACTCCCACATGGCTGACTGCAGTTGAGTCCTGGACTTAGTGACTTGAAAATCACACTTGATGCATGTGTGTATGTGCCCAAGACCCAGCAAGAGAATGGAAGAGAAGGGATTGAGGCATGGCCATCCTCCTGGAGGTGATTTCTCATTTTCCCTCTGTTTCTGTCTCTCTCCTTCTCTCTCTATGGTGAGTACACATGCCCTATGGCAAAAACCTCTAAAAAAGAAAATTATTTATTTCATTTTATTTATTATTATTATTTTGGGAGAGGTTTTTGCTATAGGGCGCGTGTGCTCGCCAGAAAGAGAGATACAGAGAGACTGAAAGCGAGAAACCACCCCCAGGGGGGATGGCCACGCCGCAATCCCTTCTCCTCCATTCTCCTCTCAGGATCTTGGGCACGCACGTACATGTGCCTGGCGTGAGTCTAAGCCACCGGGTCTGGGACTTGACTCGAACTGCGGTCGACTACACGGGAGTACAGCGACATAGCCATTACGCTAACTGCTGGTTCCAATGCCTTTTTTTTTTTTTAAAGAAGGTTTTGCTATAGGGCTTGTGCACGTACCAGAATGACAGAGAGAGACAGAGAGGCAGAAAGTGAGAAATCACCCCACAGGGGGAATGGCCATGCTGCAATCCCTTCTCCTCCATTCTCCTTTTGGGATCCTGGTCGGGCACACACACACACGTGCCCGGTGTAAGTTTAAACCACCCAGTCTTGGACTTTAGCCGTAGTTGATTACGTGGGAGTCCAGTGACATAGCCATTATGCCATCTACTGGTCCCGTAAATGCCTTTTTTGTCTTTTTTTTTTTTTTTTTTTTTTTTTGGGGGGGAGAGGTTTTTCGCTATAGGGCGCGTGCGCTCGCCAGACAGACAGAGAGAGACATAGAGACAGAAAGCGAGAAATCACCCCCCAGGGGGGATGGTCACGCCGCAATCCCTTCTCCTCCATTCTCCTCTCGGGATCTTGGGCACGCACGCACACGCGCCCGGCGTGAGTTTTTAAGCCACCGGGTCCGGGACGCGAACTGTGGTCGACTACGTGGGAGTCCAGTGACATAGCCATTATGCTAACTGCTGGTTCCCGTAAACGCGTTTTAAAAGAGAATTAAAATGTTTATTTCTTTTAGGTATTATAACTGTTGTGGACTCAAAATACGGATTAAAAGTAAGTTGAAAGATTGCTACGAGTTGCTAATTATTTTTAAGAACTGGAAATATGGGGTTGACTGTTATTTTCTCTGTTTGTATCTGGACTTGTCCTTAAACACTTTTTCAAAAAAATGTGTTGAACAATAGATGAAGTCTGTGTGTGAGGTTTTTTAAAAATAGTTTTTATTTATTCACTATGGATTATGTGTGTACATATGCAAAGAGAGACAACCACCACCCACGGGATCTGGTCATGCTGTGATCCTCTACCTCCAGTCGTCATGCTTGTCAGATCTTGGGCATTCACATGTGTGCCCAGCATGATTTCAGGGTGACTGGGCCAGGGATTTGGGTCTCTGTTGCCATGTGGGATCCAGCTTCTTCTGAGCAGTGCATCACTGCTGTGCCATGAAGCTAGACTTGGGTGTGTGTGTTTAATTATTGTGTTTTAAAATGAAATACTTCTTTTCTATTAACCTGGTTTTATGTGTTGATAAAATTTGGAATTATATTTTGTAACAAGGTAGGGTCAAGATAAAGTCTAGATATATGTAACTCCTCACATGTCAATCCACATATTTTTATGTTTTTCTTTTGATGGAGAAATTGAGCTTGATGAAGCATATGAGATGATTTTTTTTTTGTTAAACAGCTATCAAATACAAACTGGGAATGAGTTTTTTAAGCAGTTGCTTTATCTTAACTTGAGGAAACTTAGATTTGTGCATAGGATTAGTGAGGAGAAACTTTCCATTAAAAGACACCCTGCTGGGGCCAGCCAGGTGTCATGGTGTTTGAGGTGGCTCCATCCCACTTTGCAGTTCGACTTTGCAGTTCAAGTCCTGGACATGGGTGCAGTTCGAGTCCTGGACCTGCTGGCTTGAAAAACATGCTGGGTCATGGGTGTGGGCCTGCCCAAAATCCCGAGGGAGAGTGGAGGAGAAGGGATTGCAGAGTAGCCATCCCCTCACGAGATAATTTCTCACCACCCTCTTTTCATGAGTGTACAAACCCTTATAGCAAAACTTCAATTTTTTTAAAAAAATGGAAAGACATCCTGTTGTAGCCAAGCCATGTTGGCATACCCTGCCATGATACTGTGCTCCTCAGGAGAGGGCCACATTGGAGGCCAGGGTTCAGTTCCTTTTCTAATCTAAAGGCCTGTAATCCTAGCAGCTCAGGAAGGCTGATGCAGGAGAATTGTGAGCTTGAGGCTAGACTGGACAATATGGAGAAACCCTGTCTGAAAAAGCCACCTGGGAGGCTGAGGCAGGAAGATCTTGATATGGCAAGATGCTGTATTAAATTAAAAACAAACAACAGCAGCAAAAACCCCTGTGGTTCTTATATGCATTCAAAAGGCTTCAGTTTGTATAATGCATTTACTAATATCTTTCAAAGCAAATTGTTACATAAAGTGTTTCTCAACTTCCTCAGTGAGATCACCAAAATAATACAGACTGAAATTTTCTATGCCTCCCCCCACCCCAGTTTAAGAAGTTTGGTAAATATTCTAGTCTCTTCTGTTGCTAATAACAAAAATGCTTGAGTCTGGGAAATTTAAGAGAATGGAGGTTTATTTAACTGCTAGTTGGAGGTCTGAGGTTCAGGGACCGTGCCTGGTGAGGGGCTTCTTGCTGGCTGTGACGTGGCACAGGGGATCACAGCATGGCAGAGGGTAGGAGAGCTCGTAGAGCAGAGTGTGTCTCTGTCTCCTTCCCTCTCCTTGTGCACTCACTAGGACTCAATCACGGGGACCTCACCCTGATGCCTGATTACTTCCAAAGGCTGCATATTTCGACAACATAATCAGATTGAGTTTCCCCTTAATACCTTCACAATACAGCCATATTTTAACACTTGAATTTTGGGGGATACATTCAAACCATAATCTAAGATAATTCCTTTTTTAGAGTTTTGAATCTAAATTTACTGGGCCAGTCCTGTGGCCTAGTCGTTGAGGGAATCAGATCCTACATGGCTACCCATGCAGTTCGGTCCTGGCCTGGCAGCTTGAGAAGCACACTGGGAGCATAAGCGTGCCTGCCCACCGTTTAGACAGGGTAGAGAGATGGAGGAAGGCGGATGGTGGTGTGGCCACTCCCTCATTGAGCAGTTCTTCTCCCCAACCCATCTGCAATATCTGTCTATCTGTGGATCTATCTTTCTGTCTCTGGCAGCACACATACCCTCTGGAAATTAAAAAAAAAATCTAAACTTATTAATAGCTTTAAGAATCAAAGAAAGATCCCAAATATAATTTTGCTCAGAAAAATTTCAATAACTTTGGAAATTATGGTATTCTCAGCAGAATATTTATGGAGGTAGCAAAAACCCTAAATTGGTCATTTTGAAGGTGTAGCATTTGAATCTATTCTCCTCTACACATTTATTACTGACTTTTGGATACCTACTGGATAGATAGCTAGGAGATTTTTTTTTTTTTTTTTGATAGATGTAAGTTGCCATACACAGGGTCAAACTCTATGTATTTTATAATTATAGGAATAATTATATATATAGTTATTATATATATATATATATGTGTGTATATAACCATATATATAACCATATATATATATATATATATATACATACATGGTTATATGGTTATGGAGAGCAGTTAAATAGAATCTATTATCAGCATGAGAGAAGCCAAAAAGTCAAAGCCACATTCTGAATAATACAAACATAGTAAATGTTTAACCCCCTGCCACCTTGATAAAACCTCTTAAATTATTAAATCAATATACCTACACAAAACTGACATGCTGTCAGGATAATGGAAACTTTAGATTTTCTAAGTCGGGTGCCAGATAAATAACTTTCCCTTTATATAAAGAATTTGCCAACTTGTCCAATTCCTCTGGTTGCAAAGCTTGACCTCGGTAGCTGCTTGTGATTCAGAGAATTTGGAGGCAGTACAAGTAATGACACTTGGATAATGGGCAGCAATTTAAGGGTGTCACGCTTCACAGAGCCAGCCCATCACAAGTACAGCTGAGAAATGGTACCCTGTGGCCAGCCAGCCAAATTGAAACTGAAGTGGTAATTGATATCATGGGCTATCACTCTAATGGGATTGTCACCCATTGATCTGAAATATTCATTTTTTAATCATGGGCAAGGAATTGGACAACTTAAGGTGACAGCTCTCTATTCTCAGGACTTGACACGTAGGCTACTGACATTGTTCTTTTCAGTTCTACAAATGTGACAGCATTTAATGCAATAGAATCAATGAATGAAGCTACCCAGAAAAGGTCAAGTGAGAGGTTTCTTTCTGTTTCTTCTGTTACATTGCACAAGCTGTTGAAACAATCCAGTCAAAAAACAGTTTGGCTTGGAAAAGGTCAGAAAAATAAACAGATTAATATTATGCAATATTTAAAAACAAAACAAAACAAAACAACTAAAATAGTGTTAGATCTTTAACCAGTGCATTTGAAAGAAATAAACTGTTCCCAGTGCTTCTATTTTTTTTAAAATGACATATGACATCTTCAACACTAGATTTATTTCCACTTTAGTTTAATCACAGTGGTCTTTCTTAGCCAGTGAGATTTAAGGTAGTATTTACTTTCTCTCTTTCTCATTTTCTTTTTTCTTCTTTTTTTTGGTCTAGCTTATTGACTTATTTCTGTAGAAATGGACAGTCTGACCTTTGGTGAAGTTGTGTCTACAATAGTCTTATTTCAAAGGGTTTCTTTTTCCTTTTATTCCTCTAAACTTTATTGTAGTATAATTAACAAATTAAAGAATTGTGTATATTGGGACCAGCAGTTGGAGTAATGGCTATGTTGCTGGACTCCCATGTAGCCGACTGCGGTTCAAGTCCCAGACCCAGTAGCTTAAACCCATGCTGGGCGCGTGTGCATGTTTGCCAAGATCCTGAGAATGAAGGAGAAGGGATTGCGGCTTGGCCAGCCCCCTAGGGGGTGATTTCTCGCTTTCTGTCTCTCTGTCTCTCTCTGTCTTTCTAGCGAGCACATGTGCCCTATAGCAAAAACCTCTCCAAAAAAAAGAATTGTATATATTTAAGGTATGTGATTGGTATTTTAATGTATTTAAGGTATATATATATGTTTTTTTTTGAGAGGTTTTTTTCGCTATAGGGCGCGTGCGCTCGCCAGACAGACAGAGAGAGACAGAGACAGAAAGCGAGAAATCACCCCCCAGGGGGGATGGCCACGCCGCAGTCCCTTCTCCTCCATTCTCCTCTCAGGATCTTGGGCACGCACGCACACGCGCCCGGCGTGAGTTTAAGCCACCGGGTCTGGAACGTGAACCGCGGTCGGCTACTTGGGAGTCCAGCAACATAGCCATTGCGCTAACTGCTGGTCCCAAGGTATATGATTTTTTAAAATAATTATTTTATTTGACTTTATTTACTTATTTATTTATTTATTCAAGCAGAGAGGGACAGAGTGAGAGAAAGTGAGAAAGCCAGGTTTGGAACTTGAACTTTGGTCAGTCATATGAGAATCCAGTGCCCTTAACCACCACTCCACCAGCCAGCCCCAAGGTATATGATGTTTTGATTTGATGTTTGTATTATATATTTTGAAACAATGAGCTAATTAACATATCTATCATGTCACATAGTTAATTTTTTTTTTGGCTGTATAAATTTCAAGTACACAGTACAGTAGTTTTAACTATAGTCAATCATGCTGTAATTGTCCCTCCAAAATGTATTCCTCCTGTATAACTGAAACTTCACCCTTTGACCAACATCTCAAACCCCCTTTTTTCTCTCTGTTTCTTGTGTGGGTTAGGCTAAGTTGGGGTTTGAACCTTAACATTTTGAATATGTTGATTTAATGAATACTAAAGTAATTTTCTTTTTTTCTTTTATGGTAGGCGGGAAGAGACATAGAAGGGGAAAAGACAGAGATAGGTTGGTTTTGTTAATAGTGTTTTTACAGAGTCTTGCTGTGGCTGTGATGTAATCCTTCTGCCTCAGTCTCCCAGATAGCTAGCATTGCAAGTGCATGAATCTGTGCTTGAAGTGTTCAGGTTGGCCAGGGTCCTGAACCTGTGTCTCTCGTGCAGCTTCCAGCCTCCTGAGCTGTGGTACAACCTGTGAGCCACTGTGGCTGGGTGTCTTTTGATATATAAGCAAAACCTACAGTTTCTTTTTTTTTTTTCTTTTTTTTTTTTTCTTTTTTCTTTTTGGAGAGGATTTTGCTATAGGGCATGTGCTTTCTCTAAAAACAGAGATAGAGAGACAGAAAGTGAGAAATCACCCCCCCAAGGGGGATGACCACGCCATAATCCCTCTGCTCCATTCTTCTCCTGGGATTTTGGGCGCACACGCACATACGCCTGGCATGGTTTTTACCACATCAGGTTCAGGATTCAAACCGTAGTGGACTATGTGGGAGTCCGGTGAACATAACCATTATGCCATCTGCTGGTCCCTTCGTGAACTCTTTGAAGACCCTTGTGTATTATATTCTTAATAGAACTATATATATTGGCTTTTGTTTGGAGGGATTTTAGCTTATTTTTTTAGTTGATATTTCCTGATTACCTTGAGGTAATAAAATGTTAGTCTACCCTTATCTTCTAGAGAAGTAAGTGCATTGAAAATATTGTGAGTTACTTTGTGGAACAATTATTTTATTTGTCCATTTAGATGTGAAAAATTTAAAAATTAATCTCTATTTCTTCCCTCATATCGTTTTTATGATTCACCAACTCACAGCCAAATAGCCCAAAGTTCATATGTAAATAAACCTCCTAAAAGTTCAACAATACAGTATTTTGAAAAAATTCTAGATTTTTAAAAGAATTTTCAATACTACAGGAAAATTCAGGGGCAGATGCCTTTTTACAGTGAATCTAAGTAGATTACTACTCAATGGAAAGGGATTTATTACTGCATGTTAGCCTTTTTCAAATAACAACAATTATGTATCTATGCCAAATTTTTATTCAACAAAAATCTGTTGAGTTCCTGTGCCAGGCACCTTTCCAGAATCTAGCAATAGCCTTTTCCTCTGAAGGCAGAATTTATAATAATAGTATTTGGTACAGTCTTGGGCCAAGAATAATTATGGAAAAAAAATACCGAATTTGGTCATTTGGGATGAACAATTTTTTTTTTTAATTGAGAAATTTTTACTGTAGCACATGTGTGCTCACTGGAGAGAAATACAGAAAGCAAGAAATTACCCCCTCCCGGCGGTGGGATGGCCACGCTGCAGTCCTTTCTCCTCCATTCTCCTCTTGGGAATTTGGGCATGCACCTGCCTAGCATGAATTTTAAGCCACCGGGTCTGGACTGAGACTGAAATCGCAATAGACTATGTGCAAGTCCAGCAATGTAACCTTTACGCCATCTGCTGGTCCCTGGCATGACCAATTTTTGATAAAATATTCTTCAGTTTTTATGACTTCTGTAATCGTAGAATGGATCCACAGTTCAGTTTATAAGATTATTACCAAAATAGAAACCAGCCTATCATTGCTAGTTTTAGTTTAGTTTTAGTTTCATTATCCCTAAAATAAAATTAGCAAACTTAAAAAAAAAGAAGATATTTTCTCTATAGACTTAACCAAGAGTATTAAATAAAATAATAAAACTTGCTGTTAGGTTCAGATTATCCAAATACTGAATGATCTACCTTCCCGTAAACTATAAAACTGATTCGATAAAATAATCTCGAATGTAATTTTTAGATAATATTTATGTATATGCCCTTAAGTGATTATTAACATTTATGCAGCACTATGTAAAAATCGATGTTATAACTAAGAATTTTGAATTATGTTTATTTTACTTCTATTGAGCATATTTTCAATTAAAAAAAAAGAATAGTCTTGTGGTAGTGTATACAAGTATCGTATCCAGAGATGGTGAGGGTGTTAGATTTAGTTCTTCCTTTAAAAAATGAGAACAGCTATTTCCCATGCTTGTTATGAAGGCTAAATGGGATTATGTAAAAGGATTTCATAATTTGTAAACTTCAATTCAAGAGAAAGAATTACTATAATCTAGTTGCCTTTAAACCTCAGTAGCCAACCTTTTTTTTTTTTTTTTTGGAGAGGTTTTTCGCTATAGGGCGCGTGCGCTCGCCAGACAGACAGAGACATAGAGACAGAAAGCGAGAAATCACTCCCCAGGGGTGATGGTCACGCAATCCCTTCTCCTCCATTCTCCTCTCGGGATCTTGGGCACGCACGCACACGCACCCGGTGTAGTTTTAAGCCACGGGGTCCGGGACGCGAACCGCGGTCGACTACGTGGTACTCCAGCGACATAGCCATTACACTAACTGCTGGTTCCCTGTTTTTGTTTTTTAAAAGAGTTTTTTTGCTATAGGGTGCATGCACTTGCTGGAGAGACAGACAGAAAGCAAGAAATCATCCCCTAATCGCAATCCCTTCTCCTTCATTCTCCTCTTGGGATTTTGGGGATGCACACACATGCACCCAGCATGAGTGTCAAGCCACTGGGCCCAGGACTTGAACTGTGGTTGGCCACATGGGAGTCCAGGGCTTTAACCACTGTGCCACGTACTGGTCCCCAGTAGCCAACTTTTTATTGCAACAGGGAACTTTTATTGAGGGTGGAGGTGATGAGGAAGAAAACATGATTTTTGGGGGAGAATATTATTACATTGATGACTTTAGGGATATAAATAAGATTATGGAGGGGGAGGTGGTGGATCTTTGCTTCCAGAGAAATGAAGACCACTTCACAGGCATCTAAATTAGTGTCAAACAATTTTTTTGAGCTATCCAGACTCTGGGCTGGTCAGCAAAAACAGTTGCATGGAGAAGCTAGATCACTCCAGTGTGGGTTTCTATATGATAACTGCTTTTAAGGCCAGAATTAGGGCTATTTCCTTTCCGTGGCTTCTTCATTTCTAGCACATTTAATGAGTCTATTACTGAGTTCATATTGTGTATGATTTTGGGTGGAGAGTGAGGCATAAGGGTGGGAGTGGAAGGAAGCAAATTGGATTTTAAGACTGTACAACTTTGGTAGTTATCCCTTTTTTTAAACAAATAATAGTATTGTGAATAAGAACAGTTTCGTACAAAGAAAAATGCCTAAATTCTGAACTATAATTTTCCATGTTTTTGACATTATTTAAATCTGAGTGGTTCTCCTTTGAAGAAACAGAAAAGGCAGAATTTAAAAATCCCAAACCCCACACATACCCTCTTCTCAACAACCCCACAAATTTTCTGTAGGAGAATATTTGAAAATGGGGAAGAAAAATGCCTTCTGGAAGAGAAGTTCTCAGTTTGTGTATTGAGTAATAGAAATTGCTAAAGTTTTAGATGGAGGCAGGAAAAATGTCTCCAAAGTAGAAGTCCTTTGTATTGATATTAGATTTTGTATTATACCACAGTAACTTTTTTCAAACTTTTTTTTTTTCTTAGCATTTAACAGAAGAAAAACCTGATGGCTTTATCAATGAAGCTTCTAGGTATTACTATTTAAAATATATATTGATTGCTGGCTAATTGGAAAGAAAATCATTAATGTGAAAACCAAAAATAAATGAAAAAATATGAAGACATAGTCAAGGAAAATTAATTTTTTATAGTTGAATTATTGTTATCTATTCAGAATAGTCTGATAACTAAGATTGTATTTTAAAACCATTTTTATTGTAGCAATAAAGTGAGTGCTTTGATTGTGAAAAATTTGGAGTATATTAATGTGTAAACATTATTTTCTTGTTTCTACACGATTTTTTTGAAATTGAAGATTATTATAAAAACCAGTTGGCTCACCTACTGCCTTCTTTAACAGTAGGCAATCTGATTTCAGTGTTTATGTCATTCTGAACAACAGAGGAATAAGTTTGGAAGATTTATGTTTTTCCCTTTTTTTTTTGTTGTTGTTATAAAGTGTGTACACTAACCAGAGAGAGAGAAAGAGAAATCACCCCTCAGGGGATGGCCATGCTGCAATCCCTTCTGTATTCTTCTCATGGGAATTTGTGCATGTGTGCATAAGCACGCAGGGTGGTTTTTAATTTAAAAAAATTTTTTTAAAGTTTTTGCCATAGGGAGCATGTGCTCCCTAGAGAGAGAGAGTGAGAGGGAAAATGAGAAATCCCCCCCACCCCAATGGGGGATGGCCACAGTGCAGTCCTTTCTTCTCCATTCTCCTCCTGAGATTTTGGGCATGCACGCACACGCACCCAATATGATTTTCAGCCCACCAGGTCCAGAGTGCAAACCACGGTTGGCCATGTGGATATCCACACCATAACCACTATGCCACCTGCTGGCCCTAAATATGAAAAGTTTTAATTTGGTATTTAAAACTTTGAGTACTTTTTTGTTCCTGCTGGATTTATCTTTACACTTAAAAATATTTAAAGTAGTTTGCTACTCTAAGCATATTTTTGTTAATGGTATAAAGGTTGGAGGTAGTGATTTCACTAAGTATGCTGCTGGATTTGAGAGTGAGGCCCTTTGGGATTTGGTATGGATGATCCAGCCTTAAATACTGAAGACTATAAGCAAGCATTTGATTCCCTGTCATTCTGGAGTGTGCTACTGTGTTTTGTAATTCTCCCTACACATTGCAGTTGGCCGTAATTATTATTCAAATTAGAATGAGCCTACATATTTCTGTAACTTTTTTCCTTATGAAATTATGCTTATTATAAAAAATATAAATAAGCCAAATAGAGAATATAGAAATGTTAGAAAAGTACAAAAAGAAATAGAAGTCCTCTAGTTTAAAGATTGCAACTGTCTTTATTTTGAGATATATACATTCAGTTTTTATTCATATAAAATTGACTGATGACTGAAACAGAAATTAGATTGTGATACATATATTGTTGAAGTCAGTTTCATTAGAGAATTTAAAGTTAATTGAGCTTAAAGAATTTGATTATGTTCTTTGAGATGTAGCTTATGTAAGACTAGGATTAGAAACAGTGTGGTGATTAAAATTTCCTAAAAAACTGAGGAAAATTTAAAGAATCCCCACATTTTTCACTTCTGTTAATAGAAAATTACAAGTTTTTTTTTATATTTTAAAAAAGGAATTATTTAACTTTATTTATTTTAATTTGACTAGAGAGTGACAGAGAGAGAAAGTGAGAAAGCAAGCTGCCAGGTCCAGGACCCAAACCATGGTCAGCCATGTGGGAGTCCAGTGCTCTTAACCACTGTGCAACCTGCCAGTCCCCTCAAGTTTGTTTGTTTGTTTGTTTATTTATTTATTTAAGAGAGATTTTTGCTATAGAACATGTGTAATCGCTGCAGAGGCAGAGAGACACAGAAAGCAAGAAATCATCCCTTAGGGGTAATGGCCACACCTCATTCCCTTCTCTATTCTCCTCCTGCGATTTTGGGTATGCACGCACATGCTCCCGGCATGAGTTTTAAGTCACCAGGTCCAGGACTCAAACCGTAGTTGACTACCTGGGAGTTAAGCGATGTAATCGTGGCATCATCTGCTGGTCCCCAAACTTCAAGTTTTAATAATCTATTGTTATGTAGCATTCCATCAACTATGTTCTTTTTTTAAAAGAATTATTTTATTTCTTACTTAATTTATTTATTTAAATTTGACCAAAGAGGGACAGAGAGAGAGAGAGAGAGAGAGAGAGAGAGAGAGAGAGAGAAAGCCACCAGGTCCAGGACTCAAACTGCAGTCAGCCATGTGGGAGTCAAGCGCACTTAGCCACTATGCCACTTGCTGGCCCCCATCAACTGTGTTCTTTAACTTGAATTTCTGAATATCTGTTTTACAGAGATAATGCATATTCATAGTGATGTAGAAGACAGTTGTCCAAGATCCTGACATATCTTATAAAGAACAGTTTTTAAAAAATTGTTTAATGTAATCCTTAATGTTAAGTGAACTTGTTTTCTGTAGTTCTTTAACAATTATGGTAAATATTATAGGAAATATTTTAGTAAATAGACTATCGTTATTCCTGCCATATTGGATATCTGTATTTTATACTTTTCTTTACAAAGAAAACTATAAGTTGAAAATTAAGATTTTGCTCGTAAATTTTTTGAGGCTTAGCTTTATAGCTCTAGGGTAGCAAGTAAGAGCACTTAATAACCAGTTGTTTTTTATTTTTGAGAGAGGTTTTTTCTATAGGGTGCTTACGCTTGCCGGAAAGACAGAGAGAGACAGAGACAGAAAGCGAGAAATCACCCCACAGAGGAAGTAGTCATGCCACAATTCCTTCTTCTCCATTCTCCACCCAGGATCTTGGGGACACATGCACATGTGCCTGGCATGAGTTTTAAGTTGCTGGGCCCAGGACTCAAACTGTGGTTGACTATGTGTAAGTCTGGAAATGTAACTGCGATGCCATCTGTTGGTCACACTAACCACTTTTTCAGTGAAACATGTGAAATCTGAATTATGTAGTATGACTATGGTTCTTCCCTCTTTAATGTAGGATATATACTATCTGAAGAATAAGTAGATGAGAAGTCAACTGAATCAGTGTAATCACACTGCACTGTATAGTTCTTGACTGATATATTGATGTGAATGAAGTATTTTCTACTTATTTTAATTTCCTAATGTTTCTTCTCTTGACATCTGTTCTTTGTAATTTTAGGCAAGTTGCTCTGGCAGATATCATTCTCATCAATAAAACAGACTTGGTTCTAGAAGAGGATTTAAACAAATTAAGAACAATCATTAGGTATAAAATTATAAGTATGTTAAGTACCTAAAGTATATTTGTAAAATATTTTTAACACATCTAATTGAAACTTAAGTTTCAAGGTTGACTTTCTTTAGGACTGGTAGAGAACCACATATATCATTGTTGGCTAATTAACTGTTACGTAAATAGTGATATATAAAATGATTCTCCATTGCTTACAGAATACTGTTGAAAATTCATAGACTTCAGGATCTTCTGATACTGTTGTTCTTTTCCTGTCTTCTCTGATTCGTTCCCAGCATCCACACTTTGTCACTTTACATAAGGTGGTTAATTTACTTTTGCACAGATATATATATATATATATCTTGCCATATTTCTTCTTCTTTCGTGTGTTCTCACTCTGCCCCTATACTTCATCTTCTCTGTTTTTTGTTAGTTTGTTTAGCATTTTCTCCATTCTGTAGAGGCATTTTCTCTCTGCCACTCTTTTTCTGTGAAGTCTCTGATTCAGGTGTTGTCATTTCTCCTGAATCTTCATTGACTTATGTCTTCCTTAACTATGAACTCTGCCTTGTCTTCCAGCGTGCTTTTAATATCTTCAGTGTTCATGGCAAAGCTGATCGACATAGGATAATAGAATTTATACTCATATATGTGTTAAATGATCAGTCATTTTGTGACTGTTTGGGAGACTCCCATTTTTTTTGCAAACAAAGATGGACTTTTCAAATGAGGTTAGAGTTTAGGGACTTTGTTTGAATTATTCAAAGAAAAAAATTTTTTATTGGCACCTTTTTTTTTTTTTGATAGTGTGCTATAGGGTATGAGTACTTATGAGAGAGAGTGAGAAAGAAAGATAGGGAGAGAGGGGAAAGTGAGAAATCACCCCCCCAGGGGGGATGGCCATGCCGCAGTTTCTTCTCCTCCATTCTCCTCTCGGGATTTGGGGACACATGCGTGCATGTGTGTGCACAGCATGATTTTCAAGCCACCAGGTCCAGGACTCAGCTACTCAGTAGGCCATGTGGGAGTCAGTCACCTTAACCTCTGCTCCACCTCCTGGCCCTAAATTATTTTTTTAGACAAAAGCAGTGAATGCCATATATAAAGAGACATTCAATCGCTTTTATTATTGGTCATCTTTAATGAGTACAATGCTTTGTGCATGAAGGCTCAACATAACTGTTTTTAATACTTAAGACTTTTGTTGACATCAGATTTTGAATCTGTCTTACCAGTTCATATACTATTTTATAAATGGAATCAATAAAGATGAGGTTCATTAGGACATAGTTGGTAAAAATTAATGATTGTATAAGAAACATATATTTTCTACTAATTTGGTTTTAATTGTAATATCCTTCCATTTTACTATAAAAATGTTTAATAACATCTCTGTGGCGGCTAAGATCATGGACCTTGGTATCTACTTCGTTTCTAATTCTTGATCTGTAGCAGCTGGTCTTAGGGAATTTATTTAACCTTTCTTCTTCTTTCTTTGTTTTGAAAGATTTTTGCTATTGGCATGTACGCTCACTGGAGAGACAGAGAGAGAGAGATAGAAAGCGAGAAATCACCCCCCACGGGGGCTGGCCATGCTGCATTTCCTTTTCCTTCACTCTCCTCTTGGGATTTTGGGCATGCACATATACATGCCTGGTGCAAATTTTAAGCTACTGGGTCCAGGACTTAAACTGCAGTCGACTATGTGGTAGTCCAGTGATGCAATCATTACACTATGTGTTGGTTCCTTATTTAACCTTTTCTCTTAAGTTCGCTTGGAGAAAGTGTTGATAAATTTTGTACTGTGCCTGACACATAGTAAGTACTCTGTCAGCCATTATCATTATTACAACATAGATTCTTTTTTTCTTAGCTTCTGTTGCACTCAACTTAAAATGAATTAAAAGGGGGGATGAAAGAGAAAGGTGACATATTTTGAAAATTCTAGAAAGGCAGAAGGTGTGAATGGAGATTCTTTCTTTTTATTTTTGGAGAGGTTTTTGCTATAGGGCACATGTGCTCACCAGAAAGACAGAGAGAGAGAGAGAATCAGAAAGTGAGAAATCACACCCCCCCCACCCCCACCCCAGGGGATGGCCATGCAGCAATCCCTTCTCCTCCATTCTCCTCTTGGGATCTTGGACACACACACCCACGTGCCTGGTCTGAGTTTAAGCCACTGAGTCTGGGACTCAAACCCGCGGCTGACTTCATGGGAGTCCAGCAACATAGCCATTATGCCATCTGCTGGTCCCTATTTCTTTAATTCCTTTTCCCACTATTCTTTGAAATTTTGTTTCTCTTTTCAATTTTTTTTGCACCATTGAGATTGTTTGAAAGAACATAAACTCTTTAGTAACATTTTTGGCATAAAAGAGGTGATTATTATTACTTGTTTTTTATATCTTCATATTGATAATTAAACTGGACTGACGGTGGCAGTATTGACTATTAGCCAGCGTGTTGCCAGTGTGTTCTTTACACAATGATAGCAGAAAAGAACTTAGAAGAAGCAGTTTAATAACTTATAGACCCTTTTGACTTTTCACCCTGCATCACATATCAGAATTGCAATTGACGAGGGTCAGATGTGAAGAAAAGTAAGCACGTTGGAGAGGAGTCTCTCGGTTGTATAGTACAATTTTGCACATTGTGTTTTCTTCGTGCCTGAGTGGAATATATCTGATTTTTGGTTTGAAGGAAAAAACACATTTGAACTATTAAAAAAAAAAAGTTGTATTTTTTTATTTTTAATTTTTTCTAGTTATGTGTGCTTTGTACTTTAGAAATCATGTGCTTTTTAAAAAAAGTTGATGTTTACTTTTTCCTTGTTTTTGTCTCTTCCTTATTTTCAAATTTATTTTAGATCAATAAATGGACTTGGAAAAATTTTAGAAACACGAAGATCAAGGTACTTTTTAAAAGCTGTTACTAATACTAGAAAATAATTGTAGTTATTAATGATAACCATTAAGTATGCTTGATTCTAATACGAGAAAGATAAAATTGCATTTTAAGAAATAGGACCCAAAAATATTGTTTCGAATGCTCTTTATGAATTAGTTTGGTGTATTTAGTTAATACATTTCCCTCTACAGAGTCAGGATAACACTGTATAACTGTGGTTTTGCTTAATGAGAAAGGAAACAAGACTTTTCAACTACTCAAGAAGGTAACTTAATAAAGAAATATGAAAAAGTAGTATATTTATTGTAAGTTGAGGTATTTAAATGGCTTTTTAGCATTTTAAATGACTTTTTAATATTTAAAACCCTCCTTGGCATTTCATAGTTGTAAAAAAACAAAGTCATGTAAAAATCTATGAATCTTTAAGTTTCTGGTAGATTTCTTTATATAAAGTTTTGATTTCTATTTCTTTTAGTTTCTTCATTTTGTTCTGTTATACGAATGTACATTAGTTTATAAAATAGATGTGCTTTTAAACCATCTGTGAACTGTCTTTCTGTAAATTAACTCTGATTTCCATTGAACGCTGTCGTGATCTCAGAAAATTTCTGTGGAGGTATTTTATTAAGCTCGGCAGCCAGTAGACCCAGCCACATGCAGCCAGCAGCTCTGAAGCTCACAGCTGGCAATCCAGTGCCACCCAGACCCTAGTGGAGAGATTTTCTTTGGAAGTGCAGCAGAGGCTTTAACTGAGTGACTTGACTGCTATGGCAGAGATTAGAGGTGCTGATAGACTACCATAAGTGTTAGGCAATAACAGCAGCAGCTGCTTATGCATGTGAACAGCTGGGGAATTAATTTGGTATGCATTCTCGGGAGCTACTCATCTGCGGGCTGAAGTGGCAGAAGAATGCCCTTAGTGTAAGACGTCTGCAAGCACATGCCAAATGTGCATTTCAAATTCCATTGTAGAAAATCTCTGGTAATAGAACTGATATGATGAGCCGTTCCTTGGTATCTGTGTTCTTCCGATCTCATCTTTCACTTCCTTAATTCTTCTCTTCATTACAAAATGACACATCGATCTTTGCATAATGCTTAAATAGGCTTGTAAAAATCATTTGCATATATAGCTGTGGTTTTGTCATGATAACAATTATTTGGATTATAGTTACAAATACCTTAAATAAATTTTCTTCTTTTGTTTTCATTTTGGAGATATCTGTGTTCTGAGTAAAGAGTTCATCTTAGTTTATTGTGTAATGATTTTATTTGTTTGACATTTCTAATATTTGTTGTTTTATAATATAGAACAGTAAATACATAGTGACTTTTTTTGTTAATTCAAGTGGATAAACAAACAAGTGTATAACATCTTTTTTTAGAGAGAGATTTTTGCTGTAGAGTGTATATGCTCATCAGAAAGTGAGAAATCACTGCCCGGGGGGATGGCCACACAGTAATCCCTTCTCTTCCATTCTCCTCTCAGGATCTTAGGCACGCATGCACAGGTTCCTGGTGTGAGTTTAAGCTGCCCGATCCGGGACTCGAATCGTGGTCGAATACATGGGAGTCCAGTGACTTAGCCATTATGCCATCTGCTGGTCCCAACAAGTGAATAAAATATTTTATCTTTTGTTTCTTCAGTATCTGGGTTTGCCAGTACATCTGAGAATCTAGGAAATTCTGAAATAGTGCTTCCTTGCTCTGAAGACTAAAGTTGGATTAGGATCCTTTTCAGTGAAGAGCAGACATAGTACAGTTCTTATTATTGAGTCATGAATCTTGTATTATTCCCTGAAGCATAGCACCTTGAGCTTCCCAGTTTAGAAACTAGATTTGGTTCTTAACAAAATACTTAAATCACTCCAGTAGGAGTTTTATTTTATTGTTTTTGTTTTTTGTTTCTGCTAGAGGGCAGAGAGAAGGAAAGGAGAAAGCACTCCCCATGGAAAATGGTCATGCTGTAATCACATTTCTACCTCCTTTGGGATTTGGGGCATGTGTGCACACATGCTGTGCATGTTTCTTAAGCCACCTGGTCTGGGACTTAGAACATGTAGTCAACCATGTGGGATCCAGCTTTTTTAACCACCAGGCCATTAAGCTGGCCTGTTTTTTTGTTTGTTTGTTATTATTTTAATCCCTTTAAGAATGTATAGAAAAAGGCTCTCCTTGAATATTTAAGATTAAGGAATAAGAATAGCATATATCATCACCTTATTGGTCAGACTTAATGATTGAGAGGCAAGTGGAGGTTGTGGTAGACCACATAGACTTTAGAAGTAAGAGCAGAAAATCAGAAAGGCCATTCCTATCTTCTCTAGATTTTTGCTTACATTAATTTTAGAGATCTAAGTGGACTGGACAGAGAAAAACACAAAACCCAGTTGATCGATAATAAGCTAATCAGTTCAGCAAACCATTTATTGAACATTCCCCCGACTATTATTCATTTCATGGCATTGTAAGGATTTAAGCAACACATAAGGCAAAAACCTGGCTTTTAAGAGGATCAGTCATTTGGAGGAAACAGAAGCAAGCAAGCAAAAAGCAACATGGTAGATATATCATAATAGGAATATTAAATGCATGGGATCCTATAAGAGTAGGAAGAGAGAGGAATGACTATTCTTTCTTTTATTTTATTCATAATAGAGTCCATACATGCGAGAGAGAGAAGCGCCCTTGTCACGATCTGGTCATGCTGCAGTCTCCTTTGTCCAGTCTACAAACCCCTCAGGATCTCGTGTGTGTGTGTGTGTGTGTGTGTGTGTGTGTGTGTGCGTGCACACGTGCCCTGCATGTTTTGGCAGGTAACGGGGGTAGGAATCCACAACCAGTAATGTGGCTTCTCGCACTGCAGTGCAGTAAAACTAAGTACTGTGCCACCTAGGCTGGGCCTACTCTTGATGAAGAGCTGGGAACTTTTTTTTTTTTTTTTAAGAGAGATTTATGCTATAGGGAAAGTACTCTCACTGGAGAGACAGAGAGACAGAAAGTGAGGAATCACTCACCCCCCGGGGGAGATGGTCCTGCTGCAGTCCCTTCATCTTCATTCTTATCTTGGGATTTTGGGCAGTCACACACACGTACCTCATATGAGTTTTAAGCTGCTGGGCCTGGAACCTGAACTGTGGTCGACTACATCAAAGTCCAGTGATGTGGGAACCAGCAGTTAGCGTAATGGCTATGTCGCTGGACTCCCACGTAGTCGACCGCGGTTTGCGTCTCGGACCCGGGGGCTTACAACTCACGCCGGGCGCGTGTGCGTGCATGCCCAAGATCCTGAGAGGAGAATGGAGGAGAAGGGATTGCGGCGTGACCATCCCCCCTGGGGGGTGATTTCTCGCTTTCTGTCTCTATGTCTCTCTCTGTCTGTCTGGCGAGTGCACGCGCCCTATGGCGAAAAACCTCTCCAAAAAAAAAAAAAAAGTCCAGTGATGTAACTGTTATGCCATCTGCTGGTTCCGAGTTGGGAACATTTTGACTAATGATTATTGATTATTGATCCAAATCTTAAGGAATGATTAAAAGTTCATCCATTCCAGGTGGACTAGAGTGAAGATGACTTTCCAGGTATGAGGAAGGTTTTGTTTTCCTGGGACCTATAAATAATCAGAATGACTAGGACATACGATTTACGTAGCAGAGAGGAAAAAGAAAATGTACCACAGAGGGCTTTGAGGGCCATGATACATAGTTTGGATTTTCTCCTGTTGGCAGGGGCCTTAGTGAAGGATTTTAAAAGCAGTATGACTTTGAGAGGCTGGCTCAGTGTGGGATGATTCTTTGATGTATAAGAAATACAGGATGGGAACCAGCAGTTAGCGTAATGGCTATGTCGCTAGACTCCCACGTAGTGGACCGCGGTTCGCGTCCCGGACCCGGGGGCTTAAAACTTACGCCGGGCGCGTGTGCGTGCGTGCCCAAGATCCTGAGAGGAGAATGGAGGAGAAGGGATTGCAGCGTGGCCATCCCCCCTGGGGTGGTGATTTCTCCCTTTCTATCTCTCTGTCTCTGTCTGTCTGGCGAGCGCACGCACTCTATAGCAAAAACCTCTTCAAAAAAAAAAAAAGAAATACAGGATGGAAGAGGAGCTTGGGTGTGGGGGGGTGGAGATAGGTTTGGAAAAGGTGATTAGTTTACTTTTGTACTTTTTTGAGGTACCACTGGGAAAAGCATTTGGAAATTTAGTTCTAGTGTTGATGACTGTTGGACAGTATTTATAACGCCTTGATCTAGGATTGGCTGGCGTACCCTGTTTGTGATACTCACTGGAATTTGAAAAGATGACAGTTAGTTAATATCCCAAGAGTAGCAGCTGCAGTTCTCTCTCCATGTTGGTGGCCAAATTCCACTTCCTTTCCATTCTCCTGTCCTTGGTCTGGGGCTGCTCAAGGTATTTTTTAGATGTCAGGAAAGTTGAAAGGAGCTCTTTGTAGGAAAAAGTTTGGGTTTTCCTGTCATAGATAGTTCAAAACATTAGGAGAAAAAGGAACTTTTGAAGTTTTCCTTTCCTCTTTTTGTATACTTCATTTTCACATTGAAATTTTAAATGATGATAATGGTCTTTTTTATCTTTTTATTGTAATATTTTGAAAGAGATCTGATGTTTTTGTCTCTGAAGGAGGAAATTAAATATATTTGTTGCCATGGAAATTAGTTTTCTAGTGATATCCTTTGAATGAATGAATAATTTTTTTTCAGGGCAATACTAGATTTGGGGAAAGTTCATAGAAACTTTAATATAGAAGCCTCTCCAAAAAAAAAAAAAAGTGCCAAAGGGACCAGCAGTTAGTGTAATGGCTATGTCGCTAGACTCCCATGTAGTCGACCTTGGTTCGAGTTCCGGAAACGGTGGCTTAGACTCATGCTGGGCGCATGTGCATGCGTGCCCAAGATCCCAAGAGGATAATGGAGAAGGGATTGCGGCGTGGCCATCCCCCTTGGGGGGTGATTTCTCACTTTCTTTCTCTCTGTCTCTCTGTCTTTCTGGTGAGCGCATGCGCCCTATAGCAAAAGCCTCTCCAAAAAAAAAAAAAAGAAAAGAAACTTTAATATAGAAGCCTGGACTTTTTCTTTTGTTTACATAGAGAATTTGGCAAGAGATCTGAAATTTTATTATATGTTTCTCTATAGAGTATAATTTATCATACAGATCTATTATTGTTCCTGTTTTGGAAAAGTATAAAGCAGAATTTCCTCTAAATGACATACTGTCAAGGATGTTCACAGTGAAACAGTAGTCTACTTAGAATCTCATGTTTCAAAACTAAATTTGATGTTCTCAAAATTGGTATATATAAACATTTTTTAGCTTTAGGCTATTTCCTAAGGTGAAGATGATAAACTTGAGGGAAACTTCATTCATCTATGACATGTTAGTATAAATATTTGCTCAACCTGTGAGGGTGAAAAAGGAATTATGTTTAATGTTAGGACTTCGGTCTGTTAGTGTAAATTGATATTTAAAAATTTCTTCATGGGACATTAACTTCTTTGCTTGATCATTTTCCTAATTTTGCACATCTAGGCTGCCCAGAATTTGAAGTGTTACAGTCTGTTAACATAGAACTTTGGAACATTCTTCTTTGAATAGGATGGAAATGTGTCTTGGGCAAAGGATAAGCGTTGATAATCTGGTAGTATTGTTGCCACAGTGTGGGCATGTGACAGACTGTTGAGAATGAACAAAGCAGGCGCAGCTGGCCAGTCCTAAGTTAAAGGAGATGTTTTATCTTACATGGTTTGTGCATTTAAAAATAAATCTTGAATTTGACAAATGAGGTTTTGTTTCCCTTATAAGAAAATTTAATAAATGTTTGGCAAATTTCTGAAGCTTTAATCTTTAAATTTAATTATGCTTTTGCTGGTTATTTATTTATTTTTTAAGATTCCTTCATTTTAGCTTTGATTATGGAGAAATCATTGGCCTCTGCTGTTTTATGGGCTTAGTTAATATTGTAACTCCATTATTAGTCTTTATAAATTTACTTTTGTATATTTAAAACAAACCTAATACTCATTAGGTCTTACTCTCATCTGATTTGAATTGCATTTTGATAAATTTTTTTTTTTTGGAGAGGTTTTTTTTGCTATAGTGTGTGTGTGTGCTCGCCTCGCCAGAAAGACAGAGATAGACAGAGAGACAGAAAGTGAGAAATCACCCCGAAGGGGGGATGGCCACGCCGCAATCCCTTCTCCTCCATTCTCCTCTCAGGATCTTGGGCATGCATGCACACGTGCCCAGCGTGAGTTTAAGGCACTGGATCTGGGACTCGAACCACAGTCGACTACATGGGAGTCTAGTGACATACATAGCCATTATGCCAACTGCTGGTTCCACATTTCTGATAAGTTTTAATGATCACTAAATAAGTGTCTATTCAGGTAGAGCACTAACTGGGAAGCTTCTTTCTTACATGCAAACTCATTCCAAATGAATGAAATTAAACCATGTGGATTAGAGTCCTACGATGAATTAATATTTATACTTCAGTTGTTTGACTCTTTTTTTTTTTTTTTTTAGATGTTTTTGCTATCAGGCGCGTGTGCTCGCCAGAAAGACAGAGAGACAGACAGACAGACAGAAAGTGAGAAATCACTCCCCAGGGTAGATGGCTATGCTGCAATCCCTTTTCCTCCGTTCTCCTCTTGGGATCTTGAGCACGCACTTACATGCACCCAGCATGAGTTTAAAC
Organism: Tupaia tana; assembly: GCA_026018925.1. Taxonomy (NCBI): domain Eukaryota; kingdom Metazoa; phylum Chordata; class Mammalia; order Scandentia; family Tupaiidae; genus Tupaia; species Tupaia tana. Next base: position 33,445,446 of record JAKSZU010000013.1, on the reverse strand, counting down.
CACTGGGTCCAGGACTTGAACCGCTACATGGGAGTTCACTGACATAGCCATTATGCCAACTGCCGGTCCCTTGACTCCTTGTTTTTTTTTTTTTTTCAAATGGTTTTTGCCTTGACCTTATGTCATTCACCTATTTTTATGAATGTATAATTTTTTATAATAGCCTTCTTGTTTCTTGTCATTTTATGTTTTCACAAAATAATAATATATGCTGACTAATCTTTATGCCTACATTTTAAATTATAATTTTAAATTGACATAATATTAATAATTACACATTTTATGAGATGCAGTATGATTTTTTGTTTTTGTTTTTGTTACATGAGTTCAATGCGTCATGATCATAATTGGGCAGTAAACCCATCCACTGTCTCAAACAATGATTACTTTTGTGAAAATTCAAACTCCTCACTTGTAGCTGTTTTGAAATATACATGAAATTGTAACCACCCGTAGTTATTCTACTGTGCTACGTAACCTAGAACTTGTTCTACTTTACTTTGTTCCCACATTTTTGGTAAAAGAACTTTCTTGGTTAACTGAATTTCACTGTATTTCACAAAATGTCCATTGTTTCATTCCAATGTTCACATTGAGTTTTTTCCTTTCAGAGTTGATCTTGCCGATGTTTTAGATCTTCATGCCTTTGACAGTCTCTCTGGAATAGGGTATGTTTTCTCTATTTTATTCACTTACTGTAATGCACATTCTATTGCACAGTTACAGGAATAATTTATACAATTGCACCCTTGACCTAAGCTTCCTGTCATTCTTTTCGCATACAAGACCATTCTCAATGAGTTAAGCTTTTTAAAGTTTTGTTTTTGATTTGGAAATCATAATGCATTTTCCTGTAGATATTACAGTGTAAATGATAGTTATCTTTAGAGAGTAATTTTTTATATTTCTGTGCCAGCTATTTTGTATAATACTCTTTCTATGGGGAAATGCATGTAGTACTTGGAAAATTTTATCTTTAAGTGCTCACCCCAACACTACCTTCCCTGTAGTGATGGACCTGTCTTCTGCTTCATTCTGAGGCTATCTTTTTGAGAAGGCAGGGAAGAAAGATTAGCTATTCCTGGAGATCTGTATCCTTTTTTTTTTTTTAAATTGTGATAAGAGCTTTTAATATGATAGCTATACTCTTAACAGGGTTTTAAATGTACAATGTGATGTTGTTAACTGCGGCCTTGGTCACGTACAGTGTATTTAGAACTTACTCATCTTGCTTAACTGAATGTTTATAGCCATTGAATAGCAACTATCTGTTCCCCCCAGTTTCTGGCAATCACCATTCCACTCCCTGCTTTGAAAGGATTGACAGCTTTAATTACCTGATAAAAGTGGAGTCATGCAGTGTCTGTCCATCTGTGACTGACTTATTTCACTTAGCAAAGTGTCCTCAAGGTTTATCCATATCATTGCATATGGCCGATTTTCTTTTTTAAGGTTGAATGATATTCCATTTTATGTATATATCACATTTACTTTATCTAGTCATTTATTGGTTGACATTTAAATTGTTTCCACATCATGGCTATTGTGAATAATGTTCCACTGTATATTTTTAAGTCTCATATGTCTAACAAGGTCATGAAAATAGATATCTCCCAGAGTTGTTTTTTTTTTTTTTAAATTGGTGAGATAATTTTGCATAAGGATAGGCATAGTAGGTGGTTTTATGCTTGAGACTCCTAATTCCCATTCATATAGATTTCTAACTTTGCGTTAGCTATGCCTTTAAAAACTAATTTTTTTACCTAGTTCCCCCCCCCACACACACACACACCACACACATCTAGTATTGTTAGTATGTTTTTAAGGTTTGTTTTTGTCATAGGGTGCATGTGCTCACTGGAAACAGAAAAACAAAGAGAGAAAGTGAGAAATCCCTCTCCCCCACCAGAGACAGTGGTCACGCTGCAATCCCATTTCCTCCATTCTCCTCTGGAGATTCTGGGCATGCACGTACATGTGCCTGGCATAATTTTCAAGCCTCCAAGTCTGGGACTCTAACCATGTTGGACCATGTGGGAATCTGGCACCTTAATCACCATACCACCTGCTGGCCTCAGTGTTGTTCACATTTTAAAGTAATGTCTAAAGTAATCTGTGAGGATAGGGCAAGAATCATGTTTTACTGAATTTTACCTTATAAATTAGAGAATTAAAATTTACATATAGTTTGTAAAAATATAAAATTTTCTTGGATTATTTTAGCACTAGAAGTGTGGGATAGGCAAGACAGTTATTTCCTCCTTCTCAGTTTGGAAAGTGAAACTCAGAGAGGTAAGCTTAAGAATTCTAGAACTCAGGTCTTTAGTTGCTAGCTGTTTATTTCACCTGCAGCCTTGTGTTGGAACCTTTTGTAGAGTAAATAAATTGTAAGTTAAAATGATAGAGATAGGTGGGGGACTTGTGGAGTAATTTGCTCTTGGGAACCAGCACTATGGTGTCAGGCTACAAGATTGGCCTATCCATCCTCAACAATGATCTAGCCAATTTGGGGGCTGAGTGCCTCCAGATGCTAGACTCTGGGGCTGATTTTCTGCACCTGAATGTAATGGAAGGGCATTTTGTTCCCAGCATCACCTTTGGTCACCCTGTGGTAGAAAGCTTCTGAAAGCATCTAAGCCAGGACCCTTTCTTTGACAAGCACTCAAAGGTGTTCAGGCCAGAACAATGGATGAAGCTGATGGCTGTAGCAGGAGTCAATCAATGCACCTTTCATCTCGAGGTTACTGAGAACCCAGGGACTTTGATTAAAGGTATTTGGGAAAATGAGATGAGGGTTGGCCTTGCCATCAAACCAGGAACTACATTTGAGTACTTGGCACCATGGGCTAACCAAATAGATATGGCCTTGGTTATGATGGTGGAACCTAGGTTGAGAGGACAGAAATTCATGGAAGACATGACAAGGTTCACTGGTTAAGGACCCCTTTCCCATCTCTGGATGTAGAGATGTGATGGTGGAGTAGGGCCTGACACGTTCCATAAATGTGCAGAGGAAGGAGCTAACACAATTGTGTCCGGCAGTGCCATTGTTAAGAGCGAAGACCCCTGATCTATCATCAGCCTGTTAAAAAATGTATGCTCAGAAGCTGCTCAGAAATGTTCTCTTGATCAATGAAACGGCAAGAATCTCAGTGTGTTCAAGAAATCTTTTTATTGGAAAACAGGAGTATTGACTACCAAATCATATCACAGCTGAGATAGTGCTGCTTTTCTGAGCAATTACTCATTCTAGTGATTAAAATCTATTGCACAGAATATTCTAAGAGGTTAGAAATTGGTGTGTAAAAGACATTTTTAGTGATACATTTTAAAAGATTGATGTAGTGATACACTGTTATTACTGGGAGACTTGATTTTTTTAATAAAGAGTGAAAATATGCCTATATTAAGATTTCAAACAGAAATGTGTCTTAATGCCAAAGGAGGGTATATTAGCCACATTAATTTTTGTTTCTTTCTGTATTTCTCATTAAAAGGGAAAAAAATGATAAAGACATTTCTAGAGTTCTTGGACAAAACTAGTGTCTGCCTTTCTAGTTCAATCAGTAGAAAGGCAGGAAAGTTTGATATGCTTGAACTACTACAGATGAGTGATTTCTACTTTTTTTTTATTTTAAAGAATTATTTTTTAAATTTTGACCAGAGTGGCACAGAGTGAGAGAGAGAGAAAGTAAGCCACCAGGTCTGGGACTTGAACCATGATCAGCCTTAATCACTATGCCACCTGCCAGCCCCGTGTGATTTCTACTTTTAAAACAGTCCTTGGGAACCAGCAGTTAGCGTAATGGCTATGTCGCTGGACTCCCACGTAGTCGACCGCGGTTCGCGTCTCGGACCCGGTGGCTTACAACTCACGCCGGGCGCGTGTGCGTGCGTGCCCAAGATCCCGAGAGGAGAATGGAGGAGAAGGGATTGCGGCGTGACCATCCCCCCTGGGGGGTGATTTCTCGCTTTCTGTCTCTATCTCTTTCTCTGTCTGTCTGGCGAGCGCACGCGCCCTATAGCGAAAAAAAAACCTCTCAAAAAAAAAAAAAAACAAAAAAAAAAACAACAGTCCTTGTAAATTATTTAAGACCAAAGTGACTACTTGTTGCTTTATGGTAGGAATAGTTACATTTTTTTCAGTCTACTCCTATAAAACGTTGTGGTATCTCCCTTTGGCACCCTGAACTGTCTTCTCTGATGTCAATCTAAGGTTTCCAGCATCAGTTATGCTTGGCAATGATTGATTATGTAGTACAAAATTAATCAGAATTACACTAAGTTTTTTCACACAAGCTTTTGTGTTTCTAATTTTGAAATGAAAGACTTTTCCCCCATCACAGGAATATTCCTAAGCATAAACTCGGATTGGACATTAAAAGTGGTCTTTTCTCCCTTAATACTGGCTGTAGTAGGAAGAAGGTTGGCTGAGGTTGTCACCTAATTCTAGGAGCCTAAGAGCCTTTGTCTTTCTCAAATGACCAGAAGTTTAGCCCATCCTAACTTTTATCTTACTGAGCCTTCCCTTTTTACTCTCAAGAATCCAGTACATTTCATTTGATTAGTTAATATTTTTCAGCAGTATTTAATGCTTTTTCTCTCATCCTCACATTTGGTTTAGAATGATATGATTTTATTCAAAGCTATGGGCAATTTCGATGATGACAGATCTGTGATATACTTAAATGTGTTTATAGAAGAGGGAAAATGAAAATACTGCCCAAAGTTTACTTTTCTTAAGCTCATTCATCTATGTTGCATATAAGAACTTGGTTGTCATATATGTAAAACACCAAAATATTTTAGTTGAAATCTTTGTTTTTTTTCTTTACTTTATTTCTTTTAAAAAAATGTGAAATTATTTTCCATTTTGATATGCGGTGTATCAATTTTTGTTTTTTCTTTTATAATTATGTATTTTGCTGTAATTTGCTGTAATAAAAATACTTTCTTCATAGCCTCTACTTCTTTATGTCATTTTGTGTTTCGCTAGAGAAAAATAAAGAAGTTGCTAGTTCCAGCTTACTCTGAAAAGAACTAAATTTTTTTCTTTTTTTTTCTTAGAACACAATGGTTTACATACAGAGCACTAAGCTATTTGTGATGTATACACTTTACTCAACAAAAATTGTTACCATTACAAGTTTACAAGTAAATCTGTAAATTGCCCATCCCAATTCATCAGTTTTAGGTTTTGGTAGCATATGCTTGTCCCCTTGACTGGAATACACTTTTTTTTTTTTTGTCTGATAAAGAGCAAATGAAGGACATAAAATTCTGAGACTTACTAGCTAAACTTAAATGTTCACTGTTAAATTGTTGACATTTTTGATTGCACATGAAGTTTGAGGCAGTCATTATCCAAGAACATTGACTACTGAACAGATGGAAAATGCATACTATTTTTCAAAGATTTTCTAAAGGAATCTCATTCTACCCTTTATTAAGAGCAGTTGTAATGCTTTAGTGACACTTGGAGAAGTCACTGTTTAATGTGATCCTGTCACTATAGATAGGCCTTTGCTTTACTTTTCTTTGTGCTGAGCTGCTAAACAGAATGCTTTCCTGAACAACCAGCTGGAAGGGATTTAATCTGACACTCTCTCTACTAAGACCCCCCCAGAGAGACTCATTTTCCTCCAGCAGTTTCCTACAAGTCCTTTCTCTTTCCTAAACTTGCTGTTACTAATTTACCCCTCACTGTTCTTCTAGGCAAAACATCTGCAAGGTTTTAAGTCCTTTCCCCCCTTCCACCCTGTCCGCCTCAGTGTCAAGATGTGTGCTGCAGTTGTTATGATTGTGATTTGTTATGCCACGTTGATCTTCGTGCTCTTCTTATAGCAAAACAAATTATCTTTAAGTTTCTGACTTTATTTTCTCTCAACCAGTAAATGACTCTATAGGAGGTTTATATTTATGGATACTGTTTGTTGTTTAATAGGTAGATATGTTCACAGGAAGATGTTGACAGGAACATTTATCCTTCTAACTCTTTTTAGGTACCGGTGTTAATTTTCTATTTGGAAGTATAGGGAGAATAAGAAACTCTAAGGAGTATTAAAATGCTTATGTACCTTTTTCTAAGACTTACCAGAATTATAAACAAATTTCGTATTGTTAAAAGGTATTTTTTTCTTGGGACCAGCCATTGGTGTAATGGTTACATTGCTGGACTCCCACGTAGTTGACCACAGTTTGAATCCCAGACCTGGTGGAAGCTCACACCGGGCACATGTGCATGCATGCCCAAGATCCTGAGAGAAGGGATTGAGGGGTAGCTATCCCCCCGGGGGTGATTTTTCACTTTCTCTCTGTCTCTCTGGCAAGTGCATGTACTCTATAACAAAAATCTCTCAAAAACCAAAAAATATTTTCTCTTTTTAGTGGGCGTATACTTTATGTGAATTTTAAGGCATTTTTAAAAAATTTACCAGCTTTTTGGGGTCAGCAGGTGACATGGTGCTTAAGGAACTAGATTCTCACATGCCAACCACCATTTGAGTCCTGGCCCAGTGGGCTTCAAAATCAAGCTCGGCCCGTGTATGTGCATGTGTGCCCCAAATCCTTAGGAGGATGGAGGAGAAGGGATCGTGGAGCGGCCATCCCACTGGGGGGTGATTTCTTACTTTCCTTCTCTCTGTCTCTTTCCAGTGAGCATATTCACCCTATGGCAAAAAACTTAAAAAAAAAAAAAGAAAATCTTGCCAAGCTCTTTTAGGATATGTGAACAGCATGTAAAACTGGAACTGTAGAATAGATTCAGTTATGGCAAGTCTCTTACTTATTTAGCTTTGTGTCTCTAAGTTATGTGTAAAGGGTAATCAGGAGTGTGTTGATCTCTGAATTTATATTTAGTTGTTCTTAGTTTGCAGAAAAAGCTTCATCATGTGCCAGCAACACAACCTCACCTTGATCAGGTAAAATTACCTTTAAAAATATTTTTTAAGTATCTTTTTAACTAAATTATTTGTGTTTGGAACTGTATTATTAGAACTCATTCTAAAATGGCATTTTCAGACTGTGTTGATAATTTTCAGAGTGTCGGATACTTTTGATATCATCTAATCCAATTTCCTTAATGCATAATAGGAATTCACCAAACCAGCATTGTTTCAAATCTTAGGAAATTATGCTTTCTAGCTTTTTCATCCTCTAAGCATGTTTTGATCAGTTCTTCTGATGGGATTGATTACTTAAAAGCAGCCTAGGAGGCCCTGCCACAGTGACACAAGTAGTAGAGTGTTGTTTTGTGATGGCTGGGAGGCCCTGGTTCATTTCCTAGCCCAACCTAAGCAGGCCAGGCATGGTGGCACATGCCAGTGGTTGTAGCTGACTCGAAGCTGGGGCAGGAGGATTACAGCATGGTTAAACTCTGTCAGATATACTTCTCTCCCTCTCTTTCTTTCTCCTGCTTTCTCAGTCATAAAAGAAAAAGCAGCCTAAGGATTCTGTATACAGTCTATTTCTAACTATGTTGAACAAACTGATTAAGGAAACATCTGGTGTAAGCATAGTTTATGTAAGTAGTTGTCTTTAAGTTTTATTCTCAGGTAGTACTGTGAATTTGAACTTCTTGAGTGTTTTGCCATCTAAAATTGTAATCACAGAGCTTTAAGATGCTAGGAACAAAATAAATATATTTTCAGCATATACATGTTTCAGTAAAGCAGGCCCTAGATGGTAGAGTTTTTGGATAAATTCTTTGTGCTGTTTAATATGCAGTGAGAGGGAAGGGATTTGCGAGTGAGCGCGTCTTTAAGGGGGGCTGTACTGCATGATCATGGCACCTTTCTCTAAGAAACTTAATAAAATATTTATCCTCATTTACCCTTGAAATGAGTTAGTAAAACGAATACAAATCCTTAGAAATAGGAATTTGGAAAATGTCAACTGTGTATGATGCTCACTATCAATTATAAACATGAACTTGAAACACATTTGTACTGAACTTCTGAGTAAAGGACATTGTAGTAGGAGACATAGAGTTTAAAAGATCGTGTACTCACAAGACCATGTACAACAGCTAATACTGAAACCCATAGTATCTTGAATAGAGTCCCATCATGGCACTTATAATGCATTGTAGTTTTGGTTGAAATGCTTTTTCTTTGGGCCAACAGGTAGTATGGGGGTTATGGCACTGAATCCCACATGGCTGACTGTGGTTCAAATCCTGGACCGGTGACTTGAAAAACATGCCAGGCATGTGCACCCACAAAAATCCTGATAGGAGAATGGTGGAGAAGGGGCTATAGTGTGGCCCCCCTGGGGATGATTTCTCATTTCCTTTTCTCTATGTCTGACTCTGGTGAGTGCACACACTCTATAGCAAAAATCTTTAAAAAAAAAAAAAAAAAGAAAGAAAGAAAAATTATTTTCCTTTGTATTAGCTTATAAATTCCTTAAATAAATTTTTCATCACATAGCACAGGGCTTGGTATGTTATGGGTACTCAGTGAATATCTATTAAAAGAATTGAAATTTTTGATACTCAGATGGGGATATAAATCAGAATCACTTGTGGAGATTTTTTTCTTTTCTTCTTCTAGTCTTTGTTTTTGCTATAGGGTGCTTGCGCTCCCCAGAGAGGTAGGGAGAGACAGTGAAGTGCCTCCCCCAGGGGGATTTCCATGCCATAATCCCTTCTCCTTTACTCTCCTCCTAGGATTTTAGGTGCATATGCACACCCACCTGGTGTGATTTCCAAGCCTCCAGGTCTGGGACTCGAACCATGGCCATACCACATGGGAATCCAGTAACTTAAGCACTATGTCACCTGTTAAACCCAGAGATAATTCTTTTAATTGGACACTTAGTAGTTCCTACCCCTCAAATCTTCAGGAGTGAGACTTAAATATGTGCATATTAAAATGTATTTTAAATATTTCTATTCTGAAAAAATTCAAAGATATATAAAGGTAGAACAGGGAGCAGCAGGTGTCATGGAGGTTAAGGCATTGGACTCCCACATGGTCGATCATGTAAGTGCCAGACCTGGTGGCTTGAAAATCATGCCAGTGTTTGTATGCGCATATCCAAAATCCCATGAAGAGAATGGAGGAGAAGGGATTGCAGTGTGGCCATTCACCCTCACAGGGCAATTCTCACTTTACCTCTGTTTGTCTCTAGTGAGCACACCTGCCCTATGGCAAAAAAATAAAAAATAAAAAATAAAAAAAAGTAGAACAGTGAAATGAACTCATTGTACACATCACCAGGTTTTAATGATGTCAGTCTTTTGCCAATTTTATTTTCTATTTCATGTATCCTCCTGACATTTCTTTTGTTGGATAGTTTTTAAGTTTTGTCTTAAACAGAAAATTTCATACATGTATGAGAGTAGAACAGTGTAATGAATCTTATGTACCCATCCTTCTTGCTGGAGTTTATTTAAGCAATCTCAGACATAATGTCATTTCCCCAGTAAATAGAACATGTCTCTCCCTCCCTCTGCCTTTTTAAAAAAATGCTCTACAGGAGCTTCTGACTGACTTTCCTGCTTTAGATATATAAACATAGTGCAGAATATAATACAGAGGACTGTGGAGCCAGAGGCATGAACTATCTTGATGCTGGAATGGGCGGGTATGCCTCTAGACCAAAGAACCAGAAGTCTGGTCTATACTACTCATTACTTGACAAAAGCTAGTCTTGAGAAACTAGAGTTTGTGACTAAGTTAAGGAATTCATGCAGTGAGGCCACGATGGGGAGAGAGTAGTCCAGAGTTTTTAGTGTTTCTATTATACTAAACGACATGTAGACCTTATTAAGGGAAGGGTGATTGTCAGGTACATCTAGAAGCCAAGGGCTAGTTACTCACTGCTCAGGGCAGAATGATAAGGAGGCCTGCAGGATCTAGCACTGTGGGGGAAGGCAACTGCCTTAAGGACAGTTTTCATTCTGAGCATTCAGAATGGAATGACCAATTTTCAGTTCTCTGTAAGGGGCTTAAGGATATTACTGTAAAAGTAGTGAGGGTCTGCGTGTGGCTTTGCAGTGTTTGAACTGATGAAATCTCTGTGGTCTTGTAGGAGGGGTCTGGTAGAGTATTTCCCCTCCCTACCTCCATAGGTTGCTATCTGTAAAGCCTTGATAACTATCATCATAACTATTGTTAACTATCATCAGTTAAACATTAGACTCAATCAATTGTGAGGGAGGTAAGTGGTTAGGTTCTGTAAGTTCCACTGTGAGGAAAGTAAAAGAAGTTAAAGACTGATTTTCCTAAGATTTCATCTATTAGGATGGACTCTAAGGGCCAGTAGATGGCATGGTGCTTAAGGCACTGGATCCCACATGGGCAGCTCTGCTGTGCAAGTCTTACACCCGGCAGCTTGTAAAACATACCAGGCATGTGTGCATGCATGTGTACTCAAAATCCTGAGAGGAGAGTGGAGGAGAAGGGATTGCAGTGTGGCCACCCCCCCCCCCCCCCCCCGGGGGATAATTTCTCACTTTCCCTCTCTTTCTATGTCTCTCTCCAGTGAGCTCAGGTGTCTTATGGCAAAAATCTGAAGGGGAAAAAAAAAAAGATTAAGAACAATAATTTTCCATTCCTAGTTTCATTTATATAAATAAATAAATACTACCAAAAAAAGAACAATAGAGTCACTTTGTTTCTCTTCTGGCTGGGTTCTAGTCACATTTGGTTCAGTGGATCTAAGCTGTAGAGGAGGAAACACACTTTCTCTTACCTATCACTAGGTTCATGACTGATGTCCCTATAACAGAAGACAGGTTTGTAGTAAGGGGAGAACATAAAAATTTATTTTTATTTAATAACTTTTACATGATATAAGAACCATTATGAGGAAATGAAGACCTAAAAATATTAGTAGTAGTGTATTTATTTACTTATTGCTATAGGGTGTGTGTGCTTGACAAAGGCAGAGAGAAAGAGAGAAAGTGAGAAATCACCCCCAAGAGGGAAAGGCTATGCCATATCCCTTTTCCATTCCCCCTCCCTTCAGGTTTTTGAGCATGTACACACACGTGCCTGGCAAAGTTTTCAAGCTACTGTGTCTAGGACTCGACCATGTAGTTAGCCACGTTGGATCCATGTGCCTTTGCCACATCACCATCTGGCTCAGTTAGGTATATTTTTTATGCTAATTATAGAAGTGGATCATTTTAGAGAAGTATGGCTGGATAAAAAAAGACATGATCTGAGCCAGCAGGTGACTCAGAGCTTAAGGCAGCTGGATTTCACATGGCTGACAGTGTGGTTTGAGTCCTGGACCCAGTGACTTAGAAATCACGCCGGGCATGTGTGCATAGTGCCCAAAATCCCAAGAGGAGAAGGGATTGCAGCATGGCCATCTCCCCTGCAAGGTGATTTCTTTCTCTCCCCCCCCCCCCCCCTCGGCGAGCACATGTGCCCTATGGCAAACCCCACCCCTCCAAAAAAAAAAGATTTCCAAAATTACAGTTTCCTTGTGCTATTCTGACCTACCTACCAGAAAGTATTTTGAACTGGTAATTTTTTTTTTTTTTTAAGAAAAGATTTTTGCTGTAGGGTGTGTGCACTCATCTGAGAGACAGAGACACAGAGACAGAAAGTAAGAAATCCCCCCGGGAAGGGAAAGCCATACAGCAGTCCCTTCTCCTCCATTCTCCTTTTGAGATCCTGGGCATGCACATGCATGCACCTGGTGTGAGTTTCAAGCTGCCGGGTCTGGGACTCAGACTGTGGTCAGCCATGTGGAAGTCCAGTGACGTAACCATTACACTATCTGCTGATCCCAGACTGTAGTGTTTTTTTACAAGAAGAATGGAAACAACAATCCAAATGTTTAAAAATGGGAGGGACATCTCCACAACACAGCAATTAAGTGCTGTGCAGAGGACACCACGTCTATGTGGCCCACTGGATACTGAATCGTGGCCCCAATAAGCGACAAACCAGTAGCATATGCAGACATGCTCGGTATCTGGACAGGATGAAGAAATGTTAGGGAAAAAAAAGAGTGGTATGGCCAGACCCCACTGGAGGGTGGTCTTTCTCTCTCTCTCTCTCTCTCGCTCACATCCTTTGGCATTACAAGAACAAAATAAAAGTGAGAAAATGATGATGTTTCCTACCAGCAGGCATGATGTGAAATAGTTGGTCTTTGTTCCAGTTTCCTGCACACTGCTCCTGAAATCCTTTTTTCTTTCTTTCTTTCTTTCTTTCTTTCTTTCTTTCTTTCTTTCTTTCTTTCTTTCTTTCTTTCTTTCTTTCTTTTTTTTTCTTTTTTTAATAGATTTTTGCTATAGGGCTTGTACACTTGCTGGAAACATAGAGAGACAGTGAGAAATCATACCACATGTTTGGCCACTGAAGTCAGTTCAGGGGGATGGCCATGCTGCAATCCCTCTTCCTCCACTGTCCTTTTGGGATTTGGGGCACACGTGCACATGCGCCTGGCCTGAGTTTCAAGTTGCCTGATCTAGGACTTGAACCATGGTCAACCGCGTGGGAGCCCAGTACCTTAACCACTGTGCCACCTGCTGGCCTTCACTCCTGAAATCCTTGAAATCTCCAAAGTAATAAGTATCTAAGTATCTATTTTTATGCAAATAAGTTGACTGATGAGTGGCAGCCCCTGGGTAGTTTTTGGATGAGTAGAGGGTTGGGACTTTCAGGCCTTCCCTCAACCTTGAGGATAAGAGGAGAGGCAGAAAAGTAAGATGATTACTAGTGGTCAGTGATTGAGTCAGGCCTGTGCCATGAAGCTTCCATAAAAAACCAAAGGGCTGTTCAGAGAGTTTGTTGGTAGCTGAACCTGTGGCAGTTCTGGGGGCCATCTGCCAGGAAAATGCATGAGAGTTCCAGCCCCTTCTCTTAGGCCTTGCTCTGGCATTCTCTTTTTTTTGTACTGTTGTAATATCCTTTTTAATAAACTGGTAAATGTAAGTAAGTGTTTTTCTGAGATCTGTCAACCACTCTAGCAAATTAAACCTGAGGAGAAAGGGGTTGTGGGAACCCAATTTATAGCCTGTATGTGAAATACACAGGTTAAACAACCTGGGGCTTATAATTGGCATAGAAAGTGGGGCTGAGCCCTCAACCTGTGGAATCCGAGGATAGTGTCAGAGTTGAATTAAATTAGAGGGTACTCAGCTGGACTCTGGTGCCAAATCGATCACTTACACACCTGTGGAAAACACCCCCTCCCCCTCACCTCCCCACACATTTGCCCACTGAAGTCTTCTGTGTTGATGTTGAGTGGAAGTAGAGGGAAACCGAAGTTATTTTTACCTTTATTTTCAGAGCAGGTCTCTAGTGTAGAAGTCTTGGTTGATGATTTGCACTGGAATCCTGGTCACAGGTATTGAGCTTTAATTTGCTGAGCTGAGAACCCATGCTCTCTGGCTGGCTGTGTTACATAAGCTGGGTTGCATTTTGGAGTCAGGAGACCAAGCAGGGAATGAGGGCTGAACCGTGTTGATCATAGTGAGACAGGAAATGGGATACGCGGACAGCTGGTTTGCAGGTAGACTTCCTGTAAGATGAACCTTTACGAGGGCATACATCCCTTATATAATACTGTTTAAGCTAAGAATAAAGCAGTGTTATCTAAAATTATATTGCATGTTGATACATTCTCAATATTAAAAGCCAAGTTATCCAACTTGAATAAAATACATTCTAAGCAGTTTGATGGCTGAATTTACTATCTTTTCATTTTATATATATATATATACATATATATATATATATAATTTCTCCCATGAGGAAAGAAAAGAGAGAGAGGGAGAGAGGCAGTCAGACATTCTCAACAGAGTCTCAACACCACAGTCCACTCCTCACCAGCCCATTTCATAGGCATGCTCATGGTCAGTGTATTTGTAAGTCTCTGGACCCTAATCTGGAACCTTCTCAGGTGGGTCAGCCTCAAAGAGCATTGTGTTTTACCACTGTGCCACCATCTGGCCCCTTAAATTGATCTTTACAGTTACTGTTGGTTGTTCTCTAAATTGGCATAAAACACAGTTCTGTGTTTTCATTCTACTCTGAGCCTATTTTATTGTCTAATGATGGGTAAGATCGCTGGACCAGATGTGCGGTTCTAGGAATTGATGCAGAGCTGTGCTTTTAGTATGTTTTTTTTTTTTTTTTCCTGCTATTTTAAGCCATTTTGAGCTTGCCCCAAACATCTTACTATATCCAAAGTGTGGTTTATGTTTTATGATGTTATGCTTAGCCCTCATGTCTTGTCATCATCAAGTTTGACATTTTGGGTTGTATTAACAAAGAGAGGTTTGGAGTTTTCAAATTATGTGACCTGTTAGATGAAATCTTCAAGTTTTGGTTCTTGGGTAGCAGGTGGTGTGGAGGTTAGGGCACTGGATCCCATGTGGCCAACTTAGGGATTCAAGTCTCAGATCTGGCAGCTTGAAGAATCACACTGGGCATGTGTGCATGTCCAAAATCTCCAGAGCAAACTAGAGGAGGAGGGATTGAGGTGTGGCCACCCTTTTGGGAATAATTTCTCACTTTCCCTCTCTCTCTCTCTCCCTCAGGTGAGTGCACATGCCCTATTGCAAAATCTAAAAATAAAAAAAGATACAGATTCTTTAGCATAGACAGTAAAGGATTTATCAAAATAGGAGAATAAATAAATCTTTAAGTAAATTTTTTTAAGTAGATGTTATCTACCTTCTAAAGCCAAAGATGACGTTGTATTATCATTCTCACCTCTGAAAAATTTTTCCTGGATTGTGCTTGCTCAGTAGAAATGAACCAAAACTTTTCTTTGTATTTATTTTTCCAAGAGAACAGAGTCACACTTACTTTTGAATTTTATTCCTGGTTCTGGGTAGTTTATTATTTTGAGCCTCATCTCCCCCCAGCAGGTAAAATGGAAATAGTTTTACACCTCGGGATTGTTACGAGATATAGTGAAAAGATTACATATTGTGACCCAGGCAAAAGTACTTCGTTCCATACAGAGTCAGTAGACAGCAGAGGCATGCAAAAAGTTCACAGAAAATGCCTATTATAAAAAATTGTGCGTGGGTCTGGGCGCGTGTGCGTGCGTGCCCAATTTCCCGAGAGGAGAAGGGAGGAGAAGGGATTGCGGCGTAGCCATCCCCCCTGGGGGGTGATTTCTCGCTTTCTGTTTCTCTGTCTTTCTCTGTCTGGCGAGCGCATGCTCCCTATAGCAAAAACCTTTCAAAAAAAAAAAAAAACTCTGCGTGGGTTTAAATTTTTTTTTTTTTTTTTTTTTTTTTTGCACCAAAACAACTCATACTTTAATTCTATTTTTCTACAAATGTTTGAGGTCCCCTCATGTATTGGTTTCATTTGTTATTATGGCTATGAATCCAAGAAAGACAAGAAAGAATGGATTAAGTAATAAATGCCCTTTCATGAGAATTTTTGTCTTTTTTTTTTACGTGAAATAGTATTTTGTGAAAATACTAAACTGTTGTTCAACTCTACAAAATATAGATAATAAAATTATTCCAAAATATCAGCATAGAGTCAGAAAAATATACCTAGTATATATCATTAGGCAACATAAAATTCTATGAACATGTTTCTTACTTTTCACCATAAACTTAATGGTTTTTTTTAAAAATGTATTTTCTTCATTTATGATAGAGTGCACGCATGCACATGTGAGGGAGAGAGGTGAGTGCCATCCAGAGTCTGGTCAGCCGCGCCATCACCTACCTCCCATCCTCCAGCCTGTCAGATCTTGGACGTACACTTGAGTTTCCAGCATGATTTTAGGCTGGGTGGCCCAGGGATTCGAACCATTGTCACCATGTGGGATCTGGCTTCTCTTAAGCAGCATGTTACAACTGCACCACGGAATTGGCCCTAAAACATGATTCTTAAAAAGTATATTGACAGGCTACTTAAAATGATTATTTCTTTTGATTGTTATTACAGAGTATTGTTACAATCACATTTGAAGTACCAGGAAATGCAAATGAAGAAAATCTAAATGTCTTTATTCAGGTGAGTGCAATTTTTAGCTGATGAATGATTTATCAACTGTTTGTTACACACTTGTTACTACCAATGGTCAGTCTTGTTAAAATGTGTCATTTGATACAGAATCTCCTATGGGAAAAGAATGTGAGGAGCAAGGACAATCGCTGCATGGAGGTCATACGGCTAAAGGTGCAGTATGCAGTTTACCACTGCAGACTCCTGGACCAAAGTCCTTTTCTTGGCTGTTATATAAAAACTATATAAATAAAGTTAAATAATTATTTTAAAAAATTATTTAAAGAGAAGCACTGACTTTACTGCAAATAATTTGAGTCTATTTTCATTTTCCTTTATTATTTCCATCACTGAAAAAGAGCTTTGGAAATCACTGCATAAAGCCTGATTTATTTGCTGTGCTTCATTTAGTGTTGCACCTAAAACAACCTGTGTGCTTTGAAATGCTGCCCGTTCTCTACTCACAGGTGTTCTGAGCAGTTCTATGGCCAATGAGCTCAGCTTAGCTCCATGAAAACTCTCTTTCTCTTGGCACAAGATGGTCACTTGGAGAAAATAGTACCTATTTTTCCAAGAGAGCTGCTTTAACAGAGAAATAATGTTGGAAACCCTGCTGTTGCCAAGCCTCCTACTTCTTGATGCTTTCAGTAGCTACTAAACAGTCACAAACTAAACAAAGTTACAGGAGACCAGAAGTATTCTAGTTCTGTATTTGGGAACTCATTTCTGTCACTTGACTTTTGGTCACAAACAGTCATTTGAGTGTCTACTCATCTACCTACAAGTGCCCATAAAGTTTTTATTATTACCATTTATTATTGTTGGTAGTTACTAGATTCTCAGCAGCTGACTTCCTCAGGTCACTAGAATGACAGAAGTTGAAACTATCAAGAAATTATTTAGATACAGATTTTGTCACACTGTGTGCTAGCTCTGCCTAGGAGTAGAGCTGTAGAGCCACACAGGTGATTCCCAGTCTACCTCCAAGTCACTCCCGCTCATAACTAAGCCAGGTCTCCTGTTCATTAGGGCTACATGGGGTATTTCTTTTTGTATCTGCTTTTTGTCTTCTTGTACTGAGTGAGGGCAGGGAGTTACCTAGAGAAGCAGCAGTTTGGACATTTACATTAATGATACCACAGAGCTTGTCTTGGGTCATCCTGGTCTGGATTTTATCCTTAGATAGTGATGACTTTTGTTGTTGTTGTTTTAGGTTTTTACCATAGGATATGTGTGCTCACTGGGAAGAGATAAAGAAGTGAGAAAATCACCCCTCAGGGTGGATGACCACCCCACAACCACAATCCCTTCTCTTTCATCTTTGTCTTGGGATTTTAGGCATGCACACACACACACACACACACACACATACACACACTCACAGAGTGATTTTCAAGCTGTCAGGTCCAGGACTTGAACCATGGTCGACCATGTGGGAGTCCAATACCTTAACCACCATGCCACCTGCTAGTCTGGATATGTGACAGTTTTTCTGTAGTTGTCCTCTTTGGTTCTTCCTTTGGCCTTACTCTCATCACAACACTGAGGGATTCTAAAGTAAACCAGTCCATCTCCATAGCCTTCCATTTCTTTCTGTTATAAAGTATTAGTCTTAAAATCATCAACATGCTTAAAATATTAACTTTAGTAACAGCTAATCCTTTCCAAGGAGTTTATTATAAAAATTCAAATTTAGGAAGCAGAACACAAAACTAGGCATAAGAAAAGAAAAACTAGAAGGAAATACACTTAAAATACATAGTTTGGGGACCAGCAGGTGGCGTGGTGGTTAAGGCACTGGACCAACATGGCCAACCATGGTTCCAGTCCCGGACCTGGTGGCTTGCTTTCTCACTTTCCCTCTCTCTCTCTGTGTCTCTCTCTGGTCAAATTAAAAAATAAAATGAATAAATAAGTACACTAAAATAAATAATTCTGTAAAAAAATTTATATTTATGTTTTGTGTGACAGGAATAACTGAGTGGTTTGTCAACTAGTATTTTAAGTAAACATATAACAAATATGAGTACCAAACACTATTTCAGAGAAATTAATTTTGTGCCCATAAGAGCTAGTTTATCAAATAATTTATTTCTCATTTCTGTAAATCAATACAAAGTGAACTTTTATCCAGATAAAAGTAGTAGTAGTTTTCCTTTTCCTTTATTTTATCATTGTCTACTCCATTTATTGCAGCCCATTTCCAAAACAAATCATTTAATTATCACCAACATTATTTAACTTCTGAAATTTCCCCACTGGAACTATGTAACAGTATATAATCCTTAAAAGTAGAATAATCAGTAGGATGTGATATAATATATATCTCTAACATGTTTAATCATTTTGTTGTTTCAGTTTTCTATTATGGTAAGTTACACTGAAAGAACATTTTAATGTATGTATTAACTTTATCGCTTAGAAAAGGGATTGTCTAAAAAAATCAGTGTACACAAAAATCTTTTTTTTAATTAGAAGTTTTAAGAAACTTTTTAATAGGAATGAAGTAATTTTCATAGCTTTGTTATGAGTTTGTATTCTGAAAAGGAATAGCAATAATTAATCCATTAACATCAGTGCACTGCTTCTATATTTACATTAGCGCTGAGGCTGATTAATCATTCTCTTTTGACCAGGGGCTGGTATCAATCAAAGACAAACCGCAGCAGGTGGTTGTCCAAGGTGTCCATGAGCTGTATGACTTGGAAGAGACTCCAGTGAGCTGGAAGGATGACACTGAGAGGACAAATCGGTTGGTCTTTATTGGTAAGTGACAGGAGGTTATATTTCTTTTTGTTGTTGTTGCTAGAGGGCACTTGTGCTTGTAGAGAGAAAGAGAAAGCATCCACACGGATCCACATGTGCTGCAACCCCTTCTCCCTTTCTCCATCCTGTTGGGATTTGGGACACGCATGCACATATGACTGCTTGAGCTATGATGTTGGCTGTGTGGGATCCTCCTGCCTTAGCCTACAGGCCATGAAGCCATTTTGACAAAGGGTTAAATTTCTAACACAAAATACAAAATTGATTTGAAAGTAATATAATGTGCTACTTAAGTAGTATTAACCCATCAGATTCCCTTTCACAACTAAATAAGCTGTGGTTAATGTTTGAATCATATACTAACACAGGAACTCGTTAGGCTTTAATTCTTTTCCCAACAATTTTAGCAAAGTGATTACTCCAGATACCAATTTGGTTTGAGGGACTTACCTAGAAAGTTAAAGAAGGGGGCCAGCCAGGGCTGGCAGGTGGCATGGTGGTTAAGGGTGCTGGACTCCCATATGGCCGATCATGGTTCAAGACCTGAATCTGGTGGCTTGCTTTCTCACTTTCTCTCTCTCTGTCTGTCTGATCAAACTGGAAAGTAACAGTAATAACAAATAAAGTTAAATAAGTCTTTAAAAAAAAAGAAGGGGGCCAGCCAGTAGCGTGGTGGTTAAGGCAGCTGGATCCAACATGGTCGACTGTGTGGTTTGAGTCCTGGATCTGACGGCTTGAGCACATGCTGGAGACGTGTGCACTCCCCAGATCCCAAGAGGAGAAAGGAAGAGAAGTGATTTTGGTGTGGTCATCACCCCTCTGTGGGGTGCTTTCTCACTTTCCCTCTGACTGTCTCTCTCCAGGGCATTTATCCTGTAACTAATTAAAAAAGAAAGAAAGAAAGAGTTAAGGAATCAGTTACTGAATTATTGTTGTTTTTATTTTTCATTAATTTTTGATGCTCGTCAATCAAGCATTTTACAACCTGGAACTGATAGGTGATCTGTGTCATTTGATATATAATGTAATCAAACCACATTTGTTTTGTTTACAGGCAGGAATTTAGATAAGGATATCCTTAAACAACTATTTATAGCTACTGTGACAGAAATGGGAAAGCAGTGGACAACACATTTGAAAGAAGATCGAATTTGTCTGTAACACAAGAAGCTTTTCTTATCAAAAGGATTGGATGACGAAGATGAGAATAACTTTCCTACTCAGTGTATTTCTAGCATCTATTTTCATGATTTCTGTTAAGAATTTCAGTGTACTTTAAAATAGTATTTATTTTATAGGACACATAAAATAAATATAGTAAATCAGTACTGTAAAATATTTGACAGTCATACAATAAATATAATCTGCTGAACTTTTTTGTTTTGTGTTTTGTTATTTTGGGGGAGGGCAGACAGGTGTTTAACAAAAGTATTTTTCAGACTTTGGAGTTTACATATGGTGAGTTTCTCAACCATAGAAGTTACTTATAATTATGATGAAAAGGACCAGCCAGTAATGACTTGATGGTTAAGGCAGCTGAGTGGTTCAAGTCCCATACCTGGCAGCTTGAAAAACATGCCAGGAGTGTAGGTATGTGCCCAGAATTCCAGAAGATAGTAGAAAAGGGATTGATCCCCCTTAGGGGATTTCTTGCTTTCTTTCTCTCTCTGGTGAGCACATGTGCCCTACTGCAAAAGCTAATAATAATAATAATAATAATAATAATAATAATAATAAATACTGATAATAAAACTTTCTTCAGCCTTGTCATTTTCCCTTAGAATATCAGGTTATGGAGATATGACTATATTACTAATAAAAACTTTTAAAAACAGTCTCACCATTCTAATTAAGTGAAATAAAAGGTTTATTGTGTGACTAACAACTTAAAAGAAGAAATTTGAGTCAAATTTATTTCAACCACCTCAATTTAAACCAGTTGTTCGTTTGAAAATTTCAGACTGCTGCTGTGAATATCATTGTGCATGCCTTTGTTATGTGTGAATTTCTCCAGAATAGGTACATAAGCATGAAATCACTAGCTTTTAGGATATGCACTTTTTAAAAATGTTAATAGGTGGGCCAGCCGGTGGCATGGTGGTTAAGGTGCTGGACTCACACGTGGTTGACAGTGGTTCGAGTCCTGGACCTGGTGGCTGGCTTTTTCACCTTCCTTCTCTCTCTCTCTGTCTCTCTCTCTCTCTCTCTGTCTTTCTCTGAACAAATTTTAAAAATAATAATAATGGGAGCCAGCAGATCGCCTAGTGGTTACGTCACTGGACTCTCACATGGCCAGCTATGGTTTGAGTCCCGGATCTGGTGACTTGAAAATCATACTGGGTACACGTGTGTGCATGTGTGCCTAAAATCCTGAGAGGTGAGTGGAGGGGGAAGGAATTGTGGTTCACCATCCTCCGGGGGAGGCGGGGGAGTGTGATTTGCTTTCTGACTCCCTAGTGAGTGCACATGCTCTATAACAAAAATCTCTCTCAGAGAAAGACAGAAAGAGAGAAATCACCCCCGAGGAGGGATGGCCACACCGCGATCCCTTCTCCATCTCTTAGGATTTTGGGCACACACGCCTGGGGCAAGTTTTATGCCACCAGCTCCAGGACTCAAACCATGGTCAACTACGTGGGAGTTCAGCAGTGTGACCATTATAGCATCTGCTGGTCCCACTACATAATTTTTTTTTTTTAAAGTGCCTTGCCTTTCCACTTCCCCTCAGTAGCTATTAATGTGTGAGCTATTGGGTTGTCGGAAAAGTCATGATTTGTTTTTGTTTTTGTTTTTCTATGCAAAAATGTGTCATGACTTTTCCTACAACCCAATAGAAAGAACCTTCAAAAAAACTGATTTCCTGCTGAACTTCCCAGCCAACTTCAAACCTGAGGACTTGTACGTATCTTCCCTTTTTGCCACCCTGTGAGTTTTGAGAGGGTGGAAAGTGCATTTTTGTTTGGTGGTTTGCTTCAATTATATATATAGCATTTTGATTTTTAAAAGTCTAACAGGGACCAGCAGTTGGCATAATGGCTATGCCGCTGGACTCCCATGTGGTCGACCACAGTTCGAGTCCCAGAGCCGGTGACTTAAACTCACGCCGGGCACGTGTGCGTGCCCAAGATCCCGAGAGGAGAATGGAGAAGGGATTGCAGCGTGACAATCTCTCCTGAGGGGTGATTTCTTGCTTTCTGTTTCTCTGTCTTTCTGGTGAGTGCATGTACCCTGTAGCAAAAACCTCTCCAAAGAAAAACAAACAAACAAAAAAGGTCTGCTAACAAACTTGTGGGTAGCAGTTGAGAAAAACAAAAGTATCTTTTTTCCTAGAGCCTATAATCCCAGAAGGTGAATTTTAAAGGAAATTATCAACAACATAAAGCTAAAAGGCTTTTTGAAGCAATGTTCAATACTTCGTAGCATCATGGGTTTGGTTGCTTTTTATGAATTGAATAATTTTTTCTTTCTTTTTTTTGATTAGTGCTGTAGGGAGAAAACTATAATTTTAGATTGCTTTGAAAAGACTTTCAGGTCTCTGGCTAGTGCAGGTGTTATATAGCAAAAAAAAAAAATGCACACACATATATATGTATATTTATGTATAAAACTTGCTTTTTAACTCTGTTGCCTTTAATTTTTAGGGTGGAATAAAATCAGATATCATCATTCTTCCTGTAGATTAGGTTAGCAAGGTTTATTTTTCCAAATAGGAGACATCTTCTTATAAGCCCCTAATATGTTTGTTCCAGGAAATAAACAGAACAACTCTGCCTTAGGAAAGAAGTAATCCACAGACACTGGGTTCCCACTATGCCCATGTTAAATACCGTGGGAGCTATAAAATAAGTCTTAAGGTAGCAGTATAGAATTAATGAGATGGGGCGGTAAGAGGTTCTTTTCATTTTTTCTTGTTTGGAACGATGTGCCATTATGGAGTGTTTCCAAAGCATTCTGTTAGTTTTCATTGCTAGAGCTCTTTGTTTTTACTTGACGTAGTTTGTATAACAACTTTAGATATAACTTCCATACCATAAAATATACCCTTTAAAGTATATAATCTATGGTTTTAGAATACCCAGAGTTAGACAGCTGTTACCCATATCTAACTGCAAAATATTCAGTGGCCCAAAAAGAAACCACATATCCATTAGCAGTTACTCCCCATTTCTCCCACCACAGCCCCTGCACATCTTTCTCTCTCTAGATTTGCCTGTTTAGACTCCTTTCACTTAGCATCATGTGTACAAAGTTCATATAGCAACATGTACTTCATTTTTATTGCTGAATAATACTCCATTGTATGTATATGCCATGTTTTGTTTATTCATCAGCTGATCGACATTTGAGTTTTCATTTTTTGGCTATTAGGTCATTTTTCCCCCATTAAAATTAATAGAATATACTTTTACAAACAGCTTTAGATTTACAAGAAAATCGAGCAGATAGTACAGAGTTCTGATATCCTCCCCCCAACACAGGATATTAACATCTTACCGTAGTATGGCATGTTTGTTACGATTAGCAAACTGATACATTATTAAAGTCCACAGTTTATTCAGACATCATTTGTTTTTGTTTTTTACTTCACATCCTTCTTGTCTTCCAAACTCCCACACAGAGATGTGTGCCATATTCCATTCAGTAATCATGTCTCCTGAGACAGCATGTGGCTGTGACAATTTCGGATGTTCTTTGTTTCAATGGCCTTGCTGCTCAAGCCCACAAGATGCTCCTCTATTGGAATTTGATGTTTTTCTCATATTTAAGGTTTGAGGAGGAAGGTCACAGGATGCCATGTTCATCTCGTCCTGTCAAGGGCACACACTCTCACCATGTTTGTGAGGGCTGCCCTCCATCCTCTGGCTGAAGTGTTTGTCATGTCTCCAGGGCACAGTGGCTCTCTTTCCCCTTCCATACTGTGCTCTGGGAGGAAACCGCTATGTGCTGCCCACAGTAAAGGGCAGGGAGTCATGCCCTGCCTCCCTGAGGGCAGGGTCTACATAAGTTACTTGGAATTCCGCGATGGAAATTTGTATCCTCACCCATTAATTTACTCATTTATTTATATTAGTCTGAACACATGGATATTTGTCTTGTAGTTGGGGTCATAACCCAATATTATTTTGTTGCTCAGATTGTCCCAGATCTGGACCTTGGGGGCTCTTACAGTTGTCCCCTGTGCCGCTTTGACATACCCCCACCAAGGTGCTTTTGTTTTGTTTTCGAGCAATCCTTACTTTTCTCCTTTCATTTTTAAATAACCCAAATCCCCATAGAAGCAGACTTAAAAAAAACAACAATACTCCTTGGGCAGAAAGCGGATTCCTGTGCTGGTGAGAGAAATGCACCTCACCTGCAGGGGGTAAAGGGGAAGGCACCTGAGAACGGAAGAGTGAATGAGACCTATCCTCGCCCTCCCGGAGCTTAGTAGATCGCACATGTAGTCACCTGGCAAATCTGGGATTCAAACACAAATCCCTTAGGCACAAAATCTTGTTTTTGTCCTACTTCTAGCTGCACCGAAGTGGAGAGCCTCAGAGGGCCGAAACCTCAGGAGCGGGGGGATAAAGCTTGAAACAAAAATGCAAGAATGTTCTCCAATTTTTTTTTTTTTCCCCTGAAGGTACAAGCTAGTTCAAGCTACTTGGAAGGCTGAGGGCAAATAGCTACTTTTTGTTATATTTTCCCCTTAAGAACTAGCTTCTGATTTTTCACAGAAAATTCATTTTCATTTTATAAATATTAACGGAAGATTCACTATGTGACCATCAATGGCATATTATTCTTTAGTGCTGCATCTTTATTAAATACCACCTCAAAAATGTTCTCCAACTAGGCAGACTTTAAATAAGTAATATATACGATTATGTCCCACTGTATGGCCACTTTAATCTCTGGGATAACTTAAATGAAGGCAACTCAAAACCCTAGTTCCTTCTAAGGTGCCTGGCAAGTGAGTTAAACAGCTGCCCTGACATAGCTGGCCTCTGATGAGGCTACTGAATGACACCCCTGCCGCCACTTAAACACCCTGACACTGCAGCCTATGCTTCCCTTACTGAAGTTTCAAGTTTTATTAATAATTACAGTAAAGGTGCTTAATGTTGGCTTTTCTAAAAAGAACAAAGGAAAGAAACCCTTATATATTAAGTGCATCCCTTTGAGTTGTGATCCACTTTGTGAAAATGAAATTTTTGTGATGAAACCAATTCGACTGGTCATAGCCATTAAGAACAGAAGTATCAGTAATGACTGTGGCATAAGTATATTGTTTCATGAAACCCTTCTGGTTATATGTGCATGTATGTGCAAGATTATGGTATGAAATCATCTCTTCCTGTAAATACTCAAAGAAGTTCGGGAACTACTGCTGTAAAATGACAAGGGACTTGTCTAGCCCCCTTTCCTGCCTTCCACCTTGCACTTCCACTTAACGCTAAGACATTTCAACCTTTTCTGAAAATTTTTAAAAATAATTATTTATTTAATTTTATTTATTCATTCATTTATTTTTTTAGTTTGACCAGAGAGAGACAGAGGGTGAGAGTGAGAGAGAGAGGAAGTGAGAAAGCAAGCCACCAGATTCAGGACTTGAACCCTGGTCAACCATGTGGGAGTGTCCAGCGCCTTAACCACCACGCCACCTGCTGGTCCCGAACCTTTTCTGAAAATTTGAGTCAGGGAGAGCATTTGGGGGGAGCAGGCTTGGAGGGTGGTAGAACAACAGGACAACCTACCATACAACCCTCCCTTGAACTCAGGAAAATAGTCATAACATTAAAAATAACAGCTCACCATTCTGGACCAGGACAGAATCCATCAGTGAAAATGGATGCTCAATCAGCTATGAAGCACGAAAACATACTTTTCCTGTTACATATTCTTGTGCAGACACCATATACACTTCAGCGCCCCTCCCCATATTTTATCATCCAGGAAATGGGCCTGCAAGCCGAGGGGGCCGTGGGCTGTTGGGCATCATCTTTCCCTATCTTGTTACTATGTGTGGTTTTCAAAGCCCAGTAATAGCCCATTCAGTGCTGGGGTGGATTGACTGGCTAAGCCTGAAGAATGGAGGAGGACTCTCCCTGGTGGCGGGTGGGTGCAAAGAGGAGGACGTGAGGGCCCTCATCATGTGGGTGTTCGCGCACCGGCCCTCATCATTGGACTGCGTCAGGAGGAAGTGGCATCCCTCAGACTTGGGGAAGAAGGGGTATAAAATGGCATCCCTCAGACTTGGGAAAGAAGGGGTATAAAAGGGGAGTCCACCAACTGGCTCAAAAAAGCTTTAATAACAAAGTGCAACATTCCCGGATGGTGTTGGAAAGGGGAGAACGAAGCAGAAGAAAAGAACATTTAAAAGGGTAATCACCAGCGTTCCTCTTATCCCAGGCTCCAGCCCAGCCAGGTGAGCAGCCTCCACCTCCTCTGCGTCTGCAGAACCGGTATCCCATGAACTTCTCGAGAGCTCAGCGCCTTCCCTCTACACCGCGGCGCAGCCTCCGGGGCTCCGACGGAGAAGACGGTGAGATCGATGTCCTAGGAGAGGACGAGGATGAAGACGAAGAGACGGAGGCGAGACAGCAGTTCCTGGAGCAGCCACACCAGACCGCGCCGCAGGGAGGGCAGCAGAGCGCAGAGCGGCGGCAGGGAGAGCGCACCGAGGGAGACTGCGGCCTGAGCGACCCTTCTGAGTTCAGCACCAAGTTCAGCGCACGGACTAGGTCTGCGGCGGCCCCTGGCGACCCTCCGCAGCCGGCGAAGCCCCCCTACTCTTACATCGCCCTGATCACGATGGCCATCCTGCAGAGCCCGCACAAGCGCCTCACGCTCAGCGGCATCTGCGCCTTCATCAGCAGCCGCTTTCCCTACTACCGCCGCAAGTTCCCTGCCTGGCAGAACAGCATCCGACACAACCTTTCGCTCAACGACTGCTTCGTCAAGATCCCCCGAGAGCCCGGCCACCCTGGCAAGGGCAACTACTGGAGCCTGGACCCCGCCTCCCAGGACATGTTCGACAACGGCAGCTTCCTCCGGCGCAGAAAGCGCTTCAAGCGCCATCACCCGCCCAAGGGAGACCACCTGCAGCACCCTTTCCCTTTGCCGTCCGCGCCCGCAGCGCTGCACGGCCTCCACCCGGGCCTCCTGCTTGGGCCCCCAGCCCCGCTGCAGCCTGTCCCGGGGTCGTACTCTGCCACCACCCCCGGGAGCCGCCCGAGTGTATTACTTCACCCGCATCCCCTTCGCTACCTGCTGTTCTCGGCCCCCGCCTACGCTGAGGCGCCCAGGAAATCTCAAGACGCGGACTTGGCAACCTGCGCCGCCCACTCGACGTTGCAGCCCTCGATGCAGCCTTGGGAGCAGGGCAAAGGACCCGCGTCGCGGCCAGGAGGTGGATACACCTCTTTCAGCATCGAGAGCATCATGCAAGGGGTTAGAGGAGGGGGTCCGGGGGAAGCGCGGAGTCTGCCCCCGACCCCGTGGGGCTACTGCCACCTACTGCAACGCCCGTCATGCCTGTTGCATCCTCAGGCAGCTGCCCCCTTGCTGCACGTGTCCGCTGCAGCCGCTGCGGCTCGGACGATTTTACAGCAGCAGCAGCGGCAGCAGCAGCGGCAGGACGAAGGCAGTAGCTGCGCCGTCAGCAAGGGCGCGCCGCTGGGCCGGCACCTGTCGGCCGCCGAGCTGCTGGAGTGTCAGCCTGCTGCTGAGGGCTTGGACTGACCTAGCTGGCCGCCGCTTCCGGCCGAGAGGCGACCTCGCCGGCGCAATGAGTGGTACACATACCTTACTCCCTGGCTGACTCGAGGCGCACGCAGTCAGTGCCTGGGCCCTGGCGGAAGGGCGGAGCAACCTGCCACCCGCTTTCCGCGCAGTCCGCCTTTGCTCACTCCACCTGGCACCGCTCCGGCTGTGCGTGTGCGTGTACGTGTGCGGATGAATCCCGCAACGGAGCAACCACTCACTCCTGGTAACTGCAGAATACTTACCAAAATCAAAGGTGGATTCCGTTCCCTTAGCACTACCTGAACGCAATGTTCCCAGGCCGTCAAGTTTCACCTTTTCTTTTTCTGCCTCCACGGTTTTTCCGATTCGCATATTTCTGAGATTCTGTTAACGTGAGTGGCGTATTTCGTTCTGGTATTAAAAGAAAAACAAAGAAAATACAATGTGTAATGGCACAATGTAATTCCCCTTCACCACTCCCTGGGAACTGCCGGTGGTATTTCCAAACCAGTGCAAAATGCATATGCCCTCTGTCTTCCTGAAATCGATATGTAATACAAGTAGAATTTTTAAATTTCAGAATATTTATTTATTATCTGTATGTCTGACATGCCATCTTCCACAGAGAGGTGTTAAAATTAAGCTTAGCTACCGAGGCGAAATAAAACGCTAACTCACTACCCTCATTGCTTATTTTCTACTGCGTGTCATTATTCGCTTTCTAGATGGGCGTTTGAAATGAGTGTTCCTTCCAATGAAATAATTTGTTTCTATGATTCTTATTGATTATCCATATCAGAAACGACTATTATCAATATGGCTTTGACAAATTCTGAATATTATAGGTTGAAAAAGTTCTGATTTTACAATAGAAGGTTTAGTATAATATTTACAGAACTTCTAGGGGAAAAATAACGAGGAGATGTAAGGCTATTCATTCAGTTTCCACCTTTCTCAAGACATTGTTTTTGTTTCCTGCACAAACAGGAGGATTGAGATTGTTTTGGAATGTAGTCCCCGACATTTATTCAGGGGGAAAAAGGCAATTTACATTTTAAAACCACTACAATTTCCAAAACATTTTTTAAAGCGTTTTTTTTAAAAAACCCTATTTTCTCAAAAGGACCTTGCAACCAGAAAGGTTTCACTGTTACTCGGGGTTTAGGGTTTTGGTATGACTGGGAAACGAGGTGAGAATGCCCATCAGGAAGTACTCCCCACAAAAGAAAGCCCCAGGAACAGGCGTTCCCGATGTGCTGAGCGGGTTCACCTTTCTAAAGTGATTTTGACTGGTTTTTAAGAGAGGCTCTGTGAATGTGAGAAAGTCGTTTCCCTCATCTACTCCTCATCCCAGCTACAGTATTCTTTCTTTTTTTATTTCTTAAGGGCTTAAGGGTTTGTATGTATGTATGTATTTAAATTTGATCTGAGAGGGGCGGGGGGGGGGGGGGGGGGGCTGGGGGGGTGGGGGGGAAGGAAAAGCGAGAAAGCAAGCTGCCAGGTCTGGGACCCCAGCCACTGCCAGCCAGGTGAGAGCCCAGCGCCCTTAAGCACCACGGATTTCTAATTTCAGGAGGGAAGGGAGTCTAGGAGACGCCTATCTTCACTGCCCCTTTAACTGGTCAGTTCTTCAGCTTCTCATTACCATCTCCCGGTCAGAACTTCTTAGCCTTTGCTGCCTACAATGTTGACCTCCTAGCTCACAGCAGTGAGGTTCCAGGGATATTCTGGAAAGTTCCTACGTGCTATCCTTGGGACTGAGCTTCCAAACCTCCCCTTCCCTCTGTTGGAGCAGGCTTTAGCGGCAGAGCACAACCGGTGTCCTACTAGAACCCTTGGAGCAAATTTGGCAGGGGTGAGCATCCTGTGTTTGGAAACCAAGAACCGAGGGGTCCTATTTAACGCCAATTCTTGCCAATTCACTTTCCAATTCTTCTTTCCCTTTTGTGCAAAATCATCTGCTGGCCTAACTTCCTTTATACAGTCAACAGACGTCTAAGAAAGCTGGCTGCTGACACCAGACCCGCTCCCTCGATGCTTTCCTGCTACCCCTCCGTCCAGTGCAGACCAGCGCGGTCACAAACGCGAAAGACTGAAGGTCAGAGCCTGCACTAGGCTGCCTCGGGCTCTCAATTTTTACCTAATGAAACCATAACGAATGATGAACTTACAAGAAAAACATCGATTTGGTGGCAGCGTAAATTAAACACAGTTCTCCTATCAAACAGGAGCCCAGCGGGCCGGAAGCGCCTAGACCGCGCAGAGAGGCGGGGCATGCGCAGGGTGTTCTGCCCGGCCCGGGAGCCCACGGCCACCTGCTGCTGCTACTGTGCGAACCGCCGACGACGCCCAGCACCGCCAGGGCCTCACTGCGGACCGGCCGAGCACCGGGCGGCGCCGCAGTGGTGGTTTGCGGCTGCAGGGGAGAGGCGGGAATGCTCGACCGCGCGTCGCGGGAGCGGGTGGTGTTCCTCTCCGTGACTCGACTGGGCTGCATTCCCGCCAGCGCCACGCCGGAGGCCACACGTCTGGATCCCAGGCACTGCCTCCGTGTTCTGAGCTGGGGCAACTCCGGGGCCTGGGCTTTGAACCCGCGGCTGGGGTTAAATACCACAATGTGTACGAGTTGGTCGACCCTCGGGCTCGTCTTCTTGAAGACAGAGTCTCTGGGTGCGCCCAGAGCTGCTCAGGGAGCGGAGCTGAAGAGCTGGAGTGGAGGGCGAGGAGCTGGGAGGTGTAGGCGGCTGGGCGTGGGCAGGAGGGAAGTCGGAGAAACGATCTCTCTGGTCCTGCTTGCTAGGAACACGTTAATAATAGTAATTGGAGTCGCCAACCCTTATTCTTGAGCGCCCTATCTGCCAGGCTCTGGGTCCCTTTAACACTCCAGCACTCAAGAGGACACTATAGAATCCACTTGTACAAATAAAAATTGTGGGGGCTGGCAGGTGACGCAGTGGTAAAGGCGCTGGATTCCGACATGGCTAACTGAGGTTCAAGTCCCAAACTTGGCCACTTGCTTTCTCATTTTTCCTTTCTCTGTCTCTCTGGTCAAATTAAAAAAATAATAAGAGCAAAATAAATAAAATAAGTAAATAATGCTTTTTAAAAAGTAATTAAGAAACGTGCGACTCAGCGAAATTAAACTCGCTGGAAGCTCCTCAGGTGGCAGTACCCGGGCCTGTGGTTTCTCAACCCCTGACCCCACGCGCGTCCGCCACCTCCTGCCTGGGCCCCCCACGGGTCCCAGATGCCGAAGCCCGACAAAAGCCAGGGTCCCGGTCGTCCTCCCTCCCCCGTACTCGGTGGCTCGCCACGTGCTAAGAAGCTGACTTCTCTCCCGGAACCCGGATGCGTCAGTCCCGCGCCTGGTGGGTTTCCCCGCTCGCGCCCGGCGCCTGCTCTGCGTCCGCGCCCGAACGCGCTGAGTGGGGCAAAGGTCACTGCCGCACCCGGGCCGGCGGCGCCGGAGCCCTCCACTTAACCCGAGATACTCGGGGACGTCGGAGGCCGGCCCTGGGTGTCCTTCCTCGGCGTGATGTCCGTGTTCTCCCCCCCCAACCCCCATGGTCCCCACGAATCCAGGCATCCCTCCACCGAGGCGCAGGCCTTTCCCGAATCCTTCAGCCCACCGCCCCAAAGCCTGGAGGCCTCTCTCTTCCCGCGGCCGCGCAGGTAGGCAGCTCCTTGGCCGCGCTACCGGCGCTCCCCAGGCTCCCCCGGGCTCCCCCGGCTCTCCCGGCCCCCCGCGCTCTCCGGGCTCCCCGCGCTCCCCCCAGCTCCTGGAGCTCCCCCGGGCTCTGAGAGATGCATCCTGACCCTTTGAAACGTGCACGGCTGGCCTGTCCATAGTCCCTGAGCCAGGGGGGCCGGAGGACCGGACTGGAGGAAGTACAAGCCCTAAGGTCACACGGTCGTGGCCCCCGCAGGGAAGGAGAGAGAAAGTCTGGGAAACCTGAGGTCTAGGATTTCCCGCGGCTGGACGGGGCTTGGCCCAGGGCGCCGGTCGGGGACAGCAGGCTTGGCGCTGTCCTCGACCCCCCAGGAATCCGTGGACCAGCGTGGTTGTGTCTGTCTGTACACGGAACTGCGGGCAAACATTCAGAATTCTCTCTCCTCCGCCTGCCTACATCAGACGCCCTGCGCCTTTCATTTGACATGGATTCTATTAGAGACGATAGCAAATGTGGAGAAACGGTAAGAATGACAAGAAATTTGAAATCCAATGGCGGTAAGAACTAACAAGGCTGGCAGGGAGACGAAGCGAATCTTGTCTTCTAAGATCTTACACCCGCATTTAGAAAATAGCTTATTTCGTGAAAGAGGACACACATGCACACAGCTCCCCAAACGGGATCTGGCTCGGCGACCTCCACCCCCCAGCTTCAGGTAGCTGGAATGAGGGCTAGTGGCCGCCTGAGAACTCAGGTTCCAACTCCCATCGTACACCCGCACACCGGTCACCTTCCGCTGTGGGTCTGCCTGGCAGAGCAGTTTACCCAGGTGCCAGCTGTCTGGCCTCCGTTTTCCACTACGATTTATTGCAAGTGTGGGGATTTCAGTTCTCATGCCCACCGGCATTTAGGAATAATGTTCAGAAAAATTTCCCCACGTTTTAAAATCTGACTACAGCGTAAATAGTAATTTTGCTATAATTTCTAATGTAGCCATCCGGTAATTTCTACAAAAATAGTTTAGTCTTCATAACTGTTTTTATTATTAGCACTAACATTATTTAGATAGGTTTTTAATATTCATTGACTCCTTATACAGTATGAGCTGAAAAGAACTTATACAAGTGACAGTTATTAATATCAAAATTGTGCTCCACAAGAGAGAAATTAAGTACACGAAAAGAAAAAGAATTTGAGGGCTGGCAGGTGGCGTAGTTGTTAAGGTGCTAGAGTCCCACATGACTGACTGGGGTTAGAGTCTCAGACCTGGAGGCTTGCTGTCTCACTTTCCCTCTCTTTCTATCTCTCTCTAGTGAATTAGTAATAATAGTAATAATAATAATAATTAATAAGATTCATAATTCTCTTTTTAAAAGAAAAAGGATTTATGAATTCAGCATTACCTTCAATGCAGCCTTACTAACTCAACTACCTTAATAAAGCCAAGGTTTCCTATATATAAAATTAGTTTTCTGATTTCTTAAGAATGTAGAGATATATTTACTGAAATCAGTAATTAAAACTATTTTGGGACATTTATGATTTACTCAGCCAATGAAGCAATTTCTAATCTCAAATCTAGGCAAAGGAAACAAAAAGATTAAGATAAATAGGTTTCCTTTTCTTCAGATACTGTGGTTTTATGTAAGACTGACTATATTTAAAGCTGTATGTATGTTCAATAGCTCTTAAAATTAAGATGATTATTATTGTGTTATCTAAGCTATTTAATGTATAAAATAATATGCCATATTTCAAACTGTTTATCTTTAAATTAAAACACATTTTCAATGGAAAGCCTCACCACATAGGTAGAGAGAAATGTATAAACAACTTCCACGTACTGACAACTTTGACCTTTACCCTTTGACAGTCCCCTCCCCACTAGATTATTTTAAATCAGATCTCAGCTATCTTATCATTTCATCCATAAATATTTTTGAATATTTCTCTAAGAGATAAAAATTTCATCCATGTAACCACAATACCATTATCCAAATGGTACTGAATCATTCATTAATAGCATCAATTTATCCAGGCAATACTTAAATACCCTCAGTTGTCTCAAAACTGGTCTTATTTAAAGTTAGTTGGTTTGAATTAGAATGCAGTTAAAGGCTGTACATCACCTTTGGTTGATATAAGTTCTCTTAGCTGGTTCTTTTTGGTTTCTTCCATTCGCCTTTCTTATTTTTTTTTTTTCCTCCTTGCATTTTTTTGAAGAAATGGGACTATTTTGAAGAATTTGCCATTCTAGGTCTTGGGGTTACAGGCAATATTTTCATGGCAAGACACTACCATGGGGTAAGGTTACTTATTTAGACTTTTGGATATTAGTGAAGATTATTTGTAGAGGCAAAATAATATTGTTTATAGAGACATAGAGAGAAGTCAAGGTATTTTGTTTCAAGAGTCAATTTTTGAGAAAATAAAAATTTTTAGGAGAACGGAGGAGAAGGGATTGCAGTGTGGCCATCCCTCCTGGGGGGTGATTTCTCACTTTCTATGTCTCTGGCGAGTGCATGCGCCTTATAGTAAAAAAACCTCTCCAAAAAAAAATTTTGTATTTTCAGGACAAGAATGGCAGTGAGAAAGCTCATGTGAAAATTTCCTGAATGTAAAAACAATATTTTCTTACAACTTTAAGAAATAAACTATTTTTTGGGACCAGCAATTGGCATAATGGCTATGTCGCTGGACTACCATGTAGTCAACCGTGGTTTGAGTCCCAGACCCGGTAGCTTAAACTCACGCTGGGTGCGTGTGCATACATGTGTGCCCAAGATCCCAAGAGAAGAATGGAGGAAAAGGGATTGTGGCCTGGCCATCCCCCCTGGGGGCATGATTTCTCGCTTTCTGTCTCTCTGTCTCTCTCTGTCTTTCTGGCAAATGCATGCGCCCTATAGCAAAAACCTCTCTCTCAAAAAAAAAAAAAAAGGAAGAAATAAATTATTTTTCATTCATTTATAGAGATATGAAATTAACAATAAAGTATTTCATCTAAAGATGTAACTCAAGATTTGTTTAGTGAGAATATAGCTCTTTATGCCTTTAAATTTTAGCTGAAGATAAAAAGACATTCTATGTTTCAAAATTGTATGTTTTTTTTTTTTTTCTTTTTTTTTGGAGAGGTTTTTGCTATAGGGCGCGTGCGCTCGCCAGACAGACAGAGAGAAACAGAGAGATAGAAAGCAGGAAATCACCCCCCGGGAGGGATGGCCACGCCGCAATCCCTTCTCCTCCATTCTCCTCTCGGGATCTTGGGCACGCACGCACTCGCGCCCGGCGTGAGTTTAAGCCGCCGGGTCCGGGACTCAAACCGCGGTCGACTACGTGGGAGTCCAGCGACATAGCCATTACGCTAACTGCTGGTCCCAAAATTGTATGTTTTATATATTTTTTTATTTTAGAATATAAAAGCTAAATGTGGTAACATGAGGTCCATAACCTCTGTGCTCACAAAAAGGAAATTTTATTTTTAGGAGACCTACAAATCAATGAGACTCACGATATGAAATTATATTGGATTAAAAAAATTTTCAGCTAAATGTAAGAAGTAAGTGTAATGAAAAATTGGAGGCAGCTAACTTCTGGCTCCTTATTAATTTAATGAGTAAGCATACTAAATAAATTTCCATTTCTACTTCCTTTCTTCCATTGTACATTGGGCTTCTATAATTTTATCTTCTTCAGTTATTTGCACAGGTTTCTGTGTCCTATCTGGAATCTCTGGGAAGGCTGAAATCTAATTTTACTCATCTTTATATTTAAAAAAAAAACCTAGCATGTCAAAAATATGCAGGGAAATTAAAATTTATTAGACAGCATCTCTAGCACTATTAAATGTGTCAAAGGATGGCATATATATTAGGCTATAGTAAAAGTTTAGATGGATCTAAGTACTATCCAAAGCCAACACTATTGTTTACAAGTATTACCTAAAAGAAATACAGATTTTAAGTAAGGCTGGATTTATATGTTGTATTATTTTAAATAATAGGTCACACCCCATAACCATTTAAAACATGTTTAATAGGTAGCTGATGTTTTATATCATGCTGTCAGATTTTTTTTTCATTTGCTTGTATTTTCTAATTCTCAGCACTTAATCAGTGTCCTGTTGTATATCATATCTGTACATAAAATATGAAGGATCTTCAAAAAGTTCATGGTAAATATGTATTATAAAAAATTATCCATGGATTTCAAAATATTCTTTGCATCCTGGGACCAGCAGGTGGCCTGGTGGTTAAGGCACTGGACTCCCACATGGCCCACTGTGGTTCAAGTTCCAAGCCTGGCGGCTTGAAACTTACTCCAACCATGTATGCCATGTACCCAAAATCCCAAGAAGAGAATGGAGGAGAATGGGTTGCAGTGTGGTCATTTCCCACTGGGAGGAAGAGGGAGGGATTTCTCACTTTCCCTCTCTGTCTCTCTTTGTGAGAACATGCACCCTATGGCCAAAAGCTAAACAAAATTTTTTTTGCACCCAAATAAACTTGTAACTTTTTTCTTTCAGTATAAAAACATTCACTTTTATTAGGTGGACAGATTACAGAAATAATCTTGGTGGATACCTTAGTTCATCCTTCTAATTAGTCTGTGAATCTTGGTCTTCCCTGCTACCAGCGTCTCTACCTTCTACAAAATGGGTGGTCCTTTTTGTCTCTCCATC
The DNA here is from genome assembly GCA_026018925.1 of Tupaia tana. NCBI lineage: Eukaryota > Metazoa > Chordata > Mammalia > Scandentia > Tupaiidae > Tupaia > Tupaia tana. The sequence continues at coordinate 33,409,657 of JAKSZU010000013.1, read as the reverse complement.
TTGTGAAGATAATTTGAAGGGTCACAGGAAGTTAATTTGCTTCTTTGAAGTGTTTTCCAACAGTACAGATCTCATGAATCAGATTCTCCATGCAGATGATACCACATCTACCAAGAGATGGAGCAATCAAAGAGCTGCGTCAAGGCAATTTGGTTCTTACTGATTTTGCTGTAACTGTGCTTGTAGATTAGGTCATATACTGACTTCTGGTTTGGATTCCCGGTACAATATATGGTTCCACAATCCTCAGCATGTAAATCGAAGCCTTGTTGAGCATAATGAAGGTGCCATTGAAGATCTGTCAAAGGTGAGGAAGTTGCAACATCTTTGGCCCCTTTGGGCCCACACCATTGATACCTCTAATCCTGATGACAAATGCATTTGGGTTGTGCAGGTCCATGGAAGTTGCTAGCTTGTTCTTCCACGTGAGTGTTAGTTCTGTACATCTGCCTATGTTCCTTATATTAGTGCTTATTACCTTTTTCATAGATTTTCTTCTTGCCTTTCAAAGCATCTTTTGAGCGAACTTTTTTCTCAGACTTTTGATCTTCAGCTCTGAGAAATTCTTTGCCTTTTTAAAGGGCTTCTGGTTCAGCAGGGGCTTTCTTTTTCTTTTCTTCAGTGCCCTCTACGGTTTCAGCTAGAAAAGTAAACTTGTAATTTTATTTCTCCTCAAACTTTTTTAATATACATAATATAATTGGTATTCAATAGCTTTGAGACTTTAATTCTAGAATAGACTTTTATTAAAACAATCTACATAACTACTATAAGGAAACAGCTTTTGTTTGTTAAAAATGAAACTTATTTTCTTATATTTCCTTGGGAACTAGCCTAGTTCCCATGGCAAGATGGCAGTGAGGAGTTAGGTCTCTGGTTGAAATCTCTATGTCTAGCTGGTTTACATTTATTTGGTAGGTTTTTGCCATAGGGCTCATGTGCTCTCCAGAGAGTGACAAGAGAGGGAAAGTAAAATATCATCCCCTCTGGGGAAATGGCCATGCTGCAACTCTCTCACCACCATGCTCCTCCTGAGATTCTAGGCATGCACACACACATGCTCAGTATGATTTTTAAGCTGCCAGTTCTGGGACTCAAACAGCAGTAGTCTATGTGGGAGTGTAGTGCCTAAATCACCATGTTACCTGCTGGCCCCAGTTGGTTTATATTCTAATTCTACCTCTTACTGCCTCTGTGACCTTGAGCAAGCAACTTAATCTCTCCAAACAGTAATCTTCTCATCTATTCAATGGTGATAATTATTTTACCTTCCAGGATCATTTGTGGGGATTGCCTGAAATAACATATATGGAGTGCCTAGTATGGTGCCTGATGACAGCTAAAAAAATGTTCTATTAATGTCAGCTGTTACTTAGGATGATAATATTTATGATGGGTACCAAAGGTTGGTAGAATCTTGCCTAACATCTTTCTCTTTTGGGTCCTGGTCAGTCTTCACATGGTGGGCATTCCTTATTTCCTGCCACACGTGGCAGGTGTACAGGGCATGCTGTTCCTGCCAGAAGGTCCCTTGGGCAGCTCTCTTGCTAGTTTAGATCAGCCTCCTGGTGTGAGGGAAAAGCCATGTGCACCATCACTTCTCAGGACCTGCAAACTGTCCTTACTTGTCACTGAAGCCTGGCAGAGTAACATGGACTAATGACAACATCCCTAAAACTGGAATTGGCATATGTGGAACAATAGGCTCATCCTTCTTGCATATGAGTCACCTGCTTCATCTCTGTCCAGCTTAATTTTCACTTGATGTGGAAGAAATATTGATTGAACAATTTGTTCATATTGTGTTAGGAGCAAAGGATACAGTGAAGAAGACAGCTGTAACTCCCAGCTCCAGGGCTTGGAGTACAGGGTAGGGCACAGACATGACAAGAGATGCATGCAAGACTGTGTGATAAATGCCAAGGGGTGTAAATTCACGGTGTTATGAGAGCATGTAAGGAGGGATGGAGACAGGGGAGGACATCTGGAGGGAGAGACACCTAAACAGAGTGGAAGATGGGTAAGGAGGTGAAAGAGAGAGGGCTTGTGACTGGACATCTGAAACATGGGGCCTGGCTGGTTGGCTGGGTTATCTACTGTGATGCTGGAATTTTGCAAGGATAGCTGAGTATTTCTCATGCTCCACAAGAAAGCCTCCTCAAGACAGTCTTTATTATTTATTTTATTTTATTTTATTTTATTTTATTATTTTTAATGTCTTGCCTGAGAATGTTTCTGGAGTGGGTAGGGGATCTCAGCAGAAAGAAGGTAGAGCTGGTCCACCAGAAATCTAAGGGCTATGGATGAGTGTTAGGTGCCCAGCTAGAATAAAAATTCATTTGCTCATTTGAAGGGCAGCTCAAAGTAGTTAAGGCAGCCGGATCCCGCATGGCTGACTCTGTGGTTTGAATCCTGGTCCCACTGGCTTGAAAAACATTCTGAACATGTGTGCATGAGTACCCAGAATCCTGAAAGGAAGGAAAGATGGAGGAGAAGGGATTGCAGCGTAACCATTCCTTGTGGGGGGTGCTTTCTCCTCCCTCGCTCTGTCTTTCTCTGGCAAGTGCAGACACAAGACATCCTCTAGCCAAATATACACACACACACACACACACACACATACACACACACACACACATATATATATATCCACTCAGGTGAACTACAGGTGAGACTTACCTGGTAATTGAGGGGATAATTTTAAACACCAACAGATGCACAAGTACCAATGTTAGAGCACTCAAGAAAAGCATAAAGTAAGAGGTTTATGCTTCTCTTACCTTTTCTGGGTGGTCTGTGGCCCTGATATGACTGGTATTGAAGGGTATCCTGAGAAGTAGAACTTTTGGTGCTAGATCCAAGACAGTTTAAGGAAAAGGGACAGTCACTCTGTGAGCTTTCTCTTTTCCCACCCTAATTTTGGAAGGAGTCAGAAACCTCATTAGCAAGATGGAGGACCTTGTTAGGGATGCCTCTCTTTCTGAAGAAATAATAAAATAAACTTTTAAAATAGCGAAATGCCTTTTTAATGACAGTTAAAAACCATAAAACATAAACTCTACCATCTTAACCATATTTAAGTAAACAGTTCAGTATGGTAAGTACTTGCACATTGTTGTGATCCTACTGGGGATGCTGGTCTCTCTCCATCTCTCTCTCTCTCTCTCTCTCTTAGAACCTCCCTACATGTGTTGGACATGTGCCTGAGCCTGGGGGATGGATCACGGTTTGAAGACCCTGTTGAGAGTGACTGTCTCTCTGAAGAAATGAAAAATTAAAAAATAGCCATGAAGAGGCCAGCAGATAGTGTGGAGTTTAAGGTGTTGGACTCCCACATGGCTGACTTTGTGGCTGGAGTCTCAGACCTGGCGGCTTGAAAATCAAGTCAGGCATGTGTGCGTGCATGACCAAAATCTCGATAGGAGATTGGAGGAGAAGAGATTGCGGGGTGACCATCCCCTCTGGAGGAGTGATTTCTCACTTTTCCTCCCTCTGTCTCTCTCCAGCAAGCACATGTGCCCTATGGCAAAAACCTAAAATAAATAATGTTAAATAAAAAATAGCCACAATATTATGATAGTTATGAAGTCTCTAGGTGATAATACATTTGTTGATTCATTATAATCTTATGAGACCACTGTCGTACATGTGGTCCATCATTGACCAAGACATCATAATGCAACGCGTGACTGCACTTCTACTGCTCCTCTGCTTCTGCTTCTCCTCTTGCCTCATTTTCTTCTCTCTTCTTTCCCTTTTTCTTCCCCCTTCACAACTTTTTTTTAAGAGTTATTTATTTAATTTTATATGTTATTATTTTAAAAAATTTACTATAGGGCACATAGGCTCACCAGAGAGAGAGAGAGAGAGAGGGAGAGAAAGAGAGAGAGAGAGAGAAGGGGGGAGTGAGAAGCAAGCTGCCAGGTCCAGGACTTGACCCACAGTCAGCCATGTGGGAATTCAGCACCTTAACCACCATGCTATCTGCTGGCCTTGCTTCACAACCTTTATAAAATATGGAGACTGTTCTTAGATCACACATCATAAAAGAATGGCCATATTTTGCTAATCCTTGATCTAGTCTAGATCAGTGAATATTTCTAAAAGAAGTGACACCATACTCTAGGAAGCACCTTTTTTTGGGGGGGCACAATGACTCAGAGGCATTCCTGACATTTATCAGGTGAGTCTAGGGATGATGAACATCCTAGGATAGCCTAGATATTCCCACCCAAAGAAAAAACCATCTTGGTATTTGCTGTGATTTGAATGTTCCCTCGAAATTTAAGTGTTGAAATTTGGTTGTGCTTGGGTTAAAAGTGTAAAAATTTAATTTGATTATAGTGTTAAAAGGAGGAATTTATGGGAGGCAGTTAGGATTCAGGTCATCAGTACGGGGTCCCTATGACCGATTCTCAGTAGGTTTATAAGGAGAGGGAGGGAGACCAAACCAGAGGCACATGGCAGACACAGATGCGTGTGCTCCTGCCCTCCACCATGTTGCAATACTGCCAGGACACCCTCAGGCAGTCATGGCCCCTGGACCTTAGACCTCCAAACCGTGAGCTAAATAAACTTTTGTTTCAAGAAATGACCCACACTTAGGTATTTTCTGTTATTAGCAACAGAGTGGGCTAGAAGAGTATTCAAATTTGAATGACCAGAACAACAGCTCTTGCAGTGGTCTGGATCTGTAGCTTCTCTGGCATGGTGATTTCTGTGTTTAAATGTAAGCATCGGCGGGACCAGCAGTTAGTGTAATGGCTATGTCACTGGACTCCCATGTAGTCAACCGCGATTTGAGTCCTGGGCCCGGTGGCTTAAACTCACGCCTGGCACATGTGCGTGCGTGCCCAAGATCCTGAGAGGAGAATGGAGAAGGGATTGCGGCATGACCATCCCCCCAGGGGTAATTTCTCTCTGTTTCTCTCTGTGTCTCTCTGTCTCTCTCTGTCTTTCTGGCGAGTGCACATGCCCCATAGCAAAAACCTCTCCAAAAAAAAAAAAAAAAAAAAAAAAAAAAAAAGGAAGCATTGGTTATTTTATTGGTTATTTTATTGTCTCATAGGCTAGTGTTGCCTAAGCCTTTGGACATTTTTCAACTTTTGTTTCAAGTAATTTTTTCTGTCCCTTTTTCTTCCATGGACTCCAAGTAAACTTATATTAAGTGGGTTAGAGTTATTCCACAGCTGGGTGATGCTTTCTTAATTTTTTAAAATCAATATTTGCTCTTTCTGTGCTTCATTTGGGTACTTTCTATTGCTGTACTTTTACGTTAATGTATCTTTTATTCTGCAATGTCTAATCTGCTCTTAAATAATCCCGTCCCAGTGTATTTTTCCTCTCACACATTATAATGTGTCTAGAATTTCAGACTGGGTCTTTTTCTGTATCTTCCCTAGTTAAATGCTCACTCTAGCTTCTGGAACATATAGAATACAGTTCCAATGACTCTTAAAATGTACTTGTCTTTTGTCTATTTGTATCTCTCTTTTTTTTTTTTTCACATTTCTTTCTGTCTTCTATGAGTGAGAGAGACAGAGACAGACCGAAGGATACAGAGAGACAGCACCCCTGACAGGGTTTCAATGCTGCAATCGACCCTCAGTCTCAGGTGACCCCAGGTCCTCGGCACTTTGTGTCCAGTATTCTCAGGAAGTCTCCAGACATGTAAGTCAGCCTCACAGAGCATCTCGCTTTATCCCTGTGCCTCCATCTAGCCCCTTCTGGGTTGGTTTTAGTTGATTTTTATTCTCATTATGTTTCATATTTTTATATTCTTTCACATCCTTTCTCCATCCCTGAATATTTTTGATTAGTTGGCAGATGTTGATGGATTTTACCTTATTGAATGCTTGAATATTTTTCCATTCCTATAAATATTCTTGAGTTTTCTTCTGTTGCACAGTTAAGTTACTTTGAAAGTATGCTGTCTGTTCAGCTCTCACTTGCAAGACTCATTAGAAGATAGGAACAGTGTTTGGTCTAGGGTTCTGCTCACTAATAAGGAAAAACCCTTTGGAGTACACCTCTCATGAATGACAAGGTTTTCCATCCTGGCTAATGGAGACAGGCAATATTCCTGGTCCCATGTGAGCACTGAGAACCCTTTCATCTGCGTGGACAATCCTTTCTCTCGTCGCAGGCAGTTCCCTCACTTGCATGCTCTGGTCAGTTCTCTGCTAACTACTTTAGTGAGATGAATATTCTCTGCTGACTTCTGGAGCTCTTTGTGCATCATTGTTCTCCCCAGCACCCGCTCTGTGACTTCTAGCCACCTCAGCTTTCCCAGACTCCCAGACTGACTTCCCAACACAGAGATGCTGGGCTCCACCTACATTCTCCTGTCCTGTGCTGTGGCCTGGAAACTCTCACATGGTGGCAGCTGGACTAAGTATGGGCTAGCCCCCTTCATTTCTCATCTCTTGGGATCACTGTATTTTCTTGTTTGATTTCAGAGTCTTGAAGACCATTGTTTTATGTGTGTTGTCCTGTGTTTTAGTTGTCTCCACCAGGATGGTAATTTTTGTCGTGGTCACTCTATCTTGACCAGAGGTGCGAATTGCTCAGCAAAGCATCAAAATACACATAAATGAATAAACACTGGATTTGGTTCTGGCAGGTCCTTAGAACTGGAAGGAACGTTGTGATGACTTGTAGGGTATATTCACTTCTTGGGGGTACCATAACAAAGGGCCAGAAACTGAGTGGAATAACACAGTGGAAATCAATGGTCTCACAGTTCTGGACGCGAGAAGTCTTAGGTATCGGCAACGCCACAGTCTCCCTGAAAGCTCTAGAGAAGATGCTGATCTGTTCTCTTAGCTTCTGGGATTGCCTGACAGCCTGGGCACCCTTGGCATCCTTGGCTTATATCACTCCAGTCTCTGCCTTTGTCTGTAGAGGGGCTAGTTCTCCTGAGTGCACATCTGTATCTCCTGCCCTTTTCTTACACAGACATCAAGTGCAATAGTCTAGGGGCCCACTCTTAACGAATTATATCTGCAGTCATTACGTTTCTAGACAAAGTTATACTCCAAGGTTTCTGGGGAGAACATGAAAGAATATACTTTTTTTTTGGGGGGGAACTGTTCAACCTAGTGCATGGGGTAAGTAAGTGGCACAAAATATTAAAGACGACTTTGATTTAAGAAGTTGGAGATAGAGATAGGGTTAAAGACAGAATTTCTTTTTGTTTATTTCTTTTTCCAAAATAGAAGCGGCTTAACTATGTTAGCATGTTGAATAAATGAAAGAGCCCTAGGAATGAAGAGGTTAAAGATTCTGAGTAAGAGAAAGTAATTGATAGGGCCAGCTCCCGAGGGACTGGGGTATAGAGTGCGTGTGGAGAGACTAACTGGGGAAAACTGGGGGGTGGGAGGGGTGTGTGCCGAATCAGATGTGTTTTGAGGGCTTGGGGGGCAAGGAGCTGAGCTGGGAGAAGCATGACAGTGCAGCCCTGTGCAAACTGGAGGTGTTCAGCAAGTAAATCAAGAGCAGATGTTGGCATGAGCAGCTGAAATAGCAGCTTGTGGAATCAGCCCTACTCTGTGGGTAGGGGATTAGTTAAGGATTCTGGCCATGGGAACTGAGAAGAGGAGGATAATCTGTTCATGCCTATTACAGGACTTGGGGGGGGGGTGTTCAACTTTGGTGTCAACCTGGAGCATGCTCTAGAAGGCCAGAGAGAGAAGCAGCCCCTGCAATCAAATGAACCAGCCTCTGACTTACAGATGAAATCTTCACACAGCAGTAATGGTGTCTTCTACCAGGTGGCATCTGGAGGGCTCATTATGGAAAAGGGCTGAGGAGTAAGGCCACAAGCCCCACTATGAGATATAAAGGGGATTCTTTGAGATAACTCAGGCAGAGTGGTGGTGGAGGAGGTGGCTATAAAAAGCTCTCTTCTGCCCCAGTGGCAACTTGGAATTCCATTCATTGAGAGCAGAGCCCTTCACCATGGGGTTCCCTGTATTAGCCTTAATCTATACTTAGTCTTAAAGAATACACCTCAAGATGAACTCAAAGTATAACTCACTCCTTGTCAAAACAAAACAAAACAAAACAAAACAAAACAAAACACACCAACCGCAAAGCACATGACACAATTTACCATTTTAACCAGTTTTAAGTGGACAGCTAGGTGGCATTAAGCACATTCATGTTGTGCTACCCGCACCTCATCCACAAACACTTTCCAAATTATAGAATCACAAACCTGCTGTGTAGCCCCTCAAGTCTCTCCACTCTTCCACTTCAATACGTTGGAAGACTGGGCCCCTTAATCTAGAGTAGTCAGCCTGAGGAACCAGTAGGTGTCAGGAGTAATTATTCCAAAAGGAATCCTTACTTAACAAATGGAGGGAAAAGGTAAAAGCACAGGGCATATTTATATCGATCAGTTTTTGATCCATAAGTGGGAGCTTTCTGTAGATCAACTGTTTATAATTTTCAGGTACATAACTGTCCTGATAATCAAAGCATATAGATAAAAAACAAAACAAAACAAAAAAAAAACTTTTCTGCTTGTCTGCCTTTTGTTTTTTTTTTTTTTTTGGCCAAGTGTGTGCACTTGCTGAAGAGAGAGAGAGAAAAAAAGTGAGGACACCCCTTCTTGGGATTTTTGGACACACACATGCTCCAGGAGTGATTTTCAAGGCTCTGGGTCCAGGACTCAAACTATGGTTGGCCATGTGGGACTCTCATACCTTAACCACCATGCTAACGTGCTGGCCCTGATTTAAAAAAAAAAAACAATTTTTAGGTGCTTTGGGGGATGATATTCTAAACCTTAATGGTATAAAAAGAAAAGCCTACTGAATTCTAATTCACACTTTAAAAAAATTATTATTAAATTAAATTATTATTATTATTGTTTTTAAATTTGACCAGAGGGAGAAACAGAGAGAAGGTGAGAAAGCAAGCACCAGGTGTGGGACTTGAATCATGTTCAGCCATGGAGGAGTCCAGTGCCTCAACCACCACACCACTTGCCAGCTCCTACAAACTGTGTGTGATTTTCTCTCCCAGGGGGCATTTGGCAATGTCTAGAGACAGTGGTTTTTCATTAACAAAACAAAACAAAACAAAACAAAAAATGGCAAAGCACATGACACAATTCACCATTTTAACTATTTCTAAGTGGACAGCTAGGTGGCGTTAAGCACATTCATGCTGTGCTATCATCACCTCATCCATCCACAGAACTCTTCAGTTTGCAAAACTGAAACTCTGAATCATTAAACACTAACTCACTCCCCATTTCTCCATTCCCCAATTCCTGGCAACCATTGTTCTACTTTCTGTCTTTATGGAGTGACTATTCTAGGTACCTCACATATGTAGAATTATACTATCCGAAGAGAGTTTTGATTATTGCAGCTGGGGGTGAGATGCTGCTAGCATCAAGTGGGTAGAAACTAGTGGTGTTACTCAACACCCTACATGCACAGAACAGCCTCAGAGTAAAGAATTATTCAACCCAAAATACCAACATTGAGTAACCCTAAACTAGAGGAATTCCAATCATAACCCAAAGCTGTAGTATATCGATCAATGGAATCTGGTTATGCAGTGATAATAAACCTCCAAATCTCTGTGATTTAACACAATAAGAGGTTGTTTTTTTCCCCCTCTAACATACAGCATCCTTAATTAGTGACCCAGGCTGATGTGAGTTCCATCCTAGCTTAGACTTCTGTGATGACTGAAGCAGAAAAAGGATTAGTGGTAAATTGTGCAATGGATTTTAAAACTTTCATTTGAAATGCCCAGTAAATTTCAATCACGTTTTCTTGGCCAAATCAAATCACATGTTCACGTCTCAAACGGAGTAAGGAAGTGTATTTTAACTCTGCCTGGATTCTAGAAAGACACCACCACAATCAGCAATTAAAATAAGCTTCATGGTGTTATCATTTGCTTGTTGTGTTGGTTTTAGAGCAACCCAACTACGAGGAGGTCTCCAGGCTGCGTTGAAAGGGAAGCTGTGGCATGTGTGTGCTGCCACAAGGGTCATTCCGTACACAAGAGTCATTCTGTAGCCACCTTACTCTGCATCTTTGCAGCTTACTGCCAAACTGGCATCTGCTCTTTTCAGATTTTCTGTTTTCTTCTGCTCTTTCTCCTTTTGAAGCTTTAATTTACCTGCTTCTTCAACTGCAAATCTGTTTTCTTTTTTTAAAATTATTTTATTTAACTTTATTTATTTATTTACTTATTTCAATTTGACCAGAGAGGGACACACGAGAGAGAGAGAGAGTGAGAAAGCAAGCCACCAGGCCCTGGACTTAAACCACAGTCGGTCATGTGGGAGTCCAGTGTCCTTAACCACCATGCCACCTGCCAGCCCCAGACCTGTTCTCTTTTGGGCTCAATGTTGTCTCCTTCCTTTGGCTCTGTCAACCTAAAGAGGTGAGAAACCAAGATATAATACATAACCTTGGTCTAAACCTGATGACTGTAGCTGGCAGCAACCCGGATGAATATATTTTCAGGTTTCTCTGAAAGGAAGGTCTTCTAATCCTCAGGAAGATTTTATAGGCAAAAAACACAAGAGGGGGGACCAGTAGTTAGCGTAATGGCTATGTCACTGGACTCCCATGTAGTTGACTGCGGTTCGAGTCTTGGACCTGGTGGCTAAACTCACCCTGGGCGTGTGTGCATGCGTGCCCAAGATCCCAAGAGGAGAATAGAGGAGAAGGGATTGTGGCATGGCCATCCCCCCCGAGGGGGTGATTTCTTGCTTTCTGTCTCTCTGTCTCTCTTTGTCTTTCTGGCGAGTGCACGTGCCCTATAACAAAAACCTTTCCAAAAAAAAAAAAAAAAAAAAAAGAAAAAAACACAAGAGGAAGGGAAAAGGAAGAGGGGGTTTTACTAGTTGTTTAGGGATGATTATCCTTGGTTCCCAGGATCAATAACAGGGTAGCATCAGTTCAAGGTTAGACTGGCAGTCTCTAGGCCAATGTCCTATGTCAGGTTGCAGTGGTCTTTGTGCAATGTTGTGGTTCTGGCAGAGTTGTTTAGATAACAGTTCTTGTTATCAGGGTTGCTAGCATGAGAAAACACTTCCCTCATAGCCTTCCCTGGCTTGGTTTAGTTAGGGTTGACATCGATGACTCCATTTTGATTTTGACAAATATTCACATCCCCAACATACTTAGGTAATCTGAAGCAAATGTGGTTCTTCGTGACCTTATGCCATGGCTTCATGACATTGCCCTCAAGGCTCTTGCATCAGACTGTTGGCCAACTGTCATATAGTGATTTAGCAGCAGTTGTGCTGAGAATCAGATTATTGTGTTTGGAAGAAGCTTTAAATATTTAAATGAGTAGATCTTTATATTCATCTATAGATAGATAGGCTAGATCACACAGGTAAATTTAGATTTGGTCTTCAAACCTATAACCATTAAGTTAAAAATTCTCTCTGTTGGGACCAGCAGTTGGCGTAATGACTATGTGGCTGGACTCCCATGTAGTCGACTACGGTTCAAGTCCCAGACCTGGTGGCTTAAACTCATGCAAGGCACATGTGCATGCATGACCAAGATCTCGAGAGGAGAATGGAGAAGGGATTGCAGCATGGCCATCCTCCCTGGTGGGTGATTTCTCGCTTTCTGTCTCTCTGGCGAGTGCACATGTCCTATAGCAGAAACCTCTCAAAACAAAACAAAAACAAAACCCTTTCTCTCTTTATGAGAGAACAAGAGCAGAAGGGAGAGAGATGGGGGGTATTTTTGGTAGGGTCTTACCATATTGTGCTCTCCTGCCCCTGCTTTGCAGGTAGCTGGGACCACGATAGTATGCCATTGCACCTGGCCTGTTTAGGTTGGACCCAGGCCTCCCATGGGGCCTTAGCCATGTGCAGAGTCACCTTCCTACTTAAGTCACTGTGGCTCACCTAAATTTTAAATGCTCTCTCCTTTTTTTTTTTTTTTTTTTTTTTTTCATTTCATTATGCATCATAAACTGAGGGTAATTCAGGACAAGTTGGAATCAAGACTCTCCCTGCAAAAACCTAAATTCTGACTTCAACATATCTGGAGCAAATGTTCATGACTTTCTGTTGACCGAGCAGTGCCCGTAAGAGTATTGTAGGGCACTAAGTGAAGACTCTACAGAGGCCAGGGTGTCTGAGAAAGACTGTCTAGTAGACAGATTAATTTTCAGGCCTCTAGCTTCCCTAAGCCCTGTCTATGCTAAATTCTATCCTGAAAGGCATATCTTTGAACACATTATCTCAGATGTTACTTTAGAAAAGTCTTCACACAGACACACACACACACACACACACACACACACACATAAAAATTTACTGTTATATGACCCTCCACTTATATGAGGGCTCTTAAAAAAGTTTATGAAAACAGCTTACCAGGAAAAAACACCGCATGAATTTCAACATTTCTTTTGTGCCCAAATAAATATATTTTAATTCCATTCCAATGAACTTTTTGAAGTCCCTTTGTATGGAGAGCCAGCCTTGAGTGGTCTTACTAGGCTCTCTTTCTGTGGCAAGTACCAGAAGTGACCAGGACTGGGGGCTTGAGAAAAGAGTTTTCAAACAAGATCCAGGGGCAAAAAATAAATAAATAAAATAAAATAAAATGAAAGTGTGATTTCTCGGAGTAGAATGAGTCATGAGGATGATTTTCAAAGAGGGAAAGGATGTAAATTGAGGCAGAATACTAAGAAATAAGAACCAGTAGTTGAGACCCCATTGATCACTCCAGACTTTGTATAAGAGTAAGAGGCTTTACAGTGTTGTTTTTGGGCTGAAGGGGTGGAAGGTTGGGAGGTTGTCTTGGAGCCCTGCTTGGCTATCAAGCACACTGTCTCCACCTCCATCATGTACTTATTTAGGGTGACTTAGGCAGTGGACCACTGGGGTTTAAAGCCCTTCAGCTACTCTCAGACACCACCACAGACAGATGGAGTTGAAAGAAGGTGAGAGTCATCTATGACATCAAGGTGCTTTGGTTGAATAGACAAGGGAATGTTGTTTTGATAACAGGTATCTGAGCAAGGTTTCAGTAACTTTCAAGAACATGCAGTTGGAGATATTTCCATGGTAGTCATAGTCTTCTGTTACTGGACCCAGGTAATAAAGCCCTCTTTTGGTACACATTCTCCTCTGACTAGGACAGTTACTGCTCCACCATTTTCAGCTTCTAAAATTTTGTTGATTTCTCTCTTCTTGCTGATGATTCTTCTCTCATTTTCTTTGTCTATAAGAGTTTATATATATGTACATATATATGACCAAAAAACTCCTCTTAGTGATTTTGGGAGGAAGTTGAGATAATTCTAAATTTCTTCCTAGGACTTTGGGCATCTTTGGTGGTCTTGCTCTACATCTGGATATTTGTGTATTTCTCTTCCTCAGCAGAAATGTGGATCTTACAGCCTGCCCGTGGTGGTGTTCCTGACTCAGAATGGATTGGGTGGGCTTCTCACCTAGAGTGACTGAAAGATGACTTGTTCTGAGGGGTGGGTGCCCATTGTAGAAGGAAGAGTGTCCAAATCAGATCAGGCATCTGAAGGAAGGAAGCTTAGATTGGAGACATAGAAAGAGGTCAGAAACAGGTCCAGAACGATGGCTGGTGAAGGCTAAGCCTTTCCCCTGCTCTTGAGCCAGTCAAAATCTTGGGCATGTGTGCCAGGCATGTTTCAGGTTGACTGGGAATCACCACCCCAGGCCAGCCATATGGCTTCCAGCACTGCAGAGCAGCTCACCAATGCCTGTGCTACTGCCGTTGGGCCAGAAGGCTGAAAAAATTTTAAGCTAAACCAGGACCTTGCTAGGCAGGTATTGGAGAGAGACATTCTTGGTAGGGAAATCAGCTTGGTGAAGGCATGGAAGCACCTCCAGATCTATTCTAGGGAAAGGTTGGTCAATGGAGTATTGCACCAGGTGAGAAGGTAGAGCGAGAAGACTGAGGGCATGGAGTGGAGGTTTTTGGGTGTGAGACTGGAGAGTTTCAATTTGTTCTTTGTGGAGAAGAGCTAGGTGAGAATGGTATACCTAGAAAGGACACTAAAGATAAATATGGGTCATGTTCCTTATTTAATACAGGAGGGCATTGAGGTCCAGGTTCACACAACTCATAACTGGCAGCACAGGCAAATCATGTAATGGGCAGAGTTTGAGGAATAGGCAGGCACTTCTCTAACCCCAAGAGAGGAAGGGACCAAGGCCCCATGGATGGGGAAGGGAACTGATCCCAACACAGGCTCTGGTTTGGAGGCTAGAGGGACTCAGGAAACAGCAGGTAGAACTAAGAAGAGAGGCTAAGGGAAACAGTGCTCTGCCTGGATGTATGAGTTGGCAGGCATCCGTGAAAGCAGGAAAAGGGGCAGGAGATTGAGACAGATGGTGCCAGAGAAATCAAATCAAGGCAGCAAGGAATTTCGAGGGGAGGATGAGACACCAAGGGTCCAGAAGGATTCATGTTTGAATTGATTCTGGACCAATGACATAGCTTTCTGTTTTACTGCTGTTAAGAGACACCTGGACTGTAAGGGGCTGAAGGAGAAGGGGAGAGCAAACAGGGAGCCTTCCAGATGTTGGCTGAAGACAGAAAAGAGAGGGAGGATGGGAGCACAAAACAGCTAAAGAGTGTTTCTTTAGGAGAAGGGAGATATGGAAGTGTTTTGGCCTGGGAGAAAGGGCTAATCTTGCATAAAGGGATTAAAGTTTTTCTTTCATTCCATCTCTGAATCTTAGGTATTTCATCTTTAAAACAGAGATAAGTAATTCCATGTCATAGGCTTATGAGGATTAAATGAGAACACGTGAATGATGCTTAGTACAGTGCCTGGTACGTTGTACACACGTAGTACATGGCAGTTCTTCTAATATTTCATTATTACCAATTTGTGAAGCATTCACTCCTGCATCTCACCAGGAAAGTATTTACATTTTAAATCTTGCTATCTTCTATTTGTAATTTTATGGGGTAGAATTGTTTAAAGAAATACAGTTTCACATATTTTGGAAGATTGGACTGGAAATACGCCCAAGGGAGCATTCTTTTTATCTCTCATGTTCATGTGGATGCTATACATTTTAATTAAGTGTTTCTATATGAGCCAGATTCCCTCCTTATGGGTGTTGGTAGGAGTTCACCTCTCAGGAGAGAGAACTGGGTTTTGGATTTATTACTTACATCTGCAGAAGGAGTATGGAAGAGTTAGAACAGGAAATTCTCTGATAAGCAGTTTTTTTATTTTTTTTTTTCATTTTTGATCTGAAACCTTCTGTAATCTAGGATCAAGGTAAATTTTCTTATTTGAAAACTTTTTTATTTTTCCCCAGCAGCTGGAATAATCTTGTTTAAGCAAAAGTAAATCAGATACTAGAGAGACTTTGGTCAAGGAAGGATCCAACTCTGCTTTGTGGTGTGGGTTCCATGAAAAAGAGCCCAAAGTGGTGATTGTTGGGAATAAGATGTTTTTCTTTTCTGAAGAAGGCACCTGTTGGGTCAGCAGGTGGCACAGTGGTTAAGGTACTGGACTCCCACGTGGCCAACTGTGCTTTGAGTTGCAGACCCGGCAGTTTGAAAATCATGCCAAGAATGCATGCATGCATGCCCAAAAATCTCAGGAGGAGAATGAAGGAGAAGGGATTGCAGTGTGGCCATCATCCCTGGGGGGATGATTTCTCATTTTCTCCTCTCACTGTCTCTTTCTGTCTCTCTATGGTGAACACACATGTATGGCCTATAGCAAAAACCTTCCCACGTAAAAAAAAAAAAAAATGGCATCTGTGGTGCCAGCTAGTGAATGTAGACAAAGGGAGCACAAAGGAATTAGTTACGGCCCTGAGAGGGGGATAAATGCATCTAGCGTCCGATTAACTCCAGCCAACAGACTTGCTTATTCCCGAATGTCTGACCCCAAAGCAAATTGATTTCAGTATAGGAACAGTTGTGCAAAGACCACATCTCAACAAGTCACATGTGTTGGGTGCACCTTAGCTGTACATAAAGCAGCATGGTTGGGTCTTCAAAACATGATGCTGACTGCAATGATAAAGGAAAAACAAGATTTGTGGTGTGATGCCACTTTAAACCATATAAATACACAAAACAACCGTGCCCATGTGTACAGAATACAAGCATGCTTAAGGACACATATTGAGCATATTAGAGAGGTTGCCTAGGGGTTAGGGAGGACAAACATGGGGCTCAGAGATAAGAGGGGAAATAAATGCACTAGGATTGAACAGTATGATTTAAAAAACATTTAAAAATATTTATTCATGGGGCCAGCAGGTTATGTGGTGGTTAAGATACTGGACTCACATGGCTGACTGTGCTTTGAGTCCCAGACCTGGTGGCTTGAAAATCATGCTGGTACGTGTGTGTTCGTTCCCAAAATTCCAGAAGGAGAATGGAGGAGAAGGGATTGTGGCATGGCTATTCCTTCTTTTCAACTGTCTCTTTCTGGCTAGTGCACATTCCCTATGACAAAAACCTTGAAAAAAAAAGAAGTTTATTTGTTTCATCCATGAGGGGAGACAGGCAGACAGAGAGACAGTCATTCCTAATAGAATCTTTTTTTTTTTTTTTTTGAGAGGTTTTTGCTATAGGGCATGTGCACTCGCCAGAAAGACAGAGACAGAGAGACAGAAAGTGAGAAATCACCCCCCAGGGTGATTTTTGCTTTTTTTTTTTTTTTTAATAATAATAATTTGTTTTAGTTTTTTTTTTTTGAGTTTTTTCTTCTCTTTTTCTGTTTCTAATTTTTGCTTTTTTTTTTTTTAAAAAAAATAATTTGTTCTAGGGTTTTTTTTTTTATTTTTTTCTTCTCTTTTTCTCTGTTTCTTGGTTGTTTTTCTTGTGGTTGTCACTCTCTTTCTGTTCCCTTTTCTGCACACTCCTGGATGCTCAGATTGAACTTCAAGTTTGGGAAGAAACACACTTTCCATCAGATGACTAGAAGTCACTGCAGGATCACAAGAAATATGGGAAAGCAAGAAAATACCTCTCCTCCAAGGGAAAAGAGTAACTCCTCTTCATCTGCAGACAGTTCAGTGGAAATCATGGAAATTTCTGACAAAGAATTTAGAACATTCATAATGGCGAAGCTAACAGAGATGGAAGAGAAGAGAGACAAGGAACTGCTGAAGAAGAAGGAGAAAGGAGCTGACAAGTTCTGGGAGGTGAGGAAATTCTTGCAAGATCTAAAAGAGGAATTACACACTTTACAAAAGAGTCAAATGGAACTGTTAAAGATGAAGTCTATAATACAGGAAGTCAAAATCTCCCTTGAAAGTATTTTTTTTTTTTTTTGAGAGGTTTTGTCGCTATAGGGCTCGCCAGACCGACAGAGAGAGACATAGAGACAGAAAGCGAGAAATCACCCCCCAGGGGGGATGGTCAAGCCGCAATCCCTTCTCCTCCATTCTCCTCTCGAGATCATGGGCACGCACGCACATGCGTCTGGCGTGAGTTTTAAGCCACCGGGTCCGGGACACGAACCACGGTCGACTACATGAGAGTCCAGCGACATAGCCATTACGCTAACTGCTGGTTCTCTCCCTTGAAAGTATTAAAAGCAGACTAGATCATACAGAAAATAGAATCTCAGATGTAGAAGAGAAAATTGCTGGCCTAGAAAAATCCACCATGAAGACAGGAAATGACCCAAAAATTTGAGAATATTATATGAGAAATACTAGATACCATCAAACCTCCAAACATCTGGATAATTGGCATCCCAGAAGGCAAAGAGACTCATAAGAACATTGATAGTCTATTCCATGAAATCCTGCATGAAAACTTTCCAAACCTAGAGAGGCACTCAAAGATCCAGTCCCAAGAAATACAAAGGACCCCAAATAGAATCAACCCAAGAAGATCTTCTCCAAGACACATTATAGCCAGATTGACCAAAACCACAAAGACAAGATACTAAAATTGGCAAGAGAGAAACAGCAAGTTACCTACAAAGGATATCCCATCAGACTAACAGCAGACCTGTCACCGGAAACAATGAGAGCAAGAATGGGAAAATACATTCAAAGTGTTAAGGTAAAAGCAATTTCTTTCTTTTTTTTTTTTTCCTTTTTTTGGAGAGGTTTTTGCTATAGGGTGCTTGCGCTCGCCAGAAAGACAGAGAGACAGAGAGCGAGAAATCACCCCCTGCAGGGGCTGGCCACTTCACAGTCCCTTCTCCTCCATTCTCCTCTCGGGATCTTGGGCACGCACGCACACGCGCCTGGCCTGAGTTCAAGCCACTGGGTTTGGCACTTGAACCATGGTCAACTACATGGGAGTCCAGCGACGCAGCCAAAGCTAACTGCTGGTCCTGAGAAAAGCAATTTCAACCGAGAATACTGTACCCGGCAAGATTATCCTTCATATGGGAAGAAAAGACAAGAACATTCTCAGATAAACAAAACCTGAAAGAATTTACCAGCACCAGACCAGATCTCCAAGAAGTTCTCAAAGGAGTGCTATGTCAGGAAAATTAAATGTAGTCACACAGAAATAGGAGTTCAAAACCTAAGAAAATGGCCAACTTAATCATAGGGACAAGTCTGGAGTTGAATATTATATCCCAGAATTCAATCAAGAAGATTGAACCACAACAGAAGATAGATTAAGTACATGATACTGAACTGGTGAAATGGCATTCTGTGACTTTTGAGTAAAATATTGCTGCTTTTCTTCTAGGCTTCATTGTCCAATTTTAAGAGTTTTTGTCCTGTCTTGAGCTGTCAATAGTTTCATGTACCTACTATTGGAACAGAATACTAACCTGTTTCCAGGCTTTAAGTTTTAAGCAAATTTCCTTAGCAATTCAAAACTGCTTTTCTTGAAATTACCAGCTGAACTTGCTATTGAAAGTAGTTAGATTATGTAAGAAATTGTGGGATCAATAAAATGTGGGGGGAAAAGGAATGGAAGACAACTGTAGACACCAGAGATAGTGTGAGAAGAGGGTGGAAGAGAGTCAGAGGGTCAGACATAGGGATAAATATGAATAAATAAATAAATAAATAAATAAATAAACAAATATGTGTGTGAAACTAGAAATGGAAAATTATTGATGATAACATACATGATTAAACCACTATGCAGTGTATTCTTGATAGGAAATGACCTTTTGTATGCTGTGACGATGATTAGGGGATGAATGTAAATTAATAAATTAAAAAAACGTATCAGGAGAAAAATAAACACATGAAAACTATTTTTCTTGAAATTAAAAAAAATGCATATTTGATGTCTGCAGTAAGCTATATAGTCCCAGCTAGGTGCTACTTTATAGTATGTTCATTCTACTCACTGAGGTTTATGCCTAACGTCAGACTTGTGTTCATGGATATGTATATATCATCTGCGCTTGCTATTGGAAGTATTTAGATTAATTAAGTTCAGTAGCAAATAAATAAAATGGGGGGAAAGGCCTAGAAAGCAACCATGGATACCAGAGACAATGTGGGAGGAGGATGAGGCACGGCAGAGGGTGAGAGATAGGGAATCAAGGATGGCAAAAACAACAAAATATATGGGAAACAAATGGAAAATTATTTGTTGATGATAACACGTATGTTGAGTGCTTGATTGAGCCAATTTACAGGGTATTCTGGATGGGAAATCTCATTTTGTTTGCTGTAATGATGTATAGTGAATGAATGTAAATAAATAAAATAAATTAGAAAATAAAATAACTTAAATGTAAAAAACAAAACAAAACACCACACTTTGCCCCACAAAGATGTACAACCATTATATGTAAGTTAAAAATTACAAGGAAAAGTGGGACCAGCAGGTGGCGTGGTGGTTAAGGTGTTGGACATTCTCACGTGGCTGACCAGGGTTTGAGTCCTGAATCTGGTGGCTTGCTTTCTCACTTCCTCTCTCTCTCACTCTCACCCTCTGTCTCTCTCTGGTCAAATTAAAAAAAAAATGAATGAATAAATAAAATAAATAATTATTTTAAAAATTACAAGGAAAAGTATTATTAAAAACAGTAGCCGTCAATTTCGATGGGCTGAATGAGATTAGATGTTAGCTCATTTAGGTATAGCAGTACTCACGTCCTAGGTGCTAGAATCATTATTTACTCCAACATATTCACTGAATACCTGTTTTGCACTAGATGTATTGGGTTGTTGGAAAAGTCATGACATATTTGTCTATACAAAAATGAGTCATGACTTTTCCAGTGAGTCAGTACTTTTGCTTATTGGGGAAAGGAGATGAAACAAATTATGTCTTCAAGAAAATTATAGGAAGATAAGATGTCATGAAATAACTCTGTACTTCTAATTTAATATTTCACTATAAAAATATGGAGGGAAAAAGGTCTCACTCACTGACAGCTAGGAAAGCTGCCCTAGTGCGGTAATTCATTCATGCACAAACCAAAATCAAGAGTCAGAGATTGAATTCTAACAAGTTCTAGTGCATAGGCCGGATTGACCAGACATAGGGCAAATTTCTGGACCCTCATGCCTGTGCTCAGTTTTTGAACTATTCAATAGATAGTCTTTGTGTGGTGGTATGGTTAGGATACAGGCTGCCTGGTCGGCCCTGGAGGACAGAGCTCAACGAGCCTGAGGAGGAGGTCTGATTCTAACTCAAAATAAGGGTTTTCTAAGATTCCCAAATACCAATGCAGGAGTGTAGCAAACTTCGTTGGTCCGGTGCGGTCATGTGTCTCCACCCTCAAACACAGTGGACTCACCAACTGAGTGTTACCCTTCTTTTTCTTTTTTTTTTTTTTTAATTATTTTATTTAACTTTATTCATTTATCCATTTTTATTTATTTTAATTTGACCAGAGAGGGAGAGAGAGAGAGAGAGAGAAAGCTGCCAGGTTTGGAACTTGAACCGTGGTCGGCCATGTGGGAGTCCAGCACCCTTAACCACCACACCACCTGCTGGCCCCGTTACCCTTCTTCTTTACTTAAGATGTTGAGAACAAACTCTTAATCTCTGGACTTCATTACCGCCCCCTCCCCCCCCCCCCCCCCCCCATCAAATTACAGGCATGGGCAGTGGCTAGACTTTTCAGGCATAACATATTTTAAGTTTTTAAATTTATTTCTTCCATGAGAGAGAGGGAGGGAGAGAGCAAGAGAGAGAGATAGGCACTCCAACAGTGTCCTTGCTCCAGTATCCACCTCAGACTCATCCAACCAGAATCCTGCACATATGCATACCCAGGGTATACAGCAAGACCTCGGGATGAGAACCTGGGACCTTCCTATGTGACTTCAGCATCACACAGCATTGTGTAACTGCTATACCACCAGGCTAGCCAGGGATAACATTTTAGTTTCTGTAATTTTAAATGGAAGAAGAGGTGTTTTGAGGAGAATGCAAAAAAAGGGGGGAGAGCTTAGTAAAAGTTTAATTAGGGGGACCAGCAAATGGTGTAAAGGTTACGTTGTTGGGCTCTCACATGGCCAACCAAGGTTCGAGTCCTGGACTTGGCAGCTGAAAACTCACACTGGGCACCTGTGCATACGTGCCTAAAGTCCTGAAACGAAATGGAGGAGAAGGGACTGCAGTGTGGCCATCCCCTTGCTGGGTGATTTCTCACTTTCTGAGGCTTTGTCTCTCTCTGTCTGGTGAGCACAGGGACCCTATAGCAAAAAATCTCTCTCTTTCTTAAAAAAAAAAAAACAAACAAACAAAAAAAACAGAAAAGAAAAGTGTAATTAGGCATAGATTAAAAAAAAAAATGTTAGAGGGCAAATGAACTCACCAGAGAGACACACAGAAAGAGACAACAAGAAAGCACCCATTGTGGGCCTGGTCACGTCGCAATCCCTTTTCCATTTCTCCTGTCAGAATTCTGGGCATACGTGCAGATGCCCTCGGTGGGATTTAGTCACCTTAACCACCACATTACTGGCTGGCCCACAGGCATTGAATTTATTTATAATAACATCTCTGCCCAGTCAGGGTTTACGATCTTACCTGGTGATAGCACCTGGAGGAAGAAATAAAAATGAAATAAGAAAGACTTTATTTGAACTTAGCAATAATGTCATTTCTTCTCTTTGATTTGAGGAGGTCAGAGCTGTTGTATATAAATGTGACTTGAATTGGGTCCACCCAGGAAAGATGAAGGTGAAACTGATGACTGATGAATTTATACCATGTAACCAATTTTAAAAAAAGTGACTTAAACTGCCTCTTTTGCCAGCACACATAGACAAATGGGAAAACAAAATGTTTCCATATTTAATTGTAGGGTGTGTCTGGGGAACTGAGAGGCAGCCTAATAGATGGCACCTCTCTGGGCTGGCTTGAACGCAGAGGCCGAGGGAGCACTTCTCAAACAAGCTTCCCTGTCACCTGCCATCTGGAGAGAGATACTCAAGATTTATCTGCTGCAACCACGAAAGAGTCGAGTCGAAAGGAGGATGGGGAGGTCTATAGGCTTTGTTGCTCCATGTGGAGAAGAAATGGACTGGGTGAATTGGTGTATGATCCCTAAGGGAAAAAGGTCTTTGTACTGTATTTCCTTTTTGACTTGGAGAACTAAAAGGCAAGCTAGTTAGAAATTGGAAGAGGCCATTTCTTTTTTTTTTTTCTTTCTTTTTTTTGGGAGAGGTTTTTGCTTTAGGGAGCGTGCGCTCGCCAGACAGAGACAGAGAGACAGAGAGACAGAAAGCAGGAAATCACCCCCCAGGGGGGGATGGCCATGCTGCAATCCCTTCTCCTCCATTCTCCTCTCGGGATCTTGGACAGGCACGCACACGCGCCTGGTGTGAATTCTAAGCCACTGGGTCCGCGGGACGCGAACCACAGTCGACTACGTGGGAGTCCAGCAACATAGCCATTATGCTAACTGCTGGTCCTGGAAGAGGCCATTTCTGAAGTTTGTATGTGAGTGTGTGTTTTTTTTTTTTTTTTTTTTTTTTTTTGGAGAGGTTTCTGCTATAGGGCGCGTGCGCTCACCAGACAGACAGAGAGAGACAGAGAGACAGAAAGCAGGAAATCACCCCCCAGGGGGGATGGCCACGCCGCAATCCCTTCTCCTCCATTCTCCTCTCGGGATCTTGGGCACGCACGCACATGCGCCCGGCATGAGTTTAAGCCACCGGGTCCGGGACTCGAACCGTGGTTGACTACGTGGGAGTCCAGCGACATAGCCATTACGCTAACTGCTGGTCCCATGAGTGTGTTTTTTTTTTTTTTTTTTTTTTTTTTTTTTTTGGGGGGGGTAGTGGCTAATCACAGGAAGAAATGCTTTATTTCTATACAATTTAACTCAGGATGTCCTGGACTGTATTTTCAGGTATCAGGGACCTCTAATGAAAAATCACTTGTCTCAACTAGTATATTCATGCTGGGAAAATTTGCTTGTACGTTCTAATGACATATAGTGATCGAATGTTAAAAAAAAAAAGATATCTTTAGAAATAGAAATAAAAATGCTTTACAATTAAAAGAAAAAGAAAATCATTTGTCTCATTTAAGAGTCATCCCCTATTGTCTAGCTGAACCTGATATTAACATTTCCTTTTCAATATTTGCTGGAATCCAAGTGTTCCCTTCAAGTGATGACAAATGAATTGCCCTGACTTCCTGTTACCATCAGTCTTTATGCAGAGACTGGGCGCAGGGGGTGGGGTGAGAGTGGGGGGTGGTCAGAGCCTGACGAGCCAGTTCCCAGCTTGGTTTTTCTTGACTGAACAGACGGGCTTTGTTGCACTTATGGGCTCTTGCTGTAAGCGGTGCTGTTGGACTATTTTCCTTGTGTGATCTTACAATCAGCAATACAAGTACATTCGGAGCATGATCTGGTATCAACAAGATTGCTCCGTTTTGATTAGTAGAATCAGCTTTCTTTTCCCCAGAGTAGTTTCTCCCCCCGCACTCCCTACCCCCAGAGATACATGGAGGCAGCTCTGCTCCTCCTAGTTTGCAATCCTGAGATTTCTCTCAGATGCAATTAAAAATTAAGTAAAGCGTTTTGGGTAATGCAGTGGTACCTACTGCTGTGTGTTGGTCTGTTCAAACCTAATTGGGGAAGCTGGTGGGTTTGAGGATCCCCAGCGGCTGTGAGAACTAATAGGGTAAATGGAAAGTGTGGGGAACATAGCTGGGGGACTATAAATGACAGGATGTGACTTGATCATTTACATGTCAAAGAAGTCAAAAGGGAGTCCAGAATGGTGCAGGAAAAGGGAGAAAGGACAGTCTGCCTTGAGGATTAAACATGAGAGGCCATTACAGGCTCATGACATGTGTAAAAGCCATAAGTTGTTGTTTTTAAAAACTTTCTATGTATATATGTATGTATGGTTCCCTATACCTGTTTTATTATTATTATTTATAATTATCAGACAGATTTTACATTTTTGGTCTTTCATGAGCTTATCTCCAGTAGCCCCTGGCAAACCTATTAACTCTCCTTCAACCCAGAACATCAAAAGACAGTTGAGCTTCCCAGCTGGCCCTGGGAGGGGTAGGCAGTGTAAACATTGCATCTCTAAGCTCATTGCTTAGAGGGTGTGTGTCACACTTAAAAACTGTGACATTTTTGTATTTTGTGTGTTAATTTAATAAGAATAGGAGACCTTAGGCTTGTTACTATTTTTCATGGAGGAGCTTCATGGCCGCTATAGCTGATATGTTTTTCCCTCCAGTGTGCCCCCCAAGATCCTGCGGCCCTAGTAAGAGGATGATGCTGGGCCAGGACCCCCTGCATAACATGTTTGGACCATTATTTTTCTAGGGCAAAATGCAATAGCTTTGGCCTGGAGCAATCGGGCAGGGAAGAACTGGTGCACTTGGTTTCCTTCTGTCGCACCTTTGGTGAAATGAATTAGACTTTTAAATCAGGAAATTCAGTGAGGTGAGCTGGATTTTTACTCAAGTGGAGGATTTCCAGCTGGTTCAGGGGATGATATGGAAATGTCTTGTGAAATCAGGGCCTGGTAGAAAGTTACTGTCCTGCAGGCTCTGGTTCTCAATGACTGATCTATGGGTTGCATACAGAATGCAGTGGACAGGAAGCCAAAACAAAGTCTTGCTTGTGGGAAGACCTGGTAGTTCAGATGTTTGTCATTAGGAATTGGGTGTGGGTTTTTTCAAGTTAAACCAAAGCAGCAGTTCTAGTAGGAAAAGCCTCTCAGATCTGTGTCTTCTGTTTCTGGATACTCTTCCTAAGAAAGGGAGATTTCAGCAGAAAGGGTTATTAATAGTGGAATTTGTGCTGAAATCCTATGGGAGCAATGAACAAGATGGAGAAAGAAGTGGTTATTTCTTATACTTCAACACTTTATTTAGAGGCTCTGTTGACTTTGGAATAACAAGCCAAGACAAACAAAAATATTCACTAGGGATGAAAATGTCTTCCCTTGCAATGCCTAAGCCTAAGTCTTAGACAGCAACACATTTTCCTAACCAAGAGCTGATTTTTCTAGTTGTGCAAGTAATGTCTAGATTATTAGACAGATATTTTGCTCAGGAAGAAATATTTAGTACCTTATCGAGCTAAGCTAATCATCAGTCCTTTCCATAGTAAGGATTGACCTCTGCTTTTCCTCCGTCTTGTCATTTTTGTTGGTTGGCTATAAGCTTCCCGTTGGTTCTACAGACTGGCTCTCATCTAACTTGAGTGAAGCTCTTTACATCCTTTAAGACAGGAGCACAGTCTGGCTCACTGAACCTGAGTTGGTTCACGTACAGGTTTTCTTTGCCTCTGACTACCTCTTGCCTCTGGGATTTTCACATTGGGGAGCTAAATATTGCAATATTAAAAGCTGTGTGTGTTGATTTTATTTCCTGCCACTTTACTAAATTTGTTTCAGTTTCTAGTGGAGTTCAGGGTTTTCTACACAGAGGATCAGGTTATCCTCAGAGACAATTTTACATCTTCCTTCCCTACTTGGATGCCTTTTCTTTCTTTCTTTTGCCTAATTAACTCTGGTCAGGACTTGTAGTGAGAATGCGCATTCTTTGTTTTGTCATTGATCAATAACAACTTCTAATCATTGATTATTCTGTTAGCATATGGGTTCGTTTTATATGGCCTTTATTTTGTTGAGATAAACTCCCTCTATACCTAATCTGTTGGGAGTTTTTTTTTTTTTTTTTTTTTTCCCATGAACAGGTGTTTAATTTTGTCAAATGTTTTTCTGCATCTACTGAGATGATCATATGATTTTTTTATCCTTCCTTTTTACATTTATTGATTTGCCCATGCTGTACCATCCTCACATCCCAAGGATAAATTCTACTTGATCTTGGTAAATGATATTCTATAAAGTGTTGTTTAATTGGGTTTGCTAGTGTTTTGTTGAGAATGTTACCTTTGTGTTCATCAGGGACGCCGACTTGTAGTTTTCTTTTCTTGTAGTGGTCCTAACTGGCTTTGGTATCAGGGTAAGACTGGCCTCCTAAAATGAGTTTGCAAGTACTTTCTCCACTTCAGCTTTCTGGAAGAATTTGAAGAAGGTTGGTATTAATTCTTCTTTGAATATTTGGTAGAATTCAGCTGTGACGCAATCTGGTCCTGGACTTTGATGGAAGACTATTACTTGCTATTGCTCTGATCAGATTTTTCTGTTCTTCATGATTCAGTCTTGGTAAATAGTATTTGTCTACAAATTTCTCCATTTCTTCTGGATTACCCAACCTGTTGTCATATAATTGTGCATAGGAGTTTCTTATTCTCCTTTATATTTCTGTAGTAGTAGTTCCTCTTTCATCTCTTATTTTATGATATATTGAGAACTTGAGGCACAGGGAGAGGGAGCACTTCTCAGAGCTTGGGATACAAACTGGCAGGGGTTAAGGTGGGAGATCCTGGTAAACCTTCAGAGTTCTTTGTGGGGGGATTAAGTGCCCACAGTCTGCCTAGTAATGTGTGTCCTTGGTTAAAACAAGAGTCAAATGTGAGGACTAGATGGTGGCACAGTGGCTACATAGTAGTCTCTGCGGCCCACCCAATGGAAAGGTTCTGGGTTTGTGTTTGGGACCTCCCTGACTATGCCAGGCATGCGCATGCCCATAATCTAGGGTTGGTTGAAGCTGGGGGTGGATTGTGGCATGAAGACCCTGTTGGGGTACACACTCATATTAATGGAAGAGAGAAATTAACTTAAAAAAGAGCCATCTAAGAATGTTGGATGAGGGCCCCAAACTGATAAGTCATCATTATATTAAAGACAGCTCAGTTGGCTGTGGGTTTTTGATAGCAGGTCAGTGGCTGAAACTGGTAGAATGGAGTTAGGGTGGGTTCCAAGAGAATAATGAGAAAGGCTTTCTCACATCCTATCTTGCCTTTTGACTTCTCCTCACTCCTCAAGGGTGTCCCACCTACCTCATATGGCTCTCCTTAAGTATCTTGTCTTAAAAAGAGGAGCTAATGAGGCTTCCAGTGTTAGCATGTTATTTAAACATATTTTTGCATCAAAATAAATGCATACTGTAATTCCATTTTTTTTCCACAAACTTTTGAATCTCCTTGTACACATAGTGATTAAAAGATTTGAATCCAAGTTTCACTGTTTACTAGCTGTGTGACTTTGGGACAAGTCACCTAATCTTTTCAAACCTCAATTTATTCTGTAAAATGGAAGTAATAATGATACCGCTTTAAAAGGTCTTTATGAACTTTAAGTGGGGTAATGTGTACGCACTTGCACAGAATCTCCTTTTCCTTATTTAGACGTGGTATTCTTTAAGGATATTAAAAGTATCTGCAAACAGTTGCCTCTAGGATGGTAAAGGGAAGAAAGGTAAGAAAAATTTCACTGTATGTCCTTTTGTACCTTTTGAATATTGGAGCACAGGTATGTAGAACCTATTCAAAACATTAATATAAAAAATCCCTTAATAACTTGTCAGGAATTTGATATAAGACATTTTGCTTTGTTTTGTTATAGGGTGTATATGCTCACCAGACAGAGATAGCAAGAGAGGGAGAGAGAGAAATAACCCCCTGAAGGGCGATGGCCACACCATGATCCATTCTCCTCTCAGGATTTTGGGTACGACATGTACATACACCTGGCATGATTTTTTTTTTTTTGGGGGGGTGAGAGGTTTTTGCTATAGGGTGCGTGCACTTACCAGAAAGACAGAGAGAGACAGGGAGACAGAAAGTGAGAAATCACCCCTGCAGGGGGGATGGCCATGCTGCAATCCCTTCTCCTCTATTCTCCTCTTGGGATCTTGGGAATGCGCACACGCGCCCGGTGTGAGTTTTAAGCCACCAGGTCTGGGACTTGAACTACAGTTGACTACATGGGAGTCCAGCAACATAGCCATTATGCCTACTGCTGATCCCTCCTGGCATAATTTTTTTTTCTTCTTTTGGAAAGGTTTTAGCTACTCACCAGAAAGACAGAGAGAGACAGATAGACAGAAATCACCCCCCAAAAGAGATGGCCACGCCGCAATCCCTTCTCCTCCATTCTCCTCTCGGAATCTTGGGCACACATGCACACGCGCCCGGTGTGATTTTAAGTCACCTGGTCTGGGACTCGAACCGCAATCGACTACATGGGATTCCAGCAACATAGCCATTATGCCAACTGCTAGTCCCCCTCCTGGCATAATTTTTTTTTTTTTTTTTTTTTTGTAGAGGTTTTCGCTATAGTTCGTGTGCGCTCGCCAGACAGACAGAGAGAGACAGAGAGACAGAAAGCAAGAAATCATCCCCCAGGGGGGATGGCCACGCCGCAATCCCTTCTCCTCCATTCTCCTCTCGGGATCTTGGGCACGCACGCACACACGCCTGGCGTGAGTTTAAGCCGCCGGGTCCGGGACTCGAACCGCGGTCGTCTACATGGGAGTCCAGCGACACAGCCATTACACTAACTGCTGGTCCCATCCTGGCATAATTTTTAAGCTGCCAGGTCCAGAACTTGAATTTAGTAGTCAGCCATGTGGGATATAGCACCTTAGCCTTCAAAGCACCTGTTGGTCCAAATATAATATTTCTTTATATTTTCTGAATATAAGGTCAGCTGATAGTGGTTATTGTGAATGGATCGTACATGGCTGACCATGCGGTTCTAGTCCTGGACCCAGCAGCTTGAAAAGGACACCAGTCACAATTGCCCAAAATCCTGAAAGGAGGGAGAAATGGAGGAGAAAGGATTGCAATATGACTGTTCTGCATGGGGGAAGGGAGGGATACTTTCTCGATTTCTGTCTTTCTTCCTCTTTCTCTCTGGTAAGTGTATAATCCCTCTGGCAAAATTAAAAAACAAAACATCAAAACATGTTTTATAAATATAAAGAAATGCCACTTGAAGGCTAGCTGTCTTTTATTCGGGACAGGTCACTATTAAGCGCTTTGTAGTTCATGTCATTTAATCCTCATGCATGTTCTACGAGGAAGGTGCTCTAGAGGGATTCATGGTTTGCATAGCAAAGTGAGTTTTTGCAGCTATATTATGTATACATAAGAACTATAGACATTTTTTGTTATAAAATATTTCAGGCATAACGGGAAAATGTAGAGAAGCATTTTTCCTTTTTTATTTTTTTTTAATGAGAGATTTTTGCTATAGGGTGCATGTGCTCACCAGTGAGACAGAGAGACAGAAAAAGAGAAATCATTCCCCAGGGGAGTTGGCCACATCATAATCCCTTCTCTTCCATTTACCTCTCAGGATTTTGGGCACATACGCACACATACCTGGCATGACTTTCAAGTCATTGGGTCTGGGACTCGAAAAGTGGTCAACCACACGGGAGTCTAGTGCTTTAACCACTACGCCACACACTGGTCCCCAGTGAAGCATATTTCCTATAATATTTAAAATGTTCTTAAGAGAGATTCATAGAACTTCTCTACTTTTGAGAAAGAAAGAGAATGCTATTGATATTTAAAGTGAGATAACAAACTGAACAGCCTCAGGAAAAATGGGTTGTATGACTAGAAAGGAAGTATGAAAGTATCTGCTATCCATGTTCCCCAGGCCTGCTAAGCAACTGCGGTCTTGATACAGATGGATGCTCGGTTTATCAGGTAACCATGGAAACCATGCTCTTGTTACACTGCTCACAGTTTATGCTGGTACTATGTATGTGTATATCAGAGACTATGCAGAGTGTTCCAATGTGTGCTTCTTTTTTTTTTTTTTTTCCTTAACTTTATTTATTTATTTATTTAAAAATTTGACCAGAGAGGTATAGAGCAAGTAAGAGAGGGAAAGTAAGAAAACAAGCCACCAGGTCCAGGACTTGAACCATGGTCAGTCATGTGGGAATCCAGCACCCTTAACCACCACGCCACTTGCCGGCCCCTCCATTGTGTGTTTCTAAATTTTGAATAAATGATATGATATTTGTTTCACTTTTTAAAAGCAGTTAGGCAGATTTTCTAGAAAATTAAAGGAATTAGGGCCAGGAAAGAAGGCTGTATTAGTGAGGGTTCTTTTAATGAAAAGCAACAATGAATTCTATTGCTTTTAGCTTAAACGATGGAGGCACTTAATGAGGAATACTGGAATATCTTAAGTATCTCATGACTGGAAAAGAGACAATTCAGCTTCTGGGATATGAACAACACGTAGCTGTAGAGTCAATCTCTTTTGTCCCCATCATCAGTAAGGCCTGACTACAGTGGTCCACACCTCTGTGGTCTGTATTCCAGTGGTCAAGCTCCAGGAACAGTGAGGAAATCCAGCTGAGCCTGGCATCCCCCCTGGGTGATCCTCGCTGTACATCAGGAATCCAGGATCATGTGAAAGGTCATGGCTATTGACTAGGACCATTCACAGAAGAGGGGAGGCTGCAAGCTGGGCACCTACAGAGGTGACAACCATAAGTGAGCAGAGGAAAATGGACATGTGAAGGAACACATTGTATTTATGATTTCCTCTGAGAGAAAAAGAAAAGTATTTCATTTGGGAATTCCCTCCTGGCATTTCAATTTATATGAACTTCTGGATTCTGAATTCTGAGAAAGATCAGTTGAAAAATTAAAATAAGTAGCCTTCTAATTCTCCTGTGAGAATTAAAGCTTAATAGTCAATGCAGGGATCTTACTGATTTGAAGAAATCCACTGGCTCCAAGTTGAAAGCAAGAGCAAGAAACGCTGACATGTGAGGCCAAGGTCAAGGTCAACGTTATTGGGAACCAGGACTGGCGTGGGAGACGTATCATTCAGACGTGGTTATTCAGTTCCACTGTGTGCTCATGGCCCTGGGCACTGCTAACAGTGGTTCATGCCCGTAAACAAAGTTAATGCTAATAAGCGTATAGGCGGAGTGAACTTTCTGCAGATCCTGTGAGTGGCATTCTAGGAGATAACAAGTTTAGGAAACAAAATATGCCCTTCAGTTGGCAATTTGTACATTTGTTTCTGCGTAATGTTGTTCATCTTGCCAGAGATTCAAATATTATTTCATCTGAATACTACTAGAAAGAGTTGATATTTTGTGAGTTTAAATTTTTCATTTAAAAATTATTACTTTTAAATGTTAAATATTTGGGGTTTAATCTCTCAAATTTTTTGTTTGTTTGTTTTATTTTTACTACTGAGCAAGTATGCTCTCCAGAGAGAGAGACAGAGTCAGAGAGAGGGAGAGAGAGACAAGGACGGAAAGTAAGAAATCACCCCCCAGTGGGTATGGCCATGCCACCATCCCTTCTCCTTTCTCCTTTTGGGATTTTGGGCACACATGTACTCATGCTCAGCGTGATTTTCAAGTAGTCAGGTCTGGGACTTGAACCATCGTTGGCTGCATAGGAATCTAGAGCCTTAACCATCACACTACCTCCCACCTCCCAATTTTTAAATGACTCTTACTGAACATTTATATCTTGCCTTATGTTAACTTTTTAAAAAAATATTTTCTATTATTTTACATCTGGATCAGGTAGAGATAATTTTTGTACATAATTGGATTTATATTCTTGCCATGATACATTGGTTCATGGTTCAATAATAATAATAATAATAGTAATGATAATAAAATTAAAAAAAAGAGTTTTGCTGCTGTCTGTTAGATAACAACCTTCTGGTCAATTTTGGGCTTCTGCTATAAGTTAGAAGAGCCAATTCCATTATAAACAAAAAGTGATCACCTTGTTAGGAAATAACATTTACTTTCTGGCTTCAGAGGAAGTTGTAGAAACAGCATAGAGTGAAATGGGAAAACAAACATGATCTTCCATTTGAAGTTGTCAGTCACAGCTCAGCCGATGAAATACTAACCATTGACACACTGCTCAGATTATAAAGATGTGTCTAGAAAATCCTGTTTTGTACTTTGTTCCTCTATTAAAGTTACTTTTCAAATGGATGTTCCCTCGCTCAACTGTGCTCTGAGGGAATGGATCAAATTCTGGCAAAATCTGGTGGAGAACACTGATCAGGCGCAGCACATGGGGACAGTGGTTTCTGGCAAATGGGTGAGTAAACCTGAGTCAGGGTTGACCAGGCGGGGGGAATGTGAGGTTGGCATCTGCTCACAGCCCTCTAAGCCAACTGGTCCTGATAGCACATCATTTTACTCTCAATCGTGCAGATATACCCACATTACACTGATGAAAAAATTCTGTTCCATGCTGGCTTCTACCATATGTATTTGCTCTTCAGTTCCTTGATGAAGATGGATATAAAATAACTTTTAAAAAGCTACTTTATATAGGAATGCTAAAATATTTATATAGAGATTAGCCATATGTTGGGCGTACTCTCCTAAAAACCAAGTATAAAAACCATTAAAAAAATTCTATGTAGGCTAAGATTGCAAATGACTAGTGGTGTATAATTTAAGTTAAATATGGCAAATACATTTCCTTTTCTAATAAAAATATAAATTATGTTCCTTTTTTGAAGACTTTAGATATAAATTTCAACTATTAAAACAAGTTTAAGAATTCCTTTGGAAAATTAACTTTTTGGCTTTTATTATGAATTAAAGAACTTCAGTGAATATATTTCTAAAGTTTTTAATAATATGTTACTCTATATCAGTGGTGTATCTGTGTGCTTTGGGGGTTACCTGGAATTTGAATTTTTGTCCTTAACAGATCAAAGGCCCATTATTTTTTAGGTTAAATTTAATTGAAGTGAAATTTTTTTTATTGGATCAGTCCTTTAGCCTAGCAGTTAAGGGAGCCGGATTCCACGTGAATGACCACTGTGAGAGTCTTGGCTCCAGGGCTTGAGAGACATTCTGGGCACATGTACATGCTGAGCCCCAAATCTTGACAGGATGGAGAAATGGAGGAGAAGGATTAGGGCATGGCCATGTCTTGGTAAGGGGGGGTGCATTCTCCCTCACTCTTGTTGGTTTCTCTGGAGAGTGCACGTGCCCTCTAGCAATTTAAACAAACAAACAAACAAACAAACAAATAAATAAAAGCTTAAGCTTTCCAAAATCCGTAATGCTTACAAGTTACTCAATTAACATTAAATGCTTTTCAAAGTTGGGCCCAGTGCATGCCAAGGTCAAGAAACCACACCTGAAGTAGTTTTCCTATCAACTTCTTGTGCTGGCTTTATTAATGGGTTAACAGCATTCAGTATGATAGGTATCCTGTGGCTACCTCCAAAAACAAACTCCAGATGACATTTTTTTCATGTGCTTGGCTGATGTCTCTTCTGGCACAGTAACTTACAAAGCATTTAAGGGTCAATAAAAGCAATTTTTTTCATCTTTAACCACACTAATTCCCTAATTTGCAACTGATGTCATGCTAGATATTGTGCCTCAAAAGTTAAATAGACATAATTCATACCACTCACAAGCTCAAAATCTGGTCAGAGAATAAGAATAATTATTACAGTAATAATAAAGTATGATTATATTTTACTAGTAGTAACAATAATCATAATAACTGTATCAAACACTTATTAAGCCCCTCTATGCCAGGCATTATGCAAGTGATTTCCACACCTCTTTAAATACGAGCATCAAACCTGTGAGATTGGTAGTCTTATGTCCATTTTACAGATGCAGAAACTGAGCCTTATAGAGGGAAAGTGACTTGTCCAGGCCACCCAGGTAGTCACTGATGAAGATGAAAAACAAAAAATGGAGGCCTGGCATGTAAGGACTCAGAGTCAAGTATACAATCATTTCCATTTTTAGAATTTTTTTTTCATGTTTGGAATTTTCATTTAGAGATCTTACAGGGAATTGAGAAGCAGCAAGTTCTGTTGGAATCACTGTAAGTTATTTCATTGGTAGGAAACAAAAGGCTTAATAGAAGGTGGTATTTTAAGAGGTGCTTGAAATATATAATTGATTTACTCACTAGCAGAAGACTTTGGACAAATCAAGAATCATCCAGTTGCTCTTTCTGAAAATACACAAGAGACAACTGAGAGCTACTCCTGAAGGAAGCTGCAGGGACTTGAAGGGCCCTTGTCCCTTGAACTTCAGTGAACAGGAGTCAGAAGAGTTGGTTATTACTGATACATTAAATGCTCGTAATTGTCAGGAACCCAAAGAAGTAAAGCTCTCAGTAGTAATTTTTTTAAAAATTGTGCCAGATGGCATGTGCACTCAATGAAGAGAGACAGAGAAAGAAAATGAGAAAGAACTCCCTGCCCCCCCCCCCCCCCCCCCCCATGATGGTCACAGCCACAATCCTCCAATTCTCCTTCCTTTGGGATTTTGGGCATGTGAGAACATGTGCCCAGCATGTTTCTTAAGGGGCTAGGTCCAGGACTCAAACTACACAGTCGTCCATGTGAGATCCAGTCATTTTAACCATCATTACATGGGCTAGCCCAATACATTTTTTTTTTTTTCTAAAGAAGAAATTAGTACTTCCTTAGAGGACTGCTCTATGACATTTTTCTACCTGCTTTTCTGCCTTTCTCCTCATACTTTTTTTTTTCCTCTTAAATGATAGGGAGCTTGCTATTGAGAGAGAGAGAGAGAGAGAACCATTGACAGAGTATCTTCACGCTGCATTCCCCTTTCCCTAGCTCTCTAGCTTTTCAGAATCTTGGGCACCAACATGCGCATACCTGGCACGTTTGCAGGCTGACCCTGGGGACCTGAACCCATGGTTGGCTGTGTGGATTCCAGCTCTGCAGTCCAGTATGCTATGGACTGCACCATTTAGGCTGGGCCTTGTCCTATAGTTTTGATACTTCTTCTGCTCTTACAGTCAGTGAGTCAACAGCATGTTTTTAGCACTTTCTTTGTGCACAGAAGTGGACCTTGATTCAACAGGAGAATATAACTACCTAGAACTAAAGAGATGTGTGCTATCCTGCCTTCCAGGGAAGCCAGGGTAGGAACACACAGCCCAAATGTCAACAGAACTTGCTGCTTCTCTCATCCTTTCAGTGGAAGGCCTATAAGTAAAAGTTCCAGAAATATATTAATAAATGTGCATGTCACATGTGTATCTGTAAATGTTTGTGCACTTGTCTCTGGGTCCTTACATCTCATGCTTCCACTCTTTTTCATATCTCTATCAGTGACGACTTGTGTGGCCTTGAACAAGTTGCCTACCTTCTCTGAAGCTCAGTCTCTATATCTGTAGAACGGATACTGCATGTATGTGTGTGTATTTATTTGTCTCAAAATCACTCAGGGGTTGTCTTTTTCTTTCTTTTCTTTCTTTTAAAGCTTTTTCCATGAGTAAGAGAGACAGACAGAGAATATACCCCTAATGGGGTCTTGATGCCACAGTTCACCTTAGAACTTAGCAAGCCCTGGATCATGATAAATGATCCTATAAATTCCTAAATTTATAAAGCCTGATAGAGATTGATTTTTAATACCTCATAAGTAAAAAAGAGAATCGCAGAGTTATGTAGCTGGACGGGATCCCAGAGATCTGAAGTGTTTCATGACATATTAATGTCCTTGCTTTGTTTATAGGTGTTTTGGAAAAGGACCTTATGTTAAAATAAAATTAGGAAATGCTGGGTTAAAGTTAAGTAGGATACAATAAGGTATAAGGAATGAGGTATTTGAACATGCATGTTGGGAAACGCCTTTCTACCTGAGCCAGATGGTATAACCCTATACTCCCTATGTGAAGATGGCAGCTGATTCCTTTCTGAGAGCAAACAAGTCTCAAGGGGAAGGAAGGATATATTGGTTGCTCCTGTTTCATGCCATGAATTCTCAGTGAGATGCCTTTCTGTAGAGGCTCAGAGAAGGGTGAACAGCATCTCTCGGCCTTTGGGGCTACCATTCATTCATTCATTCTTTCAGCAGACCAATGCTGCAGAGTTCTGGGCTGTGTCAAGGGGTCACCAGCCCCTTAGAATCAGAACAATGTGTTTATCTCTGACCTAGTCCCCTAGGACCTGGGATAGGGGTGTCATTAGCTGTGGTTACAAAACTAGTTTGATACCCTTTCCCTGAGAAAATGGTCCTTTGGGGTCAGCCCATGGCGTGGTGGTTGAAGCAGATGGATTCCACATGACTGACTGCAGTTTTAATCCCTGATGTGATGCCTTGTGATTACACTGTGCAGATGTGTGTGTGTGTGTGTGTGTGTGTGTGTGTGCACGTGTGCACTCAAAATCCTGAAAGGAGGGAGACACGGAGAAAGAATTGTGGTATGACCATCATGGGGATTACTTCCTTGCTTTTCCTCTCTCTCTCTCTTTCTGAGGAGCCCATATACCTTCTGGCAAATTAATAAAAAAGAAAACTGGTCCTTTTTGTTTAGGTTGGAGAGCACCAGGTTAAAAAAGTTTAACTGTTGTCCTCTCTTCAGGATTTTTTTAAAGACTTGTCAGTGAGGATAGATACAACTTCATGGAAAAAAAATCTTTATGGGAAAAATTATGAAATAAAATAAGACATGGACTTCAAATTTTTTGCACCAAAATAAACTATTTCTGTTTTTCCACCCACTTTTGGAAGTGCTCTTGTACGTGGTGGATAATTACTGTTTTGTTGCCTGTGTCCCTGTTGGGGAACAGCACCTCTTTGCAAGAATTGTGTTCCTTTTCACTGAGAGGTCCCAGCTGTGTGTTTGGGCACATTGTCTCAAACAGTATTGATCAGAGCTTTTGGGAATGTTGGAATTAGAATCCCGGGAGGAGATTTTTCTCTTGGATGGTAAAATCTAATGAGAGGTTGATGCTTTGTGCTCAGGTCTGTGGTAGGACAGTGTGACAGTGATGTCAAGAGAGAAGCAGGTGTTGGAAATGGAGAGACAGCACCCTGGAGGATGTTGGGTCATATCTGAGGCTTGGGGGTTGTCTTTGTTACTGGCAAAGGACTTACCACATCTGCTCTTCTGGGAATGATACTATCCTTCTTTGGCAAAGTAAAATGTCATTAGAAAGTGACTTTAGGGACCAGCAGTTAGCATAATGGCTATGTCGCTGGACTCCCATGTAGTCGACTGCAGTTCGAGTCCTGGATCTGGTGGCTTAAACTCATGCCAGGCACATGTACGTGTGTGCCCAAGATCCTGAGAGGAGAATGGAGGAGAAGAGATTTCAGTGTGGCCATCCCCCCTGGGGGATGATTTCTCTCTTTCTGTCTCTCTGTCTTTCTCTGTCTTTCTGGAGACCAAACGTGCCTTATAGCAAAAACCTCTTTAAAAAAAAAAAAGAGAGAGAGAGAAAGAAAGAAAGTGACTTTAGGGGCCGGCAGGTGGCATAGTGGTTAAGGGCATTGGACTCCCACGTGGCTGACAGTAGTTAGAGTCCCAGATCTGGCGCTTGCTTTCTCACTTTCCCTCTCTCTCTCTCTCTCTCTCCTGCTCTCACTCTTTTTCAATCCATCCCTCTCTGGTCAAATTAAATAAATGTTTAAAAAGTTAAATAAAATAATTCTTTTTTAAAAAGAGAAAGTGTTTTTTAAAAACCTGGACCATAGAGAGGTGCGCAGATCCTTAGATGTGTTGAGGTTTGGTCTATTTGCTGCTAAGCCAGGCCTCTCCCAAGCAAATCAATATAAAGGTAGGAAGCTTGACAGGGGAATGGACCCTGGGAGACCCGCAGGAGCATGCAGGAAAACATACAACAACACTCGCCCTTCAAAATACCATTCTTTAAAGAAATTGTTAATTGACAAATTACAATTGTGTGTATTTATTGAGTACAATGTGATAATATATGTGTACAATGTGGAATCATTCAATTAAGCCAATTAACATATTCATTGCCTCAAATATCTGTCTCTTTTATTTGAGGTGAAAACATTACAAATGTATGGGACCAGCAGTTAGCGTAATGGCTATGTCGCTGGACTCCCACGTAGTCGACCGTGGTTCGCGTCCCGGACCCGGTGGCTTAAACTCACGCTGGGCGCGTGTGCGTGCGTGCCCAAGATCCTGAGAGGAGAATGGAGGAGAAGGGATTGCGGCGTGGCCATCCCCTCTGGGGGGTGATTTCTCGCTTTCTGTCTGTATGTCTCTCTCTGTCTGTCTGGCGAGTGCACGCGCCCTATAGCAAAAACCTCTCCAAAAAAAAAAAAGAAGGAAAAAAACATTACAAATGTACTCTTGTAGCAAAATTTGAAATATGCATTAATATTAACTATAGTCACCTAATGCTGTGCAATAAAACTCAAAACATTTATTCCTTCTTGTCTAACTGAAACTTTGTACCTTTTGGACCAATTTCTCCTTATTCCTCCCACTCCCACCAAAACTTTTCTGTTATTTAGGAGGAGGGCTAAGAAGCCCCAGCAGTGTCATGGTGTGTGTGTGGGGGGGCTTTGATGGTTTCCCACCACAGCTCAATGATATTGATAAAAAAGGGCAGAGCAATAGGAGAACTTGGATTGACTGCAAAAGCCATCCTGCCACCTCCTTGACCTCACAAAAGACCCATCTGTAAAATGACCACAATATGAGTACCATTCCATTTATTTTCTATTGGCCTCTAAAGAAAAAAATAGGCAAAACATTTTATCAATCACAGGATCCCATTCAAATGTAATTACTCAGCTACCTAACTATGATCACACTTTACAGCTCTGTGCCAAGTCAGTATTACTCCCAAAAAGTGATTTAGGGAAGGGCAAGAGCAGGCTTCAGGAA
Source organism: Tupaia tana (assembly GCA_026018925.1). Classification (NCBI taxonomy): domain Eukaryota; kingdom Metazoa; phylum Chordata; class Mammalia; order Scandentia; family Tupaiidae; genus Tupaia; species Tupaia tana. The sequence continues at coordinate 33,370,726 of JAKSZU010000013.1, read as the reverse complement.
AGTAGCCTTAGTAGGTGCAAAAATGCCTTAAGGGTGATAGGAGATAGAAGCAAGAGAATTGTTTCTTCCTGCTTTAGCTTTATTCTTTTAGTTTCTTCTTCTCCATGTCTGTTTCCTATGGAAAATTTCTCCGTTTTGGACTTTAGGTGGGTTTTATATGGAGAGAAGGCAGGAAACCTCTAACCCCCCCCCGCAGAAGGAGACGATGCGTGTAGAAGAAGGTCTTGCGGTATCTGGTACCCGGTTCTTGTTTAACTTGCCTTCGTTCCTTCATTCCTAGTATGACATTAAAAATTACGTTAGTCTCCTATTGAAAGCAAATAATCCGGGGAAGAGTTCTGCAGTGTGGACAAATACAGTGTGGGACAGGCCTGTTCCTAAGCAAGAGCTGGATAGGAACAGTGAGGAGGGCAAGAAGACTAAAAAAATGGCGTTTGTGTGGCTGCAGTTGAAACCGCCACAACAAACAAACAAGAAAAAAAAGTTTCCATACTGCAAAATCTGCTGCCTTGAAAGAGGATGGGGAAGGCGCGGCTGGCTAGGGTGGGTCCTGCTGGATTGAAGGGCCTGACAGTGTGTGATTCCCGGCAACAAATGGTCGTGGTGGGCGTGCGCGCACAGACACACGCAGCGCCCAGCCTCCAGTTTCAGCGCTGGCAGGAGATAACAATTCTCAGCTCGCCTTTCCAGGGTTATTTTTGGCTGGGGCTGTTCGCTGATGGCAAAAGGTTTCAGCCCCCTCCCAGCTCCCTCCCCGTCCTTGTTCAAAAGAGAAACCTCTGCGCCTAAGCTGCTCACTCCCAGGAGGGAGAGCGGCCGGGTGCCGGAGAGGACCCCCAATCCTGTACCAACTCTCACCACCCCAAGGCTGTTCCTTTCCTCGGGAGAAGTACTGGCCGGGAAGGCTGAGGTCAAGCGCGGGAGGAGGCGTCGCCGGGGTCTGGGTAACGGGCCCTGGAACCGAGCTTTTTTGGAACACACCTAAAGTGAATTCAACTAGAAGAAGAAATTGAGGGCACCTGGGGGCGACCCGGCTGCGAAGTGAGCGGGAGAAAACTGTATAGGAAGAAAGAGGCCAAACTGTGCTGGGGCGGCGAGGGGGCGCGCGGAGAGGAGCGGTCGGTGCCGCGGGAGGGCGCAGGGCGCTGGGCGCCGGCGGACTGAGGAGGGGGCCCCGGCGCGAGGCGGAGTCCGGGCACGCCGCCAGGCTGGTGGGGGGCCCCGGCGGGCTGCAGATTCCCTCCGGCTCACGGAGCCGCGGCAGCACCAGGCAGCAGGCACCATGGAGGGAAGCCCCATCCCGGTGCTGACGGTGCCCACTGCGCCCTACGAGGACCAGCGTCCGGCCGGCGGCGGGGGGCTGCGGCGGCCTACCGGGCTCTTCGAGGGCCAGCGCAACTACCTACCCAACTTCATCCAGAGCGTGCTGTCGTCCATCGACCTGCGCGACCGTCAGGGCTGCACCATGGTGGTGGGCAGCGACGGCAGGTACTTCAGCAGGACCGCCACCGAGATCGTGGTGCAGATGGCCGCGGCCAACGGGGTGAGTGACCTGGACCGCCCTCGCCCGCCCCCTCTCCTCGCCCAGGTCCCCGCAGTGCCTGCCGTCCTGTTCGCGAGCCCCCCACTCACTCGGGTCTGGCAAACTCCCATGCCCTCTCCCTCCCGCGTCCCACCACTGCCCTGTTAGCAGTCTCCCCAGCGCACTCCAGACAACGGGTTATTTCAGCACCCACCGCCCCGAAAAGCCTTCAGGGTCCCCGCCTTTTTATGAGCTCTGCATCCTGAACCCATGGCGTCACCTAGAAACCTTCCCCAACTCTGCCTGCCTCCTGCACCTGCTCCCTTTTCTTTTCAGTGTTCTCTTTCTCATCCTTTCTTATCCCATGGTGGTGACCCAGGTTCTAAGTACTGTTCTAGCCGCCTTTACTCCCCACCCGTCCACCCAGACTTCTTTAGTAGGCCCGCAACAGTGTCCCCCTCAGCGTCCTGTTTGCAGTCGTCCTCTTCCCCTAAATCTTGGCCCTCCAAACTTAGCAGTACTGTTGTCTCAGAAAACACACACACACACACACACACACACACACACACACGTGTTGATCTCTGATCCTTGACATATTTGGCAAAAAAGGTCCCTTGATGTTTTGGGTATCACTGGTTCATTAACCCAGTGAAATCACTTGGATGGGGGATCAATTTGGTTTTTGCTTGCAGCCTGGGCTCTTCCTAGGAGGCATATGGCTAATGGTCTGAAATGAAGTTTGCAGTGACTTTCTTAAGTAATGTCTAACTTCTTTCCAAGAAGACTTTCGGCATTTGACTACATTTCATGCCTCTTCCTCCTCTCTGCTTTCCTCCTCATGCCCTCTCCCGTCTCTGGAGGCCTCTGCAGTGTTCTGCAATATGAATTCTCAGGTCTTGAGTTCTCCTTCTGCTTCCTTCCTCTATCCCACTAGCACATCCTTGGCATATCCCTATATTTCAATTTCCTCTTTCCCAAATCAGGCAGCATCTGACAGGCAGGTACGAGAGGGATACCTAACTTCAGGGGTCTCTGAATTATCTGCAGAAAGCATTGTCTAAAAAAGGAATTTCCTTCTCGCTAGTGCAACCAGATCCACACACATAAAACTTTTTAAGTGAAATCATCTTTGCAGATGTGTAAATGAGTGTGAACATCTTTAAAAGTGAAACTAAACAATTACCTAGCTTTTGAATTTTTTCCCTCTTTCTCAACCTTTTTTATTTTCTCATTTTAAATTTTATTTCCTCATTTTTAAAATTAAAAACAAACAAACAAAAAGTCCCTTAGGATCATCTGTGCTTCACATTTGTCTATAGCCCCCACCCCGGTGTTTCAGAGCTAGAGAACGAGGATTTTTGTTCGTTTTAATTTGTTAAAGGATAACCGAAAGCAGTTGGGAGAAGCAGGGCCTGTGGTGTTGGAATGGCTGGTGGATTGTGATTTTCGACCCAGCTGACAAAGAGGCCAGGGATAATGGGACTTGCATTTCTCTCTGGCTCCTCACTTGGGATTGATGGCAGTTGGCTAGAATCTGGGAGTTGGAGAAAGGCTGACAGACGGTCTTTGACTTTTCCCTGTCAAAGTTGTTCTCGTGGAAGATGGAGAATAGCGGAACCTGGGAAGGCTAAGGTGGCTTCCGTCCTCTTTCGTGGGCCAGTTTTTCCAGGGGGTGAGAGACACGTGCTCTGTCCGGTATTTGCCGAGGGTCAGAATAGTTTGGAAGCTACAGTTGTTGATTTGCATGGACAAATTATTTTTATGTTTTATTATTTTGTTGGTCCACTTTGCCATAAGGATTCTATTTTTTTCTTTTTTCTTTTGCCAGAGTGCATGTGTGCTCACTATAGGGGGGGAGAGAGAGAGAGGAGAGAGAGAAAGCATTCCCCCAAAGGGGTGTGGTCATGCTCCAATTCCTTCTCTATTTCTTCATCCTGTTGGGATTTGGGGCATGCATGCATGTGTGCCCTTGTTTTTCAAGCCCCTTGGGGCCAGGATTCAAACCCCAGATGGCCATGTTGGATCCCGCTTCCTTAGCCACTAGACTAAGGGGCTGGGCCTGACATAAGGACTCTTTAACCTCTTACTTCAGTGAGTCTTCTCTGATACATACTCTACTAACTTTAAAAATTTATCTTGGGCATAGTAATATATTTTTAAGGGTATGTTAATATGTGCTTAAAATGGGGTCAGATTTAACCTAGCAGTTTTTATGAAGGATAGAATGATAAACCCATATAGAAACACAAACTCTTAAGTCCTACTTCTGAGAGAGGTGAGGATGGGTGATGGAAACGGACAGCTTTTAGAATTTTCAGCAGTCAACTTTAACCAACTTTTCTCTCATTCTGCTCACCTTCTTGGGGGCATATGCAAAAGTGAATAGTCATAAGGCAGACTTAAGGAGAAAGGTGATCTAAAAAAACTGGATAATTATAAGCAAATGTGGTCTTGAATAACTGAAACCTAATAGAATTGTTCTTGTCTCCTGCTAAGCATGTTGAATTAGACCCAGGAATGAGGAATCTTGATTCCAAATGATGTGGTGGGTTTTTAAAATTTTAAAAAAATTTTAGAGGATTTTGCATGCGCATGCGCTCGCCAGAAAGACAGAGAAAGACAGGGAGACAGAAAATGAGAAATCACCCCCCAGGAGGTATGGCCATGCCGCAATCCCTTCCCCTCCATTTCCTCTCGGGATCTTGGACTCGCACACACACGCACCCAGCGTGAGTTTAAGCCCCTGGGTCCGGGACTTGAACTGCAGTCAACTACGTGGGAGTCCAGCGACATAGCCATTACGTCAACTGCTAGTCCCCTTAAAATAAGAATTATTTAATTTTATTTATTTATTATTATTTTCAAAAAGTTTGCTATAAGGCACGTGCACTTATTGGAGAGACACAGAGAGTGGAGACAGAGGGAAAGTGAGAAAGCAAGCTGCCAGGTCTGGGACTTGAACTGTGGTTGTCCATATGGGAGTCCAATATCTTAACAACCTTGTCACCTGCTAGTCCCATACTGTGGTCTTTCAAAATTTCTCATTAGATAGTCATAAGCAAGCTGGAAGCATAGTAAAAAAAAACACAACTAGAATTGTGTGTGCATGTGTGTGTGTGTGTGTGTGTGTGTTTCTCTCTTTTTTTTATTTTTAGGTTTTTCCCATGGGACGTGTGTTTACCAGAGAGAGAGGGAAAGTGAGAACTCACCAGTTGGGGAGGGGGCATGCCATAATCCCTTCTCCATTATTTTGTTGGGATTTTGGGCATGCACGTACATGTGCCTGGCACATCTATCTGTGTATCTACCTACCTAGCTGATGAAATTGTCTTGTAGAAGAATCCTGTAGAATTTCTCCTGCTGAAATTTTCTGTTTGTTTTCTATGGTTTTTCATTCCATTTCCCTGTTTTAGTTTGTTTTATTCATAAGAATGTGTATGTTTACTACACACACACACACACACACACACACACACACTCAACAGGGTCTTGTTGACAATGAGCCCATTCCCCAGCCCTCCAGTTTTTTAGTTTGTTTTATTCATGATAGGAGTGTGTATGTTTACTAGAGCGAGAGAGCGGCACACTCCACAGGGTCTTGTCGACAATGATCCCATTCTCCAGCCTTCAGCTCATCAAGGATCTGGACGTGTGTGCATGTACCTAGTATATTTCAGGGCCAGAGAGCTGAACCCAGGGTTGGTCATGTGGCTTCTGCAGGTCAGTGTGCTACCAACAGTGTCACTGAGGCTTAGGCCCCGTTTTTCTTGTCAATTGGAAATGAGTTCTAAAGGCTTATCTTAGTCCATTCAGGCTGCTATAACAAAATACAAAATATCATAAACTACATGGCTTATAAACAATAGAAACTTGTTTCTCACAGCTCAGGAAACTGGGAAATCCAAGATTGAGGCACTAGCAGATTGGGTGTGTGGTGAAGACTCACTTCCTGGTTCTCAAAATGGTGCCTTCTTGCTGTGTCCTCACATAGTGGAAGGGATCTCTGTGGGGTCTTTTTCATAAGAGCATCAGTCTGAATCATGAAGACTATTCCTTCATGATCTGATCACCCTCAAAAAGCCCTACCTTCTAATACTATCACACAGGGAGTTAGGATTTTTATTTATTTTTTAAATTTTAATTTATTAAAAACATTTAAAATTTTAGGGACCAGCAGTTGGCATAATGGCTATGTTGCTGGACTCCCACGTAGTCGACCACAGTTTGAGTCCTGGACCCGGTGGCCTAAACTCACGCCGGGCGTGTGTGTGTACGTGCCCAAGATCCCGAGAAGAGAATGGAGGAGAAGGGATTGCAGCATGGCCATCCCCCCTGGGGGGTGATTTCTCACTTTCTGTCTCTCTGTCTCTGTCTCTCTGGCATGCACATGCACCCTATAGCAAAAACCTCTCCAAAAAGAAAAACATGTAAAATTTTAATTTATATTTAATCACATATCTTTACAGTGTATAACACTGCTTTTTCCAGCACAAATACCATGCATATCAGTCAAGACAAAGACATTACTATATACATTATCATCAGTAAATAGCTTTCCATTTTCTTGTCAATTAAAATGTGCTTTTTTGGACCAGCAGATGGTGCAGTGGTTACGTTGCTGGACTCCTATGTAGCCAACCACATTTGGAGTTCTAGACCCAGAGACTTAAAACTCATGCTGGGCATGTATGCATGTGTGCCCCAAATGCCAAGAGGAGAATAGAGGAGAAGGGATTATGGCAGGGCCATCGCCCTTAGGGGGTTGATTTCTTGCTTTGTCAAAACAAACAAACAAACAAAAACCCCAGAAAAATCCGAAACATACTGTTTTTTTTTCCTCTTCCCCTTCCTTCATTACTCACCCCCGTATTACCCCTATCTTTACTATCTCTAGTATCTATAGTTGTCCTCCCTGCTACTATTACTTTTAAACTTTCAGTTTCTGCCGTAGAGCGCAAACAGTATATATTGAGTGGGGACATACAAATTTTGTCTTTCATAGTCTAGCTTGCTTCCTTTAGCATTAAGTCTTCCATATCATCCACTTTGTATCAAATGTCAGAGTCTTATTTTTTTTTTTTTTGACTGAGTAGTATTCTACAGAGTACATATGCCACATTTTTTCAGTCCAATCGTCTAGTTTTGGACATTTTGGGTTGATTCCATGTCCTAGCGATCATAAATAATGCTGCAATAAACATGGGTGTGCAAATGATTTTTCTGACTGAGGGTTTTTCTGTCCTTTGGGTAAATACCTCAGAGTGAAATTACTGGGTCATATGGTACTTTTATTTGTAGGTTTCTGAGGAATCTCCATATCATTCTCCAAAGTGGTTGTACTAATTTGCATTCCCACCAACAGTGTAGGAGAGTTCTCTTATCACCACAGTCTCACCAACACTTATTATTTAGGTTTTTAATTTTAGCCATTCTGACTGGGGCTAAGTGGGATCTCATTGTGATTTCAATTCGCATTTTCCTTATGGTAAGAGATGTTCAGCATGTTTTCATATGCTTTTGGGCTGTTTGTATGTTTTCTTCAGACAATCATCTGTTCATCTAATTTTCCTATCTTTTAGTTGGATTGATTATTTTTTTGTGGGGCTGCTTGAATTTCCTGTACAGAAATGATGATTTCTGTACCAACGTGAATACTAGAAGTCGGAAACCACTTTTAGAGAAGTCAGGCATAGGTATTGGACTCGTCCACCTCTACTGTCATATTTTGAGGTCTTGGACCCTCTCTGTTAAGCAACAGTTAACATGAACAGCACAGTAACAAAATTTTAACAAGGTTATTTGAGAATAAGAGACATGAAAAATTATAGTCTCATTTGTCTATTTTTGGGACGATTGCCTATGTCTTGGAGGTTTTCTTTAAGAAGTCTTTGTTTCCGGGAACCAGCAATTAGTGTAATGGCTTTGTCGCTGGACACCCATGTAGTCGACCGTGGCTCGCATCCTGGACCCGGTGGCTTAATACTCACGCCGGGCGCGTGTGCGTGCGTGCCCAAGATCCCGAGAGGAGAATGGAGGAGAAGGGATTGCGGTGTGACCATCCCCCCTGGGGGGTGATTTCTTTGCTTTCTGTCTCTATGTCTCTCTCTGTCTGTCTGGAGAGCGCACGCACCCTATAGCTAAAACCTCTCCAAAAAAAAAAAAAAAAAAAAAAAAAAGAAGTCTTTGTTTACTCCAAGGTTTCCAAGAGTTTTTCCTGTGTTTTCTTCCAGTATTTTTTATAGTTTGAGGTTTTATGTTTAGATCCTCAATTCATTTTGAATTAAATTTTGTTAGTGCTGAGAGATAAGGATCCAGGTTCACTCTTCCGCAGGTGGATATCCAGTTCTCCCAGTACCATTTGCTGAGGAGATTTACTCTTTCCCACTGGATTGTCTTGTGCTCTTGTCAAGCCTGTATGTTTTGGGGTTTATTTGGGGGTTCTTAATTCTGTTCCATTGGTCTACTTGTCTGTTTTTGTGCCAATACCATGCTGTTTAAATGATCACAACTTTGTAATATGTTTAGAGGTTGGAAAGTGAGATGCTTCCTACTTTATTCCCCTTGTGCCGTATTGCTTTGGTGATACGGAGCCTTTTATGCTAACGGACAAATTTTATGTTTGTATTTTCTGTGAGGAATATCTCTGGTAGTTTGACTGGAATTGCATTAAATTTGTAGATTAATTTGGGTATGACTAATATTTTGATTATATTAATTCTTCCAATCCAGGAACATGGGATGTGTTTCCACTTTTTTGTATCATTTTTTATTTCTTTTTCTAGTGTTTCATAGTTTTCCTTGTAGCAATCTTTGGTAAGGTTTATTCCTAGATAACCTTATTGGTTTTGTGGCTATTGTAAATTGGATTTATTTCTTCAATTCTGTCTTTGTTTGTCCATTGTTGGTGTATCAAAATGCAATCGATTTTGTATCCTGCCACTTTACTATATTCATTTATCAATTCCAGGATTATTTTGTTGATTCTTTTGGATTTGCTATTTATAGCATCATATCATCTGCAAAAAGGGATAATTTCACTCCTTCTTTTCCTATTTGGATGCCTTTTATTTGACTCTCTTACCTAATTGCATTGACTAGAACTTTCAGTACTGTGTTAAAAAGGATTGGATAAAGTGGGCAGCCTTGTCTTGTTCAAAGTTTTAGTGGAAAAGTTTTCAGCTTTTCCTCATTCAGTATGATGTTAGCTATGGGTTTTTTCATAGATGGCTTTTATCGTGTTGTAGAATGTCCCTTCTATGCTGATTTTGCCGAGAGTCTTAATCATGAAGGGATGTTGTATTTTATTAAATGCTTTTTCTGCATCGATTGATATGATCATATGGTTTTAATTTTTCCTTTTGTGAATGTGATATATACATTTATTGTTTAGTGTATATTGAACCATCCTTGCATCCCTGGAATAAAGCCTACTTGATCTTGGTGTATAATCTTTTTAATATGTTGTTGAATATGATTTGCTAGTATCTTGTTGAGAATTTTTGCATACATATTCATCAGGGATATAAATCTGAAGTTTTCTTTTTTTGTCATGTCCTTGTCTGGTTTTAGAATTAATACAATGCAGGCTTCGTAGAATGAATTCAGGAGGGTTCCTTCATTTTGAATTTTTAGAAATAGTTTAAGGATAATTTGGGTTAGTTCTTGAAAAGTTTTGTAGAATTCAGAAGTAAAGTCATTGGGACCTGGACTCTTCCTTGTTGGGAGACTATCTATCACTGATTTAATCTCATTGCTTGTGGGTCCATTCAGACTTTCTATTTCTTCCTAGTTTAATCTTGGTAAGTTATATGTATCCAGAAATTTGTCCATCTCATCTAGGTTTTCTTGTTTGTTGGCATATAGTTGCTCATAGTATTCTCTGGTGATATTTTGTATTTTTGTTATATTCATTGTAATAACACCTGTTTCCTTGCTGATTTGATTTATCTGGTTCTTTTCTCTGTTCTTGATTAATCTAGCTAATGGCATGTCAATTTTGTTCATTTCAAAGAACCAGCTTTTGTTTTGTTTATTTTCTATTTCATTTATTTCTATTTAAATCTGTATTATTTTTCTTTGCCTCAAATTTTTTGTTTTGTGCTGCTTGTCTGTTTTTCCAGTTCCCTGAGTCATGTCATTGGGTTCTTTATTTGCACCTTTCTGCTTTTTTCTTGTGACTAGTTGCTATGAACTTCCCTCTTATGATTGCTTTTGCATAGGTTATAAACACTTGTTTCTTCATTATCATTGGTTTTTATGAACCTTTTTATTTCATTCTTAATTTCTTCTGTAGTTGTGAAGTTATTCAGGAGTAGGTTGTTTAGTTTCTGTGTGTCTGCGATTTTTTGAGGGTTCTTTCTGTAGTTGATTTCAAGTTTGATTCCATCGTGGTAGAAAAAGAGGCTGGATAGTTTCTCTTTTTTATTAAAAATTTAATTAAATTAATTTAGTTTTTTAAAAATTTGACCAGAGAGGAACAGAGTGAGAGAGAGAGGGAAATTGAGAAAGCAGGCTGCCAGGTCTGGCATTTGAACCGCAGGCAGGCCATGTGGGCGTTCAGTGCCCTTAACCACCACCACACCACCTGCCAGCTCTGTTGGATACAATTTCTATACCTTGGAATTTGTAAAGACTTGTTTTGTGCTCTATCATGTGGTCAGTCGTTGAAAATGTTCCATGTGGGGGTGAGAAAAATGTCTATTTTGTCGTAGTTGGGTGAAATACCCTATAGATGTCTGTCAAGTCCATTTCATGTAGGGTATCACTTAGGCCTTGTAGCTCTGTATTTTTTGTCTAGATGATCTGTCCAGAGGAGACAGGGAGGTGTTGAGATTCCGTACAATTATTGTGTTGCAGTCTGTCTCTCCCTTGAGATCTAACAGTATCTCTTTGATGCATTCAGGTGCTCCAGTGTTGGATGCATAGCTATTTACAAGTGTTATGTCTTCTTGGTGAACAAGTCCTTTTAGTACTATATAATGTCCTTCTTTGTCTCTTCTTACATCTTTCATCTTAAAGTCTGTTTTGTCTTATATTAGTATTTCAACTTCAGTCTTTTTTTGGTTTCCATTTTCATGGAATATCTTTCTCCAGCCCTTCTTTTTCACTCTTTGTATGTCCTTATCACTGAGGTGTGTTTCTTATGAGCAGCATATAGATGGCTTGTGTTCTTGTATCCATTCAGCCAGTCTGTGCCTTTTAATGGGAGAATCTAATCCATTAACTTTCAATGTTATTATTGGTCATTGCAGACTTACCTGTCATTTTGTTAGCCATTTTCTCACTTGTTTTCTGTTCTCCTATTTCTGTTTGTCTCTCTTTAGTTATCCTGATACAACACTTCCCTCAGTAGTTTCTGTAGAGTTGGTCTAGTATTGGTGACTTCTTTCAGCTTTTGTTTATCTGAGAATACTTTTATTTGTTCTTACCATTTGAAGGATAATCTTGCTGGATATAGTGTTCTTGGTTGAAATTATTTTCCCCTTAATGTTTTGAATACATATTTCCATTCTTTTCTTGCCTGCATTGTTTCAGTTGAGAGGTCTGACATTAGCCTAATGGGCTAACCTTTATAAATAACTTGACATTTCTCCATTGCCATTTTTAGAATATTGTCTTTGTCTTTAATTTTTACCAATCTGGCGATAATGTGCTGGGAGGGGATCTTTTTGAGTTGATTCTATTTGGGGTCCTTCTTATTTCTTGGGTCTGAATTTTTCCATATTTGGAAAATTTTCAGATAGTATTTCATGAAAGAGGTTTTCCATGCCTTTAGCATATTTTTCAATTTCTGGAATACCCACTATATGGGTATTTCATATGGTGTCTAGAATTTCCTGTTTGGTGTCCTCATTCTTGGGGTGTTGTTCTTTCTTTCTCTCTCTCTTTCTCTTTCTTTTTTGTTAGAGATTTTTGCTATAGGATATGTGCACTCACCAGAGAGACAGAGAGAGACAGAGAGACAGAAAGTGAGAAATCACCCCCCAGGGCTGATAGCCATGCTGCGATCCCTTTTTCTCCATTTTCCTCTTGGTATTCTCACGCATGCACACGCATCTGGCATGAATTTTAAGCTTCTGGGTTTGGGACTCAGACTGTGGTCGAGCATGTGGGAGTCCAGTGACATAATCGTTATGCCATCTTATAGTCCCTTTTTTTTTTTTTCATCTTTTGGGTGACTTGGTCTATGTTGGAGACTTTGTCTTTAAGGTCAGAAATTCTTTCTTCTGCATGATCCAATCTGCTGTTAATGTTTTCTAGGGAGATTTTAATTTCTTGTATTATATTCTTCATTTCCAGAAGTTGTTTGGTCCTTTTTTGAGGGTGTTTATTTGTTTATACAATTTCTCTTCAATGTCTTGAAATGACTTTCTCATTTCCTGCAACAGATTGTCTGTTTTCTCTTGCATGTCACTGAGTTTTGTCATATGAATATTTGAAATTCTTTTTCTGACATTTCTGTGTATTCCTTTGTGCTGTCCACTGATGGGGTGAGGGGCTACTATGCTCACCTGTGGGAGAGTTACCCCCTTGTTTCTCATGATTTTTTGAGATCTGTGCTGGTTTTTGGTCAGCTAATGCAGTATTCACTTTCTTCTATTTGTTGGAGTAGATTTTGTAGTATTGAAAGAGGAAATTTCCCCCGTAGTTCCCCGGTGTGTCCCTATTAGAGGGCCGTGTCTCCCAGGTCAGAGCAGTTATAGGTCACTTCAGGTGCTTGGCTCCTCTACCAAGTGTTCAGCTCTTGAGGTGATAGCAAGCTAAAAAGATATAACGTAGTGAGGAAGATCAAGTTGAATGCAGGCTGGTGTACCAAAAGTTCGAGTTACTCCCAAGCCCTGCGGGTGGACTCACGAGAGGAGGCCTGCCCAGAGCAGGCTCAAGGCTCCTGGTGGGCAGGGCAAGCCCAGGCAGCCAGAGCCAGTATCTTAATATATTAATGGAGGGGCATAAACATTCAACGCATTACAAGGCTCAGTTAGATTCAGATTCAACTATTTTGTTTTTTAGAAGTCTGTTTTATAGGTTATGATGTGTATTCATATTGCACCATATTACGAAGTGTAAGGTTTGGCTGTCTCATCATTAGTGATGCTGAGATAACTGAAGCAGTATGGTGATTGTTACCTATATTCTCCTTATTGCCCCCTTGGGGTCTTTCTGGTAGCTGGTGAGGTAAAAATTTTGTACTGTGTGCATATTCGGTTCTTTATCAAATCTCTTTGTTTTCTTTATTCATGATAGAGCACATGCACATGCATGTGTGTGCACATGAGTGTAAAAGAGAGAGAGAAAGAGAGAGGAGCACCCTCCACAGGTCTGGTGCCACAGTCCTCTCCTCCAGTTCTTCAGCCCCTCAGATCTTGGATACTTACATTAGTGCCTGGGTGTGTTCCAGGCCAAAAAAGGGCCAGAAATTCTAACTGCAATCACCATGTGGAATCTGGTTTCTCCTAAGCAGCATATTTTCGCTGTGCCACGGAGCTGACCCCTCATCAAATCTTTACTCAATTGTTTTAGCCATCATTAATGACACTTGCCTGAGTTAATGTTTTTTGTTGTTGCTTGTTTTTTATATTTTTGCCATAGGGTGTGTGTATGTGACTGAGAGAAACTGAGACAGAAAGAGAGCGAAATTGAGAAATTACCCTCTAAGGGAGATGGTCATGCTGCATCATCTTTTCTTCTCTGGAATTTGGGCACACATGCACATATGCCTGGAATGTTTTTCAGGCTGCTGGGTCAAGTATTCAAACTGCAGAGTCAGTCATGGGGATCCAATGCCGTAACCATCTTGCCACCTGGCCCTGAGTTAATGATTTTATTAGAAATTTCAAGATGATGATTTTCTAATTCTCTAATTCAATCTACATGCTTTAGCTCACATTTTTCTATAAAAGAAGCATTTTCAGACCAGTATGGTGGTTAAGGTGCTGGATTCCCACATAGCTGACCATGGTTCGAGGTCTGGACCTGGTGGCTTGAAAATCACACCAAGAATATGTGTGTGTGTGTGTGTGTGTGCCCAAAATCCTGGGAGGAAAAGGGATTGCAGTGTGATCATCTGTACTGGGGGGTGATTTTTTTAAAAAATAATTATTTTGTTTGTTATCATTATTATTATTATTTGACCAGTGAGAGACAGAGAAAGAAAAAGGGAAAGTGAGAAAGCAAGCCAGCAGGTCTGGAACTTGAATCATGGTAGGCCATGTGGGAGTCCAGCATCTTAACCATCGTACCACCAGCTGGCCCCAATTTCTTGCTTTTTCCCCGTCTCTGTCTCTGGCAAGTGCACATGTCCTATGACGAAAACCTAACAAAAAAAAATCAATGAAAAATAAATAAATAAAAGGGGCATTTTCCTCATAACTGGGTTATTTGGTTATCCCAAAACATAGTTCGTTTTGGAAAAACAGAATTAAACAGAATATATGTTTTATTCTCTTTTTTTAATTGCCAATTTTTGGAGTGATTATTTGGCAAAATAGCCCTCTTTACTGGTGACAGAAGAATTTTGTTTTATTTCACTTTCACTGCTTTTTTTTTTTTGAGAGGTTTTTGCTATAGGACGCGTGCGCTGCACATGCCAGAAAGACAGAGAGAGACAGAGAGATAGAAAGCGAGAAATCACCCCCCAGGGGGGATGGCCACGCCGCAATCCCTTCTCCTCCATTCTCCTCTCGGGATTTTGGGCACGCACGCACATGCGCCCGGCGTGAGTTTTAAGCCACCGGGTCCACGGGATGCGAACCGCGGTCGACTACGTGGGAGTCCAGCGACATAGCCATTACGCTAACTGCTGGTCCCCATTTATTCTAATCTTTAGAAAAGGGTAAGAGCTCAATGCAGCATGTTGACCACGAGAATTTCATTGCCTTGTTCTGGGAGGGTCCACCTAAAAGTACTTGCTCCATTTCTCCTTTTTACTAATTTTTTTTTTTTTTTTGAGTCTCTAACTACCTTCAAGATTAGACAGATGATGACAGTGTGCCTGCCTCAGTATGTCTCTGATTTTTTTGAGAAGTCATCTTCCGCTGGAGATGGCACTATGTGACAGCATTGTCCAATAGGAGTTTCTCTGATGATGGCAATGTACTGTAAAATGCACTGTTTTACCTTCTAGCCACATGCTGACTATTACACCCTTGAAATGTAGCTAGAGCAAGCTAAGAACTAGATTTTACATTTAACCTAATTTTAATTAATTGGAGTAGAAATTTAGGGTGCAGATGGTGGTATAGTAGTAACTCAACTGGACCCACCTGGGAAAGGCCCTGGGTTTGAGTCCTGGGACCTCCTCGAGCATGCTGGTTGCATGTGCGCATGTCCGTGATCCAGGTCAGCTGAGACGGGAGGTGGATTGCAGCATGAAGATCCTTTTGGGACCAACAGTTAGTGTAATGGCTACGTCGCTGGATTCCCATGTAGTCGACCGCGGTTTGCGTCCCGGACACGGTGGCTTAAAACTCATGCTGGGTGCGTGTGCGTGCGTGCCCAAGATCCCGAGAGGAGAATGGAGGAGAAAGGATTGTGGTGTGGCCATCCCCCCTGGGGGGTGACTTCTCGTTTTTTGCCTCTCTGTCTCTCTCTGTCTGTCTGACAAGTGTACGTGCCCTATAGCAAATAAAAAACTCTTAAAAAAAAAAGATCCTTTTTGAAGATCCCTGTCTTTCTATTGGTCTCTCTCTTTCTGTCATGGAAGAAATAAATTAATAAAATTTTAAAAATTATAAAAATGTAAATACACAAGTGGTCAGTAGCTACTATTCTACAGAGTACAGCTCTATAACTTAACATTTGTAGTCTGTCTTAAAAACTGAGTTGGGCTTTACAACCAAAAGCAACCACGTGTTAAATAAAGGTAAGTCTCCAAATACTACAAATACACCTTTGGTAAATCCAAACCATGTTTCCTCTTCTGACTTTAGCATGAGGGGATAACAAAGTATGAGAAAAAGCCTGCTATCAGCAGCTGGAGGCCCTCCCCCCCTTTACCCAGATCTGCCACACAAGTTGGAGAGCAGATGCTTTCTCCTCTTGAAATACCTAGAAACCACTTGTTTCCTTGTCTATAAGCTGGGTATGACAGCATCACTAGATTATCCTGGAGTCAAATGAAATACTGCGTATGAGAGCACTTTACGGCGTCTGCAGCACTAAGAAACGTAAGAGTATTATTATGACCAACTGAATCTGCTTCAGATACTTATGCTTTGGCTGTGGATATTGAATAAAACATACTGAACCTCTTGGGAAAAAACTTACAGCTCTGTGGCAAGTTTCAGCTGAGAGAAAAATGATCAGCTGACTAGCTGTGCACTGTACTGACGTGATTAGCGATGACCATCATCTATCTTAGTGTGCAGTGTAGTTTCAAGTACTCGTAGTGTCTTGCGAGACCTTCCAGAGGTCGAAGCTGAAGTGCAGAGCTGTGAGGATGGCTGGGTCAGCAGGGCACTTGGGAGTAGCCTCCAGATAGACGCTTGCACAGGTGGTATTTGATTCTAATTGGCCACAAAAAGCTAGTCGATCCAGACTGAGAATACTTGGTCTGGCATTTGCTGGAACTATCCAGGAGCAACTCTTGGTGTGGCCTCGGAGACAAGGAATACAGTCAGAAGGGAAGCAAACTGGGATGTGGTGGGGGGAGGAAGTAGGGAGGGTGGACGAAGGATGTAAGAGAGGGACACCTGTGTTTCAACATGGAGTGCTCTCCCGTAATGAGTCTGTGAACCTGGGTTTGCGTGGCTGGAGAGCATGTCTCCAGAAGGGTAGCAGAACCATGTGGTGGTTGCGCTAATTGTGCAAGGTGTTGGCTAGAGTGGGTGAATGGAACGAGCCACTCTATTCCAGACATTAGAGAGGGCAGGTTTATGATACATTAGAAAACCCTAAGGAGTCTTCCATTACTCTTATCTTGCTTCTCTTTCTGAATCCCCACCCCTGAGTTGTAGAACAAGGAAATCTATGATCTGAGCAGTAGCAAACTTAGGGCACCCTGGGCTTCATCTTTCTCCTCATTGGGGTGAGTTCATTCTGGATTATTTTAGCCTCCAGTCTTCATTCACTCTTTTTATAGGGAAGGAAAAGGAGTGGGAGAGGTTTTCAGAACAGCTGGGCCCTCCCAGTTGCTGGGCTGGTTATTTTAAGCTTTGTTTAATGTGTCCAGAGACCCAGATGGCATTTTAAACTAAGCTTCTTCATTAAATCTTGTGATAAGGCATAATGATGTTTATTGAAAAGGCAGACACACGTCAGCAGCATTATGTGTTATACTCACCCTAAGAATTTTCTATAAAACATCTGTTCTTCTTAAGTCCTTTGTGAACTCTGGGTGTCTGATGGTTTCTGTAGACATGAATACTAGAAGTTGAAACCCACGTTTGGAGAAGTCCAGGTACAGGTATTAGACTCATCGACCTCGACTGTCATATTTTGGGGCCTTGGACCCTCTTCTGTTAAGCAACAGTTAACATGAACAGCACAGTAACAAAATTTTAACAAAGTTCTTTGAGAATAAGAGACAGGAAAAAATAAATCTGAATTGCCCAAGTGATTTTTAACTTGAAGGTGGAAGGCTAGGGCTTCAGTGTCGAGTTAGCCTGTGGTCTTGAGAGTTACTTTGCAAACTTTCAAGACAGCCTGAATTCCTTTAGCATGGCCAAAGGGCAATTTTTAGGTCCTCCCCTTTTTTTAATCAAAATTGATTTTCTTAGTTCTGAATATCAGAGTACGTAGAATATTCACAAGACTTCTTAAAGTAAAAATCCATTTTCTTTGAATCTTTAAATATCTTTAATCTCTTAAATTTTTAGTGATATCAACTTTTGAAGTAATTTATATAGGAAGTGAAAATTTTTCTTGGCCTAAAGTCATGGAAGTCTGTACTAGTAGGTATTTGGCACAAGTCAAATATTTATTACCATCTTTCTATTGTTTTCCTCTAATCAAAGTCTTGAATTTTAGCTGGGGGCAGGTAATCTAGTTTTGGGGATGCAGGGATTCCTTTTTGCTTTAAAGAATTATTTAATTTAATTTAATTTAATTTAATTTATTTATTGGGAGGTTTTTGCTATAGGGCACATGCACTCACCAGAAAGACAGAGAGAGACAGAGAGACAGAAAGCGAGAAATCACCCCCCAGGGGAGATGGCCACGTCGCAATCCCTTCTCCTCCATTCTCCTCTCAGGATCTTGGGCATGCACACACATGCGCCTGGTGTGAGTTTAAGCCACTGGGTCTGGGACTCGAACCGTGGTCGATTACATGGTAGTCCAGCGACATAGGCATTACACCAACTGCTGGTCCCTAATTTTATTTATTTATTTAATTTGATCAGAGAGGACAGAGTGAAAGCGAGAGAGAAAGAAAGCGAGAAACCAAAATACCCGGTCCAGGACTCGAACCACAGTCCACCATCTGGGAGTCCAGTATCCTTAACCACCACACCATCTGCTGGCCCTGAGATTCAGGGATTTCTAATGAAAAGAGAAAGGGATCTGGGACCAGCAGTTAGCGTAATGGCTATGTTACTAGACTCCCATGTAGTTGACTGCAGTTCGCTCCCGGACCTGGTGGCTTGAACTCACGCTGGGTGAGTGTGCGTGCGTGCCCAAGATCCCGAGAGGAGAATGGAGGAGAAGGGATTGCAGCGTGGCCATCCCCCCTGGGGGGTGATTTCTCGCTTTCTGTCTCTGTCTGTCTGGTGAGTGCACACTCCCTATAGCAAAAACCTCTTCCAAAAAAAAAAAAAAGAGAAAGGAATCTGAAATCAGAGGAACGGCGTTTATTCTAGTTGACAAAAGAGCTCATAAAACACTGGAAGAAGAGTTTTATAAGAAATGGATAATATCTACAATATATATAAAGCTCTTCCAAATCAGTAAGAAAATTCAAAAAATTCAGTACAAACTTTGTCAACAACAAACACATGAAAAAGTGATCAAGTTTATTAGTAACCAGAGAAATAGAAATAAAAACAGTCCATCAATTTAAAAAAAAAAAACTGAAAATGGGGGAACCAGCAGATTGTATAATGGTTATGTTGCTGGACTCCCACATGGTTGACCGTGGTTCGAGTCCCAGACCCAGCAGCTTAAAACTCACACTGGGTGCGTATGCATGCATAAGATCCCAAGAGGATAATGGAAGAGAAGGGATGGTGGTGTGGCCATAGCCACGGGAGGTGATTTCTCACTTTATGTCTCTCTGTCTCTCTCTGTCTCTCTGGCAAGCACACATGCCCTATAGCAAAAATCTCTCTCTTAAAAAAAAATGGAAAATATCCAGAGTTGATGTGAGTGCTGGAAAATTGTCATGTTTATACACCAATGTTGAAAGTTAAATTTATGCAACCATTTGGAAAGGCAATTTGGCAGTATATATCAAAATTAATAGAGTACTTATCCAATAACTCAGGAATTCCTTAATCTCAGAAATCTGTCTTGTAGTTTTAAAATTATAAGTATGAAAACATTTATGTACAAGCATTTTGTTAAAGAAAAGCTTGGAAATATTCTATTAGTATATGTTCAATTGTAGAGAATAGGTATATAATTTATGACACAACTATGTAATAGATACCATTAAAATCCATAAACAAAGCAAGCAGTTCCATATGTGACAAGAGAAAGATGTCATGCATGATAGCCTGTTAGGTGAAAAACCATTGCTGGAATATCGTATGTTGCATGATCTTTGTATATATACATGTAGGCTTGGAAATTAGGGCTGAGGGGCCAACAGGTGGTGTGTTGGCATTGGACTCCCATAAGATTGTCTGCACTTCGAGTCCTAGACCTGGTGGCTTAAAAATCACACTGAGCGTGTGTGCGCGCATGTCTACCGTCCCGAGAGGAAAATGGAGGAGCAGTGCCCATGTCCCCTGGGGGAGGATTTCACACTTTCCCTCTCTGTCTGGCTCTTTCTGCTGAGCACCCTGTGGCAAAAAAACAAAAACAAACAAACAAAAAAAAACTGAAAAGAAAAAGGAAAGGAAAGGAAAGGATGAAAGGTAAGGAAAGAGAAATGTGGGCTGGAAGAACATATTCTAAACAATCAATTGTGGCTGTGTGTGTGTGTGTGTGTGTGTGTGTGTGTTTATGGTGGTGTTGGGAAAAGACTTCTTTTCCATTTTACTTTATATACTTCTCTTTCTAAAGTTTATTTATCTATTTCTTCCATGAGAGAGAGAAGAAAAAGGGAGAGTTACAAGAACACCCCAGCTGAGGGACCAGCAGTTAGTGTAATGGCTATGTTGTTGGACTCCCATGTAGTCGACCGCTGTTCGAGTCCCAGACCCAGTGGCTTAAACTCACGCCGGGTGCATGTGTGTGCGTGCCCAAGATCCCCAAATGCCACGATCTGACGAGATAGTATTATGGATCACCACAGAATATATCTGTATCTCCGTCAGCCATTTTTATCTCTTTTCTTCATTCCTTATGAACCCATATCCATGTGTAAGAGTGCCCAGCTTGTTTCCAAGGAAACAGTTGTACTTTCTGTGTAAATATAAGATTTTGTTCTAAATCCTTTGTGTCACATTTTGTTATGGAAGAATATTTGGGGTAATTGTTTATTTTTAAGCAAATTGAGCCTAAGGACCACTGTAATGTGATCACTGTGTAAGGATCACTGTGAATTTGAAGTTAGATAACATTCAAACCTAACTCTGTGGTCAGAATGCCGGTATATATCGAGCTTCAGATTGTCTGTTCAGAGGTTGCTCAAAGTGCAGTATCAAACCCCTAATGAGCATTATCGTAGCGTGTTGGTACCAACATTCCAAATCTGAGAGCAAAATTTCACATTTGTGATAGTTGGGGAGGAGTGTAAGACACTGTATTTAAAAAAAGAAATTATTTAATTAATTTATTTTGCCAGAGGGCACATGCTCTCACCAGAGAGAGAAACAAAAAGACCCCGGGAAGGACAGAGTACCCCCCAACAGAGCATGGTCATGCCACAATCCCTTCTCCTTCATTTCTCCACACTGCCATATCTCTCCAGCCATTATAGCTAGCATTTGAACCATGTACTCAGCTATGTGGGATGCTTCTGCCTTAACCACCAGGCTACAGAACTGGCCCAGACAGTGTATTGTTAAATGCTGGGCTGTTCCTTTCTGCAGGGGTTTAGATGGAGAAAAGCTGTCAGTAGGACTGGGGTAGTCAGGGAAGGCAAGTGAAAAGTATTCTGCAGGAGGCTCAACCTGAGATACTTAGAACCTCAACCAAATGGAATAATCAGTGTTGGGTACAATACTGCAGATCCAGATCACTCTTATGCTTCCTAACTTCTGCGTGGAGTCTGCCAGGTGGGCTGCCCTGAGTTCTTGACAGTCTTAGAATGGCCTGAAGTGTTAAATTATTCCAAGTTGAAACTAAGAACTGCCAACTGCAAATGAAATTGGAGCAGAGTTTGGCAATAGAGACATCATTCCAAGAGTTAACCTAAAAGATACCTTGAAAAAGAGTTACACTGATCATGTAAACTCCTTAGGAAGCAAACCTTGATGTAACATGATGTGAAGAATCACTAGTCATGGGACCAGCAGTTGGCTTAATGGCTATGTCGCTGGACTCCCATCGCAGTTTGAGTTCTGGGCCGGGCAGCTTACACTCATGCCAGATGTGTATGGAGGAGAAGGGATTGTGGTGTAGCCATTCTCCCTGGGGGCGGGGGGTGATTTCTTGCTTTCTCTGTCTCTGTCTCTCTCTGTCTTTCTGGCGAGCACACGCACCCTATAGCAAAAACCTCTCCAAAAAAAACCAAAACCAAAACAAAAACAAAAAAAACCACCCCAGCCAAGTCGTCACACTGTGATCCACCCTCAGCCCCAGCCAGTCGTGATCACAGGCAGGTGCTTACATGTTTGCAGTGTCCAGGAAGACCCTGGGACATGAACTTTCCCATGTGGGTCTCGTATTGCAGGATGTCACATTACTGCTGTCCTATCACAGTGGACCCCATAGACTTCTCTTGATTAAAAAAAATCATACATGTATATATTACACATTGCTTTCATAATTAAAACACATCAATAAAGAATGACGAAAAAAGCAGAAGCTCTAGATTTGGATTGCGGTGCCACTGTTTGCAAACTGTGTGACTATGGGAAAGTCATCTGGCCTACTAGGGTTTATTTCTCCATGTTTTTAAAACAGGGAAAGTAGTAGTACTCACTCCCGTATTTTTCAGGATTGTTTATTATATTTGTTAAAAATACCTTCTCTTACCTAATAAGCTTTTTTCTTTCCTTTCCTTTTTTTAAAAATAGTTTTTAAAAAGAATTATTTTATTTAACTTTATTTATTTATTTTCATTTGACTGAGGGTGGGGGGGAGAGAAAGAGAGAGAGAAAGTAAGAGAGAAAGAAAGAAAGTGAGAAAGCGCCAGGTCTGGGACTCAAACCATAGTCAGCCATGTGGAAGTCCAGCATCCTTAATCACCCTGCTGACCCCTTTATTTTCTTTTCTTTAGGGTTTTTTGACTTAGGGTATATGTGCTCACCAGAGAGAGAAAGAGAGACAGAGACAGTAAGAGGGAAAGTGAGAAATCACCCCTCAAGGGGCATGGCCACACTGCAGTCCCTTCTCCTCCATTCTGTACTCACGATGTTGGGTACACATGCACTTGGCATGATTTTCAAGCCACTGGGTCAGGGACTCAGTGGCTGGCCATGTGGTCGGCCATGTGGGAGTCCATTGCCCTAACTGCTATACCATCTACTGGTCCCTCCTAATGAGATTTTTAAATTTCCCATCTAATAAGCCATTGTTCACATCTTTCTCATGTCACATGTAGATCCACCTCCCTTGTTTATGAATTTTAATGGTATTGCGTGATTGTGACATAAATTATGTACCTGTTCTGTATAATTGAACATATAGATCAAATGTGGTCATGGATTATTAGGAGTGATTTCATTTATTTAGATAACACAATGCTAACATATTTTGTTTTGATTAAAAGAAAAAAGAAGGCCGTGTATGTGTTTAGTCCTTGGAGCATTTCTAATCAGAAGGTTCCCATTGATAATAATAATAATAATGGTGACATGGCAGTCGCTATTGCTTTGGTATGGCTTCCTCTTCACTTTTGGCATTTCTTTTTTTTTGATTTATTTAATTTAATTAATTAATTAATTATTATTATTATTATTATTTTAAATTTGACCAGAAAGAGAAAGAGAGAGAGGGAAAATGAGAAAGCAAGCCGCCAGATCGGGGACTTGAACCACGTTTGGCCATGTGGGAATCCAGCACCCTAGTCACACACCACTTGCTGGCCACCACTTTCGGCATTTTATCACGCTACTAGAGTTGTGTGGCAACTGCTGAAGACATGATCCTCCTACCCATCCTTTGCTAGTACACACATGCACACACACTCATGCACACACAAATACACCCACATGCACATGTACTATGGTACGTAGAGTGACAGCAGCTGTTCTGGCATAGACTTTAAAACAACACAAAGGGCTTTCGTGCGGTGCTCTGTGCATTATTCCCTCTTCAGAATGAGCCGAATGAATGCTATTCTTTTCATTCTTAAACCTTTCTGAGGCTCAGCTATATTAAGAGTAAACGTTCTCCCTGTGCCTGTCCCACCACCTCTCCTGAGGCCAGATCCGAATCCACTCATTTCATGAAAAATTTCAAACCTAATGGATTGGTCCGTGTGAGAGGTTATTGGGAGGGACAGACACAGCAAAGGCTGAGAGACTCCATGCTGATCTGTTGAGTGGTCTGAAAATGCACAGCTGTAAGAGCTTGTGACATTTTCAAGCATTTTGGCAGGATGTTTGTTGGGGGCCTGTTCTTGCAGCCCTGCCGAATGTTTGGTTACGAGGCATAATCTTTTTTTGGACAGGATCTCCCAAATGTAAAGTGACAGATGCTAATGTGGAATATAATACAGAAGACCCAGCGTGGCTGTCATAAATAACAGTAAATTGTTTAATCTTGCTGAGTTGTAAATCTATGACTGCTAGAGGTCTTTAGTTCACTGGAACACAGCATGAGGGTGGGGTTGCTTGGCTAATGGGCAGTTATTATTTCCTAACAGGACAGAAACTGGTTTCATGGAATTTACTTAAAAATCCATATAAATGTATTTTAATTGATTGACAGTTACTCACAGCACACACTTAGTGCTAAAGAGACTGACTTTTTGGTTGTTTTGGTGTGTGTATTATATAATGGATATATTTGGTTTGTGTATAAATGTATATATACACATACACAAGGGGAGTCTTTAAAAAGTTCATGAAAAATGCATATTATGAAAAAACTATCCATGAATTTCAACATTTTTTGCACCAAAATAAACTCATACTTTAATTCTATTTTCCCACAAACTTTTTGACATTTTCTCACATATTCTATAAACAAGTATGTGTATGCATATATATTTCTTCCTATACGGTGAGTCTTTGTTTTGGGGGAAAAGATACATAATTTCTACCTATAAAGATACTAGACAGAAAGTATTCTGAAGCATTTAGTTTATCAAGTAGAATATGTGTGTTCACGTGTGCACGAGATCCTCTATCACCCCATAAAGCTACATCTTCTTCCTTGAATCTATTTAAGAAGAGAGTAGAATAGAGTCCCACATGTAAGAAGTATTTGAAGAGTACACAGAACTGAATGAGGTGCCTAAGTATTCTCAAACGACCTGTGTATTTATGACAGTATATAGAGCTTGTGCTGAGATTGTTTGGACCAAGAGTAAGAAACTTAAGCAGTGTAAGTCTGTTCTAGGCAGGAATCTGTCTTGCAAGAGCAAGTTTGTGCATTGAGTTCAAGGACATTGATAAGTCAGCAGGCCAACCTGGTGCCTTCAAGTGAGCGGTGCCCGTCAGAGCATAAAGAAGACCCAGGCCAGGCCGAGCATACAGACACAGGCCTGTCACTCCAGTAACGGACCTCAGCAGCTGCTTGGTGAACAGGTTGACGGTTAAAGAAGAAAGACATTGGAATTAAGTAAGAATGTTACAGCTAATTTGCTGCAAATTACATTCAATTTAATTTATATTATAATATGGATTTAGTCTCCTTAAGTTTTTTAGGTTTACATGTACTATTTGGTGGTCAAAGAACACTTGATCATGCTGTGAAAGAATATTCAGTGACATAGAAAGACAAGTTCAAAGGAAAGGCCAGACATATTAAATGAACAATGTAGGCTATATGATAATACCTTCTTAAAATATATACATATGTATGTAAATGAAATAGAGATAAAGAGAGACTAAGACACAGAAAATGTTTCACACAGATACACACACACACACACACACACACACACACATATATATATATTTTTTTTTTTTAGAGAATTTTTTGCTATAGGTCACATGGACTCACCAAAGTGACAGAGAGACAGAGAAACAGAAAGAGGGGATGGCCACACCGCAATCCATTCTCCTCTCAGGATTTTGAGCACGCACGCACACACACCAGCATGTTTTAAGCCACTGGGTCCAGGAGTCAAACCACAGTTGTCTATGTGGGAGTCCAGCAACGTAACCATTATGCCATCCGCTGGTCCCCACACAGAAATATTAATGGTGATCATTTTTAGGTGATAGGATTCCAGATGATATTTCTTCATGTTTATGTGTACTTCATAAATGTTAAAAGAGGGATATATATATATATATATATATATATATATATAGAGAGAGAGAGAGAGAGAGAGAGAGAGAGAGAGAATATCTTATCTATCTATCTATCTATAGAGAGAGTATATAGTATAATTGGAAAAATGTTCCAGGTTAGTAAAATGACAACAAATTTGCTCAATTACTATTACGAAATGCCAGCAGTGAGGAAAGCCGGTGAAACATCTGAGAGTTTGTGTCAGACGCTGTGAACTGGAGCTTGCCTATGTTAGTTCCTTTCATCCTTCACCAGTAAAGGTCCTTCAGTACTTAGATGACAAAAGTGAGATACACAGAGATTCAGGATCTTGTCTCAGATCTTACAGGCAGGAGGCGGCAAAATCATCTTTCACACCTTTTCCTGTTGGACACCAAAATCTCAGCTTGTCTTGGACTCTCAGTTCTGCTTTCTTCACCCAGGTAGACCCACTGTACCTTTGCTCCTCTTTACCTGGTTTCCAGCTGGGCTGATCACCACCACCACATGAAATGGTAGCAGGTAGAGCTTTTCCTTGTTTTAGTGCATCTGCTCTATGCCTTAAGGTAAAGATTTCAGAGCATTTTCCTAGCACTGAAATACATTTTACCAGGAGGAACTTACTTAAAATTTTTACCACCCCATTTTGCAGCTGTGAAAATTTAGATTTCTTGATCTCAATAAAATCTTGAGAACTTGGTTGGCTGATTGAAGAAAAAAACTTGGGTCAAACTTCTAGATGTCTGTGTCTTTTCTTGCTCAGGTAGTAGAAATTGAACGTGGGGGCAGCCTGTGATGTGGTAGTTAAGGAAGGTAAATCCCAGGACCAGCAGATGGCATACTGGTTATATTGCTGGACTCCCATGTAGTGGACTATGATTTGACTCCTGGACCTGGTGGCTTAAAACTCATGCTAGGGGGACCAGCAGTTAGCGTAATGGCTATGTCTCTGGACTCCCATGTAGTTGACCGCGGTTTGAGTCCCGGACCCGGTGGCTTAAACTCATGCTGGGCGTGCATGTGTGCGTGCCCAAGATCCTGAAAGGAGAATGGAGTAGAAGGGATTGCAGCATGACCATCCTCCCTGGGGTGTGATTTCTCACTTTCTGTCTCTCTGACTTTTTGGCGAGCACACACGCCTTATAGCAAAAACCTCTCAAAAACAAACAAACAAACAAACAAAAAAACCTCAGGCTAGGCGCATATGTGTGCGTGCCCAAAATCCCTAGAGGAGAAAGGAGGAGAAGGGATTGCGGTGTGGCCATCCCCTTTGGGGAGGTGATTTCTTGCTTTTTGTCTCTGTCTCTCTGGGGAGCACACGTGCCCTACAACTAAAATCTCTCTAAAAAGGAAAGGAAGCTGGATCCCACACTGTTGAGCACACAGTTCATTTGAGTTCTAGACCTGGAAGCTTGAGAATTTTTGGCTGTGTGTACATGCGTGTGTGCGTGCATGCTCAAAATCCCAAAGAGAGAGACATAGAGGAGAAAGGATTGTGGTGTGAGCATTCCCCATAGGGAATGCTTTCTCACTTTCCCTCTGTGTCTCTGTCTCTCTGGCAAAAATGTAAGAAAAAGAAGAAAGGAAATTGAATGTGAAATTGTGTTGGCTTGATTCTAATGAACACTCATCCCTCACCCCAGCTCCTGAGTATGTGTATAAAGACTTCCAAGGGTCTAGGAAGTTAGGGATGAGCTCTTTTGTCCCCATCTGTTCTCTATGTAATAAGGCATGTAACTGCACAATTGTCCATGTGCAAATGGGGAAGTCCCTTGTTGAAATAACCACATCCATGCCTTAAGTTTGTTATTCCTTGACATTCCACTTAGCCACCTCCTGCTTACCCATGTACAGCACTACTTGAGGGCTGGCACTCCTGTTGACAGCTGGGACTAAAAGATTAAAGCCTCATGGTTTCTGGCAGCTTTGGGCTTCCTCTGTGTGTGTTTGTGTGTGTGTGTGTGTGTGTGTGTGTTGTGTGTGTTGTGTATGTGTGTGTGTACAGCCAGAAAACAGGAAGCAGACCCGTTGTGTATATAGCTCTCTATAACCTTCATAGATGCTGATGGTTGTGGCTGTGTGGTTCCCTAGAACACTCGCTGTGAACCTCCAGAAGTTTCTCTGTGTTGGTCTCTTCTTTCCCCTACCCTTTTCACTTTGGGAATAACAGAGATGACAGTGAGTGGAGAACACTGAGAAATGTCCTACTTCCTTTTTCTTCCTTCTTTTTACTTTAATGACTTATTTAGAGTTAACAGGGAATTATAAAAGGGGAGTTGTATTTAGGAGCGTTCACACATGAAAACAGTCCAGCTTTCATTAGTGTTATGTTACTGGGAAAAACTCATTCAGAGTCAAAATTCTACATCTACTGAGATTTTTTGGCTTGGTAGTTTAAATTGTGTATCACTACACTCCAGGACTCTAATTTGAGCTAATTAGACACTTAACTCATACTAAATCTAATTTAGAAGAGTGACTGCTAATGTTCTGAATAAAAGGTGCCATCAGAAATAAAATCATTTAGACTTTCATGGCTCCTGAGTACTAGTGATTTCAGGGAAAAAAAGAGAAATGAAGATTTTTCTACTGATAATTCAGCCTTCAGCCCATAAATTCGAGTGAGATCAAAATGGAATGGCAAAGAGATTCCAGATCACCTCTTTCTACATGCTCCTTAACGCTCAGATTGAACTTCAAGTTTAGGAAGAAACACAACATCCATCAGATGACTAGAAATCACTGCAGAGCCACAAGAAATATGGGAAAGCAATAAAATACCTCTCCTCCAAGGTAAAAGAATAGCTCCTCTTGATTCACAGACGGTTCAATGGAAATCATGGAAACATCTGAGATAGAATTTAGAATATTCATAATGGTGAAGCTAGCAGAGATGGAAGAGAAGAGAGACAATGAACTGCAGAAGAATAAGGAGAAAGGAGATGACGAGTTCCAGGAGGTGAGGAAATTCTTGCAAGGTCTAAAAGAGAAATTACACATTTTAAAAAAGAATCAAATGGACCTGTTAGAGATGAAGGCTATAATACAGGAAGTCAAAATCTCCCTTGAAAGTATTAAAAGCAGACTAGATCATACAGAAAATAGAATCTCAGACGTAGAAGAGGAAATTGCTGACCTAGAAAAATCCACCACGAAAACTGAGAAAATGGCCCCCCAAAATGAGAATAATATATGAGAAATACTAGATACCATCAAATGCCCAGACATCTGGATAATTGGTATCCCAGAAGGTGAAGAGACTCATAAGGGCATTGATAATCTATTTCATGAAATCCCGTAAGAAAATTTTCCAGAGAGGCACTCAAAAATCCAGTCCCAAGGGAACCAGCAGTTAGCGTGATGGCTATGTCACTGGACTCCCACGTAGTCGACCGCGGTTCACATCCCGGACCCGGTGGCTTAAAAAAATCACGCCGGGCACGTGTGCGTGCGTGCCCAAGATCCCGAGAGGAGAATGGAGGAGAAGGGATTGCGGCGTGACCATCCCCCCTGGGGGGTGATTTCTCGCTTTCTGTCTCTATGTCTCTCTCTCTCTGTCTGGCGATCGCACGCGCCCTATAGCAAAAACCTCTCAAAAAAAAAAAAAAAAATCCAGTCCCAAGAAATACAAAGGACGTCAAAAAGAATCAACCCAAGAAGATCTTATCCAAGACACATTATAGCCAGATTGACCAAAACCACAGACAAAGACAAGATACTAAGATTGGCAAGAAAAAAACGGCAAGTCACCTACAAAGGATATCCCATCAGGCTAACAGCAGTCCTGTCATCGGAAACAATGCAAGCGAGGAAAGAATGGGAAAATATATTCAAAGTGTTAAGGGAAAAGCAATTTTAACCGAGAATACTGTACCCAGCAAGATTACCCTTCATATGGGAAGAAAGGACAAGAACATTTTCAGATAAACAAAACCTGAAAGAATTTACCAGCACCAGACCAGATCTCCAAGAAGTTCTCAAGGGAGTGCTAGATCAAGAAAATTAAATACAGACTCACAGAAATAAGAGTTCAAAAACTAAGAAAATGGCCAACTTAATCATAGGGACAAGCCTGGAGTTGTAATCCCAGAATTTAGTTGGGAAGATCGAACCACAACAGAAGATAGATTAAATACATGAGAATAAACTGGTGAAATAGCATTTTATACCTTTTGACTAAAATATTGCTGATTTTCTTCTAGGCTTTGTTGTCTGGTTTTAAGGATATTTGTCCTGTCTTGAGCATTCAATAGGTTCATGTACCTACTCTTTGAACAGACTCCTAACCTGTTTCCTGGCTTTAAGTTTTAAGCAAAGTTCCTTAGCATTTCTTTGATTTATTAAAGTTAAAACTGCTTTTCTTGAATTTACCAGCTGAACTTGCTATTGAAAGTAGTTAGATTATTTAAGAAATTATGTGATCAACAAAATGTGTGGGGGGGAAAGGAATGGAAGACAACTGTAGACACCAGAGATAGTGTGAGAAGAGGGTGGGAAAGGGCAGAGGGTCAGAAATAGGGGTGAAAAAATATATATGAAACTAGAAATGGAAAATTATTGATGATAACATGCACAATTAAGCCACTATGCAGTATATTCTGGATGGGAAATCACATTTTGTATGCTGTGACGAAGCTTAGGGAATGAATGCAAATTAATTAATTAAAAAAATGTTTCAGGGAAAAGAAAACACAATAACTGTTTCACTTGAAATAAAAAATGCATTAAAAATACCTATTTGATGACTGCAGTAACCTATATAGCCCCAGCTAGGTGCTACTTTATAGTATGTTCATTCTACTCACTGAGGTTTATGCCTAAAGTCAGACTTGTGTTCATGGATATGTATATATCAGCTGTGCTTGCTATTGAAAACATTTAGATTAATTAAGATCTTTAGTGAATCAATAAAATATGGGGGCAAAAAGGCATAGAAAGCAACCATGGATACCAGAGACAGTATGGAAGGAGGGTGGGAGATGGCAGAGGGTGAGAGATAGGGAATCAAGGATGAGAAAAAAAGCAAAATATACAGGAAACAAGGAATGGAAAATTATTTGTTGACAATAACACATATGCTGATGTGCTTGACTGAGCCAATATATAGTGTATTCTGGATGGAAAATTTCAATTTCTATGCTATAATGATGTATACTTAATGAATGTAAATAAATAAATTTAAATTAAAAAAGAAATAAAATTATTTAAAAATTAGTTATTTATAGGGGCCAGCAGGGGCATGGTGGTTAAAGGTGCTGGACTCCCACATGGCCAACTGTGGTTTGAGTCCCAGACCTAGTGACTTGCTTTCTCCTTTTCCTCTCTGTCTCTCTCTATCTCTCTGATCAAACTGGAAAACAATAATAATAATAAAATAAATAAACTGGAAAATAATAATAATAAATAAAGTTTAAAAAATCAGTTATTTTGGCACCTGACATAAAGGAATACCAGTGCAAGGGAGAAAGCTATTCTGTAATAACATTTTCCCTTTCTCAGGACATTGGTCTGTGACATGTGGAGGGGTATGTTGGCTCCCTTGGTACCTGCTATGCCCACTCATGGGTGGAGAAAACAATGTAGGTCAGGTTTAAGGCTAAATGTCCATCCTCACATGTCTATCCATGCTGCAGTTCCTTCTCTAATCTCTAATCTTAGGATTTTGGACACATGTGCAAGCACCAGGCAAGATTTTGTAGCCACTGGTCTGCAACTTGAACCATGTAGTCAGCCATGTGGAATTCAGCTGTCTTAATGTCTGTGCCACCTTACCCCCTCTTTAAGGGGAACTGAAGGAGCTGTTTCTTACTGTCAATAAAGTTATAAACTTTACTGTGAGTGTACACTCCATGTGAGTGTACTTCTGCAGGGCTGTGGGGTGATCCTTCCTCCAGACTATCCAGACCCTATGGTGTGGAAAGTTCAGTGAGGGGGCAACTCGATGCCATGGCTTGGCCCTTTCTAGGCTGCAGTCTTGGTTTCACTTGGGTATAAAAGTCAGGTGATTGTCGTTTCAGTGGTGAAAACAAAACCAAAGTCAATGATGCAAGTTGACGGTCTTTTCTTTGCAAGGCAGTAATCTGCTATACTACAGAGGATTCTATTTCAAGGGCATTTTCAGAAAGTGAAGTAATAGTTAAGGGATAATTTGCTATCTAAACACGAACCTCAAATGTTGGAAAGGGATATGGGATGTGGGGGAGACAATAGCATATCTGTGTCGTGTTTAATTTTACTAAGAGTTTTTCTTTATAGAATTTCAATCATCTTAAGTGAATTTGTCATCTAGTACATATTATTGTTGATTTGTTTATAATATGTCTCCTCCACCTGAAAATATGCATTCTGGGATATTGTGGTGTCTGTGTGTGTGTGTGTGTGTGTGTGTGTGTATGTGTGTGGGGAGTATTTCCATTAAATTATCCTAAGACTTTTGTTTTCAGAGTTCTCTTGTTTGCTGTTTTTGTCTCTTCTTTATGTCTTTTCCCCTTTTATCTTCCTTTGTTGTTATATTTGGTCAATGACCAACTTCTAACAATGTTGGTAACAATGTTGGGCTGGGTGCTACAACTTGGCTTGTGGGGTACATCAGTACTCCTCAAATGAATTATCTGAGAAGAGAGGAGGGGGATCTTGTTAAAATATAGACTTTTTTTTTAAGAGAGATTTTTGCTATAGGGTGTGTGTGCTCACTGGAGAGAGAAAGAGACAGAGAGACAGAAAGTGAGAATTCACTTCCCAGGTGGGGTGGCCATGCCACAATCCCTTCTCCTTCGTTCTTCTCTTGGGATCTTGGGCACACATGCATATGCACCCAGTGTGAGTTTTAAGCCACCAGGTCTGGGACTCGAACTGTGGTCTACTATGTGGGAATCCAAGACGTAATCATTATACCATCTGTTTGTCCCGAAATATAGGTTCTTATTTCGTAGGTCCTGGGTAGGTCTGCAGTTCTATCAGGCTTGCAGGTTATGCCTGCTCCTTTCAGTAATAAGGGGCTTGATCACTAAGACTGGCTGAACATTGGACTCACCTGCAGATCTTTAAAAACTATTGCTTGGATCTGGCCCTGAGCTGTTATAATATAAACAGTCTAGGGACCAGCAGTTGGCGTAGTGACTATGTTGCTGGACTCTCATGTAGTCGACCGTGGTTTGAGTCCCAGACTTGGTGGCTCAAACTCATGCTGGGCATCTGTGTGTGCATGGCCAAGATCCTGAGAAGAGAATGGAGGAGAAGGGATGGTGTGGCCATCCCCCTTGGGGGTGATTTCTCGCTTTCTATCTCTCTGTCTCTCTCTTCCTGGCGAGCGCATGTGCCTTATAGCAAAAAAGCTCTAAAAAAATAATATAAACAGTCTGGGATGCAGTCTGAGTACTAGAATTTTTAAAACTTTATATATAAATTATTCTAATTTGTAGAACTATCTGGGAACCACTAGATTAGATGACAATGGACTCTATTTTAAAATAAAGCGCAGCAAGTCATGTGCTTCTGTGGTGTGTGTTGCTGACTTTTTAACAGGTCAGTTTGTGGCTATCAGTGTGTGGCTATAGAAAGAGTCTGGCCGCACTCCTGGATGACCTCCAGCACATGCTGTCATTTAGCTGTAGAAATAGAATTTCTACCTTCAGGGGAGGAGTGGTTCTTGAAAAGCATGCCTGAAATATGCCTGTGGCTGATGAGTCCTGGTAAATCAGGTCTCCTGCTGTGTGAGCTTGTTCCTAGGCAGAAAAGCAGGGGAAGCATAGAAACCCTTCCTTCCTTCCTTCCTTCCTTCCTTCCTTCCTTCCTTCCTCTCTCTCTTTCTCTCTCTCTCTCTCTTTCTTCTTCTTCTCCTCCTCCTCCTCCTTCTTTTTTTTTTTGTGAAACCAGGCCACTTTAACATTTTTGTACAACTTAATACATTTTTTGATGACTGCAGACATGTAAGACTGGAAGTATTCAGAAACATCACAGTCATGGTGGTTTTCCAGATTGGTGTATCATCTTCAAAAATTACAAGGATGTATTTGTATGAAATTGCTCTCAAATCAGTAAGACAGCATTTATGCATCCATCATTTTCAGTATTGTTGGTAACTTGGGTGTAGTCCCCCAAATAACCTAACCTCTTTGTGTCACAAGGCCCAACTTGCTCACATTCACCTCAGTGACAGTACCTTTGGTGATAACGCTCAAAGTTGTATATAGTGGGGATGAAGGATTCTACTTTACACCACATATCGGCAGGCAAAAGGTGGTTTTCAGTTTGGGATGTGTTATGTTGGCCTTCTTGAAACATAAGCCCATTGGCCTGTTCTGGTTATCAGTCCCTTATTAAACACATAGTTTACAAAAATATTTTACCATTCTGAGGGCTGTTTATTCACACTAATTACTGTGTCTTTTGCCATGCAAAAACTTCTTAGTCTGATGTAATCCCTCTTGTCTATTTTGGGGATTATTGACTTTGCTTTGTGGGCCTTATTTAAGAAGTCTTTGCCTATCTCAATGTCTCCCAGGGTTTCCCCGGTGTTTTCCAGGAGCAGTTTTATAGTTTGAAGTCTTAGGTTTAAATCTTTGATCCACCTTGAGTTGATTTTTGTCAATGATGAGAGGTAGGGGTTCAGATTCATCTTTCTGCAGGTGGAGATCCTGTTTTTCCAGCACCATTTGTTGAAGAGGTTTTCCTTTACCCACTGGATTGACTGGTACCCTTTGTCAAAAACCAGTTGACTGTATGTTTGGGAATTTATTTCTGGGGACTCTATTCTGTTCCATTGGTCCACCTGTCTGTTTCTGTGTCAGTACCATGCTGTTTTGATTATCACTGCTTTGTAGTGTATTTTGGGGTCTGGGAGTGAGATGCCGCCCACTCTACTCTTCTTGTGCAGGATTGCTTTGGCAATACGGGGTCTTTTATGATTCCAGACAAATTTTATGATTATCTTTTCTAGATCTGTGAAGAATGTGACTGGTACTTTGATTGGAATTGCATTAAATATGTAGATTGATTTAGGTAGAATTATCATTTTGATTATATTAATTCTTCCAATCCAGGAACATGGGATG
Organism: Tupaia tana; assembly: GCA_026018925.1. Classification (NCBI taxonomy): domain Eukaryota; kingdom Metazoa; phylum Chordata; class Mammalia; order Scandentia; family Tupaiidae; genus Tupaia; species Tupaia tana. The sequence goes on along the minus strand of JAKSZU010000013.1, from coordinate 33,336,499 downwards.
TCCTTCCACTTTTTTGTGTCATTTTCAATTTCTTTTTTTAGCTTCTTGTAGTTTTCCTTGTGGAGGTCTTTAACTTCTTTGGTTAGATTTATTCCTAGGTATCTTATACACTTTATGGCTATCGTAAATGGAATTATGTTTTTCAGTTCTATCTCAGTCTGCCTGCTGTTCATACATAAAAGTGCTATAGATTTCTGTATGTTGATTTTGTATCCTGCAACTTTATTGTATTCATGTATTACTTCCAGAAATTTTTTTCAGGAGTACCATTGGGTCTTCTATGTATACAGTTATGTCATCTGCAAATAGAGAGAGTCTCACCTCTTCTTTTCCTATTTGAATGCCTTTAATTTTATTCTCTTTTCTGATTGTGTTGGTGAGAACTTCCAGTACCATATTGAAAAGGAGTGGAGAAAGTGGGCATCCTTGTCTTGTACCAGTTTTTAGTGGAAAAGCTTTCAGCTTTTCCCCATTCAGGATGATGTTAGCTATGGGTTTTTCATAGATAGATTTTATTGTGTTGAGAAATGACCCTTCTGTACTGATATTGCTGAGAGTCTTGATCATGAAGGGATGTTGTATCTTATCAAATGCTTTTTCTGCATCAATTGATATGATCATATGGTTTTTATTGTTCTTTCTGTTAATATGGTGTATTACATTTATGGTTTTATGTATGTTGAAGCAACCTTGCATTCCTGGAATAAAGCCTACTTGATCATGATGTATAATCTTTTTTATAAGTTGTTGGATATGATTTGCTAGTATTTTGTTGAGAATCTTTGTGTCTATATTCCATCAGAGATATTGATCTATAATTTTCCTTCCTTGTCCTGTCCTTATCTGTTTTAAGGATAAGGGTGATGGAGGCTTCATAGAATGAATTAGGGAGATATTCACCCTTTTGGATTTTTAGAAATAACTTGAGCAGAATGGGGGTTAACTCTTCTTTAAAAGTTTTGTAGAATTCAGAGGTGCAGCCATCAGGAGCAGGGCTTTTCTTTGTTGGGAGATTATTTATTACTGACTTAATCTCCTAGTTTGTTATGGGCCTATTTAGACTTTCTACTTCCTCCTGGCTCAATCTTGGTAGAGTTATGTGTCCAGGAATTTGTCCATCTCATCCAGATTTTCTTGTTTCTTGGCATATAGTTGTTCATAATATCCTCTAATAATGTTTTGTATTTCTACTAGGTCTGTTGTTATATTGCCTACTTCATTGCAGATTTGATTTACTTGGTTCCTGTCTGTCTTCTTCTTAATAAGTCTTGCTAGTGGTATATTGATTTTGTTTATCTTCTCAAAGAACCAACTTTTACTTTCATCTATGTTCTGTATTGTTCATTTATTTTCTATTTCATTTATTTCTGCTAGTATCTTTATTTTCTCCTTTCTCCTGGAGTTTTTATTTTTTTATTTTTTTTGCTGTTGCTTTTCCAGTTCTCTGAGGCATGATGTTAGGTGGTTCATTTGCCTTCTTTCTGTCTTCTTCTTATGTGCACTAATTGCTATGAACTTCCCTCTTATGACTGTTTGTGCAGTATCCCACAGATTATGCAAACTCATGTCCTCATTGTCATTAGCTTCCGTGAATCTTTTGATTTCAGACTTTATTTCTTCAGTAGTTGTGAAGTCATTCAGGGGTAGCTTATTTAGTTTCCATGTATTTGAGTATTTTTGAGGATTTCTCTTGAAATTAAAATCAAGTTTGATTCCATCATGACCAGAGAAGATGCTGGCTATAGTTTCTATGTCTGAATCTGTAGCGGCTTGCCTTGTGCCCTACCATGTTGTCAATCTTCGAAAAGGTTCCATGTGGGGGTGAGAAAAACGTGTGTGTCATGGTTTTTGGGTGGAAAGTTCTGTAGATGTCTGTTAGGTCATTTCAATTTAAGGTATCATTTAGATCCTTTATCTCTTTACCTATTTTTTGTCTAGATGATCTGTCCAGTGGGGATAGTGCAGTGTTGAGGTCTCCAACAATTAGTGTATTACAGTATATCTCCCCTTTTAGATCTAACAGTCTTTCCTTCACATATTTGGGTGCTCCCGTATTAGGTGCATAGATATTGATAAGCGTTATATCTTCTTGACCGATTGACTCTTGTACTACAATATATGCCCTTCTTTGTCTCTTTGAATAGTTTTTGTTTTAAAGCCTGTTTTGTCAGAAATTAGTATCACAGCTCCAGCTCTTTTTTGGTTCACTTTTGCATGGAAAACCTTTTTCCAACCCTTCACTTTTAGTCTATGCATGTCTTTATCCATGAAGTGGGTTTCCTGTAGGCCATAGATAGAGGGTTTCTGTTTTTCTTAAATCCATTTAGCCAGTCTGTGTCTCCAGATTGGAGTACTTAATCCATTTCCGGACTTGTCCTGATATGTAAGTTAACCATTGTCTTGGTTGCCTTTTATTCTTTTATTTCTGGCTGTTCATTCTTTAGTTTTCCTGGAACAGTACTCTCTTAGGGGTTTCTTGAAGAGCTGGTTTGGTGTTGGCAAATTATTTCAAGTTTTGTTTGAGAAGATTTCAATCTTTTTTTTTCCCCCCATATGAAGGATAATCTTGCAGGGATGTAATAATCTTGGTTGGAATTGTTTCTCTCTTAACACTTTCAATATGTCTTCCCATTCTTTCCTTGTTTGCACTGTTTCTGTTGAGAGATCTGGTGTTAACCTGATGGGATAACCTTTGTAAGTCACTTGTTGTTTCTCTTTTGCCAGTTTTAGTATCTTGTCTTTATCTGTGGTCTTTGTCAATCTGGCCAAGATGTGCCTTGTGGAAGATCTTCTTGGGTTGATTCTATTTAAGGTCCTTTGTATTTTTTGGGTCTGGATGTTTGAGTGCCTCTCTAGACTTGGAAAATATTCTTCTAGTATTTCATGGAATAGATTTTCCATGTCCTTATTAGTTTCTTCACTTTCTGGGATACCAATTATTCAGATGTTTGGACGTTTAATGGAATCTAGCATTTCTCGTATATTATCCTTGTATTATTTTTGGTTATTTTTCTCTATCTTTTTGGTGTTTTTTTCTAGGTCAGAGGTTTTATCTTCTATGTTGGAGATTCAATCTTCAGCATGGACTGACTTTAAATACTTTTTTTTTTTTTCTTTTTCTGGAGAGGCTTTTGCTATAGGGCGCGTGCACTCGCCAGACAGGCAGAGAGAGACAGAGAGATAGAAAGCGAGAAATCACCCCCCAGGGAGGATGGCCACGCCGCAATCCCTTCTCCTCCATTCTCCTCTCGGGATCTTGGGCACGCACGCACACGCGCCCGGCGTGAGTTTAAGCCACCGGGTCCGGGACACGAACCGCGGTCGACTACGTGGGAGTCCAGCGACATAGCCATTACGCTAACTGCTGGTCCCAATACTTTTGAGAGAGTTTTTGATTTCCTGTATTACAGACTTCCTCTCTAATAGTTCCATCTGCTTCTTTCTTAGAGTGTCCATTTCTTCTTTCATATCATGGAAGGACTTCCTAATCTCCTGTAGTTTGTTGTCTCTTTTCTGTTCCAACTCATAGAATTTTGTCATCATGAATGTTCTAAATTTTTTCTCTGACATTTTGGTAACTTCCTCTGTTTTTTCAAGAGATGGAGGGAAGTTACTGTGTTCTTTTGATGGAGACATATTTCCTGGTTTATTCAGACCTGAGGCTCTTCTACGTCTAGCCATTGGGAGATGTATTTAATTTTGAATATCCTTTAGGAGAATGCTTCTTCGACTAGGAACAAGTATATTTCCCTTTTGTTGTGAACTGATGTGTGGCGAAGTCTCTCTTCTGTTGTGTTTAGCAATGTGGTCTCAAGAGAAGTATTCTATTCAGGTGTTTGAAGAGCAGGTGGTTCAGTAAAAGGGAGGATCCTGGGAGCCTTACAATATTAGGATATTTCAGAACCATGATTCTAGACCTGTCTAGTCCTCCTGGGAGGGTGGAGGATGAGAAGAGGACAATATAAGAGGGAAGAAAAGAGTATGAAGGAGAATAAAGAAAAAGTGCTCTGGGGTTGGGCGAGTTAGAGCTAGAGCTGGGGCCAGTGGTGGCCCTGCCTCAAAGTCCCTTGCTGGCCATGGGGTGGAAGATGGAACTGGGCCAGTCATTGTATGTTAACAGAGCCTGGGGGACTTTCCTGTTCAATCTTATGTGGATAGACTGATTTTTTTTCCCCCTTGGATGGTCTAGATTGGACGACTGATTATTGGCCAGAATGGCATCTTGTCAACTCCTGCAGTTTCCTGCATTATCAGGAAGATCAAAGCCGCTGGTGGAATCATCCTAACAGCCAGCCATTGCCCGGGAGGACCAGGGGGAGAGTTTGGAGTGAAGTTTAATGTTGCCAATGGAGGTATGTGATTCAAAATATGCATTAATAATGTTAAAAGAAAAATAAGCCAGCCAATTTAACAGGTAGAGTTTTGATTGAGCAAATCTTAACATAATTTAAATCGGGCTGTTGTCCTGAGACTTCTGAACAACTGTGGCTAGCCTTGTAATCAACTCTGTATTTAAGTTCTGGAAAAGGGAAAATGATGTACAAAAATGAAAGTGAAGGAATGAGGTAGAGAAATAATTGGATTGGCTACAGGTGAATGGTAGGCTGCACAAACAACCTGAAAGGTGGGCTTTCTGTGATTGACTGAAGTGTGGCTACTGTGATTGGCTATAACTTAGCAACCAGTTTGGGGAAACTGCCTTACATGTATGATTTCAGCTTATCCATAGGAATTCAACTGTGGGAGTACAGTGGCTGTATTAGGCCAAAATGGTTTAATTTAACAATAATCATGGTTTCTGGGGCCAGCAGGTGGCGTGATGGTTAAGATGCTGGGACTTCCACATGGCTGACCGTGATTAGAGTGCAGCTTGCTTTTTCACTTTCCCTTTCTTTCTCTCTCTGGTCAAATGAAAAGAATTAAAATGATCAAATAAATAACTTTAAAAAAATTATGATTTCTTTCCTCTTATGCTTGTGCTAGCACTGTCTTAACAAAAACTCTGATGGTGGGCAGGCAAGGTGGAGAGGAAATGGCTCAGAACAATCCAGGGAGGTGCCCAAGGTGATAGGATAAAGAAGTGGTGTAATCCGCTAGCCAGCCCATTTGGCTGGTCTCGGTCTCCTCAGCCTGGTAAACTGGGTCAGTAGTCAAATGGCTCATCTGATATGGAAGAACTTTAGATTTTAAAGTTGTAACACATGGTGAATGAAGGTCGTCTAGACCATTCCCCTCATTTTACATATGAACGAACGGAGTCCCAGGGGCTAAGTCCTAGGCTTTCTCTTTCCTACAGTGTTGACTTTCTTTTGCTAAAATGAGTGGAATTATTTTACTTTTTCTTATATTTACAGAAATTCACAGTTGTAGAATTACTAGTTGGAAGGGATATGTATACAGTGGTGAATTTCTTAAAACATGGAATACACATAAAAGTAGGGAAAATAATAAATGGATACCATGAGTCCATTATCTTGCTTTTTCATTTTGCTTATCATTGCCCCCCTCCAAAGAATTGTAAGACAGGTTATAGCATAAAAAAATTTCACACATACATGTTTTCGTATGCATCTCTTAAAAACAAGGACATATTCATGCATAACTACATTAACACACCTCACAAAAGTAACACCAACCCTCTAGTATTTGAAACATAATCATAATCATATTTTTCCCAATGATCCTTAAAATTTTATGTACAGTTCTTTTACTCAAACTAGGATGCATTCTAGAGCCAGTGTTTCATTGTTGTCTCTTAAATCTCTTGTAATCTAGAGCACCTAGTCTGCATGTGTCTGTGGGTGGGAGCTGAATTTTAATCAGCAATAGTTACCATCACAAATTGTTCCTGATCCCAGGGTAAACAGTGCCTCCTGAAGGGATAGTTCACTTCCTCTCCCTCCTTGCAGGCGTTTTGCACATTATGCAAGTAAGAAATTCTGTTCACATCAAGTGTTTAACCAAATGAGACAAAATGAGGGAGTAGGCAGTGGCTCAGCAGTAATACACAATGCTCTGTGAAATAGACCAACTTGGGGAGGTTGCCAGTTAAAATCCGGAGACCTTCCTGACTATACTGGGAATGTATATATCTGTGATCCAGGCTGGCTGAAGCTGGGGGTGGATTGCAGGGCTAAGGATGCTGTTTCTCTTTCTCTCTCTCATGAGTTTATTAAATAAACATAGTAAATTCCACAACACTAAACTATAAAGTGAAAAATGATACACAAACCAAAGCTTAACACTACAGAAAGGCACCAAATCAGAAAGGTAGACAATAAAAGAAGAAAGGAACAGTGGATCTATGAAACAACCACAAGACAATGCACAAAATGACAGGAGTAAGTTCTTACTTATCGGTAATAACTGTGGATGTGAAGGGATTATGCTCTCGAGTTAAAAGACATGCATATTTTTTCATAATATACTTTTTCTATCAACTTTTTGAAGATTTCTCCTATACCTAATAAAATTTATTTAAGAAAAAATGCCATGTAAGTAGCCCATCTTTGAAGATGTGCTTAGGGAAATGCTATTTCACTAGAAAAGAGAACCTGGGGCCCACATTTGGTTTTGTGGCAGCAACTGAAGATTTCAGGAAGAAAATAGGCAATTTTCATGTATTTTATACATTGATAACATGAGAAATTGAATGGTCTGGGCCTAGTGGGTGGTGTGATAGTTAAGGTTTGGAATTCCCACGTGGCCGACCATGGTTTGAGTCCCGGACCTGAAGGCTCCCCACCCGCCACCTCTGTCTTTTTCTGGCAAAACTCATGTTAAGAAAAATAATGAATCAGTTAAAAAAAAAAAGAAATTGAATGGGCTCAGAAAATGGTAATTTGGAGAAAAAATCATATCTTATAATAGCATCTCAGTTATTTCTATGATATTCTGTAAAGCATAGAAGAAGAAGAAGAATATGCTCTATATACCGAATTTGTAAACTAAATCTAGGAGGGGGTACCAGCAAATGGCATAATGGTTATGTCACTAGACTCGCACGTAGTGGACTGCGGTTCAAGTCCTGAACCCTGTGATTTGAAACTCACATGGGGCATGTGTGTGTGCGTACCAAAAATCCTGAGAGGAGAAGGGAGGAGAAGGGATAGCAGCATGGCCATCCTCCATGGGGCGTGATTTCTCACTTTCTGTCTCCCTGGTGAACAATGCACCCTATAACAAAAATCTCTCTCATAAAAAAACAAAACAAAACAAAACAAAAACTAAATCCAGGAGGTTATGAGACCTACTCAGTCATACCTTGCACAATGGGTGGGGGTGTTGAACTTATCGCTCAGCCTTTAACTATGTTGGAAAGTCTTCCAATGCTTAATTCTTTATGTTTGTACTTCTCATCATGATTAATGAGATTAACATTCCTAAGGGCTTAGAAAGACTAAGTTGGTTTCTTCCAAGTTACTCAAGGCAGAGTAACTTTTTTTTCTTTTTTTGGGGGGGAGAGGTTTTCGCTATAGGGTGCATACACTTGTCAGACAGAGAGAGAGAGACAGAGAGACAGAAAGCAAGAAATCAACCCCTGGGGGGATGGTCACGCCACAATCTCTTCTCCTCCATTCTCTTCTGGGGATCTTGGGCACGCACGCACACGCACCCGGCGTGAGTTTTAAGTCACCGGGTCCGGGATGTGAACCGTTGTCGACTATGTGGGAGTCCAGCGACATAGCCATTACGCTAACTGCTGGTTCCCAAGGCAGCGTAAGTTTTATCACAGCACCCTCTCTTCTCCTGTGTGGCATACATCTTATGGAATGCGTTAAAAGACTAAATATCCATAGACTTAGTAGGCACATGGAAGAAAATGGGATGCATTTGGAGCTAATGTTGTTTTAAAATATTTTTAGGGCCAGCAGATGGTATAGTGATAAAGGTGTTGGACTTCCACATGACTGACTGTAGTTCAAGTCCTGGACATGGGGACTTGAAACTCATGACATGGTTGTGTGTGTGTGTGCCCAAAATCCTGAGAGGAGAGTGGAGGAGAAGGGAATGCAGCATGGCCATCCCTTCTGAGGGGTGATTTCTCACTTCCTCTCTGTCTCTAGTTCCTTGTAGCAAAAAAAATCTTAAAAAAAAAATCAAATATATTTAAAGAACAAGATCATTCTGAACATTTTTCAAGTAGAGGAGAAGGTATACTGGTGAAGAGTGGTGAAGGAAAATGGAGATGATGAAAATATGGGTAGTCTGAAAACTTACAATGTATGAGGAACCATGCTCCTCTTTTTTTTTTTTTTTTTTTTTTTGAGAGACAAATCTTTTTTTCTATGGAGCAGAGAGGAAGTGAGACTCCCCCCGCCCCCTGCCAACCTCAGGGTGGCCATGCCGCAATCTCTTCTCCTCCATTCTCCTCCTGGGATTTTGGACACACACACACACACACACACACACACACACGCTTAATGCGAGTTTTAAGCCTTTGGGTTTGGGACTTGAACCACGGTCAGCCCTGTGGGAGTCCAGTACCTTAACCACTAAACTACCTGTTGGTCCTAAGAACCATGCTCCTCCTGTCAACCTCTGAAGTAACTGAGGAATAAAATGGTTAAAAAAGCTTGACTAGTATCATACAATTAGTAAATTGTGGAGCTAATTTAAAACCTAGATATCAGAAAGGAGGAAGAACTGAGCAAGAAGGCAAACATGGTTAAAGATGCAATGTTAAGGAGTACAGCATAGAACTTTTGGAAAATCGTTGCTTATATTTGTTCAAAAAATATGAAGCAAGGTTGCTTGCTAGAATAATGGGACAAGGTGACCAGTAGATCATGGTTCAAGTCCTGGGCCTGGAGGCTTGAAATTCACACCAGGAGCATATGCATGCATACCCAAGATCCCAAGTAGAGAATGGAGAAGAAGGGTTTGTGGCAAGGCCACTTCCCTGGGGTATGATTTCTCATTTTCTGTTTCTCCAGCAATTACACACACTTTATAGCAAAAATCTCTCTCTTTTTTTTTGGGGGGGGGGGGGAGAGGTTTTTCGCTATAGGGCGCGTGCACTCGCCAGACAGACAAAGAGAGACAGAGAGACAGAAAGCGAGAAATCATCCCCCAGGGGGGATGGTCACGCCGCAATCCCTTCTCCTCCATTCTCCTCTCGGGATCTTGGGCACACATGCACACGCGCCCGGCATGAGTTTTAAGCCACCAGGTCCGGGACGCGAACCGCGGTCGACTATGTGGGAGTCCAGCAACATAGCCATTACGCTAACTGCTGGTTCCCCGCAAAAATCTCTTTTTAAAGGAAAGGAAAGAAAAGAAAAGAAATGATAATGGGACAAGAATAGAGAAAGAGACTTGGGATAAATGGAAATGTTTTGTATAAGGTGCTGTGGGGAATTTGTTGAAGAGTCTTGAGAAGTTGCAAGAACTGAGGTGAAAATTAAACACCCTCATTCTTAGAAGAAGTCAATTTGTATGTTTTTTAAAGAATAATTTTATTGAACATATTTAATTAATTAATTAATAATTTGACTAGAGAGGGACAGAGTGAGAGAGAGAGTGAGAGAGAGAGAGAAGGAAAATGAGAAAGTGAGCCACCATGTCTGGGACTTGAACCACAGTTGGCTATGCAGGAGTCCGGCACCCATAACCATCACACCACCTACCAACCCCTAGAAATCACTCCCTAGGGGGAATGGCCATGCCAATTCCTTCTCCTCCATTCTCCTTTTGGGATTTTGGGCACACACACACACACACACACACACATACACACTTGAGCATTTGCACACTTGGCATAACTTTTAAGCCACCAGGTCTGGAACTTAAACTGTGGTTAACTATGTGGGAGTCTAGTGACGTAACCATTATGCCATCTGCCAGTCCCAATTTGTGCAGTGTTTTGACAGCTTAATGCATGTGAGTCCGGGAATGGTAGCAATGGGAGCAGATGAGGGCAAGTCCTGTGAGGGGGATGGCAGTGTTGCTGTGGCAGAACTTGAGGAGGGCTAGCAATTGTGTCTGAGCTGACATCAGACATAGGGTTCAAACTGGCCTCTGAGATGTGACTTTGGGTAAGGTACTCCATCTCTTTCACTGTCAGTTTCCAAATTTGAAAAATGAAGGTGATAATTTTTCAGCTGCCTTTTTTGAGTGCTAAATTCCATCTAAGGTGTCAAATGTGGTAGATAGATGTAAGTTTCAATTAATGTTGACTTATGTTGTTATGCTAACAAGTACATGTCTCAAACGGTGAATGATAGAATCTAGTCTGGGATCAGAGGCCAAGGAAACTAGAATAGACTAATGGCCTGGAATTAATCAAGTGATGACAGATGTCAGTGTAGAAGTGAGAAGGTGGTTTAGAGTCAGGTAGATGAAAGATAAAGAATTTGTGGACTGAGGAGGCTCAAACTTGTTGTTTTCAAAAGAAAGATTTCAAGAGATGGTAGTATTTAAGGCATGACTGCTGCACAGTGATTAGAGTAAATTGAAGAGGGAAGATATTGAAGTGGAAGTTGTCAAGGAATCCAGAGATCGTTTATGAAAAATTTATCAACATAGATGGTTGAGTAGCATCATAGACAATTATCTAGTATGCTAGAACTTGCTTTATTTTTGGAAACCAATGTGCTTTGCTATTAAAACTTAGGTAGAGTCTGGCTCTATGGTACAGTGGTTAAGGGAGTCAGATTCCACATGCTCAACCCCCCCAGTTGGGATCCTGGTTTGAAAACCACACCAAGAGTATGTGTGCGCATGCCTAAAATTTTGACAGGAGAGAGAAATGGAGGAGAAGGGATTGTGCTATTACCATGCCCCATTGGGTAGGTGCTTTCTATCTCCCTCCCTGATCCCATTTCTCTATCTCTCTCTCTGGTGCACACACATGCCTCTGACAAATGTGAAACAAAACAAAACTCAGAGACTTCTTAAAAATGATGGACACTTCTAAAGGACACAATGTGGTACCTGGATGTAGAGGCTATGGGAGAAAGTCTTGTTCTCTAATCTGGCAAGTATGAGAAGTACAAAACTAAACAATATTATGTACTTTTTAAAATAAGAATTATTTTATTGAACTTTACTTAATTAATTTAAATTTGACCAGAGAGGGGCAGAGTGAGAGAGAGAGTTGGAAAGTGAGAAAGCAAGCCACCGGGTCTGGGACTTGAACCACAGTTGTTCATGTGGGATTCCAGCACCCTTAACCATCATGCCACCTGTAGGCCCCCGATATGATATACTTTTAAAATTTTATAAAGGGTAAAAATGGTTAGGAGTAAAGGCGAAAGGCTATATTTATTACTGTGTGTCCATCATTTTTCGTATGGAACGAGAGAATTATTGGTAAATTCTCCTAGGCTATCTTCTCTCCCACATACAATGGAGTTATCATTGTTCCGCTTTATGAGTGTTTATTGGAAGACAATATTGTACTATACTACAAAGTGTATTATACTCTTAAGTGGGTGCTGTCCAATCAAAATAAATTGTGAGTCACATATATAACTTAAGAATCTTTAGTAATTATATAAAAAAGTAAAAAGAAACAGGTGAAATTACTGATATATTTTAGTTAACCTATTAAATCCAAAATATTATCACTTTAACAAGTTATCAATATAAAAACCATTAATGCGATCTGTTTTTTCCTACTATTTAAAATTTTTTTTAGATACATTTGCTGTATCTTCTTCTTTTTAATTTATTCATTCATTTATTTTAATTTGACCAGAGTGAGACAGAGAGAGAGAGGGAGAGAAAGAGGGAAAGCAAGCCACCAGGTCCAGGACTTGAACCGTGGTTGGCTATGTGGGAGTGTCCAGCACCTTAACCACTACACCACCTGCTGGTCCCCCCTACTATTTAAAATTTGATGTGCATTTTATAATTACAGCACATCTCAATTTGACCAGCCACATTTCAAATACTCAGTAGCCAAATGTGGCTAGTGGCAATAGTATTGAACAGCACAGGTTTCTTTTTTTTTTTTTTTTTTTTTTTTTTAAGAGATTTTTGCTATAGGGCATGTGCGCTCACCAGAGAGACTGAGACAGAGAGAGAGAAAGTGAGAAATCATCCTCTGGGAGGGATGACCATGCCACAAACTCTTCTCCTCCATTTTCCTTTTGGATTTGGGGCATGAATGCACATGCGCCTGGCATGACTTTCAAGCCGCTGAGTCTGGGACTTGAACCACAGTTGGGCATGTGTGAGTCCAGCACCTTAACCACTATGCCACCTGCTGGCCTTAACAGTGCAGTTCTAAGGATTGGGATAAAAAAAAAATCTAAAAACAATTTCTGTTCAGTAAAAAGTGACAATATAGTCAGGTAAGATTCATACACAAAGGTATTTATCTATCATTTGAATTTTAGATCCTTCAGTTTACTTACTTGATTTCTAACCTTATTACAAAAAAAAATCTAAAATGACTTCCATTAAGATACAAACATTAAGGGAACCAGCAGTTAGCGTAATGGCTATGTCGCTGGACTCCCATGTAGTCAACCAGGGTTCGCGTCCCGGACCTGGTGGCTTAAAACTCACGCCGGGCGCATGTGCGTGCGTGCCCAAGATCCCGAGAGGAGAATGGAGGAGAAGGGATTGCGGCGTGACCATCCCCCCTGGGGGGGTGATTTCTCGCTTTCTGTCTCTCTGTCTCTCTCTGTCTGTCTGGCGAGCGCACGCGCCCTATAGCAAAAAACCTCTCCAAAAAAAAAAAAAAAAAAAAGATACAAACATTAAGAAAGAAAGAAACTGAAAAGAGGGAAACTATTGGTTTCATAGTTAATTCATTTAAAGCCTATCACTACTTAAGTGTCAACCTTCTGAGGAAATGTATCAAAGATATGTGCCTATATTTAATTTGATGTAGGACACATGTGCCTGCTGGAGAAATAGAGACAGGCACAGAGAGAGTGAGAAAGCACCCCACCCCATTCTCCCATTCTCCTTTCAGGATTTTGGACACATGTGCTCTCGTACCCAGCGTGTTTTTGTTTTTGTTTTTTGAGAGGTTTTTGCTATACGGCACATGTGCTTGTCAGAAAGATAGAAAGACAGAAAGCAAGAAATCACCGCCCCCCCCCCCGGGGGAGGATGACCACGCCACAATCCCTTCTCCTCCATTCTCCTCTCAGGATCTTGGGCATGCACACACACGCACCCGGCGTGAGTTTAAGACACCAGGTCCGAGACTCGGACTGTGGTCGACTACATGGGAGTCGAGCGACATAGCCATTACACTAAGTGCTGGTCCCAAGACTTGAACCTCATAGTCAGTTGTGTGAGATCCAGTTGCCTTGACCACCATGTTACTGGCTAGCCCATGCATCAAATATTTTTAGTTTAGTCTCATTTTAGAAACTTCGAAGTGACTAGAGAGAGAAAGTTGGGGAAATAATTTACCCTGCTAAGCTCACACATCAACTCGGCAGCAGAGCTGGGAGTCGAAATCATAATTTTTTTTCTCAAGGTATATTTGGGAAGCTGCAGTTAGAATCTGGAATCCCTCACTTATGTCAAATGCATATCCTGTTTGTGTCTCATATCCTGAATAAAGCTGATTACGTAACCGGGGCTCCCTGGCAGGTGTGAAACTATTTTTAGGGAAGATGTATCATTGCTTAGAAGTGGATTAAAACAAATAAACATATGGGTTCTCAGTCTACATAGAACAGGTGAAGCTGACCAGATTTCCTCCATAGTGGATAAATACAGCATAAAAAATGCCAAGGTTAATTGAACTGTGAACCATTGTTCATTGTTTGGAAAACAAATGAAACTTTCTCCTTCCTGGTGGAAGAGAATGGTAACATTTTTCTGATTGAAATTCCTGAGACTGTTTGAAAAAAAAAAAAGAAGTATTTTTGGTGTTCAAATTTTAGGCCCTGCACCAGATGTCGTCTCAGAGAAAATCTATCAGATCAGCAAAACGATCGAGGAGTACGCCATATGTCCTGATCTTCGAATTGATCTATCTCGACTAGGAAGACAAGAATTTGATTTGGAGAATAAATTCAAACCATTCAGAGGTAATAGAGGGATTACATTTTAAAGAAGGTGGAATGACTGTGTGGACGGGATGACTGGTTTCTGTTTGGGAACACACTCAAGAAAATTATTGAATGATCAATTTCAGGGATCTTTTTTATATACAATAATCTCTTTTTACCATTTCTAACTTACATATAATACTTGTACACATTTATGAAGTACAGTGTGGTCTTCTAAAACCTATATGTATTGTATAATGTTCAATTCAAGGCCCGTAACATACCCTATCATTACTTAGTATTGTGCACATATGAAATTCATTCTTCTGTTTTGAAGTAAATGTTGACTTATCTCAAACTATTGTTCCACGACTGTGCTGTAGTACTCTATAAAGTATTTCACTTACCTATCTGCACCTATGTGTCTGTTAACCAAGTACTCCCCATCTCCTCTGACCCCTTTTCCATCCCAGCTTCTATATCACACTTACATTCCCCACTTTTATGCAGTCAAATCTTTTAGTTTCTGCTAATGAGCAAGAACACACAATATTGGTCTTTATTTCTTTTAACATTATTTTTTCTGGGTTTGTCCATATGGCCTCAAATGACTGGATTCCCTCATTTCTTTTTTTCTTTTTTTGAGAGGTTTTTGCTATAGGGCGCGTGCGCTCGCTAGACAGAGAGAGACAGAGAGATAGAAAGTGAGAAATCACCCCCCAGGGGGGATGGCCATGCCGCAGTCCCTTCTCCATTCTCCTCTCGGGATCTTGGGCATGTATGCACATGTGCCCAGCGTGAGTTTAAGCCACTGGGTCTGGGACTTGAACTGTGGTTGACTACATGGGAGTTCAGCAACATAGCTAACTGCTGGTCCCGGATTCCCTCTTTTTTAATGGCTGAATAATATTCCATTGTTTATACAAGGGGATTTCAAAATGTTTGTGGAAAATGGAATTAAAGTGTGTATTTGTTTTGGTGCAAACATTTTTTGAAATTCATACGTAGTTTTAAAAATAATATACAGTTTCCATGAACTTTTATTTTATTTTGCTATAGGGTGTATGCACTCACCAAAGAGAGAGAGGGGAAATGAGAAATCACCCCCCAGGGTAAATGGCCATGCTGCAGTCCTTTCTCCTCCAGTCTCCTCTTGGGATTTGGGGTACATGCTTAGGATCCTATTGGGCTGAAGGACTAGAGTAAGGGAACCACAGTATGACTGAGCCCTGTGGAACATGTTACTCTTTTTCTCTCATGTTTTCACATGTGCTTTATCATGAAAAAAAAAAAGATTCTGGGCAGAAATTTGTTGAAGGCCATGTAATGCTCACTATATTCACTGTCAGCAATGGGACTTATTTCTATTACTTTTATTAACCTACTTGGGAACATGCATAGGCACATGTGTGCACACATGGAATGACTAAGCAAACAAAGGCAAGGTAGAGGTTATTTTAAACAAAATAATGCAAATATGCTTGATTACATATATTTGAAAGGACTGGGCTAGAAGATGACTGAAAAAAATTTGGCATTCCCATAAGGAAGATGTTTTAGTGATTGATTGATTTTATCTTCACAATTTTTATAATTGTCCAAGAGATCCAACTCTTTGGTGAACTCAGCTTCAGGCACATTTCTCCAGCCCCACTGCTAGCTAGATGAATTTTCTGAAATGCTACCAAATACCAGGAGGTGGGTGGAGGGATTCCTTGGTTCTTAAGAATCCGGAGATGACTGGAATAATTTATATGTTGTATTCTTGTGGTTTCAAGTGTTGAGCAAGGCTTGAGTTAATTGGAAACTAACCATTTTTTAAAAAATTTCTGATCAGTGGGGAGAACATTTTTGTTTAATGAGGATTTTTAGGTATTTGACATTCACCTAAAAATTGGGTGCTAGGCTGGCACCAAAGAGATTTTATGCAAACTCAGGAATATATCTTTCTATCACCAATTCTGCACTTGGATCTGGTGTATACAATGGCATTTGGAAAATAGGGGTCATTGCTGAGGTCACTCCTTTATTTGCTTTGCACCAGCTGAGACATTCTTTGGCCAGCCCCAACAGGAAAGGCCAAGGTCATGCCAAGATACCTCTTAGCACTGGGACATGTGCATTTTTGGGGAAAGAGGTGATGGAAAGAAGGTGGGGCAGGGTAGTAGAGCACATTTTTATTTTCATTTATTATTGTGGTTGACTTTTCACTTGTAAAGAGAAATTTATAATGATATTATTTACACTCATTGATCATCTGAAAATATTGTAGTATCTTGATTGTGCCTTGATTCATCATTTTGTCTACAAATGGATACTCATTTAGGGTTATGATGGGTCTGTGCTCAACATTTCTTGCTATTAGGATAGAGATTATTTTCATTTCCACAAGTCATTCGTGGGTATGGTCATTGGCATTTCCCTTTGTCTTCTTGTCTTTAGTGGAAATAGTAGACCCAGTGGATATCTATCTCAACCTCCTTCGAACCATCTTTGACTTTAATGCCATCAAGAGTTTGCTCACTGGACCCAGCCAACTGAAGATCCGCATTGATGCAATGCATGGAGGTAAGCACATGGTTTCCTACAAATCAGTCAGTGAGCTCTGTTAAGGAGACCTTTGCACATACTGGATTTCTGAGATTAGGTTAGATTCACAGAGATATACACAACTGGGAATGTTCAGAATTTAGGGTTCTCTGAAAAACATCAAGACTCTAATGAATGTCTCTTATGAGGTAAATGAAAACAAAAATTGAACACATGAGTTTATAGCTACACCTGTTAGGGCAGAGGTCCCCAACCCCTGGGCCATAGACCAGTATCAGTCTGTGGCCTGTTAGGAGCCAGGCTGCACAACAGGAGGTGAGTAGCGGTCCAGCAAGTGAAGCTTCATCTGTATTTACAACCACTTCCCATTGCACACATTACTGCCTGAGCTCCACCTCCTGGCAGGTCAGTGGCGGCAATAGATTCTCAGGGGAGCAGGAACCCTATTGTGAACCATTCATGGGAGGGATTTAGGTTGTGTGCTCCTTATGAGAATATAATGCCTGATGATCTGTGGTGGAGCTGAGGTGATGCTAATGCTGATGAACAGCTGGAGATACAGCATAATAGTGAGTTGTACCATTATTTCATTATATATTATAATGTAATAATAACATAAATAAAGTAACATGCTTGAATCATCTGCAAATCATCCTCACCCCCAACCCTGGGTCTGTGGAAAATTGTCTTCCACTAAACCAGTTGCTGGTGTCAAAATGTTGGGGACCACTGTGTTGGATTGTGAGTGGATAAAGTAAAACATAGCTATTCTGTTTGTTTGTTTTTCTCAGTTAGTAGGATTACATGCTGGTTTCCATCTGTGCCTTGCATTCAACCCCAAGCTCCTTGCTCCTATTTCTTTCATTCGGATAGCCTTCCCATGCTCTTCTCCTGCTATATTTATATTTTCCCTTTAAGCCCCTTCTCTGAAATGCTGCTTCTTCCTTGAAGCCTTATTTCTCTTCTCTTAAGCCATTGGGTCCAGTTATCTCATAAATGGGCACTGAGTAGTACCTGTCTTTTAGTCTCTCCATTGTAGGCATTCATATGTAGGTATGACCCATTCTACTTCTAGGTTAAGAGCCCAGGAATGTAGGAACTGTGTGCTTTGCATCTCTTCAGTATGATCTCTTCAGTTCTTAACACAGGAGTTCACTCCATAAATGTCCATTGAACTGGAAAAACTATTCCCTAGAATTTGTTTTGTAGAATGTGCTTAGTTTATATATGATTCAGCGGTTTACATGTTTTGTTATGCATTTGGCAGAGATTATGTGATTGCAGATTATATGACTGCAGAGATAAAGAACGTTGCTAGAGTCCTGTAGTCCTTTTGCATATCTTCAGCTAAAGCTTTTAATACATGAAAAACAACAGTGAATCATTATTACAAGTTGCTTTCTTCCTGGCAAAATTTTAGGAAAGCTTTTGGAGAAAAATGTCATATAACAGGATTATTAAATACATCTCCTATATGCTCGACACAGTTAGTGGCATATAGTAGATGTTAAATAAATAGGTTTTGAAGTGAGCGTTATTTTATGTTATATTTTGAAAGAGACTATAGAATTTATCCTTTCTTTTTAGAAAATAATTTAAAAGCTTATTTATTTATTTCTTCTATGACCAAGTGAGTGAGCAAGAGAGGCATCCCTAACAGGTTTTGATAGTGTGATCCACCTGGGCCTCGGTCAGCCCCAGATCATGGGCATGCATGTGCCCAGTGTAATCAGGGAAGTCTCTGGATATGAACCTGGTGAGTCAGCCCTTCAAACCATCATTGCGTTTTACCGCAGTGCCAACCATCCAGCCTAATTTATCTTTCTGTTTGGATCATTATAGGATCTTGTTCTAACCAGAACAAAATATCCTGGGACAGGATTCTGCAAATAGTTCATATCACTGTGTATCTTTTTTTTTTTTTCTTTTTTCTTTCAGTTATGGGGCCCTATGTGAGAAAAGTTCTGTGTGATGAACTGGGAGCTCCAGCCAATTCTGCAATAAACTGCGTTCCTCTGGAAGACTTCGGAGGGCAGCATCCTGACCCAAACCTGACCTATGCAACAACCCTTCTGGAAGCCATGAAAGGAGGGGAATATGGGTTTGGAGCTGCATTTGATGCTGATGGAGTACGTAGGAAAGTTTTCTGTCTGCTGACTCTTTACCATGTGATGAGCCAAGCACAGGAAACCAGAGAATTAGCAAACACATCTGGAGTTAACATGAACAGAGCATGTGTACCCTAACCGGCTCTGCATCTGCTCTTCTGTTTAATGACTAAATATTGCAATTAAATAGCCATAGCCTTTCTTAGGGCTGGATTAGCATTATGTAATAAAGGGGTTGATTTATTTTTTTTAAATCATGCAATAAATATTTATAGCTGATTTTGTTGAAAGTACACACCATGTACAGAAACTTAACTATCAATATCTTAGCTATAATGCCTGTTCTCCATTACATTTGGAGGAAAAAAAGAATGAAGTATAATGAAGTCAACAGCAGTGCGAGGTAGGAACTCACATTTCAACAAGCAGAGTACATTTCTATTTGTGTCAAGATTTGGGCCTTCGATGTTTAGGGACTGAGGAATGTTTCCCATACTCTCTTTGGCCTCATTCAGGTTGTTTTTGGTTGCTTGAATACATGATGGCAGTAAAGTGTCTGTGATGTCTGTGGGAATGGGCTGCTAGCAGCAGACACTTTTGTCTGATTATTTTCACACATTTCTTCCTTCAGGACCGTTATATGATCCTAGGCCAAAATGGCTTCTTTGTGAGTCCTTCTGACTCCCTGGCCATCATTGCTGCCAACCTCTCTTGCATTCCGTATTTCCGTCAGATGGGGGTCCGAGGATTTGGGAGAAGTATGCCAACCAGCACAGCCCTGGACAGGTAAGCAAGGCTATCACCTTGAAGAACTTGATGGCAGACATCTGATGTTAATGTCCCTGGTCAGCAGCTGACTTTCACTCTCTTCTGTTTCACTGGGAACTTGTTGAAAGCCTGGGAGCAGAGGGACATGGTATAGTAGCATGGAGCTTGAGTTTTGGTTCTAGCACTTCGTGGCCATGGGAACTTAGGAGACTTATTTGATCTCTGTGCCTCAGTTTTCTTATCAGTAAAATGGGGTAATAATGACATGATGTATACAGGGGTTGTTATAAGGTATGAATGAGGTAATTTATGAGAGACATTAACAGAGTGCCTGGTGTACAGTAAATATTTCATAAATGTCTAGGAATAAGCTTACTAAATATGAATGAGGAGGTGAAAAGAGTAAGGGAGTTTATTTCATTTTATTTTTGTTAAAGGTCACTATAGGGCATGCACATTTGCTGGAAGCAGACACACAGGGAAAGAGAGAGAGAGAGAGAAAGTGAAAAATCATCCCCTCAGGAGGGATGGCCATACCACAGTCCCTTTTCCTCCATTCTCCTCTTGGGATTTTGGGCAAGCATGCACACGTGCCAAGCGTGATTTCAAGCTGTGGTGTCTGGGACTTAAGTCTCAAAGTTGGCCATGTGGGATCAAGTATTTTATCCTCCATGCCACTTGAGTTCCAGGAGCAAGAGTTTTATGGTGACATTATATTATGTTCAAATGCTAGGTTGTATCCTTATTAGCTCTGTAAAATAGGGATGACACTTCATATGTTTGCTGTAAAAGTGAAATGAATACCACATAGAAACTGCCTAATTGGAGACCCAGCAGAGGCTCAGACGGTACCCTACTCACCTCTTCTGTCTTTTACCTTGTCTTACAAATAGGGAAGTTCAGAGTCTAATGTTCTATATTATAATAAAAGCAGTACATATCCATGGTGTAAAGCCAGAAAACACAACTAAGAAAATGTAAACCCCAGCCCCCCTTCCTTGATTACCTCTTTTAACAGGTACAGATTCCTTACATGATCTCGTTCTATACCTGTTATTAAAACACATAATATGCTATACATAAAACACAAATATACAATATATTATATATAATATAAAATACATAATATACTATAAAATACTACATATGAGCATATATACACATATATATACACATACATGAACATACAATATATTTGTCTTTTATAATATCAAAAAGGGATCAAAAGTACATAATGCTAGTAACCTGCTTTTATCAATGATCTCCAACTTCTTACTAAAACATTTTCATGTCATCTGAAAACAAGATCATATCCAAATTTCTTCTGAATGTCCCCAGAATATCTTTTAGAAATGTTTTTACCATCCAAAACCACATACTGTTATGTATCTTTAGTCTTTTTTCAACCTAATAAAATCCTTTCCTTTTCTTTTTTTACTTAATGACCATGATTGGAGACCTGACCTGTTGTCCTGTGGAGTCCCACCTTCTGGGTTGTATAATTGTTTTCTCATGGTATTATTCATTCATTTATGAGATAACATATACAGTGAAATGAGTAAACTTAAGGGTACAACTCAGTAAGATCTGAGAAATATGTACATATGTGCACCTACCACCCAGATTAAGATATAGAACTTTTAGATCAGCAAGTGGCATGGTAATTAATGCACTGGATCTCATATGGCTAACTCCATGGTTGGAGTTTCAGTCCCAAGGCTTGAAAAATATGCTAGGCACGTGTGCATATGTGCTGAAAATCCCAAGAGGAGAATGGAGGAGAAGAGATTGTGTCATGACTCTCCTCCCTGAGGGTGATTTCTTACTTTCCACTTTTTTCTGTCTCTCTGTCTCTCTCCAGTGAGTACACATGCCCTATGGCAAAAGAAAAAAAAAAGAAAAAAGAACTTTCCCATCACCCTGAAAATTATCTAATCCTTCATAAGCAGCCATTGTCATAATTTCTATTGCCATATATATGTACATTTATCTGTTCTTAAAACTTCACATAAATGGGATCATATACTATGTAATTGTTTGTAACGGACTCCCCCCCATTTAATATTTATGATTCATCCACATCCATTGCATGTGTTAGTAGCATATTTTTTTTCTTATTATAGTGTTGTATGCTAATGTATGAGTATATTATAATTTATTTCTCAAATACCCACATTTGGGTTGTTTCCAGTTATTAGTTAGGATGAATCATGCTGCTATGATCATTCTGTTGTAAGTTTTTGTGAAAACATCTTCATTACTCATGGGTAAAATGTCTAGCAGTGAAACGCTGGTCATAGTGTAGATATATGTTTAATTTTACAAGAAACTGCCAAACTGTTTTCCATTTTATATTCTTATTTGCAAAGTGTAAGAGTCCCAGTTGCTTCATATCCTCATCAGCTTTGGTGTGGGCCAGTCTTTTTAATTTTAGTTTTTATAGAGAGTGCAAAATATTATTTTATTGTGGCTTGGATTTGCATCATACCCAGAACTGGTGATATTGAGCTTCTTTTCATATGCTTATTGGTCATTTGTGTAAGTTCTTGTGTCACATATCCCTTCAAAATGTATTTGCTCATTTTAAAAACTGGGCTAATTAACCTTCTATATTCTGTATAATAAGTCTTTTGCCATATGAATGTAATACAAATATTTTCTCTCTGTATGTTGCTTGTCTTTTCATTTTCTTAATAGGTGAGAAAAAAGTTTTCTGTTTTTTGTTTGTTTGTTCACTATTGGGTGTGTGTGAGGGCCAGGGGTGGGGAAGGTGGGGAGTAAAAAATAACCCTTCAGGTGGACGGCCATATCACAATTCCTTTTCCTTTATTCTCAAGATTTTGGGCATGCATGTACATGTACTTAGCATGTTTTCCAAGCCACCAGGTCCAGGAATCCAGCTGTGCAGTCGAGCACGTGGGATCCAGCCGCCTTAACCGTCATGCCACCTGTCAGGCCCAAGTTTTCTGTTTTGATGTTTAGTTTGTTGCATTTTTCTCTAATTAATCACATGGCTATTATATACTTTTTTGTCTTCTAAAGAAATCTTTCCTTTCTTCTAAGTCAGAAAGATGTTTCCCCTGCGTTTTCTTCTAGAATCATTACAGTTTTAACCTTTATGTTTACGATGATTTAAAACTAATTTTCATGTGTTGTGTGAGGTCAAAGTTCACTTTTTCTCATATCTGATTATTTCAACGCTATTTATTGAAAATAATTTTCTTCCCCGTAAATAGCCTTGTTTTTTTGTTGAATATCATTTGACTATTGATATTTGAATCTATTTCAGAATTCTGTATTCTGTTCTATCAATCTATTTGTTGATCCTTATACAAATGTCATACTGAAATTAGGTAAATCTTCTACTATGGTTTTCTTGTCAAATGGCAATATACATATATCTTAGGTCCTCTGTATTTCTATATATTTTATCAACATGTCAGTTTCTATTCCAGAGCCTGTTAAAATTTTGATTGGGATTGTATGGAATCTATTGAGCCACTTGTGGAGAATTGTAATTAAATAATATCAAGTCTTACAATCCATAGATGTGGTATATCTGTTTATGTTTTCTTTATTTTTTCTTCTATGTTTTATAGTTTTTAGTATAGAAGTCTCATACAATTTTTGTTAAAATATATTCCTTAATATTTTCTATTATTTTATGCCATGGTAAGTAGAATAGCTTTATAAATTTAATTTCCCAGTTGTTTGCTACTAGTAATAAGAAATACAATGGATTTTTTGAAATTGATCTTGTTGTATTCTATCACCAGGAGGGGAAAAATCGCATAATTTTTAAATGCTTTCCACTTTACCTGTATCCCTCAGAGGATACTGACATCAAGTGCATGATAGTGAATCAAATTAGTTTAAAATTCTTGGCTAGTGGCACCAAAGAATAGGAGTGTGATTCCATGTTATTTTCCATTTATCTTTGCTTATATCCTTTCTTTAAAAAATATGCAGTAAAACTGTAGAAAACAAAGCAAGAATGGGACCATCTCTAGAAAGTGAGAACACAAAATTACATACAATCCTGAGTGTTACATAGATTAATATTATGGGAGTATTTAATAACAACATTTTATACTTACATAAAATTTCATAATCTAAAAAGAAATTTCATAATACATTGCATAATTTAGAAATTTCATTTCACTTGATCTTTTTAAACATTTAGTGAAATTTGTGAGGGACATTACTCTCCCCATATTAAATATTGGGTCATCAGAAAAAGTCATGATGCATTTTTGCATAGAAAAACATAGAAAAATATGTCATGACTTTTCCAGCGACTCAATATATGAACTAATGATCAGAGAGGTTAAATGACTTGTACCGGTCAGGGAACTAACTGGAAATTGATTGAGGATTTGAAACGGGTCTTCTGATAAAGTTTATCCTGTATCTGTTCTGTAATTACAATTGGATCGGTAGGATCCCTGAGAAATCAGTTGAGAATCTTGCCCGACTCTTGGGTAACTACAACTTCACAAACCATGAGTAGGAGAGGCTGGTTTCATTCTGACAACAAAAACCATTTGTCCTCTTTTCTTGTGGAAATTTCCCAGTAGTTCTTGATTTCACTTTATCCCCCCTTCCCAATAAATCTCTGTTTTAGTCAGAAAACCAGAGGCCTTGCTTAGAAATTTCACAAAGGACCTGTTCTGATATGTAAGTGACCATTGAAAAGGATTATTCATGCTTGCTGGTTGGGATTCAGAATTCTGTGGGGCTCTGACGTGGTGATTTGTTTTGGGTATTTGATCTGTTGTGTAGTTCCCAGGTGGATTCTCATGATGGACACTTTATAAGCGTCTTTCTTCCAAACAAATGCGGCCTCACACTTTTGATCTTGACATTGGCTTCCTTTATAACTTATTTTTTTTAATTAATAAAATCATAGGAATGTGCCCATAAATGCCAGGCTCTGGAGGAATAACAACTTAGTGGATGAGACACATTAGACGATACACTTGCCTCAACTTCTGGGTTTCCAGAATAAGGAGGAGCCTGCACCCTTGAAACTGATGAATAATTCAGACAAACCTTCACTGTTCACAGATAATAGTTGTTCCCTGTGGGAAGACTTTCAGTGTCTTTAGTTTCTACACTCACAGTGTCACTAAAACAAGGATTCCACTTAGCCCAGAAAAATACAGTTTCAGCCTTGAAAATGGCATTCTTTTGGGCTTTGTCATTTTTAATGTGTCTGATTTGTGGTTGCAGATGAGTCTGTTGCTGAAAACATTTGGGTTCAAATGACTTGAGAAGTAAAGCACATTCAAAGTATATTTGTGGCCTGAGGTCCGTCTCCACCCCACACGGAGGTATTAAATAATTGTCTGTGTCATCATCCTTCAATAATATTTATGAAGCGCCCATCTATGCTTGGGGCTGTGCCGAATGCTGTACAAAACAAGGCAAACCACACGCAGGCTTGGGCCCTCCTCATTAGAGTTATTTACAGTCTTCAACCAGGCCAGTATCCTTGAATACAGCCAAAGGGGCCAGACCCAAGAAGTATGTTTTTAATACAAGGAAGGCCGTGTAAGGTCCACCACCCATAAACATGGTGGTGAAGAGAACTGGTGCCCTTCTGTCCTCTGTTTTCTCTCTATAGAACCTCTTTTGTCACTATTAATTGAAGATGGGGAAACTTCAAAAAGTTTGTAGGAAGTAGTAGTTTAGGGATTGAACAGTGGTATGGCAGTAAAACACATGCTCTGTGAGGCTGACTCTCATGGAATGGTTCTGGGTTTATGTCTGGGCACCTCCCTGAGTATTCCAGGCAAGCACATGTCCATAATCCAGGATTGGCAACGGTTGGAGGTAGATTGTGGAGACAAGATCCTGCTGGGTCTCTATGTCTCTCTCTGTCGCCTATCTCTCTTTCTCTCTCATCATGCAATAAATAAAGAAATGAAATACATGTTTATTTTGGTAAAAAATTTTGAAATCCATGCATACTTTTTTCATAATACACATTTTTCATGAATGTGTATTTTTGATGACCCTCTCCTATTTATTAAAAAGTTTCCATGCCTTAGACATGGTCCCATGCCACAGTGGAACTTTTAGTTAAATGGGGAAGACAATAAACAACAAGTAAACCAAAACTATGATAATATAACTTGTAGCACAGGCGGGGACAATGAATTTGGGTGCAGTAATTGGTGGGTATCAAACATCCTGCTAGGATACGGTAACTAAGGAGGAACTCTCAGGAGCTTATAGTTAGGGCCCACAGATCATAAGCAAGGAGCTGGAACTGGATTTGATGTTAGGGTTAGCAATGGCCCATACCACATATGAAAATACTTAATTCTCAGAATGTAGTCTACAGCTAGCTGTTGCCAATCCCCAATCTAAAATATGTACCATAGCTTTATCTTAAACACACTCAGCTGGTCATTGGAATTCAGACAGTGTTAATCCTGCAAGTATGCCAGTATCTACTGATCTATGGTGACTTTGGTTCTGACCACATCCTATAGATCTGTGTTATTTCATCTCCCAGATCAGTCATGATAGACGACAGTAATGGGAGATAATGGGAGAGAGAGTGATGTGAGCTAATATCTACTTACTCAGTCTCTCATATATTGTTTCTGCTGCAGAATAATGGGGATTATTTTGCCTCAGCACATAAATATGTTCAAGGGTCTCTTATATTAAAGCAATAGAAAAAAATAAAAAAGCCCTTTATAAAGTAGTTATGTTGCACAACTCTTTATAGCTGATTCAGTTAGGATCAAGGAAAGAAAAAGATGGCATTCTCAAAAGGGAATTACTAAAGTGAATTTAGGGATAATAACTTAAAAACCTGGTTCATAGAGGTCTGAGGAGGTTAAGAAAACCAAAAAAGTCAAGAGGAAATGGAGAGGTATCCTAGGGCTATCAATATGAGGAAGCTGTTAATACCCTTGGGACTGAAGTAATTATAGCCTGGTTAGGTTTCTGGTTATGAAAGATGGGCTGTCAGACAGGAATCAAACTTATCAGGGAGAGAGGTATGCCTCAACTTCTCTCTTTTCTCACTCTACAATTTCCTGGTTGTTGCCTCCTGTTAGCCAAAACTAGCTGGAAGCCAGAGGGTAGCCTGTGGAGTTCAACCTCCTGGGAAGAGAGCAGGGCATTGAATGAAATGGGGACACCAGGGAGGGAAGGAGGCAAGCAGAGAACAACCAGCATGACTGGCATAATGGCCGATCCTTACTGTAATCTCTACTAGCCCTCTCCTAGTCTTCTCCTTGCCCTTCTTTTTGGATGTAGAAAATTGTGCTAATTATTGGACACTCCTTTTAAAATTGTTCTAACGGAACAACTATTATATTATAAAATTAATGTGTTTCTTTTTTCTTTGATTTCCCTACCATAGACAGTCACAAAAATGTGTTTATTTGGCATTCTTTTGTTTGCATATAATGTTCTATTTGCATATATTTAAAATTATTATGAACTAGTACTATGTAATAGATTGTATTTGATTTCGTCCTTTTTCCATCAATGACTATGCTTTAGGATCCTCTCAGCAGCCATGTGTGCGTCGAGGGCATTGCTTCCAACTGCTGCATGGTAGCTACTGGTGTGTATCCATGACATTTTGTCTCTTGATTCTCTCAGCTTTGAACACTCAGATTGCTGTCCCTTTCTGCCGCATATAGGCTGCTGTGGATGTGTATGAGAATTTCTTCCAGATGTATACTCAGGAGCAGAATTGTTGAGTCAGAGGAGAGAGACTTAATTTAATCAATTTAAATTAGATTAAATGTTGACCCGTCTGGTAGATTACACCCTGGAACGCCTTGTCTAATCTTCTTCCTTCCACTAGTTCTTGAGTTCTTGTATCTTAAAATTTAGGTCAACACTTGATGTTGTGTAGCTTTCTAATTTTTTTTCTAGTAGAAAAGATATAAAGCAATATACCATTGACAATTTTTCTTTCTTATATTGCTTATTAGTTTGAACATCTCTTCACAGGCTTAAGAGATTTGGGTGATTCCTTTTCTATTAATAGTTGCCTGTTCTTCTCCTTTGTCCATTTTTCTTTTTTTCATTATTATTATCTATATATTTAATTGTTATACATCATTTAGTTTTAAAAGAGATTTTATTCAACATGATATGCACCACACAGCAGGTGAGTAGAGAATACTATACATGACATTACCAACAGGCAACTAACCATATCTGTGTCCCACAAATGTCTTACTTCTCCATTTTTTCCCAAATTTCCTTCCTGTACTCTTTCCCTCTCCCACTCTCCTTCCATTTTGTTCCCAGTGTCCATAACAAATTTCAATGCTTTTATGTCCTCCAGTCTTTCAGTCTTTACCATAGAGTGTAGACAGTCAGTATATGTTAAGTGGAGATATACAATGTCTCTGTTTCATAGCCTGACTTGCTTTGCTCAGTAATAAATCATCCATGTTTGTCCACTTTCTATCAAATGTCAGGGTCTTGTTTTTTACAGCTGAATAGTATTACATGGAGTATATGTGTCACACTTTTTCAATTCATTCATCTGTTTGTGGACATTTGGGTTGATTCCATGTCTTAGCAATCATGAATAATGCCACAATAAATATAGATGTGCAAGCACTTTTCTGACTGAGCGTTCTCCTGTCCTATGGGTAGATACCCAGGAGTGGAAGCACTGGATCATATGGTAGTTCTATTTGAAGGTCTTTGAGGAATCTCCATATTGTTCTCCACAGTGACTGGACCAATTTACATTCCCACCAACAATGTAGGAGAGTTCCCCTTCCACCACATCTCCTCCAGCACTTATTTTTTTTTGTTTGTTTGTTTGTTTTGTTTTTTAATTTTTGCCATTCTGGATGGGGTTAGGTGGTATCTCATTGTGGTTTTGATCTGTATCTCGCTTATGATGAAGGATGTTGAGCATTTTTTCATATGCATTTTGGCTGTTCATGTGTTTTCCTTCAAGAGTTATTTATTTAGCTCATTTCCCCATCTTTTAATTGGGTTAATCTTTTTCTTCCGGAGAAGCCGCTTGAGTTCCCTGTGTATTCTGGTTACCAGTCCCTTATCTCAGGCATAGTTAACAAAATTTTTCTCCTACTCTGAGGGTTGTTGATTCACACTAACTACTATGTACTTCGCTGTGCAGAAACTTCTTAATCTGATGTAATCTCACTTGTCTATTTTGGGGATTATTGCTTGTGCTTTGGAGATCTTGATTAAGAAATCTTTGCCTACCCCAGTGTCTCCCAGAGTTTCCCCAGTGTTTTCCACCAGTAGTTTTATAGTTCATGGTCTTAGGCCTAGATCTTTGATCCACTTTGAGTTGATTTTGGTTAATGGTGACAGATAGGGGTTCAGAGTCATCTTTTTGCAGGTGGATACCCTGTTTTTCCAGTACCATTTGCTAAAGAGGTTTTCCTTTTCCCACTGTATTGACTGGTACCCTTTGTCAAAGATTGGTTGGCTCTATGTTTTTGGGTTTATTTCTGAGGTCTCTACTCTGTTCCATTGGTCTTTGTGTCTGTTTTTGTGCCAATACCATGCTATCTTGATTTTCACAGCTTTGTAATATATTTTGGAAGAGAGATGCCACCCACTCTACTCTTGTGCAGGATGGCTTTGGCAATACGTGGTCTTTTATGATTCCAGAAAAATTCTATGATTCTCTTTTCTAGATCTGTGAAGAATGTCTCTTGTAGTTTTATAAGGATTGCATTAAATATGTAGATTAATTTGGGTAGGATTGCCATTTTGAATATATTAATTCACCCAATCCATAAACATGGGATGTCCTTCATCTTTTTTGTGTCCTTTTCAATTAAAAAAATATTTTCATAGTTTTCCTTATAGAGGTCCTTAACTTCCTTGGTTAGTTTTATTCCTATGTACCTTATATTTTTTCTGACTATGGTAAATGGGATTATTTTCTTCAGTTCTGTCTCTGTCTGCTTGTTACTGTGTATAGAAATGCTATAGATTTTTGTAAGTTAATTTTCTATCCTGCCACTTTACTGTATGCATTTATTACTTTCAGAAGTTTTTTTGTGGATACTATTGGATCTTCTATGTATACAACCACGTCATCTGCAAACAGAGATCCTTTGTCCATTTTTCTATTTAGGTGGCTTCTCTTTCTCCTCATCTTAGTTCTCTTCCCCCTTCTCCTTTCCCCTTCTCATCTCTTCCTTCCTTTTCCTCCTCCTTTCTGATGGATTAGAAGTTCCTTATATCAATGTAATTTAGGTATTAGAGCCTTATCAGTCTCAGGCTCTTCTAATTTTCATCTTTTTTTGTTAGATAAAATTTTGCCCCTGGGGGCTGGCAGGTGTCATCATGGTTAAGGGCCCTGGACTCCCACATGGCCGTCTGTGTTTCAAGTCTCAGACCTTTCTCACTCCCCCGCCTCCTGCCACTCTCTTGTCAAATTTAAATAAACAAATAAATAAAGTTAATTAAAATAATTCTTAAAAATTTTTAATTAAAATGTTGCCCCTGATCTATATCTAAACTGATATCCATAGACATATTGCTTATAGACAACTCAAATTTACCATGTTAAGTAGCAACTTTTCAGATATTTCATAAAGTTTTTTTATTTTGTGTTTGCTATCTGGGTAATCACCTAACATCCAAATAATATGCCTTTAAATAATTCTAGACTTCTAATTATCCCTCATTCCCAGTGTACCACTGGTTACTGGATTCCGTTTAAAAAATCTTCAGATGTTTCTGAACTATTCTTTCCTCTCTATGTCTACTTTTGCTTTCCTACTTCAGGTTCTCATGATCTTTTGCTTAGACTATTGCATAGTTGATGAACCAATCTCCTTCCCTCCAGACCTCTTCTTCTTCATTCCATATTCTGGACTGCTCCAAGGGCAATTGTTCTAAAGCACAAATTCATGCATCTCCCTCCCTTGCTTAGAATTGGTGACTTTGAATTCCTGCAGAAGGAAATCCCATCTTCTGAGTTTACAATCATGCATAACCTCCTGATGGTGAACACCCTCCTGTCCGCACTTTTACCCTGCAATCTGGACATGTCATACTGTTTATAGTTCTCCAGTTTGCAGTCTTCTCCCCCTTCTGAGCCTTTGCACGTGTTTCTCTCCTTGAAATGTGCTCCCTTTGCCCAACCCCGTCTTTGTTGTTCTTCCTTATCTTTCAGGGCTTGAGTCAGGTATCACCTTCTTGGAAATCCTCCTTTGATATCGTGTTCCCTTTACCCCTAAGCAGCATGTGGAACTTGCTCTTCATGGATCGTTTTATCACAATTATCATGGGCATTGAAAACAGTTATGGATCTGTTTCCCCAGTGTGCTGTGAGCTCCCCAAAGGCAAAGGTTTTATTCAGTGCTTGGCACAAAACAGGTTCTCCATAAACACCAAATGAATGAGATTTCTTTCTTTTGTTGACGTATTATTTTGGAGAAAAGTAAACAGAACTCCACAGATCTAATCATACAGTTCTAAAAGTTAACTACTATGAACCATCAACATGCTTCTTTTGATTTTTGTACAAAGACAAATTTGGCAAAGCTATCACTTGATTTAAAGGGAAATATACCTAAGTGATAAAAAGAAATGAATGATGAATAATTATACAGTCTTTTTTTTTGGGGGGGGGTGTAATAAAACCGTACCTGGGGCCAGTCCATGGCCTGGAGGTTGAGGCAGCTGCATTCCATTTGGCGGAATGCATGTTTGAGTCCTGGACCCAGGGTTTTAAAAGCATAATGGGCACACGTGCATACATGTCCCAAATCCCAAAAAAGTAATGGAAGAGAAAGGATTGCTGTATGACCATGCCCCATGGGAGTGATACTTTAAAAAATCCATACCTGATCTTTGGTTTTATTTATATTTAGGCAAGTTTGCAGTGAGTTGTATTTTTGTAATGATATATGGGTAAAGCACTTAGTACATATAACTTAATCAAGATGAGATAAAAGGAAGCAACCACAAAGCCATTTTTTCCCTTGAGAATAACTAAAATTCATCACAACCTGAACTTAAGTTCAGGGTTGTTTATTTCTTGCTCTGGTAACTAGGATGAGGAATGCATTCATTCCTGGGACACATACAGCATTCCTAACGTTACCTTCCTCCAGGGTTTTTGTGTTCACCTACTGGAAAGGATGCTGAGAATGGCTCAGGTCTGTTATTCAATATTTCCAAATGTTGATGTCTGATGAGAAAGTGATCTAATGCCCCCAATTAGTAGAGATCATTTATGTATTTACTGACTAGAATTAGGAGTGTAAATGAACGTTTAAGACTAGAAACTGTGGGAGCTTTGGAGATACTGGATAAACCATCTTTTGTTTAATTTTTCAGTGCTGTCTTAGGTTTCTTCTATCTAAACTAGTCAGGTAAACACTTGAAAGAACATTAAATTACCTGAGTTTCAAGATATATAGGGAGTCTTCAAAAAGTTAATGAAAAATGCTTATTATGAAACAAACTATACACGGATTTCAATTTGTTTTGCACCAAAAAAGTTTATTTGTACTTTAATGCAATTTTCCACAAACTTTTTGAAATCCCTTGTATAGTCCTTATCAACTTCCAATTTGAATGGAAAGCTGAACCACTTTTAGAAGTCGGTTTTCTCTGTCCTGCTTTATTTGCAAGGACTTTTTGTCACTCTAATTCTGTCTCTGAAAGGGCAGTGTTATGTTAACATCCTATTTCAGTCCTTCCACTGAGCTGGCTCTCCTTGGACTTTGGTAAGTTTCTTAGACCATCAGTGGATTCATCAATGAAGGAAGCTCCTTAGTATCACCCTGTGTGATTGAGAGTTGGAGGTCACTGAAAGCAGGAGTTTCAATGCCATCCAGTCTAGAGCATGTAACTAAGTGATATGCCATTGCTCTCCATAAGAACATTGACGTCGTGACCTGCCGTTATCATCTCAGTGTTGGCTTCTGGAGGATATGTGTGGTTAAATAACCTCTTCCCTTTATTCCTTATGACTTCAGGTATTTGTCCAATTTAAAATCAGTTGCATTGGCTACATCAAAGAGGTATGAAGCTACTTTTTGGGCTAATAAATATGTTCTGTAGTTTGGTGATGTTGATAGTTATGATGATAGTTATGTATACATTTCTTAAGACTCCTGGAACTATACACTTTTAAAGCAAATTTTGCTGGATGGTATGTGTGCTCACCAGGGAGAGACAGAGTGACAGAAAAAGGAGAGGAAGAAATCACCCCTCATGGAAGATGGTCAGATCACAATCCCTTCTCCTCCATTTCCCCATCCTTTCGGGATTCTGGGCATGCACATATATACACTCAGGATGTTTTTCAAATTGCCAGATTTGGGACTTGAACTGTGCAGTCAGTCATTTAGGGTCCTACTTTTGTAACCACCAGGTCACAGGCAGGGCCACGTGGAACTACATACTTACAAGTGGTAAAAAAATGATGAGACCAGCAGTTGGCGTAATGGCTATGTCGCTGGACTCCCACGTAGTCGACCGCAGTTCGCGTCCCGGACCTGGTGGCTTAAAACTCACACCGGGCATGTGTGCGTGCGTGCCCAAGATCCCGAGAGGAGAATGGAGGAGAAGGGATTGCGGCGTGGCCATCCCCCCTGGGGGGTGATTTCTCGCTTTCTATCTCTCTGTCTCTCTCTCTCTGTCTGGCGAGCGCACGCGCCCTATAGCAAAAACCTCTCAAAAAAATGATAAATTTTATTTTATTTAAATTATACATTGATAAAAATAATCAAACCTAATTTATTTAAAAAATAAAACAAACTACCTCTCTTGGGTCATCCTTTATGACGAGGGTCAGGAATCATCACTCTTTTTGAATGACTCTAGTTTCCATCATAGAGGTTTGCATTTACTCAACTGCCAATAAACATTGACTGGGTTCAGGTTAGTTAAGTGGTTTCAGAATTACTGTCCACTGCTTTCCTCTTTGAGGTGGACAAGAATCTAAAGACTCTCATGTTCTTTGGAAAAATCCTAACTTATGTTTAGAGTTGAAGGTGCTGAGATTGCATGATCATTACTCAAATTTTTCCACAGTATGAAAGATACACAGAAGAGGTTAGACCAGCCTAACTCTGAGCCATATACTTTGTCGAGTTGCCAGAGAAGATTGGCACTTGACAATGCATTTTTGTAAAATATGTTTTTTATTTAACTTTATGTATTTTAATTTTGACCAGTGAGGGGTGGAGAGAGAGAAAGAGATAGAGATAGAGATAGAGAGAGAGAGAGAGAGTAAGCTGCCAGATGTCCGGGACACAAACCATGGTTGGCCATATGGGAGTCCAGTGCGCTTAACCACCATGCCACCTGCTGGCCATGACAATGCTTTTTAAATGAAGAATAATGACAAGTCATCTTATGGCTGAAGATACTTCTGGAGTGAAAGTACATTGCATTTTTTGTGTATGCTTCATATTTTGAAATAGACTTTGTAACTCTCACTAAAAAATAAAAGTTTAAAAAAAGATTATTATTTTATTTTTAACTTTCAATCATTATGTTTCATTACAACGTATCAAGTGGATATCTGATCTTTAATATACTGTATATTGGTTCAATCAAAGATATTACAATATGTATTATCATCAGGAGATAATTTTCCATTTTTTGGTGCCTTAAATGTTTTTTTTCTTTCTTTTTCCCCTTGACTCTCTTCCTCTTACTCTCTGCCATTTCCCACCGTCCTCCTACACTGTCGCTGGTATCCACAGTTGCTCTCCATGTCTTTATACATTCCACTCTTTCCATTTCTGCCATGGAGTGCAGACATTTAGTATATATTGAGTGGGGACATGTAATGCCTCTCTTTAATAGTCTGGT
Source organism: Tupaia tana (assembly GCA_026018925.1). Classification (NCBI taxonomy): domain Eukaryota; kingdom Metazoa; phylum Chordata; class Mammalia; order Scandentia; family Tupaiidae; genus Tupaia; species Tupaia tana. The sequence continues at coordinate 33,302,289 of JAKSZU010000013.1, read as the reverse complement.
TTGCTTTGCTTAGCAGTAAATCTTCCATATCCATCCACTTTCTATCAAATGCCAGGGCCTCATTTTTTTATAACTGAGTAGTATTCCATAGTGTTTATGTGCTGTACTTTTTCAATCCATTCATCCGTTTGTGGACATTTGGGTTGGTTCCATGTCTTAGCAATTGTAAATAATGCCACAATAAACATGGATGCGCAAGTATTTTTCCAACTGCGGACATTCCTATTCTTCAAATAGATACGCATATGAAAAAAAATGGATTCTAAACTACAACTTCAGGATAGTGTTAAGCTATCTAACTGTTCACATCTGTACTGAATATCATTGATTTCACTTTACCCATTAGGCTGAGGGAAGAATGATATCTAAGAGTGAATCAAGAAGCTGCCTGAAAGTTTTGCCTGCCCAGTTAGGTGTTATTATCATTATTATTTTTTAGTATTTACTATTACAATGTCTTGTTTTGATTGTCACACAAACCTTCAGAAGTATTCTAGGCAGGCACTATTATTGACATCGTATTTATAGAAAAAAATATGCTGAAGGTTAAGGACTTTGCCAAAGGCCACACAGCAAGAAAGAAGCAGTCAAGACTGGTACCACCAGATTGTCTGAGTCAACTCTCATAATCTGTTTGCTGTTCCTTATTGTTGAGAGGAGGAAAAGTTCTGATTGTATCTTGAGTAAAAGTAATTTGTGAGGGTTGGTGTGAGGGTTGAGGTGGGAGGAGGAACTTATGTTGCCCAGAGTGGTAGATGACATCGGGCAAGCATAATTAATTCAAACCCACGGTGTCTTGTACTTTGACCTTGAACACGTCACTGCTATTTAGTAAAACTTGGGAAGAAGCAGTTCCTGGCTTTCACTGAAGTCTTCCAGGAACATGTTGAGTAGAGTTCAAGGTGTGGTTTGAATTTTATACCCTTGCTTCAGGATCTGCTTGAAGTTGTAAGATCGTCATTAGCAGCTGCACCAAAAAGCATTAGTCAGGTTTCAGCAGCTTTTCTCTGTTACAATCTGTGTAAAGTAGGTTAAGCAGATAGGATTCCTTCTCTCTATGAGTGTTTTACCTGAGACTGACAACACTGATGATCACAAACATAAAAGATACTGTTAAGTACAATGGGTTCCTTTAGCAAATAGTGTATTAGCAGCTTGATATAAGATATCTATGCCTAGAGAAAAAATAAAATTAATCTTGTCAAGCCCTATCTTTATCCCCTACATAGGCAAAGAAGGAATTCAGACCTGAGCATCCGTTCATCATCTCTCTGATCAGGTTTCTGCCTGAGGTTTTAATTTGTCATTTGGAATTCGAAGCTTTTTAAAAGTCCCTGATTATATCGGTGGTTTATATTTCAGCATGAAGGAAAGGTCTTGGGTGAGCTGGGGCCTGTATTTGAGAATTCAAGATCTCCAAAAGGACTCACAGAGAGATTGTGTCAGTCAGGATCTTTGTGTGGCAAATGAGAGCAAAGTAGCTGAAACAGGCCTAAATGGTGAAAGAAAAGTGTTGGTCCAGATAATGGAAGTAGATCTGGCCTCGGGTGAACTTGACCCAACCACTCAAATGATACTACCATTTGACCTGGATATTCTTCTTCATTTGCTCTACCTTATAAGGTATCCCTCTCCTCTTCAGATTTCCCATGTCTGGCTCTCTAGGCCACAGTCTAGGCAGCAAGTGTCTATAGGATTTCTAGACCCCATGCCCAGTACCATCCTATAAGAATCAAGAGACAAAGCTTTCCTTTCAAAGAAACTAAAGCATCATCCTGAGTCTTGACTGAGTGGGGTTTATACCATCTATAATTAATTAATTCACCACTGGGGATTGGGTAGGCCAACATTTTTTTTTTTTTTTAGAGTTTTTTGCAAAAGGGCATATGTGCTTGCCAGAAAGACAGAGCAAGACAGAGAGACAGAAAGTGAGAAATCACCTCCCAGGGAGGATGGCCATGCTGCAATCTCTTCTCCTCCATTCTCCTCTCGGGATCTTGGGCATGCATGCACACGTGCCTGGCATGAATTTAAGCCACCAGGTCCGGGACTCGAACCATGGTTGACTACATGGGAGTCTAGTGACAAAGTCATTATGCCAACTGCTAGCCCCAGGCCAACATTCTTCAGCCCCATCCCCCTTATTAGGTAGAGCCAGAAGGAGGGTCATCCCTTCCCAAACCAAATGACCAAGAACAGATACATAGATGCATTTGTCCTTCATCATGATGATGAGGCATGATAGAGAGCTAATTGAAGCCTAGACTCCCAGTTCTTCCACACTGAGGCATGAACCTTAACTAGTGACCATATTCAGGTCCTGTATCCTCCAAGTATCAATAGATCATAGGGATCAAGGGATGCTCCTTGCTGTGGGCAACCTCACATGTCAAAGCACAGCAAAGCTTTTAGAAAGGTTTCTGTGTGAACCTCGGATATATGCATTTCATAGCTTTCCAGATGACCCTGTAAGTAAGTAACGATTGTTAATTTTCTTCAGCTCTTCTTTATATGTATATTGAACTTTTTAGTTAATGGCTTAGGAGGAATACATCTCACCTTTTTATTAATATTCTGTCAAGTTGTTACAAATGAGAAATTCTTTGTTCACGCTATCAAGAATGCAAGTTATACTCTGGAAATCCCATCTCTTTAGAAAAAAATTATTTCTGGGAAAATACAGAGTTTATTTTATTTTTCTTTTAACACACATCTGTGTCTGTCTGTATACTGGCTAAAAGACTTTAAATCCCTAAAAAGACCTCAAACGTTTCTCCCTATCACTAATTCTGATGATAGGGGCTTGATTTTGCATTGTGCATGCATCCCATTAAAACATATAATTTGATTTGTGTGCATATTGTAAACATTTGTCCATTTCATAATCTGTGTAGCGGTTCAGCCAAAAGCTACAAAAGTAAAATAAAAGAAACACCATGACCGAAAGATTTATTCTGTGATGTATGTTTGTAAGGATGAGAGGATGGAGGAGGGATTTGAAAAGTGGATTTCTTTGTTGCTGATGTAACACTAGTTTCTTCCTTTCTTAACAGTTATTTCAACCCCAATTTATTGTTATAATGGTTATTTCCTGCTTTTATAATGACTTAAATAATTATACGCCTTTCTGGAGTCCGTTTATCTGCAAAGCCATGAGCCAATTCCTCTGGTACATTAGGGAGAAACTTGGGGGGTGGAAGTATGGACATTCCTCCCCAAATGAGGCTTCTTTACATGAATCTTATCTAATTAGGTGGATGCCAGGAGCAGGAGAAATTTGAGTGAGAGCCGATTCAGGTAAGACCATTTGGATTTATAGAGGAAACTTACATCAAGGGCAACTCCCAAAATAGATCAGAGACCAGAGGCTGAGCTATGGCTGGGTGCAAATAGTTAGAGAAAGATCTCACGGAGATGCAATAGAAAAGGAGATGTGTGTGATGGCACATCTGGTTTTACCACCAATTCTCATTACTTGTCAGCGCCTCATTCTTCACTTCTAGAGGGGCAGTAGCCAGGGCTGAGATGGTGGCTCTTCTCCACAGAGCTCCAGGGGCCCACATGCCTTATAGCTCATAGCCCTGCCTCCCTCTAATGCAGCCCTTGTCCTCAGGGTCCCAGACAGTGGGAGTTCCACCACTGTGTCTGCATTCTAGGCAACAACTGGAGGAGATGATAAAGAAGGGCAGAGCACATACTTGATCTTAAAGGAGGTTCACAGAAGTGGACCATTGATACTTTTTGCTTATATTTTGTTGGCCAGAACTTAATGATACAGCCACACTTAGCTCCATGGAATCTGGGATATGAAGTCTTCATTCTGATTGACCATGTGTCCGGGTAAAAACCAGGGGTTTCTAATTAAGATAGAGGGGGATAATAGTTATAAAAGGATAACAAGAATAAGTTTAAATAATCTCTTAAACATTTATTTAGAATGTGGTAGTTTGTGAATGATAGATTTAAAATATCTCTAATCTTTAAAAAATTTTTTTCTTTAGACGAAAAAATTTGGGATGATGATATTAACTATAATGATGATGATATTTTTGATAACATGATGGTGGTGATGATGAGGAATAGGAGAGGCAAGAGGAGATGGAGGAGAAGGAGAGTAATAATAGCTACCAGAGATTCTAGTCTATAGGATATAGCAACTCATAACTCAATAAGGAAATCAATATAATGTCCCCCATTTTACAGGTCAGTAAATCAATACTCAGAGTGGGAAAATCCCACTGACATAAAACCAGTTCTTGTCTATAGAGTCAGATAATGAGAATTGTATTTTTTGCTAATGGAAATACTCAAGAAATATAATATATAAAGAAACATGGGTTCATTAGTTGAGAATTCTGGGGGCTGGAAGGTCTGAAGGTGTACAGACCAGCCTGCAGATGGCCAAGGATGGAGCTGTGTGCAGAGAGGGGAACTGCAGGCAGATCTCTCTTTTAAAGCAATGAGCTAATTTTTTTTTTTTGAGAGGTTTTTGCTATAGAGTGCGTGCGCTCACCAGAAAGACAGAGAGATAGAAAGTGAGAAATCACCTCCCCCAGGGGTGTTGGCCACGCCACAATCCCTTCTCCTCCATTCTCCTCTTGGGATCTTGGGCACGCAAGCACGTGCACCCGGCATGACTTTAAGCCACCAAGTCTGGTACTCGAACCACAGTCGGCTATAGGGGAGTTCAGCGACATAACCATTATGCTAACTGCTGGTCCCAAGCACTGAGCTCTTGTGAGAACAACCCCTTCTCAGGAGAGCTAGAACTCACTGGTCTCACAAGAGAATGTTACTCTAGTCATGGTGAATGACTCTATGATGCATTCCAAAAACCAATCCCTGTCTACTAGGCATCTCCACCTCCCAGTATTAAATTCCAAAATGTGAAACTTTGGGGGGCAGATCGTCATCCAAATCATAATAGATTGGGAATAAGATTTTGGGGAAGCAAGGTGGTTTCTTCCTAGATCAGATAGTGTTAAGAGTGAATAAAATTCATGCTTACCCTCAAAAAACTTATGGTTTAGTGAGAGTCAGATATCCGTAGCAGTTATGATACAATGCAAGGAATGCCATGAGAGAGGCAATGAAGGTGTGAGAGGAAACCACTTATGTAGGCCAGGACTAGGTGGAATCAGGACTCTGGCTGAAACTGAGGTTTCCTCTCTAAGACTAGGAATGCTACTCATGGGAAACTTTTGAATGAACTTCTTGGGAACACAGACCCATCTTCTTTTTCTGCTCTGAACATAGTGCTTTAACCGTAGTAGTTGACCTATGAGAGATGAGTCAGATCAGGAAAAGAGAAAACATACAAGAGAAAACCATCTCTTGTAACAAGGCACTACACAGTGGCGTTAGGGCATGGGCTTTGGGTTCATGAAGACCCACTCAGGTCCCAGATTCACTATTACTAGCTGCAATATAGGGAAGTTAACCAATTTCCCTATGCCTGAGAAAGGTCCAGTGAAAATTAAAGTCCTTGAACTTGTCAAATTGTCGTGCAACTCAAATGGGATGGTGACTATCCAATGCTTAGCATACATCAATGGATATAAGCTATTATTATTACTTATGTAACAATGTAGTCCACCTTATTTTTTCTCCTTCATCTGATTATTCAATTTTACCTAATTGTTTATTGAAGAAAATGCTATCTCTAAATCACATTCCTGGCAACTGGAAGTAAAATGTTCCTATTATGCTCTCTGGTACTGAGTTGAGAGATGTGAGTTTACAGAGGCCTTTCTGGTAATAACTGATTCCAGTAAATTATCTCATGCTATTTCCTACATTCTCTTCACTTGGTGTTCCTGACTTCCTAAAAGAGGAAATGGTACACTGTTGAGAGTGGCCGAATTTTCTCCACAAACTGCTGACTTTTTCTTAATTGATGAAATCATCCTTTGTTGATGGACTAATTTTTACAACGTTTTTAAAAAAATATCTTTTCAGAGCTCTCTCTGGGCCTTACCTATACCCTGCCCCTATCAGTGCTACGTATCTTTAAGCCATCAGCATTCAGTTGGTCAAGGTAACCACTTGTCAGAGACTTATAATTTCTTTCTTTTTTTAAGAATTATTTTATTGAACTTTATTTATTTAATTTGACCAGAGAGGGACAGAATGAGAGAGAGAGAGACAGAGAGAAAGAAAAGTAAAGTGAGAAAGCAAGCCACCAGGTCTGGGACTCAAACCATGGTTGGCCATGTGGGAGTCCAACGACCTTAACCACTATACTACCTGCCGGTCCCCAGAGACTATAATTTCTCTAAATGACTTTAAGGGCCGTTTCTAACATGGAAATGGCACATAATTCTGTGAAAGAAAACACAGTATCCTAGACCATGCTAAGTTGTTTAGAGGTAATGGACACAGCGAATGGAATAGTGAGGCTAAGGAGAAACCCAGTTGTGTGGAGGCCCCAATCTTACATGTGGCTCGAAGAAATTCAGGATGCTAGTGTGTTCTTTGGGGAGAGATTCACAGTTTGACAGGAAACATCTGCTTTAATATGCTCCAATATCAACAAGATCGATGCGGTAGGAAACCTGTTGTCACTGTGTGGGTTCCTCTGCTCAAGCCAGGGCTTGGCCTGAGATCAGGGCTGTTTGGATAGGCGGAACAACATGGTCCCATTTGTAAAATATAGACATAACAAGCAGCATTATTTGAGAATGTCCTGTGGCTATTTCTCTATTTAAAAGGAACTGTTTGCCTTCTAAACCTGCCTAGCCATCTTTGTTTTTTTTTTTCCTCTCTCTTTCCCTTCATGTTTTTCTTTCTAAGCACAGTTCCCTTCTGGGTTTCACTTGTGAGTGTACACTTTTCAACCTTAATTCTTATTTGAAAAATGTATTTATTCATTTTATGGGAGAGAGAGAAAGAGAAAGAAGCACTTTCAGCAGGGTTTCATATTGAGACCCTCCTTCCGGCCTTTCCCAGCCAGCCAGGATCATAGGCATGCGTGTACCTGGTTTGTACAGTTCAGCCTGGGAACTGAACCCTGATCTTCCATGTGACTTTCAGCATCGCAGAACATTGTATGACTGCCGTACCACTGTGACTGGGTCACAACCTTAATTCTACCATCACATCTTTCATGAGTAAGAAAGGATGCTCATGGTGGTGACTCTCAATGAAGTAGGATTCAACCCAAAGATATCAAAATATCCAGGAAACAACTGTGCACACACACAGACTTTCACATTTACACTCATAAAACATTTGAGATTGTCAACCACACCTAAGGTCTATCTGCCTCCTTTCCTCACCTTCAAACTCACTTTCCTACAATTAATACAAGTTGTTGTTGCCTCAGTTCTCATTATTTGAAAAAGTTGAGTTGGTGTCTGAGATTTAAAATTCACTTCTATAGAATTCAAAGAATTCAAAGCATTCTTCTCTCAGTGCCTCTGTGATACTATGGCTTAAAAACATACTGTACTCTAATGGAATGTGAAGTGTGGATTCACAGCATTGAGTTCACATTATTATTTCCACTACCATTTTGAAATCCCCATCATGTCCCAGACATTATGAACACCATTAAAGAAATACAGGAGCAGGTGTCTTAACAACAACAACAATAACCAAATCCCCCCAAAAAAAAAAAACAAAAAAATAAACCACTCTCATATTCAGATAAAATCAAGATAGTTTTTCAGTCATTATAAAAGAAATTGTAAAGGCTATGTATTATATTACCAGACTCCACTCAGACCATCACATGGAGTAAATCTAGGAGTTTCAAGATTCTTTTTCCTGGGTCCTAGTAATGGGTCTAAATGAAAAGCAATGATAGGATCTGCTTCTGGTCACTTTCTCTTCTAGATCTCCTGCTTCCTACCTAATGACTTGAAAGCACATGTGCTCTAAAGTTGGTCTCACCCATCATGGACAGCCTCATTCCCCATCTCTTTACCAGCATCCTCTGCTCTGGTCAGGCTGGCATCCTCACTGTTCTGGGCAAGATACTGTGCCCAGTACAGAGGGACGGTCCGTAGTCCAGGAAGAGTTACAGACAAGTAACAATCACCAAAGTCATGGTTAAGGTACATCAGTAACACAAAGAAATGAAGTATCGGCTTTGCCTAAGATTGGAGGATGCCGGGCAAAGAAGGCTTCAGAGAGGAGAAGGAATTTGGAAAGTGTGCTAAAGTTTGAGCAGAAGATTTGGAGAAGGGGAATTTGTGTGGTAGATAGGAAGAACTGAAAGGACATGCCAGGCAGTGGACAGCAGTCAGCAGAAGTTGTGGGGCATAAATGATTGAGGTACATGAGGAGACTGATACGAGCAGTCCTTCTGGGGCACGTGTCGCAGAGGTCATGGAGGTACACATGACCCGCAGATGGAGTGCCCAGTTACAGTGGGATGTAATGGTGCTGGAAGAGTGGCCAGGGGACTGGATATAGAAGGACCACTACGTTATGTGCTGGTGTCTGGTCCTTCATGTCATGGGGAGCCTCCTCTGGATCTTCTTGTATTCCCTGCAAAGTGTGCCTGGATTCCTGTCCACTTACTCACCTGTCATTCAAGACCTAGCACTATCTAGTGTCCCATTGCTCTTCACACACAGATGGAAAACCTAGACCAGATTGAAGACTGAAGACCTAGACCTGGGCTGAGCTCTGGGCAGTGTGGGATGTGCCCATGACCCTCGGGGAAGGAACTGAAGTGAGTGTTCTGAGAGACTGCATATAGGGAGACCCTAAAGCCAAAGCCTGGTGAGTGGGCACCCAGTAGGGAAAAAGCCAGCAGGGGAATTCAGGGGAGAGAGTCAGGACTGGAGCTAGGCATATCTGACCACAGTCAAGGGATTCAAAGCACAGCTTAGAACCTTGAGGAATCCCTTGGAACATGGACAGAAAATGTGGACACTTGAAACTGTGGCCTTCACCGTGGATGAAGAGCTTGCATATAGGGACAAGAGTCAACTTCACTTAGCTATAACCCAAATTTTTTTTCTTTTTCATAAAATTTTCTTCATTTTCACCTGATTGGAATATAGTGCTCCCTGCTAGTGTTGCAGAGCACTTTGCTTGACTCTGTTTATACTTTTAGTAATTAAAATATGCCTTTCTTTATGGTATTTTGTGTTTTTCTTGATTATAAACTTGTTAAGGCAAGGGGTGTGTGCATAGCTTTAAATGGCCTTTTAAATATAGCATACATAAATACATAGATTAAATTTTTGTTTAACTGAAGTAATTTTGTCCTCTTTTAGAATGGCAATTGTGTTTCCTGGAACCTAGAAACTGTGGCCAAAGAAGTCTGTATTGCTGTCATGATTTTAAAATGACTGGCCAATTAGATGTGTATTGAATGATGTCCAAATTATAAGTGAGTGGACTTGCTATCAGACCGAGATAAATTAGCCATGCTTATGGGAACATGTGGGATCTGAGGAATTCCTTCCATAAATGCTCTGCCTATCCAATTCTTGGTTAACCAATGATTCTTTACCATTAACAACAACCATCAAAAAAACTTACATAGTAAGAGAAAAGTAACTATAGGTGAAGTGTTTTCATCTAAGAGGGTCTGTGCTAGCTGTGATGGATGGGCCCATTGGTATTCTTGCACTGGTTGGTGCATGAAGACAGCTGGTGTGCCAGTACCCCAGTTACCTTGCCCCTCGGGGAATCCTGAGGTGTGTGTTCTTCACAGACTCCCAGAACAGAAGGCCCATGTCGGATGAAATCACCTACTGTGGTAATTGCCTTGAGAACCCGACATTTACTGGTTTCTTTCCTTCCTTGTCTTCTCTTCTTCCTAGTGTTCTCTTTTCTCTCTCCCTCCCCACAAAATAAACTATGTGCACTTAAATCTCTGTTCCATGATTTAAGTTTACTTCTGGGGAACCCAAACATGTATGTAAAGTGTATGAATCTTTTCTCATCTGAGGCTGAGACATATTAAAATCCCAACAGTTTTCCCTACGTATTCCAATTATTTGTGCCTGGCTTATGAAAAATAGGAAATGAGAAAATTATGGCCCACATACAAACTACCTAATAATAGTGGGATAGCTCAGAAATGTGTCGAGCATAGGACTTTATTTTGTTTCCCTTCAAGCAAGCAGTATTAAAGTGTGTCTCTAGCTTTTGGGCAAGATTTTGTTGTTTTGTGACACCTACTGCTGTGCAGCTCCATTGAGGAAAGAGACTTGATAAAGCTAATAAAATATATGTCTACCAGAAGGGGAATTTTATCTTAAAAATGCTATTTCCTCTTCAACTCTGAATGTTGGCATTCTTTCGTAATAGGGTTCGACAGGTTGGCTGGAAAGCCAGGGTCAAATACCAATGGGAGGTATGAACACTGGCAAGGTCAGGTTCAATGAGTCCAGCATCCTGCTGCTAAACTCTCCATACTGATAAGATAACCACTCTCTGAACCCAATGCAGGCCTGCCGGTCTCTTTAGGAGAGCTACGGCAAAGCTAGATGAAATAGGTACAGCTTTTCAGTGAAGTTTAGCCGAAGAGCCCATGATTCAAAGTTTTCTAGTCAAATATGGTGAGAGAAAGTGACAGAATGGCAATTAGAGGTCCCTTACTTAACAGTGGGTTATGTTTTTATTCTCAGGCCAATCTTGCTGAGAAGTATATGTATGAAGCTCTTTATTCCCCCAGATCCCTGTCAAATAAGGCAGACCTTGGAGAAGAAAGACTGTGCTCTCCTGGGCCCTGTGGGGGAAGTGTGAAAGGCTTGCATTATGTTTCTGTTAGAGGAAGGTTTTGATCAATTACCATGGATGATCCATTTCATGGAGCATTGTGCTGCAAAGCCTCTTAGTTCCATTGTTGGGAACAATATTCAAAATATAGGCTAGGCATTTTAACCACTAAGTTATCTTATGAAGTTTTACTGGAAAATAGTGCATTGCCCACCCACTCACTTAGAAGAGGCTAGAAAGCCTATCAACACTGCTAAATCCTGAGTCAACATCTATCTTTAAACCTACTAATTTTGGGACCAGCAGATGGCATAATGGTTACATCACTGGACTCCCACATAGTCGCCCATGGCTCGAGTCCCGGACTTGGCGGCTTAAAAAACTTATGCCAGGCACATTGTGTGCATGCCCAAAATCCTGAGAGGAGAATAGAAAAGAAGGGATTGCAGCGTGGCCATCTTCTCTGGAGGGGGTGGATTTCTCGCTTTCTGTCTCTCTGGCAAGTGCACGTGTACTATAGCAAAAATCTCTCTAAAATAAATTTTTAAAAATAAGTAAATAAATAAATCTACTAACTTCAGCTGAAGCTACTGAGGACTTACTCCTGTTTTGGCTGTCATGAAAGATCATTCTTCTATGTTTCCATCCAAATTTCCTGGGATTTGATGGCATATGCCAGACCTTGATGGAGGCCAGGAAAAAGCCTTTTAGTTCTGCCTCATTTGGGCGATGTCTCTTCAGCTGGTGTATTGGGTTACTTTGATTTCACTTTCCGTGTTATGGAAACCTCTGGCAGTAGCTGCTCCTTGCTTGGCTTAACTTCACTTGAGACACACGATCGCCAAAGCCTTCTCTGATACCACCAGGGATATCTTCTGCCTTTGATCCTCCTTTTTGCTCTGTTTTGTTCTGACAAGAGTTGGAGCTGTTCTTCTTGGAGTCCCAAGGGCCTTTCTGTCCACTTGTCCTTCTGTCTGTTGCAGCCCTGCATCACAGTCTACTGATAGTCACCTTGTGCCCAATCCCATTTTGTGTTTGCTGAATTTTACCAAAGGCATCTTAAGCTTGTATCATATCTGCCTGCTAAACCAGAGTATCCCTATTCACTGGGCAAATAAACTAAAATCATACTTGATTTACTTCTGTGGACATGGAGGAAGGGACCCCTTGGGGTTTCTGTCGCCTCTGCAGGGCTTAGACAAAGGTATCCTGGGCTCAGAACCCGACTCTGCGCCTGCACTCAGCTGTACAGACAAGTGGTATTATTTTTAGCTTGAAGACCTTTTAGTGAACATCCTGCAGTGTTGAAGGTGTGAGAGAGAAGTGCTTTGGAAATCAGACTCTGTCACTGATAGCTTGTCCTAAACTGAAAAGGTGATAGGAGAAAGGATGCTTTGTTTTTAGGACAGAAGGAAGCTCTGGTGCTTCAGTTGCCATTGTGGCCTTCCCCCACAGTTCTCACCTTGCCTCTGCTTACTGCTTGGCAAGATGACTCACTGCTTTTAACTGGCTTGCGCTTCAAGGCTGTGAGTCTCTGTATCTACGGTGGCACCCCACTTAATCCTGTCTGAGCTCAGGGGAGTCAGTCTTATCAACTGGCAACAGCGGGAGTGAGATATGACCAGCCCCCTTCTCAGTCCCTTTCTTCCTCCATCCAGTTCCCCTCCTGCCTGGTCACCACCCTAAACCCCCTCCTATCACCCCATAGCCTCTTGATTTAGGTGTCAGAGTTGGAGGGAGGAAGGAGGTGTTGGGAGATGAAGTTCAGAGAATAAAATGATACCATGTGAGGTCAGGCTTCTTTCTGTGAGATTTATAGCTGATTGAAAAAGGAGAAAGTGATAAGGATCCGGTGGCCTATTTTACAGTGGTTGTAACTTTCAGCTGATACTTTATCAAGTGTTCCCATCCTCCTACACCACTGTATACATGGACATAAATCTCTGCTTCAGGATTTTGACAGAAAAATTAGATTAAAGAAATCTGATGGATGGAACCAGCAGTTAGCGTAATGGCTATGTCACTGGACTCCCAGGTAGTCGACCGCGGTTCACGTCCTGGACCCGGTGGCTTAAAACTCACGCCGGGCACGTGTGCGTGTGTGCCCAAGATCCCGAGAGGAGAATGGAGGAGAAGGGATTGCGGCATGACCATCTCCCCTGGGGGGTGATTTCTCGCTTTCTGTCTCTATGTCTCTCTCTGTCTGTCTGGTGAGCGCACGTGCCCTATAGCGAAAACCTCTCCAAAAGAAAAAACAAAAAAGAAATCTGATGGAATAAATATGACTAGATATAACACATTATTGATCTCAGTTCCATAGCTTATGATTATTATTTTAAAATTATGAGTGAGATGCAGGTTTTATGACATATATTCAGTTGTTTGAGAAAGAAATAAAGGTTATATGGCTTAATTTTTTTGTTCATTTGTTTGTTTTCATTTTACAGCTGTAAGATTGCTGGCAATTTTTAGTGAACAGATAGTCCTCAATTTAAAATGAGGCTATGTCCTGAAAATCACATCTTAAGCTTGTATATCATAGCTGCCTGCTAAACCAGAGTGTCCCAATTCACTGGGCAATTTGTTACAATAAGTTGCAAATATTATAAGTCAAAGATATATTGAGTGTGCCAACCTACTGAATATCAGAGCTATCTTTGCCTACCTTAAATGTGCCCAGGGGAACCAGCAGTTAGCATAATGACTATGTCGCTGGACTCCCACGTAGTTGACCGCGGTTCATGTCCTGGACCCAGTAGCTTAAAACTCGCGCCGGGCGCATGTGCGTGCGTGCCCAAGATCCCGAGAGGAGAATGGAGGAGAAGGGATTGCAGCGGGACCATCCCCCTTGGGGGGTGATTTCTCGCTTTCTGTCTCTATATCTCTCTCTGTCTGGCGAGCGCATGCGCCCTATGGTGAAAAGCTCTCCAAAAATAATAATAATAATAATAATGTGCCCAGGACACTTACATTAGACTACAGCTGGGTACACATCATCTAACACGAGCCCTTTATACAATAAAGTGTTGAATATTGTATATAATTTATTTAATACTGTACCGAAAGTGAAAAACAGGATGGTTTTATGAGAACTTGAAGTATTGTTTCTTCTGAATGTGTATTGCTTTGTATCATTGTAAAGTTGAACTGGGATAAGTTGGGGACTGTCTTTTTATGGAGTCTCTGTTATTGGACATTTTATGGGCAGAACTGCAAAGCACAATGATTAGGTCTTCACCCTTAGGATAGCTCCTTCTCTTCCATTGCTACCACCAGCCAGGTGTCTAGAAAGGGAAGAGCATCCTGGTTGGGAAGAGTTGATGGTGGGGAAGTTTTGGCCATGGTCAGAGTGGGTATTGCATCAGACTGAGCAGTGGCATTTTTGAAGCTAAGGTAGAAGAAGATGTATGTGAGAGGTTCTGGGGAAGAAAGGAGGACTGTGGAGGATTCCACAACATTTTACACATCATCTGAGACAACTGTGCTTAGAAGCATTTTGTGGAAACCAGTATCCACTGCTCATTCTACTTAGCATGTAAACGCTCTGCATCTGGCAATGTCAGTTGTCCAGACCCTTGTCCTCTGCATGTTCTCAGCACCCAAACAGAACACTTTCTTGGTGGAAATAGGAGAATTTTCCATGTCACATCCAAGGAAGTCTCTTTTGCAGTAGATGGTCTTTTCCTCTCTATGAGAATTCTTCAGGACCTAACTGTGTTGAGAAATTCCCAACCTCTCCATTCTGAAGAGTGCTAATGCTATTGAAAGATGTCTGTTAAAGTCTAATTCCCATCAGGCTGTGAATGCTTCACCTGGAATGATGTTGCTGCTGAGGGCTTATAGTCCCACTTACAGAGGCTTTCCAGGAGTATGGAAAGAGGCTTGACCCCAAGGTTTGGAGCTGTCAAGCACTTTCTGCCAATGTATTACGTTGTCGAGGAAGTCATGACATATTTTTCTTTGTTATTCTATACTAAAACGTGCCATGACTTCCTCGACAGCCCAATATACCAAGAGGAGTTCTGCTGTTTGATGGGGTCTGCCATTCCTGCTGTGCTGGCCCAGGCTCACCCCTACCCTTACCTGGGGGCTCAGAAGACCATGGAGCTGTGTTACTCCCGGCACCCACCTCTGACATGTGATGAGTCTCAAAGACAGTCAGAACTGCTTTGTTACCCCTGATTTTGTGAGCTGGAGAGTCAGAAATAGGTCACGTCTGAAGAAAAATCCTCTGATTATGATCTTGAATACAAACGAAGGAAACTAACTATTTGAATTGGTGCTGTGGGCCACTAGGCTTATATTATCTACAAGGAATATGAAAACAACCCTGCTGGGGCCAGCTGGTTTATGGTGGTTAAGGCACTGGATCCCACATGGCTAGCAGTGCTGTTTGAGTCCCAGACTTCGCAGGTTGAAAAACACACCAGGTGAGTGCGTGTGTGCCCAAAATTTTGAGAGGAGAATGGAGAAGAGATTGTGGCATGGCCATCTCCCCTGGGAGTGAGGGGCGCTTTCTCACTTTCCCATTCTCTTTGTCTCTCTTTGGCAAGTTCACACACTCTATGGCAAATTAAAACAAACAAAAAATGACTTACTGATCTTGAGCTTATTCACTCAGAATGCATGCAAGATAGATACAGGTATTTATCGTGATATATTTCAGGAATAGTAGACCATGTAAAGAAATAGGGAAGCACTTTGTATATTGTCATGTACTATACATATGATCACCGTGATGAATTTTTCTTAAAGTGGTGAGTTGAAGCATAAAGTAATTAAGAGAAGCTGCCTGTTGGCTGTGATTAATTTGGTATAGCCTTTTTTATTGTCTATAGCCAGCTCTGGTGCCTTAGAGCCTGTAACTCCTACTCTGTACACCTGTGACCGTCGGGCATCCCTAGGTGGCAGACACAGCAAGTAGGTGGTGGTTAAAGAATCCAGGACTCCAGACCTGAGTCTTTGTTGCTAGTGAGATACCTTAATCTCTCTAAATGTCCTTGTTTGTAATGAGGAAGTTAAGATATGAACTGCCTCGTGGGTGTTTGTGAAAGCTAAACTAAAAATGCACAGATGGTTTTGAATGTGCTTTGAGATAGTCAGGTGTTACAGAAGTGTAAGGTATGTTGGTGACCTAGAAGCTTCAAGAGAAGTAACACTAACCTGGGATTCACGCTTTGTCTCTGGATGGTATCTTCTCTGCAAGGCAAGTCTGATGAAAGATAGTCCAGTGAATAACGTGATGGTGAAAGATGATCGATGAATAAAGTGATGTGTGTGTGTGTACATGCGTCTGTGTCATGTCGGGGTACATGGTGTCACAAACGAGAGACTGAATGTGTACTGGTCATCCTTCGCTGCCCTTCCCCTACTCTGCTCTGTATCTCTGGGAGCTCCGTTCCCTAGGACCCTGCCACAGTGACTTCCTCTCTCACTCCCAAGGTGAGGGGCTAGGTCCTGCATGGGCTCCCCTTACTGTCCTTGTAGTTCTGGAGGTTGTGGCAGTTTCCCAATGTTTAACTGCAGTGTTCTCACTTTCTTCTGTTTGATTTCTTAGCTCTTCTGGCTCCTGGGCAGTGATTCTCCCCATTACACTTCTTCTGTTTGAAATATTATACCTAGACTTGATTCTGCTCTCTCACTGGACTCTAATACAAGATTCTTACTTCACAGATGGAGATTAGATTAAGACATGGGTACCAGCAAGTTGTCGAGAAAAATGATAACATAGAATTTAACTTTATACTGTTAATGAGAGATGTATCTGAAACAAAGTGATTTAAAAATGGCTAAAAGTAATAGGCAAAGGGACCGGCAGTTAGCGTAATGGCTATGTCGCTGGACTCCCACGTGGTCGACCGCGGTTTGAGTCTCGGACCCGGTGGCTTAAACTCACGCCGGGTGCGTGTGTGTGCGTGCCCAAGATCCCGAGAGGAGAATGGAGGAGAAGGGATTGCGGCGTGGCCATCCCCCCTGGGGGGTGATTTCTCGCTTTCTATCTCTCTGTCTCTCTCTCTGTCTGTCTGGTGAGCGCACGCGCCCTATAGCAAAAACCTCTCCAAAAAAAAAAAAAAAAAAAGTAATAGGCAAAGATATATAAAAAATTATAAGCCAAAAAATAGAAAAAAATCGAGGTAATAAAATGTTAAATAAAGTCATAAAATCAGTTTTGTTGATTTAAAATAACTCGTAAATATTTATATATCAATGAACAGCATCAAAATATATAAAGAAAAGATTCTTAGATATAAAATTGGGGGGGGGACTCTGTAATGGTTGGAGATCTTAATGTAATTCTCTTAATTTTTAAAGTTTATTTTTATTTATTTCTTTCATGAGAAAGAGAGAGAAAAGGATAGGTATTCCCGACAAGGTTTTGCCATGCCATAATCAATCCTTCCTCCAGCTTTCCCACCAGTCAGGATCTCAGGCACATTCAGGCATGCCTGGAGTGTACAGATCAGCCTAGGATCTGAATCTGGGTCTTTCAAATGTTCCCAGTATTGTTCAGCAGCACCACCCCTCCCCTCACACACACACACACACACACACACACACACACACCCCCCTCTAGGCCTTTACAGCTTTGGCTGAGCCTCACCTTTATTTTGACAGACCAAATATGATGAAAAATCCCCAACAAAAATAAAATAATGATTTTTCGACCTGACATTTAATAGCACTGATTGGCTCAAAAATTCCTATCTGTAATAGATGGGATTTAGGAATGATCTGGGTGCTTTGTTTGTACAGCAAGCACTCAGATTTTTTTCCTTAACATTTATCTATTTCTTCCAAGCAGAGGGAGACAGAGAGAGAGAGACCCCCAACAGGGCACATCATTATTCTACTGCAGCCTCAGCCAGCCGGGACCTTGGACATGTGCATGAGCCTGGCATGCACAGGAAGTCCTGGGGGCATGAACCCACTTCCTTCCCACATGGTGCCAGCATTGCAGAGTGTCACGTTCCTCGGCTCCTATTCGTGCTGAGTTATGTTATTGGGAGGCACTGAAGGAAGTTACCAGGTGTGGCTCTAGTGCTCCTCCCTTTCCTCTTGGTAGCAAAACCAAGGGGAGGTTCTGTCCTTGTTGTGATGCGCTTTTCCCTTGTTCATGTAGAAGAGTAAAAAGATAAACGTGTTGATGAGATAATTAAAGGAAATACGTTAGCACACCAATAGATGTAAAAGAGCACAGAATAATCCAAATTTGTTCAAATAAATGGTAGAAAGCTCCTTTGAATGGAGACTGCTCTAAGGAGCAGGAATGAAGAATTTTATGAAGTCAGGTGTATATCAAGGATGGCATGGAGAAGTGATATTAGATTCAGTTCGGTCATTCTTCAGGTCATGGCGTCTCTTGTGAAATAGCACAAAGCGTATGAAGTCAGTCTCTCTTGCTGTCTCTGCCTTTCTCTGTCTCTTTCTGTCTCTGCTTTTCTCTCTCTCCTTTGGGGGCCAAGGACCCTGAAGACCCTTTGTCATTCCACAGTGATAAGCAATTTCCATCAAATACTACCATTTTATTCTGAGCGGGCAAAATGTGGTGTGCGCACACACACAGCTCCACTTCTCTTCTTCCCTCCTTGCCCTGAGAGGAGTAATGTGCACAGGAAAACAGGACAGTAATAGGGAGAATTTGCCCAGAGAGAGAATTAGCTGAATTTGAGGTAGCTGAGTTTTACTTCCAAACCCATCCAGATGTCACTACTGCTAGGACCCCTGACAAAATAATTAGACACAGTCTGTGCCCATGTCTCTTCTATCTTCCTTTCAGAACACTCCTTCCCTCCTCCCCCTACCTACAGCTGCCTTCCAGACCTCAGACCTCAGACCTCAGATGAACAAGGATAGGGAAGTGTCTGGAAATTTTTCCTATTAGGAGCTGTGGACAAAACCTGCGATGTTTAGTGTAGAAAGGAAATGGTTCATGTGTAGGGGGAAAAAAACACAAACCACCACCAACAACAAAACAAACCAACCAAAACTCAGACTCTCCTACTATATACTCACAACACAGATTACTTTGTGATCCCAAAACATGTGAATTTCTTCCCACCAGCAAGCAAGCAATCAGTCCCACAGTGGACACCAGCTGGACATCCTTTGATTCAGTTCAATTCTGACTCTATCTATCTGGACATAGTATCAGGTCCGACAGGTGGCAGACAGTCCGAGAAGACTGCCTCTACTTGAGACACCAGGCACAAGTCCAGGCCTCTGGAACTTTTGATCAATCAGCTATGAGTTGGGGTTCACATAATCCCTTCCTTATTTTCAAAATTTTAATTCAATTAATTAATATTTTATGAAATAAAAAGAAAATTTTGACCCTAGGGTGAGAACCTGCCCTAGCCTCTTAGCCAGGATCATAGACATCTACCATTGTACCTAGCCTGATTAGATTGGGCTGGGAACTAAACCTGGGCCTACTCCTCAGGATCCTGAGCTAGCTTATAAGCTCTCAGTATGCCCTTCAGACCAACCCAGAGATCTCAACCTGAGGTTGGCCATATGGCCTCTAGCACTGCAGTTTGGCATACCGTAACCTGTACTGCCAGGCCTATAAAAGATATTTTGAAGAATACAAATAAATAACCAAGTGAGATGCATAGAGTGAGGTCCAGAAAAGTTCTGAGTGCAGGATCTTCTGCCCCTGTGGGGTCGAGGCACACCACCCTCCTGACTTGTGGATGAGTTTTTGTTTACCTTCCTGTGAGCTTCCATGTGTTCAGCTATCCAGAAGCTTCGTAAATCCTGTCCTTTTATGGAGAATGCAGCATAGGCCTGATTGATACATGGCCAACCATGTACAAATGTGATTAGATAATGCTGATAGACTGAGTGGGGAAGCCCAGCAAGGCCTATCAGTTCAGATTCTTCATGGTCTCTCTGTGTAGCATTCTTCGTCTGGAATGAGGATCTTAATTTCCTTACATCCAGTTCTATGGCCTGCCTTGGGGAACTTAAGGAACAAAGGACAAAAGGCGAATAGTGATGAGACAAGAATTATGGATGAAAATCAAAAAGCATATATGAGAAGACTTCAAAAAGTTCAAAGAAAAATGGAATGAAGCATGAGATTATTTTGGTGCGATAGATTTTAAAATTTGTACACATTTTTTTCATAATATGCATCTTCCATGAACTTTTGGAAGACCTATGTATGTCATAATAACACA
Organism: Tupaia tana; assembly: GCA_026018925.1. Classification (NCBI taxonomy): domain Eukaryota; kingdom Metazoa; phylum Chordata; class Mammalia; order Scandentia; family Tupaiidae; genus Tupaia; species Tupaia tana. The sequence continues at coordinate 33,282,424 of JAKSZU010000013.1, read as the reverse complement.
ACTCAACATTCCATTCCTTTCAAGTATTTGGGACACTACTTGTCTTAGTTCATTTGGGCTGCTATAATGCAATACCATAAACTGGACAGCTTTGAAATGACAGAAGTTTATTTCTTATAGTTCTGAAGCTGGGAAGTCCAAGATCAAAGTGCTGGTAGATTCAGAGCTTGGCTATTTCCAGGTTCAGAGATGGCTCTTCTTTTTTTTTTTTTTTTTTTTTTTTTGGAGAGGTTTTTGCTATAGGGCGCGTGCGCTCGCCAGACAGACAGAGAGAGACAGAGAGATAGAAAGCAGGAAATCACCCCCCAGGGGGGATGGCCACGCCGCAATCCCTTCTCCTCCATTCTCCTCTCGGGATCTTGGGCACGCACGCACACGCGCCCGGCGTGAGTTTAAGCCACCGGGTCCGGGACTCGAACCGCGGTCGACTACGTGGGAGTCCAGCGACATAGCCATTACGCTAACTGCTGGTCCCAAAGAGATGGCTCTTCTTGATAGTCCTTCAGCCATTAAAAAAACCAACAAGGCCCTGGAATTTGATAGAAAGTGGACGAATATGGAAGATATGTTGCTGAGTGAAGCAAGTCAGTCTATGAAAGAGATACATTATATGTCTCCATTTAACATATACCAACTGTCCGCACTCTATGGTAGAGACTGAAAGACTGGAGAACATAAAAGTATTAAAAATGGTAACGGACACTAGAGACAAAGTGGAAAGAGAGTGTGGGAGGAGAAGAGCATAGGAAAGGAAATTTGGGGGGAAAATGGAGAAGTAAGACACTTGTGAGACACAGATATGGTTTATTATCTGTTGACAAGGATGTGTATAATAGTCTCAACTGGGCTGAACTGAGATTGAATCGTGCTGGGTAAAGTCTCTTCACAATCTTAAAAAAAACACAATTTGTGTTCACATCCAAGTGACCATTAAATATTTATAAATATTAATCATATCCTTGACCATACAGTAAATATTACTAAATTCTTTTTAGAGAGAGATTTTTGCTATTGGGAGCATGTGTTCACTAGAGAGACAGAGGATGATAGAGAGACAGAAAGAGAGAAATCACTCCCCAGGGAAGATGGCCGTGTTGCAATCCCTTCTCCTTCTCTCTCACTCTCCACTCCTTACCCATTCTGACTGGGGATGGGGGTGTCTTATGGTGATTTTGATTTCCATCTCCCTTGTGATGAGGAATGTTGAGCATTTTATCATATGCTTTTTGGTTCGTTGTATGTCTTCCTTAGAGAGTTGTCTGTTCAGCTCATTTGCCCATCATTTAATTGGGTTGATTTGGGGCACTCATGCTCACATGCCCGGTATAAGTTTTTAGGCCTCCGGGTCCAGAACTGGACCCATAGTTAACTATGTGGGAGTCCAACAATGTAATCATTATACCATCTGCCGGTTCCAATATTGCTAAATTCTATTATACAGGTTGCATTTTCAACTATGTTTCACTACAAGTAGAAAGTAAAAACGAGTAACCAAAAATAATTTATAAAATTAAAATGAAGAATACTGTTCTAGGGTATTAGACAGTGGTACAGTGGTAAAATGGAATGTCTTCAAAAATGGTTACTTTCCTTCTCTCTCTCTCAAAAGCGAGAGAATCAGCACATCAGGTCTTATATCCAGAGTAGGATGAGGTGGGCACTATGGTTGAAGTGGATTCTGGGTTGAATGACCTTCGATTTCTTTATGAGAAATCCTCTCAGATTCCCATTTTCAATATACCTAGTGATTAAAACACTTTAGAAAAAATTGGAATAAATGCTCCTTTCTTTTAATGACTTTTTTTTTTTTTTGCCAGTGGTCAAAATTTCCAATCCAACTGAGCACACAAATGTATTTAGATCTCTTTTAGGTATCCTTTAAATATGACAGGGCCACGTTGTGTTTCTCAAAGCTTCAGTTTTTACTGTTGCTTCCTTTCCATTTAACACTTCTTTACTCAAAATCGCAGGGTGATAGCCTGACTGACAGGCACAAATGAAGCAGTTTAAGTTCTTGAAGGTTTGTGGGAATCATTAAAAGATTCAAAGACTGCAACTAGCAGTTAGCATAATGGTGATGTCGCTGAACTCCCATGTAGTCTTCCGCGGTTCTAGTCTCGAACCCAGTGGCTTAAACTCACACCGGGCGCGTGTGTGTACATGCCCAAGATCCCGAGAGAAGAATGGAAGAGAAGGGATTGTGGCATGGTCATCCCCCCAGGGGGTGATTTCTTGCTTTCTGTCTCTCTGTCTCTCTCTGGCGAGCGCACGCGCCCTGTAGCAAAAGTCTCTCTCTCAAAAAAAAAAAAAAAAAAAAGACTCAAAGATGAAAAAAAAAAAATTCTGGGTCTGGTAGATTGGTAGATGGTGTGGTGGTTAAGGTGCTGGACTCCCACGTGGGCGACCATGGTTTGAGTCCCGGACCTGGCGGCTTGATTTCTCACTTTCCCTTTCTCTTTATCTCTGTGATAAAATAAATAAAAAAAAAAAAATAACAATTTTTTTTTAAAATTCTCAAACCATGTAGTTAGTTGACACCATTATCACAGATTTTACAGAAGGGACTTCAAATGAAGAAAGAGATTGAACTATAAAGAACTCTTGTAAAATCTGACACTTATGATTTCTAGTTGTCCTTTCTATCAAGACCAGTCTTTGCATGTCCAAAGTTGACCTTTTTTCTCATTTCTTGGAAATGTTTAAACAAATGTCTGCTAACCCTTCAGCTATTCATTTGCTATTCACTAAAAAAGGAAATTTCTTATTCTGAATAAGTAATTAATGAGAGAATTACAACAGGAGATTTTTATTTTTGTGGGTTTCTCTGTATATTCTTTCTAGTCTAGGTTGCTTTTACCTCATTTTCTGCCCCTTGACAGGCAAAAGGACAAGTTTAAGAGCAAGCAGAGTTATCAAAACTGCTACAGGAGTGAGAGAAGAGAGGGCAAGAGGAAGGCAGGAGAGGCTCCGTGATGATGTGCTCGGCACATCTAAGTAACTGAGTAACTTTCAGAAGATGGCAAGCAAGGCTCCTGGTGAAGGTGTCCCAACTAGTCGGTGATGTCAGGAGCCCAATCTACCAAGGACAGGAGAGAAAGTGCTGAAGGTTAGGGTAGTGGTGATTCCAAGGTGCTTTTGATGGTAATGAAGAGATGAGGGGGCTCTCAATTGTTCCTTGCAGGAGGTAGACTTAAAATGGGTTTTTTTGTCCGATTTCTCTGAGACAGATCCAGAAGAGCGATTACAGAGTCTAACTGGATCTTCATAAGGCTCACTGAATTTCCTATTAAAAAAAATGCATGGATTTAAACAATTTTGCACCAAAATAAACTCATGCTTTCATTCCACTTTTTCACAAACCTTATGAAGTCTTCTTGTATGTATCTTCTATTCCTTCATGTACAAAAGGAACAGAAATAAAACAATAACAAGAGAATATGCTCACAGATTGGTGGGTTTGGGTAAAAAAAAATTCTATCTTAAGTATCATCCTATTTATGAGTTAAGATACCTAAATTCTAGAATTATCTTTAATCCAGAAGGTCAGGTACTGGGTATCTTGGTTATTTATTTATTTAGCTTGATATGTGAAAGAGGAATCATCATGAGGCAATTATATTCCTAGGTCAAACAGGATAATAATACGTTATTAATTTTTACTGACTAATGAACTTATGCAAAGTTTTTACTTTCACTGAAAGTGAACCCTGGGAACAAAAAGTGGTAAGGGATGTCCAAAGTAACTTTCTGTAACTGAGATGAAAATGAATGTGTATTGAAAGCAGACTAGGCTTCACATTTACCTCACTTTCAGTTTTAAATAAAAAAGAGAGATCTTTTACTTCTCAGCTAAGTTTAGTGTTGTAGTGGTGATGATTGTTCTTTGGTGTGAAACCTCTGTATGGTACTCCACCCATTTATATTTTTTTGCTTTTTAAGAATTATTTATTTAATTTATTTATCACTATCATTATTCTTCAGTGTGCTACAGAGCATGTGTGCTTATGAGAGAGAGAGAGAGAGAGAGAGAGAGAGAGAGAGAGAGAGAGAGAGCCAGCCACCAATTTTGGGACTTGAACTGTGGTTGGCCATGATAGAATGCAATGCCACAGCAACCATGTCGCCTGTTGATCCTCCAACCATTTATTTTTAAAATTGAAATAACCACTAAATCTACTGTAAGTGAAAGAAATATATTGATTAAAAATGGTTGCAGAAGTTGCCCTGTAACCATTTTCATTCTCTGGAGGCAAAGAGTATAATGGAAAGAAGGAATATGAGGTTAGATGTCTTTATTTCATTTAAATTTCCTACTTTGACCTTGGGCAAATCTTGTATCCATCTGAATCTTAGTTCCTCAGACATTAAAAATAAGTAAGGATGCTATGATCACGCCAACTATTTCCCAGTGTGATTATGAACCATCTAATAAGAAAAGATGTGAAGTATTCTTGTAAGCTTTGGTTTTTATACATACATGTAACTGGTTTTTGCTTCTTTTTGATCTCTGTTCCTACACACACACACACACACACACACACACGCACGCACACACACGCACACACACACACAGAGTACTCTATACAAATGCGTTCTATTTTTTATATGTAGCTTTGTAGTTGGACTATAATTTACTGCCTCTTCCCCAAATGATGGGTATTTAAATGATTTACAATTGTCCTCTATTTTAATAGTGTAGTATAAACATCTTTGTACATTTAGGCTTTTTTCTCTCATTTTTTTGATCAGTTTCTCTGGGACTAGATCCAGAAGAGAGATTACAGAGTCAAAGTGAATGAACATGTTTTATCTATCGTGTCTTTTGAGCTTTTCACTTCATCCAAACACCCCTCCACTTGGAACTTTCCTAGAACATCACAGAGTGTTTAAATGCCCTCTTGAAGGAGGCTAGCAAGACTCAGAATCTACATTTGGGGCCATATTTCCAACTTCAGCTCTATCAGAACCACTCAGCTGTTGGGACTCCAAGGTCTTTCAGGGCAAGCAAGCCTGTGCCTTAATCATCTTTGCATCCCAGTGTGGCTGGGCTTGTCCTAAGAATTCAATGACTGATTGTTCAATGGAAATAAACTGAGCAGATGGCTAACATGATAGGCTCCTTACAGTCACCTGACTTGTCAAAACATTCATTCATCAAAGAATTATTCAAAATGTCAGGCTGTAGTACTCGCAACTGGAGACTGAGAAGCAAATGTTACATGGTGACCTCAGCAACCCAGCAAGCAGAGCTCTCACTGGCGGTGGAAGACCTTAGTTTTGAATCTGTGAATTCCTTGGGAAGGGGTTTAAGGGCAGAGTGGCCTGACCCATGTAATGTGATTGCAGGGAAGGTCCTAATCATCTACTCACTAATATCTGTCATTCTGTAACACAGATCTTGTTACACAGATGGAGATGACAGAAGAGGCCTCTGATGTGTTGTTTGATAACCATATCCTGTGTCAAAGCATTTCAAGCTCTGTTGTAATATATGTTCCTTGACATGGCATGGCTGGGGAGGGTTTTCCCTTCTAGAGAAGAAATTCCCTTTTTGATCTCACCAAGCATCATAAAGCTACCTGCTGTGGGCGTGGAAGCTAGACGTGAGTTGTCTATAGCCAATTCAGGGAAGACCTGGGTTCTGAGCTTTTGACTTTATGTGAGTAAATGTGTCTAAACATTATGTTTCCCACTTGCTTATTGCTGGAAAATTTGATAAAGGGTTCAGAAGTTAAGCAAATAGTTCTGAAAAGGGGTGTAGAAAGTTTTCTTTGGCCTCAGACACTGGGTTGTTTTGCAACTAGTTCCTTGGGAGTCTGTGTAATTATTGAAGGTTGGCTGAAAACCAATCTTAGGTCTACCATGAAGTCTCTTGGAGTGTTGGCTTAGCTTGAACTCACAGGGCAGAGATTGTCAAAGAGGGCAGCTCCGCTATAGACTCCTAATCACTGTTCTCTACAGAACCCCTTGGAGAACGCCGACAAGGTTCTCAGACCCTGGATTGTTTTATGTTGAGCATTGTGCTGTTGAGCAATGAATTGGAGTTCTCATTAAGAATTAGAATGCTGTGGCTTTCCTTTCACAATGCTCTGTTGAAGAATTCTCCAAATTTGACTCCAAAAATATATATCTTTTTGTATTCATTGTGGTACAGTAATCTATCCAGTTTAAGAAAAATAAACGCACATGAACTTAAAAGCGGAAGAAACTCAGTTTGGTAATATTTCTTATTTGTTTAAATTTGACCAGACACATATTATCTGCCAAGACTGCTACTTCATCAATGATCATCTCTGGCACTGGGGACTTTTTCTGTGCTTCAGATAGTGTATTAACAATCTGTAAGTTTCAAATGTCAACTAGGAGATGGCTGTAGGACAGTCATGTTGTGTGGGTTCCATTTTCATATGTGCGCAAATAGCTAAAGGTTTGAGAGGGGTTTGATTTATTTTTTAGCCACCTATGGATAACATCATTAACCCAAATTTATATCAATAAGCAAGTTCTTTCAAGCTTTTTCATTTCAGGTCCTATTTCAAAAGTGCTTGTGTATACATTTTCTTCTTTGCCTCTGCTGACTGGCTTTCAGGGAGGCATGCTATTGTCTGTTTCTTCTGAGCCAAGAGCACATATTACGTTTCAGCTGCAAGCTAAGAGCCTGTCAGGAGTATGGAAATATGTATCTGGGATTTGTGATTCTGCTTGGAATCAGGATTTCCAGGAGGGGCTGTTGGAGGAAACTGCTCTGTGCTTCTCGTGTCTTAATGTTGGTTCTTAATGTTAATTCAAAGCAGCTGCAGGAAACCCAGTTGTCCCTGGAAATTGCTATCTCTGGCTCTTGCATTCTGCAATTCCATATGTACATGCATCTGATGAAACTTATGGAATTGCGATGAGTATTTGTGTTTTGGCGAATGCTCTCCATAACTCAGATTTCATGCCCAGAATTATTGCCACATAACTGGGAAGGTGATATCGATGGCTCAGTGCTGGGTTCAAATGCCAACTCTGTCACTTAGCAGTTGAGTGAGCTTAAACAAATCTAACCTTTCTGTCTTTTTCTTTTTTTCATCTGGAAAATTGGAGATAAATTGTGGTTGGATTCTTTCAGTGGTCCAAGACATATGAGTGAAATACTTTTAGTACATATGTACTTCAGTAATAGTACCAAGTCACAAACTTTGTACCAGTCTTGTATTTATGAAATAATAGTACTCTAGTGAATTTAGAACAGTTTCTAGGCTGGCCCATAGCTTAGTGGTCAAGTGAGCTGGATTCCACATAGTTGACTGTTCAATTTGAATCTGGCCCCAGCTGCTTGCCAAACAAGCAGGGTGTGTATGCCAGCATGCCCCAAATTCCAGCAGAATGGAGAAATGAGGGAGAAGGGATTGCCAAATGACCATACCTCATTAGGGATCCTTTCTCCCTTTCCCTCTCTATCTCTCACTAGTAAGGCACATGCCCTCTGGCAAAAACACACCAGTTCATAGCCTGTGATAATCTTTTAGTATGTATTAGTTACCATTATTACCATAATGATATCAAGGAAATAATTCTCTTCCTCTGATGGGGACAGAGCTCTAATTAAATGCATGTTTACTGTGGGAAGTTTACTTTTTTTCTACATGTCTATAGCAGCAAGTACAATTAAATATAAAAATTTATCAGCCAACAACAACAACAAAAAAACACAATTCAGTCTCTAAAGCAGTAGAGTGACACTTGATCGTATTACTACTAACACACAGCGGTGAAACAGAAACTGTTATCAAAGAATCAACCTGAATTCCCAGTTACTATTCTTCCTTCAAGGAGTGCTTTTGGCTCTTAAGTCTTTCAGAAAACAAAAATTCACCACCTGACAATGTTCTTTGTGTTTTTGGGAGTCAAGTGAAACAAGTATTTTGGAATGATATAGTATAATGCATGGTGAAAAACATCCCTCGGTACAGTTTTTAATTGGGTAATTGTACTATCTTGGATTAAGGAGCACGCATTCTAGTTGTCCCAACATCTGGAAAAGAACAGAAGGACAACTTTTCTCAGGCCTCTATCCCAGAGTTTAGCCACTCTCATTATATGGAGATCTTTCTTAGAGATAATTTCCATTGTTGCAATTGAAGACAGTTTGTTTTTAGCCTATCTTCCACAATCGTCCTTTGAATAACAGCCATGTATGGGCTGGAACTTACAGTCCTCTGCTGCACAGGGAAGGTCAGTGATTTTGAATAAGACTCAGTTTTTGTGTTGCTGGGAGAAAGAACAGTATCTGGGTTTCTGTGGTTGGTAATTGTTTGTTTTCTTTTTCTAAACACCTTTGGGTTTTGTTTGAAATGCAAACCAAATTTTTAAAATTCTGATGTCGTCTTCAGGTCAATCATTTGAAATGTAGAAACAGCCTAAAGATGATTGAAATCACTCTCAAAAATGAATACTTTTGGAAATATGCGATTTCCTTTGTCTTCTCTACAATTTTGAAATTTAATTATGAGATATTTGTCATCATTCTCCATGTGAATTTTCTAGCCCAGCCTAGAGTGACTGTTTTAGTTTTATTTTGTGTCCCAAGTTTTATGCCTGCAGTGTATGTTCATAGGCTAGTATGGCCTTGGGGCCAACAGCTCTGTGGCTCATGGATAACTTAATGCATTTCATGCTTTTCTTTTTCAGAATGTTTATTCTATTTAAATAAATTCAACTTACAGATGTATGCTTGTCTGTAATTATATCATTAACATAAGAGGTAAATAATTCAGAGCAAAATTAGAGGAGAATTTGAGTAAACCCTTGTACTTTCCTCACTGATCTTCCAATTTCCTTATTTCCTAACTTAGCCCTGATTTTCTCCATGCCCAAGGCCATTAAACTTATCCATCAACTTTTCTGGAATCAAATTTCCCTGGATATTGTTTCTAATTTGAAGTCTTGCAGCCATTTTTTCCAGTGTAAAAAAATGGCTACATCTTTCCCATATTAAGAGAAATCTCAGATTTTCTTTTCCATATTTTAGCTGTATGTACTTGAGTTCTCCATATCTTGTTGCTTTTATGATCGGAAACAAAGATCTACAGAAAGTTTGGAAATTTTCAAATGATTGTGCTTTTCTTGTTAGAAGTTTATTTTCCCATTTAATTATTTCTTTTAAAAATATTGCTAGAGGAGGGACCAGCAGTTAGTGTAATGGCTATGTCGCTGGACTCCCATGTAGTCGACCGCGGTTCGCGTCCTGGACCCGGTGGCTTAAAACTCATGCCGGGCGCGTGTGCGTGCGTGCCCAAGATCCCGAGAGGAGAATGGAGAAGAAGGGATTGCGGCGTGGCCATCCCCCCTGGGGGGTGATTTCTCGCTTTCTGTCTTTCTGTCTCTCTCTGTCTGTCTGGCGAGCGCATGCGCCCTATAGCATAAACCTCTCAAAAAAAAAATATTGCTAGAGGACATGTGTGCTCTTCGGGGTCAGGGGAGTAAAGAGAGAGAAAAAAAAACATCCTCAGAGGGCCGTGGTCATGCTGCAATCTCTTTCCTCTATTCCTCATTTCCATCAGAATTTTGAACATATGCCCATTGTGTTTTTCAAGCTGCCTAGACTGGGAGCCAAACCACAGCCAGCCATGTAGGATGAGGACCTGTTTATCCTAATTATTTCTTTGCATCTAAGTTGTCTTCTGAAGTTAGAGTATGCATTAATTATTTTAATTTTCTTAATAAATAGTCCTCAGCAACCAATTTTACATGTTGGTCTTATTTTTTTTTTAAGTTTATTTATCTCTTCCATGAGAGAGATGGAGAGAGTCAGAAAGCTAGGCACTTTCAAGAGGATCTTCATGCTGCACTCTACCCAGATCTTAGCCATCACAGATTGTGGGCATTTATGCCTACTTTATGTGCTCAGGGAGGTCCTGAGATATGAACCTGAGACCTCTCCCATATGGTCCAGTTGTATTGCCACTGCACCACTCCTGGCCCACCTTGCTATGTTTTTTTTCTCCTTGCTATTTTGTCTGTTTGTTTGTTTGTTTGTTTGAGAGGTTTTTGCTATAGGGCACTCACCAGAAAGACAGAGAGACACAGAGAGACAGAAAGCGAGAAATCATCTCCCCAGGGAGGGATGGCCATGCTGCAATCCCTTTAAGCCACCGGGTCTGGGATTTGAACTGCGATGGACTACATGGGAGTCCAGTGATGTAGCAATTACGCCATCTGCTGGTCCCTCTCCTTGCGATTTTTTTCTTTCTTTCTTTTTTTTTTTTTTTATAACCACGCCTGATTGGCTTGTTTTATTGGAGAAGGGATCATGGAGTTAACAATGTGAAGACAGCTGGGACCTGAGTTTGGGAAAAACACCCTCCCCACCCCATACACACCCACTGCCCCAAATGAAAATAACGACTATGGGAGAGCAGCTGAGACAGCAACTCTGGGGCAGGGGAAGGAGACACAGAACTCCAGGGCAGCAGTGCAGAGACCATGTGTGTGCTGGGATGGGCCAGAGGCAGCGGCTGTACGAGTAATGCAAATATAAGTCTCTGTGTCTTCCATGTGGGTATGTATAAATATATAGAGATAAGTTGTTCTCGTTCCCCTTCTCTCCCTTCTGCTCCGTGCTCCTCGCCGCGGTCCCAGCTCCACTTTCCACATGAGGGTGAAGGGAAGGGGGATGAACAAGTCATCACCGAATTGCAATCAGACCCACATCCATCAGCTTCTGGATTTTCCGTGGTATTACAGGATTTTTTAAGTGTTCGCTGAGTGCCTGGGGATCCTTCTGCATCTGTTCCAGGATGAGCCGCATGGCTGGATCACTCGTAATCTGCTGCACCTCAGGATCGGCCATGGCCTGCGGCTTCAGATCTTCAGGGCTGTCGTGGCGGTTGTACTGGGCCATCATGCAGCGTTGGTAACCATCTGCTGCCTCCTTACAGTTGGAGTCTGGGTCTAGTGCCTTTTGGTACACATCCATGGCTTTCGTGTAGTCCTTCATTGCTTCGAGGGCTGCTGCTTTCCGTGTGTAACCCTTGATAAAGGTTGGCTCCAGCTGGATACACTCCTCACAGTCCTTAAGTGCTAGCTGAAACTCCAGCAGCTTGGTGTAACAGGCAGCTCGGTTGCTGTACAACTTGGCATCCCGTGGGTTCCGTTTGATGGCTTCCGTATAATGCTTCATTGCCTGGGGATAGTCCCCTTTCTGAAAACACGCATTGCCTTTGTTTTCTCCTCCAAAGCCAGGTCAGGGTATATGTAGGCCAGTCGTTCTTGCTCCTTCAGGATTTTCTCTGCCTGCTGGCATTTCTTGAGCACATCTGGGGTGTGGTGTTCTGCCAGAGACCAGAGATTTGTTGTAGAAATGTATGGCATCCTTGTACTTTTCTTTTTTCTTTCTTTTTTTTTTTTTTCTTTCTTTCTTTTTTTTTTTTTTTTTTTTTTGAGAGGTTTTCTCTGTAGGGTGCGTGCGCTCGCCAGACAGACAGAGAGAGACATAGAGACAGAAAGTGAGAAATCACCCCCCAGGGGGGATGGTCATGCCGCAATCCCTTCTCCTTCATTCTCCTCTTGGGATCTTGGGCACGCATGCACACGCGCCCGGCGTGAGTTCTAAGCCACCAGGTCCGGGACACGAACCACGGTCGACTACGTGGGAGTCTAGTGACATAGCCATTATGCTAACTGCTGGTTCCCTACTTTTCTTCTTTGAAATAGGAGTTGCCAATTCGAGCATAAGCTTTGGCAATCTGTCGATAGTCCTCTCGGTTTTCTGTCCCCACTTCAATGGCCTTCTTGCACAGCTCTCGGCATTTATTGTAGTCACCCTTTTCAAAGAATACCGCTGCTTGATTGGTGATGTAAATCATGTTGGTGGGGTCCAGTTTCTTGGCTTGGTCATAATGCTTTAAGGCTGTGTCAAAATCTTTCTTCTTGTAGGCATCATTCCCCAGCTTTTTTTCCTTTAGTGCCTGCTTCTTATTCTCTGGAAGATCTTCCACTGGCTCCGGTTTGGTCTCCTTTTTGGGAGGAGGAGGTGGTAGTGGTGTTGCAACCTCTTCCTCCTCATCTATACTGCCCAGATCCACTCCAAGGAAGACACTGAGTGTGGTCATGATTCGGGGATTTTGCAGTTTCATGCCCAGGTCAGAGGGTTTGTTTTGTAGTTGCTCTATCAGTTCCCGGTAGGTAGGATCACTGAGCAGTGTTCTTGTCCTGGGATCACTCTCCAACTTCTGATACAGATTGGGCATGTTGAAAGGGTTCATAAATTTCCTTTCTGCCAATCGGGCTTCCATATTATGTAAACCCTCTTTAAGTTGAGGGTTATTTGCTTCATGTTTTAAACCTTCCTCATAGGTTCGCTTGGCTTCTTCAGATCGGTTTAAGAACTCAAGAGCTGCTGCTTTTCTTGAGTAATCCTTGCCCCGGTTGGGCTTTAGATGAGCATCGATGGGATGGGGAAGTGTGGTGTTATCGGTTAAAGATATTTTGATCAATGGGACTGGGGAGAAATGTTCACATATTGAAATGCTCACATTGTAAGCTAAACAATGCGATTGAATGTATATACAAAAAGAAATAAATTTAAAAAAAAACCAAAGAAATTGAAATAAAAAGAAATAAAAAATTTAAAAAGAGGGAAAAAAACCAGTTTTATAGCCATCCTCATAAGCCCTCTGGTAGTCCCCTTTCTTGGCATAGGCTGCAGACCGATTGCTGTAGAGCACGTGGTTCTGGGGGTCCAACTCAATTGCTTCTGAATAGCACTGTAAGGCATCATCGATGTTACTGGCACTCAGGGCCTTATTGCCCTTCTCTTTCAGCTCATTTACCTGCTCCATAGCTCGGCCTGGAACCCAGTTGAATTGAATTCGTCCGCTTTGTATTCCTAACCCTCCTTGCGATTTTTTTTTTTTTCTCTTAAAAAATCAACACTGGAGAGTTTTATTAACAAAAACAATCAATCAATCAAAAAACACCCTTGTAATTAATTAACGGAATTCATATAATTAAAACTATACATTTCCTTTTCTGTGAATGTCATTTGTTAAATTACTATCATAATCCGTAGACAGAGCTAAGTGGACATACTTTAAAATCTTTCTGATACATATATTGCTGCACTGCATCCGGCTTGAATAATGCTCTTTAAAATGGTATATGCTGGAGCCAATTCCGCGTCGTGGTCGAGGCCTATATCATGGTGCTCAAGCTCATCATCCCGGAATTTCTTTATCACCTGGAGAAGCTCCTCATATTTCTCAGGGTCCTCCTCCATCAGCGTCCTGATCTGGTTGTTGTAGTGGGTAGCTATAGACTCTTCCACCGCCACAGTGCAGGCCATGGCACCTTCTTTCCCCAGCAAGGCAGTCCCCGCTCCCAGTGCAAACCCCACTACATTCCAAATGGGTATCAGAATTGTTGGCCGGACCCTGAATGCAACCATCAACTCATTGAACTTTTTCAAATGATCCTTTTCTTGGTCCCACATTTTCTGAATGACTGGGCCAACACTTGTCCGACCCAGGACGGCCATCTGCCCTGCATAGATGCGGTTCGCTCCGTATTCACCTGCATGATCTACCTGGATTATTTGATCCACAGTTGCCCGATTGATATTGTCTAAGTTCATTCCTGAACTGCAAAATCTGACATTGATTCTTCTTCTATAAGCTGAGAGGCGCGGCCAGGTGCCCGGGCACAGCCGCCACAAGGAGGCGGCCGCCGCGGCCCCTGCATAACTCATCGCCGGGATGACAAAGAAGTTGAATGAATCCGATTTTTTTAAGGACAGTTTTGTGGGCACTATACCTGCGTTCCCCCCTAGAATATAGTATAAGCTGAATAATTCTGGTCCTTATGTGACTAAGACTCAGGGCATTGTGATATTCAAAGAAACAAAAGCAAGTGAAAAACAGATTCTAAATATTGCTTGTGGTTTTCTAAACACATTAAAGGACATCCAATGTCCAGATCCTGCCATCTTGGATTCTGTCATTCTAGTTCTACCTCTTTCTTTCCATGCTCTTGACTCTGTATCAGAAATCAAGTTAGCAAATTGTTTTTTAGAGGGTAGGTGAAGGCAAAAAGTTGAAAAGGCAGAGACAAAATTCTCTCTCTTCTTTTTTTTTTCTTTTTTTGTGAATCAGAAGCTTTGAGGGGTTCAGAGTGAGGCTGGACATACTCAAATAATAATAAATTTTACCTATTGCAAAAGCATTTATATAAAGAATGTAAGGATTTAATACAACTATTGAAGGTCTTGCGTTACTTAGCTTAGGTTAAACTTCCCAAAACAGGCACCCTCTTTATAGCTCACAAGTCCATGGCCATGGAGTATGTGCTCAGAGAAACATCTCAAAATAAATTTATGATCTTCATCTAGAATTATCTTTTAGCAGTGAGTGAGGAAAAATACACTTTTAAGAGTCTGAGTCTATTGTATTTCATAAGGATGGTGGACTTGCCAGGACTTTATGCAGTGGTTTTCCAGAATGTCCCACTAGGAGTAGTTAAAGGAGACAGGGATTAGGGAGATTGAAAGTTGGTTTGAATAGCACTTTTATGGAGGGAACTAACATTTTCCACATCAAAGAATAAGGGTGGTGGAAGCTGATGGAGATCAATGCAGAGAGCCAAGGTTTCCCTCATCCAATTGACTCTTGGGAGCCCCAATTACTCATATGTGAGTTGTTTGAAGACCAGGAGCCTTTCCTACATGCAGTTATTCTATTATTTTTGTGGGGTTCTCTTTGTCATGCTGCTTTTTGTTTCAGAAATTCCTTTTTCCTACACAAAACCACGATTAACAGTTGTACATTGCTTTCCAGATGTGTGTGAGTGCATATGTGTGCATACACATACACACATACAGAGTTTTAATTTGTATTTTTATTTATTTATTATTTTAGGAGAGATTTTTGCTATAGGGCATGTGTGCTCACCGGAGACACAGAGAGAGACAGAGAGACAGAAAGCGAGAAATCACCCCCTGGGGGGATGGCCATGCTGCAATCTCTTCTCCTCTCAAGATCTTGGGCACACATGCACATATGCCCTATGTGAGTTTTAAGTTGCCAGGTCCGGGACTCAAACTGTGGTAGACTATGTAGGTGTCCGGTGATATAACCGTTAGGGCATCTGCTGGTCCCTTAATTCATATTTTTAAACCAAAAAAAAAGAAAAAAATTAAAAAGAGGATGAGGTCATACTTGCTCTTTGATCTGAAATTTGTTTTTCCTACTTTATAGTTTTTTCATGAATATCCATGTTTGAACATTTAAGTATTCTTTTTTTTTTGTAATTTTATTTGTTTATTTCTTACATGAATCTAGGAGAGAGACAGAGAGATAGGGTCTTGATGTTACAATCCCCTCTCAGCCTCAGCCAGCCTCAGATCACAGGCACACATGTACCCAGCATACTCAGCGAGGCCTTTACACTTGAACTCTGAACCTTTCTACATGGGTTAGACCCACATAGCATTGTGTTTTGTCACCATCCTACCCCCTACCCTATTATTTTTGACAGCTGTTTTATCCTATTGCATGATGATGGAATATTCAATAATTCTTTCTATGTTGGACATGTAAATAGGTTACTTCCATCCTATTCACAACAATGCAGTGAATATCATGGTATCGTCACACAGTTACCCTAGTATTTTTACAGTATTGATTCCGAAAATTGTTAACTTCTTGGTTAAAGAGAATACACTTTCAAAAAAGAAATTTTTTTTGAGAGGTTTTTGCTAAAGGGCGTGTGTGCTCGCCAGAAAGACAGAGACAGAGAGACGAAAAGCGAGAAATCGCCCCCCAGGGGTCTGGCCACACTGCAGTCCCTTCTCCTCCATTCTCCTCTCAGGATCTTGGGCATGCATACACACACACCCAGCGTGAGTTTAAGCCACCGGGTCCGGGACTCGAACCGTAGTCAACTACATGGGAGTCCAGCAACATAGCCATTTTGCTAACTGCTCGTCCTGAATATGCTTTCAAAATTTTAAGTGCTGCTGTACAATTATACCTCTGTCCTCCCAAACTAAAAGCCTTTGGCCCAAAAGGCATGGGTTCTAGTCTGAGTGCTGCTGCTTCCTATTGGTGGATTTGGGCAGGTTGCCTCTTCTCTGAAGTGAGGGAAGTTGAGCTGAAGGTGAGCTTGAGCTCCACTGTCTCGGGAACCTTTACATTTACAAATCGATGTTGTCCAGTTTCAGAGAATTATTGAAGGCTATTCCAATCAATTTGAAAATCTCATCTTTAAACGATTGCTGAGAGTAGGGCTAATTTAAGTTCTTTCTGATTTGATTTTGATTAATAAACAAATTCATGAACCTCTTGGGAGATATTTTTGAGACATTCAAGCTGTGGATTTTTCTGTCACAGCTTTTTGAAAGCTGAGACCCACTACTGAGCAAACTCCCATTTAGGCCATTTTGTTGATTTTGTCCAGTTCAGCTCACTTAGGTGGCTGTATGTTTATGCGTGCTCTTAAATAGTCCCCAGCACTTGGACAGAGCACATTTGACATGCTGGCCAATGAACAGACTTGGTTTTAGTCAAGTTCCAAGTCAGATAGAGCACTCAAGTGATAGTGAGCTTCCATGTAAAGGCCATGTTTTTCTCACTGAACCTTGTAAACATCAAATACATAAAATAAAGAGGTTGGGAAAGGATATTGGTTTGATTTCTTTCAACTTTCTGTTTATTAAGGGCTCAGAGCCAAAAGAAGGGAAGGTAGGATGATAGAGAGATTACTCTTTTTTTCTTTTTTAAATATTTATTTATTTAATTTCATTTATTCATTCATTTATTTTAATTTGACCAGAGAAAGACTCAGAGAGAGAAAGAGGGAAAGCGAGAAAGCAAGCCTCCAGGTCCAGGACTCGAACCACGGTTGGCCACGTGGGAGTGTCCAGCACCTTAACCACCACGCCACCTGCTGGTCCTGATATACTTTTTTTTTTTTTTTTTTTTTTGCCATAGGGCATGTGAGCTCACTGGAAGAGAGACAGAGAAAGAGTGGAAAAGTGAGAAATCACCCTCCAGGGGGGTTGGCCAAACCACAATCCCTTTTTCTCCATTTTCCTCTCAGTATTTTGGGAATGCATGTCCATGTACCCAATGTGAGTTTCAAGTCGACAGGTCCAGGACTCCAACTGAGGTCAGCCATGTGGGAGTCCAGCACCTTCACCACCATGCCACCGGCTGGCCTCAAGATTTTACTCTTTACTGTAGTTAACAGGTTAAGTCTGCAGATGTCTGGAACCATCTTCTATGAAATAAACTATCAATTTTTAAGAGACCCTCAAAGAAAAAATCCTTTAATGCAGCAAATACCAGTGTACATATTTGAAATCTGTTCGAACCAATATAGACGTGGTTTAGAATTTTGTGTTGATAGGGTATTTTTAGGCCTAGCCATGCAAAAGAGTATTTATAAATAATTTTGTGTTTTAGTTACCTAAAAGTGTGAAACCCGGTGTTAGAATTTGGTCTCTCAGTGATGTGAGATCCTAACCAGAGTGACCAAACATCACAAATTATTTATTAGTACTTACAGTTAAGGTGACAAAGAATTGTATTAATTTGATTTTGTAAAATAGGTTGAAATTAGTTGAAAATGATCTCTATTTTAACGTCGTTCGTCATTACTTAGATTCCGAGTGGGAGAGAAAGGCGTGGCTATTCTGGTGCTAAATCCTTTCCCACCACTGAGCCTTTGCACAGGCTGTTTGCTCCCCGCCAACGCTCTTCCTGTCCTCACAGGTTTCTCTCCTGTGCTCCTTGTCTTCTCTTAGTTCTCAGTGTACATGTTGTGTTTTTAGAGAGGCCTTCCTAAAGGAGACCCTCTCTATTTTATGTTTGTTATCTCTGCCTCTTGTTTCTTTTATAGCACATGGACATTTATTTTATTACTCTTTTGTGTACATATATTTAACTTTTAGAATGATAAAGTTTTATTCCGATATAATTAACATAACATACAATTTGCCCTTTTCAAGTATACAAGGTAATAGTTTTTAGTATATTCATAGGTATATGCAATCTTAACATAATTTTGAGCAAATTTTACCACCTCAGAAAGAAACATCATACCCTTTGGCTATTACCCTACTTACCCATCCCCTCCCCAGTCCTGTATAACCACAAATTTATTTTCCATCTCTACAGAGTTCCTTATTTTAGGCTTTCATGTGAAGAAATCTTGTAATATAAGGTCTTCTGTATCTGGCTTCTTCAATTTAGCCTTATGTTTCAATGTTCATCCACGTTGTGGTATGTATCAGTACTTCATCTCATTTTATGGCTAAGTAATATTTCTTTTCTTTTAAATTTTTTATATTATTGTTATTATTTTTAAATTTGTTATAGGGCACATGTGCTCACTAGAGAAAGACAGGATTGGGGTGGGGTGGGAGGAGAGTGAGAAAGCAAGCTGCCAGGTCTGTGACTCAAACCACAGTTGGCTATGTGGTAGTCCAGCACCCTAGCCACCATGCCACCTGTTGGTCTCAATGATATTTCATCTAATGGGTACTACATTTTGTTTATTCATTTGTCCATTCATGGACATTTGGGTTGTTACCACCTTCTGGCTACTGCAAATAATGCTACTGTAAAAATTCACATATGAGTTTCTGTGTGGACATATGTTTTCTTTCCTCTTGCTTATATACCTAAGAGTAGGTTTGCTGGGTTGCTTATTTTTTAATGCCTACTCCACTAGTTATAAACTCCATAATAGCAGGGACCACATTTGACTCGTCATCATTACAGCCCCTATACCCATTCTTGTGCCTCTCACATAATAGGTGCTCAACTAGCACTCAATTCATAATAGTACATTTGTGCCTCAACTAACATGTGTTATGCCTGCCAGGCATCAGTAAAGTGCTGAATATCTATGTTAGATACCATCTATAGGTTGTGCTCAGGTTGTCAATCCAAGTACAACAGCCTCACACTCTCTGAGGGACCTAGCCCTGCCAAATCCTTCCTTTTTCAGACTATGTAACTTCCTTCCCCACAGCTAAGTCCATCTTTGGGAGTGTCCAGCTCCACCTCCATGTCATAGTACATGAGCCTAAGAGTGGGCAGCCAGCTCACATGTGGCCTCTGTACAGATTGGTCAGGTGAGCCAGATGAGAATCAATAGAGGCAGTTTAAAGGTCACCAGGGAGATAGAAGATGAGGGGTTCCTTATGGTCATGAGTAGACATTACAGGAACCAGATAATAAGAAAGCAGAACTTAGAAAATAAAAATATACATAGACATATAAGTGGAAAATGAGCAACTGAATGAGAAAAGTATGTGGATCAAGGTGATAAGTCAAATGATGAGCTATATATGTACACTCCTATGATTCTGAACAACATAAGGCTCTTTTTCTTCCCCCGAGTCCTGATTTTCACCATTTCCTGTGTGTCTTTGAAGGCTTGAAAGTTTCATGCCTTCATGAAGTTCATGTTTCATAAAGTTTCATGATTGAAACTTTTGTATCCTTGTTTTCTTTTCTTTATCTTCTTTCTTTTTGAGAGAGATTTTTGCTATAGGGGATCTTTGCTCACTGGAGAGACAGAGAGACAGAAAGTGAGAAATCATTCTCTGGGAGGATGGTCATGCTGCAATCCTTTCTCCTCCATCCTCCTCTTGTGATTTTGAGCATGCACACCCATGTGCCTGGCCTGAGTTTTAACCCACCAGTTCTGGAACTCGAGCTCCCACATAGGGAGTCCAGCGCCTTAACCACTACACTACCTGCTGGTCCCATTGTTTTCAAGTATATTTTCACAAAGTGCTTTGTCCCACAGAATTCTACTCTTGTGTTGAGACTTTTTCATTGCAGTCTGAAAAAGTGATTTTAAAACTTTTGTTAACTGCATTTTATAGAAGATGAAACCAAGGCTCAAGGTCATGTTCCAGTGTGTGAAGGTTCTGAAATTCAAACCCAGGTTCATCTGACCCCCAGGCCCAAGTTTTTTACCCCATATTACATACTCAGGTATGTGTCCCAACCCACTTAGGTCTTTATCTGTGCTAGCAATATGCTCCCATCAGTTAAGTGAACCAGCTTGGAACTAAGTATAAATTCATCTGTACTAATAAATTTCTTCAGTAAAATGAAGAAAGATGCCTTCATGTTTATGCATAGCTAACCTCTGATTTTCCAATATTGACAGTGATTAAGAACTGGTTTGTATATGGAAATGTGTCTATAACATACACTCAGCTTCATTATCCTCCTCAGCTCATAACACATTGAAATTAAAATCAAATGAGACATGACACTTACCTTTTAATGACTTGCAAATTAAAAATTCTTCATAATATTGATTAAAAAGTAATTAGATTTTATAGCATATTTTTGTATTTTAATATTTTAAAAATCACCTTGATGCACAATATGGTTTAATAGGCATTTCTAGGCAGTATATAAACTTATGTATCCACAAAGGCCTCTATTAAGAATATTTAGGGTAATAAATGGCTTACGTATTTCTTCTGTACACTATTTACAAAAGCCTTCTATTAAGACTATTTGGGGTAATAAATTGCTTACATATTTCTTCTGTATATTTATTAAAACTATGGTTTCTGGGCCAGGAGGTGGCTAGGTTGTTAAGATGCTGGACTCCCACATGGCCAACTATGATTCAGGTCCTTGACCTGGTGGCTTGCTTTCTCACTTTCCCTTTCTCTCTCTCTGGTCAAATTAAAAATAATAACATTAAATAAGTAATTCTTTAAAAAAATCACTTTCCAGGGTTAATATGTAGTTGTTACTTTAGAGCCATAATTACATATGATATCAACTCAGATGTAGATTTTTGAAATTTTTTTCCTTCTACTAATTTTCCCCTCTTGTTCCATTTCCTCTTAGTTCTTGTTGAAGGAAGAGACCTTGATAAAGCATATTGTTAGTGGAGAAAAGAAGCTTGGCAACTTCCATGAAATGATATGCCTTCAAGAGAAAAGAATTCATATTAATGCCTCAGGGAGCCCTTTACTAATTTTGCTGCACCACAAAGTTTATAAACAGCAAATAGTTTTGCTGTATTAGGAGACCTCCAGGCATGGAGATCAACATACACACACACACACACACACACACACACACATGCACACACACACATCTACACCCATGTACCCATACACATATATTATATACACACACATGCACATACTAGCTGTGGGCATCTAAGTAACTTTGTAGAAATGCTTCCAGTTCCTTTCTAGTCCTAAAATACCCAACAGGTGCCCCAAAGTTTTATTTTTGAATGATTGATATTTTTCTAACATTTAAAAATGGAGAGATTTCATATAGAAATCCAGATTATTGTTGTGTTATTGAAAAATTACAGTTCTGGCACTACTAGGCCTACATTCCCCTAAGGCAGTCACTGTCTAGAGCTGAGTGGAGGCTTCTTGCAATAGACACAGGCTCCTCAGTACACCACCGTCCTCTTCATTTACTGGCTATTTATCTACCTGACTGCTTTATCCACATACTGTATGCCTGGTCTGGGCAGCCATTTAATCTCTGATTAAGAATCCAGAGTTCTTGGGAACCAGCAGTTAGCGTAATGGCTATGTCGCTGGACTCCCACGTAGTCCACCGAGGTTCGCGTCCTGGACCCGGTGGCTTAAAACTCACGCCGGGCGCGTGTGCGTGCGTGCCCAAGATCCCGAGAGGAGAATGGAGGAGAAGGGCTTGCGGTGTGACCATCCCCCCTGGGGGGTGATGTCTCACTTTCTGTCTCTATGTCTCTCTCTGTCTGTCTGGCAAGCGCACGCGCCCTATAGCAAAAACCTCTCAAAAAAAAAAAAAAAAAAAAAAAAGAATCCAGAGTTCTTAAATTTTAGCCAGTATCAGAATGAACTGGGTAGAATCTGTGAATTTATCTGGGTAATCTGTGTCTGTTTGATTGTTGTCTAAGAAATGGTTCTCAACTACATATACGAATCAACATTTCTTGTGGAGTGTTCCAGAAACAATCTGCATTTTATCCTCCACTTCATGACTCCTTTTTAAGATTCAGTAGCTTTAGGGTAGAGTAAGGAAATCTGAATGTCCAGGAGGCTCCCCTCTGGGTTCTTAATTTGAGTAAGGTGGAGTAAGCATCCGTTATTCACGATCTCTCCCACTGCATGCAGCTATAAAGTGTAGACAGGATGTATGGAACAGCTGTTTGAGGACTCTGGAAAATAAATAATAGTATTTAGAGTGGGAAAGAAGACCAGAATTTGAAGTGCCATGAACCGGTGATGAGTTTTCCTTTTGTGTGTGACCAGCTTGCTCCAGCTTGAACTCAACCTAGCCTGCACTAGAAGGGGGCATCAGTGTGCACAGAGAGAATTCCAGAAGTCCTCTCGTTCTGGCTTGGGGATCCTAAAAGAAAGAGAGTAAGAGTAGGGGCAAAGTCCTCTTTTACTTTTACTTTCTTTTCTCCAGTCTATGTCAGAGCTCCCAAGCAATCAAAAACTCAAGACAGTAGTGGTAAGGTGGCTACAGCCTATAACCTGGGGGGAAGAAAACCTCCACGGGGAGAAGTGGTTGCTCTAAGAGACTAGGGCCAAACACCATTGCCTTTTTTCTTCTCTATCTTCCTGCTGCTTGACCATACCCCTCCCCACATGGGCAGACATGGGAAGTATGTGGCAGAACAGAATAAATGAAGGTCCAACTTCTCCATCACTGTAGCAGAGAGTTTCAGGGAAGCTTAAAAGTATCAGAGGTATGAAGGAGAAGGGTGAAGTTAGGGAAAATGACAGTTAAAGTTCTGTAGGAACTCCTGGACTTTCCCCTGAGCTAGGCATGCATGGAGCTGATGTGCAATGAATACATTTTGAGTTCTGAATTGCACTGCAGTCTCCCAAAACTGAAATTACATTAGTTCAACTTACCTAAAAGAAATAACAATTCTAAATGTATATGTCTCTAATAACAGAGTTATAAGGTACATGAAGCAAAAATGGACAGGACAAAGAAGGAGATATATACAAATCTACAATTACAGTTGAAGACATCAACAGTCCTCTTTCAGAAACTGACTGAACAAAGGAAACAGATTTGACCAAAACAAACAAACAAACAAACAAACAAAAACAAACAAACAAACAAAAAGGCAAGGTATGAAAGTACTGAAAAACATTATCAATTAGATCTAAATGACATTTATGGAACGCTCCAACTAACAACAGAATATATATTCTTTTCAAGTGCATGGAACATTCACCAAGTTAGACCATATCCTTAGTCTTAAAAATAAACAAAAATTTTTTTTTTAAAAAGAAGCCAAAATGTAAAAGACTTGAAACCATGCACAGTATGTTCTCTGACCACAATAGGATTCAATTAAAAATTAATAACAGGAACATTTCTAAAAACTTGGAAATTCATCAATATACTTCTAAATAATAATGGATCAAAACATTTCAAAGAAAACTAGAAAATATTTTAAACTAAATAAAAATTAAAATGCTGCACACATTAAAAATTGGGATGCAGATAAAACATTGTTGGAAAAAAATTTTTAGCATTAAAGCTTGTATTAAAAAATAAGAAACATTTCAAGTTGATTAGTTATGCTTCTGCTTTCAGAAACTAGAAAAAAAAAAAGAACAAAAGAAACCCAAGGAAGTAAAGAATAAAGATAAAAGTAGAAGCCGATGATATAAAAAACAGGAAAACAATTTTTTAAAAATGAAAGTAAAAGCTGCTTCTTTGAAAAGATCAATATTAGTACCAGAGAGAGACTGGTAAATCTCTACCAAGACTGACAAAGAAAAAAAGAACAAGACACAAATGACAAATATTAGGAATAAAAATATCACTATAGACCCTTAGACATTAAAAGGATAATAAAGGGGTACTACTCATAAATAAATTCAACAGTTTAGATGAATGGGCCAATTCTTTGAAAAACATAAATTATCCACACTCATCTAAGATGAAATAGATAATTTGAATAGTTTAAATTAAGTCCATAATTTAAAACTTTTTGAAAGAAAAAGCCATCCAAGTACAGATAGATGCACTAGTGAATTATTCCATACATTAAAAAAAGAAATTCTAGGGACCAGCAGGTGGTGTGTTGGTTAAAACACTGGACTCCCACATGGCCAACCATGGTTTGGGTCCTGAACCCAGCAGCTTGCAAATCACTCTGGGTACATGTGCTTAAGTGCCCAAAATCCCAAGAGGAGAAGAATTGGGGTGTGGCCATCTCCCTGGAGGGTGCGGGGGTGATTTCTCACTTTCCTTCTTCTATCTCTTTTGGTGAGTACACATGCCCTATGACAAAAACCTTAAAAAAAAATCTAGGCCCAGTTGTGGTGGTACAGTGGTAGGGCACGACTCCACAGTGGCTGAGGCTGCATGGGAGGCTCAGGGTTGGTTCCTGGTCCAACCTAAAACAGGCTGGGGCATGGTGTCATGTCCTTTTCTACTAACTGGGAGGCAAGAACATGACATGGCAAGACTTTGTCAAAAGGACACCCCCATCACTTTCCCCCCCACTCATTACTATCTCTCAGAAAAAAAAAAAAAAATTACACAATTTGAAAATAAAGGAGGGTGGAACAGTTCCCAATACATTTTATGAGACTAGCATTACCTGACACTAAAACCAGACAAAAATAAGACAAGATAAGGAAAATACAGAACTATATCCCTCATAAATATATATGTAAAAATCTTTAACAGAATATTAACATAATGAATTTAGCATTATGTTAAAAGAAAATTTAGTGGGGTTTATCCTGGGAATGTGACTGTAGTTTAATATTAAAAAAAGTAGTCAATATGAAATCAAGTTATTCCTAGTCTAAGAAAAACCATATGATCATATAAATTAAGATACAAAATCATTTGACAGAAATTCAACATCTATTCAAACTAGGAATAGAAGATAACTTCTTCAACCTAATAAAGGGCATCTACAAAAAAATCCAAGGCTAAAATAATATTTAATGGTAAAAGAATAAATACCTTCCTCTTAAGGTTAGGGACGAGAGAACTTAGTTCACTTATGCTCACTGTTCTACATTGTACTGGAAATCTTAGCCAATACAATAAGGCAAGTAAAAGAATTAAATAAATGGAAATGATTAAATAAAATGGTTTCTATTTACAAATGACATAATTGTCTATAGAGAAAATCCTCTAAACATTTCTAGGACTAATAAAGTGAGAAGATACAAAGTTAATACTCAAAAGTCAATTATATTTCTATATATGGTCAATGATTATTTGGAAGCTGAAATGAAAAAGACAATACTATTTATAATTGCTTGAAAAGAAAATATTTATCTGTAAATTAAATAAAATACAAGCATAATCTATATACTTAAAACTAAAAAATTAATAAAAAAGTCAAAGAATACTTAGATGGAGAGATAATAATATGTCCATGGATTGGAGGACTAAATGTAGCAAAAATGTCATTTATCTTCAAATTGATCAATATATTTAATGTAATTTCAACCAAAATTCCCACAGGATTTTAGCAGATACAGACAAACTAACTATAAAATTTGTATTGAAAGGCAAAGGAACTAGAATAATCAAAAAAAAAAAAAAAAAAAAAGAAAAAAAGAAAGAAAGAAAAAGAAAAGAAAGCTGGAGGAATTACACTTTCTGGCAAAGGCATAGATATATAAATCAATAAACAGAACAGGGCCATAAATAGACATAAATAAATATTGCCAATTGATTTCTGACCATGATGCTAAAGCAACTTATGGGAGAAAGTATAATTTTTCAACATATTAGAAGAGTTGGAAGAATTGGGACCAGCAGGTGGCATGGTGGTTAAGGTGCTGGACACTCCCACATGGCCAACCACAGTTCGAGTCCTGGACTTGGTGGCTTCCTTTCTCACTTTCCCTCTCTCTCTTTCTCTGTGTCTCTCTCTGGCCAAATTAAAAAAAATAAATGAATTAATAAATCAAATTAAATAAATAATTCTTAAAAAAAGAAGAGTTGGAAGAATTAATGCAATTAAAATTGTGCGAAAGAGTTGAACAGACACTTCATCAAAGAGGATAATATGAATGCCAAATAAGCACATGAAAAACGTTCAACATCATTAACCATTAGGAAATGCAAATTAAAACTGTGATGAGATACTACTACTACAAACTGAAACTGTAATTTAAAGTGACTAAAATGAAAATTACTGCTAATACCAAGAAGTACATCATCTGGAGTTGTCATACTACGCTGGTGGAAGTGTAAAATGGGACCTAAGGCTGCTCTGGAAAACAGAGTGAGCCAACAGTAGGGGTGCTGCTGCACAGAGCTGGAGACCATATGGGAAAGCTCTGGTTTGTGTCCAGATCTACTTCTGCACATTGGGTGTATCTATGGGCACACCTGTGGTCCCGACTGACTGCAAGGCTGGGAGGAAATCACAGGGTGAAAACTCGGTTGAGGGTGCCTCTGTATCTTTCTCTGTCTCTCTCAATAAGTAAGTTAAGTGAGTAAGTAGGTAAGGAAGTTGTAAGTAAATAAGTAAGTAAACAAAGTTAAAGAGATGCTTAGCATATGATCCTGTAACCCCACTTTAATCTATATACTGTAGAGAATGAAAACATTATACTTGCACAAAAACCTGTAGCCAACTAATTACAGCAGCTTTGTTCATAACAGCCCTTCAACTGGTAACAACTTGAAGTCCTTAAACAGGTGAATAAATATATGAACCTTGACACATCCACATAGTGGAATACTACTCAGCAACAAAACCAAACTACTGGCTACTCTCAATAACTCCCATGAATCTCAAGGGATTTTGCTGAGTGAAAGGAACCTGACTCAGAATGTTACATACTCTGTGACTCTATTAAATTATGCTAAAAAAAGGCAAAACTATAGGGAAGAAAACAGAGCAATGATTATCAGGGACTAGGAGTGGGAAACATATGTGACTGTGTGAGGGAGTTTCTGGGAGTAATGGAAACATTCTCTATCCTGGTTGGGGGTGTTTGTTACATGAATTTAATGTGTGTCAAAATTCATAAACTAGAACACACCAAAAACATAAATTTCACTGTAGGCTAGTTTTTTGTTGTTGTTTTTGTTTGTTTGTATTTTGAGAGTTTTTTGCCATAGGGTGCGTGAGCTCGCCAGAAAGACAGAGAGACAGAAAGTGAGAAATCACCCTCCAGGGGGGATGGCCACACCACAACCCCTTCTCCTCCATTCTCCTCTCGGGATCTTGGGCACGCACACACATGTGCCCAGCGTGAGTTTAAGCCACCAGGTCCAGGACTTGAACCGCGGTCGACTACATGGGAGTCCAGTGACATAGCCATTATGCCAACTGCTGGTCCCTACTTGTAGGCTAGTTTTAAAAATTAAAATACACTTTTCTTTTTCTTTTTTGGAGAGGTTTTTGCTATAGGGTGCGTTTGCTCATCAGACAGAGAGAGACAGAGAGACAGGAAGTGAGAAATCACCCCCCAGAGGGGATGGCCATGCCACAGTTCCTTCTCCTCCATTCTCCTCTCGGGATCTTGGGCACACACGCACACGTGCCCAGCGTGAGTTTAAGCCACCGGGTCTGGGACTCGAACCGCGGTCGACTATGTGGGAGTCCAGCGACATAGTCATTATGCTAACTACTGGTCCCTAAAATATACTTTTAAAGCATCCCTCTTAATGCTAACATGTTGCACAGGCTGAGTACTCCTTCCCTGTGGCTACCAGTGATGGGCCTCTTGAACAACAGAGTTTTGGAACCCTCCTCCAAAAAGTTAAATTTATTTTGGAGAATCTTGGTAAATAGCAGGAGATAGGCAGTCGTTTCATAACAAGAGCAGTAGAGTCTGAGTTTGTCATGCTGCCAAGTTAAACAAAAAACACAAATATTTGTATAACTTTGTAACAAAGGAGCAATATGGGTGTTGGCAGAAAGGCCTCTTAATGGCACTGTGGCTTTAAAATAGCCAAGCTTTGCTCCTATTATGCTGAAATTGCATGCAGATGTACTGTACGTCAGGGACCATGGTGCTGTCCCAGGGAGATGACACTAAAGATAAAACCCAGAACGACAAGGAGGACAATCTGTCAACTTGAGCAGATGTGGCAGCGCCCAATAGCTTCTTGGCCCTGGATCTCGGGATTGCGTACACTTCTTAAAAAGTCATTTGGATCACTTTGCAGTTGTGGGTTCAGGCTTATTTCTGTTTTCAGCTACACAGATAGTATCTTAAGCCTTTTAGTTTGGGAATGGGGTGTTTTGGGATCAAAGGCAAAAATAAGGGGCTATTTGGAATGAGTAGAGCAGAGGGTATTGAGGGAGACTGGGATTTTCAGCACTGCCTTTTTCCCACCCAACTGCAAAATCACATCCTCTGCTTCCTAAAGGAAGATAATGAACACAACCTCTTTTTCTGTAAAATTGGATCAAATGTTTGCACAGTTATGGGGGTAAAACGTGCATAAAATGCTTAACTTGTTCTCTGTCCGATAACTCATAAATGTGCCCTTAAAAATGAAGAGTGAGGGACCAGCAGATGGCACAATGCTTCCGTCGCTAGACTCCCATGTAGTCAACCACTGTTCAAGTCCTGTACCTGGTGACTTAAAACTCATGCCAGACACGTGTGTGTGTGCACCCAAAATCCTAAGAGGAGAATGTAGGTGCAAGGATTGTGGGTGGCATGGCTATCCACCTCTCCTACCCCTGAGGTGATTTCTTGCTTTCTGTCTCTCTGTCTCTCTCTGTCTCTGCCTCTCCAGTGAGCACACAAGCCCTATAGCAAAAATCTCTCAAAAACAAACCAAAAAACAAAGAGTGGATGCCCAGGTATTCCTTAGCTTTTTGAGGCAGGATAGGAGAGTTTGGTCATTTGTCCCACCATGTACTCCAGATAAATCCAGAGTTCTGACCAAATGAAAGTGAATTGTGGCAAGGGTGCAGATAGTTTAAATGATATACTTGCTTACATTCAAGAAACTCATCTGTGTATTAAATAAAAATAATAAATAGCAATTAAAAATAATTTTAGGAGAACATTACCAGTGCTTGAAATAATTGTGGATATTGTGTGATTTATAATGTACAAAGCATTTTCCTACACTTTCTTATTTGATACACCCTCATGTCTTTTTTTTTTTTTTTTAGGAGAGATTTTTGCTATAGAGTATGTGCGCTCACCAGAGAGACAGAGAGACAGAAAGTGAGAAATCCCCAAGAGGGATGACCATACTGCAATCCCTTCTCTTTCATTCTCCTTTTAGGATCTTAGGCATACATGCATGTGTGTTTAGCATCAGTTTTTAAGTTGCCAGGTCTGGGACTCGAACCCCAGTCGACTACACGGGAGTCCAACAACATAAGAACATAACCATTATGCCATCTGCTGGTCCCTACCCTCATGTCTTTATTGGCTCCAACTTTAGGATAGAGATTAGATGGAAAAACTAAAGCATCTAACAGGACTGAGACCTTTTAGAGAAACAAATTATTGGCAGTGGACTTGTCCTCAGTGCTATTTCTGTTCTGTTGAAAATGAAACTATCAGAGGACCAGCAGGTGGGGTGGTGATTAAGGCACTGGACTCCCCCATGGCCGATCATGGTTTGAGTCCCAGACCCAATGGCTTGATTTCTCACTTTCCCTCTTTCTCTCTGTCTCTCTATGGTTAAATTAAAAAAAAAGAGCAAATAAATAAAATTGATTAAGAAAACTAAATAAGTAAAATGAAATTGTCCCTGGGACCAGCAGGTGGTATGGTGGTTGATATGGTGGGTAAGGCACTGGACTCCCACATGGCCGACCATAGTTTGAGTCTTAGACCGGGTGGTTTGAAATCATGCTGGGTGAAAATGTACGTGTGCCCAAAATCCAAAGGGAGAATGGAGGAGAAGGGATTGTGGTGTGGCCAGCCCCTAGGGAGTGATTTGTCAGTTTCCCTCTCACTGTCGTCTCTCTGCCTCTGTCTGGCAAGCACACATGTCCTATGGCCAAAACCTTAAAAAAAAAAATAATCGAAGCTATCCTTTCTATTAAGATGTTTGATTGGTTGGATGTGTACTGTGTGTATCTGTGTATGTGTGTATTTAATGGCCGAAAAACAAAAGGCTAGGGTAGAAGACAAGTAAATTTATACAGGATAAAGTCTACAGGGTTGGTATTTTTGCTCTATTTTTTCCTTTCTATAATACTTGACAGGGAACTCTGCACACTAATTGGCTTCATAAAATGCTGATTTTCTAGAAAGGAACAAAAGTGTTTATTCTTCAGAGTTGTTGTTTTTTGTTTTTAGTTTTTTTTAATCAACTCCACAAGCGCACATTCTATTCCATTTGGTCTTATAAATCATTTGCCAACAAGATGAGTTTTATATCTTCCCTGGTGAGACATCCCTACATCTCCTGATCGACATTCCTCCTCTCTTTTGCTTCATAAATTAGAAGGGAGGATGCCATTGCAATACTTGACCATATAAGGGGGAAGAGAGGCCCAGCAGTCATTTAGTCTGCCCTCGTGTCAGATTGTATATACACTGAAGGCCTTTTAAGGGAACGTGGTGCGTGCAGGGAAAACATCCCGAGGCAGTCCATCCATTTTCCTTGCTACTGCAGAGCTGGTGCCTGCAAACTCCGTGAGACTCTGAAGCATAAATCACGGGGGCCTGCCGGCGCCAAGCTCCAGGGAGGAAAACCTCAGAGGGCCACGCTGATTGCCGAATGCAGTCAGCATCCTAATGTTTTCACTAAAACCCATCTTACAACTGGACCTTCTGACTTTTAGTGAAAACTTCACAACTTGCACATCCTGACATTTGCTGGGACACGCCCTTCCCTTAGGAATTACAGCGATGGCCACAGAGAGACAACCACACTCCTCAAGGTCTCTGGTATAGTCTTGTCTGCACTGCAGCATTTGTTACTGTGCAGTGAGGTCTCGTGTTCAGAGAAAGCTGACCTCGAACCACAGAGCTTTTTCTTAACTTGCTCTGAGATCTTGGACAAGTCTCATTCTTCTCTGAGGCTCAATGTCCTCATCTGAAAATGGGGAAGGTGAATGTGAGAGAACACTTTAAACTGTTGAGCACAATATTTGGCACAGAGTAAATGCTTGCTAAATGCAAGCTATTATGACTGTTACGATCGCTGCCAAAGAAAGCTATGCTTTTGATCTTAAAGCAAGTATTTCCTACAGCTCTATTGTTCTGATCCAGCATGCTTTTCATAAACAGATTTTCTTTATAGGCAAAGCATATCCAGAAATATACTTAGAGGCTCTGAGGAATGTCTTGGCAGGATTCAGCATACAAAGAATGGGCTTGAACCAGGCAGGATGACCTGAATCCTCACCTATCAGTTTATGGCATTAGACAAACTGTTTAATCTCCTGGTACCTTAGTTTTGTAGTCTATAGTCCGGTGATAATGGTTGTTTAAACCCAAGCATTTTCATTGCCAGGGGCAGAAACAAATAAACTTAGAGCCAGGACAAAGAGTTTATTGCAAATGTTGAGATTTCACCAGGGTTTCTTTCATAAGGTGGGGAAGAGGCAACAGAAGAGGGAATTGAGGGGAGGGGTTGTTTCTGTTTGTAGAAAGGCTGAGTGTCTTCTTCATGTACTCCTAGACTCGCTCCCTTCTTTGCAATCCACCTTCTTGAACTATTATTTCCCAGTAAGCCAAAGTCCTGTAGGACAGGCCAAAAAGACCAAAATGACAGCAAATGTCCTTTGAAGGCCTACCCCTCTGATCTGGGACCTGTCTGGCAGCAGTGATGTTGCTATCACAGCAACCAGGTGGCTTAATCAGTCAGAGGGTTTGGGGGAGACAAGGAGGCCTGAGTATGACCTTTCTTTTGACCCCTGCGCCTCTCTGCAGAGGCCTACTCCCACCCAGAGCTTACCTCTAGTACACAAGAACTCTGTGCTAATCGCATAAGCAAACCTATACTGGTCAGAAGCTCCCTTCTTTTCTTCCTTAAGTCAGGGGTTCTCAAAATCTGTTTCTGGGGGAACCAGCAGTTAGCATAATGGCTATGTCGCTGGACTCTCACATAGTCTACCGTGATTCGCGTCCCGGACCCGGTGGCTTAAAACTCACGCCGGGCGTGTGTGCGTGCATGCCCAAGATCCTGAGAGGAGAATGGAGGAGAAGGGATTGCGGCGTGACCATCCCCCCTGGGGGGTGATTTCTCGCTTTCTGTCTCTATGTCTCTCTCTGTCTGTCTGGCGAGCGCACACGCCCTATAGCGAAAACCTCTCAAAAAAAAAAAAAAATCTGTTTCTGCTCCCAGGCATAGCCCACTCCCCACCTGGAGCACCTGTTGCTACCTATACTGATTCTCAAAGCAGGTGAGGCTCTGCATATTAGAATCTTCCCACACCTGAGTTTCTTCCTCCTTTTGGGGTGAAAGTTTATTTATTTATTGAGAGAGAGAATGAGCACACACTCCCAGCAGGGTCTTGATACCACAGTCTACTCCAATATTAACCAGTTCTGGTTTATGGGCATGTCCAGTGTACTCAGGGAGGTCGCTGGATGTGAACCTGGAACCTTCCCTTCTGGGTCAGTGTCCCAGAGTGTAGCATCATATGTCTGAGCCACCCCCCGTGCCCATTCCTGAGTTACTGATCATCCTTTTTACTCCCTTTGGGATGTAACTCAGAGGTCATGATTCAATCAATAAACACCCCTCCAGAGCCCGTTCAGTGTCGGGTGCTAAGCTAGAAATTGACATTTAGAGAAAAGCACATTCTTGTCCCTGGTGGCTGCTGCGGATGCTCAAGTACAGCACAGTGTGAAGAGGGTCATGGTGGACATGCTTTGCGGTGCTATGGGAGAGAAGATAGCCCCTGTGGTGGGGTGACCAGGTCACCCTGGGGGAACTTCAGGAGGGACCTTCCCTTGTTCCGGGCTTGATTCATTTGAGCTGCTGTAACAAAAGACCACAGCTTGGGTGTCTTATGAAAACAGATATTTATTTCTCATAGTTCTGGAGGCTGAGAAGTCCAAGAGTGAAGTGTCATCAGATTAAGTGTCTGGTGAGGCACGGACTCAGTGTCTGCTGAGGACCTGCTTTCTGGTCATAGATGGCTGTATTTTCACTTTGGAAAGGGCCAGCAGAGACCTCTCTGGAGTCTCTTTTATAGAGCCACTAATCCCTTCCATGAGAGCTCCACCCACCTGACCTAATCACCCCAAAGACCCTACAAACCATCACGTTAGGGTTAGGACTTACCATAGGTGCTTTGAGGGGGAGATGGGGGACACAGACTTCAGTATGTAGCACTGGGTCTGAGGTGCTTCCCAGAGCTGAAACATACAGGACAGCTAAGTTGGCTGGTTGAAGTGAAGGAATGATATTACCAAGACTTGGAGGGCAGAGTGTGGCTTGCCAGGATCTGCAAGCCTTTGGCATCACTGGAAGGTAAACCTGGGGAGTATTTCTTCAAGGAAAGAAATACTCTTTCCCTCAATGCTTAGCTCAGCTAGGGGTGCCCTCTGCTTGGACCTGCCAGTTCACATGCATTACCGTCCCATACCACAGTTCATTGGCGTGGTCAGCGAGAAGTGGGTGGTGGTTAGGTCCTAAGCCCACACAGCTATCTCTCAGATGCAGCCTCCCTTCAGCCCCCACTTCCTAGCAGGCTTCACCAAGGGGTAGGCCACTTGCTTTTGAAGCCCTCAAGACACCCACTTTCCCCACCAGGGTGAAGATTTCCCTGTTACCCAGTAGCTGCACTTACAGAGTGTTTATGTGCGTCATGAACACCAGCCATCTCTACCTCTGAAGACACCGAGGCTCACAGAGGTGCAGCTGCTTACACTGCCCACAAAGTCAGTGAAAGCTGGAGTCAGATTTTGAACCCAGGTATACCTCCTAAGATGCCCAAGCTTCTTTCATTCTGCTGTAGAGCCTTCCTGGAGCATCTATGAGAAAAGTCAGCAAAGAAGCAAATTCAGAGCCTCTCAGTAGCAGATATTACTGTTAGTCCAATTGCTTAGAAATTGAGGGTAAGAGAGAGGATAATTGGCCTATTAGAGATGTAAGAACATGAGCTTTGAGTCCAGGTCTATCAGACTTAAAAGCCAATGACATACTTATAGGTATGGTGGGGACAGGGAGAAGGGGCCTGATAGTTGCTCTCCTCATGTTCCGGAAAGATGCCAGGGTAGGCCAAGGGCTGGATCTCAGCCTGCAGGGGTGTGACGAGCACAGTCCACGTTCTCCCTGACAGGTGCTCGTGTGCCTCATGGCCAACATCAATTTAAATCTAAGCCTCCAGTCAGTTAATGTCCTCTGACAACTTCTTCAATGTTGTGTAGTACATGAATCAGTTATTAAAACTATGAATAGAGGGACCAGCAGTTAGCGTGATGGCTATGTTGCTGGACTCCCACGTAGTCGACTGCGGTTCAAGTCCTGGACCTGGTGGCTTAAACTCACACCGGGCGCGTGTGCGTACGTGCCCAAGATCCCAAGAGGAGAATGGAGGAGAAGGGATTGCGGCGTGGCCATTCCCCCTGGGGGGTGATTTCCTGCTTTCTATCTCTCTGTCTCTGTCTGTCTGGTGAGCGTACTCGCCCTATAGCAAAAACCTCTCAAAAAAGAAAAAAGAAAAAAAAAAAAACTATGAATAGAAATAAACTCTTGAATAGGTTAACTGATCACTGTCATTTGCATTTGGTTTACTTAAACCAGTATTATATAAACTCTCCCAGAGATAAGGATCTCTAGAAATAAGAAACAATACTTGTTATAAGTCCAGACATCTGGGCTTTAACCAAGACTTACTAACTCAGGGTATTCTAGTGGTCAAGTGTAGGAATTTGCAGTTTTAATAAGAACTACAGGTGCTTCTTATTATCAAGAAAGCATGGGAAGCACCAGCTTCTTCCAAGAAGCTGAATAATTAAGCATCACCAGCCCTCCCAGCCCTCCTTCCCCTAACCTAAGAATGTTTTCCAGCTTGACAAAAGAAAAGGAAACCTTGTCTGGTCTGGTTTGGTAGGTTAGGCCTTTAAAGCCACCATCTGGAGATTCCATACATGTAATCTTACTGTAAGTTTAATAATAGTTTACATCATATGAAGTCAATTTGCTACTCTTATTTGAGTTGGATATGCACATTGGTTTCATGAGGGGGAGAACAAAAAAGCCCAACTGTCACATTTCATCCAGCTAGAAAATCTGTTACAAGTGAATGATCATTTCTTTTTCTGACCCTTGGACTATTGCTTTGAGATTTCCAGAGAAACTCAGTCAACAGCTCAGTACTTGGTGAGTGTGCCAGGGGTGCATGGGTTTGAGTCTGGTGTTCTGGAGGGGCATAATTAACCACTTTGGCTATTGGCTGAGAAAACGTGAGCTGGCAGAGAAAATCTGAACGGAATGTTCAAAAATGTATTTGTAGGACTTTCTGAGACTAAAGGATAGGATATGCAGAATGTTAGGGTAGGGAGAAGACACAGCATTCTACCCGAATGATTATTAAGAGATAACTTAAGGTTGTGACAAGAGTCACACTGGCCTGTCCACTCACACATATACAAACTCACATACATGCTCCAGGACTGTTTTATCCCTCATTGGCACTTTCAGTCGCTTGCCCAGGGCCTTAGATATTCACAAGCCTACAAAGACATCAGAGACCTGAAAACAATTCTGAGTTCCAAAACAAAACTGCAACACCATGATTAACTGCCTAGTTGAATATGTATGATTTGCAACATTTGTCACTTTATTATTACATTTAGTATTCAAGAAATCACCACAACACTGGGAAATAATTATAGATTTGTTTTTTCATTTTGAAAAGATTCCAAAGTGTGCATGAAGGATGAGAAATCATTGCCAATAGTTAAATGAGTGTCTTCTAGCTTCATCCTTTCTAAAGCAAAATTATAAAAATCATTTTAAGATTTTTATGTAGGAAAAAGATTTTTTTCTGTGAGATGTGAATGCATTTTAATATGGGTTGGGGACACCCACACACTCACAGAGTTCAGCATCATTACATGCCATTGGGTAAGGCACACAGAGAAGAATGTACCATTCAAAGTTGTGTTTTCCACACTTCAGATGATGAAAGGCTTTGATATCTACCTGCAGTCATGTGATCATCTCAGGACTGTGTAGTTCTGTCCTTGCTACACCAGGAATGTTCTAGAGGGACTTGAGAGCAGTAGCCTTGACTCTGCCTGACTTCAGGCAAGGCTGACGGTGAGCTGCTGCGTCCGGCTGCACAGGATGTGCACTGTGGAAGGGCACCTCATACGGAGGGGGAATGTTCACACTGAGGACTCTCCACATTTGAGTATTGCTTCTGCCAGTGTTTCAGCATCAGCACAGTAAGCTATTGAAGGTCTCTGTTTTCAGATACTCAGCTTGTTACAACACTGGTAGCCGGAAAGGACTGGGTCAGGAAAGAGGAGTACCTTCCGCATACAGGCACGACTTGGGCTTTAGCCTGGCGTGAATAGAGGTGCCCTTCCTGCTCCGTTCCTCATTATCTCCCCCTCCCTGTAGGCTGTGGAATCTTGACCTAAAGGGAGCTCTTCACCTCCCGCACAAGACTGTGTGCACAAGACTGTGGTCCCGCAGTGGTTCTCACAGCCCCGAGCCGTGGTGTCCTGTGCGCTTTTCTGTCTGTCCTTTGCCCTTAGGCCATCAGCAGGCTTGCCTATTTCCTGGCAACTTGTTCTTGAAGTGAACGCTCCCCTGCCCTTTCCCTGTTATGAAGTTTCCTCTAAGCCTCCAACAACCTCTGCACAGAATGGGATCACGTGGTCTGCACCGTCTTTGCCTCGGTCTCTGGAAAAGGGGGACGCGGCAGTTGAGTGGCCTTCTTATTTCCCTTGGGAGTGTCTGCTGCTCCAATTAATCTCAGGAACTGTGTGTTCTTGCCAACCTATTTTGGTCCCCATCCCCTGGAGAGCATGAGGCCCCTGGAGAGAGGATCCATCTCGGCTGTAGCCGACACTGCACAGGTCACCCTGACTGCCAGCAGCTACTTTTCCCACTTTCTTTCTCTTTTCCATCACTTTCCCAGGGACTGAACCCCAGAGCCACGCTGCTCGGGGAAGAGAGCGCAGGCCATTCAGATACCAAACAGCCTGCTATCACCATGTCCAGTGACCATACCCTTAGGTGTCCCTACCAGACTAGGACCAGGGTGGATCCTAAGGATGAACTCAGCGCTTCTTGTAATTCGGGGCCTGGAGGGGAGGTGTCTCTGCTTCCCAGGGATTCCCTTCCAATTTCTCCTTGCTCAAGCTTCTTTGGAAAAAGACATATTGCTGAGGATTCCTGATAGGAATTGAGAGAGCATTTGACATATTCCTTTTCCTTGCTCTTCAAAAGTGTTCAATGGGCATAAATTTCTATGAACCAGACTCTCAGAGTCTTATAAAGACTATATTGCTGACCCAGCCTCTGTGGTGCAGTCAGTAGCACGCTAGACTGCTAAACTGAAAACCACATGCTGACTACAGTTCAAGTCCCCAGTCCAGTTAGACTGAAAATCATGCCTGCTTTACCTTTTGCCTTAGAATTCTCAGTGCCCATAACAAAAGCATCCAAATTTTGAATAGTCTCTTTCCTAGTAAGTATGTGTCATTAAACATGTGTTTTTTAAAAGACATGTTTTATATTAGAGCGGAATTAATGTAGCATAACCTTCCCTTATGCTTGCTGATAAATTAAAGTCCACCCTGAGTTACAGAAGGCAATTTGGAGAAGGTAAGGACAGCCTTGAATGTAGTACTTTTTAGGTAGGGTGGCTGCCTCTGTCCCTTGAAGTATGCAGGTTTTCCCTGAGCCCATCTAGAGATAGCTGCCTGGTGACTTACCTGGCTTTCCAGGGTCCTCTATTAGGCCATAGATCAGAGTCCCCTGATGAAATGGGACATCAGCTGGGGGAGGTATTGTTCAGTCCATTGTATTCCCAAACCAGCATGGACAGCTGCTACTCACATCCCCAGAGGGAACTCTGGCAAAGCCAAAGGTTCACAGGGCTCAGCTCAGGATGTCTCTGCCTGGAATCTTTAGAGTTTGGGACCTGCCAGATTTTTAGTGTTCTTGTTGTCAAGGAACCAGGAACTCACTAAAGGGAATGGAAAAATGACAGTCTCAGTTAAGAACATGTACAGGACTGGTGCTTTCTTCTCTGTGATCTTGGTGGACAGGTCAGCAGGAGAAAGGGGAGGAAGAAATGTTTATAGTGCACAGAATACAAACACTACCTCTTAATTAAAACACACACACACACACACACACACACACACACACACACACACAAACACACGTTTTGACTTCTAGCCAGGTAGTGAAAGTCGCAAGAATCTTGGGAACTGCCCAGGCTAATTCATTACAGCTGGCCCCAGCTAGCATGCATGGGCTCGCCTCCTGCCTTCAGAGGCATAGCTATGAGACAGGGTACATCTTCCAAGTTCCTCTGTGACTCTGGTGGCATTGGCGGGTTCTGGCTGCTTCTCTGAGCCAGATGGTGTTGTGTCTCTTAATTTAGTTCTATTAATTTGTCAGTTGCAAATATCTAAAACCTGTTATTAGAGAGGAGGAGTGGTATTCCAGCAGGCTTTCAATTTGGACTGTCGAGGGGGAAATAGTCATCAGAATAGCAGGGACCTAAAATAATATCGCAAGACAAGAGTACACACTTAATTTCTGGGTGGCTCTTTTGCATTCTACAATCTACTTTGGCGCCCTTGAACTCTAGCTGTTAATATGCCGTTATATAAAGAAACTATAGCCTGTCTGTTCCCCTATTGATGGATAAGAAGGTCGCTTCTGATTTTGCTCTTTGTCTCTCTCACAGAGATACATCCTTGAACGACGTCTTCTTGTGCAAGTGCATTCAAGCTTTCCTAGATAGATACTCAGAGATGGGCTTGCTGGCCACGGAGCATGATCAATTCTATACTAGGAGTTCTCAAATAACCTTGCAAAGAAGGTTTACAAATTTACAATCCTAATGTCAGTTTGCGTTTCTGTTTTCCCATAACATTTCCACTAACTCTTAGTATTATTAGATTTCTTTTTTCTTTCTTTCTTTCTTTTCTTTTTTTTTCTTTGCTAACATGTGTATTACATAATATCTGGTTGTTGTTTTAAGTTTTATTTTTCTAACTTACTATATATTTTCATATTGGCTAATCAGTCTTTTTCCTCTGTGAATTGCCTAGGTTCTTTGAGTTTTTCTTATTGGTTTATAGGACTTCTTTATTTAAGTTGACTATTAGTCCTTCAGTTTTATATTGGGTTGTTGAAAAAGTCATGACATATTTTTCTATGTAAAAATGGCTCATGACTTTTTCAAGAACCCAATACATTAGTACATTGTAAATGTCTTTTCTCAATCTAAGGCTATTTTTTTTTTTTTTTTTTTGTAGAGGTTTTTGCTATAGGGCACGTGCGCTCGCCAGACAGAGAGAGACAGAGAGACAGAAAGCAAGAAATCACCCCCCAGGGGGGATGGCCACGCCGCAATCCCTTCTCCTCCGTTCTCCTCTCGGGATCTTGGGTACGCATGCACACGTGCCCGGCGTGAGTTTTAAGTCACCGGGTCCGGGACATGAACCGTGGTCGACTACATGGGAGTCCAGCGACATAGCCATTACACTAACTGCTGGTTCCAATCTAAGGCTCTTTTTAAAGTGTGTTTGACATATAGAATTTAGTTTTAAAATTTTATTTTCTTCAAGAGAGAGAGGCACCTGAGATGGTCTTGCCATGGTATAGTCCACTCCCCAATCTTTCAACTAGCCAGGGACATACACACACCTGCCCAGCATCTTTTAGGCTGACCTAGGGTCTGAACCCAGGGCCTTTCTATATAATTCTAATATCCTGTGTCAGTACCCTACGGCCTGTGCCACCACATCTGGACCTTTTTTCTTTTATCATTTTAATGTGATTTATTGTACCAATTTTTTCCCTTATATTTAGATCCAACTTGTGGGATATTTTGCTCATTCTTCTTTCTTCCCTCCAAAGTCTCACTCTAGTCTGCCTGTGGGCTAGATTACTAATATTCATTTGTCAAATATTAGGCAGAAAAGATTTAGATTAACAATTTTAGCAGTTGGAAATGGGGTCATAGAACACTGGCAACAAACACTGATTTCCCTTTGGGTCTGCTGAAATTGAACCCAATAGGAAACATTGGTGCAAGAAATAAATATTTGCTTTGGGGAAACTGATGGTGCCATATTTCAATGTATACCACTGCATCACAGAATTACTGTTACTTATTAAAATAGTTAAGCAGCATTATGCAAATACTAGTTTTCTCTGGTCTTTGTTCTTCTTTTAGAGAGAGTATCACAACTTACAGTTGGTGTATATTAATTTACTATCTAATGCCTTGATGGGACCAGCAGGTGGCATAATGACTATGTTGCTGGACTCCCATGTAGTCGACCGTGGTTCGAGTTTTGGACCTGGTGGCTTAAACCCGCACCAGGCGCGTGTGTGTGCGTGCCCAAGATGCCGAGAGGAGAATGGAGGTGAAGAGATTGCTGCGAGGCCATCCCTCCTAGGGGGGTGATTTCTTGCTTTCTGTCTCTCTGTCTCTCTCTCTCTTTCTGGTGAGCCACACATCCTATAGCAAAAACCTCTCAAAACAAAACAAAACAAAACAAATCCAATGCCTTGGTATCTTTTCTCTCCTGGCTACAACATAGATTCAATAAGATTCCTATAGTACCATCTGGGAAAAGATGCTGATTGAATCCAGAAGGGAAAACATGCAGCAATATTTTTTAAAACATAAGAAGTTTCATTTTACTGAAATGTTTTATCTCCTAGGTTGGAGCTGTCTTGTCAGTTCTTAGCACTTTTAGTCTGTAGGAATAAATGAACAATTTCTAAATCTTCCAAGGGTATTGTATAGTTTTTTTGTTTTTGTTTTTTTTGTTTTTTGTTTTGTTTTTTTTTGTTTTTAAGCTTGAACAAGAGGTCTGCATAACTCAGAAAACACAGAGCAAAACAAAACAAAAAGATAAGAGGATGAGTCACTGTTTGCTATTCTGGGAGGAATCTCAAGGACAGCTGACAATTGTTTCTTGACTACCTCTCAGCTTAGCTAGAGCACTTGGGACTTCAAATTCCCCAGCCCTAGGCCCCTCAGCAATATTTTTCTTTGAAAATAATCAGAACCAGAAATCATTTACATCAAAGTGCTCAAGTATCAAGCTTGTAAACACAGACACTTGCTAATTCTCCAGAGGGTTCCAGATTATTTACTAGTTTGAGAGTTTGAACCTGTGAGTGTTTCCATTTTACATATTTTTTCTCTTGAATTTTTGGTCAGTTTCCTAAAGCCAAGTATTTTCTTTCAAGTAAAGTCAGGATCTTTAGAAATCTGCTTGCCTTATGTTGACTAAGAACATCTAAAATCAAATTGAGATGCATCTCTACCTACCCCCGTGACACCTATCAAAAACAAAAGTACAGGAGCTTCTGAGCAAAGCAGCCAAAGGTTTGAAGTCCACTTGAATTTGTTTTACATTTGACAGAAATCTGCATGTGTAGAGGAAGCACAGACATGCAGTTATCTTTTGCTTTTTTCTTTTACGTATTTTTAAAAATGACACTCAGTTTCCTTTGTGTGAAGTGAAAGATCCGATACTAAGGGCAGCAATGTTAGTGTGACTCTATAGGCCGTTTTGCAGTTCTGAGAGCACTTTGTTTTCCTTATATGCTACCTCACTTGCTCCGTAAAGTACTTCAGGCAAGGAAAGCATTACTTAATACATAGATTTTGAGGTTTAGACCAGCCTGAGACAATCAAGTTCCCAGGTCCCATTGACATTCTGCTAGTCATTAACATAGTTGAAAATCTTTTGTAGTCATTAGGGTAGCCTCATGTTTTATTTTTATTTGACTTGAAAGTGCAAGTTATTCCATCTAAAAAATGGGCTTAAGGG
Source organism: Tupaia tana (assembly GCA_026018925.1). Lineage (NCBI taxonomy): Eukaryota > Metazoa > Chordata > Mammalia > Scandentia > Tupaiidae > Tupaia > Tupaia tana. Next base: position 33,240,510 of record JAKSZU010000013.1, on the reverse strand, counting down.
TCGACTTTAAAATTGCTATGAGAAAACCAGGCCTCCTTGAACTTTGCCTCATTCATATTTACGAGCTGGGTAGGCTTCCTTAAAAAGGCTTTTAAAGTACAAGATCACATAAGCCTTTTACTTTACAGCAGCCCCAGCCACAGTGTCAGACATCAAAGAACGGATCTGGGAGTGAACTCATCCATGTGAAAATTCCGAAGAACTAATTTGAGGGTTGTTTCGTTAAATGTCGGCTTGACATTAACCAGCCTATCCAGGATGCATTAAACTCCATCTTCAGTAGTTTTCTTGGGATTGTGTAAACATGGCTAATTCAAACATGCACTTAGTCATAATACTGTAGAAGGCTTTTTCTTTTAAATAAATGTTTCATTGAAGTGTGGTGTACAACAGAAATGGCACAACTTGTAAGTGTATAGCTCAAGGAGTTTTCATAAAATGAACACACCCACATAGCTGGGGATCAAGAAAGGAAGAGCATCCCTTAAACTTTCTGGTTCTCTGTTCTAATCACAACTTCTTCCCTCTTTCCCTAAGATAACTTCTGTTCTGACTTCTTTATGATAGAGATTTTGTATGTGTGCACTTGAGAGACAGAGAGAGGAAGAAAGAGAAGCACCCTTGACAGGGTCTCAATGCTGTAGTTCCTCAGGATTCTGGCCACTGGTGCCTGGTGCATCTTCATGCCAACCTGGGATCTGAGCCTGCTGTTGGCCAGGTGGCTTCCAGCATTGCAGGGCACTTGCAATGCCACAGCTGCTGGGCCACCTCTATCTTGACTTCTATCATCAAGGATTAGTTTTGTCTATTTTTGAACTTCACTTTAAAAAGTTCATGGAAAAATGGAATTAAGCTATGGATTTATTTGGGTCCAAAAAAGGGGAACTCTGCCTAGTTTTTCCCCATAATATGCATTTTCCATAAGCTTTGTGAAGGCTGCCCCGCGCCCCATGTATAAATAGAATCATATAGGATATATTTCTTTATGTCTGGCTTTTTTCATTCAGTGTTATGGTAATGAGAGTCAGTCATATTTTTACATGGGGTAGTAGTTTGTCACTTTTGTTGTATGGATTTCTTTTGTGTGAATATGTCACACCGAAAGAATATACCACAGTCAGCACTAATTGGCACAGTCTGAGCAAATGTGAGAGTTCCACACCTTCGTGGGCATGTGGCCCCACCACTCCTTTCAGCCAGTCTCCTGGGGGAGTTGATTATCTCATTGTGGTTCCCTGAGCACTGAAGGTGGTGAGCGTCTTTTCATATGCGAATTGGCCATTTAGATAGCCTCTTTTGTAAAGTACCTGTTCAAGATGATTGCCTCTTTTCATTTTTTGTTCATTTCTTTCAAGATTATCTGCCTTAAAAAAATTGATTCATGGGAGTTGAAAAACTGTAAAGTGTATATAAGTCCTTTGTTGGATTTATGTGATGTAAGTATATTCTAGTCTATGCAGTTAAGGACTTTTTAAAAAGGGGATAAGAATTCAGTGTGTAGAAAAGAGTACCATGAGCCCTTCTTGGCTTTCAAGAAAGTGGACATTTGAAGATAGAACAAAGGAAGTGGGACCTGACCTTTGTCCTTTTGAAATATATCACATTTTTACATTTTTTTTTTTTTTTTTAAATTTACTATAGGGTACAGACTCACTGGGTTTGGGGGGAGAAGGGAGGGAAAATGAGAAAGTACCACCCCTCAATGGCCATGCTGTAATCCCTTCTCTTCCATTTCTCCTTTTGGGATTTTGGGCATGAACACACATACCCAATGCTCTTCAAGCTGCCAGGTCTGGTACTCCAACCATGCAATCAGCCATATGGGATCCAGCCACCTTAACCACCACACCACAGATTGGCTCAAATCTGTCAACAACTTTCTTGAAGAGCAGCTACATATACTTCATGCACTATGATCAGTCAGTGTTTATTAATTTTTAATCTTTTTTCAGAGTTTTTGCCTTAGGGCATGTGTGCTTATCAGAGAGAGAGAGAGAGACAGAGACAGACAGAAAGACAGACAAACAAAGACAGAGATAGAGGCAGTGGGAGAGAAATTGAGAAATCATCCCCTAGGGAGGATGACATGGTGCAATCCCTTCTCCTCCATTCCCCTCCTGGGATCTTGGGTATGCATGCATATGCACCCAGTGCTGGGACTCGAACTGTGTTTGGCCATGTGGGAGCCCTATAATATAACTGCTATGCTATCTGCTGGCCCCAATTTTTAATTTTTATTAGTATTGTATTTTGTTTGCTATAGGGTATGTATACTCACAGGGGGTGGGGGAGGGAGTGAGAAAGCACCCCCAGAGGGAATGGCTATGCCACAATCCCTTCTCCTCCATTCTCCTCCTAGGATTTTGGGTATTCATGCACACGTGCCCCAAGTGTTTCTCAAGCCACCAGGTACAGTGGGATTCAGCCACCTCAACCATCATGCCACCAGCTGGCTCAGTCAATGACTGGTGGCACTTCTTCTGCAAGTGGAAAGAGTCATGAACATAATATTCTAGTAGACTATTGTCACACATAATGATATAGTAACTGGGTTGACAAATAATTGCACTCATAATATCAGCATGCTTTGTGCAGGATGTTGGAGGTACAAAGAAGGATATGACAGCAACTGTACACTTAGTTTTCAGGACACTTTAGAGTACTTTTTATTACATGAGAGTAGGGTGACTCTCAGACTGGTGACTCTTAGACTCTCATCCTAATTACCTCACTACTACCTGAAGAGATTCTCTTTTCTTTTTCTTCCTTTCTTCCTTCCTTCCTTCCTTCCGAAAGCAAGAGATTATCTGCCCCCCCCCCCCCCGGGAAATGGGCACACCACAATCTCTTCTCCATTCTCCTCTCAGGATCATGGGTGTGCATGTGCATGCACACCCAGCATGAGTTTTAAGCCACCAGGACTGAGACTCAAACAGCGGTTGACTATGTGGTAGTCCCACGACATAACCATTATGCTATCTGCTGGTCCCAAGGAATTCTCTTTTCTAAAAGTGACTAATTTAAATAAAATGGCAGAAATGACATATGCTGTTCAGAAAGCCACAAGGAGAAAGCACCATTAAGATGGATAAACTTAGCTCCTCGCCATCCAACAACACCTCTTGGTCAACTGAAATCATACAGCAATTATTGAGGACAAGTCTGACAAGGTATTCTATCACCCCACACATTGAAGGGGGTCACAAAGATGTATAAGTTGCAGTTCCTGCCCTCAAAGAACTTTAGGCACGTTGATGGTGGTAAGAATGCGGGGGGTGTGTGGAGGAAAAGTGTTAAGGAGGTACACAATGCTACAGTAACAATGTGAATATAAAGACCCAAGCCAGGTGACAGGCAGTTCAGTGGTAGGATGGGTCATGTTGGCTGACTGCAGCAACAGAAGAAATATTAAGATAAGGAATTTGTTAAGATAATATAGCTGCTACTACAAAATTAGCCCCCAAATAGACAATGGCTCAAAGCGAAAAAAGGTTATTTCTCAATTGCCAAAAGTTAAGAACAGGTGTTCCTGATTGGTAGTTGATTCTGCTTCAAATGGTGACTCAGAGATCTTTCCATTTTTGTGGGTCAGCCATCTTCAACACATACCTTCTGGGGTTGCTGGGCTTGTCCATATCAAGCTTGTTAAAGGAGAAAACATGGAAGATGGGAAGATTTTACAGCCAAATCTGAAAGAGTTCTATTGGCTAGAACTTTAGTTCCATTGGTTTGAACTTAGTCATATGGCCACACCGAATTGCAAAAAAGGTTGGGAAATGTGTCCACCCATGTGTCTGGGAAGATGAGTTGAGCTTGTTAACCATCTAGCAGTGTTTGCCACAGGCTTTGCTGTGGTTCAAATGTTTACATCCCTTCTAAAATATATGTCGAAACATAATCCTCTCCAAAATTCAGGTATTATCAGTGCGATAATATTAAAAGGTGGGGCCTTTAAGAGGGGATTAGGTCATGAGAGTTTCTTCCTAATTAATGCAATTAAGACCCTTATAAAAGAGGCTTCATGTAACATTTACCTACTTCTTGTTCTGCCTTCTGCCAATGTGAGGATGCAGCAAGAAAACTCACCAGACTAACGCCAGTGCTTTGTTTTTGGACTTCTAGCCTCCAAAACTGTGAAAAATAAATTTGTGTTGTTAATAAATTACCCAATTTCAACTATTCTTTTATAGCAACACAGAATGCACTAACTCAGACCTCATGATGGCAGGACATTTAAGAGGGGTCTTGAAGCAACTTGTATTTTGACAGAGATTGGAAAGGAGGCTCATAGCAGAAAAAAGAAAGAGCAGTACACAATAACACCCAAATGCAAGGGCATATTTGGAAAATAAACAGTTCCATTTGCTAGGCACATAGAACATACAGAGAATAGTGTGGGAGAAATTCTTGAAAGCTAGATTGAGACTGTGTTCAACCTGAAATCATATTGTTGGAAGTTTAAGATCCAGGCTAAAAGCTTACATCCAGCATATTCTGTTGGCTACCAGGGCTCACCCCCATCATTCCCACTTGTAGGAAAATTGTGGCCAAGATGAATTTTCTTTTCTTTTTTCTTTCATACTCTGTTTTTTCCTAGGAAGTGATTTTTTTCATGTGTGTCTCCCACAAGTGGTGGCTATGTCAGAGGCAGTGGTCCAGACCCTTACCACGAGCAGATTGATTTTGAGCGTTTGTACTAGTGGATTTCAGAGATTCAGAGGGCCACTTGCCAAAACCAGCCTACTGCATGGAATCTCCTGAATGTTGTGCTTGGGCTGAATCCCAAGTTCAGGAGAGAAAGGAGGGAGGGAAATTCCTTTCTGACCTTAGGTCACAACCAACTCAAACTCAGGATCTTGGACTTTAATTACCTAATTGTTATCTTACCTTGCATAGCTGCAGCTGTGGCTCATACTTATGAAAGTATCCGGTTCTTTAAAATCCAGCCACAGCCTTCAGCCTGATGACCTCCTGACAGTGATTAATTGGGAAGGGTGGGAGCTAGGGAAATCCTTTCCCCTCCTTCAGACCAGCCAACTTGGCTTTGGACCTATACGAGTATTTTAGCCAAAGAATATATATCCCCATAACTTCTACCCTCTGTCTTACCTGAACTGCTGCTCCATCTTCTGCATTCTATTTGGTGATCACGTTCTTTCACAATCGCTTAATTAATTTTGACCCAGAGTTTACTATGTACTGACCCGGGAAGGCTTTATGTGATTTAGTCCTTTTTCCTTGAGCTTCTGACTATGAAATTAATGGTTCTGAAAATTTACCTTTGCTGAATAGTTTGGGGAGAGTTTCTTTTGTCATTCCTACCAGGATGTAAGCATGTTTGTCTGTTTTTCTTAAACCTTGAAAAAGAGGGAAGATTTCATGTGTATATTTTATTAAGTAATACACATTCTGAGTTCCCCATGAAGAAACTCTGAGAGAATTTTAGTTGCAGGAAGTTTATTCCTCTCTGCCTCCAAGATCAACACCTATGTGGAAGTGAAAAAAGAGGTTTGGACATAGAAGCTGGACTGCAATGCAGTCACAATAAAGGCTATAGCCAACCTATGGGAACTCTAGACATGAAATGGCCCTAAGAGTTACAACAAATTAGAGAAAGGAGACCACACCTTTATAGATACCTCACTGAGTTATCCTTGAATGTAGTTTGACCCAAAGACAGGAGCATGATTTTGAGTGAGACATCTCTCTTTGGCAAAGAGAGTTGTATGTCTGAGCTCTCAGGTACCAAAATTCCTAGTAGCTGGTAGAATGAAAATTACAGTCTTAAGATAATCTAAAGTGTGTGTGTGTATGTGAGTGTATGTGGTGGTGGTGAATTTGAGCCTTGAACCACAGTGACTACTACAATCATTAGTAATTTTTCTAGAAATTAAATGACTGATTCATAGGATATGGGTAGGTTCATCTTTCACAGATTCTATCAAACAATGTTTCAAAGGCTTTGTACCTCAATAACATCTTAATTTAGATTTATATTCCCAAATGAACTCTTTTTAAAAAATAATTATTTACTTAATTTTATTTATTATTATTATCATTTTGGAGAGGTTTTTGCTATAGGGTGCGTGCGCTCGCCAGAAAGAGAGAGACAGAAAGACAGAAAGCGAGAAATCACCCTCCACGGGGATGGCCACACCACAATCCCTTCTCCTCCAGTCTCCTCTTGGGATCTTGGGCATGCACACACACGCGCCTGACGTGAGTTCAAGCCACCAGGTCCAGGACTTGAACCATGGTCGACTACATGGGAGTTCAGTGACATAGCCATTATGCTAACTTCTGGTCCCTTATTTATTATTTTTAATTTGTTAGAGAGCACATGTGCTCACCAGAGATAGAAGGAAAGAGAGGGAAAGTGAGAAAACAAGTTGCCAAGTCCCGGACTTCAACCATGGTAAGCCATGATGAAGTCCAGTGCTTTAACCACCACACCACCTGCTGTTGGCTCCTCTAAATGGAATCTTAGCAAGAAGATAAAGAAAAATATGTAGGAAGGAAACAAATATGAAAATATTTTATATATTATTAACAATATTTTCTATATCATGGAGAAAGCAAAATGGAGAACCATTGGATTTGTTCTTTAACTCATTATTATTCTTTAACTTATGGCTTGATATCCTGAAAGCTGTCAACAATGCCCAAGTTGTTCCAAATCTAGTTATGAAATAATCAGTTCTAAAGACTTACTACAATACTGAGAGAAAAAAAGAAAAATGAAGTATATGAATTGACTGTTGCCTCTAATTTTATTTTACAGAGTGGCCAAATCAATGAAGGTCCCTGTATATGAGACTCCAGCTGGTTGGAGGTTCTTCTCAAATCTAATGGATTCAGGACGGTGTTCTCTGTGTGGAGAAGAGAGCTTTGGCACTGGTAGGCTTTGTTATGTTGATGTTCCTGGGGATGGTGACTGTGAACCATGTGCGAATCAAAGGCTGGTGGATCAGTTAATTAGAGACAAAATACATTAGAAAAACCTAGTAGGGTATTTCTTTTGGCCATTTTGTTTCTTTTGACTGCTTTGTTTCTCCACTTTAAAGTTTTTTTATTTTTTATTCTTTTAAAAGATTTTCTACTGTGGAACCTAAAAGAAAGTAACAAGAGTAGAAAGGATGTCATATTGATTCCCCATGTACCTGTCACTCAGTTTCAATCATCATCAACTCATGGTTAATCTTGGTCTATCTCTGCCCTCATCCACCAGAAGAGTTCTTCTCCCTGATTATTGTGACACAGTCTCCTATAGCTTACTTTATTCATAACTATTTCATTATAAATAATTAAATATAACCTACTTAAACTATTTTAAAAAATAAAATTTAGTACTTTAAAGATGTCACTGGATCGTCTTCTGGCCTGTGTAGTTTCCAAGAAATCTTATGTAATTCTTACCTTTAGTTCTCTGTATGTGAAGTAGCCTCCCCCGCCCCTTCTTCTGACTGTCTTCAGTATTTTCTTTTTATCTTTGGTCTTCAACAGTGTAGTTAAATATGTCTAGTTGTGTGTTTAACCTTGCTAGGGGTTATCTTAGACTTTTTAATCTGTTATTTGATGTTGTTTGTTAATTTTAAACAGTGATCAGTCATTATTATTATTTTTTTTTTTGGAGAGGTTTTTGCTATAGGGCACGCGTGCTCGCCAGAGAGACAGAGACCGACAGAGAGACAGAAAGCGAGAAATCACCCCCGGGGGTATGGCCATGCCGCAATCCCTTCTCCTCCATTCTCCTCTCGGGATCTTGGTCACACACGCACATGTGCCCGGCATGAGTTCAAGCCACCTGGTCTGGGACTTGAACCATGGTCGACTACATGGGAGTCCAGCAACATAGCCATTACGCTAACTGCTGGTCCCGATCAGTCATTATTTTTTAAAATATCTTTTTTTCTGATTCTCTATTTCTTTTTTCTCTGAGGCTCTGATTATGCACGTGTTAGGTAACTTGTGACCATAGATGTTGCCTTAGAGCTCTTATATTCACTGTTGACTTGTTCTACTTCTTTGTGTTTTTCCATTTAGATAATCTCTATTTGCCTGCTTTCCTTCCTTTCTTCTTTCCTTTTTTCCTTCCTTTTGCCAGAGGGCGCACACACTCATGGAGTGGAGAAGGGCAGAAATCAGCCCCCAATGGGGTGTGGTCATGCTGCGATCCTTTTTCCCTCCATTCTTCCTCCCCATCAGGCATGCATTCACATGTATGCAGTGTGTTTTTCAAATCACCGGGGCTGGGATTCAAACCATGGTCAGCCATGTGTGAACTCTGGCTCCCTTAATCACTATTCTCACAGGACTGGCCCTATTTGTGTTTCTTTAAGTTCACTGATTTCTTTCCTTAGTTGTGTTCAATCTGCTGATGAGACTGATGAAGGAATTTTTTATCTCTACTATTATGTCCTTTCTAGCATTTCTCTTTAATTTATCTATAGTGTTCATTCCACTGATGAAATTCTCTACCTGGTTATATATGGTATTTATCTTTCCTGTTAGGTCTTTTAACATAGTTATTTTAAACTCCACATCTGATAATCCCCATATTTGGTTCTTCTCTCTCTTGTTTTTTCTTGCTTTTTGTGGATCTCATAATTTTTTTTATTGAGTTCTGGACCTATGTAGATAAAAATAGTACATATTTAGGTAAATAGAACTTATACCTAGAAATGGGCACACTTCTTCTTTCAGGTCATTAGAATGGAAAGTTAAGTTAATCTATTGAGGTTTGGGTTTGGATCTTATTATTTCTTTTATCACCTTTAGTGTACCATAGGCTTAAAGTTCCTTCAGCAGTGGGACATTTTTGCCATGTGCTGAGACTGTGGATAGGTGCTTTAAAGGTTCCTGTTTCATTCCCATTCACAGTTACTGTACATCTGTGACACAAAATCAACCTCTATTCTCAGGCTCTTGAACCTTCTCCAGTGGCAGTGACCTTTGCTTAGCATTGAAGGAGGATTCTGAGCCCAGAAAGGTTTTCTAACTTTCTCTAAGAAAAGAGTTTTTACTTTTGCCCTTTCTCCAGGCATTCATTGGACTGTCACCTGGGCACCGAGTATGAGAAAGGTCTTAGCCTATATACCCAGGAGCTTAAAGCTTTTGTTTCATGTGAGTTTGGGGAATTGGAAGGGCTTTGTTCTTGTCTCCTAGCACCAATGATTACCTGCATGTCTGCACCTGGTCTCACTCTGTTCCTCGTCTTTTTTATGAGCACCCAGTGGAGGACCGTGGGAAAGAACTTGGAAGTGTATTTTTTAATGAATTATTTAATCTAATTTGATTTATTATTATTATTTTAAATTTGCTATAATGAGAAAGTGAGAAAGCAAGCCACCAGGTCCAGGACTTGAACCACAGTTGGCCATGTGGGAGAGCAGCACCTCAACCATCATGCCACCTGCTGGCCCCAGGAAGTATATTCTTTGTATGTGGGACTCCAAGTAATTTTATTTTTTGAGGGAGAGATTTTTGCTATAGGGTGTGAGTACTTGTCAGAGAGACAGAGAGACAGAAAGCAAGAGATCATCCCTCATGGGGGATGGCCACACCACAGTCCCTTCTCCTCCAGTCTCTTCTCAAGATTTTAGGCATGCATGCACATATACCCAGCATGGGAGTGTTTTAATTTATTTTTTATTTATTTATTTTGAGAGGTTTTTGCTATAGGGCACATATACTCACCAGAAAGACAGAGACAGAGAGACAGAAAGTGAGAAGTCCCCACCCCCACACCCCAGGAAGGATGGCTGTGCTGTAATCCCTTCTCCTCCATTCTCTTGGGATCTTGGGCATGTATGCACATCCACCTGGCATGAGTTTAAGCCACTGGGTCTGGGACTCAAACCATGGCTGACGTGGGAGTCCAGTGACATAGCCATTATGCCAACTGCTGGTCGCATCCCAGCATGGGTTTTAAGCTGCCAGGTCTGGAACTTGAACTGCTGTGGGCTACTTGGGAGTTCACCAATGTAACCATTACACCATCTGCTGGTCCCTCCAAGTGATTTTAAACTAACATGATAGGCTTCACTTGACCTATGAGACTTTTTAAAATGCTTATGTGATTTCTTATTCTCTGCTTAAGGGCAGCCTCTTCTTTCTCTTGTGCTGGGCAAGCGGTGACATAGTTTTCACATCCTGTTTCTTTTTGGAGTAGTTTGTCACATTTGGGAATTCACTTTATTGCTTTGTCATCTCAGATGTCTGATGGTATATGTTTTTGTTTCCTTAGATGAAAAGAGGCCATTTAAAGCTCTCTCAAGTACTGCTGTCTAAATCAGGAGGTATAGACGGCAGCCCTACTTAGAACAACTAGAACTGTTATACTCTTTCTATACTGCAGCCCCAACAAGTAGAAAATGGCCTTCCTCTGTGGTATTCTGTGTGATTAAGCCAGTGACCATGGTTCAAAAAGTTAGAAACCATGTATTGCATACAACAATTCTGGCCACTTGTTAGTAAAATTACACAAATCTACTAACTAGAATGGAAAATTGCAAATTCAGGTTATCTCTCCCTCTATCTTCATAAGCATTTTTCTTTCTTTCTTTCTTTCTTTCTTTTTTTTTTTTTTTTTTTTTCTTTTTTTTTTTTAAGAGAGATTTTTTGCTATAGGGCATGTGCATTTGCCAAAGAGACAGAGACAGACAGAGAAAGTCAGAAATGATCCTCCAGGGGGGTAGCTGTGCTACAATCCCTTCTCTATTCTCTTCTGGAGATTTTGGACATGTACACACACATGCCTGGCATGAGTTTTAAGTCGCCAGGCCAGGACTCGAACTGTGGGAGTCCAGCAATGTAACCATTAGGCCATCTGCTGGCCCCAGCATTTTTCTTTAATGATGGGAGTGTGTGTGTGAGAGAGAGAGAGAGGAGAGAGAGAGACATTCTCAACAGTCTCATCATGCTGTGCATCCATGGGCATCCATGAGTGTGCTCAGTGTGTTCTCAGGCTGACCAGAGAGCTGAACCTGCAGCTGACCGCACGGCTTCCATTCATACAGGGCACCTGTATCACCACTGTGCTACAGTGCCTGGGCCACAGGCATTTCAGTGCTTACCATATACATGTACTTTAGTGGCTCTTTCGTTAAAGGGATAAAATAAACATATATAAACCATGTTACACCCTTAGTAATAAATATTTGCTCACATCAATTTAATAAACTTTTGTTCATCACTTGCAAAGCACAATATACTGTATTGGATGGGTGCAAAATACAAACTGCCTAAGGCCATGGCACACCCATAAGAACTTCTGAGTTCTTTAGGGACACAACTAGAAACGCCACAGGTGACTGTTCTGTAAAGCAGAAACTTTCAAGTACCACAGTAGGAAGTAGGAGATATACTATAGAAGATGAATAAAGGAGAAAATGCTTTAGACCTGGAGGTTGAAAGTACACTTCATGAAAGAGAAGGAAGTTCAGTTAGGGCTCAAAGAATGGGAGGGTTTGTGCACCTATAGTTGAAACAAGAGGTCTTGCCAGACGGAGGAAGCAGTGTCAAGAAAGCAGCAGAGGTGAGAGAGCAGGAGACGTCTACTGTAAGTAGCTAATAGCTCCATTTTCAAATTTTAAAAGTTTTAGTTTTTAATTGCCAGAGGGCACATGTGCTTGCCAGAGAGAAAGAGGGAGAAAACACTCCCCAGAGGGATGTGGTCATGCTACAATCCCTTCTCCTCTATTTCTCCATCCTATTGGGGTTTGGGGGCATGCACACATATGTGCCTGGTGTGTTTTTCAAGCCTCTGGGGCTGGAATTCAACCATAGTGCACCCCACCATAGTGAGGTCTGGCTCTCAAATGCACAGCGCTTAACCACTGTACAACAGGGCTGGCCCTGCTCTGTTGTTTTAGAGAAATATTTTTTCACATATGGATTGAGACTCATTTGATGTCAAGAGATTAGTATGATATCATGAGCAATTTGAAAATATTTATGTAATAAAATAGAAACTATAGTGGCCAGCCTGTGGTACGGTGGTTAAGGCAGCTGGATCCCACATGGCCAACCTCATAGTTTGAATCTCAGACCTGGAAGCTTGAAAAACATGTTGACACATGTGTATGCATGCCCAAAATCTCAAAAGGAAGGAGAAATGGAGGATAAGGGATTATGACATGATCATGCCTCATGGGGGGAGGCCGTGCTTCCCCACTTTCCCTCTCTATATCTCCATTTCTCTCTGTTAAGCACACATGCTCTCTGGAAAATTTTTTTTAAAAGAACATAAAAATATAAGAGTCCATTGCATTTAATAAAAATAATGTTTTGAAAATTTTATGTTTGTATATAAATATGTATGCATGCGTATGGTAGATATTTTTGGCAAAATGTGTTTATCATAGATCGTGGTCAAGAAGTTTGAAAATGAATAATCTATATCAGAGATCAGCAAACTTTTTCCATGAAGGGCTAGACAGTAAATACTTCAGACTCTGAGGGGTAAGGGGCCACATATGGTCTCCCTACAATTGCTCAGCTTGGCCATCGTCACACAAAAGCAACCCGGATCACGTGTAAACAAATGAACATGGTTGTGTTCCAATAAAACGTTAATCACAGAGTGAGGTGTCAGTCCAGATTTGGCCTCTAGGCTGTAGTGTGCTAACTCTGAGAAACAAGGTAGGGTAGAGAGAAGAGTATGGAGAAGCAGTGCTGGATGTCTAGTGAGAACGAGTCCAATTTCAAAGATCTTTGCCTATGAAGATTAGATATTGGGACATAACTGAACTGGAAATAGGGAGCCACATTCTGCACCAGAGGGAGGTCAGCTTGCACACACTCTTCAGCAAGTTGTGCTTTCAGATGTGTTATGTGGATTGCAGCATGTAGGCTGGAATAGAAAGAATTTTGGGGACCAGCAGTTAGCATAATGGCTGTGTCGCTGGACTCCCATGTAGTCGACCGCGATTTGAATCCCAGACCCGGTGGCTTAAATTCATGCTGGGAGCATGTGCGTGCATGCCCAAGATCCTGAGAGGAGAATGGAGGAGAAGGGATTGCAGTGTGGCCATCCCCCCGGGGGGTGATTTCTCACTTTCTGTCTCTCTGTCTCTCTCTGTCTCTCTGGTGAGCACGCGCACCCTATAGCAAAAACCTTTCCAAAAAAAAAAAAAAAAAAAGAATTTTGAAAAATCTCTCACTTTTCTAGTTGTCTATCATTTTTCTTTCAGGAAGCACAAGAGATTTTTCAATGTTTAGGGCTTTAAAGGTACTGCCTCTTCCATTATTCTGCAGGTTACAATGATTTTTACCCTGGCTGGACAGACCAAGCCCAAGTAGTTAAGTGACTCACCAGGGCTCCAGGCCCCAAATCAGTCTTCATTTGAATTAAATTATAGCAGAACTGAAAACAGGTTGCCTATCCTTCAGAGCATGCTGCTTCCCAGTATCCCCACTCAGTCTTTCTGATGAAAACAGTGACTAATTGGATCTCTCAAGCAGTCAGTAATAAATGGCCTGCTAGAAAGCCTGAAGAAACTAGACTACTCAGTCTTAAGAGAAGAAAGTAGCTTCCTTCTCCTATTGCACTGGGCTTCTTTAATGCCAGTTCCTGGAAAGGCAGTGATCTGGCTGCATTATAATCATGAGAGAAACTTGTTAAAAATATGGCTTTTGGTGGGACCAGCAGTTGGTGTAATGGCTGTTGCTGGACTCCCATGTAGTCGACCATGGCGCAAGTCTCGGACCCAGTGGCTTAAACTCAAACCAGGTGTGTGTGCGTGTGTGCCCAAGATCCCAAGAGGAGAATGGAGGAGAAGGGATTGCAGCGTGGCCATCCCAACTGGGGGGGGGGGGGGGGGGGTGATTTCTTGCTTTCTGTCTCTCTGTCTTTCTGGTGAGCACATGTGCCCTATACCAAAAATCTCTCAAAAAAAAAAAAAAAAAAAAAAAAAAAAAAAGAAAGGCTTTTTGGGCCAGCTAGGTGGCATGGTGGTTAAGATAGCTGGATCCTACACAGCCAACTGTGTGGTTTGAGTCTTGGACTCAGCGGTCTGAAAATCACACCAGGTGCCTATACATGCATGACCAAAACCTTGAGAGGGAGGAAAATGGAGGAGAAGGAATTATGGCATGGCCATCCTCTCGGGGTGATTGCTCATACTCTCTTTTTCTTTTTCTCGCTCTGTAACTCCCTGGTGAGCACATGTGCCCTATAGCAAAAACAAAACAAAAATATGAATTTTTCTGTCCTACCCCATCTTTGAATCCTTGGCAAGGTTGGGGCCTGAGAATCTGTACTCTAAATAAGTGTCCTTGAGTAATTTCGATGTGCAGCCTGGATTAGCAAACATTGCTCAAGTAAAAACTAGGACTTTTGCTTTTCCTCAGGGTGGGTAGCAAGAGTGTACAGAATGCTACCCTGGTTTGGTCTGAGCCTTTTAGAAGCATAGGAATGTGACTCTGAGAGTCCGTAGCCAAGACCCTTGCCTGCTACTTACCGGACAGCCTTGTGACCCTGCTGACCCTCGTTTCCAGCAGTGAACATCAGCTGATCCTAGGACCGTTCTATTTGTGATACAGCTTTCAGAATCAAATTGTAAGTGACCCAAGAGTGGCAGGGTTAGACTGATGGACTACACCTAGTCAATATGCACAGAGATGTTTAATTATAAGCCAGCACAAAGGAAAACACCAAGGGTAGCACCCAAAGTACCCCGAGGCGTGGGCACTAAGGACTTTATTTAGGAAAAGTGGGCAGGGCCAGGGATCAAGCATGTAAAAGTGGGATCCTGCGGTGCGGGCACCGTGACTGGTCATGCTTCTCCTGGCCTTGCGTGTTGTGTAAAGAGGCTGTAGCTCCTGATAATGAGCAAAAGTTCAACAAAGATCAGTGAAGGTCTGCTCCCCCTTGGTCTCTCAGTTTCAACTATTAATAGTTCAGGCTGGAAGGGGCTCAAGCCTCTTCTCTGTGAGCTCCCAGTCTCTGTGAAACCACCTTAGACCGCTGCGTGAGACGCGGCTGAGTCTCTGCAGAATTGACTCAGACTGCTTGTGCTAGAACCCATCCTGCTTATGAAAGGAGCTAACTACAGCAGGAGAGATGGAAAGGTTCTATCCCCGGGAATGTGGAGAAGCTTCTAGAATGTGTCCAAGCTTTCTTAAGTAGGGTCTTTTCCCAGCATCCCTGGGAGCATGGAGCTGTGTACCAACCAGGAATGCATAATTCAGTGCCAAGAGAACTTGAAAATATGGATCTGCCCCAGACTCAAGAATGCCAAGCCTTTTCCCAGGGCTAAGTCCAAAAGGAACAAGATATATCCTGAGTGGAAATTTCCCTTTCAGGCATCTTGAGCACCCAGAACAAGCCAAGGTAATAAGCCAGTGATAGGATCAGCGTTCAGGCTTCTTTTCCATGGAAAGCTCCAGACCCCACACAACAGGAAACATTTATTTATTATTGTGCTATCAAAGAACCAAGGTTGTTTAAGAAGCAAGATCCGGCCAGCCTGTGGTGTGGTGATTAAGGCACTTGGATCCCACATGACTGACCCTGAGGTTTGAGTCCCAGACCTGGTCAGGCGCCTGTGAGTATGTGCCCAAAATCCCCAAAGGAGGGAGAAATAGAGGAGAGGGGATTGCTTTGTGAGCATTCCCCATGAGGAGTAGGGGGTAGGGGGTAGAGTGTATGGGGACACTTTTCTACTTCTACTTTCCTTCTCACTCTGTCTCTCAAAAAAAAAAAAAAAAAAAAAAAAAAGCCAAATCATCTTTTGTGCTAGGACCAGGTATTCAACACTTCTGGGAAGGATCTTAGACAACTGCTTTACAGGCAGGAAGAAGAATGTTTTGTAAATCCTCAGATTCAAATAAAAGAAGATTGTTCATCTAAATGGTATGCTGGCTACTAAAGTTCCAAATTTAAAGGATCTGGGCTTGTCCTCGTATATAAAATATACCGAAATACTAACACTAAAATCTAAAAAGCCAAAACCTTTGAAAAAAGTTTTTTTTAGCATTTTTTAAAAAAATGTTCTACTAATATCCATCATTATCATCAGTTTTCTAAGAGGTCACATCATTTTGAAAGTCTCTAAATTGTCATACCCCAGAATTTGTCTCTTTACAGGTAATGCTGAAGAATCTTTCTCTTTGTGAGTACCTAGATCTTCAAGCTTGACTACAATCCTCAGTAGTACTATTACTTTTATTAGGTATTTTTTATTAAAAAACCCCTCATGTCAATAGCCATACATATTTACCAACACAATAATGTTTATTGTTTCCAAGAAAGTACTCTATGTTGAGTTTTTTACAGTAATAATAGGTTTTTAATTTAAAAATTTAATGAGCACCTAGTATGTTCCAGGGCATTGCTAATAAGCCTTTTATATGCATCCATTTCTTTCTGAAATGTGGAATTGACTCCAGAATTCCTAGTGTTAATATAATTTGGCCATGATTGTTGCACACATTTTCTTCACTGTGAGCTTTGGAGTATAGCCTAGTGCTCTTAGAGTTGACTGTTTTCATATATGTCCAATTTCTAGTACAACAGGAAGAGGCCCAGAATATGTGTGCATTTCTTTTTTTTAATTTAATTTAATTTAATTTAATTTAATTTAGTACATTTAATCACTATACATCACTTTGCTTGTAAGTTGAATTTACCCAGCATAAATACACTTCACACCAGTCCAGTTGAGGATACATAACACATTATCATCAACAGATAATAACCCATTTATGTGTCCTATAAATGTCTTGCTTCTTTATTTTGCTCCTTAATTTCTTTCCTTACACTCTCCCCCTTTTCCCACCATCCTCCCACATTGTGTCCAGAGCCTATAACCATTTTTAATGTTTCTATGTTCTCCAATCACTCAGTTTCCCCCATGGAGTGCAGATCAGTATATGTTAAGTGGAGACATACAGTGTCTCTCTTTCATAGCCTGGCTTGCTTCACTCAGCAGTGAATCTTCCATATTCATCCACTTTATATCAAACCCCAGAGTCTTGTTGTTTTTTATGGCTGAGTAGTATTCCATAGAATATATGTGCCACACTTTTTCAATCCATTCATCTGTTTCTGGACATTTGGGTTAGTTCCAAGTCTTAGCAATGGTGAATAATGCTGCAATAAACATAGATGTGCAAGCACTTTTCTGACTGAGCATTCTCTTATCCCTTGGGTAGATACCCAGGAGTGGACTTGCTGGGTCATATGGTAGTTCTATTTGTAGATCTTTGAGAAACTTCCATATTGTTCTCCACAGTGGCTGGACCAATTTACATTCCCACCAGCAGTGTAGGAGGTTTCCCTTTTCACCACATCCCTACCAGCATTTATCATTTATTGTGTTTTTAATCTTTACCATTCTGACTGGAGTGAGGTGGTTTGATCTGCATCTCCTTTATGATCAGGGATATTGAACATTTTTTCATGTGCTTTTTGACTGTTTATATGTCTTCCTTAGAGAGTTAGTTATTCAGCTCCTTTTTCCATCAAGCTGTGGTAATCAAAACAGCATGGTATTGGCACAAAAACAGACATGAGGACCAGTGGAACAGAGTAGAGACCCCAGAAATAAACCCCCAAACATACATCCAGCTGGTTTTTGAGAAAGGGTACCAGTCAATCCAGTGGGAAAAGGAAAACCTCTTTAGCAAATTGTGCTGGGAAAACTGGGTATCCACCTGCAGAAAGATGAATCTGAATTCCTGTCTCTTACTATTAATAAAAATCAACTCAACGTGGATCAAAGATCTAAACCTAAGACCTCAAACTATGAAACTACTGGTGGAAAATACTGGGGAAACTCTGGGAGACATTGGGGTAGGCAAAGCCTTCTTAAATAAGACTGCCAAAGCACAGGCAATATCCCAAAAATAGACAAGTGGGATTATATCAGACTAAGAAGTTTCTGCATGGCAAAAGATACAGTAAGTAGTGTGAATCGACCACCTTGGAATGGGAGAAGATTTTTATAAATTATGCCTCAGGTAAAAGATTGATAACTAGAATACACAGAGAACTCAAGCAGCTTATAAAAAAAAGGAAGAAAGAAACAAAGAAAGAAAGAAAGAAAGAAAGAAAGAAAGAAAGAAAGAAAGAAAGAAAGAAAGAAAGAAGGAGGAGGAGAAGAAGAAGGAGAAGAAGAAAGGAGTATGTGTCCATTTCATGTCACAGAAGTCTTGAGTATATTTCTTTTAAGGTTTGCTGGTTTCTCTTCTTGTCATGGAGATATTGTAAATGCCTTTAGGGTACAGCTTGTGTCTCTCTTCGTTATCTCTATTTCTTTTATATATGGTAGGCTCAGAGTAAATGTTTGTAGAACAGATGAAAAGATAGAAAGAAGAATGAGAAGAAGGAAGGAAAGAAGGAAGGAACAAAAAAATCTCCATTTTGATATTTCTTCCTTGCAGTGTTAGTAATTATATTTTTATCATTCTTAAGTGGATATGCTTTTGAAAATTTAGGCATTTGGGCATCACACAATTTGGAAGAATTCATAAAAACAGAACTACACAAATATAGGTCAGTTGGATAGGGGTGAGGAAGGATATTATGAATTATGGTAAGATCAAATTATATAAAAATTAAAATAAAAATTTGGTATTCTATATGACTAAATTTCAGTAATCAGCATAAATTAATAACCAACAAAGTCTTTCTAGGAAGATGTCTCCTCCTGAAACCACTGTAGTGAATAGACTTTACAGTATCTATAATTTCTTGTACCAACTTGTTTATTTCTAGGTTGTGGTTGCTGAGAATATCTTGGAAATAGCCATGTTGGAGAGGTTCCAGCATTAGCTATCTTCATATATAGTGAATTTTTCCTGCCTTTAATGAAGGCTGAGTCATTCTGTGCTCTCTTGTCTTACGGTTGATATTACTGACTTGTTCTCCACTTACTTTGTGAATGAACATTTTATTTCTCCCAGTAGTTGTGCTGTTTATAACCCATCCAGGCCATGCCTCTTCCTTCACTTGTATTTCACACATGAGCTCTGTATACCCTGCCCAAGACTGGGTTCACAATGGTGCTCTTTACAGATATTGAAGAGGTGTGACTGTTTTTCTTTTGCCTTGTGTATATGGGGTGGGAGATGTTTTTTTGTTTGTTGGTTGGTTTAGTTACGGTTTCACTGTGTTGGTATCCTCCTGCCTCAGCCTCTGGAATAGCAGGGACTACAGGTCTGTGACGGCATCTGGCTTTAGAATACGCTGAGAATCAAACTGGGCCTTGCTTGTGGCCTCATCCTGCCAATCAACAGTGTCCAGTATGTGCTATTGCGGCTGAACCCATGTCTCTTATGTATTCTATTATTTTATTTGCTATTTTATAGTTTTTAAAAGGCAAAACAAAGGAAAACTTTAGTCTATTCCTTATATAGATGGTCATAAACTTTACATTTGGCTATTTTCATTTCTGTCTAGCTATAAGACAGAAAAGGAGACCCATTCATGTATCTGGAAATTTCAGATATGAAGGTCCTACCATATTTTTTCCCCCTCTTATTTGTGGCCAGTATAAATTTGAGTGGCAGATGTAGGGTGAGGCCAAGATGACGTTATCAGCAGTCACAGAGCAGGTTCTCCACAGTGCATTTGAAACAGGCTGTGCGCCCCTGTGCAGCTCAGTCCAGGCTGGGCAGAGTGCAGAGGGGTGTGATTGACATCCCCAAGGACCTCATTGTAAAGCCCAAAAAGGGAAACTCCCTTCTGGACCCTCCGCAAACTATCACCACCTATGGTGGGGAATAGAACTTCCACTTGTAGTGGGAAGAATGTCTCTATACATAAAATCCTTTGCTTGGCATCTTCACAGTTCCAGTTCCATTCAACCTTCAATTAATCCTTCAAATCAGTGAGAAGTGGTGAGATGGGATATAGTGTGACACCTGAGTATGAAGTGAAAACAAAGGATTGTTTTTTTCTTTTTTTTTTTTTTTTTTTTTTGGAGAGGATTTTGCTATTGGCCACACCTCAATCCCTTCTCCATTATCCTTTTAGGATCTTGGGCATGCATGCCCATGCGCCTGGCGTGAGTTTAAGTCACCGGGTCCGGGACTCGAACCACGGTGGACTACATGTGAGTCCAGCGACATAGCAATTACTTTAACTGCTGGCCCCAGGATTGGTTTTCTGAGGCTCTCTCCACACTTTTCTGTGTATTCTGAGGCATCACAGTTTGAAGACTTCCAAAAAGACTGAGGGTTTCTTCTCGCTATGTTTACTAAGGGACTTTTAATAAGAAAGTCTATCCCTTGGGTGTTAGATACATTTCCTAAGATTGTGCTGTGAGGATCCCCAGCCTGCACTCTGAGGCAATTCTAGATGGTAGGTAGCCTCATTGAGGACAGAGTACCATGACTATAGAGTGACAGGTCTTCAGCCTTCAGTCTGCTGGGGAGATTTCAGGGTCAATATGACCTATCAATTCTGTTGTTCCTATAAGCCTTGGTGACAGAGCAATGGGATAGGTGGCATGAGCTGGGAGGAACCCCCTCTGTTGCCTCCTATGCTCGTGTGCTTGCCTGAGGGAGGAGTGTGTGGCTAATGCACTCCCTCCTCTAGGACAGATGGCTAATTGCCTAGGGCAGGTGCCAGTAAAACAGTGTTATGATGTATTTTTTTCTTAAGCACCTCCAAAGTGATAGACACAATGCTTAGCACCTCTTATACCTAATAATATATACTTAATACTTAAAGTCCTCTCTGCAATGAAATGAGGCAGGGAACATTATGACTCCTGTTTTATAGGTGAAGTCATTGAGGCATAGGGAGGAAGATCAAACCACTGGCCAGGTTTCAAACCCACTCTTGCTGGCTTCACAGTATCTGCTGCCAGTGTTTAAGCTAATGCTAATGAGTCATTTCCCCAATTGTGGTTATTCTTTTGGGTGGAGGTGGAATAAATGCCAGGGCTCTTGGGAGGATGGTATCATGCAAACAGCAGAGCACCAAAAGTGAACAGATCTGTCTCCAATCTTGACTTTTTCCCTCCAGGTAGTGGAACTACCTTACACAAATAGATAAACATCTCTGTACCTTGACTTCCTCGTTTTTTTTTTTTTTTTTTTTTTTTTTTTTTTGGAGAGGCTTTTGGTATAAGGCGCATGCGCTCGCCAGAAAGATAGAGAGAAACAGAGAGACAGAAAGCGAGAAATCACCCCCCTGGGGGGACGGCCATGCCGCAATCCCTTCTCCTCCATTCTTCTCTCGGCCATGCACACATGCCTGGCGTGAGTATAAGCCACCGGGTCTGGGACTCGAACCGTGGTCAACTACATGGGAGTCCAGCGACATAGTCATTATGCCAACTGCTGGTCCCCTTGACTTCCTCATTTATGAAGTGAATCTGTCCAACAGGGTGATCTATAGGTTTTTCCTACCATAATATTTCAGGTTGTGTCTAGCTAGTTAGCTATTTCTAGTGAGAAGTACATCTGATTAATTATATCAAACTACATACTAGAGGTTCATTCAGTCATTCACTTATTCATTCCACGAATATTTACTGCCCACCTTTTATGAGCCAGGCTAGGCACAGAATAAGGAGTATTTTCAGACACAGATGCTATGGCCAAGAGATTAGCCAGTAACACATGAGAGAGCTTCAAAAAGTCTATGAAAAAATGAAGCTAAAGTATAAATTTGTTGAAGTTCATTCATAGTTTTTTTATAATATGCACTTTCCACGAACTTTTAGAAGACTCTCCCAAATCATGTGAAATGCTATTTATTAGTGTTACCATTATACTTATTATCGAATGCATTGTTCCATAGTATTATTCATTGGGAGCCATGTTGCCCAGGAGAGGGTGACCTACATCTGTCAGGGCTGCTGTTTTACCCTGAATGCACAACTGGCTCTGACCAACATATGCATGAATGCTTTGTTCTCCAGTTGATGAACATTTGCTTTATAAACTGAAACACTGGAAGGTATTAAACATGGAGAGCAACTGTAAGCCCTGGAGACAGTGTGGGAGGATAGTAGGAAATAGGGGACAGTGAGAGGGAGGGAATCTAGGGGGAAAAGAAAGAAGTTAAGCTTTTAGGGACATAAAAATGGAAAATTATCGGTTGATAATGTGTATGGTAATACCTTTGACTGGACTAATCTACAATGTATTAATACTGGGAAAATTCATTTTGTGTGTGCGGGGATTGAATGTAAAATAATAATAAAATACATCTTATTTTAAAAAAGAAAATTAAAATTAAAGTATAAATCTACTTTAGTGCAAAGAAATTGAAATCTATGTATCATTTTCTCATAATATACATTTTTCATGGAAAAAGAACTTTATATGTGTATGTTTTAACTAATTAATTAATTCCAGGAGTGAGAGAGACAGAGTGAGAACATCCCCATTAAGGTCTTGACATTGCATTCTACCCCAAGCCTTAGCCAGCCTCGGATCTTGGGCACACTCACATCCAATGTACCCAGACAGGTCTGCAGACACAAACCTGGAACCTGCCATCATAGGTCAGCCTCACAGAGTGTTTTACAGTTGAGCCACTGTCTACCCCCTAAAGAGCACTTAGTTTTAAGTATAGGAAGGTGAACATTTTTCAGTAAGCCTTGCTTTTTTACCGGATGTTAAAGAGCTAAACATAAGTGATTTGAGAAATAAAAAGAAATACCTGTCATGACCCTATAGCACGTCCTCAAATCTCAGATTTACCTGAAAGGGATGTCCCCCAAATTTACCTTATAACTCTATTTTAGAGAGAGAGAAAGCCTTCGGGCCAGCAGGTGGCATGGTGGTCAAAGTGCTGGACTCCCACATGGCCAGTCGCAGTTTGAGTCCCAGACCTGGTGGCTTGCTTTCTCACTTTCCCTCTCTCTCTCTGTGTCTCTTTCTGATGAATTAAATAATGATGATACTAATAATAAAAACTTAAAAATTATTGAATAGATAATAGATAATTCTTTTTTTTTTTCTTGGAGAGATTTTCGCTATAGGGCGCATGCGCTCGCCAGACAGAGAGAGACATAGAGATAGAAAGCGAGAAATCACCCCCCAGGGGGGATGGTCACGCCACAATCCCTTCTCCTCCATTCTCCTCCTGGGATCTTGGGCATGCACGCACACGCGCCCGGAGTGAGTTTTAAGCCACCGGGTCCGGGATGCGAACCCCAGTCGACTACGTGGGAGTCCAGCGACATAGCCATTACGCTAACTGCTGGTTCCCTGAATAGATAATTCTTTAAAAAATAATAAAATAGACAAGCCTCTCTGCAGTAGATGAGTATAGGAAGAATTTTACTACAAACTAATGGAAACCATTTATATATGAAAAAAGGTAAACTGACGAGAGAAGTAAAGAGAAAATTTGCAGCTTCTTTTGAGACATCTAATGTGACAAGGGAGAAATTTAAATCTGTGACTATATCATCAGAAGATCTGTCTCACCCTTGATGACATGGGGTGTTACCTGCCCTATTGTGGTTCCTGAGGAGCACTGTTATTACGGAGCTATTCTCATAGCAGTTGAGCCCGCAGACTTTGGAGCAAAACTTCCCAGGTTTGAATCCTCTCTTTTTACCTCTTAGTAGCCATGTGACATACAAGTGACCAGACCTCAATTTCTGATCTATAAAAAGGGGCTGTCAATTTGTGAAAATTAGGTAATGGATGTATCAAATTACCGAGAACAGTGCCTGGTGCCTTGCTGTCGTTCTTGTTAGAATGGAATCTATCCTACTTACAATTCCATTTCAAGACTAAGTATATATATGCCACCTGTCATTTCAGGTTCCAGGGAGTGTGTATAAGGCTGTGCTAAATGTACCTGTTTCCTAAAAATCACCAGGAATATCTTTTTGCAAAAAGTAATTGTTTACTTAATTATATTATTTTTAATTTGACCAGAGAGGGTAGGGGATGGGGGAAAGGTGAGAAAGCAAGCTGCCAGGTCTGGAACTTGAACCATGGTCGGCCATCTGGGAGTCCAACACCTTAACCACCATGCCACCTGCTGGCCCCACACCAGGAACCTCATTGAATGAGTAGCGTTTCTTACTGAATGACCAACTATCTTAGTTTGCCTGAAACTGAGAGGTGTCTTGGGATATAGGACTTTTTGGTACTAAAACTGAAAAAGTTCCAGCAAACCAGGGCAAGTAGGAACTTCAAAGTTGGCAAAGTCCTTACTTTTCCAGGTGAAAGAGGCAGGGAGAAACCATGATACTGAACTTGACTCTAGTAAGACCCACCCATAAGAGCAAGGCAGTGTATCCATTGAACGAGAAACCAGTGACCACTATCCTGCAGGGCCAGATTCCATCAGAAGAGGCTGAGGCCTAAATCTCTGCCCCTAAACCTCCTGCCCAAACATGAGACTATGTGGAGTACCCCGCTCCTAAAGCAGAGTCTCACAACCCCGGCAGCCCATGAGAATCCTCTAAGGAGCTTTTGTTTTTGTTTTTCAAAGTTTATGTATTTCTTCTATGAGAGAGAATGAGACAGAGAGACAGAGACAGGTACCCTGAACCGGGTCTTTAGACTGTTCTCCACTCCTAGTCTCAGCCAAACCAGAACATGAGCATGTGAACATGCACCTGGTATTTTCAGGGAGGTCCTTGGGCATGTCTCCAGAAATTTTCCCATGTGGGTCAAGTTGTGTTACTGCTGTGCCACTGCCTGGCCCCCCAAAGAACTTTTAAATAAAAGAAACATTGAAGCCTTGGCTAAAATGTCTGATTTTATTGGACCAGAGTGAGACCTGTGCATAGGTATGTTTAAAAGATCATAGGTGATTCTTATTTTTTTAGTTTTGCCAGAGGATGCACACGCCCACTGGAGAAAGAGAAAAAGTGAGAATGCACTACCACAATCCCTTCTCCATTTTTCCTTTCTTTTGGGATTTTGGGCATGCATACACACACATCCAGTATGTTTCTGAAGCCACCAGTTCCAGGAATTGAACTGTGCCGTAAGCCATGTGGGATCCAGCTGCCTTAACTAGCCATGGGTTGGTCCGACCTTTAGGTGATTCTAATGTGCAGTTCAAGATTGAGAATTGCTAACCTATCTTACAATTTGGAGTTGGCAACAGGTGCACATTATCTCATGTTTTCCTAACTGACAAATTCAGACTCTCCTGATCTGAGTTTCAGTTAGGATGACTTGACCTGTTAGTAACATGTGTGATGCTTTATTGAGCTGATTGGTCCATGCTGAGATTTCCATTTGAAGCAAATTCCTCTAAGATGATTTAGTGTTCTCTTTATTTTCTCCTTTTCTTTGAGAGGGCAATATACTTACTGGTGTACTGCCTAGCTCACGTAACATGCTTTTAAAGCTTGAGAAAATTCAAAGATCGATTTGGGCAGAGAGGGTAGCGATATTTCTGATGAGAAAAGAAGATCCTATTTTTACCATTTTTTTGTTGGAGTCATAGCAGAGAAAAGCTGCATACCCTCCTTCTGGTATTTGGCTGGGGAGGGCTGCTTTTCAGGGCATCTCAGAGTAAGGATGATGAGCTTAAGGCTGGGCTGGCCTGGAAGAAGGAAGTTAAGGTGAGTGGCACTTACAGGCTTCAGGAATATGAGTAAGTTCTCTTCTCTTAATGCCCTTAACCAGGTAGCGAGCCCTGGCTACTCCGTCAGCCAGGAGTCCAGAGGAAGGAAGTTTCAAAAATTTTGCTGGTGTTATTCAGTTCTTAAGAGAGAGAAGCTCTCAGACCATGAAAAAACATGGAGGAAATTAAAATGCATATTACTAAGTGAAAGAAACTAATAACGTAAAGTGCACTTACTGTGTGAGTCCAACTATAGAGGACATTCTGCAAAACATGTTTTCAAGTGTGAATTTCTACATACTGTTTACAACTTGAAAACAATTTTTTTCTTATTGTGAAAAGAAAACTCATATATTGTGGAAATGCTGCGAAGGAAAACACTGCAATTCTACCACTTCAGAGCTAAATAACCATTGCTAAAGGTTGAGTGTGTATACACACACACACACACACACACACACACACATATATATATATCCTGTTGTTTACACACGTAAACAATTGCTTAGGGATGGAATTCATCGTGAGAAATGCATCCTTAAGTGATTTTGTCATTGTGTGAACATCACAGCATATACTTACATGAGGCGAGACGGTATAGCCTACAACACACCTAGGCAACGTTACAACCTAATACCGTGTTACGGGACCATCATTGTATATGTGATCTGTTGTTGATGGAAATGCTGGTAAGTAAGTGGTACATGATTGTATCTTGGCTACATGTATTTTTCTACAAAATATAATGTGTATTATTTTTTGGTAAACTAATTTTTCCCATTTATTAAACTGTATGAACATTTGTTCTGTGCTGCTATAGATTGTTTTATACTTTGTCTACATAAAAAGCTCTAGTATGGATTTTCCACATTCATCCTATTGTCCAACAAATAATATTTATTTTTCTAATTTTTTCCTCTTAGCTACCTCAGCAAATGTCCTTTTGATAGAATAGATAAGAAATAGCATAGCTGGATCCAAAGTTGAGTGATTTTTAAAAACTCTTGATTAGGAGCCAGCAAATGGTGTGGTAGTTAAGGCAATGGATCTCACATGGCTAACTCCATGGTTCAAGTCCTAAACCCAGTGGTTTGAAAAACATACCAGCTGGGACCAGTAGATGGCATAATGGTTACATTGCTGAACTCCCACATGGTCAACTCTGGTTTGGGTCCCAGACCCAGTAGCTTAAAACTCACACTGGGTATGTGTAATGTGTGTGCTCAAAATCTCAAGAGGAGAATGGGGGAGAAGGGATTGCGGTATGGCCATCTGCTCCCCCAGGGTGGTGATTTCTAGCTTTCTGTCTGTCTCTCTTTCTGGTAAGCACAGTCACCCTATAGCAAAAAATCTCTCAACAACAACAAAAAAAAACAAAAAACAAAAAAACAAAAAAAAAAACCCACCAGTCATATGAGCATGAATGACCAAAATCCTGAGAGGAGAATGGAGTAGAAGGAATTGCGGCATGGCCATCCATCCTGGGGGGGGGGGGGGGGGGAGAAGGGGGGTTTCTCACTTTCTCTCTCTCTTGTTTTTCTGTCTCTATGCAGTGAGCATACACACCTTATGGCAAAAATCTAAAAAAAAAGAAAAAAAAAGAACCATTGATTGTTATTGTCCAATTACCAACCAACCTTTACTAATTTGACAGGCCCTCTTGAAAATTGCTTGTTTGTGCCCTTTCACAGATTGGTCCAGTGGGATTCATCTTTATTCATATTGACTTATAAAAACACTAAAACATAAAGTCAGTTATTGCTTTCATTTCTAATGTGTACATTTCCCCCCTCTGTTTTTACTCTGTAGTAGGATTTTAGAAAGCCTTTTACCTTCATGTTTTCTGCAGTCATTGTTTAATTCGCCTGTCACTGATTTGACGTTATAGTTCATTTGCCTTAAAGAGTTGTTTGAGTTGTAGCGCCTGGTGTATACGGCAGCCAGATTCCTGGTGAATAACGCAGTCATGTATTATGTCGTTGGGAAACTCATGACATGTTTTTCTATCATGATTTTCCCAATGACCCAGTAGTTCAAGTCCGGGACCTGGCAGCTTGAGAAGAATGCTGAACACATGTGCAAATGTACACCAAATCCCAAAAGTAGGAAGAAATGGAGGAGATTGTGGCATGACCCTTCCCCATAGAAGGGGGTGCTTTCACCTTTGCCTGTCTTGCACTCTTCAGTGAGCACATGTCCTCTCACAAAAACAAAACAAAACAAACAACAATAAAAGTCATAGAACCTTAACCCTTAACCCTCTCCAGAACACACTATGATCATTCAGTGGAAATATCTGTGTAATTGAAACATGATCAATTTCTCTATTCCAACCATAGAGAACCATAAAAAAGCACAGTTAATTTTACTTGATTATTGGCTTCTTATGAATCTTGGCAAGTGCTTAACTTATAGGCAAAGATATCCAGGCCAACTCACAATTTACTATGCAATTGTCTACAAAAGAGCGAGGTGAGATTTTTTTTTTTTTGCTTTATTTTTTGATCTATCTAAAAGAATGTTATTTTTCTTTGCCAGTAAATGATGACATCTTATCTCACAGACTTAATAGCATCTAATGGCTGTATGTCGAGGTAATGGAACCCAGCTGGAGATCCAAGGTATCCAAAGCCCATGTTTTAGAACAAAAGGGTACTTTTTTTTTTTTTTTCTAGCCAGTATGTACAAGTAATTTCTTCAGCTATAAAAGGACAAAAGGTTTTGAAATGATCCTACTGGGCAGGGTTTCCTAGACTTGTTTTTTTGGCAGTTGGCCATGGAGCAAACACAGAGTCTTCCAAACTTTTCCCATTTTTGTAGCAGCGGGAAGAATTCACTGGATGAGACCAGAGTCACTCCATGTGGTGTGACAATGAAGGCCCAGGATCTTCTTAGCTTTCTTGGCTTGTATCAACATCGCTCTAATGTGCCTCTGTTTTTGTGAGCCCGCCACTGTATTCCCCACTTTTGTGTCCTTTTCTCCTCTTATAAGAACACTTGTCATTGGATTTAGAGCCCCCTGGATAATCTAGGATGATCTCATCTCAAGATTCCCTACCTCAATTAAATCTACAAAGATATTTTTTCCAAATAAGGTCACATTCACAGGTTCTAGAATAGACATATTTTTGGAGGGCTGCCATCCTGCCTTTGTCACTGGTTTCGTTCTTTGACACCATCACCCTATTTGTTTTCTTTATAATGCTTGTCCTTATTTGTTGAATCTTGTTCTCTATCTTACTACTTTTCTGTGTCCTATCTCCACCTACCGGAATTCAAGCTTTATGAGTGAAGTGCTTTCTGTCTTGTTTACTGCTTTATTCCCAGGATAATGCTTGCTATCTTGTAGGGATCACTAACTATTTATTGAATAAATGAATGATTTGTGATATCATTGTGCTAATGAGATGTCAACTTGGTCATTTGATCTCTTCTACCATTTCCAGGATTTTATTTATATTTTTGCTATTATTTTATGTTACTTAAATTTCAGTTGCTTATTTTCAGAAATATAGGTATATTACAGGTCATCTGTTTAACACAGTGGTAAGCATATCTGACCATTTCAATATAACACTTGATTGCTTACTGGTCTTCTTAGTTCATTTAGCATTTACTTTCGTCCCAGGAATGAATTCTCAGCAGAATATTTCTTTTTCCCTTAGGCTCTGATCACCTTCGAGAGAAAGATGGCCTCTGGGCTGTCTTAGTCTGGCTCTCCATTATTGCTGCCCGGAAGCAGAGTGTAGAGGAAATTGTCCGAGATCACTGGGCCAAATTTGGCCGCCACTACTATTGCAGGTGAGGAAGAAGGGAAAGGTCTGTATGAACCCTGGGAAAAACTGATGGGCTAGAACCGTAAAAAGGAAGCATCTTTTAGAAAGATCTGAGGGACACAGAAGCTGGAACTGGATTACTTTTGATAGGTGACTGGATATGTTGTCAAGGGATACCAAACTGGAGGGTATAATTTCTTCTCCCCTGGTGACAGCCTCTGAAATCTTTCTATCAGTGCCTATAAGGTGGGTGGCCATTCCAAGAGGCAATCTGAACTATAGAGTTTTGTTTTTGTTTTTGAGAGGTTTTTGCTATAGGGCGCGTGTGCTCGCCAGACAGAGAGAGACAGAGACAGAAAGCGAGAAATCACCCCCCAGGGGGAGATGGCCACACCACAATCCCTTCTCCGGTCTCCTCTCGGGATCTTGGGCACGCATGCACACGCGCCTGGCCTGAGTTTTAAGCCACCGGGTCCAGGACGCGAACTGCAGTCAACTACGTGGGAATCCAGCAACATAGACATTATGCTAACTGTTGGTCCCCTGAACTATAGAGTTTTGAAGTCTTTTGGTAGCTGTGGTGGCTGAGAGAACCCAGCAGTCAAAACACAGGCATTTCTTGTTGATTTTCCACCCATACTTATGAAGGAAGCAGGGTAGACACAGAGATGGGACATGTTGGGGAGCTTTTGTAACCTCCTTCCCTTTATCTTACCTCCTCACCAGTGGTCTCCAGTGCCAAAATACCTGAACTGGTGCGGTTTCAAGGGGCCACATGGTTCAGGATCTCCAAATTTTGCTAAGGTTTTGTTCTCATAAAAGGAGGCACAGAAAAGAGAAATACTAACCAGGAATGAGGAAGAGGAATGGTTGCTGTGTGGGAGCTTAGGGTTGAGGGTCTCTGTTACTTTGCTGTTGTTTAATTAAGTGAGAATAAGCATATTCTGGATGCATGATAGCCTGCTAGCTATGTGACGGAGGTCTGCCAGCATGCGTACCCCTTACCACGCCATGGTTCAGAGGGAAAGGTGGTAGGAAAGGATGGTAACTGTGGAAAACTTAATGATGGGGTGATAGAATCCTTGGGTAGTCTCAGAGACTCTGTATTAAAAGCAGAGTGAAAGAGAGACTGGCTCACTTGGCTTTGCTTATGAATAGATAACTACTTTGAATGTTCAGTTGTATTTCAAGAACTTGAGGAACAGAAAGAGAACTTTAGACTTTCCTTATTAGGTGATGTTTTCTTCTCTTAGAAAGCCACTTACTTAGATAAATAACAGAGTAATAAAGTCTGGGATAGTATTGCTAAAATCAGATTGTAATATTCTGGGAAATGTAGACAGCACCATAATATCCTTGGTTACAGTTTAGGCAAGAAGTCTAGGTAGGGCCAGAAGATGGCATGGAGATTAAGGTGACTGGATCCCACATACCCTACTGCACAGTTTGAGTCCTGGACCTAGTGGCTTGAAAATCACACCAGGTGCATGTGCATGTGCATGCCCAAAATGCCGGGAGGAAAATGGAGGAGAAGGGATTGTAGCATGGCCATACCCTGGGGGTTGATTTCTCACTTTCTTTCTCTCTCTGGTGATCGCATGTACCCTAGAGCAATAACAAAAAGAGAGAGAGAAAAAAAAAATGGCAGCTGGGGATGTGACAGCCTTCAAACTATCTCACATTATTTATTATAAAACAAAGATTCTGAAGACAGGTAGGAACTTGCTTTACTCATCACTCGTTTGGGAATAAATGTTAAAACCTCTTGATTCTTTGTGGCTTTTTTTTTTTTTTCTTTTGGCATGCTAAGGGCTACTTGGCACATGAAATTCTTTTATTGTATGTAGCTCTTTCAAAAAGTCCAACCTGATAAAATACACTGTAATTGCCAAAACCTCTGGCTTAGAGGAATTGCTTTGAGTCAGAGTTGTGTTCTTCATAATTTGTGAAATGATTGCCTGGGTTTCTGCCAGTATTTTGAAGAAATGGTGTTATGATAAGTGTATTTATAATATAGTTAAATTTCCGTGGCCAAGCGCTTACATGATAATTATCTTTTTTCATAACAAATACCATATTAGAGAATAATATGCAAAGGACACTTCGTTTTTTGTAGCCCATGTGAGCATGTTCCAGATTTCTACCCTAGAAGACCACAGAGAAAAAGAAAAAGGGATGAGAGAATAGGTAGAATGAAAGACCCCTAGCAAATGGCAAGTTGAAAGATACTTATAGAATAAAATAATTTCTAGGGGGAAATATTGGCAGGGAAGAAATAATAAAAACAATTTCAAAGGCCAGCAGATGGTTAGGGCATAGTGGTAAAGGCACTGGACTCCCACATGGCCAACCACAGTTTGAGTCCCAGACCTGGCAGCTTGCTTTCTCACTTTTTGTCTCTCTCCAGTGGGAGCAAGTGCCCTATAACAAATTTAAAATAATAATAATAATAAATAAAATTAAGTAAAACAATCCCCTTTTTTTCAGTTTAACTTATACTATCCCTGAATTTGTACCTGAGAAAATCTCACAAATGGTTTTTCTTGAATGAAAATCTCAACTCAAGAGGGATTCTCTAGCAAAAGGTTTCTTCCCTTGAAGTTTTTGGTGTTGGTGGTTGTCAGAAGGAGGACCCTGGGGGTAGTTAGGAGAGGTCGGTGCTGAGACCTGCTGTGCGTGAAGAGAGCATTCGGTGGGCAGCTCCATGACGCAGCCATAGACCAAACGTGATGTGTCACGTTAGTGGATTTTCTCAGCCGAGTGTCTCACAATACCTCTGTGTTCCTACTAGACTGTCTCATCCCATCCTTCTTCCCTTTTCTTCTTGATTTTCTAAATGACTAAGGCTAGTGAAGAAATTCCTTGTATAGGAGAAAGAGAGTAAAAAAGGGAATAAATATGTAGGATGCTCTCTTCTTGGCATGGAATCACTCCATGTCCTTCATTTGAGCTAATGTGCTGATGTTTACTAAATGTCTTAAAAGATATTGGGAGGGAAAAAAGTCATAACAGTTATTCAGAGCTTCCTTCCTTCAGTTAACTCTGAGAACTCATATCCTTTCTCTGTGCTATGAGAAGCCTACTTGCAGCCACTTGGGCACAGCTGCCTGTTTTAGGGCTTCTTTCTTAAACAGACCCTCCTGGGTATGCCATTAACTCTCAATCAAGACTATTTGATGGTGGGAGAAACAGTAGTTTCTTTATGATAGTGACTGCAAATGAAAGCAATGAACAGTTTGTTGGTTTGTTTTTTTAGATAGATTTTTGCCGTGGGGTGTGTGCACTTGCCAGAGAGTCTGACTGAGGGAGAGAGAAAGTGAGAAATCTACCCCCATAGGGGATAGCCACACCTCAACTCTTTCTCTTCCCTTCCCTTGTTGGTATCTTGGGCACACATGCACATTCACCTGATGCGAATTTCAAGCTACCAGGTCCAGGACTCGAACTGTGGTCGACCATGTGGGAGTCCAGTGCCTTAATCACTACTCCATTGCCAGCCCAGCAATGAATGCTTTTTAAGTACTGGTACCTGGAATTGTACCAGCTGCTTGGTACATTTAAAACTCCACAACAACAGGGGGACCAGCAGATAGTGGAATGGTTACGTCGCTGGACTCCTGTGTAGTCGACTGTGGTTCAAGTCCCAGACTCAGCAGTTTAAAACTGACACTGGGCACATGTGCGTGCATGCCTGAAACCCCTAGAGGAGAATAAAGGAGAAGGGATTGCAGTGTGGCCATTCCCACTGGGGGGTGATCTCTCAATTTCTGTCTCTGTCTCTCCGGCAAGCACACGTGCCCTATAGCAAACATCTATTTGAAAAAACAAAGCAAATCTCCACAATAACAAATAAGATAGGCATTATTTTTAGTATTTTTTTGGTCATCTTCCATCCCCATTTTTTCATTTGATGACCTTGGCTACCTAGGAAGACTTTTTTGAATGGAACAATTGTGACATTTTTTTCCAAGTTTCCAAGGAAGTTTTATAGTGTGTTCAGTTCCCTTTCTCTTCCTTTCTTTGTCTCCCTTGATTCTTCTCTCTTTCCTTTTCTTCCTCCTAACTTTTATTCTACACTATGTACATGGTACTTACTATATACCGGAAGTAGCAGAGAACAAGACAGCTAAGGTCTCCACCCTCTTGGAGCTCACATTCTGGTTAGCAAGGATAGACAACAAATAAATTAACATACAAATAAGACAAATACATATTGAGATAACTACCAAAAAAAAAAAATACACACATAGGATGGTGAAAGAGGAGACTTTGGGGAGTGACCACTGAAAGATGCTTAGAGAATATTACTTTCTAGAAGTGACAGTAAGTTTGAAAATTGAAGGAAGAGAATCAGCCAGCTATTTGAACAGCTGGGGGAAGAGTATTTAAGGTAGAAAGAATGAACAGTAGGACAAGGTCCAGAGGCAGGAAAAGGCCAAGTCTTGTTGAGCACTGGAGAGGAGGCCAATGTGGCTGAAGCAAATGAAGAAAGTAAAACTAAGTCAAATCAAGAGAGTGACAGGAATGAATTACATAGTGCCTGATACATTCTGGTTAAGATTTTGAGTTTTTCTCTCAATGCAATGGGAGTTTTTGGAGGGATTTAAAAGAAAGGAGTGGTATGAGTTGATTTTTACAAGATCACTCTGGCCATTGTGTGAGGAATGGATTATCAAGGCCAGATGGAAGAGGGGAGACCAGTTGAAGGTTCTTTTTTGTGATGTCCTTCCTTGAAAACAGAACTGATGGTTAGAGGACCTTGAGAGGTCCACCAATTACTGGTTTTCTGATTGAGTTTTTGTTCATCTTGTTTCCTGCCCTCCCTCACCAGGTTTGACTATGAAGGGCTGGAGCCCAAGACGACGTATTATATCATGAGGGACCTGGAGGCCCTGGTCACAGACAAGTCCTTCATAGGCCAACAGTTTGCTGTGGGGAGCCATGTCTACAGTGTGGCGAAGACAGATAGTTTTGAATACGTGGACCCTGTGGATGGCACCGTGACCAAAAAGCAGGTACTTGCTAGGGAATCACCAAAATATAGGTTTTCAGACACAACCAATAGCCAAAGTATCTAGAACTGGAGAGATCTCTAGAGATGAACTATTCTGAGTGCTTCATTTTACAGATGAGAATTTTCGAGCCAGGAAGAAAGCCCTTGGTGAAGTTCACTGAACTAATTAGCAGTAGAGGGTGATTCGAACATGGGCTTTCTCTGTTCAGCATCCTCTCTACTTGCTAACTGATGTGCTAATAACTCAAATAGGTATAGACCCAACACTTCTGTTAGGATTTAGATGTTGGTTTGCCCCCCAAAGTTTCATAGTTTGGAATTTGGTGTTAGAAGGCAGTGAAGCCTAGTGGGTTGTGATTGGTTCATGGTGATTACATCATGGAGGTAACACTCCCCTGAATAGATTACTAATTTCTCATGGGACTCAGTGAGTTTTTAGATTTCATGAGAAGAGGTTAGTTTTCATGAGAGTTGGTTGCTAAAAAAGAAAGCAAGTTGCTGACTTTCTCTCTGCATACACTAGCCATCTCTCTTTCCATCTGCCATGGTGTAGGCCTAGGCCTTTGAACTTCTAGGCACCAGAATTATAAGTTTGTAAATGAACCTTTATCTTTATAAAATCACCCAGGCTCAGGTATTTCTGTTAGCAATGAGAAAACAGAGAGAGCCAACCTCCTTTTAAAATGTTTGCTGTCTGTATGTACTCTATTTTTTTTAGAGGTTTTTGCTATAGGGCATGTGCACTTGCCAGAAAGATAGAGACAGAGAGACAGAAAGCGAGAAACCACCCCCCCACCGGGGATGGCCACGCTGCAATCCCTTTTCCTCCACTCTCCTCTTGGGATCTTGGGCACGCACGCACACGAGCCTGGTGCGAGTTTAAGCCTCCAGGTCCGGGACTCGAACCACAGTCGACTACATGGGAGTCCAGCGACATAGCCATTACACCAATTGCTGGTCCCCTGCATGTACTCTTACATGGTGGCCATTATTGGTAATGGATTCAGACAAGTTTCCAAGAGCAAAAGATGATTGTCCTTGGGACCTCCAGGTGCAGGGATGTTTCACTTTCTATTATCACATGCCATTGAGAAATCACAGAAGATGGATTTCTCCACTGGGAGGGGAGAAATATTGTTGGGAAGTTTGCCCAGAAGACCCAAAAGGAATACTTTACAGTTGAGAGTGATTATCACAAATAAGTGGCAAAATCAACCACAGAGTCTATTATGGTCTCCTCTTTGTGAATTGCATAAGAAAAATTGAAAGTTACTCCAATTATTTTTCTTAGTTTGTTTATTTATTGGCTGTGACAAATATTCTTCTGGGAGCACATATCAACATTTATAGTTTAACCAACATACCCCAAGTAATGTTAAGAGAATTTCCACTCTCAAATTTTTATTTTCTTATAAAATTTTTATTTTCTTAATAAGTGCAGACAATACAATAAATTGGAAATTGAAGGCCTGGGGTCACCTTCATGTGCAATAGTAACATGCTGCTCAAGAGAAGCTGGGTCACACATGGCAACCGTGGTTTGAATCCCTTGTCCAGTCTGCCTGACATGTTGGGCTTGCATGTGAGGGTCCAAGATCTACAAGCACCTAAGATCCAAAGAGGAAGAAGATCTTGACTCAGAAGCAAATTCTATGCCTGTCACTGGTTGTGAACTTTGAAAAAAATGCCTGCTTTCTTTCAGCCACTATTTCTTCCTCATCTATAAAATATCTGTGTCACAGAATTGTTTTAGAAATAGAACAAAATAAAATACACAAAAGGTCCTAGAGATCCTTTATATGGGGGGGGGGGGGGGGGTGCAATGTGTTTGTAGGTGTGTTTTAATCCCTAAATAATGGGCGCTTGTAAATGGGACTGAATTTTCTCTGAAAAAACAGTGAAGAATCAGTCCTTGAAGGTGTGAGGTCAGGGGCTGAGCTGGCATCTTTGAGCCCGTATGCCCTGGCTAAGTCTTTTCTAGTTTTGCACTGCATTCCTGCTTCCATTTTACACAGGGCCCTCAGGGCAAACTTCCCCAAATCCAAGGCTCATTTTGTTTTTGTTACTGTAGAAGTCAAGAGACATAAAATATGTGCTTTCTAAAGTGTCTTTGCAAGATTTTTGTTCACTGATGAGGAAGGCTTGGGAACCGTTCCTTGGAGGGATTGCTCTAGTCAGTGCTGGGTTCTGGACTTGATCTACTGAGGAGAAGCTTGTCCCTTGAGCTTATTTGTTTTGCCATTAAATTCAATATTACTCTTAACTTTTTTCATGGTACAGTATTTTAATATAAATAGGTTTGTAATTCTCTTGAGTACATACCTAGGAGTGGAATTTCTGGGTCAAATGGTAACCCCTAAAGGAGCTGCCAGTCAGTCATCAAAAGTAATTACACTACTACGCTACTTTACATTTCCGCCTGCAGTGTACGAAGGCCGATCTTTTCCACACCTTTGCTAACCCTTGCTATTATGTCTTTTTGATTTTAGAATACTGTTTCTTTAAAACAACCTATACTATGAATTATTTAAAATTAAAATAGAAGGACATTTAAGCTCAATAAGTAGAAACAGAACTATCCTATGTCTCTCTGTTCACAAAACCCAAAGGAGACAAGGGTACAACCACGTCTCGGTTTGCTGCAGGAGGCAGAGCGCTCCGGTTCTCTTTAGTTTTCTGTTCTGATGAGCTCAAAGACGTATAGGCTTCCTTGGTCACAGCCTAGGTTTGAGACTTGGGCCATGTTACTTAAGTTCTCTGAACCCCTACTTGAGGGAGAGGGTAATAATTACCATCCAGGATAATGAAGGTTTGACAGAAAGTCCTATAAAGCCTCGGGCACTGTGACTAATAGCAAATCAATGCTCAAGAAATATTAGTTCCTCCCCCTAACCAGAATCCTCAACTTGGCTGAATATCAATTTAAGGAAAGGACAAATCTCTTATTCTCTATTTCTTAATCCCTCTCTCTCTCTTACATTCCCACACAAACACATAGTGAGGTATATATTTTTAAAAATAATCTTTACTGTGCCTTAACATTTGCAAACATTCACCCAAATCATCATCTTTCCCAAAGTCTTCTATTTATTCTGTCCTTAAAATACTTTCCAGTGAAATTGGAGTTTCAATTGATAATCCCAAGGAAGTAGAAGAATCCCAGTTATCTCTTGTTTGCTTTAAAGTATACTTACTAAGGGAAAAAAATGTAGATAACAGAAACTATTTTCAACAACAAACTTTGAAACGAGCTTTTTGTTGTTCCTGTGTTATTCGGAAATTATCTTTAAGCACAACGTTCTGTTCCAGAGCATCTCACGCCTCCCGGCGCTACTGCAAAGCACAAGAGCCAGGAGCAGCGTGTAAGTGGGTAGACCTGAACTCACGAAGTCTGGGCTTTGAGCTCCACTCTGCCTCCTCCTTGCTAGTTATCTTAGACAAGCAATTCAGCAGCTCCATGCCTTCCTCTCCTTACGGTGAAGTAGGGATAATGCCGTGGTTACCTTGCACAACCAATAGGAGAACTAAATGAGATAATACGTGTAAAATCCTGGCATAGAACAAATACGAGTAAGTAGTTAAGAAAGGCTAATTATAGAGCAGCAGTTCATGGTGTGGTTAAAGTGCTGGATTCCCACATGGCTGATTGCAGTTCAAGTCCCACAACCAGCTGCTTGAAAAATCACAACAAATAAATAGATAAACAAGAAAGGAAGGAAGGAAGGAAGGAAGGAAGGAAGGAAGGAAGGAAGGAAGGAAGGAGATTAATTATATTAAAGAGCATCCTTGGGAGAGAAAGAAAATTTTTGGCATTTAATGATCCATATATGATAAGAAAAGCAGGGGGGGGAAGTACCATACAACTTTGCAAGGGGTCATGTGAAGACATGAGAAAGCTTCTTCTTCTGCTTTTGAGGTTTCTGTGAACAGGTCAAACTCACATTTCCCTTCCTCCCCAACTTTATCCAACTTACTCCCGCCCCACCCACACACTCTGCTACAGCAGGAAAAAAAGATTTTTAAAGGCAGTTTAGTCTCCTTTTTGTCCTTAATTTGAGTTCGGAGTCAGGAAACAGATCATGAAAGAAAGCTGACTCACATACATCTCTAGAGGTAAAGTAGAAATACTTCTCCCAAAATGAAATGAAAATCCTATTCTAGTGATAAGCACACACCTCTACCCAGTCTCACTGTTGTGGATGAGACCCAGTGGGTGTCATTCAAACAGCAAGAAGGAAATCTGGAGTACTGAGTGTCTACTGGAAATTCCCAGGCTTGGGAATTCTAGTCTCACTGTGGCTTCTTGGGTTTCATGGAATTTACTATGGCTGTTCTAAGTATCTGATAGACAGACAGACAGATAAATATATACATACATATTTAAGTTTATTTCCTTTTTCCATGAGTGAATGATAGAGAGAGAAAGAGAGATACAGTATTCCCAGCAGAGTCCACACAGCACAATCCACCCCCAGCCTTACTCAGCCCCAATCGTAGCATGCCTGGGCCCAGCATGTTCAGGAAGGTCTTCATATATGAACCTGGAACATCCTACATTGGTCACCCTGTGTAGTCTTGGGCCACCACTGTACTATCCTCTGGCCCTGATATTTTTGTGACCTTGGGCACAAATAAATGAACTAAAAAAAAGAAGAAGAAGAAAGATGAATTATGTAAAAGAGAAAAGGTGAATGAGCAACTGTAGTTCTTCCTTCTGTCTTCTTATGAGAATATGTTATTGCTTATTTTCAGGTGAAATCTTATCATGTAAGTGATGATGCTGGTTTCTTTAAATATGAGTGGGAAAAATAAACCAGTAGCTACTGGGAGATTAAGTGAGCGGTTTGATCAGTTGTTGACTGGTTAAGGAAGTTCCCAATGTATACCTTGGAAAGAAGTGAGAAAGGTGAGGGAAGCTGGGTGGCTCCATGTGAGTGGCCTGAAGAGTGGTCCATTCTTTCTTTAGGGCAAATTCACTGGGCAATCATTGAGGGTTTCCACTGTGCCAAGTGCTTTCTCTCCTCTTGTGTTATTAATGGTATCCCAAGAACATTATCAATACCAAGATGGTCTCTTACCATTTTCTCCTCCTTATCTCCTCCCCATCTCCTACTTGCAGCCCAAATCTGGAAGTCTTCTCCAGGTCTGGTGGAAGGAATACTCCAGTCCTAGTTCTGTGAGTGAAGAGAAGTCTAACAGAAATGGTCACACATTGAGAGATGGCATATAGCCACAGCGGGGGGCATCAATCAGAACTGTGACCTACATTTTGGAAATGAGCACCAAAATGTGAAACCCTGACACTTCTGAAACAACCTGCTTTTCTTTGTGATTCATCCAATATCTGTATTCCTATTTCTCTTTCTTTTTAAAGCTTTTTTTATTCATTTCTTCCACAAGAGAGGGAGATGGAGAGAGAAAGAGAGCGAGCGAGCGAGCGTGAATCACCTCTAGCGGAGACTTCACACCACGATCCTACACCCAGACTCAGCCTACCTTAGTTATAAGTGCATGTGTGCATGCATGTGCTGAAGTAACTTGCAAGTAAAAGTTCAGCTAATATTTTAAAACCTGTTGTAAATAAATGCATCCCAGCTAGCTGAGGTAGAAAACCAAATCCAATTTGATTATGTCAGGCTAACTCCGAGCTTATTAATACCTCTTGAAGTTATGCAGGCTGTGTAGAAGCATTCTGATGTCGTCCTCAACCTGGACAAAGGGCCATTTGAAATTAGTTCAGAGAAAAAGCACATTTTAGAAACCTGTTTGTTTTTAGAGTTGTTATTTTGATATTCAGGAAGGTGTCTACACTTTTTCATTTCGGCATTTAGAAATAACAAAGAAAGTCAATTAGCAATTTTGAAATCCCAAGTGTTCCAGCATATCATGCTTTAATATGTGCCTTGGTTCTGTGGATCTGTAACACTGGGTACATATTAAACTGGTCTGGTGCTAGTCTGCTGATAGAGAGAGGCTCACCAAGGCGTCATCGTTGGCAGCATCATATAAAGACAACTGAACAGTGTGAGCTGAAGTATCTGAGCTTCAGTACTGAGTTCTCTTTTCAGAGTTAACTAGCCAACCTTTACCTTGGATCACTTCCTAGTCAGTGGCAGTAATAATTTTTAATAGCTACCTTTCCTGTGACTTTGTCATTTGTCTTCCAAACACATATTCAGTGCTTTATAATGACCTGATGTCTGATTTGAAAATAGAATGAGGGAACCAGCAGTTAGCGTAATGGCTATGTCGCTGGACTCCCACGTAGTCGACCCCGGTTCGCGTCTCGGACCCCGTGGCTTACAACTCACGCCGGGCGCATGTGCGTGCGTGCCCGAGATCCCGAGAGGAGAACGGAGGAGAAGGGATTGCAGCGTGACCATCCCCCCTGGGGGGTGATTTCTCGCTTTCTGTCTCTATGTCTCTCTCTGTCTGTCCGGTGAGCGCACGCGCCCTATAGCAAAAAACCTCTCAAAAAAAAAAAAAAAAAAAAAAATAGAATGAGAGAGGCACTGTTCCTGGTTAGTTGAAGAGTTCTCATTCCTCTGCTTCTGATTCATTTGAAGTTTGTTCTAATCAATTGCCTTCTCATGGAATAAGCTTGTTGCTTGTAGGACTATCTTCTAAAATGTTAGTAGTAGAGTAGTCCCAAGATGTATAGTAAGTATCTAAGCATTCTAGAATAGCATTACATTTACTTCCTACTAAAATGCTGTTGTCTCTATCCAGTCAGAAGGGTGACCATCCCCAGAAAACATACATATAAAAGCAAGAAGCTGTAAACTGTCACAGAAACTAAGGGAGGAAGTTACCCTGTTGTTAGGGTAAGATGTTTCTGAATGCAAAATATCCCAGAACTGGGGTGAGCATTGTGTGAATGGGAATCACCACCATGGCCAAAGAAATGGTGAAATAGAATGTGTGTGACCTACTTCCATTGTTCCCAATGTGCTACCTGGAAGCTGGAGGAGGAATAGTTTTTAGTCTTCTCTCTCTAAGTAGTCCTAGCAAAACCGAATGGGTTTTTGCTAGGTGGATGCTTTAAAAGAACACTTAAGGCATCATTTGACCTTGATTTTCCCAGATAGTTCATCATTTTTGGCCCCAAGAGTGCTAGTTGGTTGTATGAGGAGGAAAAAAAAAAAAAGAAAGAAAGAAAGAAAAAGAAAAGCTAGATGGCTAGATGGGAATCGCTCCCAAAAGCAGGGCAGCTAGGTATGGCTGTGCAGTCAGAGCACTGCGCAAGGCTGCCGGTCTAACCAGGGGAGGGAGAGGGGCCCAAGTCCAAGCCAGCCAGGAGGAAGGAAGTCTTTCTGTAATGTGTCCATTCAATAATTCATCATTCACATGAAGGCACTACCTGTATAGACTAGCTGTTGCCCTGCTCAGCCACTTTTGAACTCACGCTCATGGCTAACTCTACAACTTAAAGAAAAATGGGTAACTCTAGGTAATTTGTATGTGTGCTTATGGAGAGAGATGTCTGTTCAGTTCAGATCTCCTGCTTTATAGACTGCATGCTTTCTTCTACAAAATATGGTTCAGATGTTACAAAGCAGTATTTTCACCTTGAAATTTTCCAGATAAATCATTGAGATTTCCTAAGGGAGATACTATTTGAGTTAGGCTCACAGAGTCTCTCTCTTCCAAGGCTGTCCTGTCTCCAGGTTTACATGCCTGGTGTTGCCAACTGACTGTATATGTGACACTGTACTGGATTTCAGGGCCATGTGTGGTCTTGCCCTCGAGTTCATCCTGCAGCGGTATTTGGCTAGATTAGATGCTGCCAAATAACTTGGTATTGTGTAGTTCCTCCTTTCCCGCCTGGCTGCAACTTGTCCTGTAGTCTCCAAACGAACATCTGGCAGCTCTGCGTGTATTTAGCAACTTGCAGATTTCTCTCTCTGCATTGATTCACACGAGGGCTTAAAACTAAACAAGACAACAAAATTCCCAGCAGTCATTTATCAAACATTGAATACCAACTCCATATAAGACCCTGAGCCAGTTTTGGGATACCATATAAAACATATGATACTGTTCAAACTTTTCATGAAAGCAATTTGTAAAAAAGTCAGTAGTTCCACATGGTTCTACCTCAGATTATAAGCCTGGAGGTAGGAGACCTAGACCCTCCATTTACGAAATATGTTACCTTGAATAAGTCTCTTAACATCCTCCTTTCTTTCTTTTTTTTTTTTTTTTTTTTTTTTTGGAGAGATTTTCTCTATAGGGCGCGTGCGCTCGCCAGACAGAGAGAGACATAGAGACAGAAAGTGAGAAATCATCCCCCAGGGAGGATGGTCACGCCACAATCCCTTCTCCTCCATTCTCCTCTCGGGATCTTGGGCACGCATGCACACACGCCCGGCGTGAGTTTTAAGCCACTGGGTGCGGGACGCGAACCGGGGTCGACTACGTGGGAGTCCAGCGACATAGCCATTACGCTAACTGCTGGTTCCCCCCTCCTTTCTTTTTAATAAAAGGAAGTGGCGTGGATATATCTGAGGTCCTTGTTTCAGGACCTCACAGTTCTGAACTGACCATTCATGAAGAAGTATTTTATTATCAAACAAGCCAGTTCAGAGATGGTTAGTGATTAGCTTAGCAGTGATTTCAGAGGGTAGGGCAAAGTCCTTAAAATTATGTCAGTTCTGCAGAGGTGAAAAACAGATATGTGCCATTGCATCAGAAACTATCATTATTAAGGCTTTATTTAGTAATCATTTGTAAAATCTGGAAGGTTTAGCGTGTACACCATTTTCATTAAAAGTTTAGCATTGAGAATATTATTATATGGTGATTAATAATTTTTTTCTTTTGGAGAGGTTTTTGCTATAGGGTGTGTGTGCTCACTAGAAAGAGAGAGACAGAGAGACCAGAAAGCGAGAAATCACCCCCAGGGGGGATAGCCACGCCACAATCCCTTCTCCTCCATTCTCCTCTCGGGACCTTGGGCACATACACACATGTGCCCGGCGTGAGTTTAAGCCACTGGGTCCAGGACTTAAATTGTGGTCGACTAACATGGGAGTCCAGCAACATAGCCATTACACCAACTGCTGGTCCCATGATTAATAATTTTTAATGCACTTTCACATACATTTTCTGATCTGATGATGCACACAAGAATCTAATAAAGTAGATTGTATTATTTTTCATCTGCTTTTTTGGAAATTAAGGCTTAGAGAGTTTTAAATGACTTACTAAAGACCACCAGCTAATAAGAAACCGAGCTAGAATTTCAGCCTAGGTTTATCCAGTTGCTATTTCTGTATCATTTCCAAACTGACTTTCCATGAACAGTGAATCAAAGAGGGGGTAATTCTGGAGAGAAAAAGAAATGCTACCGTGATAACCGGAAGCAGACAGGCAGATTTTGTGTGGAAATAGCTGCCTGTGTTATGGACCCCTTTCACAGTTGTTCTTCATTGCAACAAAGCTAAAGTGGGCCAAACTTCAGTCTTATCATTCATTGAGGCGTGCAACCATGGGCACCCAGAGGGAAGAAAAGGGGTCAGACAGTGCCATAGCAGTAAAACTTGACCCTGAGAGGCAGATCCACATGGGAAGCTTGCTTATTTACGTCTGGAGAGCTCCCTGAATATGCTAGACGTGTGTGGTCATGATTTAAGCTGAGTAAGACAGGGTGGAGGGACTGAGGCATTGAGACCCCGTCAGGGTGTTGTAGCTCTGTTTCTTTTTCAGTTTCTCTCTCTCTCTCTCTCTCTCTCTCTCACACACACACACACACACACACACACACACACACACGAAGTAAATTCAGGAGAAAATTATTTTGAAAAAGGCAGAAAAGTGCTAGGGTGCAATGGAAGAGTCATTTTGATACTCCCCACTCCCACTCTATAACTAGCATTACCTTCCAATGGAGGAAAGTTTTTCCTGTTCTCAAGCTGTTGTGTCATCCTAGACATTCCAGCTATGGTAGCTGCTGTGACTAGGGAGAGAGCATGGATTCCTTTGTGGTTGCTCTGGGAATTTCTTATAAGATTGCGCTAAAAGCAGTTAGGGTCAGATGGTTCAAGAGACACTTAAAAAAAAAAATTATATCTTTTTTTTTTAAAAGGTTTTCCATAGGATAAATGTGCTTGCCGGAGGGAGACAAAAAGAGTGAGAAATCACCTCCCAGGGGGATGACTATGCTGCAATCTCTTCTCCTCCATTTTCCTTTCAGGATTT
Organism: Tupaia tana; assembly: GCA_026018925.1. NCBI lineage: Eukaryota > Metazoa > Chordata > Mammalia > Scandentia > Tupaiidae > Tupaia > Tupaia tana. The sequence goes on along the minus strand of JAKSZU010000013.1, from coordinate 33,196,013 downwards.
TAGGCCTGCACGCACACGCACCTGGCATGATTTTCAAGCTGCCAGGTCCAGGACTCAAACTGTGGTTGGTCATGAGAGAACCCAGCACCTTAACCACCTTATCACCTGCTGGCCCCAAAGGGGCACTTCTAACAGTTCTGCCGCTGACAAGGCCCAAGCTTCAGGACTATGTAGCCTGAGTTTTTTTTTAGCCTTACTGTGGTATGTTCTTCCTTAGGTCCCAGTGCAATGGTTACATATGAATGAAACCTGATATCCTAAAGTGACTTACTTTATGACCCACACATAGCATTAGTCTAGTCACTTGACAGACAAGACAGGTGATCCAGAAAAAAGAGGTTACCGCGGTGGTTCCCACATCTGGAACATTAGAACCATCTGGAGCCCATGTACAATCCCAGTGCCCAAGTGATACCCCATACAAACTAAATCACAATGTCTGGGGTGAGACCCAGGCACTGCCAGTTTTTAAAATTCCCACCCCACCCCAGCTGATTCCAACGTGCAATAATTTGAAATTAATAGGTTAATGATTTGTCTAAAATCACACAACTCAGGACAGGAAAGCACTATGATCCAACTCTACTGTTTTAGCCAAAATTGACCCTTGTCTCAAGATATTTTGAAAAATGAAGGATGAGTAGATACAATAGAATAGCTGCCATAATGATGCTGTGTCTGAAATTGCTGTTTGTTATTTTAATCATCCACAACTACCCTCCAAGGGGAATGTGTTACCTCCAGCTCACTATGAAGAATGGGAATGTGTTTTCATTTCATCTGTGAGCCCTGGCGAAGTGTGGAGGGGTGCCCTCAGATGGCTACAGTGGGGACTGCAGTAGTGTTCACTGGTCCATTAGGCAAGTGTTTATGGAGGGTCCCCTGTGGGCCAGGCATTGTCCTAAGCTCTGTGGATGAAATACCGTTGAAAAAGATATAGAAGGGCTCTGCCTTCCCAGAGCTTATCTGTGAATGAAGGACCCAAAGACAACTCAGCAATTACACAATTTCAGGGTTAAGGCTGTGATGGAAATGTGTTTTATTCATTTTCCCTGGGCCTTTTGTATTCAAGAGGATTTGCGGTAACAAAAACACAATGAAGTTGTTAGCATATAAATAAGAAACAGAAATCGAGACTAGGGAATATATAATAGTTGGCTATGTTAAAAAATTTAAAAAAAAGAAGAATTCATAGTTATGCAAGTCCTGAGGATCTACTTGGGCTGAACTTCAGGTTTGGCATTAAGTATTCTGGCAGACATAGTGAAAAGGGAAATGTGGTTAGTTACAAAGGTCTTATTGGCAGAAAGAAGAAAGAATACCAGTTTCTCAGGGAAGGAAAGGCTTTCCTAACACGTGTCTCTTGAGCTTCATATGGGAATATTTGTATAGTGGAGCCAGCCTGTGGCCTGATGGTTAAGGCAGCTAGGTCCCACATGAACATCTGTGTGGTTCGAGTCTCAGGCCTGGTAATTTGAGAAACATAACCTAGTGTGGGTGCATGCATGCTCAAAATCCCAAAAGGAGGAAGAAATAGGGGATTGTGGAGTAACCATGCCCCATGGGGATAGGGTACCTTTTTCTCTCTCTCTGTCTCTGTTGAACACACATACCCTCTGGCAAAGTTTTTTTTTTTTAATTCCTATAGTGACTATAAAAACATATTACACAAGACAGGTGCTTTTTAGCACCCTGAAATAAAAAAGTATAAAACTATAATGCAATTTAATAAACCAGTTTTTCTCAGGAGTAGGTGGTCTGAAGTAGTTGATTAGGACCAAACATAAACCACACGAATCTATGGCTAGAAACTAGAACACCTGGGGAATGGAGCAACTGGGCACCCTCCAACAGTCTTTGTAAACATGCTTTTTCTCAGCTGAGATTTTGAAAAGGCAGGTGGTTCTATGTTCTACCTTCTGGCACAGGGCTGAAGGGTAAACAGTCTATGTGTGGACAATGTAATGATTTGTACCAGGGGTCAGCAAGTATTTTCTGTAAAGGGCTAGATAGTAAATATTTTAGACCTTATGAGCTGGGTCATCACAGCCACTCATCTCTGCCAGCGCAGCACAGAAGCAGCCACAGACACACAAGAGGGTGGGCATGGCTGCGTCCCAGTGTAACCTGATTCAGAAAAACAGATAGCAGGTCCAATTTTTGCCCATAGGCTGTATACTGCCAACCCCCGGTGCGACCTAAGAAATAAAGGCAAAGCGTATTGGTATTCTTTTGTTGAAGTTCAGGAACAATTAAAAACTTGCAGGTTTTGGTCAGTGGGAACTTAGGGCTCATAGTTTAATGGATAGTAGGTGGTGATACGTGTGTGTGGTGTTATTTTAGACAGGGTCTCTCCACATCATGAGCTCCTGCCTCAGCCTCCCTAGTAGCTGGGACTACAAGTGCATTCCCCTGAATCTACCTTTGGTGATGACACATGCTAGAAAGAACATGGCTTATGTTTTGGTTACAAATTCACTAAGTTTACTCAAGGAATGTGCAGATCCCGGCTATCCCGTACAACTATTCACAAATCACAGTGGCGCTCAATGGAGTGCTGGGATAATTGTAGCACAGAACTGGCAGGGTCTAAAATCTCTTTCATTCCACCAGGAACATATAAACTGTGACGTTCCTCATCTGAAAAGCTCTTGCACAGCAGCGTGGAGTCTCAATTAAGATCTCATGGTCAATTTCCTAGGAGAAAGAGATGTTAGACTTTCCAGTAGGCTTATAAATGTTGTTCACATCTTTATCATCTTTTCAAGTGCAAAACTATTCCAGGCTACCAGACATAGACTCTAATAGTCTTCTTTTTTTTTTTTTTTTTTTGGAGAGGTTTTTCACTATAGGGCGCGTGCGCTCGCCAGACAGACAGAGAGAGACATAGAGACAGAAAGCGAGAAATCACCCCGCAGGGGGGATGGTCACGCCGCAATCCCTTCATCCCTTCTCCTCCATTCTCCTCTCGGGATCTTGGGCACGTACGCACACGCGCCCGGCGTGAGTTGTAAGCCACCGGGTCCGGGACGCGAACCGCGGTCGACTACGTGGGAGTCCAGCGACATAGCCATTACACTAACTGCTGGTTCCCAACTCTAATAGTCTTCTATGGGAGCAGCATATAGATAGGCAAGGATATTGTAGCCACCCTCAGGGAAAAAAAAAACAAAACATGATTTCCTTGTAAAAAGGCTTGGTTATGAGCAGATAACATATTGATGGTTTGCTATGACCTCAATTCTTTCTTTCTTTTTTTTAAGAGAGATTTTTGCTATAGGGCGCATGCACGTGCCAGAGAGAAACAGAAAGCAAGAAATCACCCCCCCCCCCCAGGGGGGATAGCCATGCCACAATCCCTTCTCCTCCATTCTTCTCTCAGAATCTTGGGCATGCACACACATGTGCCTAGTGTGAGTTTAAGTTGCCGGGTCTGGAACTCCATCTGTGGTCAACTCTGTGGGAGTCCAGCAACGTAACCATTATGCCATCTGCTGGTCCTGACCTCAATTCTGAAATGCCTTCCACTGGCCGTAAGTTAATTTGGGAGGTTAATTGCACAATAGGAGCTACTTTAAAGAGGTGAGTCTGGGGGAACCATCAGAAGTAGTAGCCCCATGAGCTCGTCATGGGATCTACAAGGAGGTCAGGGCCTCCGCCTTGTGGATAAGTCGTAGTCCTGATCCAGGAGTCACATACGCCCATGTCCATGCAGGGTGACAATGGAAATGGAGGCTTAAACGTAAATAACAGTTTCAAAAGAATTTGCGAAAACATGGCTGTGAATACAGTTTGTGGAACCTTTGGGGTTTTAGTGTCAGCTTGAACACAATTTGGTGTACATGGCTTTCTGAGAGCAGGTCCATTTGTTCCATTTGGAATTTTGTAACCACTCACTCCCCCAGCAGCATAGTGTGAAAACCAGGCTATGAAAGATATTGTATGTATCCACTTAATATATACCAGCTATCTGGACTCTGTGGTAGAGACTGAAATATTGGAGGGCATAAAAGCAGTGAAAATAGTTGTGGACGCTGAAGACAGTGTGGAATGGGGAGGAGGGAGAAGGGAAGAGTACAGAGAAGGAAAGCAGGAGGAAAAAATAGGCATGACATTTGTGGGACACAGAAGTGGTTTATTACCTGTTGATGATAACATGTATAGTATTCTCAACTGGACTGGTCTAAGAAGTATTTCATCTTGGGAAAACTCTCTTTACAGACCAAATGATGTATAGTGATTGAATGTTTAAAAATAATAATATAATAATAATCTGAAAAAAATGAAAAGCTATTTGCTGCTGCTGATGTGGATAGTAATGTCTTGACTGATATGCATGGTAATTATGCTGGAAAAAGAAATGTTATACACTGTAAAGATATTTGTGATTAAATGTAATATGAAAAAAGTAAATAAATTAAAAAAAAGAATGCTGTTTTGGGCCTAGCAGATGGCATAATGGTTACATTGCTGGACTTCCACATAGTCTTCTGCAGTTCAAGTCCTGGACCCGGCAGCTTAAAACTCACACCAGGCACGTGTGCGTGCATGCCCCAAATCCCAAGAGGATGGAAGAGAAGGGATTGCAACATGGCCATCCCCCCGAGGGGTGATTTCTAGCTCTGTTTATCTCTGCCTCTCTCTGTCTCTCTCTCTCCAGCAAGTGTGCCCTGTAGCAAAAATCTAAAACAAAACAAAACACTGTGTGTGTTTGTTGCAATAAACTACTCCAGGCTTACAGAGGGCAAGCACCTTGCCTTTGTCCTCAAAGGATTTAGCCTGGTACCTAATGCATAGGGCCGCTCTAAAATGCTTGCCCATTGAGTGAATTCTACATAATGCTATCCTGTTTGCAAAGCCAGTTGGGTAGTGTTTCATTGCTACCCTACAACGTAACCCACTTGCTTTGCCAACAGGATGACTGGTTGTCAGTGAGGGAAATGGCTCCCTTTGTTACAGAGCTTGTGACAGACATTGAACTTCCAAAAGAAACTAAGGCTTTTTTGTTGGGGATTGGACAAAGTGTGCCTATAAAACTTAAAAAATAGAAAACCACTCAGATGGAATCAGATTGCCCCCTGGAAGATACCACATGGGAGCGAGGGTAAGGAATTGGCAGTCAGATATATATGTAACTGATATGATGTCTTTTTAATAATGGCTTATTCTTAACAAGCAGGATTTGAAGCCAGGCACGTTTCAAGGATAAGTTAGGGAAAATGTCAGAGTTGCCTAAGACATCTACTTTTTTGGAAATAACAAGTTACTAGACATATGATTTTGTTCCCTCCCTCTTCCCCTGGCTCCTGCCAGTGTGCTTCTTTACAACAATTATTTTATCAATTGAATTAGAACAAATTTCCTTCAGCAGAAGTCACAGTACAATCTCATGGTCATAGTTTTAAAACATCCTTGTCTCTAATGAGAAGAGACACATCGAGTAGGGATGTTCTGAGCCAAGACAAACTAACACCAGGCAGCACTGGGAGCTGTGGCGGTGGCTCTGCTCCCAGCCCAGCCTGGTGGGCGGTCTCACAGGTAAGAAGGAAGCAGAGAGCCAAGACTATGCCCGTGTGTAAGCTACCTTCAGAGCCCGGCTGACGCCTCAGTCCTGAGTGCTTCATGGAAGGGTTTCCTTGCTACCCTATGTAAGAATGAGGGAAAAAACAAAGAGAAGGTGAACTTAAACCAGTCTCCGATCATGTGGGGCTAACCTCACGGGGGTGATTTGCCCTGCTGGAATAGATAATTTGCCTACCCTCGCTGATCCAGCAGATTTTTCAAGGGATGAACTTTGGTCCCACAGATATTCATTAATATCATTCCATCCTTGTTACATCCATTTCTTTCTTTCTTTTTTTTCCTGATTCCCACATCACCAAATGAAGGGATCTTGACATCTGTTTGTGGTTTTGTTTCTAACCCTCCCCCAAACATTAACCACAAAGTAACTGAAATAGAATAAAGAGACAAATGGATGACCTTAAGTAGCTTCTATTGATAGATTCATCACATGGCCCTACTTGGGTGAGGATCCAGAGCCAATTACACATGGGTGTGACTCTGTTTTTAGATCAGAGAACCATGCTGACTTCCATAGAAGGTATTATTACTGTCTGTGTGTTCCTTTGTTCTCTGAGCTGCTGTCTATATTCCTCATCTTAGGGCCTGAGGATCATTTTTTCGGATGCATCACGGCTCATCTTCCGGCTCAGTTCCTCTAGTGGAGTGAGGGCAACCATCAGACTGTATGCAGAGAGCTACGAGAGGGATCCCAGCGGTCATGACCAGGAGCCACAGGTACAAAAACAGAGCTGTGCTCTCAGGACTGGGTGTCTCATCATGCCTGGAGAGCTTATCTACTGTCTGTCTGTCTGTCTGTCTATCTACCTACCTACCTACCTATGTTTAGTTCATTTATTTCTTCCATAAGAGAGAGATACAGAGAGAGAGAGAGGGGCAGAAATACAGTAACCCTGGAAGGGTTTTGATGCTGTAATATCCCTCTAGGCCAGCTCTGGGTTATGGGTACGCCTGTGTCCAGTGTACTCAGAGGGGTCTCTGGGTGCGAACTGGCAACCTTCCCATGTTGGTCTGCCCTTCAGAGTGTTGTGTTTTACTGCTGCACCACTATCTAGCCCTGGGGGGCAAATTTAGAGAACTTCACTGCAGGCCTGTAATGGGTGTGATTTTTCTTTCTGGGAAGGCACATGATAGCTTCAGTTGAAAGGCAAGCATAATGTAACTCATATAAGTTTAATTAATTCATTGCAGTATTTTAGAGAAAAATTACTCTCTAGCGTGTACAGTAACTTTAGACCAGCATTTCCCAAACAATGTGTTTCTCATGACTGTTCTGCATTTTGTTAATTGGGATAACAGTAAAGAAGGGCTTGTATGGATAACATAAGGAGATTTTGAGTTAGAGTCAAAGTTAAACTCCTCAGAGCCTTGACTATGTGCACATAAATTACAGATATCCAGTATTTGGAAATCTCTGGGTTGGACTATGACCTTGAGTTGCCAGTACAGTATAGACCCTGTGCTGGTCTTCCTCACTGAGCTCTCTGCAGAGTCCACCATGAGAGGAGGGGCTATGGTTGGCCTGAATTTTAAGTTAAGGGAGGACATCGATGAGGCAAGGCCAGGCTAGCCTGTGTTTGGCCAAGCCCCCTTGTGTTTTCAACAATGGAGTTAATTAAGAACTCACTTAGAATAATCATAACTAGCACAAACATAAACCTCATCACTCCCATATTCACTAAAGCTTCACGCAACATGAATTAGTCCCAGAAAGAACCCACTTACGTTCTGAGCTACACTGTTGGCCTGCTCTTGTCTCCTTGGTCTTCACTTCCAACTGGGTATTGGCAGGGTCCTTGATGAGATGATTCTTTTAAGATGAAAACCTTCATTCTACCTGTGAGACTTCTTCTGTGGAAAAGTAGAGAAACAGAAAAATACTTAACTGCTGCTCATTTTAGAGTTGTTCAGAATTTCAAGCTATAATTTTCTCTGGATGGAATAAAAAGACAAGGAAGGGTTTACTTTTTGTTGTTGTTCTTGTCAATAGTTTAGTGTTGTTTTCACAGTATCTTTCTTTGGAGCATCTCAGAGAACTCGCTAATAATAATCGTACCATAGATGCTACACCTGACGCAATAGCCACATCTGTCTGGAGTAAAATCATCCTGGATGGAGAAGCAGAGGCCTGGGAGGCTGAGAGCTGTTCTTGGGGTTGCTGGGAATGTGAGTGGGCAGAGCATGGGACCAGTGCCAGTCCGTGGCCCATCGTCATGGATCATAGGCTTTCCAAGCAGGGAATGGGCTTACTCTGCCGAAATAGTTTGGTAGGAGGACTCACTGCCTGAGATAGTACCGAACCATGCAAGAATTGGGAGGCTGACCCTCTCTTTCCAAATAAAATTCTCTTCTATGTGTTACTTTAGAAGGAGATTAAAGCAAGAGCCTGAAAGACCAGAACTACATACAGGGTAAGGAATGATATTCCTGGCTGTACCAACTCTGACTCACTCTGACTCGGGGCTATTTTTTCTCAACATTCTTTTCCCTATTTGCACAGGATAAGTGATTACGATATTTGCTTATTTTTATTTACCTTCTGCACTGGACTGAGTCCAGGCCATTAGACATGTGTGAAAACAATCCTATGCACATATGAGTCTCTCTCTCTAAAGTGATCCACATTTTTAAAAGATATCCTTTGAAGCCAAAGCAAAACAAAACAAACAAACAAATAAAAACTCATTTGCTTGCCTTTAGAAGGTCGTGTAAGTAAAAACATAAATGATACTTATTCTAGTCCATTACTGCACATTTTTCATCCTGTTGGGTTAAAGAATTTGCTGATTTGAATTGTCTGGGAAATCTGATACTCTCTCTTTTTTCCACAAGTAAGGGCTTTCCCAGACCAGGCTAGATGAGCCGAAGTATTTAGCATGTGATCAAGCTAAAACTTTTACAGTAAAATAGAACTCCTTATTAAAATACACCACTGACTCACCAACTTAGTATGTTTTCTGCTACTATAACAGAGAATCACAGATTGGGGAATTGATAAACAGAAGTTCATTTGGCTTATGGTTCTGGAGTCTGGGAAGTCCAAGAGTATGGCACCAGCATCTGGTGAAGGTCATCCCATGGAAAAAGACAAGCAAGCGTGAGCGCTAGAGGGAGAGAGAGAGTGAGTGCCAAACTTATCCTTCATCCCAGAAGCCCAAGATAGCTAACCCCCACCCCAAGCACTAATCCATTTATGAGGGCAGAACCCTCATGACCTAATTATCTCTTAGAGATCCCACCTTTCAACATTTATAATGCAATTAAATTTCAACATGAATTTTGGAGGGAACACTAACCATAGCACCAACTTAAGGCCAGCTACATAATCCATTTAAGTCAAAATGTAATATAGAGCAAGATTTTAAAAGAAATCTAAGGAAAGAGAAAAAGATTCTTTCTGAAGGCCTACCTGTGTAAATTACTGCTCAACTCTAGGCCTTTAAAGTTGGAGCATGGGACCAGCAGTTAACGTAATGGCTATGTCGCTGGACTCCCACATAGTCAACCGCGGTTTGCGACCTGGACCAGGTGGCTTAAAACTCACGCCAGGCGCATGTGCATGCGTGCCCAAGATCCTGAGAGGAGAATGGAGGAGAAGGGATTGCGGTGTGACCATCCCCCCTGGGGGGTGATTTCTCGCTTTCTGTCTCTCTCTGTCTGTCTGGTGAGTGCACGCGCCCTATAGCAAAAACCACTAAAAAAAAAAAAAAAAAAAAAAAAAAGACATAAAGTTGGAGCATTTGGGTTCCCTTATAGCCTTGTTTTTCAAGACCGTTTGCTTCCGCCTTCAAAGAGCTCTGGAAGGAAAGGCCTTTGGTTCACTGTTAACAGACATCAAAGATAAAACATGCCTCTCAAGCTGCTAGTGTTATTATTGACCCAGGGCCTGACAGAGAAAGACCAGCTTGTGCTGCTTCCTCAGTTGCAGAGAGGGCCCCTTCTACCCTTTTAGCTTGTTCTCATTTGAAGCCGAGAAAGCCGAGACCCAATACCCACCCTCTCCCCATCCTCATGCTCACACTCAGACACCCGCTAAAGTACCCACCCTTATAATCTGCAGATTCCACTGATAATCTTATTTCAGTTTAATAGGTAGTTTTTAATGTTTTAACCCACTCAAACATCTACATTCAAGTTATTTTGCAAAAGGACAGAGTTATTTTCTATCCACCTATTGGCATCTGGCTATTTTACTCTGCACATAGTTTCTTTTCTAGTCATTTTAAACACATGAACAGACCTTTTTTAAAAAAGAATTATTTATTTAATTTTATGTATCTGTAATAATAATTATTATTTAATTTGCGCTAGGGCATGTGTGCTCACCAGAGGGTGAGAAAGAGAGAGAGAGAGAGAGAGACAGAGAGAGAGAGAGAGAGAGAGGGAGAGAGAGAGAATGTGAAAAAGCAAGCCACCAGGTTCAGGACTGAAGCCAAGGTCAGCCATGTGGAAGTTCAGCACCTTAACTACCACGCCACCTATTGGCCCCCAACAGAGCAAGGTTTATACTGATTGCCCCACGGAAGTACTCATAAGTATCCTAGTGATACTAGTAGGAAAATTAGTGATATAATCTGCATGCTTATGACTTCTACTCCCATATGTAGATTATGCTATTTATTTTAATTTGATGTAAAATAATTTGTCACCTATATCAAAGTATTTATTTATTTTTTTATTCTACCCACATGAGCCTATGAGTTGGCAGTAGTGCTCTGCCCTCGTTCTGTGTCCTTGGGAAATAAGGAAGGAGAGCTTCCCAAGGCTAGAAGCTGGAAGATGACATAGTTTTAAAAATACAAGATTGGTTTAATTTTACTGGCAATCAGTAGGTCTTCAGTGAGTCCTTAAGCCAGCTGGTAATAATTTGGAAAAAGAGGCGAGCCAGAAGTGTTTACATCCACAGGTAACCAGAAACAGTACAGTTATTTCCATTTTCTTTCCCACCCAATTATGAGCAGGGTTGCTAAATTAAATTTGTGTTCCCTTTCTTCCCTTGTCCCTTTGACCTGTGGGCGAAGTAGTTAATGAACCACAGATGATCCAAAAGGAAGAGGAAAAGGAAGGAGAAGTTTAGTTAGGTTTGGGATAATCACCGGCTGATAATCAGCTGTGGCCAATTAGCCATAGGCCCTGCTACTTTCATTGAAGGGTCTCACCACACCCTGCGCTGGTGAAGAGGGAGTCTGATTTTCCTCACCGGTTCTTGAAATAGAAGAATTTATGTATGTATCTCTGATAAACAATACCTAGAAAACTTTAAGGACTTATATCTAAGCACCAGGAGTCCCTCTGTACTTAATTCATCAGTCAAACTAAAGGCCATCTCTTTTGTTCTAACTGTTCTTATTATGACTTTATAATCTGGAATGTAGAGCCATTTTGTTTTACATAGGGAGAACCTATTTATTATCATCTAAGCCAGAATATTTTTAATACAAATTTTTTTAGTTTATTTTATTCATGATAAAGAACAAGAGTGTATATACACACGAGAGACAGAGAAGCACCCTCAAAAGGGTCTTGTCTTGCTACCATGCCCTTCCCCAGCCCTCCAGCCCATCAAGATCTTGAGTGTTCCTGCCATGTTTCAATTGACCTGGACTTGGCCAGGGATTCAAACTCACAGTCAGTCATGTGGCTTCCAGCACTGCAGTTCAGGATGCTTCTAATTGTGCCATGGAGCCTAGGCTGAAACCAGAATACGTTTTTTTTTTTTCTTTTTTTCTTTTTTTGGAGAGGTTTTTGCTATAGGGCGTGTGTGCTTGCCAAAAAGAGAGAGACAAAGCAAGAAATCACCCACTGGGGGGATGACCACACTGCAATCCCTTCTCCTCCATTCTCCTCTTGGGATCTTGGGCACTCACGCACACGCACCTGGTGTGAGTTTAAGCCACGGGGTCCGGGACTCGAACCGCGGTTGACTACATGGGAGTCCAGCGACATAGCCATTATGTCAATTGCTGGTCCCAAACCAGAACTTTTGAGAGTGAATGGGGACTCTCAATAATCATATCAAGACTCTCTCCAATAAACAAGGATACATGGCTATTCTAGTTACACACTTTCATCTTATCTCAGAACTGCACATCTCTGAAGAGGTAGATTTTGACAGCCCTGGGGGTATAAGCCCAGTAGTAAGGAGGGAACATGCCAGGAGCAACAAGACCTAGATCAGTGTCTCTCAGCTCAGGCTGCACATTGGAACCACTTGGGAGCTTGGTAAAAACACCCGTGCCTGGGCGCCACTCCCAGAGATTCTACTTTAATTGTTCTGGGGTGGGAAACCATTGGTCCAGTCAGTCCATGGGTCCTGTAGTTTAAAAAGTATCCCTTGCCCTGCTTTACTTTCTCCATAGCATTTACCTGTATCTCTCACGTATGCTTACTTGTGTATTTATTTATTTTATTGTCCATCTCCACCCAGAATGAAATCAACAGGAGGCTAGGACTTGGTCAGTTTGTTCACTGTGTCCCCAGTACACAGAATGACACTTGGTATATGTGAATGTGTAATCACCCGCTGGGGGGATGGCCACGCCGCAATCCCTTCTCCTCCATTCTCCTCTCGGGATCTTGGGCATGCATGCGCACGCATGTAATACAGTTTTACCAGATTAGTGAAGTATTGCTATTTACTTTAGGATAGCTCCGACCAATTACAATAACACAGGAAACTGAAATATTCCGTACCCAGTGTGAACCTTGGTTCTCTCATCAGGTTTTCTCCTATCAATTGAAGGTTTGAATAAAATAAGTTGTCACTGCCCCTACAACCTTCCTTTTATACTTGAGGTCCATCCACTATCTGATTCATTATTCAATGGTCCCCTGCTTTTGCAGGCAAGGAAACTGAGTAAAAGAGCAGTTTAGACCCGTGGAGCAGGTAATTTCCGGATTGGAGATTCAAATTATTTGAAGATCTGATCTTTCTTATAACCAAACCCATGTTGTTCCTGCTAATGCTTGAAGTCCGAGAGAGAAAATGTCTCCTTACCTGTGGTTGAGTCCAAGGGTCATCTGGTGCCTCCATGTAGAATTATTATTGAGAGGTTTGTTCTTACGCCAACCAGTTTTTAATTCTCTGAAGCCAAGAGAATGCCTGACAGTTCAATTAAATTCTGACCCTATCTGGAGTTAGCCCAGACCCCACAGGTTAAGGGCTCAGTCCCACAGTACTGCCCCTAATTCAGATGCCAATGCAAATGGGATACTGTGCCCACCCTCCTTTCTGCCTGACAAACCAGAGGACGTATTTTTCTATGCAGAAATGTGTCATGACTTTTCTAATAACCAATACAAATTTGGGGGTTTCCACACTCCCTGTTTCAGATTTCGATAATTTACTAGAGCAACTCACAGACTTATCGTTTATTATAAAGAGTGCACTCAAGAACAGCCAAACAGAAGGATACGCAGGGCAAGGTAAGGGGGAGGAAGTGAAGGGCTTTCATGCCTTTTCCCTGCACCCCACTCTCAGCACCTCCATGCGTTCACCAGTCAGGAAGCTCTCCAAACCCTGTTGTTTAGGGAGGTTTCATAATTTGAGTGTGACTGCTAGGTTTTTGGCTTTTGTTGATTGAACTCAATCTCCAGCCCTTCTCCTTTCACTGGAGGTCACAGGATAGGGCTGAAAGTTCCGACCCTCTAACCACCTGATTGGTTTCTCAGGCAGGCCGGCCCCAAACTGAAGCTATGCAAGGGGTAGCCCGCCATTAGCGTAGTCAGGTATGGTTAAAATATGATTAACAGAAGACACCCCTACCAGGAAAGGTTAAGGGTTTGAGGATCTCTGTGCCAGGAACTGGGGAAAAAACCAAATATCTTTTTTACTATTCCACATTCACGAAGTGGATAAATGAATGCTTTAGAAATAACTGTTTTTCTCTCCCTTAATTTGAATTGAAAATGAATTAATTTTTAAAAATTATTAAAAGAATAGTACTCTAAATCATACTGGTTATGTTTTATAGTTAATAAGGGATTTGGAATAATTGGCCAAAAACTTGGAGGATACAATTAGAAATTGAAGGGGGCTAGCCAGTGGCATGGTGGTTAAGGAGGCTGGATCCCACATGACAGGCTGTTCAGTTTGAGTCCCAGATGGTGGCCAAAAAACTACGCCTGGTGCATGTGCATGTGTGCCCAAAATGCTAAGAGGAAGATAAAAGAGAAGGGATTGCAGTGTGGCCATCTGCCCAGAGGGTGTTTTCTTACTTTCCTGTCCCTTCCTGTCTCTGTCTTTTTCTAGTGAATACATGTGTCATAAAGCAAAAAATAAACACATAAAAAAATAAAATAATAAAAAATTAGGAATTTAAATAATTGAAAGAGTTATAAACAAAATGGAGTTAATAAATGACACAGAAATGTTCATTCACTTAGTCCATTCAATTTTCATGATGAGACAAAAATTTATATATACAAAAACACGTGTGTATATATACATGAGAGCATTATTTTATATCATACTAGATAAATATATATATATAAAATATAAATATATATCATAGATAAATGTATATCTAGATAAATATATATAAAACATGTTATTATTTTGAAAGAAAATTTAGGCAGGGCTATATTAATAGGCGTATATGCAAGGGACAACATAAGGAAATGCTTCGTTTTTATTTTTTGCCTCAGAATGTAGTCGGTATTGGTACAGTTTGGTTACTGTGGTGGAGGATATGGAATGATGTAGGAAAAGTTTAGAAAATAAATACATGGTAAAAGGGGCGGGGTATAGCTCTGAGGCTGAGTTAGGGAGCTGGCTCATTTTGCTTGAAAGAGAAGCATGGATTTAAAGATTTAAAGAACAATATGAGGCAGACAATGATGACCAGCTGTTCTCCATAACGGACAAGTATGTAATTTGAGGAAATAAACTCAAGCTGAACTGGAAGGGATTCAGGTTGACTGTTGGAATAATCTCTCAATTATTGAAGAAATATTGAAAATAGTGAAGGCTCCTGCCCAATTAGAATATGACTAGTTCATGCTCTTCTAGAAGTCTCTATGACCACATAGGTTCACATCATTTTCAAATATGGGCAAAGGTGGAAAGGACTGAAAAGATAGTGTCTCAAGTATTTTTTAGCCTTAATGTTTTAGTTCTGCGATTATAATTTTTTACTTAAGAAAGAGAAAAGAAACAAGTCTGATCAGGTGGGTGAGATTTCCCTCTAGTGGTATAGAAAGGAATTTGTAGTACAACTGCCTTTTCACCACTTGGAGTGGAATTCAACTTGGGAAAGAAGCAAAGATGTTTAGATTTTCTTGTATTTCTACTCATTGAGGCGAATTACCTCCTGGAAGAGAAAACTCTAGGTCTATGGCTTTTTGTTTTTGTTTGTTTGTTCATTTTTTATGTTGCCAGAGGGTATGTGCCAGAGAGAGAGAGAGAGAGAGAGAGGGTGTGAACAAGCATAAGCACCCCCGGTGGGGCATAGCTACATGGTAATCCTTTTTCTCCATTTCTCCATTCTGTTAGGATTTTGGTCACGTGTATGCGCCTGGTTTTTCAGGCTTCCAGGACCAGGATTCCAACTACAGTCATCCTTGTGGGATCCAGCTCCCAATGCTCAGTGCTTAATCATTGTATTATAGTCCTTTTTGTTGCGTAGATATTGAAATCTGGATTCACACTTTGTCATTACTATGCATTGTTTTCCCTGGGGCTAAGAATACGCAGGATGTTTGACCTGTGATGGCAGGTGAAGAACTCCCTTGGACTGGCACTTTGACAAATGTTTTCCAGAGCTAGTGCCTCTCACAGATAGGGCTGTTCAGTTTTATAATGATGGGTCTCATTCAGAGGATGATAAAACTGGACAGCTCTGTCTGTGAGAGGCACTAGTTCTACAGGCTGTGATCAGAATTTCCTTCAAGGCACTGAGTATGCCATTGTACTCAGTCTAGGCCTGTGGGAAAGAGTGTGACGCCACTCTAAACCCCTCGTTTCCATCCCATAGACAGAGCTTGCCTCCAGTCGCCCTTTATGGTAGTATAAACAGTAGAGACCCTTGTTCCAAATCTTCTAAGACTATCTTAGCATTGTCAGCTTAGCCTAAGAACATAGCAGTCTATGAACAGAAAACTGATTGAAGAGTTAAAAGTTATGTTTTTTTTTTTTTTTTTGAGAGGTTTTTTGATATAGGGCGCGTGCGTTCACCAGACAGACAGAGAGAGACAGAGAGACAGAAAGCGAGAAATCACCCCCCAGGGGGGATGGTCACGCCGCAATCCCTTCTCCTCCATTCTCCTCTCGGGATCTTGGGCATGCACGCACACGCGCCCGGCGTGAGTTGTAAGCCACTGGGTCCGAGATGCGAACCGCGGTCGACTACGTGGGAGTCCAGCGACATAGCCATTACGCTAACTGCTGGTTCCCCAAAAGTTATGTTTTGATCCTGGCTTTGGGGCAAGTTTAGATTATACTTTAGAGAACCTTAAACTCTAGCCACCGGTCCAGTAACCTAGTAGTTAAGGGAGCCAGATCTCACATGGCTGACTGGTTTGAATCTAGGCCCTAAGCTGGAAAAGCATACCAGGCATGTATGCATGTGTTCCCAGCATCCCAATAGGATGCAGAAATGGAGGAGAAGGAATTGTGATGTGACCCTGTCCATTGGGAGGTGATTCCACCCCCTCCCATCTCTCTCTGGTGAGTGCATGTGCTCTCTGGAAATTACCAAAACAACAACAACAACAAAAACAGGGAAATTGTAAAACTCTGAAAAAATTATATTTTTCCTTCTCACTGTAGTTCAAACAAAATTAACTTTAAAGATAAATGTAATGAAATATAACAGAAGTTTTATTTCTTTCCCTTATGATGTTATTCTGACCTTCTCTAAAATATAAAATAGGTCAACTTCTTACCAAAATACTTTTTTTTTTTTTTTTTTTTTTTTTAATTTTGCTATGTCGGAGTGCATGCTTAACCAGCTACTGGTTAACACAGTGCTGTTTATACCCACAAATCACCGAGTCTTGCTGGATCTTGTTTACTCAGCCTGAAAGGGAGCATGAATGAATTCACCTTGGTCACACAAGTACAGAGGGTCACTGGTCATAACTCCTCTTGCCAGATGAATGGGTTTGACAAGCTGTGCCCAGCACAATCTGGCTTTCCCAGCATCCTCTTTGTTCCAGCCAGATGCACAGCACCACCGATTTTCTGTGCCTTTCAGCAGAAAGCTATGCAAGTCTCATGGGCTGGTGGCAATTCAGGCTTTCTTTGCAGAGATACCCTTCTTCAGTGGGTAGTAAATTATTTGCATTTGCTCATAAATAAGAGTATCTTGGCAAATGAATAATGATGGTGATTGTAGAGATGAGCTGTGACCTTCAGAAAAAACCTCTGGAGTATTTATTATATGCAGCCCACCAGCACTTGGAAGAGGCATTGCCTGGGCTTCATTTGCATAGGAAATATAGGATCCAGGCTGTCCAGGGTGGAATGTGTCTGTTTTAGCTCTCCTGTCTACTCTTGGCTGATTTTAAATTTGGCACCCTAAGCTCAGGAGGAGAACACCTGTTCAGGGTGC
Organism: Tupaia tana; assembly: GCA_026018925.1. Taxonomy (NCBI): domain Eukaryota; kingdom Metazoa; phylum Chordata; class Mammalia; order Scandentia; family Tupaiidae; genus Tupaia; species Tupaia tana. Next base: position 33,178,878 of record JAKSZU010000013.1, on the reverse strand, counting down.
AGGTGAGGTGTACCCCATCCCTTGTTTTTGCCTCCCAATAATGGAAAGAGTGGTGACAAACTCCAGGAGAGCAGCATTTCAATGCCAGAGTGCTTAGGCCTTGGGTGGGAGGGAAAGCAGTTAAAGTTACATAAAATTTCTGTTTTATGGTCCTTTTCTTGGTGGTGTTTTTATTGGTAGAAGACCTTATGCAAGGTGCTGTTTGGTAAGTTGGAGTGAGCCTGTGCACTCTGTGATGTGGAGATGGAAGGTAGAGGAGGGGTCTGAGAAGTTTCACGATGACTCAGATGTGGTGAGGCCAAGATGGCCATTAAAAAGATAGCCAGAGGACCAGCAGTGTAATGGTTATGTCACTGGACTCCCATGTAGTTGACCGTGGTTCGAGTCCCAGACCTGGCGGCTTAAAATTCATGCTGAGCACATGTGCATGCATGCTCAAGATCCCAAGAGGAGAATGGAGGAGAAGGGATTGAGGTGTGGCCATCTCAGTGAGTGCACACACCCTATAGCAAAACTCTCTTTCTAAAAAATAAAAAGAGCCAGTTACTCAGTTCCAGAGAGAAAGGGGCATGCATGCTGTACTAGGGTAGGGCTAAACAGAAAAAGCACCAGGGCAGATTATTTTGCATTTGCCCATAAATAAGAGTATCTTGGCAAATGGATAATGATGGTGAGGTGGCACGGGCAAGAGCCTTTTTTTTGTTTTTTGTTTTTTTTTTTGTTTTTTTGTGGGAGAGACAGGCAATGCAGGGAAAACAAGTGCAGGTTTAGGGCTGGCTAGTTTGAATACTTTACACAGGTTCAGGGGCACAGGGCTGTTCCTAATTGCCTGGTGCCTGATCTTGGGGAGATGAAGTAGAAAACTGTTAGCCCAAGTTAAGGGCCCACTAAAACTTGGATTAAAAACAAGTTGTTGGGGGAACCAGCAGTTAGCGTAATGGCTATGTCGCTGGATTCCCACGTAGTCGACCGTGGTTTGCGTCTCGGACCCGGTGGCTTACAACTCACGCCGGGCGTGTGTGCGTGCGTGCCCAAGATCCCGAGAGGAGAATGGAGGAGAAGGGATTGCGGCGTGACCATCCCCCCTGGGGGGGTGATTTCTCGCTTTCTGTCTCTATATCTCTCTCTGTCTGTCTGGGGAGCGCACGTGCCCTATAGCGGGGGGGGGGGGGGGGGGGGGGGGGGTGGGGTGGGGTGGGGGGGGTGGGGGGGGGACAACCTCTCAAAAAACAAAAAACAAAAAACAAAACAAAAAAAAGCAAGTTGTTGGTTTGCATATGAAAGGCACTCTCCAGGGCGAGCTTTTTGCTGGTTTTGAGAATTAGCTAACCTTGCCTGGGAGGGGCTGCCCTTCCAGTGCCAGCAAAGCTCCAGATTTCAAACCATAGGAGTTAGAATGCTTGAGGACAAGATGAAACTACTGTTCATTTCTACGTTGGCTTAAAATTGCTTAAAATTGCTTAGGGCCAATCATACAAGATTTCTTTCTTTCTTGCTTGCTTGCTTGCTTGCTTGCCATAGGGCATGTGTGCTTGTCAGAGAGAGAGAGAGAGAGAGAGAGAACAAGAAATCACTCCCTGGGGGAATGGTCACATTGCAATCTCTTCTCCTCCATTCTCCTCTCAGGATTTTGGGCATTGATGTACACGAACCAGGTGTGAGTTTCAAGCTGCAAGGACTCAAACTGCACTTGGACATGTGGGAGTCTAGCACCTTAACCACTACCACATCTGCTGGTTCTTTGCTTTCTCTTATAACATCAAAACTAAGTGGCCCCCAGTTTAGAAATTGGACTTTGGAATCAGATATCTTTGGTTTTGAGCCCCTGTTCTGCCATTTTCTAGCTCTCTGATTCATGGGCAATTTAATTTCTCTAAACTTCAATAACTCTGGAAGTCAAATGGAGATAAAATATTTTCACATTATAGGATTCTTGTAGTAGCTAAATCACATAATTTATAAAAGTTTTGCACAATACCTGGTGCAGGAATAAATGCTCAACAAATGTTTTCATTAACATTATTGTTCCTACTGTTGTGTGTGTGTGTGTGTGTCTGCACATTTAGTTTTATTGTTAACAAAGTGAATTGTACACTTTTAACATTTAAAACTGAACGTCATCTTTCCTTTCTAGTGAAACAAATAGAAAACTTAAAAATAAACATGAGCGAAGTTACAATAGAGAATGTCTATTCCAAGTAAGTGTCTACAGGTTCTGTTGATTCTCCCATCCAGTGGCAGGGCTCAAGTCTTCATTAGAGAAATTTATTTTTAAAAGTGCCATCTTAAATTGCATGGGTGTCTGTTAAAATCACAATTAAACATGCCAAAGGAGAAGCCATGTTGCCAACATGCCTGCTCAACCTACCTAAACATCTCAGCCCAACCCTTTGCTGACCTCCTGTAACCCCATATTTCTTTCTTCTTCTCTTTTTTTCTTTTGGACAGATTTTTTTGCTACAGGGTGTGTGCGCTCACCAGAAAGACAGATAGACAGAAAATGAGAAATCACCTCCCAGGGTGGATGGCTATGCCACAATCCCTTCTCCTCCATTCTCCTCTTGGGATCTTGGGCACACATGCACATGCGCCTGGTGTGAGTTTATGCCACTGGGTCCGGGACTTGAACTGCAGTCGGCTACATGGGAGTTCAGTGACATAGCCATTATGCTAACTGCTGGTCCCCCCCCCCTTTTTTTTTAAGAGAGGTTTTTGTTATAGGACACATGCGCTTGCCAGAGAGACAGAGTCAGAGAGACAGAAAGTGAGAAATCACCCTACCAGGGGGGTTGGCCATGCCACAGTCCCTTCTCCATTGTCCTCTTGAGATTTTGGGCATGCACACACATGTGCCTGGCATAAGTTTAAAGCTGCTGGATCCAGGACTCGAACCATGGTCGACTACACAGGAGTCTAGCGATGTAACCATTATGCCATCTTCTGTCCCAACCCTATATTTTAAAGTTTTTTTCTGTTTTTTCTTAAACAAGAGAAAGTAGACAGATGCATGCTGGTAGATGCTAACTGTCCATATTCACATAGAGACACAGTGTAATATCTGAAGAAATATACAGAGAAAGGAGGAAAAAAGCTAGAATTCGATGCACTAGTTAGTTGGGGGCCTAGCACCCTCCAACTTCCAGCAGAGTGAAGGGAGCAGAATGTTTTTATTTTTTCTCACAGAGCGCAGAGGTGTTGATTCTAAACAGCTTGTGTTGAGACAAAGGGAGAAAAATGAATTTGAAACAGAAAAAGGTAGAGATTCTTTTCCCTTTGTATTCTACTCTAGGTTCTTCTCCCTTAAATAAGTCGAGAATCATGGTGTAGAGAAAAGAGAACTCAAGAACAGGGCAACTGAGCACAAGGGGTAGGGGGGATGAAGACTGCAACTTGCTCCCTGGGACTGGAGACAAGTTTTAGAAAAGGAGGATTGGAATCCATCGTGTTTCTGTCAGTCTTCTCCTTCATCCTCCTCTCCTTCCTCCATCATCATCTTCATCTTCTTCACCTTCATCTTCATCTCTTTCATCAATATTTTCCAATCCTCTTCCTCCTCCTTCATCTTCTTCTCCTCCCTGTTCTTCATCATCCATTTTGGGAGCCAAGCAGTACTGTAATAGATCTGACCAAATGTCACCTTTGATGACCTCCCCTGCTCGTCTACACCTGCATCAGAATGGAAAGTTCTCTGGTTCCTCGTGCTGCCTCTTTCTGCTGGCTTTGTTCTGCCTTTGACTTGAACATCTCATCAGATCCTTTCCAGATTTCCATTTGATTTCAGTGGACTTTGAAGATGGATCACCATTCTCATTCAGATGAAATTCTTTGGAGAGAACTTTATTTTTAGAGAGAGATTTTTGCTATAGGATGTGTGCACTTGCAAGAAAGAGAGAGAGAGAGAGAGAGAGACGAGAGAGAGAGAGAGAGAGAGAAATCACCCCCCGGGGTGATGGTCACACCACAATCCCTTCTCCTCCATTCTCCTCTTGGGATTTTGGGTATGCATGTACATGTTCCCAGTGTGAATTTTAAGCCACTGGGTCCAGGACTTGAACTGCGGTCAACTACATGGGAGTCCAGTGACATAACCATTATGCCATCTGCTGGTCCCAGAACTTCTTTTTTTGAAGTAAGGATTTTCACCAAAATAAAAATCTATTCTGTAGCCTGATTTAAGATCTTCAAATTCTGTCACTTCTGCTCTGGTCAAATAATGCAGCGCCTCTTCATCCTCCTCCCCAAGCAGTGCAGACAGTTATGGATGATTGACAAAAGTTCTTACCCCCAAATTTGGGATTTTGGCAATCAATTCTGACCTCTTCTGAAAAAATGATTGGTGACATCTGTTATATTTCTGTTCTACTTTCAAAATCTCAGTGGTTTGTTCATTAAATCTGTCTGTTTATTTTGTACTTTACTGATATTTTCTATTGCTTCTTGTCACTCTTTCTCCCCCGTGGGTAAGTCCAGAGAGGCTGATACCTCCTCCGGCCAAGAGGCAGGGGGCAGTTTTGGTTTCTTCGTCAGAGGTATGAGTGAAGACTGTCGCTTGTGGGCCATACTTCCAGGAAGGTCCAGGGTCTAGACTCAAAGACCTTCTTGCTCACCAGGAGGAAGCTCTGAAAACTCTAGAAGGCCGTTGTTTTTTATTAATAATAACATAGACCAGTTTTTGATCATGTGGGGACAAAAGATTCTCAGACTAATTAGCAACTTGTTTTTTGTTTTGTTGTTTGTTTGTTTTTCCTATAGGATGCATATGCTCACCAGAGAGAAACAGAGAGAGGGAAAGTGAGAAATCACTCCCCAAGGAGGACATCCATGCTACAATCCCTTCTCTTTAGGATTTAGGCTATGCACACACACAAGCCCGGCATGTTTTTCAAGCTGCCAGGTCCAAGATTCAAACTGCACAGTTGCCCATGTTGAACCCAGCTCCTAACCACCACCTCACTCGGCTGACACAGCTACTTGTTTTATAATGTAATTAGCCCGCCTTGCCTTTTCCTTTCTCTTTAACATCTCAGAAAGTCAATGGATTTAAGGGAGGATTCCCAAGGGAACTGACAACTTCTAAAAGCCTAGGTCTTATAAGAGAGCTTCCAGGGCTCTTGGGAGGTGGCATTCTATTAATAGATGTGCCATACTGTGTTCAAAAATGAAGTAGAGATTATCCACCAGTCTCTCCATTCTCTCCTCTGTTGTTCCTCTCGTCTTTCTTTCTTTTTTTTTTTTTTTTTGGAGAGGTTTTTCGCTATAGGGCGCGTGCGCTCTCCAGACAGACAGAGAGAGACATAGAGACAGAAAGCGAGAAATCACCCCCCCAGGGGGGATGGTCACGCCGCAATCCCTTCTCCTCCATTCTCCTCTCGGGATCTTGGGCACGCACGCACACGCGCCCGGCGTGAGTTTTACACAGAAAAACTTAGGAAAATACATCATGATTTTCCCAATGACCTAGTGGGATGCATTTTTAGGAGGAATTGGCCTCCGTGATTTCTTTCCCCTTTTAGAAAATTCTAAGAGGTATAGGGAATAACTCAGACAAAAGTTCCAAGACATATGAAGACCTCTTCCTGATTCTCAGGTCAATTAACAAAAAGATACAAAAAAATTCAGCTTTGCTTTACAGCTCCATAGAAACCCTCCCTTAGTATCAGCTCAGCTGCATCATAATGTTTTCTTCACACAATCACGCTAGCTGAGCTGACAGGTTATTCAAAATAACCTGTAGATGAAGTAAAGAAAGTTCTAATTTGATTTTGCCAAGACATGAAACCTTGGTGAAATTGTGTAGACAGTCTAGCACAACTTAAATTACTAGGAAGGGGTCAATTATTTAAAACCCTTAAGGGTGATATGGCAGCTGAGTTTTAAAAGGCAAAAGCTATAACAGAACATGATCTTTTGTCAAAATTGCACTCATAAAATGTATATTAGTCATAAATTCCACTAATAGTCTTTATATTGCAGAGAAGAATCTTCCTTTTGTGTAGAAGGCTCATTTCTGTCTTTTTAGTACCCACGTTAATGACTTTTCTGCTATACATCCTCTTTCATAAGACTTGGGTGGCTCTCTTGACACAGGGCCAGATTTACAATTTGCTTCTGCTACTCAACTTTGGTCAATGTAGCAGTCCTCGCTAACTCCACTCAGTGTACAGTCCTTGCTAACTGCTTTAGAAACTGATAACACTCTTAAAGAATGTGTTCCAAATGTTCTGATGTCTTGTCTGTTTTCAACATTGTTTTGTCCAACTGCAATCTGATTATATTCCCTCTGGCTGGACATATGGGGCCTCAGTGCACACAAACAAAAAGGAAGGTCAGCTTTCCTGGGCTGACAGCATCTTCCTGATGCAGAGAGATGTTGCTTCTGATTCATATATCTTTGGGTATCTTTCAGTCAGACAGCTGACAGCACTCTGACATTTTTAATCTCTTTTTATCTTATCTTCATCAGAAAAGAAAATATGAACTTCATTTTATGGGCAAAAAAGCTGAAGCCAAAGGGGTTGTTGTCTGTCTTCCAAAGGTCAAATGTTGGGGCTGGAATGCTAGTCCACTCACTTCACCCCACTCTTATAACAAACCAGGCTTTCTGCTTCAAAATAATAATAATTATAACAACAGCAACAACAACAGTAATAATAATGTTCATTTGCACTTACTAGGTTCTGGCCTGTATATGGGCTAGTAGAATGCTGCCTGCTTTGGGTGTGTTATATCTTATTCTCACCACAGTCCCGAGCTATAGGTACTTAACGCTATCCACCCATGTTTTACAGCTGAGAAAACTTTGGCCTGTGAATAACCTACTGTTTCCAAGAGTATAGCTGGTATTCAACCTAAACTCTGGCTCCAGAGCCCAAGGTCTTAACTAGGATGCTGTATTGTGTGCTATAAAAAATATGGAGATACCCACCCACCTATGAAAAATTAATTAGTATAACCAGGATGCTCATATTCAGTCTAGTATGTAATTAGCGTATCCCAATCCATCCTACAAGAGTTTTCAGAGTTCTCCAGACCCATAATTCCAGACTAGTAGAAAGTCTGGTGTCTCTTTTTGACTGCCTGCTACTTTTTATGTCCCAAATCTTTTCCAAAGGGCTAGCTTTGTCTTAGAAGGCTGCGTGCCCTGGAAGTTGGACAGTACCACAATGCTACTTGCAATTGGTTATATCAAGTGCGCTGAGGGGGGGCAGTTGTGGGAAGTGCAGAGACTGTTTTCTCTTCCCCCAGAGGAGCACTATCACCACCCTAGAATGGGCTTCACTGTGGGTGGGCCTGAGGGGGCAGGGCTGGGTCTCCTCTGTCTAGCCACCGTGGGCCCCTGGCTAGAACTTGGTAGTTCCTCAAGGTGGGATGGAGAAGAGAACCTATATTCTTAGGGCTCTACACAGCCAGGAGTTCCCCCTGCCAGATGAGTCTGGAGCTTTAGTCTCTCTGTTCTGCCACTTCCCTCACAAAACTGCTTTTCCAGGCTCTGGTGTAATCCCAGGAGGGCTGGGCTGAGTAGACGCAGTTCCTGAGTTACAGTTCTGTGCCTTAGTCATGGTCAGTTCAGTCCATACTGAGAGTTTGCGTCTGAGGAATAGGGATTAGGGAGGACCGCAGTCTCTTTATTCCCCAAAAGATTCTTGGACTCTTCATGCAAATCTATCAACCCTCCCCAGCAGTCTTCAAGCCTCTCATAGTGAGAATCTCTATTTCAAAAAAAAAAAAAGAGAAATTTTTAATTAGAACTTTCTAGAGTCCTGGATTTGAAGTAGATCGTCAGAAAAGTCATGATGCATTTTTGCATAGAAAGACATTGAAAAGTGTGTCATGACTTTTCTGACGACCCAATACTTATCCAGGTAAAATTCATGCTCATTAATATCTAAATCATTTCACTGCTTTTACTCCATCGTGACTTGTCCAGGGACAGTAAATTTAGCTGCCCACCAACACAGGCAATAAATAATAGGTTGAGACAAGGTTAAGACAACAGAGCATGATGGGAACTCTGGTAACACTCAGTTCTAATTATTGCATTGTTAATTTATGAGCCCAAGGTTGCCAGACTTTTCTGCTTTAAAAAAAAGCAAGATACCATGTGAAACAAGATTTTCACTCGAAATTTCATTTTTAAATATTAGTGGAAAATGATTAGAAAACAAAACAAACCCCATGTCTGTGTGAAGGACTTGTAGCTTCTAGTAATGGTGGACTGGATGTTTCAGACTAATTCTCTGAAAGGAAAAAAGCTGAAAGAAATATAGAAAAGCATCTTTTACAAAGTATCGACAACTGAAGACCTACTACTCTAGTAGTGGGACAGGAAGGAGGTGGGAGCTCAGGGAAAAGAGCCAGTGCTCTTTCTATCCTGGGGGGTTAGCTTGCCTAGGAGAGGCAGTAAATAACAGTTTAGATCAATGGTAGCTCTTGTGTAGACCAGGTGGCCTGGCATGGTCTGAATTTGGTTACAGACCAAGTTCTCTACCTGCATAGGCATGACATACAGGTGGAAACCTTGGTCTATTCTGACCTACTGCTGCTGATCAGAAAACGTACTCAAGAGGCAGCTAAGAGGTCGGTCTGCGTAGCAGATTCCTGAGACTTAAGGACAAAGATTCAGAGTTGAGGATCACCTAAGGTGGAGATCCTCACGTAACAGCCCCTGCACAGGATTGTAAAGTCAAAGAGAACCATTCCAAAGGTACAGTTCAGACTATAATCAGCGGGTTATAAATGCATGGCCCTGAACTGTTCACTCCCTCAAAAGTCTCAAGAAGGAATGGAAGGAAACTAACAATATCTAGGTCTCAAGTTATTCCTATAAGTAATTTTTCAAACAAAATGATCAGCAAATAATAAAAACGGTATAAGGCACTTGAAGAGACAAAGTAACAGGTACCAAAATCAACAGAAACAATATGTAACATGAAAAGACCCACAGAGACTAGAATTTGTTTAATATAAACTATAGGAGAGTTATTTTCACTCTGTTCATGGAAAGAAAATACCAAATATAAAAACTAGCAAATAGCAGAAGACTATAAAAATATAATACCACCTACCTCATAGGCTATTACAGAGATTAACTAAATATATGGATTTAGAATAGTGCTTGGTTCCTAGCAGGTCAGCTATTAAAAATTACAAAAGTGGGGCTAGCAGGTAGCATGGTGGTTGAGGTGCTGAATTCCCATATGGCTGACCGTGGTTCAAGTTCTGGACCTGGTAGCTTGCTTTCTCACTTTCCCTTTCTGTCTCTCTCTTTCTGTGTGCCTCTATCTAGTCAAATTAAAATAAATGAGTAAATAAATTAAAATAATTCTTTTTAAACAATTGCAAAAGATGGGCCAGCAGGTGGCTGTGATGGTTAAGATACAGACTCCCACATGGCCAATAGCGGGTCAAGTTCTGGACCTGGTGGCTTGCTTTCTCTCTCTCTCTCTGTCTGGTGAGTCCATGTGCCCTATAGAAAATTAAATAATAATGACAAATAAATTTAAATAAGTAATTCTTTTTAAAAAATTGCAAAAGTAGAGTCTAAACTTCAGAACTTCAGGCACAAACTGCAGATGAAGACAAGAGCAGTCATTTGCTCTTCCCAAAACTTCTGCAAGTGAGTTAATTCTCTGTCTTGCTGTGGGACAAATTCTATTGCCTGTAACCTAAAGCCAGCCAGGAAACACAACCATTTTCTGCCTTTCAAGTTTGCTTAAGTAAGAGCAGGAGTGTATTTCGCGTTCATGAGTACGAAATAAATAAATGCATATTTACTAGGATGAGATCTCTTGGCAATTTTCAGTGACAGCCATGAATGTGTGGCCTCGGTCTACTGCTAAAGCCAGGCTGTTTATTCACCTGCCTGCCTGGTAAGTACCGTGTCCTCAGCTCTCGGATGCAGAGGACACCCTGCTGTGTGATGACATGAAGAAGAGCCCTTCTTCTATACACATTAACACCAGTTTGCAAGAACAGCTCTGAAATATGGCTTAAGGGCAATTTAAGGGCAGACAGGATACAGCCTTCAGATCTGGATTCTAATTGCTGGCTGGGAATGAAAAAAGCCAGCCAACCCAAGTCTGTGTCTAAGAGTTGATTTTTTTCCCTGTGAAATAGTTAGTGGAAATATTGTGATTTTAAACTATCCGGGAACATTTAATAATACTATTTTTTTTTCAAGAGAGGTTTTTGTTATAGGGCGCGTGCGCTCGCCAGACAGACAGAGACAGAGAGATAGAAAGTGAGAAATCACCCCCCAGGGGGATGGCCACACCACAATCCCTTCTCCTCCATTCTCCACTCGGGATCTTGGGCACACACGCACACACGCCCGGCGTGAGTTTAAGCCACCAGGTCCGGGACTCGAACTGCAGTCGACTACATGGGAGTCCAGCGACATAGCCATTACACTAACTGCTTGTTCCAATAATACTGTTAATACCTACCATAATTGAGTATTTATTATGTCCCAGGTGCTTAGTGCTTTACGTGTATTTCTCATCTCATGTTTACGCCAGCCCTTTGAAATAGAAAGTGTTATTAATAACCCAATTTCAAAATATTAGGTTCAGAGAGATTAAGAACCTAGCCTCGTTAATGATAAGAGATGTCAATAAACTGAGGCCCTGCTGATTCATGCGTTCAGTCACCGTGCTATGTGGTCTTCCATATCATTTAGTCCTGATCGTTTTTCTCCACCTAGTGAACAGTCAAGCGCAAGTCAGCCTAAAACACTGTTCAGGCTGCGTACTGTTTGCTCTCATCATTACCTACTGTTGATTAGCAAACTGCCTCCATACTTGGTGGCACACTACAACAATAATTTCCACATGTTCATGGATCTTGTGGGTCAAGAGTGTGGATGTGTCACATGGGTCAAGAGTGTGGATGTGTCATCTGCTCTATGATGTCTGGGGTCTCAGATGGGAAAGCTAGAGAAACTGGGAGTGACTCAAATGACTGAAGCTGGAATCTTCTGGAGACCTCTTCACACCCAAGCCTAGTGCCTTCTGGATTGAGGATAGTCAGATTTCCTAATATATCTGCTCAGGGATCTCTCTCTCTCTCTCTTTCTCTCTCTCTATTCATCCAACCATCCATCCATCCATCTCCAGCTAAAATAAAAGATCAGTCCAAGATTGTTTGGCCACCCATTTGCATATCCTGATGTAGCCTTGGGGGCTGCATTGGAGTCACTGAGGTGTTAGCTGGATTCAACTACTGGTTTGTAGGATAATAGTAAATGTTTACACACTGTGGGCCAGGGACTGTTCTTTGTTAGCTCATTTAATTCTCACCATTGTTCCATGAAATAAATGTCCCCCATTTTATGTAAGGAAAATGAAATCTCAGAAAAGTTAAGTAGCTCACCTAGATTGCATAGCTCATAAAGGATAGAGCCAGACTTTGATCTAGGTAGTCTGGCTTGGAGTCCATGCCTTTAACCACTATTCTACACAGCTACTTCAAGGATAAGGAGCACAACACCTTATAAGAATGGTTCTCAGATCTGAGTATGCATCAGAACCACTTCAGGAGCTTGTCAGAGCTACATTTTCCTGTCTGGTTCATAGATACAGTAAAACAGCATTTCTATGACTGGAACCTACAACCATGTGGTTCTTACCTGACCCTCAGATAGCAGTCTGCTTATCGATCTTTGGAAGGTTTCTTTTCTTTTTTTTTATGTTGTAACATTCACTTTATTGTTCTGAAACTTTTTTGAAACATTTAAAACAATTAATTAATTTACATTAATTCCCTGAGCATCATGATAGTATAAAAAAATGTGATTTACCATCCAGAATATACTGCTTAGTGGCTTAATCATGCATGTTATTGTCAATAATTTTCCATTTCCAGTTTCATATAAATGTGTATATATATAATTTACCCTTATTTCTGACCCTCTGCCATTTACCACCCTCCTCCCACACTATGTCTGGTGTCTACAGTTTTTTTCCATTCCTTTCCCCCCACATATTATTAATTCACAAAATTTCTTAAGTAATCTAATTACTTTCAATTGCAAGTTCAGTTGGTATGCACATATCTGTGAATACATATCTGACTTTAGGTGTGAAACTCTGAGTAGAATGAATATACTATAAGGTAGCACCTAGCTGATCCCACATAGCTTACTAGGGTCATTAAATAGGTATTTTTAAATATATTTTTTAATTTCAATAAAAGAAGTTTTAGCTTTAATAAATCATAGAAATGCTAAGAAACTTTGCTTAAAACCTAAAGCCAGGAAACAGGTTAGGATTCTGTTCAAATAGTAGGTACATGAACCTATTGACAGCTCAAGAAAGGACAAAAATCCTTAAAACTGGAAAACAAAGCCTAGGAAAAAAAATCAGCAATGTTTTAGTCAAAAGTCATAAAATTCTATTTCACTAGATCAGTCTCATGTACTTAATCTATCTTCCGTTGTGATTTGATCTTCCTGATTAAATTCTGAAATATAATATTCAAATCCAGACTTATCGGTACAATATGGTGGCCATTTTCTTTTGTCTGTATTTAATTTTCCTGGCATAGCACTTCCTTGAGAACTTCTTGGAGATCTGGGTTTTGTTTATCTGAGAATGTTCTTGTCTTTTCTTCCCATATGAAGGATGATCTTGATGGGTCCAGTATTCTTGGTTGAAATTGCTTTTCTTTTAACACTTTGAATATATTTTCCTATTCTTTCCTTGCTTGCATTTTTTTCTGATGAGAGGTCCACTGTTAGCCTGATGGGATATCCTTTGTAGGTAACTTGCTGTTTTTCTCCTGCCAATCTTAGTATCTTGTCTTTGTCTGTGGTTTTGGTTAATCTGGCTATAATGTGTCTTGGAGAAGATCTTCTTGGGTTGATTCTATTTGGAGTCCTTTGTATTTCTTGGGACTGGATCTTGAGTACCTCTCTAGGTTTGGAAAGTTTTCTTGCAGGATTTCATGGAATAGACTATGAATGCCCTTATGAGTCTCTTCGCCTTCTGGGATACCAATTATATGGATGTTTGGACATTTGATGGTATCTAGTATTTCTCATATATTATTCTCATGTTTTGGGGCAATTTTCTTAGTCTTTGTGGTGGATTTTTCTAGACCAGCGATTTTATCTTCTACATCTGAGATTCTATTTTCTGTATGATCTAGTCTGCTTTTAATACTTTAAAGGGAGATTTTGACTTCCTGTATTATAGCCTTTCTCTCTAACAGGTCCATGTTGATGCTTTAACTTCATCATAAAGGAGCAAGGCTTCCTGGGACCCATAAGCAGAAAGCCTAGCTACATCACATCATTGTTCAAACTATAGAAATCCAATTTTTTTTTTAAAGGCATTGCAGACTTTTAATCTAGATCTTGGCTTCAGATGTCATTTAGGGAACAAAAGGAGAGAGGAGGAAAATGGGGAGAGTCCTTTGAGCCACAAAAACTGGAGAGACAATGGTCTTTTAGTTTTTTAACCTCTGGTTTCAATCTTGTAGTTACATTTTTGCTTACAATTTTGTAAGTAGGGGCTGCTGGTTTTGCTTTAAACTTGTATGTGTATTCCCACATGAAGGAGACTTTTTAGAGGTCTGTTGTGGATATATGCAATAAAGAGAAGTGTTAAGACATGATAGGGGTATTTGGTGGGAATGGGGATCCAAACTAACTAGTAATTCCCTATTCTTTTTATAGTATCTTTGGTAGTAAAAGGCAGGGAAGAGGATATAAAGAGGAGAGAGGGGCTAGCCATGGTGACATGGTAGCACAACGCTCTGCAATACTGGAACCTTATGGACATGGGGGTTTGGTTCCCTGAATGACCTATAAGTGACAGACATGCATGCAAACCAGTAATTCTGACTGGTTGGGAAGGTGGGGGGAGAGGATTCCATGAGACCTTTTGGGTGCTTCTCTTTCTCTCTCAATAAACTTTTTAAAAAGAAAAAGTGAAAAGAGTAAAAGAGAAACAGTGACCAGGGAAGCTGTTCTATGCAACTTAAACTGTAAACATGTTCAGGTTGGTTTGTATTTTTGTATTTATGAGACAGAGTAGCAAAAGGACTTAGAGCCTTGCAGCTGCACCTGCAGATACCAGCCCTCCTGTTTGCTCTCTTCTCTTCTCCATCCCCACATGGTACTCTCTTCTCCATCCCCACATGGTACATCCTCACAGGGATCCAAGTAGAGCTCTTGTGTGAATAAGTAGGGAAATTGGCTTCATGACTCCTGGATTTTATTTTGGATTTGCAATATGAATGCCATTTTCACCTCCTTAAGTCCCAAGTCAATTGCAAAAGGGGACAGAGTGGTGGAGAAGGAGACCAAACCTACCTGGTCAATTTGGTTTCTGTGATGCAGGTCACCACATGCTCAGACATTAGCTTATCTTTGCTGTGGTGAACCTGTTTAGGAATATTTCATCTACTGCTTAGAGGGGAGAATTTTTGGAGGCCTAATTTGTTATATGACAAGATAGATAGACTCTCTTAGTGTTGGACTCTATTCAGATATAGCTATAGTCATTTTTCATATTGCCTGCTTTGGCTAATTTTAGGTCCATTTTAGATCAAGATAGCTAGGTAGATTTATGACATGAAGTGGGGATTAAAGTTAGGACTATTTTAGGTATTGTGAGAAAGGCTAACATGTCTGTAGCATTTAGCATTTCAATTATTTTTTATTAGCAAGATATATTTTTAATTTTTCTTTGTGTGATAATTTCTATATGTTTCCCAAATGTATTTAAAACAGATAGTCATCTTCATTGCCTAAAATCTGGGCTACTGTAAACAGGCAGCATCTAGCTTGTAGGAGACCTTTGTGCAAAGTGTCCTGAGCAGGAATGCACAGAATGAGGAGGCTGGGGACAGCATTGTTGTGTGAAGACAAAGGTGTCCTCCTCTGGGAAGGATTCCTGGCTTGGTGCAAGGAACTTGATATGAATTTCTACCCCACTCAACCCTGGAAAGGGCCCTTGCAAAGTGGCCCTATCTGTTACAGATTCTTGAACTTGGCTCTTTCTGCTACATTGTGTGAGTGTCCAGGATTTCAAGGACAGTGTCATCAGAAACTGTCTCCAACACTGAGATGTATTGGAAAGCAAGCCAGAAAATGACTCTGATTTCTAATTATAACAGGCATGAATTGCTCCTTGACTCTTGGGACACAAAAAATGTCACATTTCTGTACTATGAGTCAAACAGTCTCTAGGTCAGCCACCACTCCCACCCTCCATCTGAACTGACAGGAGATGCAGTGTCATTATGTGTGCCGCACCCTTTCCCCAACCCCAGCCTTCCCTAGATCATCTATGATCAGAAGGCTAGAAGACAAGAGGATGCTGTCCTTGGAAGTGTGCAGGTCTTTGTGGGTATATTGTAATGGTGTTTCTTGTTGCTTGGTGATGCCAACACTCAGTGTTGATTCCCGTCATTGATCTGCTGTGCAGCTCTGGATATGGGCTCAGGGTCTTCTTTCTGGTGATTCTTACTGCTGCTCACAGGCCATTCTCCCAGGGCCTCCCTCCTCCTCAGCAGCACTGCATGCAGGGGTATCAGGTGCCCACCACTTCCAGAACTTACAGTCCTTTTCCCTTACCGTACTCCTGGATTGGGCAACTTTCTTCTTTCAATTCTGAAAGTATGAAGTCATCACCCTGGCTTTTCTTACACATTAGGTCAGTCAGAAACACTCAAGTACCTACTAAGCTATCCCAGGCAGGTAAAGAGGGTCTTGGCCTCAAGAAACACAAAGGCCTTGACTCTCACTTAGATGAAGAAGGAAATAAATGTGAAAATGGATGGATAGCTTCACCTCTTCCTGATGAATCCAGGTGAATCTTCCTCAGTAGATTGCTCACTTCATTAAACCCACACAAACTCACCCCATGATTAATATTCCAGACCCACTGATTATTACTGTGGGCATTTTCTATATGCATAATATAAAGTGTAAAAGCAAAGGCTTTTAAGAAAAAAATATTTTTGGATGCAAAATCTCAAACTATCAAACTACTAATTTTATAGGGGAAACTCTTAAAGACATTGAAGTAGGCAGAAAAGATTTCTTAAATAAATCCCCTAAAGCACAGGCAATTATACCAAAAATAGACAAGAGGGATTCTATTAAGCTAAAGAGCTCTGCACAGCAAAGAAAATAGCAATTAGAGTGAACAGAAAACCATCATAATGGCAGAAAATATTTATAAACTATCTTGGGATAAGGGATTGATAATGAAAATATATAGGGAATTCAAGCAGGTCACTCACACACAAAAAAAAAAAAAAAAAAAAAAAAAAAAAAAAAAAACCAAAACCAAAACCAGATAGTCCAATTCAAAATGGGTAGGGCAAGCAGGTGGCATGGAGGTTAAAGCATTGGATCCCACATGACTGACTGCATGGTCTGAGTTCCAGAACTGGTGGCTTGAAAAACATGTTGGGCATGTGTGTGCGTATGGCCCAAATCCTGAGGAGACTGGAAGAGAAAGGATAGCAGTGTGACCATCCACCCTGGAATGTGATTTCTCCCTCTCCCTATCTCTTGCTCATGAGTGCATATGACCTATAGCAAAAAGGTAAAGTAAAAATAAAAAATAATAACTGAAAAGATAATGGACAAATGTGTTGAACAGATGACTCTCTAAGGATGACATCTGAATGGCCAAAATGTGTATGAAAATTATATTCAGTACATCCTATCATAAGGGAAATGCAAGTGAAAACCACAATGAGATACCATATAACTCTAATCAGAATGGCTATGATAAAAAAAAGGAACGGCAAGTGCTAATGAGGCTGTGGTGAAAGGGGAACCCTCCTACACTGTTGGTGGGAATGTAAATTAGTATAGCCACTGTGGAAAACAATATGGAGGCTCCTCAACAACCTACAAATAGAACTATCATATGACCGTGTAATCCCACTCCTTAATATTTAACCAAAGGGTAGGAAAACACTCAGCTGGAAAGACACTTGCACATCCATGTTTATTGTAGCATTCTCACCATTGCTAAGACATGGAATCAACCTAAATGCATAAAAACTGAAGAATAGGTTGAAAAATGTGGCCCATATACACTATGGAATACTCAGTTTTAAAGAACAATGAGACCCAGTCATCTGATTTAAAAAGGATGAATGTGAAAAATGTAATACTAAAAAAAAAAAACCATACTATGAAAGACAAACATTGTATGTCTTCATTCAATATGTACCAAATGTCTACACTGTACGGCAGAAATGGAAAGATTCGAAGATACCATAGTAGGGTGGACAAGTGTAGATATCAAAGACTATATGAGAGGAGAGTGGATAATAGAGGACGTGTGGGAGGGGCTCAGGGAGGAATCACTTCACAGACACAAGAATGCAAAGTTTTATGTTGAAAATGATGTATTTGATAATATTCTTGATTTGACTGAAGTATACTACATGTCTATTTTGAAAAATCATATTGCATGCCACAAGGATATACAATGATCAAATGTAGATAAGAAATAAAATAAATAAGGAGAAAAGTAGTCATCACTTTTCTTTCCAAGACTAAGTTGCATTTCTCATCAGTCAGGCCCAGCAGAGGAGTGACTACACTTCTTCTAGTGGGTTGGCCAAAAAGCTAACAATCCCACAGGCAAATCTACAAATACATAAACATCAAGCCACTTTAAAGTTGGAGCATTGATCTCAATACTGAATACATAACTCACTTAGCACTGAAATATGTATTCCTAAACATAAGACCCATCCACATGGAACTGGCTAGCAGGGCTCAGTCTGACAGAGAAGTGTCTGCATTAGGTCCCTCCATAAGAGCCATCATGATAACACAGTTAAGAGGGTTTGGCAACTACTTGGCTATGTGGGAAAAGGAGAAACTCTCATGTTGTTGAGCTGATGGGGAGCTTTGTGGGATCTGCTAGTGGCAGAAAGGGAAAGGTAGACCTCATCTTTGGTGAAGAAGATAATTTTTATTTGTAAGAAGTTTAGATTTATAGAGAACAAGACTTTTTCACTGGTGGTAGAAAGATAGACAGTGATGTTTCCTCAAAATAATCCAAGAAAAACATACTTTGGATGTGTTTATTTTATTAATGTGATGCTATTTATTTATTTTTTTTTTTGAGAGGTTTTTGCTATAGGGCGTGTGCGCTCACCAGACAGACAGAGACAGACAGAGAGACAGAAAGCAGGAAATCACCCCCCAGGGGGGATGGCCACGCCACAATCCCTTCTCCTCCATTCTCCTCTCGGGATCTTGGGCACGCACGCACACGCACCCGGCGTGAGTTTAAGCTACCGGGTCCGGGACTCGAACCACGCTCGACTACGTGGGAGTCCAGCGACATAGCCATTACGCTAACTGCTGGTCCCAATATGATGTTATTTTGATTTTCTTAAACTTTGATTTATATTAGTGCAAAAAAGACCAAAGTTAGTTTAAGGAATCCAAGAATTGGGTTTGTCACACAGGACCAAGTGTCAGAGACCACAACTGCAGCTTAGTTACCAGCTTAGGCCCTCCTAGCAAGCGTTGATGGATCTTTAGAGATGATTTGGATCCATGCCTTTCTTTTCTGTCAACTTGCTAATTATTTCCCTCTGCTCTTTTTTTTTTTTTTTTTTTTTTTTTTTTTTGGCCATATGGTGTGTGTGCTTGCCAGAGAGAGACAAGAGAGGGTGGGGGGAGCAAGAAAGCCTCCTGGGGCACGGTCATACTGTAATTCCTTCTCCATTTCTCCCTCCTTTCAGGATTTTGAGTATACATGTACCCAGCATGTTTTTCAAGCTTCTAGGTCTAGGACTCAAGTCACGTTGTCTACCAGGTGGCATCCAGCCTCCTTAACCACAATGCCACAGGCTGGTCCCCATCCCCCTGCTCTCTTTAATGCTTACTTCTTCTGGTTTTGTACTGCTTTCTTTTAATTATTTTTGTCAGAGTCTGCTCTCTCATAACCCTGGATTACCATGGAACCTTATGCCCTCCTAGTTAATTCATTATAACCTGTGCTAAATGCCTATTCTTTCATTGCTTGCCAGTTCAAATCCCTGAAGGAAAGAATCTGATCAGCTAGTTCAAGTTTTTGTTTTAGGCTATATTGAATTGGGTTGTCAGAAAAGTCATGACGCATTTCTGTGTAGAAAACATAGAAAAATATGTCACGATGGGACCAGCAAATGGGATAATGATTACGTCACTGAACTCTCACATGGCCAACCGTGGTTAGAGTCCTGGACCTGGTGGCTTGAAACTCATGCTGGGCACTTGTGTACGTGCCCAAAATCCTGAGAGAAGAATGGAGGAGAAGGGATTGTGGTGTGGCCTTCTTGCCTTTTGTCTCTCTGGCGAGCACATGCACCCTATAGTAAAAATCTCTCTAAAAAAAAAAAGAAAGAAAAGAAAAGAAAAATGCTTCATGACTTTTCCGACCATCTAATAGGTCACTACACAGTGTATGGATCTGTTGCTTGTAGGTCAGTCACTCCTGTTCTCATCAGCTATGGCTAGTGAGCGGGATCCTGTGATGCAGAGATGGTCCTAGTCTTTAGCTGGAGCAAAGCATTTGACAGACACAGTAACCAGCCTAGCTTAGAGCAAAGCCTCCCAGCTGACCTCTGTGCCAATAGCTTTGATATCACCCCAGAACTTGTTGGAAATGCCAGTTCTTGGGCCCCATTCCAGACCATATGAATCAGAAATTTATGAGGAGGTGCCCAGCAATCTGCCCTGTGACAGACCTTCTTAGGTGACTCTGGTACATTCTCAAGTTTGAGAACCACTGCCTTAGACTACACAAAAATCACATTCACTAGAAATAAATGATTGAATGAAATCATGAGAGAAAGTCTGCCATTCCAGATTTAGTAGATTTTAACCAAGTGAAAGTGTTGATGTTAGTTGATGGTAGGGATCAGGAAAAAAATGACATTTTTTATAAGTCCCTATGATATGAATACCAATGTTAGTGTTTTCTGTTGTTGGATAATCTGCATACTCTGGATTGTATAATCTGGCCCCAAAGACAAACCGTGGGAAGTACTGTCGTCCCTACCCACCGGCTCTCAACCCTCTGCCGTTGTCCCCACCCCTCCTCCCTAGCCCCACTACTTCCCTGACCTTGGGCATGCACATTCCTTATAGAGCCCAGCCTAGTGCTGGGTTACTAAGCTCCACATCTTCTAAAAATCCTGTTTAATAAGTGATTGTGTTTCTGGTTAGTGTTTTGTTTTTCAAAAAAAATTTTACTCTTTACTTTGAGTCTTGTGACATTCAGATCATTTACACCTCTCCTGTGTATTGCTGGTCAGAGTAAGAAGTTCAGTTTGTTGTTATTATTATTATTATTATTTTGTTTGACATAAGCGTGGGTTAAAACAACAGCAATGTGATGCAAGATAGAAGGTAAGATGATAAAGAAAGTAAAAGGAGCAATGCTCTGTCTTTCCAGGAAGCGCGAATAAATTAAAAGCTACTATAGGGTGAGGCTGGCTGGGTGCAAAATTTAAGGAGGGATGTTAGTGTCAAAATACTCAGTAATCAAGATCAGATATTACAATATTGTTTAAAAATCAAAATAAGTGCAAAAATCCGTAATAAAGTATTGACGTTTTAATTAGAGACAGAATCTAATTCCCTCTGTAGGCTGGTACATTTAGTAATTTGGGATGACAGCAAGCCTCCACCCAATCCTGCAAGGTGGAAGAACGCTGGAGCCGCATTGTGATACTGTTGAATGGATACCTTGTCCACTTGGTCTGAGTCAAGATAAGCATTCACAGTTTCCTGTTCCCCATTGTAGAAAAACTATGTCAAATTCTCTAAGAAGCACTGGAATTAGGGGGGAAAAAGATGCTATATTCCCAATGTAATTGATTAAAGCCTCTATTAATTTATTTCCTTTATCACAGAAAGTCACTTTGAAGTTTCCAATATAGTCACGTAACTATCCACTTATCTGGTAACACTTTTTTCCCCACTATGCACCTGTTCTTGGTCAGTCAGAATGGCTGGTCAGCCCTGTCTGACTCCTCTTTCAGTGCAGGATTTGTCTGGGCCTGTGGATGGCCATTTCCATTTCTCCCACTGCTCCCCTTAGGCTGGTCAGTCTTCTCTATTTCTTCCTCATTACATTCAGAATTGTGTGATGGAAAGAGCAGCAGATCAGGCCTCCCTGTGTTCTTATCCCCTCAAACATGGGTCAACCTTATCTCCTCCCTAGACTTCACTTTCCTCATCTGTGACGTGAAGGAGTCAAACTAGATCATCTTATGTTCCTCTCTGCTTCTCAGATTGTGCTTCCAGTTCTACCTGAGAAATCTCACATCCGCAGTTTTTGGCCCCTCTCTGCACTCCCCGTTCCAAGGGCCTCTCTGATCACCCTTGGAAAATTAATCCCCACCTTGAACTCCTCTCTCTCTCTGTAGTGAGGCAGGGTTGATGATGAGAGAAGCAACTGGGATTTATGTATCTCAAAGCCATGATTTCTAAAGAAAACTATGAAGTGGGACCAGCAGTTAGTGTAATGGCTATGTCGCTGGACTCCCACGTAGTCGACCGCGGTTCGAGTCCCGGACCCGGCGGCTTAAACTCACGCCGGGCGCGTGTGCGTGCGTGCCCAAGATCCCGAGAGGAGAATGGAGGAGAAGGGATTGCGGCGTGGCTATCCCCCCTGGGGGGTGATTTCCTGCTTTCTATCTCTCTGTCTCTCTCTGTCTGTCTGGCGAGCGCACGCGCCCTATAGCAAAAACCTCTCCAAAAAAAAAAAAAAGAAAAAAAAAAAAAGAAAACTATGAAGTGACAATCGAGTACTGCTTACCCTTGCGCAGGGCCAGTATGCCCATCAGTCGCGAAGTCTGTGTCTGTCTCCTCATCTTTTTGTCTGACTGATGTGTATCCTACAATCATTTATTTAATATCTCCTAAGCAGCAAACAATTTTCTAGGCCCTGGGTGAGACAAAGTTCCTGCCCTCATAATGGGGCCATTTATTCTAGCACATACACATTTACTTTATTACATAGGGACTCAAACATACATCACTTTGTTATCCTTAAAAACGAGGGCCCGGCGGCTGCAGGTGGTGTAGCAATTACGTTGCTGACCATGAATCCAATTCCAGACTGGTGGCTTGAAAATCATGCCTGGTGTGTGTGTGTGCATGTGTGTGTGTGTGTGTGTGTGTGTACCCAAGATCCCAAGAGGAGAATGGAGAAGAAGGGATTGTGGCATGACCATCCCCCTGGGGGTGATTTCTCATTTTCCCTCTTACTGTCTCAGGTCTCAGTCTCTCTCACTAGTGAGCATATGTGCCCTAAGGCAAAAACCTTAAAAAAAAAAAAAAAAAAAAAAAAAAAAAAAAAGAGTGGTTAGGGT
The DNA here is from genome assembly GCA_026018925.1 of Tupaia tana. Lineage (NCBI taxonomy): Eukaryota > Metazoa > Chordata > Mammalia > Scandentia > Tupaiidae > Tupaia > Tupaia tana. The sequence goes on along the minus strand of JAKSZU010000013.1, from coordinate 33,156,525 downwards.
TCCGAACTGGGAGCTTGAAAATCATGCCAGTCATATGTGTGTGCCCAAAATCCCAGGAGAAGAATAAAGGATAAGGATTGTGGTGTGGTCACCCAACTGGGGGAGTAATTTTTCAGTCTCCCTCTCTCTCCCTGGGAGAACACATGCCCTATGGCAAAAATTAAAAAAAAAAAAAAAAAGGAAGGGGGGCGCTTGGGCCAGATAGTGATGCGGCAGTAAAATGCAATATTCTCTGAGGCAGTCCCACGTGGAATGTTCTGCTTTTAGTCCAGAGATTTCCCTGAGTGTGCAGGGCGCTTGTGTGCCCGTTACCCAGGGGTGGCTGAAGTCTAGGGTGGATCGGGGTGTCGAGACCCTGTTGGGGATTTTCACTCACGCACACTTGCTCTCCATCTTTCTCATTCATGAAGAAATAATTGAAAAAAAAATCTTAAAAATCAGTGGGAGCTTTACTTGAAGCTCAGGACTGGCCAAAAATTCAATCTTAAGCATTGTTAGGGACCTCTGCCCTGGCCTCCCTAGGGTCATACAAAATTTAAAGAAGTTGTATAGGTCCTGAAAAATGGGTGAAAGGACTTGGCTCATGTTCAGTTCATGGTGCTAATCACTGAGGTCCTTCCTCCCAATCTTCATGTTTCCTTGACGGCAGATGGCCCACTTCTTGTGGGCCATGTCTTTGCTCATGACGGGAGGCCCATGTTCATGTCGGGTTTCCAAAACTGTGCTTCCTTCCCTGCAGTTCGCATAATTACCACTGAAGCCCTTTCCTCTGACACAGATAGGACGAGAAACAAGTCCTTGGTTCATTAATCCAGAAAGAGCAAAAAAAAAAAAAAAAAAAAAAAAAGGTCATTAAGTTCATATATATCTTGATCAGTGCATTTTTAGCATAAAACTATTAATCTCCATTCATTTGCCAATCTTTTAATTTTGGTCCAAGACTTTTTTTTTTTTAATATGGGCATATTGTTTGGCATTACAATAATCTTTGTTTCAAAAGATTTGTCGGCGCCCCTTCTGCAGAGAAGAGACGGCACGACACCCGGCTCTTCCTCCCTAGTCTTTATCTGCAGGTTTCAGCTTTTCCCGCTAGCTTCTTCCCGGTACCAGCTTCTTCAGCCAGCTAGCTTCTCTCCTCTCTACCAGCTAGCTTCCCCAGCTTTACCAGCTAGCTTCTTCTCAGCTTCCTTCAGCCAGCTAGCTTCTCTCTTTCAGCTTCTTCTTTCTCCCCGTATATATAGGGTTCTCCCGGCGGCCCCACTCGCAAGTTCCTTCACCTGTGCGAGGCAAATCCTGATTGGCTGTAGAAGGAGTTGTTTGTACACGCCTCCCTATGCAGCCAGCAGCGCCATCTTGGCTCGGCGGCCAGCGGCGGTGGCCAACAAGATTCCCATCCATAGTTCATCTATAATGTCCACCTTTGATTATTTTATAGTAACATAGGAACTTAAACACAATTGTGAAGCAATCTGAGGACAGAAGTTTTCTAGACTTTTTATTTATTTCTCCCCAGTATTTTTAGTCCCTCACCCACATCTCATTTAATTAAGACTTAGCTAGTCACCATTGTTAATCTTTCCAAAACATTCAACTTAGTGCACATCGACTAAAACTTGCCCTATTTATGTTCACATTTCACTGACTTATATATAAATTACAGAGATCCGATAGCTGTGCTCCCCTACTTTTTTTTTTTCTTTTTGGCTACAGAACACATGTGTTTGTAAGAGAGACAGAGAAAGAGAGAGAGACAGAGAGAGACAGAGGGGGAAAGTGAGAAATTCCACTCCTTGGGGGGGATATGCACACTACAATCCCTTTTTCTCTATTCTCCTCTTGGGATTTTGGCCATGCCCACTCACATACCTGGCCTGATTTTCAAACTGCCAGGTCTGGAACTTCATCCTGTGGGATCCAGGGCCTGAACCTCTGTACCACCTGCTGGCCTCTGTCCCCTACTCTTTTGCCTGTAGTTATCATCACTAAAGATGTGGAATAGAAAACTCTGATTTTTAAAATTTATAATGATGTTACACATAATCACATAATAGGTTTTAGTCTTTCAGTTCTTGAAGTTTCCAATTCAGTTGCCCTGCATTTTCTTAAAATAGCAGGATAGTATAAGTTTATCTGCACTTGCCTTTTAGGACCTCAGTTAAAGTGATTGATTTTTAATTCCATTCTCCTCCTCTGTCCTGGTTTGACTTCTTTTTATAAATGTGAATGAAGAATTACGTAACAAAGAAAGAAGAAAGAGAAGGCAGGAAGAGGAGTACTTGACTCCTAAAGAATTGGATTCCTTTTCCTGGGCATCACATAGACTATATCCTGAAAAAAACTGTGTCAGTATAAATCTTTCTGGGCACTAATTAGGTTATTAAAAGGAAAAGAAATGCTCTTCTTTCTTTCCTTTTTTTTTTTTTTTTTTTTTTTTTTGCTACCGGGTGTGTGCGCTCGCCAGAAAGAGAGAAACAGAGAGAGAGACAGACAGAAAGCAAGAAATCACCCCCCAGAGGGGATGGCCACGCCGCAATCCCTTCTCCTCCATTCTCCTCTCAGGATCGTTGGCATGCACACACACGCGCCCGGCGTGTTTAAGCCACCGGGTCTGGGACTCAAACTGTGGTCAACTACATGGGAGTTCAGCGACATAGCCGTTATGCCAACTGCTGGTCCCAATGCTCCTGTTTTTATAAAGCGTGTTTATGGACGCAGAACTGGAGAAGAGTGCCACTTGCTAGTGTGGCTATGAACGGCTCCAGATTTTCATCTCCCTCTAGCTTCTCCATGTAGACATCTTGCGAGAGGAAGACAATTTAATGTACTTTAGAAACAAATGTATTGAGTGACTGGGCTTGCTGCCAGACCAAGCTTCCCAAGGCACAGCTCTGATGGTGTCACCTTTCCGCTCACAGCGCTGTCATCTCCGCTGGCCTAACGTGCGGTCCTTACGCCTCAGCCTAGCAATTAGATGCCTCCAAACCACCCTAGCCCACGTCTCCCTCAGGATTTCTTTGTGTCTACACGTCACTCAGGACCCACTGGACTACTTTTGCCATCTCGTACTCTGGGTGTTTGCTTGCGTTCTCGCCTAACTCGGCATGCATGTACTCCTTTCATGCGTCTGTTAGGAATAGATTCGAGTGGCAAGTAACAGAATCCTCCTCCTCCCTCCCAAAATACTGACTTCATTTTCCTGGCTTATGGAATCTCTGTTTCTTCCCTTATTCCAGAGTTGCCAGATTTCTTTCCATTCGTATCTTTGTGTTACCATGTGTCTTTAAATGGACCCACTTCAACTTATTTATTTATTACAAAAAGTTTACACTGGGACCAGCAGTTAGCGTAATGGCTATGTCGCTGGACTCCCACGTAGTCGACCGCGGTTCGAGTCCCGGACCCGGCGGCTTAAACTCACGCCGGGCGCGTGTGCGTGCGTGCCCAAGATCCCGAGAGGAGAATGGAGGAGAAGGGATTGCGGCGTGGCCATCCCCCCTGGGGGGTGATTTCCTGCTTTCTATCTCTCTGTCTCTCTCTGTCTGTCTGGCGAGCGCACGCGCCCTATAGCGGAAACCTCTCCAAAAAAAAAAAAAAAAAAAAAAAAGTTTACACTGAGGCTCCACATGGAAGACACAATACTACTTCATAAATACAAAAGCACCATAAAAATGAATCCAGTAAAAACTTGCAGCAACATTACTTTCTAGCTAGGGAACTCTCGTCTGAGGCCTGCACTGTCTTGGTTAAAGTGTGAAAGATGGGCAGCAAACTAGGTTTCTCCTTGATGGAATCAAGGAGATTGAAGAAGAATAGAAAGTAGACCAATTTTCCCCCTGTTATATTATTGGGTTTTTGGAAAAGTCATGATACATGTTTGCATAGAAAAATATGTCATGACTTATCCAACAATGCAATAATTAGAGTAATTTCATGTTCATGCACCATCTAAAACTCCCTGTAGGTTGTATGTGCTCCATACTTTGAAAAACAACGCCTCATCCTATGATGTAATAAGCAAGAGGTTTTTCTCACTCCTTTACTGTCCTTTTTCTTTCCAAGAGTCTGTTCATTAAGTCCCTAGACCTTGTCTAGGGAATACTGAGGCACTTCATAAAGCAGAGCATTATATTAGAAGGCATGGTCTTTTTTTTTTTTTTTTTTTGAGAGGTTTTTGCTATAGGGCGCGTGCGCTCACCAGACAGACAGAGAGAGACATAGAGACAGAAAGCGAGAAATAACCCCCCGGGGGGATGGTCACACCGCAATCCCTTCTCCTCTCGGGATCTTGGGCACGCATGCACACGTGCCCGGCATGAGTTTTAAGCCACCGGGTCCAGGACGCGAACCACAGTCGACTACGTGGGAGTCCAGCGACATAGCCATTACGCTAACTGCTGGTTCCCAGAAGGCATGGTCTTTAGCCAATGTGTTAGTCTGTCTTCTCTGAAGCATCAAAGTTGTGGGTTCTTTAGACCCATAGTCTCAGGGCAGAGAATGAGTTTTTTATTTAGTTGTAGGTGTGTGTGTGTGTGGGGGGGATACAGTTTGGCGAGGCGGATAGCAGTGGAAGACTGTGGTTTTCTGAACTTCCTTAATTTACAACGCTGTGTTCATAAAATGCTCTTAACATCCAGGTAGTTGGGTTGTGTGCTTTCCTACCCTGGGTGAATTTGTTTTGGAGCTGAGTAAGACTTTGGAGATCATCTTCTCTCCCAACCTCTTGCCCTGCCCATTCCAATCTCCTTTGAGGGAGGAGGAAACAAAGGTCCAGAGAGGACAGAAGACCTGCCCATGGTGACACAGCCTGTAAGCATCCAGTTGAAATTGGATCCCCTATGCCTGTGATAGGAACCATCAACACCCTGTCCTGTGACTGGCTGCCGTTGTTCACAGACTTTCTTCCTCTTTCCAGGCAGTGCTGAGCCCTCTCATAGCCATCGCGCTGAAAATCTCCCAGATTCATGAGAGAACTGGCCGGAGGGGACCCACTGTCATCACTTGAACAAGGAAACACCACTGGGCAGGGCTAAAGAAAGAGCTCAGCGGAAGATGCTTCACCGATGCCTTCTTGCTTCCTGTTTGTGCCTCTTATGACATTGGGGAAAAAAAAGATATTTTGCTGTTGGGGGATGGGAGCTAGGTGGAAAAAGAAAAGAAAGTCCCTTTTGTTGGGTTTTGTTGTTTCTCCAAATGCAACAGGGTCCTTAGGTGGCTGTTAAGCTACACTATCATATGTTATCTACATTTCATCACACAAAGGAACCTCCCCTTGTGCGAAGATTAAGTGGGCTAGGAATCTGCTCATTACAGCATCTGTACATTATTGGTGCCGCAAGAACAAGTTCTGAAATAATGAAAGAGGGGCAGTGCTGAATTAGACTGTCCTAAGCTACAGGCCCCTGGCCAGGCCAAAGAAGACACTTCCTCGCGTAGAAGAGAATTTAGCTTTTCATCCTAGGTTGAGTCTACAATGGGGAAAGGTTTTAGAACTCCCAATAGCCCACCTCACTCTCATCAACCACCTGATGGCCCATCCTCCCCAACTGCCCCCATCCCCTCCCCAATGTCCCCATGCCACCTTCTCTCACATCTTCTAAAGCCTCCTACAAATCACAATGGCACACTCCAACAACATGTATCAAGTGATGTTTTTCTCTCTAGTTTGTAAATAATACAATTGAACCTTGTAAGCTGGCTGTGTTCCTTGCAATTCAGCCATTCATTGTTCAAGTGGGAAGAAGTTTCTTGACAAGATCCAGAAAAATGAATGCATTAAAACTTTAGAAGGAGTGGGGGAGGAGAATCTTTCCCTGATTACATCACAAATGTTGATATATGGATTTATACAAATTCCTCCTGAGCAGACAAGAATATCAGCATGTCCTCTCTCAGTCTGACTTTCCCAGTAAGGGCCTATTTTAATATACTTGTTTGGACACACTTCTGTATTCATTTCCATTAGTTGTAATGGCTGTAAAAGAAAATGAAATGCTGTTTACATAGGAAATGAAGTAGATGGGGAAGAAAACATAATTGTCGATACAGTCATGGGCTCAGTGAGATGGAGAGGAGATGGGGACCCTTGCTGAGAAACAGGGTCACAACCAGCCTTCTTGGCCTGAGATTGGGAAATTGCAGCTCTAGCAACCTCATCTGTACTCAGCCAGAACACTCGGGGCAGGGGACCTGTTTTCCAATGTTTTGCTTCCTTGGGAACGGCACACTCACTCGTGGTGTCATGTGCGGCGATGACCTGGTGCACTTTGACTGTTAAGCAATACATATTGCTGAAGTCAAGGTTAGTGCCAGCAAGAAAACATTTCCAGTAAGGTATTCATTTCCATTTTCTGTCTATGCTTCTGTTAAAAACTTAGTAAGACATTTAGTAGCCAATAAAAAAGCAATTTCTTCTTTCAACTTTATCCTAGGATTGTGAGTTTCTGCTTATTTGTTTGTTTCACTATTTGAGAATCTCCAGTAGTGGTCACCTATATGGATAAATCTGCCTTCCAGAATACTTGCAAGAACTGTATTTCGTTGTAATGACCTGGAGAATTTATTAAATAAATGGAACCCAAAAGATGAATTACTCAGAACAGAACTGCCTTTGGGAGTCAGCAGAAAGTAAATGGCATCTAGTTTTGCATTATAACCATCTTCATTTCACAGTAATAGGAAGGTGGCTTTGAGCTAAGATTCTAAAAAACACAGGTATGGGGACCCAGCAGTTTGTGTAATGGCTATGTCGCTGGACTCCCATGTAGTTGACCCCGGTTTGAGTCCTGGACCCGGTGGCTTAAACTTACGATGGGCATGTGCGCGTGCATGCCCAAGATCCTGGGAGGAGAATGGAGGAGCAGGGATTGCAGTGTGGCCATCCCCCCTGGGGAGGTGATTTCTGACTTTCTGTCTCTGTCTCTCTCTGTCTTTCTGGCGAGCGCACGCGCCCCATAGCAAAAACCTCTCCAAAAAAAAAAGAAGAAAAAACAGTAAGTGACTTGAGACATGCAAAAAGTTTGGGGAGCCACAAGAGCCACTGATAGAAAAGATTATGGAGGGACCAGCAGTTGGTGTAATGGCTATGTCGCTGGACTCCCATGTAGTCAACCGCAGTTCAAGTCCCGGACCCAGTGGCTTAAACTCAATGCAGGGCGTGTGTGCGTGTGTGCCCAAGATCCCAAGAGGAGAATGGAGGAGAAGGGATTGCAGCATAGCCATCCCCCCTGGGGGGTGATTTCTTGCTTTCTGTCTTTCTGTCTCTGTCTTTCTGGTGAGCGCATGTGCCCTATAGCAAAAACAGCTCCAAAAAAAGAAAAGACTATGGATAGAGAGTGATAACTGTCAGGACCAAGTTAGTGATCTGCTAACCCTGAAGGGTTCTCTCACTGCAATATGTGCCTCCAGAAAATGGCAAGGACTGTACACAACATACTGACTCCCAGGGAAATACCACCACCCACCCAGGGGGTGTTAGCAAATGTGTATGTCTATGTGGCAGAGAGGCATTCAGTGGAAAGAAACCAAGGATTCTTAGTAGGTGTCAGTCTCCAAGAACAAAAAGTGGCCTTGCCTCTTGTAGGGTTCTTCATTTTTTAAGAAATGTATTTATTCCATAAGTGAGGGAGGGAGACAGCATCTCCAATAGGATCTTGACACCACAATCCACCACAAGTCTTAGCCAGCCCTGGATAATGAGTATGCACCTGTCCAGCATGCTCAGGAGGTCTCCAGTCATGAACCTGGAATCTTCCCATGTGGGCCAGCCTTGCAGTGCATCACATTTCACTGCCACACCACCATTCAGTCTCCCACCTCTCTCCTGAGTCTTGAATCCATCGACTGCTCTTAAAAATGGGTAAGCAGAGATTATTAAAATGAGATCAGATCTTCCTGACCCAAGATACAGCATTGATCCGTAGTGTGGATGAGGAAACAGTGAAGACCGAAGGGCTTGGACATGACATGAAGGGTTTATGCACAGGAAGCCTCAGACTGATGAACCGTCCCGTGGCGGCACATTGAGGGGAGAGTTGGCTGCCCTGAGTCATGACAGAGCTAATGGTATGGTGACTCCTGATTGGCCACCTGTGGGTCAGTGTGAGGCATGGGATTAACTTTGGCAGCTAGCTCCATCGGTCTTGGCAGGTGTGGGGAATTTGGAATGCACCTGTGGGAACTGGTAATGACGTAACAAGATGATTCCATTCGACCGCTTGCTCGCACTGGATACTCTCAAAATGTGGACACTGAAATCCCAGACACCTGCCTTGGGGAGATTTCCATTTCTGAGTGTTGAAGGGCCTGAGAAACTGTTCATATTTAGAAATGATGTAACTGCTAGTAAATCAATCTTTGGCCCTTAACAGTTACTAACTGCCAGAGATTATCTGAGGCAGCAGGGCTTAGGAGAATGCCTGTTGCACTCCAACCATTTGGAGTCCTTATCAGTAGAAATAGCTTGTCATGGAACTTTATAGAATACAGTGAAGATATCAATTATAAACCCATGTCTCTATCATCTTTCCAAGAAGTATTATTACATCTTTTAACACCTATATGCGCCTTGTCAGAGATAAGATATTTTCGTCAAGTCCAAAGGATGGGTAGGTGGGTCAGTAAAGGCACTTTTGAGTTTTTGCATGGAGGGTTTGAAAATGAAAATAGTACATCTTAAATATGCAAAAGGTGCAGCATAGTTTATCCTAAAACTGGCTTTGCTTCCTCATCTTCTAGGGCTGCTGGTGGTGATTATTTAAGTTCGCTGCTCAAAGGGACACTATGGGGTTTCAATACTGGAGAGTATGGAGGACTTTGAGGACTCTCCTTCCCCACTGACATGTTAGCTTGCCATTCACATCTGAGAGGAGGGAGTGAACAGAGACTGTAGTGGAGACTTTCCTCTTTCCACTTTCTCATAGTCCGAGTGTCTTCCCCACCAATCTTGGGACCACAAATCCCAATCCATCACCATTAATTTTATCATAAACTTGATAAGGAAGAGGAGATAGAATATCTGTTTCCCCTAAGTGAATCCTCCAGGGGATGACTGATTTATTACTGTCGGTCACAATAGATGTTTTTGTCTGACCTGCCCAGTGGATTTTAGTTGCTGGAGCTCTTAAATGTAAGATTTGCTTTGGGGAATACCCATGTTCTGGATCTTGATTCAGAATATATATGTTATCAAAAAAAAAAAAAAAAAAAATGGCCAGGCTTATGGCTTAGTAGTTAAGGAGAAAACTGGATCTCACATGGCTAAAGGTGGTTTGAATCCCAGCCTGGTTGCTTTAAAAACACAGTGGGTACATACAACTGTATGCCCGAAGTCCTGACAGGATGGAGAAATGGAGAAAGCATTGTGCTATGACCATACCCCACTGAGGGATGCTTTCTTCCTTTCCCATTCTCACTCTCTTTGGCAAATACTTATGCCCGCTGGTAATTGAAAAGAAAACCAGTAAGTGCTTATAAAGAGCCAGGTAAGGGACCAGCAGTTAGCGTAATGTCTATGTCACTGATCTCCCATGTAGTCGACCACAGTTCGAGTCCCGGACCCGGTGACTTAAACTCATGCCGGGCACGTGTGCGTGTGTGCCCAAGATCCCGAGAGGAGAATGGAGGAACAGGGATTGCAGTGTGGCCATCCCCCCGGGAGGTGATTTCTCACTTTCTGTCTCTCTGTCTCTCTCTCTGTCTTTCTGGTGAGCGTACATGTCCTATAGCCAAAACCTCTCAAAAAGGGCCAGGCAATGGTGCAGCCATAATAAAACTGAACCAAATATGGTAAAGGTCCTGGATTCATGTCCTGGGGCCTCTCCAAACATGCTGGCTTGTTCAAATTGAGGGTATGTCATGGCATGAAGATTCTGTTGGGGGTGTCTGTCTCTCTCTTTCCTTCTGTCTCTCTTATGTAAGAAATAAATAAACTTTACAAAATAAGTACCTATTAGTATTTTTCAAAAAGAAGCCATGGCTATTTTCTGAATCAACAGCTGTTGTTCAATAATATTTGGGTTTTATAGGAAGATTAAGTTATCTTGATACTGTATTAGTTTTACATGGAGAATAATATTCTGACTTATGATCCTCTTTATTTTTTTATACAAGAAAAATGGCAAAAACGAAAGTTTAAGTACAAGATTTATTGCATTACAAAGATTCAAACAATTTCTTACATAAATCCCAATTAACATTTATTTCACCTGACTACCAGGAATTGCAAAAACTGTCAGTATTACAACTGCAAACTCTTGATGAAAGCCCAGTGATATTGCTTGTTTGGCTCAGTGAATGTGCTGAGACCTGCAGGGAAATTTTCAGTTTAACAGGCTGACCTCATAGCCTAGTAGTTAAGGTGAACTGGATCCCACATAGTTGACCATGGTTCAAATCCCAGCTCTGGCAGCTTCAAGAACATACTGGACACATATACATGTATGCCCCATACCTGACAGAAGGGAGGAATGGAGGAGAAGGGATTGTGCCGTGACCATGCCCCATTGAGGGGTGCTTTCTCTTTATCCTCCCTTCTGTCTCTCTCTGGTGAGCACAAGTGTCCTCTGGCAATTAAAAAAATAATAATTTTTCAAAGTTTCAGGATAACTGTCTTAGTAAAGGGATAGAAAGAGATGATGAGAAGAGTTACTGCATTACTAGTGAATGACAGCCTTCCTACGGGACAACCATGTGGGAGCTTCAGTCACATGTCTGCCCTCTATGTCAAAGAGTCAAATTACAGTCCCAAATTCATGCTTTACAGACCAGGATTTCCTCTTATGTGGTTTCTTGTACATTTGTCAGGACAATATTTAATCTGTGCTCTCAGCGATGATGGAGAAGAGGAGGGCACAGAGGCTACATCTCATCTCAGCACTCTCCTTCTCTTCTACGTTCTTCCCTTCACCTTTCTGAAGCCTTCCAATGGCCATTCGCCAGGGCTGCCCTCCACTAGAAAGTGTTCTTCATCATCAATATAATGATCAGATTAAGAGAAACTACACTGTGAGGCGAGGGCCCAGCTCCTAGGCCGAAAACAGGACAGGCTCATTTATATTTTAAAAGAGAAATCGTTAACCTACAGCAACCTCTCCTGCCTCTCCTGCCTCTCCAAGGGCTTTGAGATATTTCAGCAACTCCAGAGCTCCACTTTCTGTTAGGGCTCATTTTCTGAACAGGGAGAGAAATCCAAACCACTCCTTGGAAGGAGGGAAGATGGCTCACTGAACCCAGAAATTTTCAATGAACTAGGTCCTCCCACATGCCTTATGACCCTTCTTCACCCTCCTGGAAGTCACTGTGTGTTAGTGGACAACTTTCTCAACTTCTCGAAGTCTCCATTTGATGCATGTAAAGTGGGAATAAGCACCTATTTCTTTTCTTTTCTTTTTTTGCTATAGGGCGTGTGCGCTCGCCAGACAGACAGAGACAGAGAGACAGAAAGCGAGATATCACCCCCCAGGGGAGATGGCCACGCCGCAATCCCTTCTCCTCCATTCTCCTCTCGGGATCTTGGGCACGCATGCGCACGCGCCTGGCGTGAGTTTTAAGCCACCGGGTCCGGGACGCGGACCGCAGTCGACTACATGGGAGTCCAGCGACATAGCCATTATGCCAACTGCTGGTCCCAAGCACCTGTTTCTTAAAGGTGGAATGAGCACTAAATAACAAACACGAAAGGTTCGTAGCACACAGCTTGCCGTATAAAAGGCATTCCATAACTGTTAGATATTAATCCCAGCAAAAATTCCTCACATGGGAGAGGAAGAAACCGAGGCCTAGAGAGATGACGACCTCATCTAAGTTCACAACCATTGGGCTACATCCCTTTCCATCACCTGGCTACCTAACTTCTCTTGAATTAAAAATACAATAAAATATAACAAAGCTGAGGCGGAATCATTGGGCTTTGAAATCATTGTCCTGAGTCTTAAAGTCAAGATCTGTATCTTGACACAGAAGGAATTTCTGTTAATGATGAGTTATGTCATTATCGTCTCTTGTCTCTTAAGTTCTAGAGATTTATGAGGGGTTATTTAAATTATGTAGAAATATTTTTAAAACTGTACAGGAGTTATATCAAATTTTATTTTTAAACCATCTATGACTAGTGCAAAATTTCCCCCTCAGTAAGTATTTTATCCATTTACATCTATAAGAAATTGTATCCTAGCTTCTTAAATAAGGATTTCTTTTAAAAAGTAACTCATATAACATTTTATGTTTGAACCATTTTGGCAGCAAATATTATAGTCACTTTCCTTTTATATTAAAAAAATCTACATAATTAAAAATAAAATAATACAAAACACATTCATGAGTTCTACGGGCATGAGGTGAATTACTGTGTTACTCTAGTAACACGGTCAATGGGTAACTGAAATCGCCTAACCAAACCCTGAGCAACTCTTACATTAAACAGCAACAATCCTTCCTCGCTGATACTTTCCATGTGTGGTTATTAGGTAACACCATGCTTCAAGGCACATGGCTGTCCTGACTGGCTACATCTATTCCTTCCTGATTGGGGCTGAGGAGAAGAGGAAGGGGTTGAACAAGAGCAAAAGGCCCCACTGTGAGCAAAGCTCTCACAACAGTTTTGGGGGGCCCAAGGCTCCTCTGGGCTGGGATTAGTGGTAATCCTCTGAAATGTCTGCTTGGGGCTGGTCACACGCTTGCAGAGCCCTCGTCCCGCGCTGGCCTGCCCAGTATGTCTTGGACTTGCATGGCTGTCACATACAGCATCCCCTCTGTGAACCCTTGTGCAGGGTTGCTGAGGCGACTTTTCCTTCCACCGTCCATTGTCTTTATGACCAGCACCTGGTTCCCATAAGGGTGCGAGTGAGTGCTGGGGAACCTGCGTGATTTTCAGCACCCTCAGCTCTGCCTCTCAGCTCCCTCGGATGTAGCTGCAGACTCCAGGTCTGCTACAGACTCTTCGTAGGATGGTGGAGCCTCGGGGCGGCCATCATTTTCCTCCTCAAAGTCAAGGCCTGTCTCTGTATACACAGGTGGAGGGCCGTCAGAGACCTCTCCCACTGCAGCACCAGTCTGTTTTTCTGCATCAAGACTTTCTTCATAAGCCGGAGGGTAAAAGTCTGGCCTGGGAGACAAAATACCACAAACATACATATGTTATTTAAGCAGCAGTGCCAAAAGAGGCAGCGTATGTCTGCCTCTCAAGTCACATCATGCAGAGTTGAACTGTTAAGAAACATTGATTTTTGAAACAGATGTATTTCATCCCTGTAATAGTCCTTTTTTTTTTTAATGTGTGGCTTTTTCAGAAGATTGATTGCAGCCATAGTATGTGTCTACAGATATATATAAATAATATGTATATAAATTTTCCCCAGTGGGTTATTCCAAGCTTTTCCCTCTCTCTTGCTCATTTACTATTGGAAACAACCTTTCAGTGTAAAATCCGTATCAGCAGTAGGAGACCTGGGGACTTTGACGTGGACGTTCTCTCTCTCTCCCTCTCTCTCTCTACTACTTAATCCACTCGCTCTTGTTCCCACTCACACACGTCATCTTCTACCCCACGGCACTTCACTGTCTCAGATCTGCACAGCCAACAAAGCCATGAATGGAACCCAGCTACATGCAGATCTCTGAACTGTGCCAGATGCTTCTCATCCTACCACCCTTGCACGTCTCAGCAGCAAGTTTCAACATACGAACTTTACTCCTTCCCCAAACTATTTTAACAGACAACTTGATGCAGACTTTAGTTGCAGCACTTTCCATGCCAGCAGGCCGATGACTAGCGGGGCCGCTCATGCCAGGGCTGATGTACTCACTGGTAGTCTTGCCCAACATTACTCATTGCTAAACCCTTCTGGCTTCTCCATCATGAATGGGACTGAGTGGGGTAGAGATGAGGAAGGCAGGGTGAGCTTGGTTGAGTTGTGTATTTATAGAAAGAGTCGTTCCAGTGCCTGCAGGGAGTGTTGATGGTATGTAACCACAACAGAACAGGCACTGCTGTTTGTAGCCACAGCTCCATTCCAAATGTTACCAGGACCAAAGCCAAATAGCTGAAGAAGCTGTCTGTTATATGGCATAATTCTTAGCTCTCTCTCGGAATAGCCGAGGCTGAGTCACAGGCACATGTGTGAAGGCATTCGGGACAGGAAGGTGAGCTGTTCCCTGGAGTGATCTCCGAGGCTCCAGCACGACTGCTGCCTGCCCTCCAATCCCATCTACCTCTCCCAGTCCTGCTGTCCTTCCACGGCTATCTAAATATTCAGTGCCCTGAATTCTACCACTGGAGGTTCATTTGCTTTGATACCTCTACCTGGGAACTCATTTTTAATCTAAATGCTTCCAAGAAATGTAACTTCCCAGTTTGACCTACCAGCCATTCTGAGTGGGCTGGACTTCTATAAAACACAGCAGGAAGAGGCAGTAAAATGTGTGTCATGCAGTCCATCATTTAAAATATTTCAGCACGGACGGCAAAAATATTACGAATGTGTTAGTAATTGTAAGCTACACACTAAAGGCAATCAGTTACTCTTATCAGGAATTCACATTCTAGAAATAGTCATCTAACATCTATACACATGCAAACACAATGCATTGCTCTAGAAGTATCTTCTATAACCACTTTAAGTGTCTTGATTTTTTTTAAAAAAATGTTTATTTATTTATTTTTCGATTTTTGCCATGGGGTGTGTGTGTTCACTGGAGAGACTGTGAGAGGAAAAGTGAGAAATCACCCCGCTTTACAATCCCTTCTTCTCCATTCTCCTCCTGGAATTTTGGGTACACTTTCACACATGCCCAGCATCAGTTTCAAGCCCCAGATCAGGACTTGAACCATCATCAGCCATGTAGGAACCCAACACCTTAACCACCATGCTACCTTCTTGTCTTAAGGTATCTTGATTTTTAATTGAACCCAGAGACTTTGCTGAGTAGTCTGATAAACATTGGAAATGGGTTTTAGTTGTTATAATTAGTATCTTATTAGTTGGAAAAATAGATTTTAAAAAATGGACTGTAACAGTTAAAATTACTGTAGCTACACAGAGAAGCTAAAATATTGTAACTATTCCCTCTATTGCATAAAGAAAGCAAAAGAATTTCTGGAGTCTTGCAGCCTGTAATGATGCCTATGGATATATTCACAATATTTGGCTGAGAATTGAAGGTTTCTGGTTACTTGATATTGACCATAGGGTAGTCAGAATGCTTTTTCCTTATGTCAAAATATATATAACATAAGCTTGGGAACCAGCAGTTAGCGTAATGGCTATGTCGCTGGACTCCCATGTAGTCGACCGCGGTTCGCGTCTCGGACCCGGTGGCTTATAACTCACGCCGGGCGCGTGTGCGTGCGTGCCCAAGATCCCGAGAGGAGAATGGAGGAGAAGGGATTGCGGCGTGACCATCCCCCCTGCGGGGTGATTTCTCGCTTTCTGTCTCTATGTCTCTCTCTGTCTGTCTGGCGAGCGCACGCGCCCTATAGCGAAAACCTCTCCAAAAAAAGAAAAAAAAATATATATATATAACATAAGCTTTACTCTCTCTCTCTCCATGTATGTGTGTGTGTGTGTGTGTATGTGTGTGTGTGTGTATATATATATATATATACACACACATATATATGTATATATATACATATATATATATACACACACACACAACTATGTGTGTGTGTGTATATATACATATATACATACAAAGATATAATTAATATCTTATTAGTTATATATACTAATTATACACACACACACACACACACACACACACATACATATTTAGGTTTTTGCCATAGGACATGTATGCTCACCAGAGAAAACAGGAACTGAGGAAGGGAAGATGAGAAATCACTCCCCCCTGGGGGGTGACCATGCCATAATCCCTTCTCCTTTATTCTCTTCAGATTTGGGGCACACACACACATTCACCTGGTGTGATTTTTCAAGCCACTGGGTCCAGAAATGGAATCGTTGTTGGCCATGTGAGAATCTAGTACCTTAACCACCTTTTGGCTTTACTGTATTTTTCAGTGTACAATTTACTGTCATCAAGCACACTCATATTGTTGTGTGACCACCACCAAAACTTTCCCATCATCCTCAACTGAAATTCTGTACTCATTGAACAATAAATCCCTTTCCTCCCTTGCCCGAGCTCGCAGTGGTAACCACAGTTCTCCTTTCCATCTCTGAATTTTACCACTCTAGGTACTCATCCAAGTAGAATCTTCTAACATGTGTCCTTTCGACTGGCTTATTTCACTTCCCAAGATCTATTCGTATTGTAGCATATATCATGATTTCATTCTTTTTTTGTTTTTTCTTTTTTTGGAGAGGTTTTTGCTATAGGGCGCGTGCGCTCGCCAGACAGACAGAGAGAGACAGAGAGACAGAAAGCAGGAAATCACCCCCCAGGGGGGATGGCCACGCCGCAATCCCTTCTCCTCCATTCTCCTCTCGGGATCTTGGGCACGCACGCACACGCGCCCGGCGTGAGTTTAAGCCGCCGGGTCCAGGACTCGAACCGCGGTCGACTACGTGGGAGTCCAGCGACATAGCCATTACGCTAACTGCTGGTCCCGATTTCATTCTTTTTTAAGCCTAAGTAATATTCTATTGTCTGTAATGTCAACATTTTGCCCATCGTTGATGGACATTAGGGTTATTTATTTATTTATTTATTTTTTAGCTAGATTTTTGCTATAGGGTGTGTGTGCTTGCTGGAGAGACAGAGAAAGACAGAGAGATAGAAAGTGAGAAACCATTCTCCAGGAGGGATGGCCATGCCACAGTCCTTTCTCCTCTATTCTCCTCTTGGGATTTTGGGCATGCACACACACACACACATCTGGTGCATGAGTTTAGTTTTAGGCCACCGGGTCTGAGACTCAAACCATCATCGATTATGTGGAAGTCTAGCAACATAACCATTATGCTATCTGCTGGCCCCTAGGGTTGTTTCTTTTCTTTCCTTTTCTTTTTTTAAATATATATGTATACATATATATATATATATGGTATATATATATATAAGGTGTTTGAAAGGTGTTTGCCATAGGGCATGTGTGCTCACTATACCTCTAGTATATTTTTGCCTTGCTGTGAATAAATCCTGCACATAAGATGAGATCAGTATACTTAAAAAGATAGTAATCTGGGATTTCACTGAGCTCACAAAGGTTATGGGACTGATTTTATGCCTGCTTACTAATTTATTGTGTGGCAAAATTTAGTCCGGGGCTTAACTTTCCTTAGAACCTGCAGGCCAAGTGGTGGGGAATAACTAACCTGTCTGTAACTAATGATAGCTCCTACAATACAATGAAAGAGCCTAAGAACTGGGTCTAGTAAGTTGGCTTAGCTGGGTTTTCACCAGGGGTAGGATGGTCGTGGTGCTGTTCTACTGAGATAAATCCCCCTACCTCACAGTTTCCCCCAAATCAAACTATTCTTCCCAATGACGAACCCCAGAGTAACTTCCCAACACTAAAACTGCGGTTGCAGACATACAAGTGTGGGAGCCAGGTAAGTCACTCCACAGTTGGATTAAAAATCATTCAGGGGCCCAGCAGATGGTGTAATGGTTACATTGCTGGATTCCCATGTGGCTGACCACGGTTCAAGTCCCAGACCTGACAGCTTGAAAATTATGCTGGGTGCTTGAGCATGTGTGTCCAAGACCCTGGGAAGAGAATGGAGGAGAGTGGTTTGCGGTGTGGCCATCCCCCTGGAGGGTGATTTTTCACTTTCCCCCTCACCATCTCTGTCTCTCTCTCTCCAGCAAGCACACATGCCCTAAGACAAAAACCTCTTAAAGAAAAAAAGAAAAAAAAAAAAAAAGAAAGAAAAAGAAAGAAAAGAAGAGAAAATTTTAAGAAGATAAAGGAAAGGAAAGGAAAGGAAAGGAAAAGAAAAGAAAAGAGAAAAGAAAAGAAAAGAAAAGAAAAGAAAAGAAAAGAAAAGAAAAGAAATTATTCAGAGGGAGATTGGCCCTGTAGCCCAGTGGTTAAGAGAGCTGGATCTCACATGGCTGACACAACTCAAACTCTGCCCCTGAGACTTGAAAAACATGCTGTGTGTGTGTGTGTGTGTGTGTGTGTGTGTGCATGTGTTCCTAAATCCTGACAAGATGGAAAAATGGAGGAGAAGGAATTGCAGCATGACTATGCCCTGTTGGGGGGTGCTTTGGCATATTCTTTCTCATTCTATATCTCTCGCTCCTCCATCTCTCTCTAACTAGCACACACACTCTCTGGCAACTAAAAATCATCCTGTGTTGACGCAGCTCAGCCCCTTTCAGTCCCCCTGGCTCTCAGCACATACCTGTCCACTGTGACCACGGGCAGGGTCCCTTGTGCGAGGTGTTGCCTGAGCACATGGCTGAATACCCTTTTGCCTTCACTCGCCTGGCGGTAGGTGCTCCAGAAAATTCCACTCAGAAGGATCACAAACCCCAGAGGCAGAAGCAAATAGGCCATGACCAAGTTCCCCCGACAGTTGAATGTGGAACCTGAGGAGATGAAGAAAGCTCCCAGGCAGATCATCAGGAAACCTGTCAGGAGGGCAAGAGCGCAGAGAATTAGGCCAGTTCTGTTCCGCATCCTTGCTCCTCAGGAACCCAGCGCCCTGACCCTACCACTCCCTGGCTTCCACAGTTGCTGGAAGAGAATGTGATGGTTAGCCAACTGGCAGCTTTATACGCTCTGGGACCAACTGGCCTTTGGACAATTACATGAAACCGGCACTCCGAAGCTATTCATTAACCATTGAAAGTAACTGTGGTATCCTTGGAGGATTAACCTAAATGCACAGCAGCGTGTGGCAGGAAGGAGTGGCTTCTCATGGCTGTTTTGCTCTTTGAAGCTGGGTAGGACCCTCAGCTGCTCCCAGTTATTTGAGGGGATGCCATTCATCCTTTAAGGGGATGCCTTTTCATCCTCTTAATCCCCAGATTCCCCAGTAAAAGCTAGAGAAATGAACATTCCTTCAAGGACTGTCTTCTTGGTGGTTTGGTAAGAAAACCTTTTCTGATTTTTCTTTCTCTTTACTAGGCATTTCTTTGAGGTTCTTTCTTAATCTTTTTCAAGAGAAAAGTTCAGGATGGGAATTCCCTGATTCCTTCTCTGTTGACAAGAAGATGAGCTTCAGTAGGAGGTGAAGGAGAGTACTGGAGAGAAAGATTGTAACAGACAGAGCCTTGGGAATTTGGGGGCTTTTTGGGGATAGCTATAAAAGATGACCTGATGATTTTTTACTCTGGTTTTGAAACTTTCCCATTGTTGGGGTTCAAACACTGAGATCTCAGGGTCATTTCTCACTAACGCATAGATGTTTAATAAATGCTTTTTGCTTATTACTCAACCATTGGCCACCATTCCTGGTTTACTAGAAATATTTGAACCACGTCCCATTCTTCCTGTTCTCAAATGAGGCCACAGATATTTACTATAAGAGCATTTCTTAAAGTTTACAGTGTATTCCCACCTTTATGCAAAACTATGAATACATGCAAAGCACTACCTATTAAATCCCCATCCTCCATCATACAGAGCACACTAGCATATTAGATTCTAAAAATCCTACAATTATTTTCCCTCTTGGGAAAAACATATTGAATAAAATTTGTTTTAGTGGATGCTGCTAAAAATGTTCCTTAGCCTTTTCCTGACACCACTGCTTTTTTTTATTCTTTTAATTTTAGGTTTTTGCCATAGGACTCATGTGCTTGCCAGAGAAAGACAGATAGAGGGAAAGTGAGAAATCACACACACACCCCCAGGGGGGATGGCCATGCTAGTCCCTTCTCCAGTCTCCTCTCAGGATTTTGGGCACACACACACCTGGCATGATTTTCAAGTTGCCAGGTCTGAGACATGAACCCCAGTTAGCCATGTAGGAGTGCGGCACCTTAACCATCATGCTACCCGCTAACACCAACATCTTTGCTTTATGGAGCATCACCTCATATTTTTTCCTCAGAACTGCCTTCCATTTTCTGGATGAATTTATTTCCTTCATCTTGACCATCTTTGGTTGCAGACACTTTATTCCTGATCTGGTTCACGTCTTGATTTCTCCCCTCTTTACTTGCTGCTTTGGCATACCCCAGTCAAAAGCCCCCTTCCCAGAGAAACTCCAGGTCACTTTTGCCCAGAGAGGTTATCGTCAGTCCTTCTGAGTCAGTCTTCCATTCCACTACCCCATTAGCATTATTTACTTTCCTGAGGGGAAAAGCAGCTGCTTGTGCAGTGCCCTAATGCTTTCCTATAAACCCGGTGGCCCTGTACGCAACATCTTCCTAGTTCTACCTTCATGTCTGGATTAGAAGAGAGAAGAAGACACTGTGGATCAAAAATGAAGTAAGGCACTGACCCTTTCCACTCCCTAACCATACTTTTATTAGCTTCAATCCTGACCCTGAACTTCTGATACTTCCATTTTCTAGTCTTGATACCATCTTTTTTTTTTTTTTTTTTTGAGAGGTTTTTCGCTATAGGGTGCGTGCGCTCGCCAGACAGACAGAGAGAGACAGAGAGACAGAAAGTGAGAAATCACCCCCCAGGGGGGATGGTCACGCCGCAATCCCTTCTCCTCCATTCTCCTCTTGGGATCTTGGACACGCACGCACAGGTGCCCGGCATGAGTTTTAAGCCACAGGGTCCGGGACGCGAACCGCGGTCGACTACGTGGGAGTCCAGCAACATAGCCATTACGCTAACTGCTGGTTCCCCCATCTTTGTAATCTTTAAATAACTCTTTCTCCCTACTTCCCAGTTGGTCTTGACCCCAGTTAGTCTTGAGGTAGATAGATTTTTTAAGATGACCTCCAGTATCCTTACCTCCTTGTACCCATGCCTTTGTGTAAAGAATCACCTCCCTTCAGTATGGGCTGAACCTAGTGAGACAGTTCGAAGGCCAGGGATGTTGCCTTCATGATATGATTACAAAGGCTGTGACTTCTGTCTTGCTAGCAGACTCTCTCTGTTAACTCCTTGGTTTATACCAAGGAGGAAGGAAGTTGCCGTATTGAATCTGCCCATGTGGCAAGGGACAGAGAGTGACTCTGGCCAACCATCAGTGAAAACCAAAGACTCTTAGTTCACTAGCCCTGGAGGAACTGCACTGAAAGATAGGTTCTTCCAGAGATCAGCAGATGGTGTAATGGCTACATCACTGGACTCCCATGTAGTTGACTGTGGTTCGAGTCCTGGCCCTGGTGGCTTAAACTCATGCTGGGCACGTGCGTGTGCATGCCCAAGATCCTGAGAAGAGAATGGAGGAGAAGGGATTGTGGCATGGCCATTCCCCCTGGGGGGGTGATTTCTTGCTTTCTGACTTTCTGTCTCTCTATGTCTCTCTGGCAAACACACACGCCCTATAGCAAAAACAGCTTCTCCAAAAAATAAATAAATAAATAAATAAATAAATAAATAAGCTTCTTCCAGTGGCCACATGAACTTGGAATCAAATCACTGCACAGGAGAGCACTGGGATGCCAGTACTCCCAAGTAGGACTTGATCGAGAGACCCTGAAGTAGAGGACCCAGCTAAGTCATGCCCAGATTCCTGACCCTCAGAAACTGTAAGATAACAAATGTGTGATGTTCTAAGCTGCTGAATTTCATAGTGATTGTTTTTTAGCAGGAAGAGATGGCTAAAACA
Organism: Tupaia tana; assembly: GCA_026018925.1. Classification (NCBI taxonomy): domain Eukaryota; kingdom Metazoa; phylum Chordata; class Mammalia; order Scandentia; family Tupaiidae; genus Tupaia; species Tupaia tana. The sequence continues at coordinate 33,134,878 of JAKSZU010000013.1, read as the reverse complement.
GTTCTATTAGGATTTGGAAATAAAAGACAATGGTTAAATGTTTATCACAGTAACTGGCACAGGCAGTACCCTATGAAAGTTAATCATTACTATTATTGCTATTATTGTTACTGTTGTAATTCTTAAAACTGTGAAGGTCTGAGCATTCCCAACGGAAAGGTTTGTACTTTGAGTTGGGTTTGAAGAATAGCTAGTTGATAGATCCCCTGAGGTACTATTAAGTATCAGATTAAGGAAGAATCACACTCTATTTTTTACTTTTATTTATGTTTATTTATTTTTTGGAGAGGTTTTTGCTATAGGGCGCATGCACTCGCCAGAAAGAGAGTGAGTGAGAGAGAGAGAGAGAGAAAGCAAGAAATCACCCCCCAGAGGGGATGGCCACACCACAATCCCTTCTCCATTCTCCTCTTGGGATTTTGGGCACACACGCACATGTGCCTGGCGTGAGTTTAAGCCACTGGGTCCAGGACTTGAACCGCAGTCAACTATATGGGAGTCCAGCGACATAGCCATTACACCAACTGCTGGTCTCAAGAATCACACTCTAGACGAAAACTGCCCACACATAGGATTTGGCTTCTTTATTTTAGATCAACATAGAGGGATAAGTAAGACTGGAGATTATGACAGATCAGGCTTAGTTCCTGTGATCACAAGAACATATGAATAAGTAAGTGTCTCTGGGGACCAGCAGTTAGTGTAATGGCTATGTCGCTGGACTCCCACGTAGTCGACCGCAGTTCGAGTCCTGGACCCAGTGGCTTAAACTCACGCCAGGTGCATGTGCGTGCGTGCCCAAGATCCCGAGAAGAGAAGGGATTGCGGTGTGACCATCCCCCCTGGGGGGGTGATTTCTCGCTTTCTGTCTCTCTGTCTCTCTCTGTCTGTCTGGCGAGTGCACGTGCCCTATAGCAAAAAAAAAAAAAAAAAAAAAAAAAGTGTCTCTGTATTTCCTTTCCTCTAATACCAACAAAAAACCATTATAATAAGCAGTGCCATACAGGTTCTTCCCCTCCAACACCCTTAAGGAGGCTCCTATCATCCCAGAGCAGAGTTTTCCTGTTGTTATTGGTGGTGGAAGTGGTAGTATTTTGGGGTGAGAAATTGTGTAGGAAAGAGCAAAATCCAGGAAGTAGTAGGGGTATGAATGCACTTGGTTCCTTTGCATAAAATTTATATAAAAACAAAGAGTAAGTTCATGGATTTAGGGTATTTGAGGAGCTTATCTAGAATGAGATGGAGCATTAAGAGGAAAGATACAAAATAATTTGCAGTAGATGGGAGAAGTAAATGGGAAAAGAAAAATACACATATATAGAAATTTTAAGTATCACCAGGAACCATTTGTCTCCTCTATGACAATTAATAAATACAAGTGAAGTTGAGGTTATTTTTCCATGTTTCAGTTTATTATTATTACATATGTACTATTAAATAATTTTTTTCTGTGACTTTGCTTCAGTTCTCAACAACAAAGACCACTGCTTGATGAGTATTATTTCTCATTGATATCTTGTAAAGGACCAAGGATCAGTAAAACCAATGACTTGTAGTTTTAGAAATATGCATATTACTATGATTTTCCTATTATTTCTTTTGTGGTATGATTTACTTTTTCGTAATTACTAGCAATAAAAACACTTGGGAAAAAAAAGAAAGTAGATATATACTTGCTTCAATAGTAGAGAAATAGCATAAACATTGAGAGAAAGTCCCATGTTCTTTAGGTGTCCTGAAGGAGCAGAAGAAACCCAAGCAGAAGAGCAACTGTAATGACAGAAGAGAAAAGCAAGCCAAATTTTCAGGGCTGGGAGAAAATAAAATAATCCAGTAAGGAACCAATCAAACACCAAGATGTTGACTCAAAGAGACATTTCAAAAGACGTTCTATCTTTTGGAGGGAGTTTCTCAGGCCTTACTCTGTCTTCTGAATTTGTCTTCTTTTCAGGCCCACTTAATATCTTGCCACTATGCAGCATTGATTATGAGAGTCAGGGGCTATGTAGAGGTAGGGGAACTGCAGGAGAGAGACTGATGACTCACCTAAATTTGTGTGGACAGCATGAGATGATGGAAAATGGATACTCTTGGAGGAGCACAGCCCACCCCTCTACGGAGAAAAGTTCTAAGGTCTAATGGAAACCAATATCCCTATTCCATCCACTCCATAAGAGATCCACTAAGCAAATTATGTCTTACTTTTAAATCAGTCTATTAATGTATTATTGCTATTCTTGAAAATTCACCAATCAATCAAAATATCAACCTGAAAGAAGGCAGTTGGGGCCAATAGATGGCATGGTGCTTAAGGCACTGATCTCCCACCTTACCAACCATGGTGAGTCCCAGATTTGGTGACTTGTTTTCTCAGTTTCCTTCTCTCTCTTTCTCTCTCTCTCTCTCATATCCTGCAGCAAATTTAAAAAATAATAATGATAAATAAAATTAAATGAATAGTTCTTTTTTAAAAAATAGAAGTGGGCAGTAATATGTTACTTGGTTGACGTCCAAACGATCTTAAACCATAACCACACTTTCAACACTCTGTTCCTTTGCGCATGACAGACCCATGAGGACTGTTCTGAACGTTGTGTGCAGCTGAGTTCCAGGCACTGTTCCGCCTTCCCATTTACGTCAGAGCCCCCTGAAACCTCACCCTTCTTTCCAATTTTCTCATGCAATAGGTAAATGCCTTTGAACTTCTCACAGCCCAGCACCCTCCACTTGCTATTTACTGGGCACCTGGACCAACACCCTTTTCTTGAAAACAGAAGAAGCATATTGCTTTGAATGAGAAGTTGATAGGGACTTTGGAAGGGAGTTAATGATGTGTTGAAGCTGTTGTGTAGGAGGGGCCTAGGGCCAAAAGCTGAAGCAGAATGGCCAGGTTTCAGAAGGTCACTTTGGTTTAGGAAATGCAGTTTTGTGGGAGGTGGGGGAGGTGAGTGTATTCTTGCAAGAGATGTCAACTCTGTCTGATTTCATGGTGGTGATTACTGAGTGATCTCGGGATTAGCCTTTCACACTTGAGGGTTCATTGAGCACTGGCTACTTCCTCCTCCTCCTCCTCTCCCTGTTTTCTTTGCTTCTGAACTTCCCCTTCTTTCCCCCCTCCCCCATTTAAAAGAAGATTTAAATAAAGACCTTTTATACATTGGCAAAGGACAAATAGCTTCTCAGAAAATGCACAGCAGGGTCAGAGAAGCTGGTGTTTGAACAACATATGAGGCTCTCACTCACCTTGGACTGAACCTAGTAAATCTCTAGACAGAGGATTCTGGGCAAGGTGGAGACTGGTCTCTTGCTTTGAGTACAAAATGTGTATGGGGGGACATGAGAGTGCCAAAAAACTTAGTAGTCAAGACAAACCATATATATTTTTTTTTTTTTGGAGAGGTTTTTCGCTATAGGGCGCGTGCGCTCGCCAGACAGACAGAGAGAGACATAGAGACAGAAAGCGAGAAATCACCCCCCAGGGGGGATGGTCACGCCGCAATCCCTTCTCCTCCATTCTCCTCTCGGGATCTTGGGCACGCACGCACACGCGCCCGGCGTGAGTTGTAAGCCACCGGGTCCGAGACGCGAACCGCGGTCGACTACGTGGGAGTCCAGCGACATAGCCATTACGCTAACTGCTGGTTCCCAAGACAAACCATATTTTCTAGCAATGTTCTAAAAATATCAGATTGGCAGGTCTGACTCAGGGCTGGCTGCCTGTTTCTGTAAATACAGTTTTGGTGAGGACACTAGGTCATGTCTGAGCACTGAATAAGAAAACAACTTCTGTTCTAGAAAGCTCACCTTTCAATTTAATGCACAAAAGAACTAGGACAGTTTAATTTGGGGAGGGGGATGGTCCTTGGATGCCTGAAAGGAGATCACACTTCTGCAGCCCATGTCAGGTCAACCATCAGTGAAAAACAAGCTCTTAGTCCAATAGCCCAGGAAGAACTGCATTAGAAGATGGGGTTTTGGGGACCAACAGTTAGCGTAACGGCTATGTAGCTGGACTCCCATGTAGTCGACCGCGGTTCGAGTCCCAGACCTGGTGGTTAAACTCACGCCGGGTGCCTGTGCGGGCGTGCCCAAGATCCCGAGAGGAGAATGGAGGAGAAGGGATTGCAGCGTGACCATACCCCCTGGGTGGGGGTGATTTCTTGCTTTCTGTCTCTCTGTCTCTCTCTGTCTTTCTGGAAAGTGCACGAACCCTATAGCAAAAACCTCTCCAAAAAAAATGAAGAAGATGGGGTCTTCCAGTGGTCACATGAACTTGGAATCAAATCACTGCACAAGGGACACTGAGATGCCTGTAATCCCAAAGAATACTTGATCGGGATAATTTTTCCCAATGTTCCTCCTCTACGCTCATCAACTTGGGACCTTTGCTGAGCACCTACACCTCACAGAGGTCTTTGCACTCTTGCACATTCAGCCCAGTGTGCTCAGGGAGGTCCTAGGACAGAAACCCAGTGCCTGCCTGTGTGGGTCTAGGCATGTTACTGCTGAGCCACTACCTGGCCCTGTATTTTGTCATTTTTTATATTGAACACCAGATTCTGCTTGCAGGACAGTTAAAGACCGAGATAAGTAATTTGTGTATCATCCCTGGAAACAGGCATACCTCTTCCCTGCTCAACTATCAATGTAGGGGATTAAGTAAACCTAGTCAAGATTTGAGTTGAGTTCAGATTTTGTGGTCGTTGTGGTTCCCTTCTACACAGTTGATGAGTTGGTTGAGAGCTGGATTGCTGGGTAGTTTTTCCCAATGTTCCTCCTCGACGCTCATCAACGTGAGACCTTTGCTGAGCATCTACACCTCACAGAGGTCTTTGCACTCTTGCTCATTCAGCCAGGCTGTGGTTGCTTGGTAGATGGTGCTTGCTGGTTGGGGGCTAGTGGCAGGGGTATTCTGTTGCACTAACCCACCTCAGTCTTGGCAGGCCCTGTAATCCTGAGTCGTGGGGCTGGTGACTTTCTCAGTAGCCTTTTTTATCTGGCTCTGGTTGCCTTTATTGACCTGACCTTAGGGTTGTTTCCTGATCTTCTCCTACAAGCAGAGAATATTTTCTTTTCACTTTCTCCATCCACATGGGTTTTACTTGTGTTCTGGGGGAAAGAGGTTTGCTTCCTCCCCTACCCCAACTCCTTACTCTATACCAGCAGCTAAACGGCAGTACTGGTGAGGCCTTGACACTTTCCGGTAGCAGCTCCTGGAGAGCCACAGGAAAGAGCCTAGAAGTGGAATCAAACTGCTCATGTGTCTACTGCTCCCAGTGATCCTGTACTTTCACATTAACTCACATTTGACAGCTAACAATACATTAAAAATGTAGGTGACTTCTTCTTAACAGCTTGTATGTCACGCGTCTCTTCTTCCTGGGCTCTGCCACGGGGGAGCCAAGGTTTGCGTCCTTGCTTCCCTTGGGGGCTCCTGTCTTTAAGTTTCAGGCTATTCAGTTGTCCTGTAACCTCGGCTAGTTGATGAATTCAAGAAAAAATATGATTTTGTAGATTATCAGGCATTTTTATTATTCTTAGAATGAGAGCATTGTACTTTCCAGCCTTCTACATCCCAGGATACTCCGCAGAAGCGAGGCATTCTTGGCACTGTCTCTTTATGAATAAACTTTGATTCGTTTTTCAAATCCATCTAGGGATTTAAGCTTATCTCTTCTTTTTTGGATCAATTTTCATAGTTTATAATTTCCTAGATTACTCTTTTTTCCTTAGACTAGCCAAAATAGCCAAAGCTATTTTGTTATTTTTAACACTATCTGTTATGTGTTGATCATTTCAAGAGTCAGCATTTGATCTTATTATTTTGACCCCCTTCTAAAAAAAAAAAGTACTGTGTCTTATTTTATATGTTTATATCAATAATTTCTGCTTTTATCATTAATAGTCTAATTTCTTTTGTCATTTTTTGGTACTATCCCCAATAAGTCAGCCCCCCCCCCCCTTTTTTTAATGATTTCAGTAGGTTTTTTTTTTTTGTTTGTTTTTGTTTTTGTTTTTGGAGAGGTTTTTGCCATTGGGTGTGTGCTCTCTCCAGAAAGACAGAGAGAGACAGAGAGACAGAAAGCGAGAAATCACCCCCGCCCCCAGGAGGGATGGCCACGCTGCAATCCCTTCTCCTCCATTCTCCTCTTGGGATTTTGGGCATGCACGCACACGTGCCCAGCATGAGTTTAAGTCACTGGGTCCGGGACTCAAATCCCAGTCGACTACGTGAGAGTCCAGCAACATAGCCATTTCGCTAACTGCTGGTCCCGATTTTAATAGTTTATATTTAATCAGTTTTGGCTTTTATCAATAAGCCCTTTACCCTACCTTTAATGATTGCTTTCTCATTATTTTTGTAGTCTCTTCTGCAGTGTACTTAATTTATTTGCAGTCTTGATTGTTTTCTAATGGATATAATTAGGACTACCCATTTTATTCTATTTGTCACTTTCAATCAAATTTCACAAGTTTTTATAAACCATGTTCTGATTGTCATTTAATTCTGAATAATAAGTAATTTAATGTAAGAGAAAAATGAGCAAAATATATAAATATATGTGATAGGAAAAGAAATTCAAACAGCCCTTAAACAATTTAAAGATACCAACCTTACTTGTAATAAGGGGAACACTAAAACACAATTTCTAACCTATCAGGTTGGCAAAGATTTCCGAATTTGACAACACACTCAGTTGGCAAGGCTGTAGAATAAAGGCTCTCTTGGATATTGCTGATAGAAATACATCTAGCAAAATTACATTTGCATGTTTTTTTCTGAGCCTGAAATCACACTTCTGGAAATGAATTTCAAAGGCACACTGGTAAAAATACAAAATTATAAATGCACATTAAACATCACTATTTGATATTATATAAGACTAGAAAGCCTCAGATGGCTGTGAATATGGGACCAATTAAGTAAACTAAGCCTCATAACAGAATGCTGTGTGGTTGTAAAAAGGAATGAGTAATCTCTCCATATTACCTTAGAGTGATCTAAGATGTACCTTATCAAAATATGTTGATAAGATAAAAAAGCAACGAGAACAACAGTTTATTGCATTAAAAAGGGAGGGGTACAATGTACATATGTTTATAGTTTCAAAAAGAAACAATAACTGTCAAAGAAAAATCATTTTTAGAATGGTTTTCTTTAGGAGGAGGGAAGGAATAGGGCAAGAGAGACAAAGCTGGAAGATAAACTTGTCTGAATGTGCCTTATAAAAATAGTTTGGGGCTGGGGCCATCAGGTGGTGTAGTGGTTATGGTGTTGGATTCCCACATGGACAACTGTGGTTCCAGTTCCAAACCGCAGCTTGAAAATCACACCAGGCATGTGCATGTGTGTGCCTAAAATCCCAGGAAGAGAATGAAGAAGGGATTGTGACGTGGCCATCCCCACTGGGAGTGATTTCTCACTTTCCCTCTTACTGTTTCTCTCTGTTTTTTTCTCGCGAATGCATGTACCCTTTAGAAAAACAAACAAACAAATCACAAAAACTAAAAAATTAAATTAAATTTTAAAATATATATAGTTTTGACATTGGTATTATATGCATGTTTTACATGATTAAAATAAAAACTAAAAAAGGAAACAATCTCTAAAAAAATTTTTTTGGGGTGGGGGAGAGGTTTTTGCTATAGGGTGCATGTGCTTGCCAGAAAGACAGAGAGAGACAGAGACACAGAAAGAGATAAATCACCCCCCGGGGGGGGGGGGGATGGCAATGCTCCAATCCCTTCCCCTCTTCTTCTCTTGGGATCTTGGGCACGCATGCATACATGCCTGGCATGAGTTTAAGCCACTGGGTCCGGGACTCAAACCGTAGTCAACTACATGGGAGTTCAATAACATAGCCATTCCACTAACTGCTAGTCCTTCTAAAAGTTTTTTTTTTTTTTTATGGGAACAAATGAACCTAATACTTTATCAGGTTAATTGCTTATCATAAAGAAAATGATTATTCTAAGTAAATTTAAAATTCAGTATTTTCACTTGGTTAAAAGACTCTAACATAAAAATAAAACCTACGAATAAATTCTAATGTACAGTCAATAACCTTATTGTTAGTAAAAATATTTTCAAATTTCTCTCTCTCTCTCTATATATATATATACACACACACACATACATATATATATATACAGACACATATATATATACACATATACTTATACATGTGTGTGTGCATATATAGAGTATATGTATATATGTACATATATGTATATATATATATATATATATATATATATACACACACACATACAGTAGGCTAAAAGAAGTAGCCTAACATCCATATGGACCAAGATTTTCAGTGTAAGAAAAAGGAGATGCAAATAAAAATAGAAGAAGCTAAGCAAAATATGCATAATTTTAAATTTGAGCTTAAAATCTTCATAGTCTTATAAATTATTCTGTTCTCCCTGAAAAACACATCTAACCCAGCACTGAAAGGTCTTTTAAAAGTAATGACAATGCAGTAGCAATGAGCATCTATGGCACTCAGATTGTGATCTCCATATACCACCAAAATAAACTAAGTGTCTTTGCAGAAATGGGTGATTCTAGGTCTCAGGTAGAAGACCTAGGAGACATACTATTGAACTAGAAAGAAAGCTAACGCAAATTCCGGGAATTATGCCTAAGAAATACAGGAGCCAGCATGAAGGGGCCTCCCAGTAGCCCAGGGTTCCAGAACCTCTGCACTATTACCACGTGGAGTCCCACACTCCTTCGCTGTGCTCTGTGGGGCCCTCCCATGCATTGCATGATGTGCAGTAGCAACCCTGACCTCTAGGTGCCCTCAGAGTACCCAGCTGTGTCACCACCCCCAAATGGGACCAAAGCTTTGAGCACCAAAGCTTCAAAACACTGAAATGAACTGAAACAAAACACATAAAATCCATGAGTTCATCAAGTTTCTTAAGCACTAGAAAACAGTTGTCTCTGATTTTTAAAATGCCTTCCATTTATTCCCTTTGTCTCCTTCCTTACAAACTCTTAAGGTAGATGGAGGAGCTTCTGGAAATTTCTTTCTCTCTCTGCATGGTGTTCTGCAAGACACAAGCTCAATGTTCTGGCTCATTAACTTAATATTTATGTGTCTATTCAGATATTTGGAACACTTATTAAGTAATGGTGATTGTATTTTCAACTATGCAGACATCTGATTACTTCTTCCGCATAGCTGCTTTTCTGTTGTATGGTTGTTATACTTACTCCGATGAAGCCACCTTCCAGAATGTGCAGTGTAGACCCCTGCAGGCATACAGGCAGCTCATCATTGTATGGGGGTACCTCTCCCAGCCTAAGAAGTCTGGGAACCTGTTATATCAGAAGAAACCCATGGTTTCTTTTTCTTCTCAGTTCTCTTCACCCCAACTCTTGTATTCATGGAGTTGTAAAGTTCTATTTTACTTCTCTCAGTCAACCCTTCTGCTGGGAGTCTCTCCAGGTTTGCTGTTTAAAGCAGTTGTTGATGCTTTAACATGAGAACAACCACCACTGTTGCTAGGATTTCAGCATAAAAGGAAGCGAGGAGGCTCTCCATGGGCCCAGAAGTACATCATATAATCTTTATGTTTATTAACCAGATAATTGTAGAGCTGGCCCCTCCCTCTACTGTACAGGTTAACCCAGAGCTTGAAATTCCTAGACCATTACTGTACAAAAAAGCCTTACCTTTGCAGTACACTTCTTTGAATTTTTTTTTTTGTTTTTTTTTTTTGTTTGTTTGCTTTGTAAGTCTCATTCTATTTTTGGACTATATTATAGGAAATTTTCAAAATTTCTGATCTTTGATGGCAACTTTTCTCACTTGGCATTTCAGTGGAATTTAGAGTGGAAGGGAAAGTAAACAAGTGTGCTCACTCCACCGATTAGATCTCCCATTTTTTTCTGAGTGTCTGAGACTATGAGAGACTATTATTTACAAATTTACGGTCTCATTGAATATGTAATTTTCCTTTTTAACTAGAACAACATGCTTTTTGAAAACATTGTATTTAATAATGATATGTTTTAAAAGAGCCTTCATTGACATGATAGACTTATACTAGAGTATAAGTACAAATTTTCTTTTATTTGTTTGACGCTAAATAAGGTCTTTGAGCAAGGAAAAAACATTAGCTTTCTAGATGCTTAAGACAATTGAAATGTCTGGCATGTAATAGCTCTGTAAATCATTCTGATTTTTTTCCAATTGGACAGGTAAGGACCAAGGCAGAGACTTGTGGTAGGGAGTGAAGGGGAAAACAGGAAGTGAGCTTGACATAGAAGAAAAGAAGGCTCAATGTGTTCATTCTGTCTTCTGCTTTTGATTCCCTCTCTCCTATGTTTTTGCCACCATTATGGAAGCAGACTCCTTAGCTGAATTGGTAAATATGGATGTTGAGATTTTTCCCCCCTCTGAAAAAAAAAAAAAGAAAAGAAAAGAAAAGAAAAGAAAAGAAAAAGAGATTTTCTTCCCTCTCAATAAAACCTTAGGAACAAGGTCCTATATCTTTGGAGCATAATGTTTTTTTCAGCACATACCACAGGGTGTAGTGAGTATTTCTGAGGGGGACGTGTTCCTAAGTTACAGGCGCATTAAGAAGTGTAGAGATGGAGTGGATCTACCCACATTGCTATTTACTGCCTCTGCGGGATGAGTCATTCTCTGTTTCTGTTGAGGGACTGAAGTTGTGTCTCCTCATAGCCAGCAGTGTAATCAAGTCATGAACATGAACATGCCATGGCAGTAACTATAAACTGTCATGAGATTGTGACATTAGATTAGGAAGCATATGGGGATGAAGAGTTCACTGCACTTGAACGAGTTGGAAATCAAAATAAGAAGGCATAACACAACATTGTACTCACATAGAAAATTTACCATCAAGCCCAGGAGTATACTTTTAAATTTTATTAGTATAATTGAAGACCTCAAAATCAGATGATTCCTAATTTCTATCCACAAAAAAAAAAAAAAATAATAAAATAAAATAAAATAAAATCCTGGATCTCTTTTTTCCTCTTTTCTTTTTTTTCAGTGTATCTGTATATCAACTATGAGTCACTGGTGTCTAGCACAGGGAAAATGGTATAATTCATTACAAATATTTCTTTCTCCAAATGAGAAAATGAGATTTAGATATAAATTAGTATCACTCCACATATGGTAATTCATAGATTTTAAAAAAAAATCACTAAAGACCCAAATTTATTTAATCTTTGAAAGAAGGTGAAAGGATGGAGGGATGAAACTGCCACTGACCTGTAGGATGGAGTAGCAGTGGTTAAGACTGAAATATACTGTCTCTCATTTGTCTTACTTTTTACATAATTCAGTGTGAAAAATATATCTAAAACCACTGTAACAATAGTTTATTTGAGTATCTGTGCCAGGCACTTTCATTTGTTACTTGTAATCCTCACAACGATATTGTAAGGTAGATATTCTAAGCTCCCATCAACATCAGAGGACGCTCAGTTCTGAGAGGATTGGTGACCTTCTCAGGATCATTTAGAGCCCCTTTGCTGACCTGCACCTAACTGGCTCTGTAGCCTACATACTGTTCATCTTACATCACAATGCCTAAGTCTAAGGTTGGCAATTTTAGTTAATAAATTTACATTGAATGATGCAACGATTACAGTTTCTTATGGATTTGTAAAAATTTACAAGCTCATAGCATTTATTGCCTGCCCATTATAAGTGCAACAATCAGGATTGTCTGGGTTTTGCCTTAGTAGCAACAACTCTAGATCTCGGTGACTCTAAACAATACAGATTTATTTCTTGTTCACTCACAGTGTCCATCAAAGATCAGCTGGGACTCTGCTCTAAGTTGATATTGTCCTCATTTTAGGAACTAGATGAGAGAGTTTCTATTCTGAACATTACAGTAAAGAGCCAGGAGAAAAGAGGAAACTGAAGAGTCTTGTATTAGTAATTAAAGTTTTGGCCGAGGTGTCACACATCACATTGTTATAAGTCACTGGCAATAATTGGCCACATGTCTCTAGCCAACTCCTGGGGATCCAAGAAGTATAAACCTGCTGTAGGTCCAGAAGACTCAAATAGCCAGAACTATTTGGTGAACTGAATTAACTCTGCTTCACCAGGCCTGCAGCTAAGTGCTGGCAAGAACACCAAAATTAATGCTTCCGCTTTGTCCTTTGAAAACTTACCATGCGAGGGACCAGCAGTTAGCGTAATGGCTATGTCGCTGGACTCCTATGTAGTTGACCGTGGTTCGAGTCCCAGACCCGGTGGCTTAAACTCATGCCAGGTGCATGTGCGTGCGTGCCCAAGATCCTGAGAGGAGAATGGAGGAGAAGGGATTGTGGCATGGCCATCCCCCCTGGGGGGTGATTTCTCACTTTCTGTCTCTCTGTCTTTCTCTGTCTGTCTGGTGAACGCACACGCCCTATAGCAAAAGACCTCTTCAAAAAACAAAAAACAAAAAACAAAAACTTACCATGCGACATGCAAATGAGCAGCCATATGCAAAGGAGGAGGCGATGAGTGCTGACCTGAGATATAAGCATCCTGTTAGTGGAACAGAGAGGGAAGGGTGATGAGTTTTAAATGGTGAGGTTACAGAAGGCTTTGTAGAGAATCTTACAGATGCGCTTTCAAAACTTGAAAGGTTTCGAAGCATTGAAGGATGTTTTAGAGAGAAAGGTACTTGGACCGAGAGATTTGCCAAGGTTTGCCAAGTCCAAGGCAAAAATGAGTAGAATGATAATATGGGAGAGGCAGGTTAATGAAATAAGATAGCGAAAAGTCATTTGGGGTCAGATAATGGACGTTTGAATGCCACATACAGTAATGATTCCTTTAATATTGAGGTGGTCACAGTTTTACAAGAACTACCAGAGACATTGTCTCAAATAAATCAATATTTCCATTTTGACATATTTATGTTTCGTAGAAGGATGTGTACTCATGCAATTACATTAAATAATGAGATTGTCAGAAGACAATGCCTAATATATAACGGTAATCAATAAATATGAATGAATAAATGCATGAGAATAAAACTGAGGAAGATAACTATATGTTAATTCTTTCTTAATCTATCAAATTCTGAATACATACACCTGATTTTTTTTAAGTTTTTTTTTTTTTTTTTTTTTTTTTTTTTTTTTTTGCCATAGGGCCTTTATGCTTGCTGGAGAAAGAGACAGAGGGAAAGTGTGAGGGGATTGCAGCATGGCCATCCCTCCTCCATTCTCCTCTCAGGATTTTGGGCTTTCACACACGTGCACCTGACGTGAATTTCAAGCCATTATTAGGTCCAGGACTCAAACCACAGTCATCCATGTGGGATTCCAGCACCTTAACCACCATACCAAATGCTGGCCCCACACCTGATTTTTTTAAAGAAAGAAAAAATTACTGGGGAACCAGCAGTTAGCGTAATGGCTATGTCGCTGGACTCCCACGTAGTCGACCGCGGTTCGCGTCTCGGACCCGGTGGCTTACAACTCACGCCGGGCGCGTGTGCGTGCGTGCCCAAGATCCCGAGAGGAGAATGGAGGAGAAGGGATTGCGGCGTGACCATCCCCCCTGGGGGGTGATTTCTCGCTTTCTGTCTCTATGTCTCTCTCTGTCTGGCTGGCGAGCGCACGCGCCCTATAGCGAAAAAACCTCTCCCAAAAAAAAAAAAAAAAAAAATTACTGAAGAGAACTTCTTGGATGATGCTACAGTAAAAATCTATCCAATTCTAACATGTTTAATTACTTCTCGTTCTTCTTTTTTCAACCTAAGGTTGCAGAATTCTTTCAACAGTTTTACTTAGAGGTTTTTGCTATAGGGTGCGTGCGCTCGCCAGAAAGACAGAGAGAGACAGAGAGACAGAAAGCGAGAAATTACCCCCCGGGGGGATGGCCACGCTGCAATCCCTTCTCCTCCATTCTCCTCTCGGGATCTTGGGCACGCATGCACATGCGCCTGGTGTGAGTTTAAGTTGCCGGGTCCAGGACTCAAAACGTGGTTGACTACATGAGAGTTCGGCAACATAGCCATTATGCTAACTGCTGGTCCCCAATTCTTTAGTAGAATTTGTCCTTCTCTGAAATTTTGTAGGCCTTATGTGTCTCTTAAAGTCTGTGATCCTCAAATAAAACTCACTAGATGAGAGCTTGTTCCAATACTTAATATTTTCTGGGGCTTCAGGGACAGGGTTGACTCTCAGTCTCTATGTGTAGAAGTTCTGGACTAGAGTCTCCAATTCTATGGTCTCAGTAAAAATAATTAAAGAAAAAAAGAATTAAAACAAAAAAATCCCCAAGTCCCTCCTAGAGCTATTAAGGAATACAGAACTTGCCAGCAGCCAAGTGACATTGTCAGCCCTGGGGTAGATTATCACACGGTTGGTGAAGGACAGGGTAATTCCCAAGGGAAAATGCTAAGAGCTTAAACTTATTGCAGCTGGACAGTTTCTGAGTTTATACTAAACCCTGTTCTCCCTCCTTCTGCAGAAAATTAAAAGAGGACTTGTTAATAGAGCAAATTAGCAGAACTTTGTGGTGCTCTGGGGTCTGTGGTGGAAGACAAGGGAGTGGGGCAGTGTGAGGGAGCATGGCAGACACTGTGGGCACCACTGGTATCTGGGCTGGGGCTTCTCACACCACAAGGCCATGGAAATCATATGGGGAATCTCAAGAACCCATAGATTCAGATTTGGCTGGCTTCTGATAACAGAGAGGGAGGTTTTACTTATTTTATTTTTCATGCTCTTCAACATGTTAGTCTTCAATATGTCCCCCAGGGGATACAGTGTAATCCTCTTGGCCTCTCTTTGAAGTTGGAGTAAGCAGAACTGGAGTAGACCTAGAAATTCTGCATCTCTACCAAACTCCCAGGTGGTACAGATGCTGCTGGTCTCTTGACCACACGTTATGTAGCCAGATTTCTAGGCAACGGTTTCTTTTAGTCCCCTTCTTGTGATTAGAGCTCTAATGTTCAAACGTCCACCCTACCCTGTGCTCAGAGACAATAACCCCTCGCTAGCCCCATGGGGTGAGGATGTTAATCAGCCTAGGATAACCATGGTACTTCTTCATCGACCAATGATTAGTTTGGGCCTGGTCATATGACCAACACTGGACAATGAGACAAAAGGGAAAGTTGGTAGGGCTCTTCAGAAGTGCTTTTTGGGGACCAGCAGATGGCGGTAATGGTTACCTCACTGGACTCCCACCTTGTTGACCGAGGTTTAAGTTCTGGACTGGTGGCTTAAAACACACACCAGGCGCATGTGCATACATGCCCAAAATCTTGAGGTGAGATTGAAGGAGAAGGGATTGAGGTATGGCCATCCCCCTGGGGGTGATTTCTTCCTTTCTGTCTCTGTCTCTCCAGCAAGTGCATGTGCCCTATAGCAAAATATCTGTCTTTAAAAAATAAAATAAGAAGAAGGGCTTTCTTGTTCTACTAATGGAGCCCAGTGTGGAGGTTGGTGCTTCCTGTCACTGGGGTTACTTGGTGAGGGCATGATCTTAACGGCTGCTATATTTGTCCCACAAGTGAAAGGCCAGACTTTATGGTCCTGGATTCCTCTGCCCAGCTCTCCACTGGACCCCTTCTATCTTGTTTGTGGTCATCACTTCTCTAGATGGCTGTGCAGTGGACTGCCTGGCCCCCACCACTTCCTGTCCAAGGCTGCTTGCAGCTTTGCACGCATGCTGTACTCTCATGTCTGGGCCTCTGGAAATGCTTTTCTTTCCAGGAGTTCTCTTCTCACCTCTTCTCTTCATATACCCAGTTCTCCTTTATTCAGTCATGTCTCAGGTGATGTTTACCTTCTTGGGGAAGCTTTCCATGATTACTATAATAAGTAACAGTATGTCCTTCCAAAATCAGCACAATTGCAGTTATCCATTGTTCTAAGGTTCTCTGTCAAGGCAAAGCCCGTGTTTACCTTTCTGCTTTCCCTTGGTACTCACAACATCACACCCAGGGTGTGGCACTTGGCAGTGGCCCGTTCATTATGTTTTGAATAGAAAATAATTGTGTTAGAATAGACACATTGTGTTAAAGACAATTTCTTTAAATAATTATGGTGGCCAATTGTAATTTTATACTACTAGAAATACTTGATTGTCTTAAAAGTGCACTGTTGCCATTTGAAATATTCTGGGAGGTTTGGGACTGTTTATTTGTCCAAATAAGGACTGATAGCTCCAACAGATGTTCCCATGTCTACCAAAAGCATATGTGTTCATTAGGATCTGATTTTGTCACTCATCTGACAAATCACAAATTTCCTGGCAAATCACCTCCCCACAATGGTTTATTCTCAATCTGACGTCTCTATATCTCCGTTCATCAGAATATACACTCACAAACATGCCCTAGTGACACCTGAAATAGTGTGAGCCTTTCTCACACTTCGGCTGTCACTCGTTGGTTGTCTGTCTCATCCCAGGCCAATGCCAGACCTGCAAACAGAAGGAGCCACCAAGGCTGTTGATTCTGCTAACAGAGTTCCTACTTATTTTATTTTTCATGCTCATCAACCAGTTACTCCTCAATGGGTCCCTAGGGGATACGATAATCATCCTCATGGCCTTGGCCTCTCTTTGAAGTTGAAAATTAAAATGAAGTTTCTCCAATTGCTTTTAAGTAATATAGTTAAATATTACAGTGTGGTTGACCCCTGGTCCCCAAACCCCTACCCTCATGACGTGCTTCTGACTTGTGCTGACCGGCCTGCTGCTCAGAAAAACACGGGTGCGCTGTGAAGGGAGGTAACAGGTAAAGGAACATGTAATGCTTTCATTTAAAAACGCATGTTTACATTCCCAAGAGACTTATCTGGGGACAGGCTATGGGGGTTCATGCACCACATCTTATGAAAATGACAAAGGGCAGACCTCGCCCAGAGTCCATCTTCTCTTCCGCCCAGCCAGTGCAGCAGACTGTGGTCGGAAAGACTTCTTCCTCTCCAGCTGGTCCTCTTTTCTATTCAGGCTGGGTGGGTGTCCAGAAGGGATAAAACCTGGCATCCTGCCATGGACTGGGACTCTTGGTCAACAGGAAGGGAGTACAGGCCATTTTGCTACTATCCCAGGCCATTGGCCACATATGCAAAACCGGCAGATGCAAAGCTGTTAGGCAGAAAAGGCCTCTGCTGGTAGAGAGTGGCATTCAAATGAAGTCTTTAGCAGTATTTCCCCTGCTCCGTCCATTTAAGTTTTTGGGAGGCAGCAAAGGCTGGGACGCCTGCTTGGGAATGATATTTGCCAAGGTTGATGGAAAAGTTCCAAGGAAATCATCCTGCGCCTCTTTTTTGCATTGCCAGAGGGTGTGTATACATCAGCCAGTGAGAGAAAACTCTTCCAGTGGGACATTATCATACCACAATTCCATTTCCTTAATTTCTCCATTCCATCAGGCTTTGCGGCATGCATGCACATGCACCCAGTGTATTTTATTTATTTATTTATTTATTTATTTATTTTTACATTTTCCCAGAAATATTTACTTTACATATCAAAAAAATTTTGCCCAAACTCCATAGTTCTTGACAGTTAATAAACAACTTGCAAAATTTCAAAAAACTGAGTTTTAAATATAATGTTCCAAGTATTTGTTATCATTTTGTTTGTGACTCTGTAACAGAGACAGAACGGTTTTAAGTATTTTTGAGAAAATATTTACATGTCAGCTACTCAAACTGTTGAAAAGCAAACACCCAGCACACAAGTCACACATAAACCTTCTCAATTCAGCCCTGCCTACCAAGTATTCTGTGATATAACATCTGCTGGGAAAGATCAGTCTCTTTTCCTTGAAAGTCTTCCTTGAGATAATCCTCTGGTTGTGGTTGCTCTTTTGCAATCTCTACTGATTACAACACGTGGCTGGAAAAGTCCAGGTTATTTTATGGTACAAATTCTTTCATATAGCTTCTCTAATCCTGGTGCCAGGCCATCTTTCCAAGAGCTTCTATTGGCTCTCTTGAGATTTACCTTAGTTCCATAGTTTTCTGGTTAATCTTCAGATATAACATTCCAGTCAAAGCCCTGTTCAATAATGAGTATTTCCAATTTCTGATTCAATGTAACAGGTATTATTGAACTTATGCAAATGATCATTCTGCCACAAAATAAGAATATTCTCAAATATTTTCCAATTCCAGAGGGGTTAGGAAGGAAGAAAAGTTTATGTTTCCATTTAGATAAATAAACAAACAGTAAGAAAAAATATTCTAACAAACTGCTGAACCTATCAACAGCCCAAAAGAAAGTAAATCCTTAAATTGGGAAAACAGAGCATAGTAAAAAATATCAGTAATGTTATACTCAAAGTCATAAAATTCAATTTCACCAGTTCAGTCTTACATTCAATCCCTCTTCTGTTGAATCTGAAGTGTCACTATAGTCCGATCTTTCCATTTAAATCCTGGAAGTAAACATTCAATATTATTATTGATATTTCTTGTCCCTAACATTAAGTTGGTCATTTTCTTGGTTGCCTTTTGTTCTCTTATTTCTGTATGTGTGTCTTTAGTTTTCCTGGTAGAACACTCCTTTCAGAACTTCTTGAAGAGTGTGTCTGGTATTGGCAAATTCTTTCAGGTCTTGTTTATCTGAGAATGTTTTTATCCTTTCTTTCCATATGAAAGAAAATCTTGCCAGGTATAGTATTCTTGGTTGAAACTATTTTTCACTTAACAGTTTGAATATATTTTCCCATTCTTTCCTTTCTTGCATTGTATCTAATGAGAGATCTGATGTTAGCCCAATGGGATAACCTTTATAAGTAACTTGACATTCCTCTCTTGCCAATTTTAGTATCTTGTCTTTGTGGATTTTGCCAATATGGCTATGATGTGTCTTGGAGAAGATCTTCTTGGGTTGATTCTATTAGGGATCCTTTGTATTTATTGGGTCTGGATATTTGAATGCCTCTCTAGATTTATAAAGTTTTCTTCCAGAATTTCATGGAATAGATTATCAATGCCCTTATTAGTTTCTTCACCTTCTGGAATACGTAATATTTAGATGTTTGGGCGCTTAATGATATCTAGTATTTCTTGTATATTATTCTCATTTTTTTTGTGTTATTTTCTCAGTTTTATTCCCCCTCCAGGTCAGAGGTTTTGCCTTCAACACCTGAGAGAGGTTTTGATTTCTTGTATTGCAGCCTTCACCTCCAACAGCTCTATTGATTCTTTTTTATGGTAGTGTATTTCCTCTTTCAGATCATGCAAGAACTTCCTCACCTCCTGGAACTCGTTCTCTCTTTTCTCCTACACCTTTTGGAGTTCATTGTCTCTCAGCTCTTGCATCTCATTTAGTTTTGTCACTATGAATATTCTGAAATCTCTGTCGAACATTTCCATGAGTTCTACTGCACTGTTTGTGGATGATGAAGAATTGTTCTTTTCCCTTAGGGGAGAGATATTTTCTTGGTTTCTCATGTATCTTGTGCCTCTGTGGTGGTTTCTGGTCATTCTGTGGAGAAAAAAAACCTCTCCTCAACTGTGCTTTGCAGCGTGGTATCCACAGAAAGAGATGATGAATTCAGATTTAAAAAAAGAAGTTCCTTCCTTGAAGCAGAAGATTCAATAAGTATTGAGGATTTCAATGACTCTAAAAGTATTCAGATGCTTGGCTACTGTGCACCTAGTCCTGTTTAGACACTCAGTGTGTGGAGAGTGAAGACCAAAGAGGGGAAAATGAGCTTTAAAAAAATAAAATTAAAAGGAAAACAAAAAAAGAAAAATAGCTAGACAAAATCAACCAATAAAAGAGAACAAAAAAAATTTTTAAGGTAACAAATGAAAACCACATGGTGCAAAATAGACAGACAGACAGAGACAGAGTCAGAGAGAGGACAGAGTTTGCCCTACCTTGTCTGAGTATTTTGGGGGTCTGGAAGATGGAGTTTAGAGCATAACTTCCCTGGATATGCCAGGACACACCTCAGATTTAAAATGGTTTCTGAAATTAGCAAGAGAAAGAAAAGGCCCAAGGTGAGGAGAAGTGTTTTAAACATTATAAATTAATTAATTAATTAATTAATTAAAGAGAGAGAACATGAAACAGAGACAGAGAGAGGACAGAGGTCACTCTACCTTGTCTGAGTATTTCGGAGGTCTGGAAGATGGAGTTTAGAACATAGCTTCCCTGGACATGCCAGGACACACACCTCAGATTTAAAATGGATTTTTGAGTATTTCAGGGTTCTGGAAGATGGAGTCCACCCAGCGTATTTTTAGAGCTGCTGGGGTTGATTCAACTATGGTTGGCCATTTGGGATCTGGCTTAGTATTCAAAACACTTAGCTGCTGTGTTATGGGGGGCCCCTATTGTGCCCTTAATGACTATGTTGCATCTGGGTACTCTTCCTTTCACCTCTATTTAATAATTTATGCTGACTTTCCCCATTATTCTTTCTCTTCGGTTTCCTCTAATGACCCTGTGACCCTCATTCCTTTCTTTCCTCCTTCTTCCCATTTGAATACTTTCTGGTATGCCTAACGGTTTTTCTACTGTGTTACATGCTTCCTATATGAGTGCAATGCTCAGTCTGTCAAATAGAGAAGGCTTGCTATAGGCTGGTTTCCCGGACATAACCTCAGATGGGTATCTGCATGCAGAGGTTATTGGCAGGGCCCTTGGGAGCTAAGAAGTGAAGGTGGACCTGAGCAGGGAGAGAAGCTGCCCCATCACGGGGCTACAACCCAGAGGCCTTAGCCCCAGAATCTTCCAGGGGTTCTATTCTGGGTGGTCCTCTACAGGTATCTCCAGTTGCAGTTAAGGACAAGTCCTTTGTTTCCCTGCATCAGTGGGTCACTGGCCACAGGCTGCCTCTTGGGAAGGAGCTTACACTTAGACAAGGTAGTTGTCTTCAGTGAAAAGATGTTCCCATTGGAACTGTGGAGCTGGGACCTGGCCTCTGAAGAGAGGAAGCCATGTGGCAGCTGCTAGTACTTTTGAGGGGGCCCTGTTAAGGCTGGTTCTGGGAACAGCAAGGAAACCAGCTGTTCCTGCCAAAAAGAAAATAGTTGCTGGGGCGATGCTGATGGAGTGATGTCGTTTCATCACAAAGTCCAGTAAGCGGGTAGAAAAGAGCAAGTCCCTTATCTCCAGCTCCTGCCATCCAGTCTCCCTCTAGTGCCCCTTACTGGCAGAATCTAACCGGAAGGCCTAGCATCACTGAGCTGCATGTAGAAGAGTAGATCATAGCTTGATGACTGGTACAGCTGGCAGGTCTGCACCCCCATTCTGGTACGGGGGTAACTGGCAGGGGCTGTGCATGAGCTGCCCTTTTGTCTTTGTTGTTGTTGTTGTTAAGTTTATTATTTTTTTCTTCCATGAGCAATAGAGACAGAGAGAGAGAGAGACATATATGAGCAAGAGACAGAGGGACAGGATTCCCAACAGAATCTTGACCCACAGTTCACCCCCCAGTTTCAGCCAGCCCCAGGTCATGGGAGCGTACATACTAAGGGAGGTTTCTGGATGTGAACCTGGAACTTTCCTATGTGAATTAGCCTTGAAGAATATTGTGTCTTACTGCTGTATCATTAAAACGCAGTAAGATGGCTTTATAAAAAGAGGTATGTGGAACCAGCAGATAGTGTAATGGTTAGGTCGCTGGACTCCCACGTAGTCAGCTGTGGTTCAAGTCCCAGACCTGGTGACTTAAAACTCATGCCAGGTATGTGAGCACGCATACCCAAGATTCTGAGAGGAGAATGGAGAAGTGATTGCAGCATGCCTATCCCCTGCAGGTTTTTCACTTTCTGTCTCTCTGGTGGGCACATGCATCCTATAGCAAAAATCTCTCTTTAAAAAAAGATAATAATAAAGATATGTACTCTCTAGTTTACTGGATACCCCCTTGGCTGTCCTGTCACTCACTGACCTCTCCAGGCAGGACCTTGTGGGCATTTATTTGCTATCCTTGTCAGCAGATGGCAAGATGGTTGGGTGCTAGACTCCCACATAGCTGTCCATGGTTTGAGTCCCAGACCTGGTGACTTCTTTCTCACTTTCTTTTCTCTCTCTCTCTGGTCACATTTAATAATAATAATAATAATAATAAAATTAAATAAATAATTCTGTAAAAGAAATCTGTTTCCCCAGAAGAATCTGAATCCTTTCTTAAGAAGCATCCCAGGAATGAGCACAGATTTAATGTTCAAAACATTAGTCACAGCTAACACAACTTCATGATATTGTTTCTACTGGGACTAAATGACTCCTCCTCCTGTCTTGACAATCTGTAGGCACCCTCTTCCAGCCCCCCTTGCTAGGGGAGTCTGGGGATTTTGCATTCCTGATATATCTGGCCTTTCGTTGTACCACTCAGCGCTGGGTTTTTAAGCTGTCACTCAAGCTCTATTTTGTTTTCACCCTCATTACCCTTCCCCTCCTGAGAGCCGGGCTGCAAAGGCCAGGTCGTTTTTCCACAGCAGGCAGCTCAGCAAATGCTGTCTCATGGAATAAAAATTCCCTTGAGATAGGCCAGGGCCCCAAGTGGAACTATTTTCCCTTTGTATGGATCTGAATTTCAGAGTGTCCCTGTAATCAGGACTTGGCAAGAAAGCCATGTTTTCCAAACATCTTAGTAAATTAGTAGATAGCATCGAAGCCAATAATCGTTTTGTAAATTAAGATCCTGGGGCCCAGAACATGGAGATGTGGGGTATAGGTCTCTAATGCCTTCCAACTTCCAGGGCCTGGAGTGCTCCGAAAGAGCCTGGCAAGCCTGGTGCAGGAGAGGCGGATGGGAGGAGTGCCCTGAGGGAAGACCCTGGGGGCTTGGGTCTGCTGCTTAGAAACCACCATGCTTGTATTGCTATAAACCATCATGAAGTTGTGGGGTCCTGTGGTCCAAAGGCTCAGAGGCCTCACTCACGAGCTGAGAGGGACTGGATTCTGTGATCTCCCTTGTTTTCCTAGTTTTGAGGCCTTCCAAGTTGAAGCCTCCTGTGTATTCTTCCCACACTCTCAGGACTCCCTGCCGATGGGCAGGTCCTCACATCAGCGGCCTCCAAGCACCTTCTTCGCCTTGGCACTCTTGTCTCTGCTGACTCTGAATTGCCACCTCCCCCTCACCCCCATCTGTTCCTGCCCTGCCGATCTTCTAGAAGAAAACAGTAACATGCCCCAGCTAGACTAAGGCACACAGCTAAGGTATCGAGCGTACTTTTCTCTGCCACCATGGAGTGACCACTGGCCGTAACGACTTCCTGAGTGCCGGCTACGTGCCACACTCCAGGCGGATGTGATGTCTACACCTGCGAGCTGGTTCTATTTTCAGAGAAAAGCGAGGCTCAGGACAATTAGGTGACACAGGGCAAGGAAGGAACAAAGCCGGGTTTGGAAACCAGATCACATGATAAGAAAGGGATGATGGGCAAAACCTTTTCATTCATTACAATTATGTGGAAGAGAAAGCTTCACTCTAGTATTAATATGTATTTCTAAGTTGTTAAATGTATGGTTTCTTTATGCTGTCCTACCTTCGCATTTTGGTTTTAATATATTTTAACACCCTCACAATGCTTGTTTCCCTCCACTGTCTCCTTTCCTCCGAACAAAGAGAGAGCAAGTCTTAGGCTCTGGCAGGCAAGAGAATCCGGCTGAATTGGATAACACTGTTTTGCATCCCTTGTATCTATTTTCATAGTTACCTCCTATTTATGGCAAGTGAGACTGAGTTTCCATTTACAGGAGAGACATGAAGTTTCATTTTAAAATAAACTGAAGTTTAAAAAAAGGAGTCAAGTTCTAAAACAAGTAAGTACCTGGTGGCCAAGGTGGTACTTGACTGTGGCAGGTGTCATGAAGGGACGACCTCGCATGATGTTTCTGAATATCTCTGTGCCTCAGTTTCCTCGGGCTGAGAATAGTTCCTACCTCACCAGGTCATTGTGAGGATGGAACGTGTTACTGTTTGCCCAGGGTGTACATCAGTACCAGGGCCCGGTAACACGAGTACATGAGCACTAGATGACGTTGTTGTTGTGCAGATGTGTGACATAGAGAAAAGATTGCCGTTCAGTTCTTGCATGCCTCCTGAGGAAGGCTGACTGATAAGGCAAAGCACCCAGAGGGATCTAACCTGGAAATGTAGATTTAGTGGTAAAAGCTAAACTTAGCTTCACAGTATTCTACAAAATTGTAGGGTTTTTTCTTTTTTTTTTTTTTAATTGCAGAGTTTGAGGGGGATTTTACTGTGCTTGGTGGATATTAACATATAATTTTTTTCTTTTTTTATCTTTAAATTGTGTTTACTGCAATTAGGAATTTAAAGTCTTAGTACAGTATTTTTAACAAGCTTTCCCCCACTGCCCCCTCCCACATGCACCCACAGGAAATTGAGAACAGTAGTCAAGTTGCAGAGACTAATTCGGTAATCATTTACCAAGGACAAAGCTTAATTTTTAAAAGTCCAGAGATTTTTAGATAATGCATTTTACTCACAAGGGGTAGAATTATAAGAGGGCATAACTTTGATGGCATATTTATTTATTTTATTTTATTTTTGGAGAGATTTTCGCTATAGGGCGTGTGCGCTTGCCAGACAGAGAGAGAGAGACATAGAAACAGAAAGCGAGAAATCACCCCCCAGGGGGGGATGGTCACGCCGCAATCCCTTCTCCTCCATTCTCCTCTCGGGATCTTGGGCACGCATGCACACACGCCCGGCGTGAGTTTAAGCCACCGGGTCCGGGACGCGAACCGCGGTCGACTACATGGGAGTCCAGCGACATAGCCATTACGCTAACTGCTGGTTCCCCTATTTATTTATTTTAAATTTATGTCTTGAGAAAGAGAGAGAGATCCCTGAAAGGATCTTGTCCTGCCCCGATCCTACCCCAGCCTTCCAGCCAGCCAGGACCACAGGCGCACTCACGGGGCACATTTGGGTTGACCAAGGACCTGAACCCCAGGCCTTGCCATATGGCCGCTGCCCGTGTCACCATGGGTGGGCTGGATAGAATCTTTAAAACACTAAAAAATCTGAAAGTTAAAGTAGAATTACATTGTAGTGTTACCATGGAGTTTCAACAGGAATTCACTTTTTCAAATCCTCTGCTGTCATTTAGGAGAGAAAGGCTTGGTAGACACTGGTTACCCCAGAATGAAATGAACTTACTGGGCTCTCGGGTATGAGACATTTGGTGGTCAAAGCATCGACTAAGTCCCCAGGTATCCACTATCTTTGAAGTACCAAGATTCCAAAAGGGCACAAAAGGACATTATAGAAAGTGAGGTCACCCTGATTCCTTTACTGAACGATTGGAAACAGTAGGATTATTTAGGATGCTGTAATCTCTTGACTTCAGAGCTGCCTCAGCATCACCTGGGAACTTGTTAAAAAGGCATATTTTCAGGTCCCATCCCAGAACAACTGAATCAGAAATTTGGGGGTAGGTCTGAGCAGTATGTGATTTCACATGTCTTCCAGGTGGCTCTGTAATGGCATAGGACTGCTGTTTAGGGGAAAGACAACCAATATTTTACTGCATCAATATAAAAATAATTCTTTCAGATGGTGACCATAGACATAAATGGGAAGCGATCTTTCCCCCTTTCTAACAAGACAAGACAAACACAACAGCCTTCAGGGCAGCCACAGGTTCCTGGTGCCCAGAGCTTGGCTCACAGAAAGCACAGCATTAGAACTTTCTGATTCTTCTTTTATCAACTTAAGACGTAGCAACTCAAGATGCAGGATCAGACGTAGAGGGGTTCCCCCTGAAATGACTGCTAATTCCACCAAGGTCCGTAGTACATATCCTACGCAGCTCACAGAACGGGAGAGGAAAGGCACGTCTGAGGGCAAGCAAGAAGAGACTGAGGGAGCAGGGCCGGGGCTGGGCACCTAGTCAGCTTAGCTTGGTTTGCTCTGCATGGCCTGAAACCTGTTCATTGGATGTTTTGTTTTGTGGGTTGGGTTTTTTTGTTTGTTTTTAGAGATTTTTGCTATAGAGTTGATGTGTTCGCTAGAGAGACAGAGAGAAACAGAGTGAGAGAGACAGCAAGAACCCCCCCCCCCCCCCATGGGCACTGGCCAAGCACAATCCCTTCTCCTCCACTCTCATTTTGGGATTTGGGGCACACATGTACATATGCCCAGCATGAGCTTTAAGCCACTGGGTCTGAGACTTGAACCGTGGTCAACTACATAGGAATCCAGCGACACAACCACTGTCATCTGCTGGTCCCACCTGTTCATTGGATGAACTGACTTTGTCTCTTGGCATCTCTGGGACTCAATAAATTGAGAAAACAGAAACCACGGTGATTATAGCTCAATTCCACACAGGCACAAAGGAGGCTTCCTCTCTTCATTGTGTCTCCAGGGCCTGCCGTATTGCCTGCTACGTAGCTGATAAATATTGGACAAATATCAGCAAGATTGGTGGTAGAGTCTGTTCTCAGGGTGAGAGGTAGAACAGGTGTCCTCTCTTAGAAAACCAAACAAGAAAAGAAGTGAAGGCTGACACTCTTTATAGAGCACCTTGATCAATCCAAGGAAATCAGGATTAATTTGAAAGTTCTAAAGCAAGGAATAAGTATGAAAACTGTAGACAGTCAGGGGTCAGGACGTGGACAACACGGAACTTAAGTGAGATCAGGAAGAGGACATGAGGTAAGGGTAGTCCTGGTGTCCACAAATTGCCTGGCACGTGATTAGGTTGGTAAATGAGACTGAAGTAAGGCTATGTTAGCTAATGTTCAACAAGCACGTATGAAGTTTCTTTATGTGCCAGGTACTATTCTAAGAGGCACTTGTGATTTTGGAGCAAACAAAACCACCAAAAATCTCTACAGTCATGCAGTAGATAGCAGACGGCTCTAAGGTGAATACTAATGATAGCAATATATTGATTTTAAATCAGCAATTAATGATTGCTCACCATGTGCCAGGCATTGTCACTGCTATCTTTTTTTAATTTAAGGTCTTTTTGCCATTGGTCATGGGCTTTGTGGGGAGAGTCAGACAGAGAGAGAGAGGGAAAGTGAGAAACCACCTCCCAGGAAGGATGGCCACAGCACAGTTCCTTCTCCTCCATTCTCCTCTTAGGAGTTTGGGCATGCATGCATGTGCACCTGGTCTGATTTTCAGGCCATGAGGTCCAGGACGCAAACTGTGGTCAGCCATGTGGGAGTCCAGTGCCTTAGCCACTATGCTGATTGCTGGCCCCTGTCATCCATATCTTACATGGACTTTACAACTGACTGATGAAGGAGGAAGTTCTGGGCTTGTCTCAATGCTTGCTTTTCCCAGGGCCATCCATCTGGAGACCATGATGTCAGGGCACACTAACCTCAGGAGTGAGTAGAGTCAGAGCGAAGGTCCAGGATGTTGCGTTTCAACTTGGTTAGTAACAAGGAGTCAAGTCTCCTCTTCACTAAGCATACGTTACTGAAAAATTGAATAACTCAATTCCATGTCATGAAATAATATGAGGCTTTTGGTGCTTTAAATGAATAATAAATAAAAGAGAAGGTTTTAAAAGAATGAGCATCAAATGTCTCTATCTGCAGTCCTTTGTGGCATGTTGTCAGAGGAATATTAATGATGAACTATCCCGTAAATTCTCTTGATAATGCCTTTATAACAAATAATATCATTCAGTTGACATGAGTTTAATTAAAAATTCCAGCCAGATGGTGATTACTTAAAAAAGAAATCCTTATCAGCTAGACATCTTGAGTATGTGTAAAAATTTCTATCATAGAAAATTAGATACATAGAAACATATCTGCATGGCTATATATAAATAAGGGGTCTTCAAAAAGTTCATAGAAGTTGTATGGGGGCCAGCAGGTAGCATAGTGGTTATGGCACTGAACTCTTTAACATGGCCTACCACAGTTTGAATTCCTAATCTGGTGGCTTGAAAACCATGCCAGGCACATATGTGTGTGTATCCAAAAATCCTACGAGGAGAATGGAGGAGAAGGGGTTGCAGCATAGCCATCTCCCTGGGGCGATTTCTCGCTTTCTCTCTCTCTGGTTCTCTTTGGCAAGCACAAGCACTCTGTGGCAAAAACTGAAAAGAAAGAAAGAAAGAAAGAAAGAAAGAAAGAAAGAAAGAGAGAGAGAGAGAGAGAGAGAGAGAGAGAGAGAGAGAGGAGGAGAGGAGGAGGAGGAGGAGGAGGAGGAAGGAAGGAAGGAAGGAAGGAAGGAAGGAAGGAAGGAAGAAAAGGGAAAGGGAAAGAAAGAAAAAAAAGAAAGATTAAAAAATTGTATATTGTGGTACCAGCAGTTAGCATAATGGCTATGTCGCTGGACTCCCATGTAGTCGACTGTGGTTCACGTCCCAGACCCAGTGGCTTAAACTCACGCTGGGCGCGTGTGCGTGCGTGCCCAAGATCCCGAGAGGAGAATGGAGGAGAAGGGATTGCGGTGTGGCCATCCCCCCTGGGGGGTGATTTCTCACTTTCTGTCTCTCTGTCTCTCTCTGTGTTTCTGGCGCACGCACGCGCCCTATAGCAAAAACCTCTTTAAAAAAATTGTATATTATGAAACAACTATGCATGGATTTCAAACTTTTGTACCAAAATAAACTTGTACCTTAATCCCATTTCCCCACACATTTTCTGAAGTCCCCCCATTTATATTCTAGCCACAGGTACCTGTAGGACAATAGTACTTTCAAACATCAAATAAGTTCTTCAGGAATTTTCAACCTTAACAAGGAGTTTTCTCCTTTTATCTCACATACTTTACATACACAGAGCTTGCTATATGAAAACAAAAACCCCACTCCACTAACTTCAGTCTGCACTGTTTAACACATTTCTGTGTATTTCTCAGGTTGTCCTTGGTGAATGTGTGGCAGAACACAAACCATCTGGATAAGACCCCAGGCTCGGGAGACGAGCTACCTAGGTTCAGTTTTTAGCTGTCACTTCCTAGCTCTTTGATACTGATCAAGTCATTTAACTTTTCCATGCTCACTTTTTCCCACCTATAAAATGGAATAACAGTGCAACGGGGAATGATTAGGAGGCTTGGATGTGTTCATGAAGTGCTCAGAGTGGTCCCGGCGCAGGCTAAGCGCTCCATGAGACACTGATACGGCTCTGCTTTTGCCAGCCGGCCCTGGCCAGCCTTCGCCCCTCAGTGCTGCTCTTCCCTTCTGAAGTCACCAATCATCGGTCTTTCCATGGCTGCTGCTCTCTCCTCCACCTCTGCTTACCTCCCAGAAATATACTCGGAGACGTAGACCAGGGGGGCAGCACAGAGAGTACCTTCCCTCCCTGGGATATGTCCACACCCATTTTAGGGCTAATTCCTGAGCTGGCTCATGACCTGGTCCTGGCCTCTCCAGAGTGACCAGGGACAGTTCTTCCCAGTCTTCTACTCCGGCCCTCTCCATAGCTCCGACTTTGTCTTTAGAAAAAAGGGACCATGTTTTCCCTCACCCTAGGTTGAGGATTGACCCTTTCCTAGGCTGGCAGAGAATAAGAGGATTTCTTCTCTTCAAGGCAAGCCCACCCCGCCCACAGCAATGTGGGACAACCCTAAACCCTGCCAAGGCACTCCCATCAGAGTTGAATGTAGGGATTGTTGGGAAGCGTACTCATAGCTGCATAGGAGTCCCCACCAGCTGTACCACGCTCAGTTCAGCCCCCCTCATCCAGCTCCTTCTTACTGGTTTCCAAAAAGCTTAGGGGCCAGTCTCACCCAAGGTCACTTTGAGCCAGGGGAGGTTGGTGTTCTGAGAGGTCCAAGCTGGTGTTCTAGGATTTGGAGTTCCTTGTTCCATGAAGGATTATTTTAGCTATTTTACAGTTTAGGAAGAAGTCGAGGGTCCCTCTGGGAACTTAACTCTATTTTTAGCATTGTGTCTATGGGAAAGAACATTCCAAGTGACAATCAATTTTAAATGAATTGCTTAGAACACAGTCTTCTCACTGCTGGAGGACTGCTGGTAATTGTTTCTTCACATGTGGAAGTTATATTGAGGTTTAAAAAAATCTAGTATAAACAAATAGAACAAGAGAAAAGCAGGTGTTGCTTCTGGATTTTTAGGGACTTTTAAAAAAGTTTTGTTTTTAAAGAAACAAAGTTTATATTAAAAGGTAACATTTATGGAGCATTGACTGTTTCCTAACGTTGAATTAAAGGGTATATGTGAGCAATCTCATAGCAACTCTCTAAGATGGTGTAGTAAAAAAAATCCGGCTTCATGTTTTATATAAAGCTTAGCCACTGACAGCTTTCAGCCTCTCCCCTCCTCCCACTCCCTTTTCTCCACATCCTGGCAAGCTGCTACAAAAGTCCAGATGCTCCCTCTGCTGTCACCGAGGGGAACTTCGAACCACGTACCCCCAGCTAAGGAGGAAGTCTCACTCAGTCCAGCCCCAGCCTCTCATTGCCATGTAATCCCAAAGCCAGGTTCCTTTTTACATTCCCTAATCCATGGTTGGACATGCTTGGGAGTTCACCTTACTCCCCCCTAGAAAGCCCCATTGTGTGAGTTATTAATCTTTTTTTAAAGAATTATTTTATTTAATTTTATTTATTATTATTATTTTCCAGTTTGATCAGCCAGAGAGAGAGAGAGAGAAAGTGAGAAAGCAAGCCAACAGATCTGGTACTCAAACCATCGTCAGCCATGTGGGAGTATCCAACGCCTTAACCACCACGCCACCTGCTGGTCCCCAGAGTTATTAATCTTTTAATATCCTCTTTGTGGTCTATGTGATATCATCAGAGTCAACATCTAAACCCAACTTTGAGGGCTCCATTTCATCTTCACAAAGTGACTACAGCGGGGGGCAAGCTAGTCTTATTTTACAGATGAGGAGACTGAGGCTTAGAGAGATGAAGTGGTTTGCCAAAGGTCATAGAGCTAGATAATAATTTCATCCTGAATACTCTGCACATTCTCTAGTTCAGGTCAGATAAGTTCCTTTTGAAAATAGGTGAATGAGGGACCAGCAGTTAGTGTAATGGCTATGTCGCTGAACTCCCAGGTAGTCAACTGCAGTTCGAGTCCTGAACCTGGTGGCTTAAACTCATGCTGGGCACGTGTGCATGCATGCCCAGGATCTCAAGAGGAAGATGGAGGGGAAGGGACTGTGGCATGGCCATTCCCCCTGGGGGGTGATTTCTTGCTTTCTGTCTCTCTATCTCTCTCTGTCTTTCTGGCAAGCACACATGCCCTATAGCAAAAACCTCCCCCCACAAAAAAATTGGTGAATGAAGTTACAATGACGGCTTACACCTCTTGCTAATACTTAGTATGTACTGAATCCCTACCCTGTTCCAAGCCCTTTCCATGCATTAACTCATATTATCCTCTTAACAACTCTATGAACTAAATACCAGTGTTATTCCCATTTCTATAGATGAAGAAACTGAGAAACAGCTAAGTTAATTAACACATAGACAGAGCTGGGATTTGAACACGGACAATGGGCTCAGAATCCATGCTATTAGCCACAGGGCTATCAAACTTCTTATATAGCTATAAATAAATAAACTAATAATTAACCCAGATTATAAGAATTATCCTCTTGCTATTGCTTATTGGACAGCAGTTGTTTAAAGAGCCCTATCCTAACGACAGGTGCATTGATTTCATTATCTCATATTATTTTATACAGCGTTGTTATATTATCTGTATGTATTTCACTCAATACTGTAAACTTCTAGAAATAAAAGGCGATGCTTTACTGTCTTTGACATCTCCCCGCCCCTTCCAAGAACTAGGAGACTGGTTTTAATATGATTGGGGCGCCAGCCACTTGAATAGCTTAAAATCAGTAGGTTTTGCAGAAATTTCACCTTCACCCTAGAAACTGCACCACATTCACATCACTACAAATAGGCCAAGGCTCTACAGCAATTGCCATGGAAACTCTCTAGAATTCTTATATTCCATCTTGTGCCATCTGCCTGACTAAAGGTATAACAAAGAAAATAATGATCTGTAATTTCTCATAGGAAAATATCCCAAATTCACAGGGACAGAATTTGTTTTGAACCATCTGCTTTCCCTTCAGCCTTTCCAGCATCTTCTCTGCAGCTAATAAATAAGATTGTGTGAAATTTTTGGTGGCTGAGTCACCATACGCAGTTCCTGGCTCTAGAAATGCAGATATATGAGAGGTTAGGATGAACAACCTCAAAAGCTATGATTCAAATAACATCAGCATGGATTACAGCCCTAACAGTTCGAACAAATGTTAAAATGAGTTTTGTTTCAGTCTCTGTAGCAGAGGCAATGTTTGCTGCTTTTAAATTTGGCCCTGACCTTGTCTCTCTCAAGAGCCTTGGGCAAATAGATTTAAAATTTGCCCATGAACAAAGTTAGCTCAATAATGGCTTCCATGCAGAGCTGCCAGAAGATAAAAGAGCCTATGTAGGATTCTGGGGAATAAAACCTTATGGAATTTAGTGTCAATTATGGTTATTTCTTTGAGGAAATAGATCAAAGCGAGAGGGTGAGGTGTTCAAGCTGGAAGGCACTTCATTCAGTCCAGTGGTTTTCAATCTGTGCTCTGTGGATTCCTCTGTGAATCCCCTCTAGGGCTGCTTTGCTAGTGAGAGGTTAGGATAGTAACCCCTGGGCTTGCCATCCAACTCCCACCAGAGCACCTCCTCATTCATCGGATTTTCATCTGAAGGTTCTCACACATTTTATTTTAACAAAGGACTTCGTGGCATAAAAATTCAAGAAGCTCCTGATATAATCCCAGGTTCTTCCATTTATACGTGAGGACATAGAATGCTAAAAGTTATGTGATTTACTAAGGCCTCAAAGTTACTCAGAGTTGTATCTGTGTCTTAGCTCACAATGGTGTTGCAAACAGAAATACCCAAGAGTGCAACTAGAAGGGCTTCCTGACTCCCTGGTCTACTCTTGTCACATTGGCCTTTCGTATGCCTGCGGAAATGGAGCTCCGGTGCACATCTGCCACTCCAAAATAGAATTCGGAACTTTTTCCCAGTCCTCACCCTGAACTTCATTTCTCCGTCTAGTAACTTCTCTCTCTCTTAACTTATAAAGGATAGAGGTTTACTTGGTTTACAGTTTTGGTAGCTGAATTCAGGTCTGCCTCTGGTGCTACCTCACATGGCCGACATAGACAGAGAGGGTGGAGGTAGGTGCAAAGAGAGAGACCTGGAGGCAGCCATTTTCCTTTCATAACAACCTGCTCTCATAGGAATGGACCCCTTCTCACAAGAGAGAGAAGTCATTCTATCTCTTGAGACAACATTGATCCATACATGAAAACAATGTCTCCATGGTCCAAACACCTTTCACTAGGCCCCACCTCCTAAAGGTCTCACTTACCTCCCAGTGCCATTACACTGGGACCAAATTACAAAACATGAAACTCTGGGGGACAAACCACCATCCCAACCATAGCAAGATGCGACTAGAAGGGCTTCCTGACTCCCCAGTCACATTGGCCTTTCGTATGCCTGCGGAAATGGAGCTCTGGTGCACATCTGCCACTCAGAAATAGAATTCAGAACAACCTCTTCCCAGTCCTCATCCTGGACGTCATTTCTCCGTCTAGTAACTTCTTGCTTCTCTGATTTTATTTTCATCAGGCCAGTGGGATTTGCTGCCTAGCATGGCTTCTCCAACAACAACCTGTTTACTCCTCGAGTAGATAACTAGACACATGTTTATCTCCTAAACTCCCCAATGTGCTATGTCCTGGCAGGAATAAAGCCTGCAGAAGCATGTCAGCCAAGTACTCAGTCTTGAAATTCTCAGGAAATTGTACAATAGAACTAACTCACATCAAAGAAAAAAAAAAAAACAAGGTTTTTATTTATGGAGTAAGAAAAAACATGAATGTATCTCTTTGAGAGAAGTTATGTAATTAAAATTACTTAATTATTAGTCATAACTTTTCATCAAGGTGTCCTAGAAAAATACATTCTCAATGACAACAACAACAACAATAATAATAAAGGAGAAAAGTCTATGTTGTTTTTGTTAAATGGAACGGCCTCATGATGACAGCATTAGAACTGGAAGGGAACATGGTAGCATTTCTCCTTTGAGAGAATGAATGGTTTCCATAGTGATCGTACAGCATCTTCAATACTGCTACCAATTCGTGAGCACCTACTACGAACCAGCAACCGTGCTAAGCTCTTTACTAGCATTTTCATTTAATCTCTAAAAATTCTGTCGGCTTTATTATTTTACTCATTCTATAGATATGGAAACCGAGGTTCAAAAAACATTAAATTGGGGCCTAGCCTTGCACAACCACATCATTGGCTTTCTTTTCTTTGTAAATAGAACCTTCTGGAGCAGCATACAGTAGACTTGTGTTAAGTGACTCCCAGTTTCACAGTACTGGTAAATGGTGAATTCAAGAATATATCCAGGGCTGTCTGGATCCAAAGCCCATGTTCTAATCACTATATAAACTTCTGCTTCAGAAACCCCTATGCTCAGATTCTATGAGTGTTGTATTGATCATGCCAAATCAAGAAAGAATTAAGTTGGCCATTAAGTATCAGTTGTGACTCAAACCCAAGACAAATACTTGAGGAGACTTTAATCTCTTTCTTCCTTCCTTTCTTCCTTCCTTCCTTCCTTCCTTCCTTCCTTCCTTCCTTCCTTTTCCTTCCTTCCTTCCTTCCTTCCTTCCTTCCTTCCTTCCTTCCTTCCTTCTTTCAGATATCAAGTATTAGTTTCATGGTATTGCAGGGCAAAGGACTGCTCTTGCCCTCTGAGGTTCACTGAAAATTACTAACAGGCGGATTAGTAAGAGTAAAGGCACCAAGTTTAGTTTAACATGCATGTTCATGTGCAGGAACCATACAAAATTATCAGCTCAAACAGGGGCCAGACATTTCTGGCTTACCTTCTTCATAGGGGAGAAGAAAAAGGGGTGCAGGTGATTTTAGAGTAAATGCTTTTTAGAGGAGACCAGCGACCCCGTGCTCAGACAATGGTGAGTAAGCGATTCTCCTTAGAAGCTGGCTGGGCTGGGAGACAGACAACAGCTCCTGATGAAGTCTGTCCAGAAGTGTTGCCATTTCTCAGTCTTCCTTCCTGAGATACCAGCTTAGTTAACATCTCAGGGAAAGGACCAAAGATAATTGTGTTTTTCTTCCCCGTACTTCAGGAAAGAAAGAGGATCAAAAATGATGGAGAGACGGGGGACAAAGGTAGCTCAGAGGTGGAGCTCAGTTCTATCTCAAGGCTGCTCAGCACGTCAAAGTGCTAGTCTTTGGAATGTTGGTTTCTGAGCCCCAACTATATAATTTTAAATGTTTATTAGAGGTTTTTGCCTTAGGGTGCGTGTGTTCCCTGGAAAGAGAGACAGAGACAGTGAGAGGGAAAGTGAGAAATCACCCCCTAGTGAGGATGGCCACACTGCAACCCCTTCTCCATTTCCTTCTTGGGATCTTGGACATGCACATGTGCCCAGCCTGTTTCAAGCTGCCAGGACCGGGACTTGAACCACTTTCAGCCATGTAGGAGTCTAGTAACATAACCGCTCTGCCATCTGCTGGCTCCTGAAATTTTATTTTAAAATAATGTCAAATGTGGAGAAATGCTGCACTAAGTGTAAGGAACTCTTAAATACCCGTTACCTAGATTTGCCAATTATTAATATTTTGTTGCATTTGTGTATTCTCTCGCTCTCTCTCTTCCTGTGTGTAGGAATCACATCCTAAACACACACACACACACACGTGGACATATGTGGAATTTTAAGTGATCCTTGAAGTTGGTCCCTGGAAACCAGCACCACCTTGGGACTTGTTAGAGAAGCACATAGCTGAATCCCCCCCCCCTCCCCCCGGACCTACTGAATCGGGTCGTGGCACCCAGCGATCTGCATTCTCACCGTAGTCCAGGCAATTCCGATGCCCTGCTTTGAGAACTGCTGTCCTATGGAAGAACACTTGGGGAAATTGTTCTAAGAACTTGCTATTTTGGTCATGAAAGAAGCTGGGAAAGTTGGAAAGTCTAGATTAGTATTTCTAGGGTTGACGGTGACATAAAAAAATCATTGATCAAGTTTGGATTATCCCTGAATTGATTTACTTAAAAGGACTTTAGCAGTTAAAGGCAGTTTTAAAACTTAGTCTCATTAAAAATTCGAATGTGGCTTCCCAATTATTTCCTGTAACAAATTCATTTTGTGTACCTAACCCCTCTGAAAGTATTCTAAACTTACTGCTCACACTCATTCAAAAAGTCTTAGAGAAATACAAATAGAGTCATTATAAAAAAGCCTAATGATTACGTAAATTACCATGTTCGCCAAAGTGGCTTAATATAATTTTTAGAGAATGAAAACTTGAACTGAATCTCTCCTTTCTAGAAAGTAGTGTAATGAGGCTGTCAAACATTGAGGTAACTGACGAAATCATCAACTGCATAACGTTTCCTTAGGCCTTACAACTACAACATTAATTTTCTCCATTTAAATAAATGATTCCGGCCTTTACAAACTGTGAAGTGAAGACTCCCAGCTTCAAACGCTGTGTGTGTCTGTGTGTGTGTGTTTGCAAGTAGAAACCAAATCTCACAATGGGTTGACTTGGTTACCAATAATCATTTATTTCTATGGCGTCAGTTACCAGCCACCCTAAAACAGGCTGACCATGATTGTGTATACAGAGATGGGAATAAACTTCTAAAGAAGGAACACTGGAAAACACTTCTCTGAATTATTAAAGTTTGAGTACCTCTCTGTTGAAGTTGTCCTTTTAGGGAGGTTTCTTCTTAGCTTCCATGACAAATCATGGAAGTAAATAGATTTTCAAAGTCTAGATGATGCTGCCTTTATTTTAGAAACAAGTCAATTGTAAAAAAATAAAAAAAATAAGAACAAAACAACTGGAGGCTTTTGTTTTTTGAAGTCTCTCAGAGTCTTTAAAAATGAAACTGACTGGAATTTAGAATTCATGTATGGGGAGGAGAAAAGAATGTTTAATATTCATTTCTTGGGACCTAAACACTGGAGTTTTGACAGTATTTACATTTATTCTAAAACATCAAAGAACTTCATCTCACATCGCAGACAACAAAGATGAGAGAACAAGTGTACCAAGGACATGTCCTAATTTGTTCTGGGACTTTTAATTCCTCTACAGGCAAATCAAAATCAATCTTTTTTTTTTTTTTTCTTTTAGAGAGATTTTTGTAATAGGATGCATGTGCTATCTGGAGAGACAGAGGGAGACAAACAGAAAGTGAGAAATCACCCCCTGGGGGGATGGCCATGCCACAATACCTTCTTCTCTGTTCTCTGCTAGGGATATTGGGTATGCACGCACATGTGTCCAGCATGAGTTTTAAGCTGCCAGGTCCAAGACTTGAACTGCAATCAACTATGTGGGAGTCCAGCAACATTACCATTGCACCATCTGCTGGGCCTGCAAATCAGTCTTTTGAAAACTGACCATCCTCAATGACATCCTTATGTTTATACTATGGGTCTTCCTTCCAGCATGTCTTCCTATCCATGTATTCTAAGTCTCCTGACTTCCTTCTCATACCACTCCTGCCTCATTCAGCTCTCTTCCTCTGGAATTTATTTTTATGTTTCTCAGCCCCTTTCTCCTCTCTCCTAACTGTAAACCTAAGATTCAGAATACCAAGAAATGTCCCACACCATATTGCATTTATAATAAATGATCAATGAGAATTTGACAATATACCTTTTATGACAATGTAATGGCAAGGGTCCTGAGTTTGGGGTCCAGAAACTTCTATGCGAATGTGGATTTGGCTACCAGTTAGTTTGGGACCTTGGGCACATCGTCCTCATCTGTAAAGTTAGGTGAGTGTAGTTGAAATAGAAATACCCTTAACTGGGGCCAGCAGGTGGTGTGGAGGTTAAGGCGCTAGATCCCACATGGCTGACTGCACAGTTTGAGGTCTGACCCCATGGTTTGAAAGTCATGCCTTGGCATATGTGCATACCTGCCCCAGATCCCAAAGGGAGAATGAAAGAGAGGGGATTGAGACATGGCCATCCACCCTCATGGATGAGTTCTCATTTTCCCTCTCTCTGTCTCTGGTGAGCACATGTGCCCTATAACAAAAAGCTAAAATAAATAAATAAATAAGAATAAAATACTTTTAACTACTTAACTTATTTATCTTTTCACATTATATCTCAAAACCTGCAAATTTAAGCTAAAAAAATATTAAATGAATAGAAATCGGAAGGGTAACCAATTTTTCTAAAGCACGATGTGCCTGAAACAGCATTTGGTATGTGTGTACAGATCATTTTATGCCATCTTTACAACTCTGCAAGAGGAATGATTTTTATCTCCATTTATAGATAAAAAATCTAATTGCAAAGAGGAAAAATGACTTCCCATCATGATCTGTTAAAAAGTGCCAAATCTGGGAACCAGCAGTTAGCGTAATGGCTGTGTCACTGGACTCCCACGTAGTTGACCACAGTTCGTGTCCTGGACCCGGTGGCTTAAAATTCAGGCCGGGC
This sequence comes from Tupaia tana, assembly GCA_026018925.1. Taxonomy (NCBI): domain Eukaryota; kingdom Metazoa; phylum Chordata; class Mammalia; order Scandentia; family Tupaiidae; genus Tupaia; species Tupaia tana. The sequence goes on along the minus strand of JAKSZU010000013.1, from coordinate 33,096,434 downwards.
GCGTGTGCGTACGTGCCGAAGATCCCGAGAGGAGAATGGAGGAGAAGGGATTGCGGTGTGACCATCCCCCCTGGGGGGTGATTTCTCGCTTTCTGTCTCTATGTCTCTCTCTGTCTGGTGAGCGCACACGCCCTATAGCGAAAAACTCTCAAAAAAAAAAAAAGTGCCAAATCTATCATTTGAATTACATGGATTTTAGATCAAAGGGTTTTGAGTCTATGCTATAATTCATCAACAAAATAAAACTTCTACCAGTTGTCATGTGCTTATCTCTGGCTATCCATGTCTATTCACATAGGTACTTCAGTACAGTTTAGAAAGTAGGACCAGGGATCTTTAGAGATTGAGAAAGTTAACATTGAGGTAAAAGTGACTTGCTTAAGTATTAATTTTCTGGTAGAAGAATCAGGAAGGAACACAGTTTTCATAAGGCAATTCTGTAGTATCAGAAGAAGTCAATGGTCAATGACTTCATGGTGGGTATTATAGAAACTAAAGAACCATAAACAGTCTTTTTTTTTTTTTTTTTTTGGAGAGGTTTTTACTATAGGGCGTGTGCGCTCACTAGACAGACAGACAGAGACAGAGAGACAGAAAGCGAGAAATCACCCCCCAGGGGGTATGGCCATGCCGCAATCCCTTCTCCAGGTCCTGGACGCGAACTGTGGTCGACTACATGGGAGTCCAGCGACATAGCCATTACGCTAACTGCTGGTCCCAACAGTCTTCTGAGGAACGGAAGCATACTCTGAATTAAGCTTTCTAATAAATCAAGTAGTTGTTTGGTGTCATGTGAGACCCATTGAGGCATGTGTGGTGGCATTTCTGCTGAGAACCTCTCAGATCTGACAACCACACATATACATTGGGATCATTTAAAGAAGGGGGCCATCTTTCTCCTAAAACCAGCAGAAGGGCAGATCCCACACCTGCCTCCAGAAGGTGGCATCAAGAAAATACAGTATGGGGGCCATGAGAAGGCGTGATGGTTATGTCACTGGACTCACACGTGCCTGACTGCGGTTGAGTCCCAGACCTGGTGGCTTGGAAATCACACTGGGTGCATGTGTGTGCATGCCCAAGATCCCAGGGATAAGGAGATAGTTACTAAAGTATGTTATAGAGGAAATTATTTTAACAAAAAAATAATTCTGAGAAAAAATGAGGCATTGACCCTAGTGAGGGGAAATCTAGAGAGGTGACAGAGTAATCCGGGAGCTGGGGAAGCTAGAACAGCCAGGCAGAGAGTGAGAGGAGGGGGAGGGAGCAGAGAGTATGCTCCTGGGACTGGATTTTGTCTAAAGCTCATGCATTCCCTTTTTCTCATGGGCCACAAGGAGCCAACAGGAGCAGGAAGAGGCAGGGCACTGTGACCGTGAGGACTCATGTGGTGTCTAGGCCAACGAGACAGCCAGGTAGGAGGGGTGCCTGCAGTGGAGGCCCAGTCCCTAGTTCATTAATAAAGGGGTTAGGAACTGGGAATGAACTTCAGAAAAATTAGGAGGAATTAAAATTACTCCACCATTTTTTTTTTCTTTTGCGTTTGTACCCTGATTTTGAATGATGAGCTGGCATGGGAACGGCAGTGTTTTCCCTTTAATGACAGCAGTTGGCGGATTGAGCATTCAACTACGGAACTCGTACCACTTCTAGCTTTGTCCCAAGCTAGTTAATCCTAGAGAAGTCTTCCTGGACTTCTGAAAAACAGAAGTGGGGCTTACCTTTCTTTCTACCTTCAATTCCAATTCAAGACACAGGGGATGGTTTCTATTACGGGTTCATTTCTAAGTGACTTCTGTGTAGTACACCTAAAAAAGACCCTGGACACACCATTTTAAGAAGTCACTCACTGTAAGCCTTAAGTTGATGATAGGTTTTATTTTGATTAAGTGGCATTTATAGTTTGACACTACTACACAATGCACCGTGGCTATCTTTGGATATAACCAAGCGGGAACTTTTATAGTCTGGGTTGAAACTGTGGCTTGATTAGGCCTTTAGCTGCTGCTTAGCCAAGCGTCTTGTCCTGCTTCCTTATATGGCTTTCCTTCTGGCTCGATTCTCTCTGTTTGCTCTACTGAACCACCCCTATTTTAAACCCGTCCTCTGGAGTCATGGGCCTTTCTGGAGGTCAAGATCTAATTTGCATCATCTGGGTTTGTGAGTAGACAGAATTGTTGGAAGCTGTGTGATTGGAAGAAGGGAAAAACATGTCTGGATGGTGTCCTCAAGGCTGCATCTGAAATCGGTACCAGCCAGGTCTAGAAAAATCAGGCAGCTTTGTAGGAGTCTCAGGAACTGCAAAGCCCACCAGCAACACCTCTGAAAGCGTCATCTCTAAATTGGGCACAACCTGTCGGCTCATTTCTCAGTGCTACCTCTACTTCTACAGGTTTAGAGAGCAGCTTCAAGGCAGCCTAAAGTTGGTGGTCAATGGTCCTGGCTACACAGAAAAATCAGGGAAGCTTCTGCAAAATACTCATATGCAGGCCTAACCCCAGGGATTCTGAGTTAATTGGTCTGGAGGATGGGTACGGTGATTCAAATGCATACTTAAGGCTGAGAACCACTCCCCTAGGACGTCAGTGCTATACTTTAAAAGCTGTTCATTGAAGCAAGAGGATGGCTTACTTCAGAGGTTACACACTTGTGGCCTGTGGTTAGAATTTACTCTACACATATACTTTTTGTTTGGCCAGCACAATATTAAAAGTAAAAACAAGTAAATAAATGAAATTCAGGAAAAAAAAAAAAAAAAACAGAGAAATCCCTATTTTGAATGCTTTTTCAGGAGGCTTGATACTCAGCAGGCTTTTGTCATTTTTGTTACTCTCATGACTCTTGTAATATTTAATTATGCAACTCTGGGTCTGCTGAGAACAATGGAAGCACAGCTGGTTATTTTCCTTAGTGGATAACAGCGATTGAATGGTGGTGGTGGTGGTAGAAGGTTGCTAAGGAGTCCTAAGAAACCTGCAGATAATCTACCTGAAATTACGACTCTTTCTCTCCCTGAATCCCCACCCCGGTGCCTCACTATTTTTGTAGAAGACTGGTAAGGTTGAGCCTTGAGCTCTACTTACAAGACTGGCTATCCCCAAGGAGGAGAAGCTTTCATAGGGGAGATCAGTTCTAAGGCCATTAGGTAGGCCAAGGTATTAGGAGGTGAATAAGAGCAAAGGTCTGAGCCCGTTCCAGGTATGTCTCTTTTTGGACACTCTGGTTGCTGTAATGAGTTGAGTCTAGGCAGGGCCTCTGAAATGTTGTTGCTGCAGGCTCCACCCAGCAGTGTTTGATGGCAAGGGAAATATTCCCCAGGGTCAGAGGCAGCACCCTCATCCACATACAGAAATAGAAGAAAATGGACCCAAATGCTCATGTCACTTTGATATTTCTGAATATGTAAAAATTTTCTTTCAAGAAGCTACCCACACTTTTATCTCAAACTTTCAACACAAACAATGGTTCTAATTAACTGCTAGACTTGTTATGGGCTGAATGTTTGTGTCTTCCCTAAATTTATATGTTGAAAATCTAATTACCAAAGTGATGGTATTAGGAGATGAAGCCTTTGGGGGTGATTAGATCATAGGGTATAGCCCCACAGATGAGATTAATGCCCTTATAGAAGAGGCCCCAGAGCTCTCCCTGTCTCTTCCCTCTACGTAAAGACACAATGAGAAAACAATGTATCTAGACCAGAAAGCAGGCTCCCACCAGACATCAAGTCTGTTGGCATTTCGATAGTGGACTTCCCAATCTCCAGAACTGTGAGTAATAAATTTCTGTTGTTTATAAACCACCCAGTCCATAACTTCCTAAATGGACTAAGACAGCCATTTCTTCAACCACAGATGTTCACTCTCATTTTCTTAGGACCAGGGTCCATCATGTACTTTTAAAATCTGCTGCTCTGCCTTTACATCACTCTTCTAAAATACAGAGAGCCACACCATGACTCAATGAATGGCTAATGGGTTGAGTTCATTTTCAGTTCTTTTTTTTTTTTTTTTTTTTTTAACATTAACAGTTTGGGCTATAACATCTCAAAATTCCCTTGGTAATAGGATATGGTTAACCTCAGAATTAATAATAGCCTGGATTAACTGTGCATTTTCAAACTGTAGAAGCCAACCCAAGTTTGTGGTCAGGGCTTCTATTTCTGCTTCCTTTAAAGGGTGTGACAAGAGTCAGAGCAGCTCTTGTTGTAATCCTTTAAATCAATGTGCACCTGTCCTCACTGAAAACGACACATGAAACACCAGACCCTCTGGATTCAAATATGGTGGAGAAGAAATGGCCAGGGTTTCCTTCTGGAATATCCTCCCTCTAGTATCTCACCTTCCAGAACTCATTTATCCTGTGTCCCCAACACTGGGAACAGAGTTGACTAGCAGGGTGTAATATTTTTTGTTGTTATTCTGCTGTTTATTTCTCAGACTATAAAATATCCAAGATTTAGGTAGCAAAGTCTACATATCAGGATCTTGTTTGGGTTTATTATTTCTAGAACAATGCCCAATCTTTTGTACCAAACAACACTGGAACAATATGCAATCTTCCCTCAGATTCACATATTTCCAATAAAATCCTATAACATGAATATGAGAAAGAGAAGTGTTATTTGAATATTACCACTATACTATAGGCAAACATAAACATTTTTGACTAAATCGCTTTATATATTTCTTTTTTAAAAAACAAAATTACTTTATTTATTATTATTTTAATTTGACCAGAGAGAGAGAGAGAAAGCAAGCCACCAGGCCTAGGACTTGAATCATGGTAAGCCATGTGGGAGTCCAACACCTTAACCACCACATCCCTGGCAGCCCCCTTTACAGATTTCAACTTAAATATGCAATATGCATGGAGGTCGCTTTAATTTTCATCTCTATGTCTTCCTCTGGGGTAGTGAGTCTTTCTCTCTCTGAGCAGCTAGGAGAGGGCCACCATCTTATTTTGAGTTTGGGGTTTCATTCTTAAGTCCATATCTTTTCCTCATCATCATGCAAGAGATTTCCTACTGTATAAATATTATGTAGGCTTTTCATAACTGCCTCTGGTGTGCCTACTCCTCACAGGACATGCAGGCCCTCCTCCATGTTTACTCGTGATCACTTTCTATTGCTGCCCTGCATATAGACTTCCAGGGCCTCTTTTCTATTGCTCATCTACTTAGTGGTGTTGACTTGAGGTTATCATAGAGCCTGTGCTGTCCATTTGTATGTCCCTGACCCCACTGGTGACATCTTTCTTCCTCTCGGATCACTTCTCATATATTGGTTACTCTATTTCCTTATAAGGTCCAGCTCTGCCAACAGGCTCAGTCCTGCTGGCTCAGCTATGAGTGGATCTATTGCCCTAATCCCAGTGTGATGGCTAATTTTATGTAACAACTTGACTGGGCTAAGTGATGCCCAGATAGCTAGTAAAATATTATTTTCAGCTCCTTCCACTTTAAGCATTCTTTGAAAAACCATACTGTACCCCATAAAGATGCACAAACTATACATCAACCAGAAATCACAATAAAAAAGAATAAATAAAAAATACTTGGGGTGGGGGCAGCAGGCGGCATGGTGGTTAAGGTGGTTACGACACTGGACTCTCATATCACCAACTGTGGTTTGAGTCCCAGACCTGGCGGCTTGCTTTCTCACTTTCTCTCTCTGTCTCTATTTCTCTCTGTGTCTCTGGCGAGTTTGTGTGCCCTGCGGCAAATTAAAAATACATATATTAGGTCATCAGGAAAGTCATGATGTGTTTTTCTATGTTTAAAATGTGTGTTTCTATATTTAAAATGGGTCATGACTTTCCCAACGACCCAATATATTTTTAAAACTCAGTATATGCGTTTTTTTCATATGGTATTTCTGGAAGAGATGAGCATTTCAATCAGTAGGCTGAGTAGAAAACATCCACAACGTGGGCAGCAGCATCCACTCTAACAAAGGCCTGAATGGAACTAAAAAGCAGAGGGGTAAATTTGCTTTCTTTTTCAGAGCTGAGACATTCATCTTCTGCCCTTCAACATCAGAACTCTTGGTTCTTGGCCCTCTGAACTCTAAGTCGTACGCCAGCAGCCCCCCAGTTCTTCAGGCCTTTGGACTCAGTCTTTATTACACTACTGACTTTCCTGGCAATGCAGCTTGCCACATCACAGGACTTCTCAACCTCAGTTTCCAATACACATAAGCCCATTGGCTTATCTCCTATTACATCTCTATCTATTCTCTGTATCTCTCTCTCCTATTGGTTCATTTCTCTGGAGAACACTGACTAGTACACTTGGTGTCTTGAATAGGAAGAGTTAACTCTCTCTAACTGAGCAACTTTTCCTTATCAAAATGTAGCCTATAGAACACTAAGGAATTGGAATGTAAATACATGTAATATAAAATGAAAAAGGATGCCTGCGTGATAGAATTTGATGTCTCTATAAGGAGGAACTTTGGGGACCTTTAACCACTCACTTACTTACCACATATTTAATGAGGACTCTAGAGGGAACCATTGATACACTTCCCAGATCCCTGCAGATCTCCACAGATCCCCTGGGTTTGGTACGTCCATGCCATAGCCTCTGTGTACTTTGCTGCTGGCCACTCACAGCCCTGCCTTTCCTCTGAGTTTCAGGTGGGGCTTCTGAAGCTTCCCCCATCCCCTGAGGAGGAGGGTTCAGATGTCTGGAAGTTTGCCACTCCTCGCACTGGCCTCTGCTACCATGTTGACTGGTGTGGTAGGAAGGGGCATTCAAAATACCACCTTCCTTGCCTAAAAAAGAAACAATTCCAGGAGTAATTTGTGCTCAGCGAGCTCACAGATCAGGGTGAGACAGGGACTTTCTCCCTATGTTGCATCTATTTATTTTAAGAACTGTTTGTTTAGTTTGATTTATTATTATTATTATCCTTTAATTTACTATAGGGCACATGCACTCATGAGAGAGAGAGAGAGAAAGCAAACCTCCAGGTCTGGGACTTGAACAACGGTTGGCCATGTGTGAGTTCAATGCCTTGACCATCATGCCACCTGCCAGCCCCTGTTATTGCATCTTTCCTTGGCTTCTTCCTCTTCTCTGTCCTGATGCCCGCTCTCTTAGCAGGTCCTCCTGGAAGCATTTTCTTTAAAAAATCAAACACACCCACGTTTGGGTTCAGGATCTGCTCCAAAGGAAGCCCCATCTAAGATAAGCATCTGCTATGTGCCAGGCACGTGATTATGTTCTGGTGGGAGAGACCATAACCCACAAATTAACTAACAAAATGAATACAGCTTACATGCCATTAGGCATCATGGGACTCTAGTGAAATATTGGGTCATTGGAAAAGCCATGATGTATTTTTTTCTGTTTTTCTATGCAAAAAAGCATCATGACTTTTCTTTTTTTTTTTTTTTTTTTTTTTGGAGAGGTTTTTTGCTATAGGGCGTGTGCGCTCGCCAGACAGACAGAGAGAGACAGAGATAGAAGGTGAGAAATCACCCCCCAGAGGGGATGGCCACGCCGCAATCCCTTCTCCTCCATTCTCCTCTCGGGATCTTGGGCACGCACGCACACGCGCCCAGCGTGAGTTTAAGCCACCGGGTCCAGGACTCGAACCACGGTTGACTACGTGGGAGTCCAGCGACATAGCCATTATGCTAACTGCTGGTCCCAGCATCATGACTTTTCTGATGACCCAATAGATGATGTCAGTCAGGGTCCTGGAAGGAAAGGGATGGCCTACTCAATTAGGATAATTTGGGAACAGTGGTATAGAAGGATCGTTAATGAAGATGTAAGAGCAGGATGTAGGGAACTCACATGGGTTAACAAGCTTTTCGGCACATACGGCCACATAATTGTCAAAAATTACTTGAATACAGAAAATCATTTTTAGCAACCAGGGAGCCCTGATGTTCTATGGGAACTCTATGATAGAGCACTGTTTGAAGATAATTCCCTAAGGAACACATCTTACCTACGGAGCTTTCCTGTTTCCAATATCCCCTCTCCCATGTCTCTAAGTAATTAAAGTCATAAGGCTTACTCCCATGTGACAAAACCAGCTTCACACTAAAATATGGCCACTCTTCTTTTTTTTTTTTCAAGAGAGATTTTTGCCATATGGTGTGTGCACTTGCCGGGGGGAGAGAGAGAGAGAGAGAGAGAGAGCGAGCGAGCAAGAAATCACCCCCCCAGAGGGTATGGCCACGCCGCAATCCCTTCCCCCCCATTATCCTCTCGCGATCATGGGCACGCACGCACACACGCCCAGCGTGAGTTTTAAGTTGCTGGGTCCGGAACTTGAAAGACAGTTTACTACGCGGGAGTCCAGTGGTGTAACCACTCCACCATCTGCTGGCCACTAAATATGACCACTCTTGATCTCACTGGTAATCTAAACCAAACTCATGGGAGCAGAAAGTAGAATGGTGATTTCCGGGGCGGGGTGGGGTGGAAAGGGGAAAGGTTGGCTGAGGGGCTCAGTGCTTCCCTGAGCCCGGAGGAAGACTTTCTGGCGCCCTGCACAGCATGGCGCCAAGTTGTACACTTGAAATGGCACAGAGAGGAAATCCTAAATGTTGTTGCCGTGAAAAAAGGCAATGATGTGAGGTGATGGATATGTGAATCGGCTTGATTGAATCATGTCACTAGATACATCTCTGTACAAAACAATGTACACTATAAATACATACGATTAAAAGAATAAATATAAATGCTTATCAGGAACATATATGAGCATTCTGTCTAGCTTTAGCTTCTGCTGCTTTTGTCCTAGATCATCTCTCTTGATCTCTGGTGGCCACAGCCCACTTCTCCCCGTGTTATTTGTACTCTTGATTATAGACGCACCTTGCATTTCTTTGCTATGGTCTTTGCTTCTATTTTGACTCTGGTTTGGGTTCTTCTGCATTTATACTCCTCTGGGCCATATCTGCTTCACTTCCTGTTTATCACTCCCTGCAGGACGGTTTTCCGTGGGGGTGGGGTGGGGTGGGAAGCCATCTTGTGCATCTTGCTCCCTCCTCCACCAGGGGGCAGTAATTTCCACCCAGCTAACAGAACTCAGGTGCTCCTGAGGAGGCAAAGATCAAATTCGGGCTGCTTCCAAAGCTCTCAGCTCATGGGATCTACTACTTACTGACAGTCAACTAAGACTTTTAACACCATTCTCTTAACTCTTTCCCCTCACTAGGTGCGGATTATACAGGCACTCCAGGACACGCAGGCAAATTTATAGAGAGGAGATTTTTGCAAATTTTGCAAAAAGAGAAGTTTGCCTATTCTGAAAAGAGAATAGTTCATGTGTTCCACGGCAGTCTAACTTTTTGCGTAAAGTATAATTCTAATGAGCTGTTACTTTGTGACTCCACAGCAGGTTAGAAAGAAGGGTGGGGTCAGAATTGGTGTAATAGATAAAGCAAAGTAGGGAGGGAAAAGGTGAAAATATTGAAAGAAATGAGAACGCAGAAAGCTTCTCACATGCAGACCAATTTTGTAGTGAAAAAAAAAAAAGAAAATTGGATTCAGATCTCAGCCGCTTCTCAGCACTTCACTGGGGCCAGCACTGATTTCTAAAAGGAAAAGTCTGTGACTCTGAGAAAATGGGTTTGGTCACTGTGACACAGGAGTGCGGCGGTGCAAGGTCGATCCAGCCCAGCACTCCCAGTGAGAAAGGAGTTCCTGTCCCACGTTCAGGAAGAATTAGAGATGCGGACCCAGAGACTAGGTATTGCAAAGCTCAGAGTTTACTGAAGAAGGAAGGGAAAACAGAGCTCCCAGGATGAAGGGAGGGGTCCCAGAGAAAGGGTTGCCAAGGAAGAACTGAGGCCAGGGCTTTTTGTTTTGGCTGGGAAGGGCTCTGTCCGCACTCGCTCTAGGTGGGGCTTATGCATGCATTCCCTGTGGTGGGGAGGGGCACATGCTGAGCGAGTCCAGTTTTTTCCCTAATTTTGGAGTGGGTACCAAGGTCAGGAGATTCTTCTCTAGAAGCCTTGAGCTGTAAAAGCCATTAGTTCATCCTCCTCCTGGAATGTGGTAGGGCCTGGAAAAAACCTTTGCTTTAGGTCTAAGTCAGGCTGCCAAGGGCAGTCACTGAGCCACCGCTGCAAGAGGGCTCACCAGAGCTGCTTTGACTCCACTTTAAAACAGCCATTTTGAGGGACCAGCAGTTGGTGTGATGGCTATGTCACTGGACTCCCACGTAGTCGACCACGGTTCGCGTCCCGGACCCGGCGGCTTAAAACTCACGCCGGGCGCGTGTGCGTGCGTGTCCAGGGTCCTCAGAGGAGAATGGAGGAGAAGGGATTGCGGCGTGGCCATCCCCCCTGGGGGCTGATTTCTCGCTTCCTGTCTCTATGTCTCTCTCTGTCTGGCGAGCGCAGGAGCCCTATAGCAAAAACAAAACAAAACAAAAACAAACAAACAAAAAAAACTTAGCCATTTCGAGATTCCATTTTGGGCGTAGACCCTAACCATATTTTTAGGGTCCCTGTCTCCCACATCATTTTTAAGCTGCTAAAGAAGGCAGCAAAGACCGTAATGCACCTTCCTTGTGGTCAGACATTTGCTGATCACAGGGAGAGGGGTGCTGTGCTCTCTCCTTCCTCCTTCCCAGTAACCACGCAAGGTGGAGGTATGATTGTCCTCATTTTATAGACCAGCTTTTGAGCAGCTGAGTCAGGTGCCTGTCTGCTTCCTGCTGGCATGCGACAGAATCAGCACTGGACCTAGGCATGACTTTGATCACTGTCTACAAAGCCTAACACACGTTTTACTGGTTCAGGAATTACACCTTCTGCTTTCTGGATCTGTCCCTTCATCACTGGCCATGTCTGCAGCAAAATGAAGCAACACCATGCTTCTTTAACTGGCTAATTGAGAAGACATGGTAGTGTAACCTGAGAAATAGAATGAGAGGAGGTATTTAATCAAAAAATATACAATTTGATCATCCTAAAAAAATAAATGGAAACTGATTTGATTATCCTTTTAAGAAGTATTTGAGGGAGAAAAAAAGTGCTCTGCCCTGAGTTACAGAAGTAACTCAGTGTTTACCAGCTCCCCAAGCAGGCCTAGTTTCTCTGTGCCAGGAGTCTCGGCAGCCTCAATCCTCCCTCTCGGAAATGCAGACGCCTCCTCCGGCCTTCCACAAGAGGGCGCTAGGGCTCCCAGGACAGGACCCAACCGGCCGTCCAGAGACTGGATGGAACACGACCTGACCACTGGAGGGAAGCAGAGAGGTCCTTGTACTTCATTCCGTGAGATTCAAATTCGTGGGTTTTTTCTTTTTATGTTAAACTCACTTTAAGAGAGTTTTGGTCTAGGAGGCTTTCTTTCTAGTGTGTAGATGGCGCCAGTAAGCATTGTGCCCTGTAAGCCCCAGCATTTCTCTCTCATCAGGACTGGTCTGATAATACCGCGTAATTCTGTGGGGGCTCTACGTAAGCTCATGGCAGAATTATGAACGATATTTCTTTTATTCTTTTCCTCCTTTTTACTTACTTGTGTTTTTACATTGTCCTCGGAGAGTTAGTATTCTCTTCCGCTCATTCGATTCCTAACATTCTGCGGTCTGTTAAATTCGTTAACGTTTGCCATGCTTCAAGAATGCATGTCTATTACCAACAAGTGCAAAACATCTAGCTCTTGTCATTGCTTTTGGAGGGAGCTGGAGTTAAAGAGAGCAGGAGGGGTCAAGTGTGGTTGGAAATAGCCCAGGCTCTTCCCGAGTCTCTCTGGTGTGATGGCAATGTACCTCTAACAGCATCACCTAGAGTTCTGGAAAACTGCGGTGTGCCTCCACCGGTGTGGGTCTCCAAAGGAGCTCTGTAGTTATTGACAAGAGCATTTGACCGTAATGATTACTTTGGGTTCTTTTTTTTTTTTTTTTTTTTTTTTTTTTTTTTTTTTTTTTTTTTTTTTTTTTTTTGAGAGGTTTTTGCTATAGGGCGCAAGCGCTGGCGAGAAAGACAGAGAGAGAGAGAGACAGAAAGCAAGAAGTCACCCCCCAGGGGGGATGGCCACGCCGCAATCCCTTCTCCTCCATTCTCCTCTCAGGATCTTGGGCAGCAATCCCTTCTCCTCCATTCTCCTCTCAGGATCTTGGGCACACACACATATGCGCCTGACGTGCGCTTAAGCCACCGGGTCTGGGACTCGAACCATGATCTATTACATGGGAGTCCAGCAACATAGCCGTTGCGCTAACTGCTGGTCCCGGGGTTCATTTTTCAGATACCTTCTCTTATACTGGGGCTGAGGACAGATCCCTTGAATGGATACACTTGTGGTTTTTATGCAAACAGTAGTGGAGGACTGGAGAAGGTTCAAGATGATCTTCTACCCAAAATCATAGCAACATTTTAAATGATGCTGAGGAGTATATTATTTTTATTATATTTATCTTTAATTACCAGAGGGCACGTGCACTCACTAGAGAGAGAGACAGAAAGAGAGAGGGAGAAAGTGCCTACCTCTCTCCCCCAAATGCTGTGTGATCACACTGCAATTTCTTCATTTCGTCAGGATTTGGGGTACACATGCATTTGGCATGTTTTTCAGGCTACCAGGGCTGAGATTCAAGCAGTGGCGGGTTGTGTGAGATTTGGCTCCCTTAACAACTAGGCCATGGAGCCAACCCAGGAAGAGTATTTATTGATGTAAAGGGAGAGTAGCAGTATATTTTTACTTTTTTTAAAAAATTGCTGTTAGGTTGTCAGTAAAGTCATGACATATTTTTCTATGCAAAATGACCAATATTCTGTTTAAATAATAAGTAATAATATGAACTCATTTATGGCATAAATATTTTAATATATATACTGGGGGGAAAAGTCTGAAAACTAGAACTCAAACTGATTATGTCTGGATGGTAGAATTATGAATAATATTTCTTTTATTCTTTTCCTCCTTTTTACTTACTTGTGTTTTTACATTGTCCTACCCTACCATGGATCACACATGTAATTTTTGAAAAGTTTACCAAAATATGCACTTTTTATGTTTTGCATTTCAAGGGTTTGTTTAGATAGAGGATGTTTTATTTTTTTAAATATTTATTTATTCATTCATTCCTTCATTTTAATTTGCCAAGAGAGAGAGAGAGAGAAAGAGAGGAAAGTGAGAAAGCAAGCCACCAGGTCTAGGACTTGAACCGTGGTCGGCCATGTGGGAGTGTCCAGCACCTTAACCACCATGCCACCTGCTGGTCCTGAGGATGTTTTAAAACAGGATGTTCTCATAATGATTCACTCTCCACCCGATTACCCTAGATCCGCCCGCCTGTCTGAAGGAAGAAAGGCCCGGTGGAATCATGGCTTTAGCCCCTGCCGTCCTCTCCCCTGCTTTCAGGATGCAATGCCTATCTTCCACTCGTCTTCACCCTCCCAACCCCACTCCAACTGTCTAATCTTTCCATTCTTAACCCGACGAGACCTGTTCCTCTTTATCATCTCCCGTGAGGGCAGGGCCCCAGGCTCTTGCTCAGTGTGCCATCACTGCCCCACCTGCTCACCTTTCCTGGGTTGACCCGACAATATCTCCATCCTCCAAGGCCCGTTTCAAATACTCTTCACTCCGAGCGTTTCCGGAAGCTCCACAGGAGTGAGCTCATCCGTGTTTTGCGAAGGAATAATGGAGCCATGGTGCTGCTCCTGGTCCCGTCTTTCCCAGGAGGCCACTTATGTCCATCTCATGTGCAAGGACCACTCTGCCACCAACCAGCAGCCCGTCCCCACGGTGCAGCAGGTGTGTATGCGGTCAGTGACATCATTAGGCCAAAAATACTTCCAACTGACAAACACGTCTTCATACTAACCTGTTCCATTATAATTCTGAGATTATTATGAGGGAGACTTCTGAAAGCTTTCCTGGGCACTCTATTCCCTTCAGAGTTATAGACAAGGTTTGAGCTGCCGGGGTGGGAGACAGGAAAGGGCAGGAAGTGTTATAGCATGGGAGACTCAGACATCAGTGATTGACTCCAACGGATTCAGGGGCGTCGGCTCCGCATGGGAAAGGCTGGGGGACACCTTACCTGATCTGTTTCCCTTCTATTTTCTTCTTTTACATATATTCACGAGTAATACACGGTTTAAAACAAATGTGTCTAACCAAGGATAGAGTGTCAAATTATACGTGAGGAGAAAACATTTTGTCAGAGTTTGAAACTCAGCATATTTTTCTATCTCATTGGTCCACGACAGAATGTTCTATCTTGTAACCTTTAGGTAAAGCGTGTCAGATTGTACACCTGAACTTCTGCAAACCGTGCCTGTTGGCTCAGAATTAGACTTGAGATTTTTCGGTTTGATAAATCTAGACTTGGTTCATTCACCTTAACTACCGTATAAAATTTCACTGTATACATGTAACACGTGTGATGTACCCATTTTAACCATTCTCCTACCAATGGGCATTTTGGTTGCTTCCGATTTTTTTATTTCAAAGGATGAAGTTATGAGCATCTGTACATACCTCCTTGTGATAGAATTTCTGAACCATGGGACATGCACATCTTCAACCTCTAGACATTTCCAGATTGTTCTCCAAAGTGTCTGCCTACTGTCCACCTTGCACTGTGTATGAGACCCCCACCCCCTGCAGCAGCCTCTTCACTGGACTCACAGCCTCCACTCTGATTCCTTCCCTCTCTCTTCCCTATGGCCCAAGTGACCTCTATGACACCCAGCAGATCAAGTCACAACTCGGCTTAACACCCTTCAGTGTGGGGGCAGCAGACAGCATGGTGGTTAAGGCGATGGATCCCGCATTGCTGACTCTGTGGTTCAAGTCCTGGACCCAGTGATTTGAAATTTAATAGCCTGGGCATGTGTGCATGTGTGCCCAAAATCCCAGGAGGAGAGTGGAGGAGAAGGGATCATCGTGTGGCCATACCCCCAGGGGCCGATTTTTCACTTTTCCTCTCTCTCTGGTGAACGTATACACCCTATGGCAAAAATGTAAAACAACAACAACAACAGAAACCCTTCAGGGGATGCGTGTTGTGCTAACACAGGTGTGGCTCGCTGCAGCTGGGCTTACCTGGCCCTTGCTCTAGCCAGCCCTGCATCCTGCTGTCCTTCTCCTCTGCCCCCAGGTTACAATACAACACTTTAAGTCAGTTTAGTTCCTTGAGGATGAGACATTCCCCTTCTCTTACAGCAACCTCTGTCCTTCCATTTCCCCTCTGTGGAATACTTTTTCCACTAAAACACTCCTGCCTCACCCAATCCCCAAATCCCCTCGCTCCATTCAGCATCGCATCTTAAGGGAACCACCTCTTCCCTGGGAGCCTTCTCTGGTGCCCGCTGCTCCCACCACCACCGCTGGAGCGCTCTCTGGATAGTTTGTGGTGTATTTGACAGTCACGTCCCCTCATAGCATCCTCACGGGCTACCGAATTCCGCTCTGCTTGCTTTGATCTCTCACTAGTCTTCAGTTTCCTGCCTTGTTCACTGCAGTGTTCCCATCCAACATCTAGCTTATGCGGCCCTCAACACAGTGTCTGCTAGTGCACCGGTCAGGTCAGTTCTTGGACCCGGATCATTTGACTACTAAGTCCTTGCATGCTCTTTCTTCCTTTCTTCTTTCTCTTTCTTATTAAGTTTGCCAGAGGACAAGTGTACTCCCAGGAGAGAAAGTATCTCCCCCTGGGGGTGGTCACATTTCAATTCCTTCTCCTCCACTTCCCCCTCCTTTTGGGATTTTGGGCACACTCTCACATGCACCCAGTGTGACTTTGAGACTCGAACTGTGCAGTTGGTCATGTGGGATCTAGCCACTTTAGCCACCATGCCACCCCACCGGCTGTTCCTCCACTATCTCCATTTTTAAGTTATTAATTTTTTTCCATGAGAGAGAGGGAGAGAGACAGAGACGGGCACCTCCACCAATGCCCTTCATACCTTGGCCCTTACCCATCCTAGCCCGCCCGGATCACAGTCGTGCAAGCACATGCACCTGAGGCCTTGGGACGTGGGCCCAGGACTTTTTTATGTAGGTCCAGTTGTGTTTACCACTGTGCTACTACCTCGCCCCCTGTCCTGGTCTACTGCAGTTTCCCACATCATCCAAAATAACTCCTTTTTCTAATCTATACATTACTTGCAGAGGGCCAGATGAGTTATACAAGCCACCGTGAGGGGTACATGCCAGACATGAAACTTGAAATGAGGGCATTAGGTTATAGAATTTGCTGGGCCAGGCAGTGGCATGGTGGTAATGCAACCGGACACACTGGGAAAGGGTCTGGGTTCACGCCCCAGGGCCTCCCTCAGCACACCAGGCATGTGTGTGTGCGTGCCTGTGCCCCAGACCGAATATGACCAGAAGCAGATCGTGGTATCAAAACCCTGTTGGGTTTTCTTTTCTCTCCGCTTTTGTTCCTCACTCTGTCACATGAAGAAATAAACTTTTAAAATGATAGAAATTGCTTCCACCTTACTATAACTTCAAGGCTTTTCAGGGGGCGCTTGGGTTGGGGCACACCATATTTACAGTGTAAACTCTGTATTGTGTGATGAGGTGGGGGAAGGAGTAGCTGGGACCATCCTGTTTGCTGCCCCCTGGCGGCCAGCTAGGGTGATGGGTGTCACATCTGGAAATGTTTGGGAAGCAATTAGCCATCCCATAAATAGGTTGAAACAAAATGGAAAAGGTTAAAGTTAACATTGGGAGATTAAAAATAGTTTGGGTTCATTTGATAAAGACTGCACTGCCGTTTTTAATATACTGTATATATATTTAAAGACAAGAAATGAAATTGCCAGCTCTTGACAGCCCTCTCCTAAATCAAGAGAAGGGCAAAATTATTTTGTATTCAGAATGTCTGTTTTTGAGCTAGGTAACACAATTCTGAATTTAGAAACCCAACACCTTCCTTCTGAGGTAAACAACATAGACGGACATGCCCTGGTCAGCGGTTCTTCTCCCGTATCACAGGGGCTGATGAGAACACGGACGGCTGGGCCCACCCGTTTCTTATCCATTAGGTCTGGGCGAGGCAGGAAGTTTGCATTTCCACGAAGTCCTAGAACTGTAAGAAACAATAAAGTACTGATACATGTCACACATAGATGAATCTCCAACCTTGTGCCAAGTGATAGAAAACCAACACGAAAGGTCATATGCTGTTTGATTCCATCGACACAACATATCCACAATAACCAAATCCATAAGACAGAAAACGGATTGGTGGTTGCCAGGGGCTGGGATGGGAGGTACGATGGGGAGAGACTGCCGATGGGTATAGACTTCTTTTCAGATTGAAGAAAATTTTCAGAACTGGATAGAGGTGATGGTTGCACACTGAGAATGTATTATATGCTAGTGGAGTGGGTTTTGTGTGTGTGTATGTGTGTGTGTGTGTGTGTGTGTGTGTGTGTGTGTTTACTATAAGGTGTGTGCAGTTGCTAGAGAGAGAAAAAAAAAGATAACACCCCCCGCCAGGGCGAGGGGTGGCCACACCAGGGTCCCTTCGCCTCCTTTCTTTTCTCAGGTTTTTGGGCATGCACATACATGTGCCTGGCGAGATTTTCAAGCTGTTGGGTAATTGTCTACGTATGATTCATTGGCTTTAACTGCCACACCACCTGCTGGCCCAAAGCGTTCACTTTTAAGTGGTTAATTTTATGTTATGTGAATTTTATCTCAGCTCAAAACAAAACAAAACAAAAAAATTGAGGTGATACGGATGTGCCCCGGAGACTACACTTGGGGAACAACTGATGTAAGTTACCAGCATGAACGAGAGAGGAGGCTGAAGGAAGGTGACCTCGCAAAGTGACAAAATGGATGGATGGGACCTTTCGTATGTCATGCCCTAAGCAGGGCTAAGCTGAGAATGTGGGAAGTCTGAAACAGGTTTTTTCATTAGAAATTTTCGGCTTTAGTTTGGGTTAAGACCAGCAGCTGACAACCGTTTCCACATTCCAAATAGGAATCAGCTACGCAAGCAAAGAAGATGGCAGGAAGTGTGTTTCAGCCTCAGCTGCCTTCTCCCCTGCAGCTGACGGAGTTTTTTTTTGTTTTGTTTTTTTTTTTTTTTTTTTTTTTTTTTAGTGGTTTTTGCTATAGGGCACGTGTGCTTGCCAGAAAGAGAGACAGAAAGCGAGAAATCACACCCCCCCCCCCCCCCCCGGGGGGGATGGCCACGCCGCAATCCCTTCTCCTCCATTCTCCTCTCGGGATCTTGGGCAGGCACGCACACGCGCCCTACATGAGTTTAAGCCACCGGTTCCGGGACTCAGACTGTGGTCGACTACATGGGAGTCCAGCGACATAGCCATTACGTTAACTGCTGGTCCTAGCTGACAGTTTTATGGGGTAAGAGAAAGTTGGGAGCAGAGAGAAAATTTTGTTGGCCGTAGTCGTCACTATCCTGTGAGACTGACCTCATGCGCTGGGAAAACGGTAAGAATTCTCTTTTTCGCTTCACATCTACCCTGTCTGTAGGCCTGTTATAGTCTTAGGGCCGTTAATCTTGTTAAAGAACTTGGGCAAGGAGATCGTTTCATCCCCACTGTAACAGGCAGAAAACAGATTGTTCCTGCAGCCGGAACAAGTAGCTTTTGCTCTCAGTTTTCCCTCTAACTTTAGGGCTGTCAGAAAAGTCATGATGCATTTTTACATAGAACAAATACATCGTGACTTCCCCGATGACCCCATATTTTAATGCCTTCACCAGTGGCCTACCTTCTCTAAGCCTCAGTTTCGTCAACTGGAAAATAGGAATAATTCTTTCCTAGGGTTTTTGTAAAAACTAAACAAGGTGACCTTCAAGAACACTACCATGTGCTTTTATGTGTCATGGTTGTTATTTTCCGTGATTAGAATGTTGCCCTTCTTGCCCCAAAGGTCCCAGTGTCTGAAATGCTGTAGGTGATGTTCCTCTTCACGGAGAGGTGTGTTCCCTATCGTTTTTCTATAGCTACTAATGGGAGACGGCATTAGCATGTGCCACAGTGTAATGTGGATTTGTGTCTGACTGGAGGAAAATCAATTCTGTTTTAGAAGACGAGAAAAACAAAGGAGAGGAATGGATAAGTAGGTGGGTACCTGGGAGCGTGTTGGTGTCCAGAGCATGTAAATATTGACCATAGATGTGAGAATGGAAGGACCAAGAGGCACCTAATATTCTTGATCCGATCCGTACTCAGGAGGCCTCCGATTGACCCCATTGATGATGACTGGCCTGGCACTCTCTGTTGAATGCGCAAGAGACACAGACGACACAGCTCGTCGGGCTAAGGGTGAGCTGCAGCGCTAGCCGGGCCTCCATGGTTCAGCAGTGGAGCAAACGTGTGTGTTGCCTCTCCAGACTCATTTCACGTGCCTGTTTCCTTGCTCAGACATCCATCCTGGTCCATGTCTCTACACCATGAGGAGTGGTAGAGAGGCTGCTGCACAGAGAGAGAGAGAGAGAGAGAGAGAGAGAGAGAGAGAGAGAGAGAGAGAGAGAGAGGCAACATCGCCAACCCAGGGTGCAGCCCATGGGGTCCTTCTACCTTCCATCCCTTGGGCCCTTATTCTAAGTGTGCTGGCCTCCCCACACACCTCGCTCTTTCTCGCCATGTGTTTTAAATAGAGTCAATGAACCATTTAATTCTAGTATCTTCGGTTGTTCTGGGAGCCTGCCCATGTCATGACCTTGAGAGCTCTTGCCTGGTAGAGTCCTAGGAGGCCACCACTGCCATCAGGGGGATTTCTCACACGTACCCACAACGGCCAGTCCCTGCACCTGAAACACCCCTTGTTGGGTACACACCATTTCCTCTCAAAACTATGATTAAATGTCAGCTGCTGTGCAAAGTCTTCCGCAATTCTGTCCCAGTTGTCACTCTGCCCTTAAATGTATGTCTCTCAACACAGTCTCCATTGTAAGACTGAGCACATTGGATCGTACAGTGCATTTCTCATGTTTCCTTCCTTTTCTAAGCTATAATCCAGTTATGGGCAGGAACCAAGGGTAGCTTTTGAGTATAGCAGAGACTCCAGAAGGATCTGCAAAGAGGAAACTTGGGTGACGACTGATGCTAATCAGACCTCCTGCTACAGAGGTCGTGAAAACATTCAGAGCCATACTTTTTCAATCTACCTCTAAAAGTTGAGTTAGGAATTATATACATATATATATATATATATTTATATATGTTTATATAAACATATATAAACATATATATTATTATATATTATATAAATATAATATATTATATAAACATATATAATATATATAATGTATATATTATATATATTAAATATATATAATGTCTAGGAATTATATGCTATATATAATATATATTATACATATACAATGTCTATGTTGCTGGACTCCCATGTAGTTGACCACGGTTCAAGTCCTAGATCCAGTGGGTTTATACTCACACCGGGTGCGTGTGTAAGCATGCAGTGGAGGAGAAGGGCTTGTGGCATGGCCCTTCCTCCTGGGGGCAGGGCGATTCCTCACTTTCTGTCTCTCTGTGTGTCTCAGGCAAGCTCATGCACCCAACAGCAAAAATCTCTCTTTAAAATGTGTGTGTGTGTGTGTGTGTTTTATTTTTTGAAAGTTTGCATGACAACAAAACACCATCAGCAAAGTCAGTAACAATTGGTAGACAGATAAACTTTGAAAATTATGTCCCAAAAGGTTAATGTTGCTAACATGAAGAACTTCTAGAAGTAGAGAAAAGCTAATAATCATATACAAAAGTAGACAGAAATAATGAATACACAAGTCAGATAAGAATGGCAAGTGGTTTATAAACATTACAAGATTTTCAGCCTTATTCCAAATAAACCTTACTCAAAATGCACATTAAACATTTTGGGGTCTAGCCTGGTGGTGCAGTTGCTACCAGCTGAACTGTAGTGCTAGAAGCCACATGGCTGGTGGTGGGATGCACCCCCAGTTTAGCCTGCAAACTCGCTGAGCACCTGCATGCTCACCCAAGGTCCCGACAGGCTGGAGGGCTGGGAAAAGGGATTGGGGCATGGTGGACCCCTGTCAGGGTGCTTCTCTCTCTGTTTCTCTCTCAGCACACATGCATGCTTTCTATTACCAATAAAATACTTTTAAAAATTAAGAAGGAACTCTTTGGGATACTATTTTTCACTACCAGACTTGCAAAAATCCAGAACCTACACGAGTGGCACCTCCCACCCCCACCACCTTGGATGCAGGCTGAATTTACATTACTGGCCTTCCTGGTTCTCCAGCGTGCAGATGGCAGGACCCCTCAGCTTCCATGGTTACGCGAGCCAAATCCTATTATAATACATATACACACTCTTGGTGCTGTTTGTCTGGAGAATCCTGACTAATATCCCATTCAATGATGAATAGTAATTATCCCTTCAAGCATTAATATTATTATCTATTGGGGGCTGTCTTCTCAAAAATTCAGGAGGAATCTTATGAGACATTAGATAGGAGAGATACGTATCTTGATGAATACGAATGAGTGGTGAGGACTAATGCATGGTGTAGACACGCAGGTGTGCCAGGGAGGCTGCAAAGCGGGCAGTCTGAGTTGGCCAGAGGACACTCTCTTATCATGAGTTACTTGATAGGGCAGGGATAGCTACTGATGTATGATCACGTGATCTGAAGGGGAAAGCAGGTGGCAAGGAAGCGGACCCAATGCTTACTGTAATTTGACTAGTGAGCAGTTTGGTCTGGTCCTTGCATCTGTACATCAACGTACACTAGAGTCACCTGGGGAGCCTCCCAGACCTATGTCCTGGGGCCAGCAGGTGGCATGATGGTTAAGGGCCCAGCGGGTAGAAGGATCCCACCGGCTGCACCCTGGGTTGACAATGCTGCTGTCCTCTCTCTCTCTCTCTCTGTCTCTCTCTCTGTTGCATCGGCCTCTCCACTGCTCCTCATGGTGTAGAGACACGGACCAAGGTGGACGTCTGAGCAAAGGAAATAGGCATGTGAGATGAGTCTGGAGCAGGCAGCATGCGTGTTTGTTCTGTTGCAGAAACAAGAAGTCCCAGCCTAAAGCTGCAGTTCATCCCTCAGCAGCTTGAAAATCACACTGGACCCGTGTGCGTGCATGCCCCAAATCCCAGAATCGTTCAGAGTTGAGAACCAGCAGCCCACACATACCACAGTACGTGGCCCTGGGAACTAATTTTTGAAATTCTAATCATTTGAATTCAGTGTAACACGGCTGAAGCACATAAAGTGTTAAAAGTCAATTATAGATATGCTTTAAACATTTTTTTTTCTTTTCAGTTTTGCCATAAGGCATGTACACTTGCAGAAGAGAGACAGAGACAGTGAGAGGTAAAGTGAGAAATCACCCCTCCCCCCCAGGAGGGATGGCTATCCCTTCTCCTTCTTTATCTCAGAATTTGGGGCCTGCACTTACTTATGCTCAGCATGTGCTTCAGACTGCCGGGTCCAGGACTCAAACCACACAGTGGCCATGTGGTGTCCAGCCCCCTTAACCTCCACACCACCTGCTGGCCCAAGACATGCCTTTTTTTTTTTTTTTTTTTTTGGAGAGATTTTTGCTATAGGGTGTGTGTGCTAGCCGGAGAGACAAAGAGACAGATGTAAGAACTCATCCTCTGGCAGGAGTATGCTACAATCTCCTCTCCTCCACTATCCTCTTGGGATTTGGGGTATGCACACACACACACACACACACACACACACCTGGCGTGAGTTTCACATCACTTGGTCTAGGACTTCAAACCCGGTCAACTACGTGGGAGTCCATGGATGTAACCATTATGCCATTTGCTGGTCCTAGATGCTTTACTTTAAGGAAACTCATTTTGGAAAATAAGTTTACACTTGCAGGAATAATGTTTCAATAATGATTCTTTTAATAGCAATTGATAGGTCACGATGAGAAAGAGAAGTGAGACTGTACATGAAGTGGCACAAGCGTGCTGCTGGAGCAGTGCTAGAATAATAACTGGGAATGAACATGGCGTCTCTTTTTCTTTTCTTTTTTTTTTTTTTTTTTTTTTTTTTTTTTTTTTTTTTGAGAGGTTTTTGCTATAGTGTGCGCATGCTCACCAGATAGAGAGCGACAGAGAGACAGAAAATGAGAAATCACTCCCGGGGGGATGGCCATGACACAATCCCTTCTCCTCCATTCTTCTCTTGGGATCTTGGGCACACATGCACATGCGCCCGGCATGAGTTTAAGTCACGGGGGTTCAGGACTTGAACCATGGTCAACTACATGGGAGTCCAGAGACATAGCCATTACACCAACTGCTGGTCCTAATGTGGTGTCTATCTAAAGGGAAGTGGCTGCATAAATTAGTGTGTCAGTAAAAAAAATAGTAGGAGCTCATTTAAAAATAATGTTCTAGAGGGCCAGCAGGTGACATGGTGGTTAAGGCGCTGGACCCTCACATTGCTGATCATGGTTTGAGTCCCAGCCCTGGCAGCTTGCAATTTATGTTGGCACATGTGCATGTGTGCCCAAAAGCCCAGGAGGAGAATGGAGTAGCAAGAATTGTGGTGTGGCTATCCTCCTGGGGGGTATGACTTCTCTCCTTCCCTCTCACTGTCTCCCTTCTCTCTATCTCTCTCCGGTGAGTGCATGTGCCCCATGGCAAAACTTAAAATAATAATAATGTTGTAGAAGAATATCTAATGACAAGACAAATTCTGGTGACTGGGATACTTTGGGCTGCAAATAACAGATTTTAAATAGTAGAAACAGTAATGCTATTTATCTTTTAAGATACTCAGTTTGGGGATGGTTGCAAGGCTGGTTAATTTAGAAGTTTAACAAAGGGGCAATAGTCTTAGTGTTGACATTCTTTCTTTTACCAGTTTATCCACTCCAGCTGGGCCCCTCAGGCCTCAGCCAAGTTTGCAAATTGACTTCCAGTGTTTCAGATATGTCCAGACAATATCCCCTAGACATGAAAAGTTTCCTTTAGCGAGTCAATCTCCTTTAAGATCAAAGAACATTTTCCTAGAGGTTCCCTACAGATTTTCCTCATGTCTGTTTGGCCAAAATAATATCACCTGCTTATTCCCAAGCCAGTCACCGATAAAATGAGTGGAACTATCGAGAGTGGCCTAGGTCAGGTTCCATTCCCCAGGCAGAGAAGGCCCAGCCTCCCCTCAGGCTCATGGCTGTCCTACAAGCAAACAAAAATCAGGTTTAGTTGGCAGAGCAGAAGGCAGAAAAATGCTGTTAGCTAGTTAAGGAATACAAACAGCCAGCAAGTCACACACACACACACACACACACACACCCCTCTAGGGAAAAAAAAATAAAGGCTGCACATTTTTAAAAGTATCTCCAGTTGGGATTACAGGAAACATTCATTTTTCTTATTTCTGCTTTTTGTTTTTCTTCTATGCCTTCTGAAATAAATATGTAATACATTTGAGCTCCACCAAATGTGATAACCCAGCGCCCCAAATATCTATACGATGTTATTTCTAAAATTAAAAACTGAGCCAGCCTGTGGCCTGGCGGTTACAAGAGCTTGATCCCACATGGCCAACTATGAAACATGAGAAACATGCCAGGCCCACGCGTGTGTGTGCCCCAAGTCCCCAAAGGAGGGAGAAATGGAAGAGAAGGGACCGTGAAGTGGTCATGCCCCATTTGGGGGTAGGGTGCTTTCTTGCTTTCCCTCTCTCTCCAGCAAGTATACATGCTCTCTAGCAAATTAAATAAACCGATTAATAAATAGATAAATAAAACATTTGCAGTGGCACAGTGGTAATGCAAAGCTGCCCCACATGGTAAGTCCTGGGTTTGGGTCCCCAAATCCCCCTGTACATGCCAGGTGTGCAGTTTCTCTATGATCCGGGCTAAGTTTGGGAGGACAATGACACGAAGACCCTCTTGGTGGTGTCTGCTTGTCTCTTGTTTCTCTCTCTTAGGAAAAAGAATAAAAATAAACTTAAATAAAACAAAAAGTAGTCAAAAAGTAAATAGTAAAGAGCAATTGTATAAGATGAAACCCAGCGGATTTTGCTGAGGTTGGATTGTCTGATGTAGCCTCCAAGGGTGCAGGGCCACTTGCACCTGCATGAGTCGTGGGATCCAGAGGGACCCCAGAGATCTCAGCAACTTTGCCTGATGGGCCATCCCTGCTGCTTGGTAGTCTGTGCCCCATCAGTTCTCTCCCAAAACCAGAGGGCTAGATGGCATGAACCGAATTCTGAATCGGTTCCCAGTACCAAAGACACCGCCTACCTGAGTAGGGAACAGGGTTACACTGAGACTTTCAGCCCCACCACAAGAATGTAGAGAGACAGGATGAAAATGGAAGGCACAGACAAGATGACGACTGAAGAGCAGTGAGGCCACTCTCTGGCCCCAGGCTGCATACCCCGTAACTCGGCCCTTGAACCCATTTTGTGGCCAAGACCAAGTGGAATTCTATCCTAGTGTATCCTAAGCGTCACCTATTGTCATTTCTCAGACTATTGCTGGAATTCAAAGGGATGAGGGAGACCAAGAAGGTGGCAACATATTTCTATTGCCTAAGCAGGGACAGTCCATGTTCAATCTCCCAATCTCTGGGCTTTCCTCAAACCCCATCAAACTTGGCCCTTTGCATCAGATGCTAGTCTCCAACTGCAGCCTCGTTTTGGAAGCACAGAGCAGGAAGTACCCTCAGGGAGAGGAGAGGCAGCCCAGGTAGAAATGACTTTAGCTTTAGTGTAACAGACCTCAGTTCTGATCTGCTCCATCAACTCCTAGTCAGACAAACGCAAACTACCTGTGGCTGTTTTTTTTCACCTGTGCAATGGGAATAAGGCTAAGGTATTTAAGGAGCTAGCTTATGCGAAGAGTGCTAAGCCTCAGGTTTCTCATCACTGAATGAAGATTCTCTAAGAGTTGTCATTACTTGCAGATGCGTCTCTGATAGCCGCCCAGGAAATGTCTCCCTTTTTTTCCACCTTAGATTCTGAGTACAGAAATTAATCAAGAGCTCCGAGGCCAGGAGTCTGTGGCTGTCAGATTCGCTTTTCCAAGTTGAGATTTTAATGGAGGTAGATCACTAGGGCTTGCTCTGGCCAGAAAAATAAATGGTTCTTGGAAAATTATACCCAGCTAACTTCACCTGCTCACAGCCAGACCGCCTGGTGCTGGGGGTGTGGGCATTGACTTTAGAGAACAAATTGTGCCTGAGAGGCCCAAGAGAGAAACTACGGTTAAATCACCAGAATCCCACATCCACCTACAAGGCTGTGCAGAGGTGGAAGCAAAGGGGACTGAGGGAAGGAAGAAAAGCAGCAGGAGGGACTGGGATGAATCCTGTCTCAGAGTAGCCAGGCTTTCTCCTTTTTTTTTTTTTTTTTGAGAGGTTTTTGCTATAGGGCATGTGCGCTCTCCAGTCAGAGAGAGACAGAGAGACAGAGAGACAGAAAGTGAGAAATCACCCCCCAGGGGGTATGGCCACGCTGTAATCCCTTCTCCTCCATTCTCTTCTCGGGATCTTGGGCACGCACGCACATGCGCCCGGTGTGAGTTTAAGCCACCGGGTGCGGTTCGCGGTGACTACATGGGAGTCCAGTGACATAGCCATTACACTAACTGCTGGTCCCCGATTTCTCCTTTTTATGGAAATGCTCTTTGCTGCTCTTTGTTTGAGCAGCCAGGGAAACAGCTTCTGGAGCTTAAGGTGAGGTGAAGAATCCATTCTCTCCAATGAAAATTTCTGAAGCACCAAAGTGTTCCATTACTTTCACATCAGACCCCTTGTGCCTATAATGGGCACACGGGGCTCTTCTGTGGGAAGATTGGTTTCTGGTAACTTTTCTGGATCTTGAATTCTGGTCTAATAGCCACTGCACTGTCTGCAGTGAAAATAGGTGGCATGTGAAAATGAGAACACTCAAGGTCGTATTTATTCATTATCCACATTGCCTAGAACGAAATGTGGATCTCTCACAAAGCTTGCCTGGTTATTGAAAATGACAAAATGTGGCTGATATATCTGACTCCCTTTTTTTTGTAGTCTAAAATACTTTGTTTTAGTATTTCATCTATGAAAAAGAATGTGCTTGTAAGAATAAGTGGTATTTTGGGAAGTATTTGATAAGATCGCATCTTGGTATTAGTGCAATAGTACAAAAAGTATATTAGGTAACGGTGCAATAGCCAGTGTGTTCAAACCTTTTGCTTGCAGACAGGGAAACTGAGACCCAAAGAGATGAAAGGGCTTACCCAGGATCACAGAACTTGCCATTGGCTGACCCAAGATGGAAATAGAGGGCTTCGTGTGAATACTTACGGATTTGGGTGTGTATTTATTGATTTTTAAATAGTAACAATCTCCATCTCAGAGTACTACATGTCCATATTTTAAAGGGTCAAATATCACTCCAAAGTTTTGAGAATGAAAATAAAATTGTAAGGCATTTCAAACTGACAAGGCCCTGAAAGATGCAGATATGGGACTTTAGCCACGTTTGTTGGGACTCTGTGACCTCCTTGAATATAACAAGAAACTTTCCCAGACCAACTGACACGGCCTAAGTCATAAATTCACTTATATGCATTGTTGCAATGTTACAAGCTCTAGACATTCAGAAGACTAGTTCTGATTGTCTGGAAAACCTTAGGTTGTCTGGGAGACTTAGCTCATGAAGAAATCTATAGCCAATGGGAAGCTGATGTTGAAAATGTCAGCCAATGTAAACTCCTTATTACAACCCCGACCGTCACTTCCCTCCCCTCCTTTCTCCTTTTTCTTTCTATAGAATGGAAGCTGAACTTTGGCATTTGGGGGAAATCCTGGCTATAGGTAACTGAACTCTTTGTCTTCCCCAGGCGGCTGTCCTCACAATTTGAGCTTAAGTAAATCTTTTTATTCATTAAAGTAACCTCAGTTCAGACATCTTTTATTTTAAGATGACAGTTTATAAGAGAAAGCACCAGCCTCCAGCCCTAAACGCAGCTTCTCAGAAGCAACCGCGTCCCAATCTATCACATGCTTCCTCTGGCGCATGTCTCCTTATTTTTTAAATAATCTGCCGATAATAGATGTATTGTTTCAACAGTTTTAAGCATGATATATTGATTTCCTAATTTGCAAAATGAAGATATAGCACTCCTCTAACTTTGAGGAGATTTCCAAAAGTCTGTGGAAAAATGGAATTAAAATTTTGAAATCCACGCATAGTCTTTTCATAACATGCATCTTCCATGAAGACCTCTTGTATGTGGCAGTTATTTTTACATTTCCAATTAAATCAATAATCAGCACATAAGTATTACAGCCTTGTAAATATTACTTTGTGCTGAGTCAAGTAATATAATTTTACTCCTTTTCTTTTTAAAATTTTTCTTGTTCCTAATTCTTCTCACACTGCCCAACAGAATATACTCTCCTCCTAGCACTATTTCCTACATACATTAGGTTTTCTGCCAGTTTACTATTGATCCTGGTTATGTCTCTGTTACAGCTCGACCCTCTTACTACAGGCTGGTTGGCTATACATCAAGCTGTGGACATCAAGCCTCACAAACTCTTTTTATTTTATTTTATTTTTTTGTGGAGAGGTTTTCGCTATAGGGCGCGTGTGCTCGCCAGACAGACAGAGAGAGACATAGAGACAGAAAGCGAGAAATCACCCCCCGGGGGGATGGTCATGCCGCAATCCCTTCTCCTCCATTCTCCTCTCGGGATCCTGGGCATGCACGCACATGCGCCCGGCGTGAGTTTTAAGCCACCGGGTCCGGGACGTGAACCGCGGTCGACTACGTGGGAGTCCAGCGACATAGCCATTACGCTAAGTGCTGGTTCCCAAGCCTCACAAACTCTTGACAGAAATTCTATCTTAGGTTAGACCCTCCTGTTTGCCAGACCCTATGCATTCTTCTTGGATGAATTATTTATTATGGTGGAGTACTACCTGAGACAGGGTACATAGGAGGACCAGGAGATGGCATAATGGTTGCTTCACTAGATTCCCACGTAGTCGACTGCCATTCAAGTCCCAGACCTGGTGGCTTAAAACTCATGCCAGGTGCATGTGCGTGCATGCCCAAATTCCCAAGAGGATTTTAGAAAGAGGAGGTATTGTGGTGTGGCCATCTCCCCAGGGGAGTGATCTCGTTTTCTGTCTTTCTGGTGAGCACACGTGGCCTATAGCAATAATCTCTCTCTCTAAAAAAAAAAAAAAAAAGTGTATAGGATGTAAAATTTTTGTGGAAGTGGCTATATTCTACTCTCATACTTAATTGATAGTTTGGCTGTGTATAGATTTTCCCTTAGAATTTCAAATGCATGTTTTCTTGAACATCTAGCTTCTGGTGGCATTTGGGAACTCTAATGCCCCTCTGACTCCTAATTTTCTTCTTAAGATATCTATTTCTAAGATGTTCTCTTTTTTAATTAATTTGTTTATTATCATCATAATCTTGTTTATATTACATTGAATCACATATAACTTTACAGTGTATTACATTGCTTTTTCAAAAGAGAATGCCATGCATGTCAGTCAACACAGAGACATTAACATCTCCACTTCATCATTCAATATCTTTTCATTGTTTTTCCCAATCATTATTATTATTCTTCCAATTATTTTTTTAATCAGTCAATCATTCTTTCTTATTTTGCTTGTAAAAAGACTTTACCCATCATGAAATACTTCTCAGACCAATCTAGTTGAGAATACTATACATGTCATCATCCACAGGTAGTAAACCATATCTGTGTCCCACTAATGTCATGCCTCTCTATTTGTTCTCTTGCTATCTTTCTCTATACTCTTCACCCCCGCCCCCAATTCCACACTGTCTTATCCTCATTAAGTATTTTCACTGCTTTTATGTCCTCCAATATTTCATTCTCTACCACAGAGTGTGGATAGTCGGTATATATTAAATGGATACATGCAATATCTTTCTTTCATAGCCTGGCTTGCTTCACTCAGCAATAGATCCTCCATATCCAACCACTTTCTATCAAATGCCAGGGTCGTGTTATTTTTTTATGGCTGAGTAGTATTCCATAGATTATATATGCCACACTTTTTCAATCCATTCATCAGTTTGTGGACATTTAGGTTGGTTCCATGTCTTGGCAATCGTGAATACTGCTGCAATAAACATTGATGTGCAAGCACTTTTCCATCTGAGCATTCTCCTGTCCTTTGGGTAGATACCCAGAAGTGGGATTGCTGGATCAAATGGTAGTTTGTTCTCCACAGTGGCTGAACCAGTTTATATTCCTACCAACAGTGTAGGAGTATTCCCTTTTCACCACATCCCCGCCAACACTTACCACTTTTTATATTCTTAATCTTTGCCATTCTGACAGGGGTTAGGTTGTATCTCATTGCGGTTTTTATCTGCATCTCCCTTATGATGAGGGATGTTGAGCATTTCCTCATATGATTTTTGGCTGCTCATATGTCTTCCTTAGAGAGATTTTTGTTCAGCTCATTTTCCCATCTTTTAATTGGGTTCATCTTTTTTTTTTTTTTTTTTCCACATAAGGCACTTGAGTTCCCTGTGTTTTCTGGTGATCAGTCCCTGAGGCATACTTAACAAAAATATTTTCCCATTCTGAGGGTTGTCGGTTCACACTTGATACTATGTCTTTGCTGTGCAGAAACTTCTTAGTCTGATATAATCCCACTTATCTATTTTAGGGATTATTGCCTGTGCTTTGGGAGTCTTATTTAAGAAGTCTTTGCCTACTCCAATGTCTCCCAGAGTTTCCCCAGCATTTTCCACCAGTGGTTTTATTGTTTGAGGTCTTAGGTTCAGACTTTTGATCCATTTTGAGTTGATTTTTGTTAATGTGAAAGATGGGGTTCAGTTTCATCTTTCTGCAGGTGGCTACCCAGTTTTTCCAGCACCATTTACTAAAGAGGTTTTCCTTTTCCCAATGGATTGACTGATATCCTTTGTCAAAAATCAGTTGGCTGTAAGCTGTGGGCGTTACTTCTGGGGTCTCTATTCTATTTCATTGGTCCACCTGTCTGTTTTTGTGCCAGTACTATGCTGTTTTGATGATCACAGCTTTATAGTATATCTTGGGATCAGGGAGTGATATGCCTCTTACTCCATTCTTCTTGCGCAAGATTGCTTTTGCAATACGGAGTCTTTTATGATTTCAGACAAATTCTATGATTGTCTTTTCTAGATCTGTGAAGAATATTTCTGGTATTCTGATTGGAATTGCATTAAACATGTAGATTAATTTGGGTAGAATTGCCATTTTGATTATGTTAATTCTTCCAATCCAGGAACATGGGATGTCCTTCCACTTTTTTTATGTCTCTTTCAATATCTTTTTAAAGATTTTCATAGTTTTCTTTATAAAGGTCTTTGACTTTCTTAGTTAGGTTTATCCCTAGGTATCTCATGCATCTTGTGGTTACGGTAAAAGGGATTTCTTTCTTCAGCTCTACTTCGTTCAACTTGTTGTTCATATATAGAAATGCTATAGATTTTTGGATGTTGATTTTGTATCCTGCCACTTTACTGTATTCACTTATTACTTCAAGAAGTTTGTTCATGGAGACCTTTGGGTCTTCTAAGTATACCATCATGTCCTCTACAAATAAAGATATTTTCAACTCTTCTTTGCCTATTCGAATGCTTTTATATTATTCTCTTCTCTGATTGCATTAGCTAAGACTTCCAGTACTATATTAAAGAGCAGTGGAGTAAGTGGGAAGCTTTGCCTAGTACCCGTTTTTAGCAAAAAAGCTTTTAGCTTTTCCCCATTCAGTATAATGTTAGCTGTAGGTTTTTCATAGATGGCTTTTATGTGTTGAGAAATGTCCCTTCTATACCAATCTTACTGAGGATCTTAATCATAAAAGGATGTTGTATTTTATCAAATGCTTTCTCCTCATCAGTTGATCTCTTTGACGGGAAAGAATGTGCTGATTATCAACTCTATATTAGATATATTCAAAGTTTACAACTACTTATCTTGATAATCTTTACCACCAACTCCCCTCCACCAAAAAATGAAAGTGAGTTGGAAATTACTTTTCTTCTTTTCAAATAAGGGTATTGAAATTCAGGGAGGGTAATAATCTACCTGGCTCATGGGCGTCTGTCACTATATGCTATGCTGTAGTGACACCCCCTAGTGACACCCCTAAAACTTCCCTGACACTTCTTATGCCTCATACATTCTATGTGAGTTGTTGGTAGGCTCTGTTGGTTATAGTCACCCAAAGACTGGTCGTAGAGGTTCTAACTGAACCTGTGTTCTCATGCTCAGTGCAGCAGAGGGATAGGAATATGACAAAACCTGGTTGTCAAAGTTTCTGGTAGAAGTAGCCCAGCTCACTCCTCTCCATGTCCAGCTGGCTAAAGCCTGTGTCATGGTCACACCTCACTAAAGGTAGTGGCAGTATTTCTATGGGGGGAATTCCTTCCTGGAAATTCTCTGGAAATGTGTGTTTTTCCAAATCTTAAGTCCCTTGCTAATTTCAGAAGCCATTTAATTTGAGGTGTGTCCTCTTGCCATGTTCAGGGACCAAGGTGACTGAGTCTCTGCTCTGAGCCCCATCTTCCAGACCCCCAAAACTCAGATAGAAGCCATTTAAATCTGAGATGTGTCCTGTAGTGTTTAGGGACCAAGGTGACTGAATCTGAGTCTCTGCTCTAAAACCCACCTTCCAGACCCCCAAAATTCAGACAGTTGCAGAAACCTTCTCTAAACCTTAAATCCCATTAAAATTCAGTCAGCAAATTGGGGTGTGTCCTGCTGTGTTCTGGGACTAAGGTGACTGAGTCTCTGCTCTAAACTCCATCTTCCACACCCCATAAAAGCTCAGCAAGAGGACAGTTAAATCTTATGTGTGTCCTGCCATGTTCTGGGACCAAGGCGACTGAATCTCTGCTCTAAATCCCATCTTCCAGATCCCCTAAAAGCTCAGCCAGCCTCCATATACTGAGTGTTTATAGAGGCCTAAGTGTACAGTAGCCAAGCATCTGAATACTTGAGGGTCATAGGAATTCTCAATCCTTACTGAACCTGCTGCCGGAAGGAAGGAACTCCTCTTTATAAATCTGAACTCAAAAGCTTTCTGTGGATATCACATTGCAGAACACAGTGCAGGAGAGAAATTGTCTCAGAAGTACATTACAGTAAAGGGAAGTTCATGATCTTACAGTCATAGAAACCTTCTCCAACCAATTAGCCAAAAGTGAATACATCACCAAATGACTAAAATTCAGAGAAGAGAGACTGCAGAGTGAGCAGCAGGGAGAAGTACGGAGCTGTAAAGAGAGTGTGGCTCATCTCCTCCCATAGGCCTCTGAACTCTCACTTGAAACCTCGCAGTTCAGCCCAGGTGCACCTATTCCCTAGAAACTTTGTAATGTTCGGTTCCCAGGTCAAAAGCACAGATTGCTTGGTATGAATCAGGGAAATTGAACTGAAGAGAGATTGCAGATCATCTCCTCCCACATAGCACTGAGCCCTTAGAATTAACTGCAAGAAATTAGGAAGAAATGTATAATCCATCAGATGGCCAGAAATCATCGCAGAGGCACAAGAAACCAAGAAAATATCTCTCCCCCCAAGGGAAAAGAACAATCCTTCATCATCCTCAGACAGTACAATGGAACTCATGGAAATGTCCAATAAAGAATTCAGAATATTCATAGTGACAAAACTAAACGAGATGCAAGAGGTAAGAAACAATGAACTCCAGAAGGTGCAAGAGAAAAGAGACAATGAGTTCCAGGAGGTGAGGAAGCTCTTTCACGATTGGAAGGAAGAAATACACGCCATAAAAAAGAATCAAACAGAGCTATTAGAGATGAAAGTTGTAATACAGGAAATCAAAGCCTCCCTTGAAAGTATTAAAAGCAGATTAGGCGATGCAGAAGATAGAATCTCAGATATTGAAGACAAAAACTTCTGACCTAGAAAAAAATCACTAAAAAGACTGATAAAATAATCTAAAAACATGAGCATAATATTACTAGATACCATTAAGTGCCCAAACATCTAGATAATTGATATCCCAGAAGGTGAAGAAACTGATAAGGGCACTGATAATCTATTCCATGAAATCCTGGAAGAAGACTTCCCAAACCTAGAGAGGCATTCAAATATCCAGACCCAAGAAATACAATACAAGTCCCCTACTAGAATCAACCTAAGAAGATCTCCAAGGCACATTATAGCCAGATTGGCCAAATCCACAAAGACAAGATACTAAAATTGTCAAGAGAGAAATGTCAGCTTACTTACAAAGGTTATCCCATCAGGCTAACATCGGACCTCTCACTGGAAACAATGCAAACAAGGGAAGAATGGGAAAATATATTCAAAGTGTTAAATGAAAAAGAATTTCAACCAAGAATACTATACCTGGTAAGATTATCCTTCATATAGAATGAAAAGATAAAAACATTCTCAGATAAACAAAACCCGAAAGAATTTACCAACACCAGACCAGCTCTCCAAGAAGCTCTGAAGGGAGTACTTTACCAGGAAAACTAGTCACACAGACAGAAATAAGAGAACAAAAAGCAACCAAGAAAATGCTATGGACAAGTCAAGAAATATCAATAATAATGTTGATTGTTAATTTCCAGGATTTAAACGGAAAGATCGGACCACAGTAACACTGCAAATTCAGCAGAAGAGAGATTCAGTACATGAGACTGAACTGGTGAAATAGAATTTTATGACTTTTGATTAAAGCATTACTGATTTTTTTTTTACTATGTGTTGTTTTCTAGATTTAAGGGTTTTGCTTTTTATTGAACTGTTGGTAGATTCAGCAATTTGTTTTTTTTTGTTTTTTGCTTGATTGTTTTTTTAATTTGAAACATAAACTTTTATCCCTTCCTGACCATTCTGGAGTTAGAAAATGTTAGTGAGTATTCTTATTTTGTGACAGAAGGGTTATTTGCATAAGTTTAATAATACCTGTTGACTTGCATCAGAAATTGAAAATATTCATTGCCAGGGCTTTGACTGGAATGTCATATCTGAAGATAGGACCAGAAAGCCATGGAACTAAGGTAGATCTCAAGAAAGCCAACAGAAGCTCTTAGAAAGATCGCCTGACTCCATAAGCAGTTCTTTCTGGCAAAGAGGATTAGAGAAGCCATATAAACGAATGTGTACCATAAAATAACCTGAACTTTTCCAGCCAAGCATTGTAATCAGGAGACATTGCAAAAGAGCAGCCACAAGCAGAGGAAGACTTTGAGGGAAGAAAAAGAGGCCGATCTTTGCTAGCAGGTGGTAAACCACAGAATACTTGGTAGGCAGGACTGAGTTGGGAAGGTTCGTGTGTAAATTGTGTGCTGGGTGTTTGCTTCTCGATGGTTTTAGCAGTTGATATATAAATATTTTCTCAAAAATATTTAAAATTATACTGTGTCTGTTATAGAGTCACAAACAAAATTATAACTGGTAATTTGAAAGTTATCTTTAAAATTCAGGGGTTTTTTTTTTTGAAATTTTGAAATTTGTTTATTAACTTAAGAACCATGGAGTATGAGCAAAAATTTTTGAGGTATAAAGTAAATGTGAGAAAATGTAAATTAATAGGGGCCAGCAGATAGCACAATGGCTATGTTGCTGGACTTCCATGTAGTAATCGGGAACAGAAGGTACAACCTAGAGGGGCCAGCAGGTAGCATGGTGGCTAAGGTGGCCGGATCCCACATGGCTTACCCCATGGTTTGAGTCCTGGACCTGGCAGCTTGAAAATCATGCCAGGCACATGTGTGCATGCCCAAAATCCCAAGAGGAGAATGAAGGAGAAGGGACTGTGGCATGGCCATCTGCCCGGGAGGGAGGGGGGCATTTTTTAGTTTGTTTCTCTCTGGCAAGGGCATGTGACTATGGCAAAAACCTAAAAAAAAAAAAAAAAAAAAAGTACAATTTAGAAAATAGTGGGACAAGTTGAACTTAGAGTGTAGTAGATGCCGTCTGGCATCACATCTAGCAGGGTAAAAGTACTCAAGAAAGGAAAGGGAAGAAGAGAACGTCCTGAAATGGAGGTGGTGGGCTTCTGAAAGAAAGACGAGACTGCCAGACACCTCGCACACTGTTGAGGAACACAGACTTGACATCTGATAGGCTGCACTCCAATCCTGAATTTGTGGTCTTGGTCACTGGGCCTCAGTTTTCTCATCTGGGAAATGGGAATGATAACACTTAACCTCAAGGATTATTATGTGTGTTAAATATATTTATATTTACTTCTAGTACAAATAAAACTCTTAGCATAGTACTTTCAACATGGTAAACACTCAGTAAAAGATGACTGTTAATCACACTTTATCATTTTGCCTGATTCTCAATATTCTGGAGAGTTTTCTAATTTTTTTTTTTTTTTTTGGAGAGATTTTTTTTGCTATAGGGCGTGTGCACTTGCCAGACAGACAGAGACAGACATAGAGACAGAAAGCGAGAAATCACCCCCCAGGGGGGATGGTCACGCCGCAATCCCTTCTCCTCCATTCTCCTCTTGGGATCTTGGGCACGCACGCACACGCGCCCGGCGTGAGTTTTAAGTCACTGGGTCCGGGATGCGAACCGCAGTCGGCTACGTGGGAATCCAGAGACATAGTCATTACGCTAACTGCTGGTTCCCCAAGTTTTCTAATATTTTTAAGTGATGTATCATACAGACTTTCAAAAGTTTCTTCAGAACTAGAGTTTTGTCCTAAGGAGAGCTTATTTATAATGTAGTCTGACTTTTTGGAGGAATAAGTAGGTGAACATTCTATTTCCTTCTCCATGCAGTTATGGGAAGGGTTTATATTGGTATGTTTGTCCTGAAACTATGGATATAGCATAAAGAAACTTGTCTGCTCTGGGACTTGGGATGCATGCGGTAGTAGGAAAGAGTAAACAAATCTATGGAATGTGCTTCCTGTATCTTTTCATTGGAGATAAACTGAACATGTAACCAATGTCTCCTCAAGCCTGTTGTGGGGTCATGGTGCGCCCTCTGGTGGCCCATCTTTTTAAAGGGCTCCACCTGCCCTACAGAGCAAACTGTTAGGGAAACTACATCTGGTAGGTAATTCTCTCTTCAATTGAGAAGAGGATCTACACTTTTTATTTCAAAGCTCATGTTCCATCCTTTATCCAAAACTTGCTGTACGGTCACTGAGTGTGTACTGGCATTCCTTCACCATCTGTTCATTCATCCAACAGGTACTTACTGAGCCTCCGTGTGCAGGCATCTTGTCAGTCTATTTCAGTAG
This sequence comes from Tupaia tana, assembly GCA_026018925.1. Classification (NCBI taxonomy): domain Eukaryota; kingdom Metazoa; phylum Chordata; class Mammalia; order Scandentia; family Tupaiidae; genus Tupaia; species Tupaia tana. The sequence continues at coordinate 33,059,276 of JAKSZU010000013.1, read as the reverse complement.
GGCCAGCCAGTGCTGTGGTGGTTAGATGGCTGGAGCCCACATGGCCAGCTGTGCAGGATAAGTCCTGACCCTGGCATCTTGAATAACACTCTGGGCACATGTGTGTACATGCCTAAAAGCTCAAGAGAAAATGGAAGGGACTGTGGTGTGACCGTTCCCCTGAGGAGATGCTTCTTTACGAAAACTTGGATATGACTGTGTTTATTAATAAACTTATATCAGTGTTGTATTTCCTTTTTTAATTATTATTTTATTGATTATTATTATTATTGTTAATTTGACCAGAGAGAGAGGGAAAGTGAGGAAGCAAACTACCAGGTCTGGGACTCGAATCGTGGTTGGTCATGCGGGAATCCAGCACCTTAACCACTATGCCACCTGCTGGCGCATCAGTGTTGTATTTTTACAGTGAGAGTCCTGGAAATAGCCAGGTCAAGGTTGCTTTCATGATTTCCTAAGGAATAAATGCTTTACATGTGCACATTGTCAAGTGGCGTGTGTGTTTTCAAGAACATATCTATATATATGGCCCCTGATGCCTGTCTTAATCTGTCTGGTCAGAAATGAGGCCAGTAAGTAAGAGCCTTCCTGATTTAAAATGTCTCTGTCGATGAGGTCAACTCTAGGCTGTTGGAACCTTATACAGCATGTTAGGAGTTCAGACTTATCTTTTTTTTTTTTGAGAGTTTTTTTTCCGCTATAGGGCGCGTGCGTGCGCTCACTAGGTAGAGAGAGAGACAGAAAGACAGAAAGCGAGAAATCATCCCCCGGGGGGATGGCCACACCACAATCCCTTCTCCTCCATTCTCCTCTCAGGATCTTGGGCACGCACGCACACGCACCCGGCGTGAGTTTTAAGCCACCGAGTCCGGGACGCAAACCACGGTTGACTACGTGGGAGTCCAGCGACATAGCCATTACGCTAACTGCTGGTCCCCAGACTTATCATTTTAACCAAATGATCCTTAGAGCAATGGGGAGGGGTTGGGCGGACAGGATCAAATGTACACTACAGAAAGGTCAGGCTGGCTGAAGTGAGAATGGATTGCCATAACAAATGGGAGGAGAGGAAGGAGCCTGTTGCAGAAGACCCTGAGAGAGAGGATGGTAGTCCGGACCAGGGAGTGGTGGCAGAAATGAAGTAGAAAGGAGAGATTCATTCTTGGTTGGTCTCAGCACACAGGACCGTGTTGTTGATTAGATGCAGAGTAAGAAAGAGGGAGGAATAGAGAATGCTGCTAAGATTTTTGGCTTGGACAACTGTGTAGATGAAAGTGGTGGCGTTCACTGAAATGGAAACTCTGGAGGAGGTACATATTTGAGGTCGTGAGTTCAGTTTAGGACATGTTCATTTAGAAGAACCTGTGGAACCTCTGCTTAGAGATGCCATATTACCAGCTCTCTGACTCCCATCTGGGTACTTACTTTTTTTTTTTTTCCCCCAGAGGTTTTTGCTATAGGGTGCGTGCGCTCACCAGAAAGACAGAGAGACAGAGAGACAGAAAGTGAGAAATTACCCCCCAAGAGGAGACAGCCACTCCGCAATCCCTTCTCCTCCATTTTCCTCTCAGGATCTTGGGCATGCATGTATACACACCCGGCGTGAGTTTAAGCCACCGGGTCTGGGACTCGAACCACGGTCGACTACATGGGAGTTCAGCTACATAGCCATTACACTAACTGCTGGTCCCCCATCTGGGTACTTTCTGAAGCACCTAGCTGCTTTGTCTTCCAGACATATCTCAGACTTTGGGATGGTGGGGAGAAGATGCTGTCAGGGACCCTTAGTCAGGGCTGGCATTTATCAGCCCAATTGGTATGGCTGGGGGTATCCCTTTTAGTACTGAAATGAGAGTGGAGCACAATATTGCAATATTCCCTTTTCCAAAAGCATAACAATGTAATTGATTCAGGCAAGGGTCTCAGTGGATGCTGAAAGCAGTTTGTAAACAAGTTATTTACCCAGTCTAAAATGATCTCCCCAGAGATTCTTTATTACAACAAAATGGGAGAGGAGTGGAATGACACCACCAGGGTCTCTCCATAGATGATGCATTACGTATCAAGGAGAAAGATACTCCTAAGTGAAGCAGTCACATGGATACCATTTAAATCACACGATCACAGTTGATGTTACCACGAACAGGGCAAACGTACATCAGGTGGCCCTCCACGTGACAGAACACGGTGTGTGCGTGTTTTCAGTGTCCTCTGAGGGCAGCACCAAACTCAAATCGAGGGCCATGCTAGGACATGACTGGCCTGCAGTCTTCCAAATGCCAAAATTATAAAAGACAGGGACCAGCAGTTAGCGTAATGGCTATGTCACTGAACTCCCATATAGTCGACCGCAGTTCGAGTCCCGGACCTGGTGGAACGTGTGCGTGCGTGCCCAAGATCCCGAGAGGAGAATGGAGGAGAAGGGATTGTGGCGTGGCCATCCCCCCTGGGGGGTGATTTCTCGCTTTCTGTCTCTCTGTCTCTCTCTGTCTTTCTGGCGAGCACACGTGTCCCATAGCAAAAACCTCTCTAAGAAAAAGAAAAAAAAAATTACAAAAGACAGTAGTTGAGGAACTAATCTGGAATAAAAGGGATTAAAGGAATGCAATGATTTAGTGTAAATACAATCTTGGATTGGGGATACATGCTGTAAAGGACAGTATTAGAGAAATTCGGATGTGACTGTGTTTGGTAATAAATCCAGATCAGTGTTAAATTTCCCCAGTTTGATCATTTAGTCTGTCTTTGTTCTTAGGAGATGTTTGCTAATGTGTTTAGGTAGGAAGGATCAAGATGTCTGCATCTGATCTCAATAGTTCCTAAAAATTATAACAGTATTAATTTTATATATATATGTGTGTGTGTATGTGTGTGTGTATGTTTCTGTAGAGAGGAAGCAAGTGTGGCAAAATGTTATTGATTGGTGAATATAGGTAAGAGCTTACAGGTGTTCAGTGTATTCTTTGTGCAACTCTTCCTCAAAAAAAAAAAAAAAAAAAAAAAAAAAAGGTATCCAGCCCATATACAAGCAGAGGGGATTCTGAACACAGAAGACTCTAACCTTTCTTTTTTAAGGTCAAATATTTTAATATTATCTCTCTTATCCACTAAATTCCAACTTGAAATGGCAAAGTAGGAAACAGGGGAAGAGTAATTTCCTGTCTTGCCAGGCCTATAAAGAATGTACAGTATTTGCTGTCAACTTTAAACCTGCAGGGTCTAGAGAGGAATTTGTTTTCTTTTAAATCCAGGTACCAGAGTGGAAAGCTCTCAATGTCACAAGAGCAGCTGGAACAAGCATTGCCGCCTGAAGGCAGTCCTGTCTACCTGTCACGTGTCAGCGGGCGGCCTTCGGAACCAGCCAGGCTGCGTGTGCGCCGGCTGTCCCTGCCGTGGGGAGCGGACACGTTTGGATGCCCCGTGCACAGGGCACTGCCTGGACACCGGACAGCGTTTCTTACTGCCCAGGTGAGCATGCATAGGAAGGCAGAGGATCAGAGTGCTGAAATGGACCTTGGAAGGCGTCCAGTCCGGCTCTCCCTGCCCTCCCATCTGCGGCTTTAATTTCCTCTACAATGTCCTCACCAGGCAGTGGACTAACTTCTGTGTGACTGTAGCCAGGGACTAGAATGTCTAGGCAGCCCCTCTATTTTTGAACAGCTTAGACCATTTGAACATCCTTTCTCTTAAGAACAAGTATCAGAACACCGTACCTATTTCCACTTTGGGGGATGCCTCGTAAATTATTTTTTAATTAAAAAGGGTCAAATTAGGTTAACTAAAATTGTAGAACACTTCAAGTATGTATAGTGAGTAGTTAAAGTCATATATTTCAATCCCTTCCTAGGGCATCTCCATTATAACATAATTTGGAAATCACAGAAATTTACATTTGAAGGACACTTCTTATTCATTACCTTATGAGAGATGCCCATTTTATGGATATGTTTTTCTTTTTTTTCTTCTTTTTTTTTTTTTTTTTTTGGAGAGGTTTTTGCTGTAGGGAGCATGCACTCATCAGAAAGAGAAAGACAGAGAGACAGAAAGTGAGAAATCGCCCCCCAGGGGGGATGGCCACGCTGCAATCCCTTCTCCTCCATTCTCCTCTTGGGATCTTGGGCACATATGCACATGCGCCCGGCGTGAGTTTAACCCACTGGGTCCAGGACTTGAACCACAGTCGACTACATGGGAGTCCAGCGACATAGCTGTTACGCCAACCGCGGGTCCCCTCAGCTATGTTTTGCTAAAGAAACAAAAATAGAACAAAATCACCTGGGCACATAGGGGAGGTATATGTGTGCATACACGCAGTGTGCATACATGTGCATAAGTGGAGGATAAATATCAATATTAGAGACAGGGACTAGGTAAGGGGAAAGAAATACTTTTACTTTCTACTACATACATTTTGTTATTGTTTATTTTTGTGCTATGTTTATCCTTTAAAACATTTCTCTCAAAAAAAAAAAACAAAAACAAAAACAAAGAAAAACCTAAAACAAAAAGAGAAATCACCTACATGGAGCCCAGATCTGATCGCCTGGGGTCTCCATTTAATACAGCACCCTGGACAACCCGGCAGAAGCCTGCTCCTGGTATGTGGCAGTGAGTCAGCTCTCTGCTGCCAGCTCTTGGGGCTCCCATGTTTCATTTCCCCGAGCTAAATGTTCCCATTTCCTTCAGCCGTCTCTCAGCTTGCAGGGTTTCAAGTCTCCCTGACATCCTGTCACCCTCCACTGAGCTAGAGCATATCAAGTGGGCTCAGAGAAAAATCTGTTTGGAAGCTTGGTTGACAGTTGATCATCTGTTGAAAATGAGCAAGTCTGTGGTTTGCTGTGTTCACATGCAACTTGGCTGAACTCTTTGGGGTCTCAGGTGCTCTATTAAAGGCCTGCATCAGTGATGGATGAAAGTGGGTCTGCAGGGGGCCCATACAGTTCTGATCAGGGTCCTACCGTGAGCTCCAAGAGCACTTGTACACCTGGCTGACTTATCAGTCCTACCCAGGACAATGACAGCAAGTCTGTCACATGATATCCCAGGCCAGGTTACCCGGCATAAAGCCTACGTCACAGCTTACAGATGCTCAGTCTATGTTTGTTTTCCATGACAGTGATTATACCGCCTCCCTTTCCCAGTTGAGCCATGCTTTAATGGCAGTAGTTCTTGCATAATGAGGAATAATACCCCCATTTATTCTCAAAAGCATCCTGGTTTGGATAAGCTATCCATTATAATTACTCTGTTTGTCATATGCCCAGTAATATCTATTTCACATGGAGAAATGTTCTTAACCTTAAAAAATAAATGTATTGCTAATTTCAGCGAAATCCCAAGCATTTCTGAACATGTTAGATCTATTGATGCCAAATTTCACGAGCTGCGACAACCATTAAAGTGGTTTATCCTCTCTGAAGTTCCCTAACCATCTTTGAAATGACCCCAAACCTCATGTTAGGAAGCCAGGAATTTGATTTTTTTTTTTTTTTTTTGAGAGGTTTTAGCTATAGGGCGCGTGCGCTTGCCAGGCAGACATAGAGACAGAAAGCAAGAAATCACCCCCTGGGGGGATGGCCACACCACAATCCCTTCTACTCCATTCTCCTCTCAGGATCTTGGGCACGCACGCACACGTGCCTGGCGTGAGTTTTAAGCCACCGGGTCCAGGACGCAAACCGCGGTCGACTAAGTGGGAGTCCAGCGACATAGCCATTATGCTAACTGCTGGTCCCAGGAATTTGATTTCTTGAGACAACTGATCCCAACTGTGTTTTAAGGTTAACAGAATGACTATTTGTTCCCATCCCATGCATCGACATGCTTCCCCTTGAACTCATCTCCACCTCTCCCACTCAGAAAATGTATTCCTCCAGTCATCGGGAATTAACAATGATGCAGCCAGGAGGCATCTGTCATGTGAGCTTGTAACCATGATGAGAGCATGCGACAAAGTGGGTCAGAGTATCGACTCTGCCCCTCACTAGCCGTGTGACTCGTGAAGGTTCTTAACCACCCGGTGCCTCAGTTTCTCCATTTACAAAATGGAGATGCTAGTGGTCCTTACCTCATGCTACTAACGGGAAGTTAAATGGGACATTAACGTAAAACAATACCTGGCACATCAGATGTGCTACATAGCATTCGATAAAGAGATGTGGTAAGTCGACCATGAGTCCGTGGTTTCTGACTGGAATGGTTGGAGAAAGAACAGAAGCAGGAGGCATGTGAGTGGATCTGCTTGGCACCCTTGAGGGTTAAAGCCAGCTCTGTTTAGAAAGCTAAAGAACAGAGTTCTCCCAGCGGAAGCAGCCCTCATTTCAGACATGGAGGAAACTGTCCTCTCATAGGTTAGTGCTCGGGACGCCTGCCTGCTGTGCATTTCCTCCTTGGCAATAGAGGCTGACATAGACCAACCTCATTAGCACCAGGAGGACAGAACAAATGAAATGGTGGCTATGCCTCGTCCTGTTCAAAATCACAGTGACCAAGAAGCAAGCAGCCATCATGGCTAGTTATTGCTATCTCTTTGTTGACAGGTGACCCCAAGGAGTTTATTTGGGGTACCCAGTCGGAGGACATTTCTCTGCAATCTTCTCCTGAGATGTTTCGCCAATTTTTGTGCATGGCGCAGAGTGGACGTTTGGAGGAGCCTGAGTTCTTATGCTGAACACATCAACAAGACACAAGCTATCCTGGAACTAGGTATTTTCTAATTCCGAGTTCTCCCCCTGCCCCATTTTCTTTAGCTTTTCGTCTGATCTAATTCAAATCCCTGAGAGTGCAACGACCTACACCCATGGCCATGTGGGTCAGAGTGCTGTGTGTAGGATATCGATCTTGATACAGTGAAAAGGAACACTGGTTCTGCTAATTATTGGTGGAGGGCTCTGGAACAAGCTCTCTCACTGCTGAACACATTTCTTCATTAATTTACATGGCAATGATTAAAATGTACCATTTCTCTTATAAGTAGTCATTATGAGTATCAAATTATATTGGTAAACGCAATTCTCAAACACTAGTCATAGAGTTGCACACTCAAATGCTTGCAGTGAGCAGCAGGTAACATAGTATGTTATTTGAGGCAGGTGTAATGCAATAGAGAGTGGTGGTGACTGTGAGAAAGGGAGAAATGTATGCCCAGCCTAAAAACATTCAAGTTCAGGTGTTTAAAGAGTGGTAGTAGGCGGTCAGCAGATGGCATAGTGGTTAAGGTGCTGGACTCCTACACGGCTGAGCATGGTTCAAGTCCCAGACCCAGTGGCTTGAAAATCACGCTGTGTGTGTGTGTGTGTGTATACCCAAAATCCTAGGAGGAGAATGGAGTAAAAGGGACTGTAGCATGGCCATCCCCCTTGGGGGTGATTTCTCACTTTTACTCTCACTATCTCTGTCTCTCTCCAGTAAGCATACATGCCCTATGGCAAAAACAAAAACAAGAAGTGGTATTGGTAAAACAGTATGCGTGTTACTTAATGTATTATTCCACTGGCTGAATTTGACCCACAAAACAGGAACTTGCAACTTCTGTACATGTCAGAAATAAAAAGCAATGTGGAATGCCAATGTGGAAAAAAACAGATTTAGTGGTCAAACTAGCCTTGTGTTCAAACTGGCTATGACCTCCGGCAAGTTACTGAGCCTCTGTAAAGCTCGATTTGGTTTACCTGTAGAATGAAGATGGTAGTACCTCTTTCTAGGGTTGTTGTGAAGATTTGAGAACAATAAAAACCTATTTCCAACAATTATTAGCTAAGCGAGTTCAAACCTCTCTATGTAAACAGCCTGCCCACTTTATACTAGATCTCTTTATACTGATCTCTTCGGTTTATACTTTTCCAAGATGTGGAGGTGTTGAAGTATGTGCTGAAGTTAGAAAGTGGGGAGCATGAAGGGTCAGATAGTGGATGAGTGGTAAAATGCGGTGCTTCCGAGGCTGATCCTCAAGGGAAGGTTTCAGATTCATGTTTGGAGGCTTCCCTGAATATGCAAGGCACACACATGCCCATGATCTGGGACTGAGAAGTGAATCATGGCATCAAGACCCTGCTGGGGATGCTTGCACTCATGTACTCTCTCTTTCCCTTGCTTATGGAAAAAAATGAATAAATAAACTTTGAAGAAAAAAAAAAGGAAGAAAGGGGAGACCATGAAGATATGGTGGGTGGACCTAGAAGACTACCAAGACTCTCTAGCACCTTGGCTTTGCCTTCATGTTATCTTCTTGTCTGAGGTTTGGCCCTCAACCTTCTAGCCCAGCAGTGGGCTTCTTAACAACAATCAGAAATGATGAGACATACAGTAATGAAGTTCACGTGTAACTGATGCGTGAACCAGAATGTCTATGTATTATTTCCTTAAGGGTGGATACAGATTTCCAGATGGAACTACTTATGTCCCTAAACCCAGGCAACACATTCTAGTACAGAGTGTTTGTGAAACTGGAGACATATCATGTGGCCTCTCTTGTACTGCCTATGGTTGATTATGTGTCCATGTTATGATTTCTTACTTTCATTCCATTATTATATATCTCTATAGCACACAATATGGTGTTTCAAAATATGCATGTACTGTGTGACAATCTAATCAGGGCTATTACCACATTCATCATTTTCAACATAGAATTTTACATTCTTGTGTCTGTTAAGTGTTTTTTTCTTAAGACCCTCCCATCCAGCCTTTCTACTTCCTCTCCTCCCCTACTATTTCCAGTATTTACACTTGCATTCTCTGATATCACATCTATGAATCTTTCCATTTCTGTTATAGAGTGCAGACATTCAGGATCTATTGAGTGGGGATATACAGTGTTTGTCTTTCATAGTCTGGCTCTTTTTTTAGTTCTTTTGAAAATGGGACTTTTATTAAAAACACACACACACACACACACACACACACACACACAAAGAAAAAAAGTTACTTTTTCTTTGAATTTAAAGCCAGACTCTAATTCTTTTTCCAGACTGTCATGACCACAAGGAAATGAGGATATCCTTCCATAAAAATTTCCCCTTATGATTTCTTTCAGATGCTTCAGAATATTCTGAAGTTTAGATTTTCCTTTGTGCAAGAACTGGTTTGGGTTGTATACAGGGAGACTGGAAGGGTTCTGCAAAAGAGGAATTACAGTATGAGTTTATTTGAATGCAAAAATACTTTGAAATCTAGGCATATTTTTTTCAAAATACACTTTTTTTTGCATGAAGGTTTTGAAAATCCCTTATATTTCCTGTGTGTCTGAGGCCGGTATTGTATGGTGGAACAAATAACATTAGAAGTCTACTATAACTAGAGCTGTCAGATTTAACAACACAAATTTTAATTTCAGGTAAAAATGAACAAATGTTTAGCATAAGTACAGCCCTGCTTAAATCTCCACTATCTATAATACATGGAACATACTACCACATTCTTTGTTGTTTATCTGAAATTCAGACTTTATTGAACATCCTGTATTTTTTTCTGGGAACCCTAATTCTAACACACATGGTAGAAGTCATTTGTCAGTGTCCGCTGCAAGTGCATATAGGGAGAACTCTCTCTCTCGTTGGTGCCTGGATGTTGTGGGGCTTGGGAAGTTTTGAGAGAGGATTTATTTCTGGTATATAAGGTTTGAGCCTTGAGCATCTCCTAGGGATGGAGCAGCATCTGTTAGCAGATCTGTTAGATCCCTGTGGTCTTCCAGCCACCTGTCACATCAGCCTCTGGTGATGTAGACAACAGCGGAGAGGACACTGAAGAAAATCTTCCTCCTGTGTGCTTTCAGAACAGATATGAAGTGGTCTTAGAGCTAAAATGTAGCATATTGGGACAACCAAAGAAAGGGTATCAAGGATCCCATGTGGCTAACTGTGGTTTGAGTCCTGAAAAAAAAAAAAAAGAAAAGAAAAGAAAAGAAAAAACAAGAAAAGAAAGGGTATCACATAGGGGACAGGAATAATTTATCTAGAAAATCAGAATTATGTATGTAACCATTATTCAGAAATGGAAATGATTTTTCTCCTATTTTACAAATGAGAAGTCACAGGTATAAAACTGTTTCCTTTTTGGAAGGAGATAGAAGAAATGTATTTGTGTAGCAGCATAACAATATGAGAGGAAGGAGGAGAAGGGGAGGAGGGAGAGGGGAGGATGAGAAGAAGGAAGGAGAAAGAGGGGAAGAGTGGAATTCAGATAAAATATGAAGTACAAATACCTTTCCATCACACTTTCTCCTGCTGTAAGATTGTGGGTTTCTACAACGTTTTTCTATGACTTTAAAAATTTCGTAAGTAATACACATTCTTTAGAGAAATCTCAGGAATACATGTAAGCAAAAAAAAAGACTTCTTCCATAAACTCAGCACGCAGATATTACTACTGTTAATACCTTAGAATACAGAGAGAGCACTTTTGTTGTTTAGGAATTATTTATTTAATATTATTATTATTATTATTTAGACTTTCTGTAGGGCATGCATGCTCACCAGAGAGAGAAAAAGCCACCAAGTCCAAGACTGGAACCTCAGTTGGCCATGTGGGAGTCCAGCGTCTTAACCTCCATGCCCTGCTGACCTCCAGAGAGAACACCTTGGTATGGATAACCCAGCATTCATTCAGCCTTCTTCAGGGAGCCACACCCACATTTCGTTCTGAGGCTAGCCCCCTCAATCAATCAGAGATCACTTCTTGTGGGACTGTCAATTCTGATGTCAATCTGCCAAAGCACATGTCACATCTGTCTCTGGCAAAGCAGTAGACAGATGACCAAGGTGAGATTTCAGTTTCTAACCAAGGAAGCCTCAGAGACTGAAAATGCTAGAGTTACTTCATTCTGAGAAGGGAACCCCAATAAGATCATCCATTGGTTCCCACCAGCCAAACACCTGGAGCAGTTCTGGGTCCTGGACCTTTTGAAGACTTATTTTGCAGCTTTTCCTTTAATTCTAACATGGGAAATTGATTGCATCGATAGTCTTGACTAGAGGCCTCTGTAGTCATACCTTTTGCAAAATGTGCCATCTTATCAAGAGCTAGAAGCTAGTTCCCACGCCTTGAATCTGGGGTGCCTTGTGACTTGCTTTAACCAATGGGACACAGGGGAAGAAGTGGCATCCATTTCACAGCCTTGACTTTCGGAAGGTTTGTGTGGTTCTACTTTCTCTCTTGGAACGTTGGCTCCACAAGAACAAGACTGGGTTTGGGTGCTGGAGGGTTAGAAGTGATTTGGAGGAGAGCCCGAGGGCCTCAGAATGCTCTCTGAAGCAGATTACCCTAGTGACCACACAGCTGCTCCCACGTATCTGGGGGAGCCAGCCTGCATTACTGCGCTCAGTCCATCGATCTTTTTTCCTCTGAACAACTGATTTTGAGAGGTTTGTTGGGTTGCAATAGCCAACTGATAATTTTGTGAACTTCTACATCCTTCAAGTCTTGGACTTGGTGATTCTAGTACAGAACCTCTTTCTTAACTGAGTTCTTTGCAGTCACAGAATATTCACAATATTTTCAAGCTAGTCTCCCAGTATTTCAAGAGAATGTGATCACACCACACACCCTGTTTGGTAATCCACTTCATTTCCCTTTGCAACTGATTTTGAACATCTTTCCCTACCAGTAAATTGGGCCCAGTTAAGAAAGAGACCCTTCCAAATGCCACGTCTGAGCCTTTGGCCAAATCAGATTTCATCATGATATCATAGCCATTGACTGAAATGCCTTTCATAGGTCGCCCAAGTCTGAGCTGTTCTGATCGGCAGGAGGGACCTTCAGTCTGTTTCTCAGTGAAGGAATAGACAGCACAACCCCTTCTCACAGTTCAATGACCGAGAGGACATAGTCATGCCTCAGAGGAGCTTGAGATTGTTGACTTTTACCGCGTCGGAGAAAGAAGACAATAATCTCATTGAGAATGTTCTATTCTTTTCAAATATGTAAGTGTGTAGAATACAGAAAAAGAGAGAGATATTCCTCATAATGATTTTACTTTCTGACTGAAAACTGAGTAGCTAAAGCTCTTTGGTCCTTTTCCTTCTGACCATCCTATTTCCATTTTTTTTCTCAACCAAATGGCAGCTTTAACTTGAAATATTATTTGTTTGGCAGAATAGGGCAAGGTAAGGGTACCCTGCTTGCCCAATAACCGTAGCCTTTATGCTAATGGAAGTACACTAATATTTTCCAAGAAAAATGAGTGTTTGTCAAAATGGAACCCCTCCAATTGTGGAGATGTTTCTATGGAGGGAGTATTCTGAATGCATCATCTTCTTTGGAACTTTCCAACAAAGTGTACAACTACGTGTTTATTCTTCTCTTGATTGTCTTTGTTTTGGGTTTGATATTTTGCTGGTAATAATAATTCCTATGGCAGTTATCTCATTGAATATATATATATATATATATATATATATATATATATATGTGTGTGTGTGTGTGTGTGTGTGTGTACATATATGTATGTGTGTGTTTGTGTGTATATGTATATATGTATGTATATATATATATAGATCTATATTCATGAGGTAGGCATTGTTTTTATACCCCTTGGAATAAATTGAGGCTTAGAGAAGGCAAGTAAATGACACAAGGTCTTCCAGCTAATAGCTGCCAGAGCTGGAATCACGGTCCAGCTTGTCAAACTCCCAGATCAGAATGCTTTACCCTGATGTTATGCTGTTTCAGTCCTAGTGGGATTTTAAATGAAATAAAGACAGCACAAATGATTAAATCACCGTAAGTGTAGGCAAATACTTTCTTAAAGTGGAAAGCGCTAGTGGTCTTAATAAATTTCCTTTCAATCTTAAGAGGGTGTGGTGTTGAAGTCATACCTGATCTTCACTCTCTCTTTCCCCCCTGAGTAATTGCCTCAGGCTTACACTAGGCCTGAAGGGGGCAGAAGAGTATGCAATGTCTTCTCGAGTGGGCCCACAGGGATTCTAGTACAGAACCTCCTTCATGAATTGGAGAAACATTAGCAGTACCTGCGTTACTGAAGCAATTGCTTAGGTACTTGACAGTGAAAGAATACAGAACGTGTAGAAAACGCTGGTTTTCATTTTTGATGAGGATTTCACGTTCAGGGCTGGAAGTACTCGTGGAGAACATAAGAGGACTTAGAAGAAGAAACAGAACTAAGAACGAGGGTACATTCTGCAGATTGGTACTGTCCAAGAGCACTTTCTGTCATTTTGCAAATATATCTGTGTCGTTCAATACATCGCACGTCCAGTATACCGTCTAATATGTGGCAGCACCTAGGGCTATTGGAACACTTGAAACGTGGCTAGTGTAGTGAAGGAACTGATTTCTAATCTTAATAAGTCTTACTTAATTTAGCTTACTTTAACCCAAATTTAATAGTCTCGTGTGGCCAGTGGCTACTACACTGGATAGCACAGCTGGAGATGACCATGGAAGTACAGTGAAAGGGATCGGGAAGGTCTCATTAAGAAGATACGTTTTGGGGGCCAGAGGTGGTGTGGTGGTTAAGGCACTGGACTCCCACACGGATGACTAGATTTCGAGTCCCAGTCCTGGTGATTTGAAAATCATGCCAGGCATGTGTGCATGTGTGCTCAAAATCCCAACAGAAGAATGGAGGAGAAGGGATTGCGGCCATTCCCCTTGGGGAGCTATTTTTCACTTTCCCTCTCACTGTCTCTTTCTGTCTCCCTCTGGGGAGCATATGCGCTCTATGATCAAACCTTAAAAATAAAAAAGAGACATTTTGAGCAACTTTGAAGTAGGGTAGGAAAGGAAGAAAATGTAATTTGATTGAGAAAGAAAGGAGGAAAGGGGAAAAACTTTGTCTTAGTAGAAGGCCCCAGGGTTATAGATTTAAATGCCTATCTCAAGGACCTGAGGTAATGTAAGACAGAAAAATAGGTTGGGAGTGGGGGGTGGGGTGGGGTGGGGGGTAAAGTGGCAAGTATGGAGAGTTAGAGAACTGCTCTTGTCTAAAGTGACTCCCACATAACTGACTGTAGTCATGCCAGGTGCATGTGTATCGTGCCCAAAATCCCGAGAGGAGAATGGAGAAGGGATTGTGGTATGGCTAGCTCCCTTGGGGGAGGGGGGAGTGATTTCTTGCTTTCTGTTTCTGTCTCTCTGGTGAGCACATGCATCCTATAGTAAAAATCTTTAAAACAAACAAAAAAACCTTAAATAAATAAAAAAGTGTAGTCACTAGTCTGCTCCAGCCAGTTATGGTCAAACAGAAATGCAGACCTGATATTGACTATCTTCTTAGTTTGTGAAAGAAATGAGAAATCCTAACTTTCATGTTAGGTTACCTGGTTTTAAGTGTTGGCAGAAGTGGTGGTCAGTGTGGGCTGAATGATTTTAGCAGCTGCTGTTGGTGCTCCACCCACTTCCACTTCGTTCTCACCTCTGCCTCAGCACAGGAGGTTCTGTGAATACCTTTAACTCTGCACACACTTGGCCCACACACCGGGCAGGCCAGGAATCTGAATGCCCCCTGAAGCAGCTCTCCACTGATGGGAGACACACGGGTATATAAATATCCCAGTGTCCTCGCCTCTCAGGTAGGCAGCTCTGAGGAATGTCCTCGTCATCTCCCAGAGTCCCCCTGTGCCTGAGCTCCAGAGCAGACACTGGCAGATACTACGCCCCTCATTGGTTTTCATCTTTCCTCTCTTCTTTCCTCATTCTTTACCCAGCAGGATATGTCAAGTCTTGATATAAAAGTTCTTTCCTCAGAAGAGCTTATTCTAACCACCTAAAACAAAGGTGCTCGCCTCTGCCCACCTTTATCCTCACTCATTCCATCTATCAAAATTCAGACCTATCTTTGCATATTTCACGTGTGTCTCCTGCAGAGACTGCTCCCTGCAGCACTGAACACACAGCGCTAGGCACAGATCTGGGGCATTGTCATGCTCAATGCACATTCGTTGAATTAGTAAGGGAATACCAAGAGAAGTCCACTGGCTCTGGGACCAGCAGATGGCATAATGGTTACATCACTGGACTCCCACATAGTTGTCCACAGTTCGAGTCCCAGACCAGGTGACTTAAAACTCACACCAGGCACGCACGTGTGTGCATACCCAAGATCATGAGAAGAGAAGGGAGGAGAAGGAATTGAGGTGTGGCCATACCCCGGGGCGGGGGGGGGGGGTGACTTCTCACTTTCTGCCTCTCTGTCTCTCCAGTGAGTGCACAAACCCTATAGCAAAAATCTCTCTCTCTAAAAAAAATTCCATTGCCAGGACCAGCAGGTGGCGTGGTGGTTAAGGCACTGGACACTCTCCCACATGGTGGACCACGGTTCGAGTCCCGGACCTGATGGCTTGCTTTCTCACTTTCCCTCGGTCTCTTTCTCTCTGTGTCTGTCTCGGTCAAATTAAAATAAATGAATGAATAAATAAAATTAAATAAATAAATCTTTAAAAAAAATTCCATTACTTCCAAGACATTCATGAGGATACCTTTTATAATGGAAATAACATTTTCCAATCAGTTTTGAAAGTTTAGTTAAACTTTATGGGGATTTAAGAAAGAAGGGTATTTATATATCAAATACCACCAGTAGCAAAGATATAAAACAAAAAAGTCTCTCTCTATCACAGAAATTCCTGAACTTAGTCTCTTCTAAAACTAACCTAGGTTGGGACCAGCAGGTGTCATGGTGGCTAAGACGTTGGACACTCCCACGTGGCTGACCATGGTTCGAGTCCCAGACCTGGTGGCTTGCTTTCTCACTTACTCTCTCTCTTTCTCTCTGGTCAAATTAAGATGAATGAATGAATAAAATTGAATAAATAATTCTTAAAAAAAAAAAAAAAACCTAGGTGAAACTCAATATGATCATGTATATCAACATGGGCAGAGGGATGAACACTTTGAAAAAGTGAAAGCAGTATTACAATGTGAGGTGTTATTTCCTCCTGCCTCCATAGGTTGTTGCCATAGGGCGGGTGCCACCACGCCCCGAGGTGTTATTTCCTAAAAGCATAAGGGGCCTAAATAATCTAACAAGTTGCTTCTCTTTCCTTTATTTATTTATTTTTTTGGAGAGGTTTTTTGCTATAGGGCATGTGCGCTTGCCAGAAAGACAGAGACAGAGAGACAGAAAGCGAGAAATCACCCCCAGGGGGGATGGCCATGCCACAATCCCTTCTCCTCCATTCTCCTCTCGGGACCTTGGGCATGCAAGCACACGTGCCCGGCGTGAGTTTAAGCCACCAGGTCTGGGACTGGAACCGCGGTCGGCTACATGGGAGTCCAGTGACATAGCCATTATGCTAACTGCTGGTCCCTCTCTTTCCTTTATCTGGCCCCTTCCACTTCATCTGCCATCATTCTGGGTTGCACTCAAAAATATAGCTCATATTCACCCTTGCCTCTGTCTCCACTGTGACACACACACCTTTGCCCAAGCCGTATTGTCCCTCACCTGGACCACGACAGTAGCCTCATAGGCGTTCTTGATTCTACCCTGCCCTCTCCCCTCCCAGTCTTTTTGGTGCTGCAGAGTGATTTCTGTTGAGAAATTTTTAAATTGTCCTTGCTCTTAGGATGAAATCTAAATTCCTACAGGGTTGTGCATACCTGGTTCCTGGCTACCTCTCACCCTCAGCTTGTACTCTTCTTCCACCCCCATAATCCACTAGTGGACTGCTAGTCTGCTTTGTATTTCTTGAGCTAGCAAGATCCATCCCCCTGCTGCTTTTGGCACCTACTGGACACTGCTTGGAACGCCATCCCTGTCTGTCTGTATTAACTGGCTCATTTTCAGCCCTCTGACACATCTTCCCCACAAGAGGCCTTTCCAGACTATTTGAAGTACATTTCTCTCTCTGCCACAAGGTACTACCCACTGCATCACCCTTTACCTGTCTCAAACGGCCTGTCCTGGTCTTCTCTAAGCATCTTAGACATCTACGGCTTGTTGTTTGTCTCTCCTCACAGGTAATGAAGTCAGGGATCAGGTCTATTTCTACTTGCTACTGTCTCCTCAGCACTCAAAACATTATCTAACAAGTGGTAGATGCTCCGTGAATGTCTGTCTTTTTAAAAAATTAATTAATTAGTTTGTTTCTTATTTTAGGGAGAGATTTTTGCTATAGGGCACATGCACTTGGTGGAGAGACAGAGAGAAAGCAAGAATTCACCCCCTGTGGAGGATGGCCATGCTGCAATCCCCTCTTTCTCCTTCTCGGATTTTGGGCACACACATGCACACACACATACCCACCATGAGTTTCAAGCTTCTGAGTCTGGGACTTGAACTGTGGTAGACTTTGTGGGAATCCAGTGCCTTAACCACTATGCCACCCACTGGCCTCGAATGTCTAAATATTTAACTAACATATCAAAATAAAAGTTTCATATCAATGAATGTGCCACTATTACCATCATTATATCCAATGCACACACTGTATTGTTGAATCTTTGTGAAAGTTCAGTCCAATCACAGGTCATTTATACTTTCAAATATTTCAACAAATACTTTTTTTTTTTTTTTTTTTTTTTTTTTTTTTTAAGATTTTTACTACAGGGTACATGTGCTTGCTAGAAAGAGAGAGAGAAAGTGAGACATCACCTCTAGGGAGATGGCCACTACCACAACCCCGTGTCCTCCATTCTCCTCCTGGGATTTTGTGCACACACATATGTGCCCAGTGCATTCCTCAAGCTTCTGGATCTGGGGCTCAAACTGTAGCATCAGCCATGTGGGATCCAACATCTTAAGCACCATGCCCTCTTCTGGCTCAACACACTTTTTAAACACCCAGCACATGCCAAACCCAGCACATGCTCTCATCCTGGCTGCGTACTCGAATCATGCTGATGCATAAGGGCCCCGCCCAGAGCTAAGTACACCGCGTTCTCTGGGGGTGGTGCCTGGGCATCTGAATTCTGCATGAGCTTGCAGTGTGCACAGTGAGAGTTTGGAATCCCTTGCTCTGGACCCATGCTGTCCAGTAGAGTAGCCACATGTGGCTATTAGAATTTAAATTAATTAAAACAAAATATATTATTTCCTCAGGCACACTAGTCACATTTTAAGTGCTCAAAACCACCCGGGATGGGTGTTGATAGTACTGGCCAGTACAAGTATAGGACACTCCCATCCTCACGCTGAGTTCCCCTGAATCGCATCACTCAGGATGTTTAAAGATGAACAAGGCCCAGTTTATGCCATGGAAAAGCTCACAATCTAGAGGAAATTCTTCTTAAGTTCTCGTGGTTTAGGAAATGTGGATATTACTGATATTAGATAATTTTGTACACCAGGGTAATGTCCACAGGAAGGATTCAAAACCAATGCAAGGTTTGTTTGGGACATAAGCGACGTCTTTCTAGCTGAGTTAGATGGTAGAAAAGAAGCTGGCTTATAATGTGTGCTGTTATCGCAACAGAGAGGGGCTCAGTAACTATCTCGAATGAGTGAATAGAGAGGTACAAATACATGGCAAAGTGTACTATGCTTAATTCCCTTTCCATTCAGAGTGAAAACTGGATAGAAATGAAGTAAGGGTGTTGACATTAAAGAATGGTGGAGTGTCTTAGCAAGAGCATTTTTTTTCAAGCCTGTGTTACACTTTGTCTTCAATTGTTCTCAAGCTGCTCACTGAGTGTAACACAGGTTAGGAGTGGGTTAGTCAGATTCTAGGGGCAGCACTGGCCAGCTGTGAGGCTGCTCGGGTCACTTGGGCCTCAGCCCTAATCCCTCAGCTGTAGGACAGGAGTGCTGGTACTCCCTCCTACGGTGGTGATGACCCTAAATAGGACTACTCAACATGTGGATGTTTTTAAAAAGAAGGAAAGGACCAGCAGGTGGTGTAGTGGTTAAGGTGCTGCACTCCCATGTGGTCAACTGTGGTTCAAGTCCTGCACCCGGTGGCTTGAAAATCATGCCGGGCATGTATGCATGTATACCCAAAATCTGGAGAGGAGAATAGAGGAGAAGGGATTGTGGTGTGGCCATCCCCTTGTGTGTGGGGGTGATTTCTCACTTTCTGTCTCTCTGGTGTGCACATGTCCTTATAGCAAAAATCTCTCTCAAAAAAAGAATAGGTAAAAATAAAAGGGGGAACCAGCAGTTGGCATAATGGCTATGTCGCTGGACTCCCATATAGTTGACAACAGTTCAAGTCTCAGACCCAGTGGCTTAAACTCATGCCGGGCAAGTGTGTGTGCGTGCCTAAGATCCCAAGAGGAGAATGGAAGGGATTGCAGTGTGGCCATTTCCCGGGGGTGGGGGGGATTTCTTACTTTCTGTCTCTCTTTCTGACGAGCACACGTGCCCTATAGCAAAACCCTCTAAAAAAAAAAAAAAAAAAAAAGAAGGATAAAAAAATTAAGGGAAGAAAGGAAGAAAGAGAGAGAGAGAGAGAAAGAAAAGGAAACTTGGGGACTAGCAGTTGGCGTAACAGCTATGTGGCTGGACTCCGATGTAGTCGACCGTGGTTAGAGTCCTGGACCCCGTGGCTTAAACTCACGCCAGGCGCATGTGCATGCATGCCCAGGATCCCTAGAGGAGAATGGAAGAGAAGGGATTGCGGCATGGCCATCCCCTCTGGGGGGTGATTTCTCGCTTTCTGTCTCTCTGTCTCTCTCTGTCTTTCTGGCAAGTGCACGCACCCTATAGCAAAAACTTCTCCAAAAAAAAGAAAAAAGAAAAGGAAACCTGACCTTGAATCCACTATGAACTACTCATAGATTTAGATATCTTAACCTCTCTGGGACTTGTTTTAAACAGATCGAGTGAAGGGGTGGCATATCACAGAACTTCTGCAGTGCGTGGTGCTGACGTCCTGCAGGTCATGCTAAATGATAAAACATTTGAAGGTTCCACTTTTACCCAACTTGGGTGTCAGTCTGAGCTGCCAAATGCTTAATGAGGCTGTCTAAGCACACTAGCTTGTTTAGTTAGAAATGTGGTTTTCGTTTGGGGTTTTTGTTTGGGAGGGATTTGTTGCCAACTGGTGGGATTTGAAAGTGTTTTCCCTGTAGGAGGCAGATTCAGAAGTCTGGCCTGCTAAGACTCTTTTGGAAGCTGAAACTAATTAAAATATTTACTTTAGCCCCCTGTTGCTAAGACATGACAGGGGAGAGAGTCCAGCATTCATTTTTAAGAAGGTGCAATTATATCCACTAACCTCTTGTGCGCCACATTCAGCGTCCGCCCCAAGGCCACCACACCTGCTCAAACACCTGCTCAGCAAGTGAGAATTTGTTCTGCGGTATTTAATGCTTTTCCTAAGGGCACCCAGGGTCACCCACTCCTGTCTGAGGACAATCGAGCTTTGTTCTTTCATTTCCTATAGACTCACCTCTGAGTAATGACTCTCCTACTTTCGCCTTCAGTGAGATCTTTCAAGATGCAAAAGAGAAAGAGAAAAAAGAAAGAGGAGCTAAGAAATAAAAACAATTGTCACTGTTTTCGTTTTTGATATGGAGATGACACTCTGCAGTGCATGCCGATGTTGAGAAAGGCACACGGATATAGAAGCATCCTCTGTATTTCCTGGGTGCTTACGGGATCCTTGAAGGCATGTAAAGCTGCGATGCGAGACAAAGCCAGTGTAAGCATGCGCACTCTCTGAATGGTGAAGACTAGCAGTGATGCATCTTCTGAATACCCACCATGCTCAGGATGGGCTGGATGCTTTGCTCACACAATCATATTACCCCTCACCACTCTCCACCATGGGAGAAAGCGTGACTGTTCATGAATATCTTATATTCATTATTGAGTGATCTATTAAATGTTTACGAATATTTTATGAATAAGGAAACGGGGGTTCCAAGAAGGTCAGTGTCTCGAGAAGCAGTAACCAGTGGGCTAAGAACACATTCTTGGAAGTCACGAGGATGTGAATTGGAGTCCCAGGCCCACAACGGACCAGCACTGTGATGTAAGGCGAATTACTTCATCGTGCTAAGCCTCCATTTATCTCTACAAGGGGGTGGTGGTGGTGGTAATAGTTAATGAGCTGCCTCACCTCTGAAGATTCAATGAACTCACACCAAATGCCTGGCATCTCACCTAGCACGAGACATGCCGAAGCAAGGTTGGCATCGTCCTCCTCAAAGACCACACACAGCGAGGGGGTGGTAGAGTCTAGGTGCTTTATTCTGCTCTTGAAGTTTCTGTACGTACAGTTTTCAGAAACTAAAGTTATAGGAAATAACCGGAAGCAGAAATGGATGGACAAGGGAGAACATAGAACTGGTAAGAGAACAGTCCTTGGCCTCTGGAACTTACCCAGTATAGGTCCTTGGACTCCCAGCCCCAGGCTCTGACAAAAAACCCATTTGATGAGCTAAGACATATTTGATTTTCATCAAGAAAAGAGACTCTGTAAGGCTCAAGAATTCCCAGCCTTGTTGGTGAAGAGAAATTTCAACGTGTATATTGCACTGTTATAGGCCAACTCCTTGTTCTTTGTTTTGTTTCTAGAGAGATTTTTGCTATAGGGCACATGTGTTTGCCAGAGAGCGAGAGAGAGAGAGAGACAGAAAGCGAGAAATCACCCCCTCCCAGGGGGGATGCCACACCACTATCCCTTATTCTCCATTCTCCTCTTGGGATTTTGGGCATGCACACACATGTGCCTGGTGTGAGTTTTAAGCCAGCAGGTCTAGGACTTGCACCACTTTCAACTCTGTGGGAGTCCAGCAACGTAACCACTGTGCCATCTGCTGGTTCCTCAACCCCTTGTTTTCTTTTTCTCTCACCCTGTCCCTTACTCTGCCTTTCTCACATCTTGCCCCGCATCTTCCCTCTCCACCTCTTTGACATAGGCCTTGTTCTTTGAGAGCAGGCTCAACCCCCACCATCTCCTGGTGATTCTGCTCTCCCCTTTCTCTGGGTCCTGAGACATTTATTTGTTTAAACGTTTAATTGATTTGTTTACTGTAGACTTATCTCATCCAAATAGAATCTGCACTTTCTTGGTCTGCCCCACAGGCAGACCAAGAATACTAAGTTGCATACCTAGGCGACTCTCAATAGGTAAGTACTTGGTGTAAACGCTTGCTGAGAACTGGGCTGATGGCAGCATTGGTGAAACACCCACCAGGTAGAGAGGACCGAACCGAGAACTTGGCACAGAATGTTAAAGCGCAATCTCCACCCTCGAGCTGCTTTCATCCCTAAAAAGAAGGAAGTTCATGACATTTTATAACAAGAACACCGGGGCAGAGAGGATAGCAACATGGCTTTAGAGTTACCGAATTTCCCTTTTCACAACAGTAAAATGGACATAACAGTTGTAGGTATGTCGTGGGGTCTTTGTCAGGCATTGCAGAGCCTGACATACACTGAGCTCAACCTTAGCGACCAGTAGGTTCAGAAATGAGAAAAGCAACTGCTCAAATGTCAGGGTGGAGCAAACATCTTCTACTCAAGAGGCTCACCTGGGCATATCGCAGCCACAGCTGAGCTGCTGTCAAAGTATTTTTATTTTTTTAAAGAGGTTTTTGCCTTAGGGCATGTGTGCTCGCTGGAGACAGAGAGACAGAGACAGTGGGAGGGAAAGTGAGAAGTCACCCCACAGGAGATGGCCACGCCACGATCCCATCTCCCCCATTCTCCTCCTGGGATCTTGGTCATGCACGCACATGCACCCGGCATAAGTTTCAAGCCACCGATTCAGGACTTGAACTATTGGTGACCAAGTGGGAGTCCAGCAATGTAACCACTATGCTATCTGCTTGTCCCAAATTGTCTTAAAGGTACTTTATGCTAAGTACATAGAGCACAGTAGAAACGGACCCTTCTACTCATGCCAGTTGCTATGCAGTGGAGCAGGGAAGTGGGAATAAGAGCGAAATAAAGGCCTGAGAAGTCCCAGGAAGGAGATGACTCGGAAAGCCAAGGCTGTCTCTCATCATCTCCTCCCTGGACCCCAGGGATGAGCAACTTGAAGACACGTATGTGGATAGAATTCCTTGTAGTGAACTTAGAGGAGACCCACTGGTGTGTGTTCCTATGAGGACAGCGTAGTTGAATGTGCGGAGAGTGGAACTTATTCTTTCCTACCAAGGTCCCATTTCGACACAGGCAACATTTCCTTTTTCTAATGCTGCTTTGAGGAAAACACACAGGCAGATTTAACCGTACTGAGCTGGAATCATTTAGCCTCGGAGGCATCTTGAGAAACAGCAGACTGACTGGAGAACAGTTGTGAACAATTCTGGCACAGAAGAGGAGGAGAAATCAGCTCTTTGGGAAATGACTGGTCAGCGTTAACGTGCTCTGCTAAAGGAGCTCCAGGAGCCATTTGCATGGTACTGACTTGGATTCTAGTGGTCACTGGTCCTGTCGTAAGTACCAGCAATACAGAAATGCAGCTCCCTCAGCCACTCCCGTGAGGTAAGGGTGCCATGAATACCAGCAAGAGAGATCTGGCTCAAAGGCACCTGTTCCAAATTTAACTTGTGTTTTTGGTGAACTTGTTCGGGGGTGGGGTTGACACCTGCCAAGAGGGCCCCAGGTTGATCTTATTAACATGCATTCCTGCAGATGGGGAAGTCGCAAGCTCAGTTGCACTTGGTTGAACTGATCCTCCTCCTCGCCTGAATGAAGATGAAAGAGAACCTCCTGCATTGAACAGATGCGACAGAAGCATGTGTTGAAATACGGAGAGGAAGCTCTGAGGCTCAACAATGACAAACTGAGTGTGTTCGGAAAGTGCTAAGGTAGACGCCCTAGCAACAGCAATAACCAGACGATGAACTTTTCCTTCCTGCTCGCTGTGTGCCGGCGTCTGTGCTCAGACCCTGCTGCATTATCTCAGAGTCCTCACATCACTCGGTGAGGAGCTACTATGCGCTTCTGGTTACAGTTGGGCTGCCTGAGGCACTGAGAGGTTAGCTGCCTGCTTAGGGTCACGCGCCCAGAAAGTGCAGAGGTAGCGCTTGAATGCAGGTTGGCCTGTTGCCAAAGCCCCCACTATCTACCAAGCTGCCACGGTTAGTCACGAATGCAGGCCTCACTGACACCAAGACACAGAGCACCTGCTGGGTGCAGGGCAATGCACAAAATCCCCAGAGGAACAGAAAGAAGTACGAAACCAACTGTGCTTATAATATAGTTCCAAAAAACAATGAACTATTTATGTGGTTACTAATTAGATTCGAGTAAGGGCTATCTCCCAAAGAAAATGGACATCCTTCCAGGGCAAAGACCACATCTACTCTGCTACCCAGAATGCTCTGCTCAAAGGGCCATGTCTAGCAGGTTCTGGGCAAACAGCTCTTGATGTTGAAAGGCTGGTCGTGGTGTCATAGAACAAAGCAGGTCTTAAGGCTGAAGATCTTGAGTAATGGTCCCAGTCTTATCCCAAACTAGTTCAGTGCCCATGGCAAGTTACCTCACTTCTTTAGGACTGGATTTCCTAGTATATTGAAAAGGAATAATAAAAAATGAAGTTTAACATATGTCTTGGCCTATTTCATAAGGTTTAGCGGAGATCAAATGATGTAGTTTAAATGTGCTGAAAACTCTGTAAGGAATTTCTTTCTTGAGACTTATTCCTCAGAAGTACTATAGTAATAGAGAGGGCCGAGTGCTTAGGGATAACTTTATGGTTGCAGAAGTTCTAGAGTCTTCTGGAATCTAGAGACCTTAAACTGGTGAGTTTCCATTTTATGGTGAGTACTTATCATGTGTGAAAATTTGAGTTATGGAAGAATGAAAGATGGGGCACAAAATTCTCTCCAGCTTTGGATTCAAGAGTTGTTGGGACCAGCAGTTAGTGTAATGGCTATGTCGCTGGACTCCCATGTAGTCGACCGTGGTTCAAGTCCCGGACCCGGTGGCTTAAACTCACGCTGGGCGTGTATGCGTGCGTGCCCAAGATCCCGAGAGGAGAATGGAGGAGAAGGGATTGCGGCGTGGCCATCCCCCCTGGGGGTGATTTCTCGCTTTCTGTCTCTCTGTCTCTCTCTGTCTGTCCAGCGAGCGCACGTGCCCTATAGCAAAAACCTACCCCCCGCAAAAAGAAAAGTTGTCTTATTTTGTAAAAGTAACTTTGACACTTTTTCTCCCTGTGAGCTCTACTGTCTGTCTTCTCTGCTTGGCAGTCAGTGCCTAAGGAGTGACACTTGAGAACAGGGTAACATAGTGGTCAAGTCCCAGGTCTGGATTGAAGTCTCTGTTTTGCAACAAATTTTTAAATAATTCTAAACTTTAGTTTCCTCAGAAGGAAATAAAGACTTGATAATAACACTGACCTTATAGGGCTATTGCAATTTTAAAAATAAGATAATTCCTAGAAGAATGTTAGTCCGATGGCTGGAAATAAATGTTGATATTATTATTACATGTGTAAGTACTGTTAGTTCCTGGTTTTCTTCTACCACCCTCATCCCTCAAAACACTTGCTGTCAGTTAAAGTTCAGAATCCTACGAATAGAAAGAAATTTTAAAGCCTTGGGAAAGAATAGTGGAATCAATGAATCAAGAGTTGCTAAAAAAATTAAAAAATTACAAGACAATAAGCTGGAAGCATCACCCTCTCTGGATCCAGATTTTCACCCAATAATCTAAATTGAAAAATATGAGTTGGGGCAGAGATGATCTGCTTCACAGAATTATGAAATGACATCCAAGCAAACTTTTATTTATTTATTTATTTAGAGACAAAGTCTTGCTGTGTATCCCAGGCTGGTTTCAAACTGGTGATCTCCCTTTCTCAGCCTCCCTCAGAGCTGGGATTACCGGCCTGCACACAACACAAGGCTGAATTCTGCCCCCCCCCCCCCAGCCCCTCATCTGAAAGCATTGGTGAAAGCAAATGTTCGTGAGGCAATTATTATCATTTGCCCTTTATTGGCTTAACTTTCCAGTCCACACTTTAGACATCCCCTGAGCAAAAGCACTCTGAATAATTATACTTCTAATGCCTAAAGTCTTCTAAACTTCCCTGATCAACCTCCAAAGGTTATGACTTTTTTCCAACAAAGAAACTGAAGTGACAGAAGAATGGATTTCAAAACATGTCTATTTGTGTTATCTCTTTAAATACTTTCAGGGTTTATATAGGTTCAGGAAAGTTTTTCTTTTTGGGTGGAGTGGAAAAAAAGAGTGGGAGAAAAATAAAGGCTAAAAAAGTATTTCTTAGATTCCCAGAAGCAGTGAGTAGAAAATCTCCATGCTAGAAGCTTCCTTTGTTCCTAGAAAAGCAATGGCAAAGCTCCTAGGGACAGACCCAAGCAGACAGCTGTCAATTATCCCATTCTCCATTTTGCTGGTAGGTCTCTGGAGTTTGAGGAAGGGGAAGTAAATTCATGCACACGTGCTAGCTCTGAGTCAAATTCTACTGAGGTCAAATAAAAATAACCAAAACCCAACTCTTTGAAAAACCTCTGGTCAGCCATGTTGTTTCACGGAAGCTACCTGGGTCTGACGTAAAGTAGTTCTGGCCACTTCTTGGTTGCGTATGGCACTTCCTTGAAATAATAAACCTCTCTGAAAAAGCTCATAACACAGAAAAAAATGAAGTACTCTGTTTGTGAAGTTAAAACAGTTGTTGGCTTTCTGTCCTGTAAGAGATTTACCCTCAGGCTGCTCAGTAAAAAGGTGGAAATCCCAGAGCAACAACTGGTAAGTCCTACCTGCCACATGTTTGCCTGAGTGCTTTAAGGTCATTCAAACACTTGTTCCTCTGATTGTGTAGATTAACCTTAAACTTGTTCCCTTTTTAGGGGGCATTTCTTGTTTCATGTCTCTTGGTTTTCTCCCTTTTCTATTTCCACAATTGTTTCCATTCACTCTATGACACGTCAGTAAACCCTCAGCAAAGGGATGGTTCTGGGATAACCTCTAACACGCACACACACAGTTTAATTTCAGGTGGTAGGTGGCCAACCTCCCTTCTCACACTGGTTATATCTGAATGGGTTTGTCTGTCAGCATCTTTTCTAACAAAGCATTTACCCAGGATGGTAGTAAAAGTTCCATTGCAGCAAGATAAAGTTTTTTCTTTAATTAACAAATAATAATGGTATGTATTTGAGGAGTCCAACGAGATATATTTTTAGTTTATTTCTTCTGAGAGAGAGAGAGAGAGAGAGAGAGAGAGAGAGAGAGAGATAGAGAGAAGCATCCCCCAATAGGGCCCTCACACCACCGTTTACCTCCAGCCTCAGCCAGCCAGGATCACAGACATGTGTGTGCATACCCAGCATGGACAGGGAGACCTCAGGACGGAAAATGGAACCTTCCCAAATGGCTTCAGCATTGTGGGGCTTCACTTTACTGCTGTGCTACACCACAACTGGCCTATAATGTAATTTTTAGAAAGAATTATTTATTTAACTTTATTCATTTATTTTTAATTTGACGAGAGAGAGTGAGCGAGAGAGCAAGCAAGCCACCAGGTCCAGGACTTGAACTGTGGTCAGTCATATGGAAGTGTCCAGCACCTTAACCACCACAACATCTGCTGGTCCCTCAGTATAATATTTTTTAAAAGTTTTTATTTATTTTTCATGAGTGAGAGAGAAAGAGAGGCAGGCAGACAGACAGACAGCAACCCTAATAGGATCTTGATGCCAAAATCCTCCCACAGCCCAATCAGCCCTAAGTCATGGGAATACACATGACCAGTGTACTCAGGGAGGTCTCTGGATGTGCACTTGGAACTGTCCCACGTCGGTCAGAATTGTGGAGTGTCTTGTTTTACTGCTGTGTCACTGTCTCCACAACGTAAAATTTATTGGGCCTTTGGGGATATCATGACACATTTATGCATAGAAAAATACTTCACTACTTTTCCGATGACCGAGGAATACATGTGTACATTGTAGAATGGTCAAATCAAGCTAATTCACATAGCCATCACTTCACGTACTTATCTTTCTGGTAAGGACAGTTCAAATCCATTCTTTTCACAATTTCGAAGTACACAGTACATCCTCGTTCATTGTAGTCAGCATGCTGTGTGATATCACGAATTTATTCTTCAGACGGAGCTTTGAATCCCACCATTTTCACAGAAGACTGTGTGACCTCCAGCCTCACCCTCCAAACCTCAGATTCCTCCCCTCCAGAGTGGAGGCTATAATGTCATTACCTCACAGGAATCTTATAAGGGTTACTGATTCTTAGGGAAGTCCACTTCAACTTCCTCTTCACTCTATCCCCCAACCCGTCTAGACTAGGTTCCTATGTCATGGGCTGTCACAGACCTAGTAAGTTGTTGGAAAAGTTATGACACATTTTTGCATACAAAACCAGAAAAACATGTCCTGACTTTTCCAGGGACCCAATATATTCTTTTGCTTCAGAATACTTTTGTTAGATTTAGTTAGTAGGCATTCAATTATGTAATTATTTCACAAATATCTGTCTTCCCTATTAGATTTCAAATCTCATGAATGCAAGATCCACATCTGGTCTTGTTAAACATTTTATTCCCAGCATCTGGCACATTGCTTAGTATACTTTAGGCAATAAATAATGGTCCAGTGAATGAATGAATGAATGAAAGAATGAAGGGAACCCTGGTCCTATTTTCTCATAATCTGTATCAGCCTTCGTCATTCCCTTTTGCATCAACCACTCTCTTGACAAAATTCTTAAAAGCCCTGCATTAGCATTTGCATAGTGTTTTATGTCTTTAAAACACTTTTATACTAATTATTTTGTCTCTCCAGCAGCTCCATGAGATATATAAATAATAACACATCTTTTCGAAACATGACTTTCAAAATAAAATCAGTCCCCACTAATGTATTTCAATGGTCGCCAGAGTTTGTGACCTCATTCCCTCACATTTAAATCTTAAACCTCAGTAGCACATGGCAATTTTGAGAATTATTCAACTGGTCTGTGGCCATCCAAAACAAAGTAAAAGAACAACCAGGCCTCCACCAAGTTCCATATTGCTCTTAATCCAATTTGAGTCTTATGACCTTAATGTCTTAGCAAAGTGGTTCTCAAACTTGCACATAGGTGAGCATCAGAATCACATGGAAGGCTTGTTAGAGCAGGGCTTGCTGGGGCCAGCCTCCGAGCTTCTGATTCAGGAGGTCTGGGGAGTGGCTCAAGGATTTGCAATTCTGACAAGATCCTAGGTGATGCCTCTGCTGCTGGTTCACACAGGCTTTGAGAACCGCTGTTCTAGAAGCTCCTCAAGGAAAAGAGCATCTAATACCTATCATTCTTTGTTCTTTCCTTTCTTCCTCTCTCCCATCCTCCCTCCCTCCATCTCTCTCTCTCTCTTTGCATTTACTAATTTGTTTGTTTATTTATTTAAATTTTGCAAGAGGGCACGGGTGCTTGCCAGAAAGAGAGATAGAGAGAAGGAGAGAGAGCACTCCCCGTGGAGTGTGCTCCCACCACAGTCCCTTTTCCATTTCTTGCCCCGTCAGGGTTTTTTTTTGTTTGTTTTTGTTTTGTTCTTTTTTTTTTTTTTTTTTGGCAGAGAGGTTTTTGCTATAGGGCGCGTGCGCTCGCCAGACAGACAGAGAGAGACAGAGGGATAGAAAGCGAGAAATCACCCCCCAGGGGGGATGGCCACGCCGCAATCCCTTCTCCTCCATTCACCTCTTGGGATCTTGGGCACGCACGCACACGCGCCCGGCGTGAGTTTAAGCCACCGGGTCCGGGACTCGAACCGCGGTCGATTACGTGGGAGTCCAGCGACATAGCCATTACGCTAACTGCCGGTCCCATCCCCCGTCAGGGTTTTGAGCACGTACACATGCTAGCCTGTTTTTCAGGCCACTATGCCCGGAATTTGAACCAGGAAGTCAGTCTGTGGGATCTGGCTGTGTTAATCACCAGGCCATGGAGCTGGCCTGTATTTAGTTGTTTCTTATAAAGGACATTAAGAAGGATACAGATGAACAGCCAGATGGTAGAGATTCATAGACGGTGTGTGTGTGTGTGTGTGTGTGTGTGTGTGAAGACACGAAGCTTCTGGAGGCACCCCCCTGTAGGTACCTCCATGTGTTCAGCTATCCTTGAAGCTCCCGAACCCAGTTCTTTGGATTTGTTTTTTAATTTTTTTTTCACTTTAGATATAATTTCTGGTTTAGATATCCAAGGTATATCTTTATGGAGTACAGTATTTTTTTTAAAAAATATTTATTTATTATCATTATAGTTATTTTTAAAAATTTGCTATAGGGCACATGCACTCACCAGAGAGAAGCAGAGAGAGAGGGAGAGCAAGAATGCAAGTCGCCAGGTCTGAGACCCAAATGTGGAAGTCTGGTGCCTTAACCATCATGCCATCTACTGGCCCCACCATGTTTTTTTTTAAAGCATATATACAGTGTATAATAATCAAATAAAAAATGTACACCCAATCAACATTGAACATCACTTATGCTGTGCACATTTGATAATAGTTCTACTAGTTTTTTTTTTAAATATGTATTAAATTGTTCATATTTTTTATTCTGCTGTGGTATACTGTTCCATAACCTCCTCTTCTCCTTGTTTACATGCATTCTGTGTCCATTAAGAACCAAGCAGTGGTAGGGACCAGCAGTTAGCGTAATGGCTATGTCGCTGGACTCCCATGGAGTCGACCGCGGTTCGCATCACAGACCCGGTGGCTTAAAACTCACGCCGGGCGTGTGTGCGCCCAAGATCCCGAGAGGAGAATGAAGGAGAAGGAATTGCGGTGTGCATTATAACTAGCCAAGTGCAGGGGGGTCAATGTGAATATAATTTCCAGGTTACTAAGGGCAAACAGTAGTGTTGTAAGTGTCCTGAGAACCACTGAGCCATTGCACGTTACCCTAGGAGTAATGAGGAGGAGAAGTCGCGAGCCTCAGTAGGTAACTCCAGATTATCCTGTGACTTGACCTCTGAACCTGCCCTTCTCCTAAGACTATGGATGGTAGCAGCAGCAGCTCTGTGGGCTGACGGTAGCCTGCATTTCAGTCTCCATTTCAGCAGCTCACATAGCCTAGCCCAACAAGGACTGGTCTTTGAAACACAAATAGTATGAAAAAAAAAAAAATAGCTTCTCTTACTCTACTTTGAGCCTACTGGCAGGTCTCAAAGTGGAACGATTCCCTCTGTGGTCCTAGTCATTCAGCTTTGTGTGATACCTTTGGCAATCTTAATATCTGCACATCTTACCGCTCTCTCCTGCTAATGTTTGCTTTATTTCACCTTTTCATCCTCCATTTTCCTCCTAAAATGGCTTGGGCAAAGTGGGTTGTTCCTAAAGTATGTTTGTTTCTGATTTCATTATTGATTTTAAAACCTGCTTGGGATATAAGGCCCAGTGCCCAAATACAATTGCTAAGATTTAACTACTGTATTCCTTTATCCTGCTGAAAAATCTTTATTAAGGCACCAGGATAGGCAATAAAGACAAAGAAAAAAAAAAACATTCTCATGAAACTTGTCTGAAGCCTCAGTTTCCTGATTAAAAAACGAGGATAATAATAAACCTTATCTTTTACAGTTGTTGTAGTATTTAGATAAGGTAATATATACTAAATTTTTAGCAGAGTGTCCACTACACTAATATTCACCACAAGTTATTACTAAATTAGGTATAAGATGATACTGGTGTTTCAACTGATACCTAAGTCAGTTTTATCAAAGCTCGGGTCAAGCAGTCCTTACAGAGGAAAGACTAGAATTTTATTACACCTCCCATCACCAACATTACCACCCTAATATTTGCTTATATTTTAGCCCAGGCCTTTGCTTAAAGTGGGCTGCATATTGCCCATAAGCCAGTGTAAGTAATGTCCTGACGGCTCCACTGCCCGCCTCACTCATGATGGCTGCCACTACCAGTAACAACGACCAGATGTGCTAACACTTCCAGCCCCTGCTGAGTACCATGTGCTGTTCCTGAAGGCTTACAAGTTTGACCTTATTTAACCTTCAGTAACACACTGAGAAGTACATGCTATTTATCGTGGTCCTTTTACAGATGAGGAAAGTGATACTAAGAAAGTTGGCCTTACCACAGAAAACCTCACACAGCTCTAACTATACGCTGCATATGCACCTTTCAAGTGGATGTGTCAGGAAGGAAGCGGTCAGACATGGTGTGAGTCTTCCAGATCTGACGCTGAAGAGGATTCTGGCTCTATGTGCTCCATTTCTTCTCCTCCCCAGCTTTAAGGAAGGTCCCAGCTTGCCAGATAACGTTTTAGGTCATGTTGGACTTTTGTGCCATAAAATGGGAAAGAAAAGCAAAGAAACTGAAAAATAAGAGGAACCCAAGTTAGAGCTATGGTCAAGGCTTGGGAAGAGTTGGGAAAAGAGGTATGGAAGTTGCTGAAGTGTGTGTCAAAAGTGGATGAGAGGAACCAGCCGTTGGTGTAATGGCTATGTCGCTGGACTCCCATGTGGTCAACCACGGTTTGAGTCCGGACCTGGTGGCTTGGCTTAAAGTCACACCGGGCGCGCGTGTGTGTGCCCGAGATCCCGAGAGGAGAATGGAGGAGAAGGGATTGTGGCATGGCCATTCCCCCTAGGGGGTGATTTCTCACTTTCTGTCTCTCTCTGTCTTTCTGGCGAGCCCATGTGCCCTCTAGCAAAAACCTCTCAAAAAAAAAAAAAAAAAAAAAAAAAGTATATGAGAGATAAACAATGAAGTTGGAGAGGAATATGTTCTAGTTTAGGTTGTTGGGAAACTCATAACATATCTTGCTATGCAAAAGAGACGTAAATATCTGGAATTACTTTAAATCCCCTTTTTTTTTTTTTTTTTTTTTTTTTGGCATGCCAGATTGGATTTCTTTGATTGAGGGGCCTACTTTGAAACTGGACCACACAGGTGGACAACATTTTTTTTTTTTTTTTGGAGAGGTTTTTGCCATAGGGTGCGTGCGCTCGCCAGACAGACAGAGAGAGACAGAGAGACAGAAAGCAAGAAATCACTCCTCAGGGGGAATGGCCATGCCGCAATCCCTTCTCCTCCATTCTCCTCTTGGGATCTTGGGCACGCACGCACACACACCCAGTGTGAGTTTTAAGCCACCGGGTCTGGGACGTGAACCGCGGTCGACTACATGGGAGTCCAGCGACATAGCCATTACACTAACTGCTGGTCCCGACAGGTGGACAACTTTTGAACATGCTAGGTATAGATTTATGTATGTATGTATGTATGTATGTATTTTTTTAAATTGACAAAGGGTATGTGCACTCCGCTAGAGAGTGGAGGAGAGAGAGAAAGCAACCTCCTATGGGGCATGGTCACACAATAATAATTTTTCCTCTGTTTCTTCATCTCATCAGGATTTGGACCATGCATGCACATACACTTGGTGTATTTTTCAAGCTGCCAGGGCTGGGATTTGAACTATGGTCAGCTGTGTGGGACCTAGCTACCTCTGCCAGCTCTTAACCACTGCACTATGGGTCAGTCATACGTATATATTTAAAATATTATAACTTTATCAAAATTATTTCAATTTTATAAGCTCATTTGCAAGATAATACAGTGCTGACAGCAAATTTTGTAAAACTTTGTTCTGGGGTAATTTTCTTTTCCATTTTTCATGGATCAGAACACCAAGAATTTATAATACCCTTTACAAATATGCCATGAAGTACCGATATGTCTACTTTTGTCATAGAACAACTTTAACAAAGTTGTCAGTGGAGCTGGAAATAGATGAATGGATTTCAAGAGGTAGAAAATACCTTAAAGAAATGGAAGCTCTCTGATTTGTAGAAAAGTGTACTTACGGAAACAAAGATTTCTTAGCAAAACTGCATATTCACCTGAAAGAGTATATACAATATCCTTAACAAATCAAGCTCATGAATTTTTCTGTTACTGTAAGTTTTCTACTAATTCATCTGCTAGGTGAGCAGTAGCCAGAAAGCACAAATATGTGAATACATAAATATTAGAAAAAAGTGGGACCAGCAGTTAGTATAATGGCTATGTCTCTGGACTCCCATGTAGTCGACCGTGGTTCGTGTCCCGGACCCAGTGGCTTAAAACACGCCGGGCATGTGTGCGTGCGTGCCCAAGATCCCAAGAGGAGAATGGAGGAGAAGGGATTGCAGTGTGGCCATCCCCCCGGGGGATGGTTTCTCACTTTCTGTCTCTCTGTCTCTCTCTGTCTGTCTGGCAAGCACACGTGCCCTATAGCAAAAACCTCTCAGAAAAAAAAATATTAGAAAAAAGTTAGGGGAATTTGTTTCATGGAGAAAATGAATACTCATCAGCTAAGAGTTATCTGGAAATTGGGGAGAAGCCGCCATTACTCCGCATTAGTGGTAGAGCCCTGTAGTTCAGATTACTGAAGCCAGCGTTCGGTGGGAGCACAGTCTGGGAACCACTGTCCCAGGAACAGCGGTACTACGAAGAGAGCCATGTGGGAGCCGTGTCTGTTGAAGGAGGTTATTGACGGGCCATTCATTGTATAAAAGCTCCGACAGTGGACATCTGTTTGTGAAACATAGTTAAGAAGCAACATGTTCAATCTCAAGAATTCCTTTCATTATTTTCTCCACAGGAACCATCTTAGGATGTTATCAGCCATCAGTTAGAAGGTTTGAGACACGTGCGACTGCAATATTTTTCTCATCAAAAGGTCGATGTTTTGAGTAGCCTGTGTGGACTACTATGGATGTAGATTAGGTTTTTGAGAAAAATGAAAATAGACTTATTTCTGTATCTGGCAGTATGCCAAATTACACAGCCCGAAAACCCTCCTAATGCAGCACACACAGAAAGTTTAGATAAACTATAAAGCATTCTTTAAATGGATAGTACTTACTCCCCCAAAAAGTTAATAAAAAATAAATAAGGAAATCAGCAATGGACAAAAATAAAAGATGAGATTGACAGCTAACGTGATAAGCAAACAGGCTGACTCCATGGAAGCTAGGTAGGGAGGATCTCACTCATTTGAAGTTTTGTGTGTTTTTTTTTTTCTCTTATTTTATTCGTTTATTTGTTTTTGAGAGAGAGAGTGCATGTGAGAGAGAGAGAAAGAGAGAGAGAGAAGTACTTTTAGTAGGGTCTCATGCCATGATCCTCCCCCAGCCTTTCCCAGTAAGCAAAAACCATGTGTGTTGGATCTAGCTGCCTCTGCCAGCTCTTAACCACTGCACTATGGGGTCAGATGGGTACAGATGCACATCCCTGGTGTGTATAGATCTGCCCTGGAACTGAACCCTAACCTTTTATATGACTTCTAAAATTGCAGAATATTATGCTACTGCTGAGTTACCATGGCTAGGGTCAAAGTCTTATACTTTAATGGATTTGTGACCTGCAAAATAGGGAGTTGAAAATTAAATCTCTGCACAAAGCCAAGACCCCTGTAAAGCAGTTAATTTGCTCATAAGCAAAGGACAACAACGCAGAAATTTCTTGGTTTCAATCTGGATATTTGTGGAGATTAATGCATCAATCAATCAATGTACCCTAAGAATGTGTAATCATAGGGTTGTCCTCTCATAGGTTAAAGTTTCAAGTTTATACAACCCACATGATTCAGGAAGTCCAAGCTGAAGAAACAAAAATGGTTTTAGTGAATTATAGTCCATACTCACTGGCAGGTGCACATGCAAAGCCTCTCTGGAGGGACACAGTGCAGGTGAAACCCCCAGATGTTGAGATAATTGAATTATCTGTTAAGGGCTATAGACAATGTTTAAATTTTAAAAATGTTTAAAAGAAAGAATTGGGACTGGTAGTTGGCGTAATGGCTATGTCACTGGACTGCCACGTAGTTGACCGCGATTTGAGTCCCGGACCCGGTGGCTTAAACTCTTGCTGGGCGCGTGTGCGTGCATGCCCAAGATCCCGAGAGAAGAATAGAGAAGAAGGGATTGCGGCATGGCCACCCACCCTGGGGGGTGATTTCTCGCTTTCTGTCTCTCTGTCTCTCTCTGTCTGTCTTGCAAGTGCACGTGCCCTATAGCAAAAACCTCTCAAAAAAAAAAAAAAAAGAAAGAAAGAATTAAAAATATATAAAAAGAGCTGTAAATAATGAACAGACTGGATTGGAAATTAACCTAAAATATTTCTAACAATTTAAACATACTCAATGAATTTAAAAACTCTATGGAACAATAGTATAACTAAAATACAGTGGAAAAGAACATGAATAAACTAGAATATAGATCAGAGGAAATTATTTAGACTGTAACAAAAGAAGCAGAGATTAAAAATATTAAAATAAAAGTAAGATGGGGCCAGCAGGTGGCATGATTTAGGCACTGGATTCCCACATGGCCGACTTCAAGGTTCAAGTCCTGGTACCTGGCAGCTTGAAAATCACATTGGGTGTGTGTGTGCGTGTGCCCAAAATCCCAATTGGAGAATGGAGGAGAGGAGATTGCAGTGTGGTCATCTCCCATGGAGAGTGATTTCTCACTTTTTCTGTCTGTTTATCTCCAGTGAGGACATGTACCCTATGACCAAAAAAAAAAAAAAAAAAAAAAAAAAAAAAAAAATCAAGCAACACTGTGTAAGAAATGTTAGCATACATCAAGTAGGAGTTTCAGAGGACAGAATACAGAGTAAGGAGAGGTGATAGTTATAGCAGGACATTTAGTCGTATAAGTATAGTGTAAGTGTGGAATACCAAAAGCGAAGATAAGAAAATCAGGGGAAAAAAACCTGTTTCTGAAAATATGTAAAAAGGATGATCAAATTCCATCTCAAACACCACTTATTTTTTATCCAAAGTATCAGTTTGCTCTAAAATAAACCTGGCCTCTTTGGAGACATGGCTAATTCCGGATCTGTCCAGGAATGTCCAAAATAAATATGGGCTATCTTGTCATATGGACAGCAAGAAACCATTAACATCTATGAAGGTCATAGCAAAATGACTCGGAAGCCAACCTAAATAAATTTCCATCGCCAAAGATGGAACAATTTTAGCACAAACAAGTGTGCTTGTGCTTTGCACAAGCAAAGTGTGAAGACAGTGAAAGTTCTTAGTGCATACGTGTGTAACAGCAATGAAGAGCTGGTTTCTGTGCTCTGTAGAAGTACTATTATTAGAGAGAAAAATCTTTATGTACAACAGATCTCTTAAACTTATCAGAATTTCCTTCCAGTGTGTCTATAGAATTATGCTTTAAAAAAAAAGTAGTACATGGTAAGAAAGTGAACTACTTGGCATTCAACGTGATACCCATTCAAGTCATGATTAGGAAAGCTTGATAATAAATATTTGAGGCTAAATAAATCTTTTTCCAGGGAAAGAGGACACAAATTATTTTTTTAGGCATTGAATGAGGTGTACACTTTAAGTCCACTTTATTTCTAACATTCTATAAATGCTATTTGAGAAACTAGCATGATTAAAAATAATGTAAAAATATTACATTAAGGATATTATGATGGAAAAAATACCATTTAAAAAGTATTTAAGTGGGGACCAGCTGATGGCATAGTGGTTATGTCACTGAATTCCCACATGGCTGACCTTGGTTGGCGTCCTGGACCTGGTGGCTTGAAACTCACACTGGGTACGTGTGCGAGTGCGGTCAAGATCCTAGGAGGAGAATGGAGAAGAAGGGATTGCCCTGCGGCCATCCTCCCTTGGGGGTGATTTCTCACTTTCTTTCTCTCTGTCTCTGTCTCTCTCTCCCATAAGCACATGTATCCTAAAGCAAAAACTGCTTAAAAAAAAAAGTATTTTAAGTAAGCACACCCAAACTGTAGAAGTTACATAGTGTAAAGGGAGAATTCAAAGTATAAAAGATAGTGATATTGCTTTTTTAGATTATTTTGGGCTGATAACGTTGGTAACCAGATGTTTAGGTCATTTTCTCAATCTTTTCTTAAATACTTATTTTTTATAAAAATCTGTCTCCTTTTGGAATTGTGTTTTGTTGCTGTTTCTTGTTTATTTATTTATTTATTTATTTTTTATTTTTATTTATTTATTTTTTGAGAGGTTTTTCTCTATAGGGTGCATGCGCTCACCAGGCAGACAGACAGAGACAGACAGAAAGCGAGAAATCACCCCCCAGGGGGGATGGTCATGCCGCAATCCCTTCCCCGCCATTCTCCTCTTGGGATCTTGGGCACGCACGCACACGCGCCCGGCGTGAGTTTTAAGCCACCAGGTCCGGGATCCCATAAAACAAAAAGACCACAAATTAATAAAATTGAAAAGGAAATATTGCTGGAGTTTGAGAGACCCAAATAAATGACTTCCCAGTTCTCTCTAAAATTCTGATTCTACTGAGAGATCAACAAAGTGGAACAGAAATGAAGATCAAATGATCACCTTTATCAATAGTAAATCATGTGGGGGGGGGCATGACTAAGAGCAGGAGCCAAGCAGGTCTCCTAATTCTCCCAGCCCATCCTCTGTCTGTAGAACGTGGAGCTGTATACCAGAAAGAAGCAGCAGACATGCACACCCAGAATTGTTATCGTGAACTGCTCCAGACGGTGGGAAGACAGACATCCAGTTACCCGTGCTTAGAATTTTTGACAGTTTACATCATCTCTGTTATAAAATAAGAACTGGGACCAGTAGGTGGCATAATGGTTATGTCACTGGACTCCCATGGAGTTGACCGCAGTTCAAATCCCAGACGTGGAGGCTTAAAACTCATGGGGCGTGTGTGTGTGTGTGCATGTGTGTGTGTGTGTGCGCATGTGTGTGTTCATGTCCCCAAAATCCTGAGAGGAGAATGGAGGAGAAGGGATTGTGGCATGGCCATCCCCCCAGGGGGTGATTTCTTGCTTTCTATGTCTCTGTCTCTATGGTGAGTGCATGTGCCCTAGCAAAAATCTCTCTTAAAACAAAATAAGAACCATTGGCTGTCACCCAACAACAGCTACTCAAGTTTCCCTTCATTTGCAGATGAGTAAGTAATGAGGGAAAAAGTCAGGATTATTTAGGAGAATCTGTTCACATGTAAACCATAGGAGTAGGGAATAAGTATTTCTTCCTGTAAAATACGGCAAGGAGAATCAACCAAATCAGATCTTTAAAGTTTAATAAAATAGACACATTTTGGGCAAAACCAAAAACAAATTTTTAAAGAACAGAGAGCACAAATAAATATATTAAGATAAAGTAATATAAGCTATGATAAAGCAAATATTCAAATAATAACAGAATAATATGAACTTTATATAAATACATTTGAAAGGCAGGTCTAGTAATACAAAAGGAACATTTTTCCCAGGAAAGATATAATTTTTCATAGCTGAGTAAGGAAGAAAGGAAGAAATAGAAAACCACATGAACTCATTATTATTAAAGGAATTAGGGGCCAGCAGGTGGCATGGTGGTTAAGGCACCGGATTTCCACATGGCCACATGCAGTTTAAGTCCTAGACATGGCATCTTGAAAATCATGCCAGGCATGTGTTCATGCATGCCCAAAATTCTGAGAGGAGAATGGAAGAGAAGGGATTGCAGCATGGCCACTTTCCATTGGGGTAATTTCTCACTTTCCCCCTCACTGTATCTCTCTCTCTCTCTCTCTCTCTCTCTCTCTCTCTGGAGAGTCCATGCACCCTATGGCAAAAACCTTAAAAAAGAAAAAAATTGAATTTATAATTATATTTTAAAAATCTATCCCATTTTACCCCTTCAATAAAGAAGAAGGGGGAGGGTCCAGCATGTAGTGTAATGGTTAAGATGCTGGACTCTCACGTGGTCGACCATGGTTTGAGCCCCAGACCTGGCAACTTGAGACTCACTCTGAGTGTGTGTGCATGCGTGCCCCAAATCCCAAGAGGAGAATGGAGAAGGGATTGCAGCATAGCCATCTCCCTGGGGATGGGTGTGATTTCTCACTTTCTGTTTCTCTGTCTCTCCTGTGAGCGCATGTGCCATATAGCAAAAAAGAAATCTCTTTAAAAAAAAAAAAAAAGAGGAAAAGGAAGAGAAAAGAAAAAAATGAAAGGGAAGGTGAAGAATTACCACTAGATCAGATGATTTTAATGGCGAGTTCTAACAAATATTGGAATGGGTAAATTCGATCTTACACAAATAGTTCCAGAAAAACTGAACCACCCAGATGTTTCTCAAGGATGAATTAATGTCTTCTCTGAGGAGGAACAGTTTTATTTTTCTTTAATTTCTTGACTACGCTTTGGTAACTTCTACTTTCTTTTCATAAGACATTCAAAGGGAGAACAGGTTGAAAAAATATTTTCCTTCATTTAATAGAAAATGGCCAAAATGAAATTTAGATAGATATAGTTTTCAAAAAATGTATGGAATTGCATATTATGAAAAAATCGTGCATGAACTTTTTTACACCAAAATAAACTTGTACTTTAATTCCATTTTTAATGAACTGTTTAAATTTCCCTTATGTATGTGTAAACTATATTAAATAAAACAGTCAGTATTGAGCTTAAAAAAAAAGAACACCGTACATCTTCTATCGATAGAATGGCTGAAGTCAAGAGCATTGATTATATAAAATACTGATGAGAATGTGGAGCAACAGGATCTCTTGTTCGTTGCTGATGGGTATGCGAGATGATACAACCACATTGGAAGACAGTTGGGCAGTTTCTTAAAAAGCTAAACATTCCATCTATCAAATATACGTGTTGGTATTTACTTATAGAAATTGAAGAATTACATCCGTATGAAAAGCTGTATGCCAATATTTATAGCACCTGATTCATAATTACCAAAACTTCCAAGCAGTCAAGATGTTCAATAGATAAATGGATGAACTGTGACATCTCCAACGATGGAATGTTACCAAGTACTAAAAAGATATTCATTTTCAAGCCATGAAAAAGATGTGGAGGAAACTTAAATGCATACTGCCGGGACCAGCAGATGGTGTAATGGCTATGTCTCTGGACTCCCATGTAGCTGACCGTGGTTCAAGTCCCGAACCCGGTGGCTTAAACTCACACCGGGCACATGTGCATGGGTGCCCAAGATCCCGAGAGGAGAATGGAGGAGAAGAGATTGCGGCGTGGCCATCCCCTCTGGGGAGTAGGGGGGCGATTTCTCACTTTCTGTCTCTCTGTCTTTGTGGCGAGCGCATGTGTCCTATAGCAAAAACCTCTCCAAAAATAAAAAATAAAATACATACTGGTAAGTGAAAGAAGTCAATTTGAAAAGGCTACATATTATAATGATACAACTATAGATGCTTTGTAAAAGACAAAACTATGGAGACAGTCAAGGTCAGAGGTTGACAGTGGTAGGGAGAGGGCAGGATTAGTAGGCAGAAGACAGAAGAGTTTTAGGGCAGTGAAATTACTCTGTATGGTACAATAATGGTGGATACCTGTTGTTACAAGATTTTCAAACCCATAGAACATATACCACAGAGTAAACTCTAATGTAAACTATAGACATTGTGTAATAATAATGTATGTATCAAGATAACGTTTATTGGTTATAATAAATGATTACTCTGACCTGATGGAGGAATGCTAATAATAACAAGGCTATTCATGTTTGGGAAGAATAAGAGTATTTGAGAATTTTCTGTTCTTTTGGTTCAATTTTGCTGTGGACCTAAAAGTTTTCTAAAAAAAAAAATTAAGCTTATTAAATAATTTCATTTTTTATAAAGGAGACAATGTACCCACGATAAGGGTCAATTCATTTGTATACCTGTTTAAGGCAAGGTTCACAGGAGAAAGGGAGGAAGTTTGTTACCTCTTTAAGGAAAACCAAAGATCTCATTTCTAAGCTTGCTGTTGTAAATGATCACATTTCTTAAAGCGGGCAGATGATGATGATCCTTTACAGATGTTAATTTTGAATTTCCAGTCTACCTCCATGTTTTTTTTTTTTTTTTTTTTTTTTTTTTTTTCCAGCCCCTTCTATTGTCCAGAATTTTATTGTTCAGGCAGGAATAAAGATTTCTAAAACAGGGCTGGCCCCAGGACCTGGTGGTTAAACGAGCCAGATCCCAGATGACTAACCAGTAGCTTAAATCCCAGACCCAGCAGCTTGAAAAATATGCCAGGCATGTGTGCATGCATGCCCCAAATCTCAGCTGGATGGAAAAATGGGCGAAAAGGTATTGTGGCATGACCCACCCCCATAAGGGGATGTTTCCCCGCCCCTCCCCCCACCCCCAGCAAGCACATGTATCTCTAGAAAATTAAATAATAATAATAAAGATTTCTAAAACAATGTCCATGGGCAGCTCTACCCAGATCTATTCTATTCTCTGTTGGCTTACTTCTGAAGTGGTGGAGTATTATCTCAAATTCTTGCCAGTGTCCTTCTCCTTTCCATTTCCCAACATCAGTCTATAGGATGAAGGGTTGGTGCAGGA
This sequence comes from Tupaia tana, assembly GCA_026018925.1. NCBI lineage: Eukaryota > Metazoa > Chordata > Mammalia > Scandentia > Tupaiidae > Tupaia > Tupaia tana. Next base: position 33,017,107 of record JAKSZU010000013.1, on the reverse strand, counting down.
AGTCATGATTCAGAACAATGATCACGGTTTTCCTCTTCACGACCTGCTTATTTACTTCTAGACACCATATGACCCAACACTTTTGTGAGGTTGGCCATCTGTCTTGGTTGCCCATTCTGGGCACCATCAAAAATGAGCTTTCATGAGCTTTCAGGGCCAACAAGTGGCTTAGTGGTTAAGATGCTGAACTCCCACATGGCTAACCATGGTTCAAGTCTTGGACCTAGCAGTTTGCTTTCTCACTTTCTCTCTCTCTCTCCCTCTCTCTGGTGAGTGCACATGCTCTATAGCAATTTTAATCATAATAAATAAAATTAAATAAATATTAGTGGGCTTTCATGTGATCCTGAAGACCTCATAACTATTTACTAAGACTTTTTTCCCCCCATATTCCTTATGTAGAACTCATTTTTGCAAAGCATTTCATTTCTTTGGGTTAAGCCACCTCTTCTACTAATGTCATCATTTCTGGGCTGAATAACACCATAAGCTGTAAAACTGAAATAGGTGACAGACAAAGATGAGCTTAAGATGGTATTTGCAAAGGGCAGGAGGTATTAAATCTTACCTTGGGCCAGTCATCTCATCCTTCCCCACAAGATCCTTAAAGGAGATGAATGCAAAAAAGGAGGCAGAACAACAACAAAATGATGCTTTCGATGAACTTTTTAATGAGGAAGTGCTGGTCTGGGTGTCAAGGAAGGCTTTGATAGACACCTAGCATGTTTATATAAATATGAGCCTCAAAACTTATCATTCCAACTAAGAGCCACATACCTCCAAAGGAAAGGAAATTAGGAATACTTAAAGCTATCCCCCTATTTCCCACCTCACCTTCCTTTTCAACCATCTTGATCTTACCTGCTCTAGAGAGGAGGAAAAATGGCTGATGCTATCTCGGTTGCCCCAGAGAATTACCATTTCATCCAGAATATCAGTAGAGACACACCATTCCATGAACTGTTCTGAAGCCCATCCAGGACTCTTACCATCCCTAGAATTTTACCCAGTCCTTGTCAGGAAAACAGATTAAAGCAGATTAGCCATTCTTTCCTTGGAGTAAAATAAAAGAGGGGATAGAAGAAGGGAATGAAGAGCCTTTCTTTTTCTAAAGGTCAAAATGTAACTGCTTGGTCTCTTACACCTTAATATGAATTAGTTTGTCAGAAAAAGTTGGTAACAAAACAAAACAAAACAAAAAAACCTTCAAAAAGGACATTAATCCAGGAGAAGGTGCGACAAAGTGAGAAGGATTTCCTGTGCTAACTTCTTCAACGTCCCAAGGCAAACAGATGACAGAGATTTCTGCCAAGTCCCTTCAGACGTAAAGATCATGCTTTTCCTTCTACCTTGTGTAGCAGAAAATGGTTTCTCGGGAAGACATGAACGCATCACCACCCCAAAATTGATCACGTTAAGAATGACTTGAAAATAAATGATCATGTCTAGAGCACACTTAATTCTTTCAGGGTATCCCCTCATGAGACTCACCAGAAGAGAATGTATCACTTTATTTGAAGTTAAAATAAACATGTCAAAAAAAAAATCTTAAGAGAGCTGTTATCTAATTCTCCATACATATTTTTTTCTTAAAATATAGGAGCAAAAGAGATGAACTGTGTTACTGTGTGTTAGAAATCAGCGCTACATATTTCAGATGCTTGTTAATGATACAAGTTGTTCCGTGTTGCCAGGGGTCACCTCAGAGATTTCACATGGCTACAATGGGTTCTGAAGAACCTGGTAACTGCTCAGAGTGTCTGAAAAATGTTTCCTGAGCCTCTAAAGAAGTTAAGTCTAACCAAGAAAGTTTCACTAGCTAGTACACCAGTGATACTAACAGTGTGTAGAAATGTCCTTGTCACTTAGTTTCCAGGGAAAGGACTGTTTCCTATGGGGAAGGATCTACCTTGTTCTGTTTTTAACTGAGAAATGTGTTTCCCAGAAGCCTCTACCCTGTTAAGATTCGGAGCTAGAGCTGGCCAAAGGCAATGTAGCTCAGTATTTGGGAGGTGACAATAAGGTAACCACAGTTATTTTTTGAAGGTAGACGTTGGTTATAGGTGATGAGAGACAACCCAAAAAGTGTATTGATGGGGCCAGCAGGTGGTGTGGTGGCAAAGGCGTTGGACTCCCATACGGCCAACTCTGAGTTGAGTTCCAGCCCTAGCAACTTGAAACTCATGCTGGGCACATGTGCATGTGTGCCAAAGTCCTGAGAAGAAAATAGAGGAGAAGGGATTGTGGCATGACCCCACACACACCACACACCCCGGGGGAGTGATTTCTCATTTTCTCTCTTTCTCTGTCTCTCTCTGGTGAGTACACAACGTATGGCAAAAACTAAAAGAAAAAAAAAAAGTATTGTTAGAAATCTCTCCCCTTCAGGATAATTTGTTACCATCCTATTCTGAAAGGTACTTGAATTCCAAAACCATCTCAAAGATCGCATAGATTGCCAGAAATCACCTTGGAATAAGAATCAGAAGCCTGTCCTAATACAATAATATCACACATTTACTGCTTGCTGTGTGCTGTTATGCTCTGTGCTTTGAATGATATATTTCATAGAGTTGTCCCAACAACCCTTTGAAGGAGGCACTGAAATTGTCCTCATTTTACAAATAAAGTTAAGCAATTTATGTATGGCTATATAATTTGTAAGGGACAGAACATTAAGCTTCACTAAAACCAACTTGATAGCTGTATGATCATGGCCCAGTCACTTCAACCCAATGAGTCTCATTTTCTTCCTCTGTCAAATAAAAGAATTATATTGTGTGGCCTCTAAAATGCCACCCAGGCCAGCTGTTCTAGTATTTTAGCATCTCTTGCATTAGGGAGGGATAGTCTTCACCTTAAAAATTTGACACCACTCATTTAGAAGGCCTTCATCAAAATCTCCTCTTAGTTACTTGATGAGGGTGCTTATCCCAGCTGATTTCATCTTGCCTTCCCATCTGGACTGTGGGTGCTGCAGGAATGGGACCCTGTGTCCATCTTTGTATCATTTCATATAGTACAGAAATGCAATGGAAGTCCCTGAGAAAATGTGATGCTACCTACCGTATATGTATGTTTGTTTTTCTTTTTACATAGATCTCAAGAGAGTATCCAAGTGAATGTTTAAATTTTCTTGTAACCTTGGCATGCTTTTGCTCACATTCTAGTATGTAGCCAAATTCATAGCTTAATACCATTCCTTGTCACGAAGTTTCTGTTGCATAGTTTGTTTCTAAACACCAAAAGCCTCTAATAGCCCTGATTTTCATTTTGCTGCAAAAGAGTTGGGAAGCTCTGCGGAGGGAGGACAGGGAGTAAAAAGAGATCATCTGACATTCCTCACACTATTGAAATTCCAACAAGGGATAACTTGGGACATATTTTGGAGTCTTTCAAGCTTAGCAAGTTGCACAACCTGTCCCTTAATAGAACTCAAGGATGACAACTATCTGAGCACTGTTCTATACACTTGTTAGTAAAGCCCAGCAGAAGTGGTTTTCTTTCTGCTGGCAGGCCCCACAATACGCCGTCACTGTCTAGCTCAAGGAGGGATTCGCTTTTCCAAGCTCTGGCAAAAATCTAGCCTGGATTTTTTATTGCCTTTTCATCCCACAGGATATTCTTCTGATTACTACAATGATGATACCATGCTGTCTGGCTTTTCTGAGTTGTATGTAGTGATTGCTTAGACAACATGGTATGACACAGTTGTGCCAAAAGGTGGGAAATAAATCTGGTCAAAAATCCAGGGGCCTGCGATCAAAGTGAAATTCCTAGGGTTTAGTTGGGCCATGTCAGGATATTTTTTCCAAGGTGAAAGACAAGTTGCCTCTGGGCCTTCCTCCTACTAAGAAGTAGGCATAATGGCTAGTGGCATTCTTTGGGAGTACTACTCTAACCCATTTACCAAATATCCTATAAGCTATCAGTTTGGGTGATGTCCCGACTGCCATTCAAGTTTCTCTGCCAATGGGGTCATGTGACCCAGCAAATACACTGGTGCTCGAAGTCTGTGTCAGATATGAATGTTGTGTGACACCTTTGGAAAGGTCTCTTTAAGTGAATCTCATTGCATAGCTTTAGGATTTTGGAGAAAATCTATGCTACCCTGTGCAGGCGATTATTTTCCTCTTGAGAAATAATTTCTGGCTTACAAATGAACCTTAACATAGACTAAACATTTGACCATGAGCCACAGTTAACATGTGACTTAAGTCTATCATAAATTGCATATTGTCTGACCCAGTATTTTAGTTTGCTCTGTTGCTAATAGAAAATACCAGCATCTGGCATATTTATAAACATAGGTCTTTATTCAGCTCATTGTTCAAAGGTCCAAGATCCAGGGTCCATACCTGTTAAGGGTCTTCCGGATGCATTGCAGTATGGTGGAAGGCAGGAGTACATGTATCCATGTCCATGTGTCTCTTCTCTGGTTTTATTCCCCCTTCTTTAAACCCACCACTAGGATTCAATCATGGCCCTACACTAATGATCTTTGTACTAATCACCTCCTAAAGGCCCTACCTTTCAGCACCATAGTCAGATTAAGTTTTCACCTTCTGAATCATGTTAAAACCAAATCTCAACACACAAATTTTGGGAGGACATTCAGACCATAGCACCCACCATGTCATGAAGTTGGGCGTGTATGGCAGCAGTTCACTGAATGACAGTGACACAAGCACCCACTGAAGGCTAAAGTGTGAGGCCTAAACAAGTGGCTCAGAATGGCTCTTATTCTTGCTGCTTGCTTTTCTTTTATTAACCTGCACACACTGTTCACTATGACCAGTTGACTGAGGAATAACTACACAGGCCTGAGTTAAAAATATGCACCACATTCATGCTGGGAGAAACCATGGTGTACACTGTAATGGTCTACAGTAGTTAAATTTTAAAAAGTAAAATTTAAAAATTTTTAAGAAAGATTCTGCGCAGAAGTGAGCACCACACCACCACTGAAAGCTCTTTAAAGACAGAGGTAAAGAGGAATCCTCCAGGCAGCAGAATTTTGAGCAGTGCCTCCAGGTGTTTATTTTTTTTCTGGAAGGATTGGTAATTAGTGGTATGACTTGCTGATTCATGAGCATGGCACATGGCTAGAGACTTAAAGGAACCATTCCTGTAAAACTTCCCCCATGGGTACAGAGTGTCATGATACTCTGTCACGTATTCATGCCCACCAAAGAGCGGCCTCCGCAGAGGAAGGTCTTGATAATCAGGTGAACAAGGCCAACTACTCTGTGACGGCTGGCCTTCTCTTCCTAAACTCCGATCTGATCAATGAACTCAACAGTGGATCTTTGGCGTCAGGGGTAGAGGTTATTTGTGGGCTCCTTACATACATTCTTAAACTCACCAAAGCCAAAATGGCTACAACCAGTGTTGAGCATCAATCTTGCCAACAGCAGAGACCAACGCTGAACCTTGATGTGGTGCTATTGCCTGGGGTTCAGCAGTTTACCTGGTGGCAGGATGATCACACCAGACCCCTTTCATCATGGAAAGTATAACACTTTATTTTTCCTGTGGCTTTGCCTTCCCTCTCCCCAGTTCCGCCCAGCGTCTACCATCGGACTCACAAAATGAGTTATTATCATAGCACCCTACACAGAATTGTCTCTGATAAAAGAACTCATTCTACAACAGATCAGGCATGCTCATGGGCTTGTACTCTTTGGGTTCACTGGACTTACCAAGTTCTTGAATCAGCTGGATATATCCCTAAATGGTGAAATGGCCCTTTAAGACCCATTACAGTCCGCTATGTGGCAGTCCTATTCAGGACTAGGGTAATAGCCTTCAGGATGCAACATTCACTCTAAATTATCAACCAACATATGACCACGCTTATCCCAATGTGTCCTGGAATCAAGGGATAGAAATAGAAATGGTGCTTTTCTCTATTACCCTTAATGGTTCATTAACAAAATTTTCACTTCTTTTCTCTACAACTTTAAGTTCTGTTCGTTTAGAGGTCTTAAATTCCAAGGGAAAATGCTTCCACTTGGAGACTCACAGTAGTTTTGCTTGTTTGTTTGTTGAGAGGTTTTTGCTATAGGGCACGTGCACTTGCCAGACAGAGAGAGACAGAGAGACAGAAAGCGAGAAATCACCCCCCCCCCCCCCAGGGGGATGGCCATAGCGCAATCCCTTCTCCTCCATTCTCCTCTCAGGATTTGGGCACGCATGCACACGCGCCCGGTGTGAGTTTAAGCCACCGGGTCCAGGACGCGAACCGCAGTCGACTACATGGGAGTCCAGCGACATAGCCATTACACTAACTACTGGTTCCTGTTTGTTTTTGTTTTTTTTTAAAAATCTGAGATGCCCTTCTAGTCACTTTAGGCTCTTCATGCCAAAGAACAAACCAGCAGAAACAAACAAACAAACGAACAAAAAAATAGATCTCCGATCTCAGTGCCTACTGACTAGGGTGATTGCTCCTGACCATCAAGAAGCAGACACATGAATGAGTACATCTGGGCTGTAGGAGACTCTCTAGGCTACCTCTTAGCCCTCCCTGGTCCTGTGATAAAAGTTAATGGAAAACTACAACAATCCACTACACTCAGGATTGCCAATGACCCAGAACCTTCTGGCATGAAGGCTTAGGTCACCTTACCATGCAAGCTTATGACCAGCTGCACTGCTTACTGATGTAAAAAGAAATGTGGAACAGATAGGGAAAAAGAAAAGTCATAAAAACCAGCTATGGGAATCAGCAGATGGTATAATGGCTATGTTGCTGGACTCCCATGTAGTTGACCGCAGTTCGAGTCCCGGACACGATGGCTTAAACTCACGCCAGGCGTATGTGCGTGCGTGCCCAAGATCCCGAGAGGAGAATGGAGGAGAAGGGATTGCGACATGGCCAATCTCCCTGGGGGAGAGATTTCTCGCTTTTTGTCTCTCTGTCTCTCTCTGCTTTTTAGGCAAGTGCACAGGCCATATAGCAAAAACCTCTCTGGAAAAAAAAAAAAAAAAAACAAAAAAAAAAAAAAAAAAAAACAAGCTATGATCACATGACTAATTGTAGAAATGAAAATTTCTAGTAGTAGAAATCTTCCTTGCTTTGATAAGAACATATTTCTAATACATATTAGCCTCTGCATTTTTTTAATCCCTAATTCTCCTACTCTTTAATGTAGGAGTTGCCAGTAGTGGCTAACTTTAGATCTTCAAGTGGAGTGTTCTTGGCTAGAAGGTTGAACATCACCCAGTGGTAGACAAAGGTGGCACATAGCCTTTGTTATTCTCTTTGGGGGAGAGGGCTTACATTATGTTACATGGAAGCATTTACTATTGTTAAAAATTTACTATTTAAAAAAATTAAATGTAGTCAAAAAAAAAAAAAAAGACATGTATATGAATGCTGGGGTCATTGGTGGATTGTGGTAGTTTGTGTTATGTCAACTTAGTTAAACTTTAAGTTACATTTCCCAGGACTGTATATGTACAGTTTCAGGTTGCAGTTGGCCAAGAGAGACTTTTATGAAAGTTAGAAGGCAGTGACACAGTGGGCACTGTTATCAAATGGTTATTTTGTTTTCAGATAAGGTGACAGATGGATGCAGAGGTGTCCAACAGTTTCCAGCTGGAACTCACTCACCATTGCCCATACTCTACTCTCCAGCTGCTGGTCCTGCTGACCAACAGTAGCCACTGGCCCACCCCCTGATTTTTGGCAGCAACCTCCAGAGGTGGTAGGGCTTTCCTGTAGACCTTTGTATAAGATTCCCACTTCAGCAGTCAGGTGTGCTTGGTTTTTGAAAATGACCAGGGGATGATGCCTTCTCTGACCTTCCAATTTTCTGCATAGCCTTGATAGTAAAATAAAAATTATGTCCCCAGAACAGTATGGAGGTTCCTCAAAATCTAAAACTAGAACTACTATATGACCCAGTAATCCCACTCTTGTGTATTTACCCAAAGGATAGACAATCATTCTGGCAGAGAGATATTTGCACATCCATGTTTATTGCAGCATTAGTCACAATAGCTAAGATAGGAAATCAACCTAAGTGTCTGATAAACAATAAATGGATTAAGAAAATATGGCATATATACACAATGGAATACTAAGCCACAAAGAACAATGAAATCTTGTGAACACAATGTTGGTGAACCTAGAAGATATAGTAAATAAAATAAGCCCAGCTATGAAAGACAAATACTGTATGTCCCCACTTAACATATATTGAATGTCTGCAGTCTATGGTGAAAACGGAAAGACTGGATGACATAGAAGTAGAGAGAGTGATAGTAGATACCAGAAGCTCCAAAAAAGAGGTGTGTGTGGGGGGGTTCAGGAGAATATGATCAACAGACACAAGAATCATGTAAACGAGTGGAATAGACTATGGAATTGTATACTACAAGCAGAGTAAACGTGTGACTGACAATAGTCCTCCCTCAACCAAAAAAAAAAAAAAAAAAAAAAAAAAAAAAAAAACTAGAACTGATATCAAGTGTGTACAACATTATATCATGTTAAATGTCAAAGAGGAGTACATCTATATCCTTGATTTAATCATTACACATTCTATGCATTCTTTAAAAAACTGTCCTGCACCCTACAAAATGTACAATGATTCTTTATAAACCAGGAATCATGATTTTAAAATTATCAGGTAAAAATATTGTGGGCCAGCCACAGTGATGCATGCTAATAAAATATTGCTGCTTCACAGATTGAGGCTACATAGCAGGCCCAAGTTCAATTCCCAGCCCACATTAAAAACTGGTTGCAGTGGTGCAACCAGTTCCACTGTAGTCCCAGCAACTTGGGAGGCTGAGACAACAGGACTGCAACAGAGCCAAACTCTGTCCTTAAATGAACAATGAATGAATGAGAAATAAAATTTAGCTTGCATTGTGGAGATATTAGATTATCAGAAAAGTAATGATGCATTTGTGCATATAAAAACAAAAAATACACCATGACTTTTCCGACAACCCAATATTTCCTGGGTTTGCATTGACTGTAGGATGTGGCTTCCTTCGTAAAAACTGTTGGTGAGGAGGACCAGCAATTGGGAAAGTCTTGTGACTTGTTGAGCATGGCAATGCTGTGATCAAAGTCGTGTAACATTCGTTCATTTATCTACTCATGTACACATATGCTTGGAGTGCTTTTGGGTCCCAGACACTGAGCGAGGGGCTAGGAACACAAAGATGGGGAGACTCAAATCCCTTGAGAGGCTTTACAGATTGGTGGGGAAAAGGACTTATAAATAAGGAAAGGTAAAAGCTGTATTCCCAAAGATGTTTGCTACATCATTATTTATAATAGTAAGAAGTGGGAGGAAACTATCTATGCCCATCTATGAGGAAATGGTTAAATGTATGGTGGTATAATTATCTGAAAGGATACCATGCAACAAATGAAAGAGAATGAAGATGATCTTCCAGATAATCTTTCAGTTAGGACCAATTTAGATTATTAGTGGTAGACAGTTCGAAATTAGAGTGGTCATGGCTGATAGAAAACCTGAAATTAGAGAAGCCTAACCAGAAATTTGTTTCTTTTCATGTAAAAAAAGGTCAGAGGCAAGTAATTTGTTTAAGTGGTTCAACAATTTTCAGTTTAAGCTCCTTTATTTTTTTTTTGCTGTTCTCTCATGGTCTGAGGGCTGTTACTAAAGTTCCACAATCACTTTTACATTCTAGGCAGCTGGAAGAAAGAATGGCTAAAGAAAAGAAAAGTTTAATATCAAGACCTTTTATGCCTTAATCTAGCCATCCATTCATTTGTTTCATTAACACACATTTATTGAGTTACATTATTCAAGGGAAATAATAATGGAAGAGACCTGGCCATACACTCAGAGAAGTCGCAGCGCAAAGGGGAGACCCTCAGGGAGGCCAGGATCCAGACCTGGGGCCTTCTAATACGTCTCTCAAATCACACATCAGCACCCTATGGCCTGCGCTACTGCAGCTGGGCCAGGGTTTTTATTTATTTATTTATTTTTAATTGCATTTCAACATGAAGGTACCCATGTTGTTGCTAGTTTATTGCTTAATAAAATGGACTGACTTCTCTGTGGGCTTTAATTATAAAGCAGAGAACTAAGCAACAGAATACAATCTGAGGTGGCAGCAAGGCCATTTCCATTTAGCTCTCTGCAAATTCCCACTGAGTGCTTCATTCTCGTCAACTATGGAATTAGGCACATGAGCTCACAGCGTCAGGCCTTTCTGCTCACTGCTGTCAGAGGGAACATCTGAAGTAAATAATGATTGTGGTTCTTACCCACAGATGGGGTTATGTTCAGTTTGTAGGCTTGTGCCATCCCAGCGAAGATGTCTACGATGATTATCTGCTCAAAGAATTAGGCCTGTGAGAATAAGCAAGCTGTGCGCTGCTTAACCAGGACCCCAGGAGGGCTATTAATGCTGGAAGAGATGTTAGTGAAACTGTTCCCAGAACTCAACCTGGGTGCTTGGATGAACTTCCTGGGGTCTGTAGCAAATGCTGTTGATGCTCCACCCACGTCCTCATAACCCAGAGGTTACCTTCAGCTTCAGTAAGTAATAATTCCTGGACACTGGAAGCCTTTTTGTCAAACACTGATCTCTTCTGCATGATAGCTTTCCGAGCTGTAGGCACATACTTGCCCAAGGACACAGCAGGCTAGTGTAGTTCTGTAGTTAACATCACAACCCTCAACCTAAAAAGGGTAAGTTAAACATGCAGCTTCTTCATCTTTCAGGGGTGATTCTGATACTCTGTGCATTGTTTAAGGAGGGTCCCAGGGAAAGTGAGTCTCTGTGTCCACAGTAGCACCCACTAACACCCACACTCTGTATGAATTTCTTCCTTTCCCTGCCTTACTTCCTCATCACATTTCCTAGAATTGCCTCCCAGATGAATGACTTCACCCAAGTCCAGATCACAGGATTTGCTTTTGAATGAACTCAAATCAAATAGGTGTTTACAAAGCTCTGAAACTATTAGGTGTCAGGAACGTCATGACGTGTTTTTCTATGCAAAAAATATGTCATGACTTTCCCAACTCAGTATGTGTAGAAGTATGCCTGTCTGTGCATCTCTTTGAAAGACAGTGCTTAGCTTTCATCAGAGCCTCAGAAGTTCTCACCTCAAACCTAAAAAGCTTAAGAACCACTGCTCATCATTTCACACACGAGAGTCATGATTCCTTCAGGCCTGATCTTAGCACTCTCCGCCTGGGGACACAAAAAGGAATGGAATCATTTCCACTGTCAACAAATTGGCATGATGAGAGCCAGGATGGCAAGGAGGCGAGCACCCATGTGTGGGAGGATGGAACAATACTGTCTAAGGCTGGCCTGATGCTTCTGTGCCTGTCCTACTTGGTGTCAGAAGTAGAAGAGCCAATCACGAAACCCAAACATCATGTGATTTCACTTACCTGAGGCTATCGAGAGTGACCAAATTCAGAGACAGAAAGTATCACAGTGGTTGCTCAGAGACTGGGGAGGGGAGATGGGAGTTGTAGTTTACTGGGTCCAAAGTTTTAGTTTTCTGAGAAGAAAAGAGCTTTGGAGATGGACATTTGCATAACAGCATGGCTATACTTACTACCACTGAGCTGTGTACTTTAAAATGATTAAGATGGTACATTTCATGTCTGGTGTATTTTACCACAATTGTAAAAAGGTATTTAAAAACCACTGATCTCAATAACAACTAACATGTGCAACCATGGCTGGGCCAGAATATTTTAATGTTTTTTTTTTATTATTATTATCATCAAAAATGTATGCTGGCTCCATGGCACAGAGATAGGCTGCTCAAAAAGGAGCCAGACCCACATGGTAGCTGTGGTTTGAATCCCCAGCTCAGTCTGCTTGAAATGACTATCTGAGGTCCAACTAACTAGAGGACTAGAGGAAGAAGAGCATCGCACGTCCACATGTGTTGGAGAATGCTTCTCTCTCTCTCATTCTCTTATTCATATGTGTGCATATGCACCCTATTATGAATAAAGAAAAAAATTATTCTGGGGGCAGCTCAGTGGCATGGTGGAATCCACATGACTGCATGATTTGAGTCTCAGACCCAGCAAATTGAAGAACACCCTAGGTGCATGTGTACCTACCCGAAATCCTGAGAGAATGGAGGAAAAGGGATTGTGGCATGGGCAACCCCCTGAGGGGTGCTTTCTCTCTCTCTCTCTTTCTGGTGAGTGTATGTACCCTATAGCAAATTTTAAAAATTGTTGATTTTATAATTTCTTATTTACATTTAATCATTGTACCTCTTTACAGCATACGCCATGGTTTTCCTTTTTTTCTTGTTCCCTGACTCCCTCTCTTGCCCTTGTCCCCATTGCCCCTGGCCCTCCCACTGCCTCTGGTATCCACAGTTGTTCTCCATGTATTTATACCTTCCAATCTTTCCGTTTCTGCCATAGAGTGCAAACCTTCAGTATATATTAAGTCGGGATGTCGCAGTGCCGCTCTTCCATAGTGCATCATACTTCACTTAGCATTAAAGCTGCCATATTCATCCACTTTATAGCAAATACCAGGGTCTCCTTTTTTATGGCTAAGTAGTATTCCATAGTGTTTTTGTGCCACACTTCTTCAATCCATTCATCTGTCCTTGGATATTTGGGTTGATTCTGTGTTTTTTTTTTTTTTTTTTTTTTTGGAGAGGTTTTTTGCTATAGGGCACGTGCGCTCGCCAGACAGACAGAGAGAGACATAGAGACAGAAAGCGAGAAATCACCCCCCAGGGGGGATGGTCATGCCACAATCCCTTCTCCTCCACTCTCCTCTCGGGATCTTGGGCACGCACGCACACGCGCCCGGCGTGAGTTGTAAGCCACCGGGTCCGAGACGTGAACCGCGGGCGACTATGTGGGAGTCCAGCGACATAGCCATTACGCTAACTGCTGGTTCCCAAGTTGATTCTGTGTTTTAGCAATTGGGAATAATGCTGCAGTAAACATGGTCATGCAAGTGTTTCTCTGACTGACTGTATTCCTACCCTTTGGGTGGATGCCCAGGAGTGAAATTGTTTGTTTTTCAAAAACATACTTATTTTACTTTATTTATTATTATTTTTGAAATTTGATATAGTGCATCAGCACTCACCAAAGAGAGACAGATAGAGAGATGGAAAGTGAGAAAAGCAAGCTGCCAGGTCCAGGACTGGAATTGCAATTGGCTATATGCGAGTCCAACACCTCAACCACCACACCACCTGCTGACCCCAGAGTGGAATTGTTTTGAAAAGAAAAGAAAAGGTCCAGTAGGTGACATGATGGTTAAGATACTGGATGAATCTTACATGGCTGACTCCACAGTTTGAGTGTTGGACCTACTGTCTTGAAAAACACACCAGGCACATGTGAGAGGGGAATGGAGAAAAGATTGCAGCATGGCCATCCCCCTGTGCGGATCTCTCACTTTCCCTCTCTCTTTGTCTCTCTCTAGTGAGTGCACATGCTTTATGGCAAAAATCTAAAAAGTAAAAGAGAGAAAGAATAAAAATGACAAGTATATTCTGAATAATATGGCTTTGTGAATGTGTAAGTGCTAAGCAGTCTTGTCAAGTAGACATTTTGACATTTATAGATTTTTAGTGTCTGGCCACTGTTAGATGGACATGTCCTGATGTCAAACTGTCAGGAAGTGCTGTGTCCTTATGTCAAAGTCTTGTCTGGTGATAATTTGCCATTAAAAAATCTTTTTCTAGAGTAGAATTTTAGTCTCTCATGTTATTTAATAAATTGAGACTTAGATTTGCTGTCATGAAAATGATGGGGATTTGCAGTAATGCACCACTGTGACTGCTGCCAGTGGATGCACAATGCAAATGAACTGCTTGAGCCAACCAATCAGCAAAGGACCTGGGACTCTGCTGCAGAAGCTAAGGAGTCACAGGATTTCAAGTGTCCCACATTGGAGTAAAAAAGACCACAATATAAGAAAAACTTAAGATCAAATTGTTCTAAAAGTCTATTTCTAATAGTCTATTTCTAACACTCTAATCATTAACCCTTTAATATAAACCAGACATTTATTTTGACATATGCAAGGGGGAAAAATATATTATTTTTTCTATACTGGTGCCACCAATAACTAAATTAGAAAAACACATGTAGTACAGATCTTGGTAATTCAGTAGAGCTAACATACTTTTAGTGAATAGAACTTTTCATCATTTATAAAGCAATGCAACATTAAAACTGCCTTTTAATTTTGATTAAATATACAGTATAATAACCCTGAACTAGCAAACAAAATCTTGTTGTTATTAAAACTATTTCATATCAAACTTTTTGCAAATAGACATTACCCACATTGACATTACTGAAATTAAGAAAAAACAAGAGTGAGATAAACATAGATATGGACTGGTTGTTTCTTTTTATTACTAAATCAACAATTTATTACTTTATCAACAATTTAGTTCAAACAATGATTTTTAATAACAGTAATTTAATATTATAAATATGAACCAAATTTCTTGTTTTGGTTTGAATTTAACTTATTAGGTTATCAGAAAAGTCATGGTATATTTTGCTATGCAAAAATGCATCATGGCTTTTTATGATCCAGTACATCTCCTCTATCCCTTTTTAGGGTTTTGGGCAAGTGCGCCTGGCGTGAGTCTCCAGCTGCCAGGTCTGGGACTTGAACTGTGGTCAACTATGTGGGAGTCCAGAGCCTTATCCACTATACCACCTACTGGTCCTACTCATGAACTTTTCGAAGACCCCCTTTTGCTATCAACATAGAAAGGCTTATGTAAACCCTAGGGAATCTATGGTCTTTTTTTTCCAGAAGGTTTTTGCATTTCTCTCAAACTAGACAAATGCTGCCTAAGACACGCAGAGGAGAGCAGAATCAATGGAGCCTCTGTGATCCATGTTGGGAGGCTGTTCTCGCAGGGTCTCATGTTTATGCACATCCTGTGATCATGCCGGGGACCAGCCACGGTGGGGGTGGGTTGACTTGACGGAGGCGGTGCAGGTGAACAGAAGACGGAGGCCTCGGTGCCTTTTCATGCATGTCCTATGCCAGACACCCCCCAGAGATCACTCTCTGAGGAGTGACAACTGCTAGGAATCATCGTGCCTTTTTATTGAAAATGTGTTACATGCAAGTAAATGGGAGAGGGGCTACGTGTTTCAATTATCAGCTCATAAAGTTTTTAACAATAGGGAACATAGATTCTATTCAGGGTTGGATTAAGGGTGGGTCTTGTGCAGTTCCGCAATTGTAGGTGGGTCTCCATGGAATTGTAGGTGGGTCTCCATAGAATGCAGTTTCGGGAAGGCGGTTCCGGTAAGCAGAGATGATTATCAGCTGATGTGGCACAGCAGCCATCTTGTGATTACCAGGAATGGTGCTGAGAAAAGAAAATCTCAAGAATAGAGATTAGTTCTTATGGATCTTAATAAAGAATGATACTTATATAGTTTTGTAGGGATCTAAAACTTGATTTGAGGAGTCCTAAAATATTTACCTGTTTCGCTTGGTGAGGGCGGGGGGTGTCCTGGGCCAGTTTTGGCCTAATCCTATTTTACATAAAGAAAGGATTAAGTTTACCTTAAATGTATTTTGAAGGGCCTTCCAAAGGTCAAGATTATTTCTGCTTAGATAGAACTTCAGCCCACCCTCTACTGTGACCATGGAGATAAAGCATTGTAATTAATAGTAGGTGATTATAGCAAAGGGGAGCGGTCGGGGGAGTTCCTGGGAAATTTTATCATATACTCAGGATGTATAAGAGAGCTATGTAATTCTTTTATAGTAGTAAATTGGGGAGTCAGAGGGGGGTCGCTTCCCAGCAAGGCTACCAGTTTTCTGGAGTAAATAGCAAGCAGCCTTGCTGACATGCTAATTGACCCAAGCTTTGTTCCAAGGTCAGGGGGTGCAAAACAGTGGCCTTGCCAGCGTGTTGATCCGACCGATCGGAAGCGGAGCTCAAAGGTCGGGGGGCTCAGACAGATCCTGGGGCTTCGCCGGGTCTATGGTCTTTTTTTTCCAGAAGGTTTTTGCATTTCTCTCAAACTAGACAAATGCTGTCTAAGACACACAGAGGAGAGCAGAATCAATGGAGCCTCTGTGATCCATGTTGGGAGGCTGTTCTCGCAGGGTCTCATGTTTATGCACATCTTGTGATCAGAGGCAGTGACTGCCTTTGTTCTGGATTATCTGTTCTAGGATCTTGGTGTGGTGAACAACATTAAAAGACAGAGACAATGTCTCCCTTTAAAGCAAAAAAAGAACAGAGCAGGTTTAGTTATAACATTGAAGGATAGGATAGTGAAAGAGAAGCATGCTGAGAAGTCCTCTGCATCTGAGCTGTGAGCTGCCACTTTCAGGGACCTGGGCAACTGAATATTTTCTGCTGCAAATTCCCCCTCCAGATCCCAATATCTAGACAGGACAGTCTAATCTCAGGCCATCTCAGAAGTCATCTACATCTGAGCCACTTTCAGGGACCAGGACAACTGAATATTTTCTGCTCTAACTTAACCCTCCAGACCCCCAATAACTAGACAGGTAGAACAACCTTTGTATTCTCTCTGTCTCTCTTTATTTATTTATTTATTTTTTTGTAACTTTCGAGTAAAGTACTTCTTGCCTTTTTGAGCTCTTCTCTATCTTACTAATTCTCATCTTTCCCTCCTGACCACGTAGGACAGACCAGTCTCAGGCCATCTCAGAAGTCATCTACATATGAGCTGTGAGCTGCCACTTTCATGTGGCATAATGGCACAACATGCGGTTTTCATTTTTTTTATTTTAAAAACCATTTTTTGGGGGTTTATCTTCTCTTTTCCTCTTTTTTTTCCCCTTTGTCTTCTTTTTCTTTTCTTTTTTCCTTTTACCATTCTCACTTGCTCCTTAGTCCCACATACTGTCTAGACAGGTCTAGGTGCATAGTAGCCAGACATCTAAATATTTTTAGCATCAGAGAAATCCTCAATTTCCTCTGCTGCACAAAGGGAGAAATTCCTCTTCATTAATCTGAATTCAAACCCTTTCTGTTTGAAACAAAACACAGTAGAGGAGAGAAATTGGCACAGAATTACCTCACAATAAATGGAAGCACACTAGCTTACAGTTGCAGATACTTTCTCCAACAAATTATCCAAAAGGAAATACGTCACCAAATGACTAAAATTCAGAGATGAGAGATTGCATAGTGAGCAGCAGGGAGAAGGATGGAGCTGCAGAGAGAGCGTGGCTTAACTCTTGCTGCACGCCTCTGAACTCCCAGTTGAAAACCTGAAGCTCAGCCCAGGTGCACCTGTTCTCTAGAAACTGGGAGGCCTTTGTAATATCCAGTTCCAATGATAGAAGGGCAGGCTGCTTAGTGAGCATCAGGGAAATGGAACTTCAGAGAGACTGCAGATCATTTCCTCCTTCGTGCCTCTGAATGCTTAGATTTAATTCCAAGAAATCAGGAAGAAATGTATAATCCATCAGATGACCCGAAACCACCACAGAGACACAAGAATATGAAAAAACAAGAAAATATCTCTCTCTCAAGGGAAAAGAATAACTTCTCATCATCCACAGATAGTACAGTGTAACTCATGAAAAAAATTGGATAATGAATTCAGAATATTCATAGTGACAAAACTAATAGAGATGTAAGAGAAGAGAGACAACAAACTCCAGAAGATGTAGGAGAAAAGAGACGAGTCACAGGAGGTGAGGAAGTTCTTGCATGATCTGAAAGAGGAAATACACATCATAAAGAAGAATCAAACTGAAATGCTAGAGATGAAATCTATAATACAGGAAATCAAAACCTCCCTTGAAAGTATTAGAAGCAGATTAGATCACACAGAAGATTTAATCTCAGATGTAGAAGACAAAACCTCTGACCTAGAAAAATTCACCAAAAAGACTGAGAAAATCACTCCAAAAAAATGGGAATAATATATGAGAAATACTGGATACCATTAAGCACCCAAATATCCAGAAAATCGGTATCCCAGAGGGTAAAGAAACTAATAAGGGCATTGATAATCTATTCCATGAAATCCTGGAAGAAAACTTTCCAAACCTAGAGAGGAATTCAAATATCCAGACCCAAGAAATACAAAGAACCCCAAATAGAATCAACCCAAGATCTTCTCCAGGGCACATCATAGCCAGAGTAATCAAAACCACAAAGACAAGATACTAAAATTGCAAAAGAGAAACAAGTTACTTATAAAGGATATTCCATCAGGTTAACATCAGACCTCTCATTGGAAACAACACAAGCAAGGAAAGAATAGGAAAATACATCCAAAGTGTTAAATGAAAAACAGTTTCAGCTAAGAATACTATACCTGGCAAGATTATCCTTCATCTGGGAAGAAAATACAAAAACATTCTCAGATAATTAAAACCTGGAAGAATTTACCAACACCAGACCAATTCCCCAAGAAGTTCTGAAGGGGGTCTTATACCAGGAAAGCTAAAGAGAGATTCACAGAAATAAGAGTGAAAAAACAACCAAGAAAGGGCCAGCAGGTGTGTGGTGGTCGACTGCAATTTGAGTCCTGGGCCTGGTAGCTTGTTTTTTCCCTTTCTCTCTCTCTCTGTCTCTCTCTGGTCAAATTTTTAAAAAATAATAAATGGAAATAAATGATTATTTTAAAAAAGAAAATGGACAACTTTATGATAGGTACAAGCCCAAAAAGATCAATAACAACATTGAATGTTAACTTCCAGAATTTAAATGGAAAGATTGGACCACAGTTACACTGCAGATTCAACAGAAGAGAGATTAATTACATGAGACTGAACTGGTGAGATAGAATTTTATGACTTTTGACTAAAACATCACTGATTTTCTTCTATACTTTGTTTTCCAGATTTAAGGATTTTTTTTCTTCTTTTGAGTTGTTGATAGGTTCAGCAATTTGTTGAATTTTTTTTTTTTGAAGTTGAAACATATACTTTTCTCCCTTTCTGAGCCCTCTTGAATTGAAAATATTTGGGAGTACTCTTATTTTGTGACAGAATGGTTATTTATGTAAGTTCAATAATATCTGGTGCCTTGTGTCAGAGATTGGAAATACTGATTAAATTATTTTTTATAGGCCTTGTATAAATAACAGACCAAATCTAGACTAAGTTTGTTTGTTTGTTTATTTATTTATTTATTTTGTGAATAAGATAGTTTATGCCTCCCCTTGCTAAAAGGGGGATTGGAGAGAGAAAAAGTGATTCAGAAGAAAATTACAGTGCACTTATTACTAGATTCTGAGTTTTTAATATTTACCTACTGTTTGAACAGGATCCTACCTTTTTCCTGGTTTTAAGTCTTAAGCAAATTTTTCTTAATATTTTTTATTTTTGATTTATTAAAGCTAAAACTGCTTTTCTTGAAATTAAAATTATATTTAAAAAATAAAGTATCTATTTAATGACCACAGTAAGCTATATAACCATAGCTAGGTGCTTCTTTATAGCATGTTCATTCTACTCACTGAGTTTTATGCCTAAAGTCAGACATGTGTTCACAGATTTGTATATATCAGCTGCACTTGCTATTGAAAATATTTAGATTAATTAAGATATTTTGTGAATCAACAAAATGTAAAAAAATAAATAGATAAATACAAAGGGAAGCATGCTTACTGCCCATTATAAAAGATTCAGGTTCCCTAAATTCTGTGCTTTTCTCCTGTAATGCAGCCCATTGTGTGTACATGTGTTACCTGGCCCTCTTCACATTACCTCAAGAACATTAAGACTTGAGGAACTGGTACAAAAGTGTTGATGATCTGACTACTACTATTGCTGTGAGTAGAAAAAACAAAAGAGTCCTTTGTCTTTGACCCAGAAGTTTCATGTCTTCTGCCAGCACCCATGACATTGTGAGAGGCTAAATTGTTACTGTGCGAGCAGAAATTGTTAGCCTGCGATGTCAGACCCTTAATAGGTCTTGGCAGGCAATTTAACCTTAGGGAGGAAGTAAAGTTTGAGCTATGGCCTGGGTACCATTAGGTGAGATGGATGTGAAGCAGTGGGAAAGAACATTTCAGAAGAGTGAATGTTACACAGATTAAGATATGGGGATGGACTGTGGTCTGTGCTGGGGTGGTAAGTCAGGTAGTAGCCTGACTAGAATAGAGGATTTGGCCTGTGGATCATGAAAAATTAGATTAGAAAATTAATTTGGGAATAAATTGCCATGTGTTTAAATGTTAGGTTAAAAGAAATCCTGTATATAAGAGAAAACCTCTGAAAGTTTCTAGCTTGTTTTTCCTAAGTCATTGGTTCATTTGTTTGTTGATTTATTAAGTTTTTAAGTAGGAAGATGACCTATTGCATATCAAAGTCCAATGTCAGAAGAAGGTATGGTGTAGTAAATACAGATCTCCAAGTTTCTTATCCTGACTCTGCCACTTAGACATTGGAAAGTTACTTCTCTAAGGCCAATGTCCTTGTCTGTAATAGAAAGACTAATAGTCACCTTAGCTTAGCAAGGTGTTGCAAATGTTGTAGATACCCTTTAAACTTTAAATGCATAATGTGGTGTCTAGTACATAGAAGATCAATAAATGATGCAGACTTTGAGCCTACTATGTACAACATGGATTGGTGTGGAAGTGGGCATTTGTGTTTTCTCTTTTGAAGTGATTATAGGAATAAAGTAATTAGTGTCCAGGCTAAGATAGTGATTGTGGTAAGAAAAAATTTTAAGGGACTAGCAGGTGATGTAATAGTTAAGGCTCTGGACTTCCAATGGCTGAAAGTGTCCAGAAGCTTGAAAAATTACACTACACATGCATGCATGCCAAAAATCCAAGAAGGAGAATAGCGGAGAAGGTGCTGCAGCATGGCCATGCCTGTTTCGGAGTGATTTCTTACTTTCCCTCTCTCTGTCTTTGTCTCTCTCTGGTTAACACAGGTGCCCTATAACTAAAAGTATTAAAAAAAAAAAAAGACTTTCAATAGAAACTACTAGAACTTAGAGATCAAATTGACACGAAAGCTAACATTTATTGTGCTAAATGCTATTTTAAGCACCTAAATACATTACCTCAAATCTCCTAAAAGTGCTCTGAGGAGTTTCATTATTGTTGTCATCTCACAATTAAGAAAATTGAAACTCAATGAAATGAAATTATTTGCCTATTTCTTAGTCAAAGAATTAAGAAAAGGCTAACAGAAGGAGTCTACACTCTGGACCTGGGAGTAACTTTGGAACTTTCACCACTTCTTCACCTACTTCCCTGGTGGCCTGGGCTTGCCCTGCCTACTGGAAGACTTGAGCCTGGTCTGGGCAGGCCTCCTCTTGTGAGTCCATCTTTGGGACCTGAGAGTAACTTTGGAACTTTTGGTACACCAATCTATGTGCTGTGCTTTGCACGATGCATGATTTGATCCTCTTCACTAAATTATATCTCCTTGGCTCTCTACTACCCCAAGAGCTGAACATTTGGTAGAGGAGTCAAGCACCTGAAGTTACCCATAACTGCTCTGACCTTGGGACAGCTTTCCAATAGGAACACACCTGGGAACTACAGGTGAAATTTACTCTTCCAGTACTACAGAATATACTCCAATAAATAGAAAAAAAAAAGTGAATGCTGCATCAAATGACCAAAAAGCAGCACAGATCTTGAAGAAACATCAGAAAACAAGGGGGTAACTCTCCCCTTGGTGAGTGTAGTAGCCCTACACCAACAATGAATAGCACAGAGACATACACAGAAATGTCAGAAAAAGAATTCCAAATATTTATAGTGACAAAACTCAGTGAGATGCAAGAGAAAGCAGATAATCAGTTTCAGTAAATGAGAAAACTATTTCAGGATGTGAAAGAGGAATTTCATAAAGAAATAGACAACCTAAAAAGGAATCAAACAGAATTTCTGGAAATGTAGAATACAATACAAGAAATAAAACTCCCCCTAGGAAGCATTAACAACAGATTGGACCATGCAGAAGAAAGAATTTCTGACCTTGAAGACAAAGTCTCCAACATTGACCAAATCACCAAAAAGAATGGGAAAATAACCAAAAAAATGAATACAACATATGGGAAATATTAGATGCCATGAAATGCTCAAATATCCATACAATAGGCATTTCAGAAGGTGAAGAATCTGCTAAATGCATGGAAAATCTTTCATGGAATACTATGTGAAAATTTTCCAACTGTAGAGAAATATAGAGAAATTCAGACCCAAGAAATAAAAATGACCCCCAATAGAATCAACCGTAACAGATCCTCCCCCTGACACATCATAGCTAGATTGGTAAAAACTAAAGACAAGCGGCCCTTATCAAAGCTGCAGCTGCTTCCGCGTAGCTGCTGTGGTCAAAGAGGAGCCCAGAGTGAGTTTCCCCGATGGTCGCCGTCCGGCCTGCCATGGCCGGTGTGCAACATTGTGGGGAAAAACATCCGTGGGCGCGGCCGGGGCGCGGGAAGTTCGTTGGGGACAACCCTGCTGTGTCGGCCGTGCGGGGGGACGAGCCCGGACAGCAGCCATGTCTCGGAGGGAGGACCCTGGACTGCCGTGACCAGTGAGGACAGCGGTGGCCCCGGCCGGCACGGTTCCCGGCAGGTGGCTGCAGAGCCAAGGGGCCATTTGCTCCCAGAGCGCTCGGACCAAGGCCTGCGTTTCTGGGAGCCAGCTCTGCAGAGCTGGGAGACACAGGAAGAAGGGCAGCACAAGGAAAAGCAGAATTCCTGGTGGCAACAGCTAATGTAGCTCTGAGTGGCCAATAAAGAGTCTGGCAGGGTGCCCCTGCGCGGTGGCGGGCCTGGCCGGCGCATCGGGCCGGGCTCTGCACCCCGCGGGCCCCTGCACGGCGGTGGGCTGGGCCGGGTCTCTGCACCCCGCATTCCCCTGCATGGCGGGCCGGGCCGGCGCAGCGGGCCGGGGCTCTGAGCCCTGCGTGCCCGTGCGCGGCGGCCGGACGGGCCGGCACGGCGGGCTGGGGCTCTGTGCCCCGCGTGCCCCTGTGCGGCAGCGGGCTGGGCCGGCGCGGCGGGCCAGGGCTCTGCGCCCCACGTGCCCCTGCACCCCGCATGCCCCTGCGTGGCGGGCCAGGGCTCTGCGCCCCGCGTGCCCCTGCACGGCGGCGGGCTGGGCCGGCGTGGCGGGCCGGGGCTCTGTGCCCCGCGTGCCCCTGCACGGCAGGCCAGACCTGCACGGCGGGCCGGGGCTCTGCGCCCCGTGTGCCCGTGCGCGGCGGCTGGTCGGGCCGGCGCGGCGGGCCGGGGCTCTGCGCCCCGCGTGCCCCTGCACGGCGGGCCGGGCCTGCGCGGCAGGCCGGGGCTCTGTGCCCCGCGTGCCCTTGCGCGGCGGCCGGTCGGGCCGGTGCGTCGGGCCTGGGCTCTGTGCCCCGCGTGCCCCTGCACGGCGGCAGGCTAGGCCGGCACGGCGGGCTGGGGCTCTGCGCCCTGCGTGTCCCTGCACGGCAGGCCGGGCCTGCGCGGTGGGCCAGGGCTCTGTGCCCTGCGTGCCCATGCGCGGCGGCGGCCCGGCGCAGTGGACCGAGCCTGCGCGACGGGCCGGGGCTCTGCGCCCCTTGAGCCCCTGCGCAGCGGGCCGGGGCTTTGCGCCCCATGCGCCCCTGCACGGCGGGCCGGGCCTGCGCGGCGGACCGGGACTCTGTGCCCCGCGTGCCCATGTGTGGCAGCGGGCTGGGCCGGCGTGGCGGGCCGGGGCTCTGCGCCCCGTGTACCCCTGCATGGCGGCGGGCCGGGCGGGCGTGGTGGGCCGGGGCTCTGCGCTCCGCGTGCCCCTGCACGGCGGGCCGGGCGAGCGCAGCGGGCCAGGGCTCTGCGCCCTGCATGCCCATGCACGGCGGCCAGTCAGGCTGGCATGGCGGGCCGTGGCTCTGCGCCCCACGTGCCCCTGCACAGCGGGCCTGTGCGTGGGCCCTGGGCCCACTCTTGTCCCCCCCCCCCCCCCCCCCCCCCCCCCCCCCCCCCCCCCCCCGCCTGCGAATGGCCACCAGGCCTGCGTGTGACCCCAGGCCTGCGTGTGGCCCCTGGGCCTGCGCCTGCGTGTGGCCACCGGCCACAGGCGGCAAAATGAAGCCGAAAACTAGGATTAAGAACTTGCTACTATAAGCAACAGAAAGAAACTTTAGCTGTCTTAAACCAATTGAGAAATATATTGTATTGGAGGATTTTCCCTGTCTATGGACAGTGAGAAGATGATGGTTACCAGCCCTGCATTACCTCAGGGAAAAACAAGAACTACTCTACGATTCTTAAGGAAGTCAGATACCTGAGGATGACTCACACTGCAGATCCCCACAACACCATTCCTGGTAATCACAAGATGGATGACATGCCACATCAACTGATAATCACCTCTGCTTTCCAGAATCGCTTTCCTGAAACTGTATTCCATGGAGACACACCTACAATTGTGGAACTGCATGAGACCCACCCTTAATCCAACCCTGAATAGAACCTATGCTCCCTATTGTTAAAAACTATATGAGCTGATAATTGAAAAAAAAAAAAACTGAAAGAACTGGAAGATACAATAGCAGGGATGGCAACTGCAGATACTAGAGACAGTATGGGAGAGGTAATGGGAATGAGTAATTGAGGGCGGAAGGGAGGGATTCAGGGAACAAACAACACACTTAATAGACACAAAAATGAAAAGTTGTCTGTTGATGATAATGTATATGGTATAATCATTGTCTTGACTAATGTGCACTGTATTCATGCTGGGAAAAACCATGTTGTACACTGTAAAGAGGTGCAATGATTAAATGTAAAAAAAAAAAAAAAAAAAAGAAAAAACTAAAGACAAAGACAATATTCTAAAAATGGCAAGGGAGAAACATCGAGTTACTTGTAAAAGTTATTCTATTAGACTAACATCAGACCTCTTACTTGAAACAATGCAGGCAAGGAAAGAATGGAAAGATGTATCAAAGCATTAAAAGAAAAATAGTTTCAACCAAGAATACTATAACTAGCAAGATTATCCTTTAAATAGGAAGAACAAATAAAAGTATTCTCAGATAAACAAAAGTTGAAAGAATTCACCAATACCAGCTGTATAGGAACTACTGAGGAGAGTGTTGTATCAGGATAACTAAAGAGATACAAACAGAAATAGGAGAACAAAAAACAGCTGAGAAAATGGCTAACAAGAGGACAGGGATAAGTCCTCAAATATCTATAATAACTTCTAATAGATTAGATTCTCCCATTAAAAGAAACTGACTGAGTGGATACAAAAACAGAAGCCATCTATATGCTACTTATGAAAAACCCACCTCACTGATAAGGACATACAAAGACTGAAAGTGAAGGATCTGGAAAAAGATATTCCATGCAAATGGAAACCACAAAAAGAAGTTGTGATAAGATAAAAGATGTAAGAAGAGACAAAGAAGGACATTGACATTATATAGTACTGAAAAGACTTGTTCACCAAGAAGATATAACACTTGTAAGTATCTATGCACCCAATACTGGAACACCTAAATACATCAAAGAGAGACTGTTAGATCTCAAAAAAGAGATGGACTGCTACACAATAATTGTAGGTGATTTCAGTGTCCCACTCTCTCCTTTGTACAGATCCTCTAAACGAAAAATAAACAAAGAGATGCAAGATCTAAATGATATTATACATAAAATGGACTTGACAGACATCTACAGAGTATTTCATCTAACTATCACAAAATATACATTTTTTTCTCATCTCCACATGGAACATTTTCAAAGAATGACCACATGATAAGGCACAAAATAAGCCTTTACAAGTTCAAATGTATAGAAACTATATCCAGCATCTTTTCTGACCATGATGGATTCAAACCTGAAATCAACTACAGAAAGAACCCTCAAAAATTCACAAACACATGGAAACTAAATAACCTACTCTTGAATGACTTTACAACTATAGAAGAAATTAAGACTGAAATCAAAAGCTTCATAGAAACCAATGATAATGAGCAAACAAGTGTTTATAACCTATGAGATACAGCAAAAGAAGTCATAAGAGGGAAGTTCATAGCAATTAATGCCCACAAGAAAAAAGCAGATAGGTGGCAAATAGACAACCTAATGACACAAATCAGAGAACTGAAAAAAAAATTGCAGGAGAAAAGAAATAGTAAGAATTTGATCAGGAAGAAATGAAATAGAGAAAAAAAGAACTATACAGAAAATAAGCAAAACCAAAAGCTGGTTCTTTGAGAAGATAAACAAAATTGACACACCATTATCTAGGTTAATCAAGAAGGACAGAGAAAGGAACCAGATAAATCAAAATCAACAAGGAAACAGGCATTGTTACAATGGATATAACAGAAATACAAAATATCATCAAAGAATACTATGAGCAACTATATGCCTACAAACAAGAAAATCTAGAAGAGTTGGGCAAATTTCTGAAATAAAAAGTCTGAATGGACCCATAGCAAGCAATGAGATTGAAATAGTAATTGTCTCCCAACAAAGAAGAGCCCAAGTTCCAATGGCTTTACTTCTGAATTCTACAAAACTTTGAAAGAAGTAACTCCAACTCTCCTTAAACTATTTCTAAAAATTCAAAAGGAAGAAACCTTCCCAAATCATTTTATGAAGACTCCATCAACTTAATTCCAAAACCAGACAAAAACAAGACAAAAAGAAAACTGCAGGCCCATATCCCTGATAAATATGAATGCAAAAATTCTCAAAAAGATACTAGCAAATTGTATTAATCAACATATTAAAAAATTATACACCATGACCAAGTAGGGTTTATTCCAGGGATGCAAGGATGGTTCAACATACACAAAACAATAAATGTAATACATTACATTAATAAAAGGAAACATAAAAGCCATATGATCATATCAATTGATGTAGAAAAAGCATTCAATAAAATACAACATCTTTTCATGATTAAGACTTTCAGCAAAATCAGCATAGGACATTCTTCAACACAATAAAAGCCATCTATTAAAAACCCTTAGCTAATACTGAATGGGGAAAAGATAAAAGGTTTCCACTCAAAACTGGAACAGGACAATGCTGCCCACTTTCCCTGCTCCTTTTTAATGTAGTACTGGAAGTCCTAGCCAATGAAATTAGACAAGAGAGTCAAATAAAAGGCATCCAGGTAGGAAAAGAAGAAGTGAAATCAGCTCTATTTGCAGATAATTTGATAATATACCTATAAAATCCAAAAGAATCTATTAAAAAAAAACTCTGGAAGTGACAAGTGAATATAGTAAAGTGGAAGAATACAAAAATCAACGTATAAAAACCTATAGCATTTTTATAAACCAACAATGATCAAACTGAGACAGAATTGAAGAAATAAACCCCACTGACAACAGACACAAAACCAATAAGCCATCTAGGCATAAATCATACCATAGATGTCAAAGATCTCTACAAAGAAAACTATGAAACACTAGAAAAATGTGGGGACACGTTTAAGAGAGAGAATCTGAGGTGTGGGGACATGCTCTGAGCAAACACCACATGCTCTTTTGGGGTTTGGCAGAACCTTGTAACTTATCTTTCCTTGACCTTGGCTGCAGACAGAGCAAGGGTGGAAATTGCGAGGGGCGTTCCAACAGACACATCTGATGGACTTCAAGAAACATCTTGGCTCCAATTAGTAAAATCCAATCCCTGCTCTGTATCTGAAAGGTTCTTTAGCCTACTCTGGGTGTGGTGGTGTGAGAAGATCTTTAGCTCCTTCCCCACACCTTACAGCTAGTTCTTTGCATTAGAAAGGAAGATGAGATTTTCTCTTGATGGGATTACCAAGGGATATACCTGGCCTGGTGTGACTAAGCCCTCATAGATTTGTTAACTGCTTCTTATTATCTGTAACCTGGCAACCAATGTATGAAGTGTCGTAAAACATACATAATGTAATGTCTCCTTGTTCTATAAATAAAGACGTCCAGTTCATCTGGGCGGCACAAGTTGCTTGGGTTACCTAGACTCAGGCTGCCTTTGTCCATTTCTACTCTATCTTTTGTCTCATTTTTTCTGCTTCTTCCATAGTAGCGCTGAGCCCGGGGGCGGACACCGACAGAAAAAGAAACTTAAAATGT
The DNA here is from genome assembly GCA_026018925.1 of Tupaia tana. Classification (NCBI taxonomy): domain Eukaryota; kingdom Metazoa; phylum Chordata; class Mammalia; order Scandentia; family Tupaiidae; genus Tupaia; species Tupaia tana. The sequence goes on along the minus strand of JAKSZU010000013.1, from coordinate 32,989,087 downwards.
TACCCAAAAAAAGAGAAACACATCCCATGTTCCTGAATTGAAATAATTAATTTAATCAATATGTCAATCGTACCCAACTTAATCTACAAATTTAATGGAATTCTGATCAATGACCAGAGATATTCTTCACAGGAATAGAAAAAAAAAACCATAAAATTTGTCTGGAATTATAAAAGGCCCTGTATCACCAAAAAAATACTGTATGAGGGTAATAAAGTAGGAAGTATCTCACTTCCTGACCTGAAAACATATTACAAAGCTGTAATAATTAAAACAGCATGGTATTGGCACAAAAACAGACAGGTAGGCCAAGGGAACAGAATTGAGAACCCTCAAATAAACCCCAAAACTTATAGCCAACTGATCCTTGACAAAGGGCACAAGACAATCCAGTGGGGAAAAGAAAATCTCTTCAGCAAATGGTCCTGGGAGAACTGGATCTCCACCTGCAGAATGAAACTGGATCCCTATCTCTTACCACTAACTAAACATCATAGTGGAGGTGGCCAATAGAGAGTTTGGAGTCAGGACCTAGAGCTTGCTTGTGTGAGAGGCTGGGTCTGAAAGCACCTGCTGCATAGGAGACAGTTGAGCTGGACCATCAACATAACTTTAATCATGAAAGATGGGGTGATTCTGGGCAGAGACCACTTAGCATAGAGAACCGGAACTGGAGAAGAGAGATACTTGACATCTCTCCAACTGGAGTTGAGGATGCATTGTTACACCAGGGCATTCTGTCTCCTGAGGATACTCAGAGATCTGCTACCGCAAAAGTTTTTTGGTTTTTTTTTTTTCCCAAGAGCAAGAGGGCAAAGACCATAGCCTTTTTCCTGGATTTTCATTGCATTGTCTGCTATGACTGACTCTTCCTCATTTCTCTATGACAAACATCTGGAAAAAACTCCAGAGTTGGAGTTAGGCCTGGGTTGAAATCACTATTCCACAACTTGCCAGCTGTCATTTTGTGTTAGTTACTTATAAAAATCATTTAATCTTGAATGCACTTTTTAAAAAAAGCTGTACAGTCAGAAGAGTAATGCTATTCTCACAAGGTTATAATAAAATAACTATGAAAGGGTTTTGTAAATGTTGGTTGCTTGCTCCTTACTACTTCATTAGCTTCCTCTCTAGTCTGGTTTTAAGCCATGGCCACAAATTCTTCGAGAGGTGGAGTCTATGTTTCCTTCCCTTGAGTCTGAGCAGGCTTATGACTATTTCAGCAAGTACAGTAAGTGGAAGTATCACGTGACTTCTGCAGCTAGGTTTTAGAAGATGATATGTTGTTGCATGATTTGCTTTTGGTGTCCTCAGCCTCCATGCAAGAAGGCTGACTATCCTGAAGCTGGACAACTGCAGCTGAATCAGCCTTAGGACCATGCTCATGAAGGCACCAGACATGGAATATGATTGAATTGGACCTTTAGAACCAGCCCATTTGTCAGCTGAATACCACCAAATGATTTCCTTTGACACTTCATAGTTCAGAAGGACCACCCAGCAAAGCCCTGTCCACACATCCAGCCCACATCTATTCATTACCATGAAATAGTTGTTTCAAGGCATTAGATATGAGGGATAGCTTATAACCCAGTGGTAGTCCACTACCACGGTTCCTTTTGTCCCAGTGCCTTCGATTCCTTTCTGCCCACCTCCTTACCTGAAATAACCAGTCCTGAGTGTGTTTTAATTTGTAATCTGTTCTTACTCATATCTCATTATCTAAAATGTGATGTGGGGCAATCAATTCATTTTACTTCTCTGTGCTTCCTTCTCTCCCTCCATCCATACCTCTCTCCCACCCTCTCTCCTTCCCTTCCTTCCTTCCTTGTTTTCTTCCTTCAGTAAGAAATTCCTGGTATCTTCACTGTGTCAGCTGCTAGATCTTGCATGATCCCTTCCCTTTAGGTCAGGAATTAACAAACATGTTTGAAAGACCAGAAAGGACATACTTTACGTTTGCAGACAGGTATCCCATGCCATGACTGCTGAAGGCAGCCATAGACCTAAACAAATCGGTGTGGCTGTATTCCAATGTTCATTTATCTAAATGTGTTTGTATTCATTTGCAAAAATTAGATTTGGCCCACAGGCTGACCTCTGCTCCAGATACTTAACACCTGGATAGGGACATACTGTCTCCACAGATATCTTCCAAGATTCTTGGAAGAGTCTAGAATCTTGGGGGGGGGGGGGGGGGTCTTCAAAAGCTAGTGGAAAATGAATATCAAAAAATTATGCATGAATTTTAGGTTTTTGTACTAAAATAAGTATTACTTTACTTCTATTTTTCCACTTACTTTTTGAAGTCCGCTCATATTTAGTAGCTCGAGAAAGAACCTCGAGATACCAACTCAGGGAGAACCTGTAGATCCAGACAATGGTGCAGTGATAAAACATGGCACACTGGGAACCAGCAGTTAGCGTAATAGCTATGTCGCTGGACTCCCATGTAGTCAACCGCGGTTCGCGTCCCGGACCCGGTGGCTTAAACTCATGACGGGCGCATGTGCGTGCGTGCCCAAGATCCCAAGAGGAGAATGAAGGAGAAGGGATTGCGGCGTGGCCATCCCCCCTGGGGGGTGATTTCCTGCTTTCTGTCTCTCTGTCTCTGTCTGTCTGGCGAGTGCACGTGCCCTATAGTGAAAACCTCTCAAAAAAACAAACAAAAAAACATGGTGCACTGTGAGGCAAACACACATGGGAAGGTTCTGGATTCATGTACAGAGACCTCCCTGGCTACACCAGGCATACGTGTCCCTGTGACTTGGGATTGGCTGATGCTTGGGGTGGATCTCAGTGTCAAGACTGCTGGGGACCAGCAGATGACGTAATGGTTAGGTTGCTGGACTCCCACATAGTTGACCAGGGTTCAAGTCCCAGACCTGGCAGCCTGACACATGCTGGGTGCATGTGCATGGATGCCCAAAATCCCAAGAGGAGACTGGAGGAGAAGGGATTGTGCATGGCCATCCTTCCAGGGGGTGAGTTCTCGCTTCCTGTCTCTCTCTGTCTCTCTGGTGAGTGCATGTGCTGTATAGCAAAAATATCTCTTAAAAAAAAAAAAGTGACCAGCAGATGGCGTAATGGCTATGTTGCTGGACTCCTATGTAGTCAACTGCAGTTCGAGTCCCAGACCCGGCGGCTTAAACTCACTCCGGGCGTGTGTGCGTGCGTGCCCAAGATCCTGAAAGGAAAATGGAGGAGAAGGGATTGTGGCATGGCCATCCCCCCCGGGGGGTGATTTCTCACTTTTTGTCTCTCTGTCTCTCTCTGTCTTTCTGGAGAGTGCACATGCCCTATAGCAAAAAAAAGACTTCTCCAGGAAAAAAAAAAAAAAAAGAAAAGATTGCCGGGGGTGTTGTGTGTGTATGTGTCTGTCTCTCTTTCATAGAAGAAATAAATAAACTTAAACGTTAAGCCAACACAAAGGCATGTAGGCCCAAAGCACAAGCAAGGATGTCAAAGAAACTGATCAATCTGGAGATGAGGGTGAGCCAGAATAAGAGTGAGTGATAAGGCAGGAATGCTAGCGAGCCTCATTTTCTAAGATTGAAAGAATGTCTGTTCTGCTCATTCCCTTATCTCTCCAAGGAGTCATGAGGACAAACCAGATAAGGTAAAAATGGCTGTGAGCTGTGTAGATGCCCGCCAGGTATTATTGAAACTATCATCCTTCTATTTCAGAAAAATAGCTCCTTGAAGTCGATGTCTTTGGAACACGGTGTAAAACCTCTTTCCCTCCCTCCAACATAGCTGGCATTCACAGGAGGGAACCAGAATAGCATGTAATGTTCTAACAGCTCTTCCAGCAGTGAGACTAAATACACATAAACTATTCTAAATTTGTATCTGCTGTGCACATGAACAATACACAGTGTTATTCTGCTGAGGTTCATCTGGACAAATTATACGCAAGGGACAAACTCTGTGACTTTTCTGACTTTCTCAACTTCAACATCATTCCTTCATGACCAAAAAAGAACTCAGGCGTCACTGTTATTCTTTATCTGATAGCTCTGTCATGAAGGGAGTGAATCTGGTTGAGAAAGAAATAGAAAACATGGAGGACCTACCATGCAGGTTTTCCTGGCTATCTCAGCGTTGTGTCTTTAAGCCAGCTCAGGCTATCTCCGTGAAACAGGTTTATTGAAAAGTTGGATAGGGACCAGCAGTTAGCATAATGGCTATGTCGCTGGACTCCCACGTAGTCGACCGTGGTTCGCGTCCCGAACCTGGTGGCTTAAAACTCATGCTGGGTGCGCGTGCATGTGTACCCCAGATCCCGAGAGGAGAATGGAGGAGAAGGGATTGTGGCGTAGCTATCCCCCCTGGGCGGGGTGATTTCTTGCTTTCTGTCTCTCTGTCTCTCTCTGTCTGTCTGGCGAGTGCACGTGCCCTATAGCAAAAAAAAAAAAAAAAAAAAAAAAAAAGTTGGACATGGACGTGAAGAGGTGAAGATATCTCAAAAGCTGCAAAGTCATAGAACCTCATGAACTAATCGAAAGCCTAGGATACAACAGTAGCTCTAACCCTTTGTCCAAAATGATAGAAACCCAGGAGCAAATGAGTCCTGCTCATGTCAGCTCTCCCACCCTCCTGCTTGCTGTCCTGATACTTCTCTCTGCTTTCTTGCCTGACTTTGTCTTATTGTTTCTTCTTGTCTTCTTCTTTAGTCTTTTGGCTTCTACCTCCACTGTCAAATGCAGATTCTCTCTTGGTCTCTTCTTCAAACTTCATATGAGAAAGGATGTGATAAGGGGAGTCATTCTTGTTAAGAGTGTAACACACTGGGACCAGCAGATGGCATAATGGTTACATCACTGGACTCCCACATAGTTGACTGGTTCGAGCCCCGGGTCCGGTGGCTTGAAACCCATGCTGAGTGTGTGTGTGTGTGTGTGTGTGCCCAAACTCCTGAGAGGAGAATGTAGGAGAGGGGATTGTGGAATGGCCATTCACCCTGGGGAGGGGTGTGTGATTTCTCACTTCCTGTTTCTCTGTCTCTTTGTCTCTCTGGCAAGTGCATGTACACTATAGCAAAAATCTCTCTCTCTCAAAAAAAAAAAAAGAACACACCTGTGGGAAGATTACCGCATGGCTTGTATGTGATAGCTAATCAGCTGTCATACTGGTTCTATCATCCTGGAAGTGCAGCCAGGAAGTACAGAGCTGGTTGACTTACACAGGTTTTCTCATAGACTCCTCCACCCCATCCATGACATAGCTCGGTGCATCTAAGACCCAGTATCAAGTCATGGGCACCCAGAGGCAGAGTTCCAGGACCTCCTTGCTTGCTCCCACTCTCATGTGGTGTCTTCCAGTTTCTAGAGTGAAAACTCTTTATCATAACTCGGCTTTGTCTCTCTCTCTCTCTCTGGCTTCTGACGCTTCAGTGCCCTGCAAAGGCTTTGACTCAGGCTTACTCTTACATTTCACATTGTCTCTGAAGTAAATCCTGACCAGTGGGCCCTTTGGGAGCTAAGAGTACAGGCTAAGCCCCTGTAACAGCAAAACCTGCAAGTACAGAGTCTTGAATAAATGTGAGCTTATGCCTCCCTCTAGTCGCAGTCTAGTGGTGAGTGGACTACTGTTACCCGCTATCACTGATGCCTGCTGCTGTCTCTGGGTCCAAGATAGCTCATTCCAGTTAATGCCTTTTGTCAGCCTGAGGAAGGATGGGGGAGGGGAGAAAAAGGGAGTGCACACCCTTAGAAAAGGGAAGGCCCAGTGATTGCTCATATTACATCTGCTCACATCCTACTGAGTCCTGGTCACATGCCCTGCCTAGTTTCTACAGGGGCTGAGAAATGTAGCTTCCAGACAGGCAGACATGCTCATCAGAAACATGGAGCGGGGAGGGGGGGAGGAGAGATTGGGTAGATCATTAAAGAAATGAAGGATGGTGGATCCTATGGAATAATTAATGGGCTCTCCCACAGGAAGACTTTTGGCTCAAGCACAAGGGCTGATCCAGATTTGATGGGGCCTAGAGTTTATTCAACTCTTGAATCCCCTTTAAGACATAGGATGTGGACCAGCTGAAGACATGGTCGTTAAGACGGCAGAATCTCATGTGGCTGGCTGACTGCATGGTTCGAGTCCCAGACTGGCAGCTTAAAAAGCACATCAGACGTGTGTACAAGCATGCCTGAAATCCCAAAAGGAGGGAGAAATGGAGGAAAAGGAATTGCAGTGTGACCATGCCCCATGGGGTGGGGTGCTTTCTTATTTTTTTCTGTCTCTCTCTAGTGAACACACATGCCCTCTGGAAAAAAATTAAAAGTATGTAGAATGCAAACTGATCATCACAAAATTATGAATATTGGGCATTTAGAGGGACTCATGTTAGTGAGGGTTCAGAGAGCTTAAGCTTCATGAGCTTCATGATAAACCCACCTATGCTATGCTTGTCCCAGTCAAGTTCTCCCAGTTCCTGCAAAGAGTAATTTAATACATTTCTTTTCATTTCTTTCTTTTTTGTAAGTTTATTACTTTATTTTTTCCATGAGAGCAGGAAAGAACAGAGAGAGATAGACAAATCGAGAAGTAAGCACCCTCAACAAGGGCTTCATGCTGTGAGCAACCCCCATCCTCAGCCCGGATCACGGGCATGTTCAGGGAGGTTCCAGGATGGGCACCTTTCCCATGTGGGTCCTGTTGTGTTACTGCTGCACCACTGCCTGGTCCCGTTCAGGCCATATTTATAGGATGAATTTTGTAGACTTTAAAGGTCAGCGCCAAGTGTGGCAGCAACATTTGCTAAATGACAATAAGACAAAACAAAACAATTCTTAAATTCCCTCTTCCTGATGTTTTCACTATAGTTCCTAACTCCGCAATGCAGTTTTGCTGGCAGAGCTGTCCCCAGAGTTGAAAAATGCTCTGTTGCTAATGGTGTAACTGGGTTATAGTCCTAAAACCTGCTGCTGTGGTTTGTCTTTGGAAGCAGCGTACTCCCCAGCCCCTGATTGGTGGAAAGCCTTCTTATTTAAAGGTGATTGTTCTGTATGGACAAGATATCACGAGAAGCCAGTTTGGCAGCTGCTCATGGAAACTCTTACTGCGTCTTTATTTTCATATCAGTAAGCATGCTGTAGGAGATGAAGAACAGACTGAGGACTATGGCATTATCCTGCACATAGTCAATCAAGACCAGGCTAATTAGATTTTCCAGGTGCTTGGATACTGTGGGGCTGCATATTCCATAAACACGTAGATAAACCTTCCCATCCACGAAGACCAAAGAATTGCTGCAGAAGGCTGCAAAATAAGTCTTTAAAAAGGCTTCAGTTCTCTGGTGTGTACTCTCTCTCTTTTGGGGAACCATAATGAAACTTCAATACAACTGAAATGCTTGGACTTGTATATTATTAATGAATTTCACAGGGTATAGCAGTTTCCCAAAAATTGAAAATCCGAAAATACACATGCCTGAGATGAGATGAACTCAAATATATAAATACTAGCACATTAGGGAAAATATTCAAGAACAGTTTGCTGTGAGCGATAATGATTACTATTCATATCTGTGTTCATGCCATCCGTCAACTACATTTAATCTCCCTGACTTTATATGAGAGATTTAAGAATAAAATTATGTTCTTTGTTCATTAAAGTTATAGTCTCCTTCTGGTTATCAAGAGCCATTGGTCTAATGGAGAGCACAGGGCTCATATACAGGTAGCCCCCTGCTCTATAATGGCCATAGCATAACCCCTACCTCCCCATGGCTGATACCCATATTTATGAATGTAGGAGAATTATGACTTCATGACTTCTTTCTTTGCAAAGTTAGATACTTGGGAATGTTACCAGAATTTCCTTGAAAGCTTTACATGGATAATCCTTAGGGGTCTGTCATTAGTCCTCCCCTCTCCTCTTGAATTTAACAGTCATATGTTGATAATTTCTCATGCTTTATTTCCAGTTCAGAACTTTCCTTTTCCTCTCTGAACTTTGAATAAATTCTAGGGACTATCTCCATTAGCACACACACTAGCATTGCAATTGCAGTAATTTTCAAACAGGAACTCATCCTGCCCTCACTCTCCTGCCCGGGGCCCTCCTCTCATATTCCACATCTTTGTGAATGGCTCTGTTACACCACTAGTCTGGAAGCCACACATGACTCCTCCTCATTTATCTCACTCTCTAAATTCAGTAACTAGGGTTGATTTTACCCCACAAATTCCTCTCACATCGCCTAATGCTCCTTCTCTACTGCAGGAACCTTCGCCTAGACTTCCATCATCTTTTACCTACATAACTGAACAATGTTTTTGTCTTCTTGCTTCTTATCTCCTCGCTTCTCATCACCAAGTGTTTCTTTAGGACTTACCAGTTATGTCACTGCCTTTGTCTAGAACCATTCACATCTTCCTACCATTTTTGGGATAAAGCCAAAGTTCATTAGCATAGCAAGCAAAGCTCTTTATCTTCTGCATCTTGCTTGCCTATTTGGCAAAATCATATTACAGCAGAAAAGCCACTGGTCTCTTTGTTTTGGGGAACTATATGTTCCCTATGCTCCTTCACCTGGAGGTGTCATCCCCTTGGAGGCACTTCTTCTCACCCCAAACTGCACTGGTTTTGTTGCCTGTACTCTGTGCTCCCATAATTCACATGTCTTCCCAGTCCATGGTTCCTGTCACAGTCGTGGGTACTGCCTATTCTTATTTGAGTTCCCTATACTTAGACCAAGCTCCTGAACAGATATGCTCTTATCACAAAGAGATACTGTGTCTTGTTCATCTTTGTGTTGGCCACATCTTAACATGGTACTCACTCATAGCAGGTACTCAAGAAAGAGCCCTTGAATAGATCAATTTTGTAGAAGAGAATCATGTAGAAGATGAATGATTGGACTAGGTGATGGAAACTTCTAGAAGTTGTGCATATAAAATTCACTGGGTGGATTATACTGTATTGTTCAAGCTATCATGTTCTATACTCTCAGGTCCAAGTTTTTGTTTTTTATTTTTTTTGTTTTTTTCTGAGAGAGATTTTTGCTATAGGGTACATGCACTCACCAGAGAGACAGAAAGTGAGAAATCACACTCCAGGGGGGATGGCCATGCCTCAATCCCTTCTCCTCCATTCTCCTCTTGGAGTTTTAGGCATGCACACACACAGGCCTGGTATGAGTTTTAAGCCACCAGGTCTAGGACTTGAACTGCAGTCAACTACATGGGAGTCCAGCAACATAACCATTATGCCATCTGCTGGTCCTAGGTCCAAGTTTCTTATCCCTTAAACAATAGTGTTTGATGAGTACCTACTATGTGTCAGGAACTGCACACTGCGCCAAGAATGTCTGAGTGTAAAATGGTCTACTGCATTCTCTGTACCCTCACAGATCTCATAGTCCAAGTTAGAGAAAGGGTAACAACTAATAATTATATGGGGGGGGGGGGCTAAAAAGTTCATGGGAAAATGGAATTAAAGTGCAAGTTTATTTTGGTACAAAAAGTCTTAAAATTCATGTATAGTTTTTTCATAGTATGCATTTTTATGAACTCTTGAAGATCCTTCAGATTTCAGTGAGGCAGTTGCTATTAACATAGTAGACCTAAGGCACTGGGTGGTGGCACAGTGGTAAATGCAATGTCTGAAGCCAGCAGGTGGCATGGAGATTAAGGCACTGGATTCCCACATGGCTGACCACAGTTGGAATACTGACCCAGTGGCTTGAAAATCATAATCATGTAGGGCACGTGAGCATGCATGCCCTAAATCCTGAGATTAAAAATGGAGGAGAAGGGGTTGTGGCATGGTCATCCCCCTGGGAGGGGGCGCGATTTCTCACTTTCTCTCTCTCTGGTGAGCACACATACGATATGGCAAAAACCTTTAAAAAAATATGCAATGCTCTGTGAGGCTGACCCACATGGAAAGGATCTAGGTTTGCATCCAGAGACCTCGCTGAGTACACAGGCATGTGCATCCCCAAGATCTGAGGCTGGATGAATCTTGGGTTGGATCGTGATATCAAGACCCTGTTGGAGGGATGCTGTCTCTGTCCCGCTCTCTCATTCATGAAAAAAATAAAGAATAAAAGTGTGTGTGTGTGTGTGTGTGTGTGTGTGTGTGTGTGTAATAGAGGTGATATAGGAAACCAAAGGAAGGAAGGAAGGAAAAAAGGTAGTGTTGATATTTGAATCTTTAAGCCTTTTGATACTTACCAGGATGATAAGGGGTTGGGGATAGGTTTGAGGAGTGTATTAGCACAGGGAGGAGCAACTGCCAGATTTAGAATATGCCTAAAGTCCAACTGAGATGAAATCTTAAAGGGTAGTGTATAACATGCCAGTAAGTCTGGACCTTGACTTATAGGAAATGAGGAACATTGAATGGTTCTGAAAAAAAATGTAATCCAGTTTCCATTATTGAGGAATCTTCTGGATGGCTGTATGGAAGATTTCAGAAGAAGAAAAAGAGGTAAAAAAACGAACAAGGAGACTATTGCATCATTCCAAGCTAGGGATGATGGAGGCAGTAAATCCCCGTGGTTACACATGTAGACTCCTGCATTCAAATCCCAGCTGTGTTGGTTGATAGCATGCTGGGGCAAGTCAATCAACTTCTCTGTGCCCCAATGTCCTTATTCAAAAATGAGTTTTATAAAAATTACTGATAAGATTTGCTGTACAGGACTAAACAAGAATTTATACAAAGTGCTTAGAAAAGTGTTCACCTAAAAGTATGTACTTCTTTTTTCTTTGCCTGAACCAAGGCAGAGAACACAGAATAGAGGAGATGGGTCCAAGCGATATTTAACAAGTAAAATGGAAAGCATGTGGAGTGTTCTAGGGTGTGTGTGTGTGGGGGGGGTGGTAAACAAGTTGAGTACGTAAACAATGATTCCCAGCTTTCTGGCTGAACAACTGGGTGAGTGATGATACCTTCCACACAAAGAACAAGCATTTATTTTTGAAGGTTAGGGGCTGTAAATGGGTTCAATTTTGTAAATATTGAATCTGAGTTGCCCACAGCATATCCAGGGGGACCTATTCAATAGATTTTTGGGAATGCATCTGCAGCTCTGGGGAGGGATCCCCAGGTAGGAGATAAGAGATTTGGGGCCCATCTGCTTCCAGGTGGGAATTGAGCCAAGAAAGTGTGTGGCCAGATGGCCTAAGGAGACAGTACAATCTGAGAAGGAGGCTGAGCAAGACTAAACAGGCATGGGAAGAAAATCACAGCGGGATACGTTAAAGAATGAATTAACAATGGCAGGTGCAGTGCATGCCCAACAACGTGCTCTGCTAGACCAATGGCTCCAAACTTCACATTTTATGAAAATGATCGTCTTAGCTTGTTTTGCTGAGTCCAGCCTCAAATCTTTTAGGCTGCAGATTCATATTTATTTGCATAAATGGTTTGTATCCCAGAAGCAAAGGAAGTCTATGACGTTGTAGCTGAAATACTTTAATCTCCCATTTCAGGAAGCAAGGCTATCATTAATCCAGTTTTCTAAGAAATGCCTATTGTTAAAATAAGAGCTAAAACACCTACAAAGATTAAATCTTCAACAGAACAATTATGCATGCGTTGAGGAAAGAGCCATGTGATTTTTTCATTTGCCTTTTTGGTAGTTCAGGAATTGAAAAAAAAAAATCTACAGTGTGATTCATTTGCACCAACACCTAGTCTATCATACATGAGGAAGTTATCTGTAAGTGATCCACAATGATAAACCAATCAGTGATCACACGGAATTCTCATATTTAGAAATAATCTTACTTAGAACTGAATAAAAGGCAAAACTACTGTAGAAATCCCTCCACTGAAATGTATCTACTGAAAATTTTAGGATTCTAAGAAATTCCACTTCAGAGCTGGAACTTGCTGAGACGTATGTAATTCTGACTTCATTTCCTCATCACGTATGTGTTGAATGCCTGCATTTGTCAGGCACTGTGCAGAGTGCTGGACATGTGGCATTTCAGTCATGAAACCCTGAGTGTTCATGAAGCTCACACTGATGCAAGGACAACTCAGAAAACAAACAGAAAAACAAACAGGACTATGTTCCTTTGTAGTGAATGCTGTGCTGGAAATAGAGACTAAGCCAGAGGATTACAGAGAGCCCACTTTAGTTAGGATGGTTGAAACAGAGCCTCGCAGGAGGTGGTGTTTTTATAAAGACCCGAAGGCACTAACCCTGGAAAGAAGGGGGCTGGGATTTCAGAAAGTAGTAACACTGCTTGCAAAAGCCTGCTTGACAGTTCAAGGAAAAGACCTGGGTGGATGGAATTTAGGCAATGGGGGCAGGGATAGGAGAAAAGGGACTGGGGGAAAGGGCTTCAAGGAGGCTCCTGGTAAAGATTTGCAAGTATCTCTAAATGGGGAGAGTTTACATAGGAAGGGATATGGCTTAATGTTTTAAGAAGCTTATAATTTGTTTTCAGAGGAGAGTGTATTAGTGATGAAGCAAGAATGGAGGGGGAGGGGACAGTTAAGGACGCTGTTGCAGGGATCCACGTAAGAGATCATGGTGGCCAAGACTGGAGTGGTGACAATGGTAATGCAGCTAAGACAAAGGTTTAAGTAGATATTCTGGAGATGGAACTGATAGAATTTGCTGCAGGAATAGATGTGGGGAATGATGGAAAGGGAGGAATCAAGGAACAAACAGTGGCTCCCAGGACTCTGCCTTGATAGGTGGGTGGTGATACCATTTAGAGAGATGCAAAGTGCCACTGGATACTGGTGGGAAACAGGTTGTTCTGTGTTTGCATCGCTCAGGAGATGTTGAGAAGGCTGTTGGTGGATTCAGAGGGAAAGCAAATCTAGGAATGAACATCTCTAACTTATGTGTGTGGAAAAAACAGAGTCCCTCATGTAAAATTTATTTTGAAATATTTTCTTTATGTATCTCATTTGCAGAAGCAGTTTTGCTTTAATAACATTTAGCTTTAAGGACATTTCCTCTCAGTTTGAGAACCACATGAAACCTTTTGATTTTGTTGACAGTACCTGTAAGGATGATAGGAGTCAGCCCGTTGGGAAAAACAAGACAGCAATTGTACAAGAATATGGAGGATGATTTCAAGTGTTTGTTTATCCCAACACATCATTCTACTAGCTTGTTCAGTGTGCACTAGAATGGGTATCAGGACACCCTCTTCTCTCTTTGGTCTTCATTCTGCCTTTCTTCTCTCATCATCACTTTGTTCTTGTCTATTTCTCTCTGTTATCCTAGAGGTCCAAAGTTAGATTTTCTAGGTGTTATGTGTTACTGCAGACTTCTGGAATTATATTTCTGCACCACTGCTTCTTCCACTTTAACACACACACACAGCCCCCTGGAGACTTGGTTAAAATCCAGATTTTGATTCAGTAGGTCTGGGCTGGAGCCTGAGATTCCACATTTCTAACAGTCTCCCAGATGATGCTGATGCTTTGGTCCAGAGAGACCACTTCTCTGAATAGCAGCCACCTCTCCAAGCATAATTTTCATGCCTTATGTTAACAAAGTGTTTGTAACTTAGTTCTTGGTGGGAGTGGGTGGGAAGATTCAGCTAGGAAAGAAGGAATGAGAAGAAGAAAGCAAATCCCATCCTGACTCCCATCCTTAAGCCCCTTTCTTTACATTTGATCCTCAAAAAGGCATTGGATTAAAAAATAATCTGTAGAATCCAAAGTCACAAGAGATCACATACTTGCCTAATGCTACTTATATTTTTTAAATAATTTAAAAGGTTACTCAAGTGTTTCCCTGTGGGCCAGGGCTTAGGTGCAATGTCACAGCTGTTTGTGTCCTCCAATGCATCATAGGCCATAGCAGCATGACTGCCATCAAAAGGGGCAAGATTCTTTCTTCTGATTCCCCATGTATGACAGATGGTTATGAATCTACATACAGCTAAGAGCAAAAAAACTCCTTTGGAGTCCTAGAACACTTTATACCTTACGTTGGGAAGATACTTACTCCTGTTCTTGACTGGTTTAGGTGACAGATTCAATTGTTCTAAAGGAGAGCATCTTGGATTTCACTTGTGAACCAATGTTTAAGTTGAGAAGGCTGAGCCTTTATCTACCCAAGTCAGAGAGGCTCACATTCAAAAGTAGCACTAATAAACTAGAGTAGTTCTAGTCTATAAACAAGATTTTGAGAAAATACATGTATTTTTTCTCTTCTTTTTTTTCCTTCTGTTTTTCTTTAATTTGCTAAAGGGGCACCTGTGTTCACGTGCATGTGCACAAGGGGGGGAGAGAGAGAAAGAGAGAGATAAAGTGATAAAGCAACCCTCCTGCCCACAGGGGTTGACCACAGTGCTATCCCTTCTCCATTCTCCTCTTGGGATTTTGAGCATGCTTGCACACTTGCATACCTGGCATGTTCCTCAAGCTGCTGGGTCCAGGAAACTTCAAAGTTGGCCATTTGTGATCCAGCCACCTCAACCACCATGCCACTGGCTGGACCCCAAAATAAGTGTATTTTAAATGAATATAGTTAGGGTTATCTGCTACTTGGTGACAAAGAGTGGTGGTGTTTCGATAGTAGGTGCTAACTGGCTGGCTGAATAAGTGAACAAACTTCGCATGAATTTGGAGGCAGGCAGGTGTAATAGGAGGCACCTGGACTTTGGAAGCAGACAGACCTTGGCATGCTGGGATTCTGGGACCCTGTGTTTTTGTATCCATAGTGCAGGAACAGTGATGCCTCTCTGAGAGGTTGGAATGAATATTGGAGATAATGTATTGAAGCATCTGGCATACTAATTAGCATTGACAATTTGGTTGCTATTTTTATTATCATCATCTCAGCCTTCTTATTTGGTTCTTTTGGCTCTAATCCATCCCCTAAATTGCCCAATTGGGGTTTTATCCTACCCCCTCTTGTTGCCAGCTGGTCATTCATCTGTTGGTCTTTGTGGTTTCACATATCTCTGCCAATACAAGCCCTGCCCACCTTCCACCCACAGCCTGCAAGCCACCCCCATCTCTCAAACTTTGCTGCCATTCCTCCAAGTAAGCAGATGGCTGGACAATTCCTTCCTGCATAGAACCCTTTTGCCTTCTTTCTCTGACTTCTCATCTTTCAAGCCTGGGTGACATTTGAGAGGCAGTGGGTTGAGGCCCAACATTTAAATCTTGAATGAAAACAAGGAAAAAAACAACCTCATTCTCCATCCTATTTATCAAAGGTGTTGTTAGGGCCTCTGGTTACCTTAAATATTTTCATATTTTGTGTCTGCATAGAGTCTAATGGCTTGGTTATTTCTCAGATCCTTCCTCATTAAACCATGTTTCAGAGTCTAGAGTTAAAGAAGATAGTATTGCTTCTGGGAAATATGAGGATTCTCTCATTTGCGTTGGGGGTGTATAAATCTGTGAGTCACGCCATTTGTTAATCTGAGACACACCAATAGTAAATTGGTTTGGTGCACCTCACTTGCTCATGATAAAGTGGGTGTGAAGCTTTAAAAACCTAAGAAATTCATGTATTGTATTAAAAAACTGAAAAGCTTAGTCAAATAAGAGATCCCTCACATTGAATCATTAAACTTATGAATGAAGCTAAAGAGAAGTGATACAGAAAAGGAGTCACTAGATAGCAGTATAAATAGGGACCCTTCTTTTTTCTCTGAGCAACCCTGGGACTCTACAAAAGTGATTTCATATGTGTTATCTCCTTGTAGAGAAGAATTTATAACTCATCCAGTGAAGTATCAAAAAAAAAAAAAAAAAAAAAAAAAAAAAAAAAGAAAGAAAGAAAGAAAAGAAACGAAAGAAAGAAAAGGAATGAGAACCATTTCATTACCAGAGAAATTAAGGGACTGTAAGCATTGTGAATATTTAACAAAGACCTCAAGCCCTCTATAGCCAGTGGTCTCCTGAACACTGGGGGTCAGATATTTACTTGTATGAAAGAGATTGTAAACCTCTTCTGTAGGAGAGACAGGGAGATCTGGCTAGCCTAGGAAGAATGACTCTAAGAGACTATGATCAAAAGCTCTTCACAAGTTTACCCAGGTCACCTTATAGGGGTACTCAGAGTCAACTGAGTGCTACTTGAAGGGATTGCTGTGTGGCCATCTCCGCCCAGGGAAGGGGTGGTTTCTCATTTTTTTTTTTTTTTCTCTCTCTCTCTCTCTGTCTCTGGTGAGTACAGGCACCCTACAGTAAAACTCTCTCTGGAAAAGAAAAATTCAGAACTAAAGAAAACAATTTGCCAAATTCAAAGGACTCACAGGAAAATGTATGAAAATAGACTTGCACCAACACACATCATATGATGTTTCCAAAAAGACTAGAAACATATACAAGATCTTTAAAGCATTCAGAAAGAAGAAAAAATAGGTCATCCACCAAGAAGCAGAAATCAAAATAGGTTTAAAAAATTATTCCACCCTAAAATTTTATACTTCACCAAGCTATCATTTACATATGAGGGTGAATGAAGATGTTTTCTGGAATGCGCAATCTCAAGATCTCTCCCATGCATGCCCCACTAGAGAAGAGGAAGTACACCAAGAATAAAGGAAGATGTGAAATACAGAAAATAGAAAATACAACACAGCAAGCAGGGGAAAGCACCTCCAAGGAGTGTGGAAAGGGGACAGCTTGGAGCAATCACTCTCTGTCAGCTGTAGAGGACAACTAGTCTAGGTATAACAGTGTGGCCTGGCAGGAGAACTGTCCTCATGATCTTGCTGCCATTGTCCTTTTTTAAAACTAAAGACAGCTTGTTCTAGTAAAAGTATCCTAAATTCTTACCTGTCTTTGATCTGTGTCCCCCTGCTTTACTGCTTGGGTCAGCAGGGATACCTAGCTCACCCCAAAGATGTAGTCTGCATGGCTGTATTTTTTAAATTTTGGTAAAATAAACAAAATTTATTACATCATCTCTTTTTATGCACATACTTCACATTGTAATGCAATTGCCAGGACTCGCTCAACTGAACACATTTTCTGAGTGGAGGAGTGCTGTGAATTAGAAATAAATAGAAAAATAAACACACAAAGACATGCAAGTATAGAAAAGTGAGGATTGGATGAGCCCAACTTCTCTGATGGAGATAGCCAGGATCCCAAACCAGTTCCAGGTTTATTCTTTAAAAGAGCAGAAAATGGGGAAGGGGAATTGGAATGCAAAGCCTGTTGTTTTCAGATGTTAATCAACTGAAGATGCAAAGACAATTGGCAACATGTAGTTTCTCTGATCTTTTGAAGCCTATTCTGATAAACACATGTGGCTTCCTTTAATCTGATACTGCTTTAGTATCCATAACAGGTAGCTAGCATATTCACATGTAAATTGCTTTCATTGCCCTGCAAATGACAGCTCATGGAACCATGTTTCTGCGTGTGTCTAAAGGTCACCGTGTTTGTTCAGATTGGCTGCTCTCCACATACCTCTTGCTCCCCCCCCCCTTTTTTTTATCTCTAAAACTCTTTTCATCTTACAAAATAGAAACCCTGTACCCATTAAATAACAATTTCTCAGTCCCTCCTTGTCCCAATTTCTGGCAACCACCATTCTGTTTTCTGTCTTTATGAATTTGACTGCTTTTGGTAGTTTATATAATTGAAATCATATAGTATTTGCCTTTTTGTGACCGTATTATTTCACTAAGCATGATGTCTTCAAGGTTTGTCTATGTTATAACATGTATCAGAATTTCTTTCCTCTAAGATCTGAATAGTATTCATGTGTGCATGTATGCACATTATTTCTCCATCCATTCATTAATGGACACATACATTGCTTCTACATCTACCCAATTGTGAATAATGATGCAATGAAATACGTGCATACAAATATCTCTTCAAGACTCAACCTTCAGTTCTTTTGAATATATACCCAGAAATGAAATTACTAGATCACATGATAATTCTCTTGCATTAGGGTTCTAATTTCTTCATCTCCTTGTCAACATTTGTTGTTTTCTCTCTTTCCCCTTCTTTCTTTGTTTCTTTTTCTCTTTTGTTTTTCTTTTATTTTTGGTGGCCCTCCTAACAAGTGTGAAGTGGTATCTCACTGTTGTTTACCCCAGTGAGAGTTGGGGGAATGCATGACAAAATTGTAATACATCAATTGAGAATGCTTCTTCCTGATAACAATTCTCTTAGATATTTAGCATATGGGTCAATCTGCAGTAATACTAGATCATGGCAATTCATACTGAGTTTGTACAAAATGTCCATTTGTCAAATGGAACTACGCAAATCTTAGATCTTACTTAGCACTAGACTCTACAGATTCCAAGGGTCCAGGTAAGCAGGAGGCACAAATTCATTTCCTGGAGGGTCCCAAAGCCAGTATCTCCAAAATATGTCCCTTTCTCTTATATTAGGACACATTTTGTGTCAGATCAACAAATAAGTGATTTTAGTTTCTTGTGGTTTGTTTTTGTTTATGTTTTGTTTTTAATTTCTAGAGGGCAGGGCCAGCAGGTGGTATGGTGGTTAAGGTATCTTGATCCCATATGGCTGGTTGAGTGGTTTGAGTCCCAGACCTGGTGGCTTGAAAAACAAACCAGGCACTTGTGTGTGCATCCTCAAATCCTGAGAGGAGAACAGAGAAGGGATTGCAGTGTGGCCAGTGGAGAAGAAAGGATTATGGATGGCATGGCCATCCCCTCTGGAGGGTGATTTCTCATTTTCCCTTTGTCTATCTGTCTGTTTGTCTGTCTTCAGTGCCTTAGAGCAAAAATTAAAAAAAAAAAAAAAAAGTTTCCAGAGGACACACACACTCACCAGAGAGAGAGAGAGTTAGAGAGAGAAAGCACCCACCTTTGGGACATAGTCTTGCCATATAGTTGTATAATATCTCTAATGACCTTTTATATTTTTGTGGTGTCAGTTGTAATATCCCCTTTTTTTGTTCTTTCTAATTTTATTTAGGACTTTTTTTTTTTCTTAATTGGTCTAGCAAAAGTTTTGTCGATTTTGTTCTTTTCAAAAAAACGAATTTCATTTTGTTGATCTTTTGTATTTTTTAGTCTCAATTTTATTTCTGCTGTGATCATTATTATTTTTTCCTTTTATTAATTTTGCATTTGCCTTTTTCATTTGTTTTCTAGTTTATTGAGGTGCATCATTACATTTTTATTTACAATCTTTTTTTCTATTTTGGTGTACACATTTATTACTATACATTTGTTCCTTAGTTTGCTTATGTTGTACCCCATAGGTTTTAGTCTGTTGTATTTCCATTTTAATTGTTTCAAGAAATTTAAAAATTTTCTGCTTAATTGCTTTTTTTGATCCATTGGTTTCAGAAGCATGTATGTATATTGTATATATGTATACACATTCTATATATATGTGTGTATTTTGAAAGTTTCTCTTGTTGATCTTCAGTTTTATTTGATTGTGGTCAGAAAAGATATATTATTTTTTTTAGTTTTTGATACTTTTAGTTTTGAGATTTATTTTGTGGCCTACTATATGACCTATCGAGAATGTTCTATGTGCTGATGAGAAAAATTTGCATTCTGTAGCTGTTGGCTGAAATGTTCTGTAAGTATTTATTAAGCTCATTTATTCTATAAGTTTAAGTCCAATGTTTTCTTATTGTTTTCTGTCTAGATGATCTTTCCAATGCTGAGAGTGATGAAGTCCTCAACTATTGGGGACTATTTATATCTAATAATATTTGCTTTATATATTTGAGTATCCTGGTGGTGGGTACATGCATACTTATAACTATTATATCCTCTTGCTGAATTGATTTCTTTGTCATTATTTAATAATCTTCTTTGTCTATTTTTGTTTAAAATTTTGGACTTAAAGTTTATTTTACCTGATATATTGGGTCATCAGAAGTCATGACACATTTTTGCATAGAAATACACAGAAGAATAATCATGACTTTGTTGGTGACCCAATAAATATAGCTACTCCTGCTCCCTTTTGGATTCACTTTGCATGGAATATTTTCTTCCATCTCCTCGTTTTCATTCCATGTGTGTTTTTACAGATAAAGTGAGCTTCTTGCAGGCAAAATATCATTAATTTGTTCTTTTATCCATTCAGTCAGTCTATATCTTATAATTGGGGAATTTAATTCATTTATATTCAAGGTTATTATTGATAGGTGAGGGCTTACATTTTGTTAATTGTTTTCTGATTTTTTTGTATTTCCTTTGTTTTTTCTTCTTCTCTTATTTATTTATTTATTTTGTGGCTGATGGTTTTCTGTAATTATATGGGTTGATTTGTTTAGTTTTCTTATTTATGTGTCCACCCTATGAGTGAGTTTTCTATTCGTATTTTCATTTCTTTTATTTACAGAAGTAAGACTCTCTTAAGTATTTCTTATAAAGCCAGTCTAGTGGAGTTAAATTTTCTCCATATTTACATTTCTGGAAAATAATTTATCTCTGCTCCTTTTTTGAAGAACAGGCTTGCTGGGTATAGTATTGACCGACAATTATTTTTTCAAAGAATTATTTATTTAATTTATTTATAATAATTGTTATTTCTTAAATTTGCTACAGGGCATGCATACTCACCAGGGAGACAGAGAGAGAAAGAGAGAGAGAAAGTGAGAAAGCTAGCCACCAGGTCAGGGACTCAAACCACAACCAGCCATGTAGGAGTTCAATGCCTTAACTACTACACCACCTGCTGGCAAGTTTTTCTTTTAGCACTTTAAATATATCATTTCAGTCTCTTCTGACCTATAAGATTTCTGCTGAGGAATCTGTTGTTAGACTGTTGGGGATTACTTACATGTGTTTAATACTTTTTTCTTGCTGTCTTAGAGTTCTGTCTTGGTCATTTGACAGTTTGACTATAATGTGCCTCAGAGAAGATCTTGGGGGTTCAATGTTAGGGGACATTTGATCTTCCTGAATCTGGATGCCTGTTATCTCTCCCAAGTCTTAGGAAGTTTTCAGCTATTATCTCATTAAACAGTTTTTTATTTTTTTAAAGTTTTTGTCATAGGGTTTGTGAGCTCACTGGAGAGAGACAGAGGCAGTGAGGAGGAAAGTGAGAAATCACCCCCTCGGGGAAATGCCCATGCTACACTCCCTTCTCCTGGGACCTTGGGCATGTGTGCACATGTGCTGGACATGATTTTCAAGCCTCCGGGTCCAGGACTCAAACTGTGTTTGGCTATGTGAAAGTCCAACACCTTAACCACTATGACACTTGTGGCTCTTAAATAGTTTTTCTGTGCATTTTACCATCTCTTCTCCTTCTAGAATTCCCAAAATGTGCGTAGTTGATGTTTATTCACTTAATGATGTCCCATAGGTGCCATAAGATTTCTCTTTTGTTTGACTGGGTTATTTAAAAAGATTTGTCCTGAAGTTCAGAAATTCTTTCTTCTGCTTGATCTAGTCTGTTGTCGAGGCTCTTAATATTTTTTATATATTGTATTTATTAAATTCTTCAGCTCCAAGGTTCCAGTTTGGACCAGCAGTTAGCATAATGGCTATGTCGCTGGACTCCCACGTAGTCGACCACGGTTCGCATCCCGGACCCAGTGGCTTAAAACTCACGCCAGGCACATGTGCATGCGTGCCCAAGATCCCGAGAGGAGAATGGAGGAGAAGGGATTGCGGAGTGACCATCTCCCCTGCGGGGTGATTTCTCGCTTTCTGTCTCTCTGTCTCTCTCTGTCTGTCTGGTGAGTGAATGCGCCCTATAGTGAAAAAAACTCTCCAAAAAAAAAAAAAAAAAAAAGATTCCAGTTTCATTCTTATTTACATCTCTTTCTCATTCATATCATGAATTGTTTTCTTGATTTCACTGATTTACCTATCTGCATTCTCTTATATCTTGCTGAATTTCCTTAAGATTATTATTATTATTATTATTTGGAGAGGTTTTTTGCTATAGGGCATGTGCACTCGCTAGAAAGACAGAGAGACAGAAAGTGAGAAATCATCCCCCACGGGGGATGGCCACACCACAATCCCTTCTCCTCCATTCTCCTCTCAGGATCTTGGGCATGCACGCACACACGCCCGGTGTGAGTCTAACCCACTGGGTCTGGAGCACGAACTGCAGTCAACTACATGGGAGTCCAGCGACATAGCCATTACGCCAACTGCTGGTTCCAAGATTATTATTTTGAATACTATTTTAGGCATTTCATTTTCTTTAGGTTCCGTTACTAAAGAATTATTGTGAGACCAGCAGATGGCTAATGGTTATGTTGCTGGACTCCCACCTAGTCAACCATAGTTTGAGTCCTGGACCCAGAGGCTTAAAACTCACACCAGGCACATGTGCATGTATGCATGCCCAAAATCCTGAAAGGAGAATCGAGGAGAAGGGATTGTGGTGTGGCCATCTCCCCCCCGGGGGGGGGGGGGTGATTTCTCGCTTTCTGTCTCTGTCTCTCCAGCGAGTGCTCATGCCCTACAGCAAAAAGTCTCTTAATAAAGTTACTGTGTCCCTTGGAGGAGTTATATTTCCTTGTTTTTCATGTTTCTCTTGTCCCTGTGTTGATATCTTTGTATCTAGTGGAACACTTGCCTCTTCCAAGTTCATGAAGTAACTTTCATAGAAAAATATATTTTTATGGAGATGTGTTGTATTGTTTTAGTTAGGTAGAATGCGCTGGCTTTGGTTCCAGATAGGTTCAGTCTTCATTTAATTCCTTCAGCTGTGATCAGTATCGGTGGTATTTGCATGTGCCTCAGTGGCTTAGATTGTAAGTAATTGTGGAGGTGGTAGTGTGGGTTTGCTGGGGATGAAGACACCTAGAGGGCGAAGTCATTGGTCCCTGGGGGATTGTGTACGATGCACAGAGGCCCTGTTGATGAAGAAGATGAGGATACTATAGTTGATATTGGTAAATGCCTTGGGGATAGAATCAGGCCCAAGGTTGGGCATGCATGCTGTTCAGGGGTCCAACAAATGAGGGATCGAGTCTCTAGTAGTGGCAGCAGCAACAGTGAGCACTGGGGAGAGAGCGGTGTCTTTAGGTTTTGGGTGGAGTATACACAGCACACAGGGCCCTATTGGTTAAGAAACCAGGGTTACTGGAAATAGGGTAAATTTCCTCGTATCCGAAGAAGTCTTTGTTTTGTCTTTCAATGGCCTTTCTAGTGCATTTTAACTGATTTAGTCAGGTTCATTTGGACTATTTAGGATACTCTTGCTTACTTAATACAAACTGGTTATGGACTTTGGTCACAGCTACAAAATACCTTCACAGCAACACCTAGAATAGTGTTCCATTGAATAACGGGACCACAGCCTAGCCAAGTAGACACATAAAACTTACCATCGCCTGTACCACAAAGATAAATGTTGTAAATATCATGCTGAACAACAATAATAAGTTGCAAACTGATACAAAAGGTACAGTAACCTTTCTGTAAAGGTTTAAGATGGGCCAAACAAGTTAAAGTAAAATTTATGGATACATGACTATATTGAACACTTAGAGGAATAATAAACGGTTACTTTATGTTACTGATTGCCACTGAGGAAAAATGAGAATGAAACCGGGCATGGATATACTGTGTTTGTAACACTCTATTTAAAAAAAAAAAAAAAGGCAAGAGAGGCACCAGCAAGTGGTGTGGTAGTTAAGGTGCTGAATTCCCACATGACTGGTCATGGTTTGAGTCCCAGACTCATGGCTTGAAAGTCATGCGAGGTACGTGCAAATGTGTGCCCAAAATCCTGAGAGAAGAGAATGGAGGAAAAAGGATTGTGGCATGGCCATACCCTTGGAGGGTAAATTCTCACTTTCCCTCCCTGGCTTTCTCTGGCTCTCTCTGCAGAGCACATGTGCCCTATGGCAAAAACTTAAATTTTAGGAAAAAAAAAAAAAAGCACGACTCCAAAGGAAAGTACGTTTGCAATTTTTTCATAATTATGTATTTTTTTAAAAATCATGATCATTGCCACCCTTTGCAAAAGCTTGAAAAGAGGGTGTTTACACTAGGCAGTCAACTTTGAATCAGAACCACACTAGATAGGACTAGACAGTAGAAGCTGCTGCTTCCTCTTTTTTTTTTAAAGTGCTAAACACCCCTTGGTGGCAGCTTTGGGTTTGCTTTCATGGACCAGTGTTTCAGGGAATGAAGCTCACTTCCTGGGAGCTGAGCCTGGAAAATCACTGCATTCATCACGCTCCGGTCTGTGCCCGGTGGAGAGCACAGAGCAGGGTATGAGTCATTCTTACTGGAGCCTTGACCTTGGCTGACCTCCACAGTGTCAAACTCTGAAGCCAAACAGAACTCCTGACTCAAGGAGCTTGAGATAAAGAGGCTGGTGGCTGGTCACATGGCACGTGGCCGCTGATGGAATCATTCTTGTCAGACCTCTCAGGGGGCTTTCCCTAGGGCCTGCATTTGTGTTCATACAGCAAGGGACACAATGCTGACGGTTCTTCCTGAATACTTGACTTCTGATATAAGATGTGGTTACAGATGTGGTACGGAGTCTGAGATCAAAATCTGCAGCACGCCTGCAAAAGTTACCAATGGACATTTCATATGGGCAGGTCAATATAAATCTTTTCATAAAAATTAAATTATTTTTAAACACCCCCCCCCCCCATACACACACAAAATCCCTGAGGACACATACACTCACCAGAGAGAGAGAAAGCAACCCCCAGTGGGGTGTGGTCTTGCCACAATCATTTTTCCTCCATTTCTTCATCCTGTCAGGATTTGGGGCCCACACACACATGCACCCAGCATGTTTTCCAAGCCACTTGGACCGGGTTTTGAACCACAGTGAGCTTTGTGGGATCCAGTTCCCAGTGTATAGTGCTGAACCCAATGCTACAGGGCCAGCCCCTATACTCTTTTTTTGTGATTAAAAAGAGCACATAGTCATTGTAGACATTTGGAATATATAAAAACCTAGAAGAAAGCGAAAATCTCTGAAGATGTCCACTATTCAGAGTTACTAGGGGCTTCATTATCTTCTAGTCCTTTTTTCCTGCCATATATATTTGTTCTATATTTACTTTATTCTTTCTTTAATTTTACCATTTTATTTGTGTATACATTTGCTTAAAATCATTGAATGTCTAGACCAGGTTCAGGTAAATGAAAGGCTTTTCTAAGTAGTTAATATTGTCTAGACCCTAAGTATGATGCAAATGCAGTCTGGAGCAAAATGGAAAAGAACATCTTTCTAAAGATTGGCTTAGAAATTCTCATCCAGTAAGTTATGATGCTTCCTTTTTCTGGCAGCAAGATTGGTTCATACCTTGCTGCTAGGCTACCATTCACAGGCATAGCCAGGAAAATAGGGTAGAGACCACCAAAAACAAGACCAACCAATCCATTCCACATTACGGTACAGGTTTTATAATTCAGATCAGCTGTACTGAGGAGAAAATTTACAAAACCTTTATAAGATGCATGTGCTGTAAAAAGTGGGATCAGTGCTCTTGGCAAGCCAGCAGCTGTAGGAGCTCTTGTCACATTCAAGACGCGTGGGAAAAGACTGCTGGGTAGTAGGCCACAGAGAGCGGCAGTCCATGCTTACGCTGATCTATGTTCCAGTACATTCCTTTCGACTTCTGGAAGTTGGCTAGTTTTTCTGGCTGTATTGAGAATTGTTAACTTTTCCTGGAGAGTTTCACGTGGGTCATAATTTTCCACCTAGAGCCCTATGCTCTTCTACCTGTAGCCAGTGCCTCAGCCGGATCTTCCTCAGTCACGCCGTGGCTCCCTGCACCCTGCACCTGAGTGCAATCATCTTTGGCTGACCCCGTGTTTTCTTTAGCAAGTGGTTATCAAGAACCTACCAAGTGCCAAGCTTTTATTCTAGGTGCTAGAGATGAATAAATGTACAAAACAGTGAAGGTCCCTGCCCTGTACTCTAATGATGAGGGGTAGGCCAACCATTGAAAAAGTATAGATAGGGACCAGCAGTTAGCGTAATGGCTATGTCGCTGGACTCCCACGTAGTCGACCGCGGTTCGTGTCCCGGACCCGGTGGCTTAAAACTCACGCCGGGCGCGTGTGCGTGCGTGCCCAAGATCCCAAGAGGAGAATGGAGGACAAGGGATTGCGGTGTGGCCATCCCCCCTGGGGGGTGATTTCTCACTTTCTGTCTCTCTGTCTCTCTCTGTCTGTCTGGCGAGTGCACGCGCCCTATAGCGAAAACCTCTAAAAAAAAAAAGTATAGACATAAATACAAGATGTAAATGTAGATGATAAATGGTATTATGGGGGAAAGCTAACAATATTGAAGGCTTATGTGGTGTTCTAAGCCTCAACTGTATTAATACATTGAATTAAATTGGTATGTGTGTGCTAGTAAAAAAAGGCATTACTGTAAATTTTTCTTTCTTTTCCTTTTTAGAATTGTCTATAGGGTATGTGTGTTCACCAGAGAGAGAGGGAAAGAGAGAAAGCACCCCATAGAGGAATGGCCATGCTGTAATTCCTTTTCCTCCATTCTCCTCTTGGGATTTTGGTCATGCATGTACACAAGCCCAGTGTGTTTTTCAAGCTGCCACAACTGAGGTCTCAAACAACACAGTCAGCCACGTGGAATCCAGATGCCTTAACCACCATGCCACCTGGTTGGCCCCCTCTCTCTCTCTCTCTCTCTCTCTCTCTCTTTTAATTTTCCAGAGGACACATGTACTTGCCAGAGAGCAAAGGAAAGGGCGAAAGTACCCCCTAATGGGGCATGGTCATGTGGCAGCCTCTGTTCCTCCATTTTCCCATCCTCTCAGGATTTGTGGATGGCGTGTATACTTGCCCAGTATGTTCCTCAAGCTGCCCAGGTTTGGGATGTGAACCACATGGTTGTCCATGTGAGATCTGGCTCCCTGAAACACCAGGCCATGGGGCTAGACCCATGTAAAATTTTCAACACAAGCTTTCTTTGAGGAGATGATATTGGAGTCAAAGTGAAGAGAAAAAGACAGTCGTGGAAGATCCTAGTTAAGACCTTTCTTAGAACATGGAACAGCAAGTTTAAATGTTCTGATCATAAAATAGTTCACCATGTTCGTGAAACATAAAGAATAGGACCAATATGGCTGAAACTGTGGACAGTAAGGAATAGCGTGGTCTACAATGAAACCAAAGATGCATGTTCTGTGGCCGGACCAGGAAGGGTCTTGAAAAGCACAGTCAAAAGTGCAGTTTGTATCCTATGATGGTGGCAAGCCTTTGGACAATTTGAAGCAGTAGCGTGGCAAGATCAGCTGTCCCCTGCTTTAAGGATGTTACTAGACAGTGTATGGCAAATGGACTTTAAGGAGGCAAGAGCTAAACAAGGAGACTAATAAAAAGGTGCCTTTGGCCATCTAATGAAGAGGTTGATGGCCCCTTGGACCAGGGTAGTGGCAGAATAGATAAACAGAAGCAGAGAGTTGGGGCTTTGTTTATGTGATGCTGTTTTTGTAGTTCTTTATGCCATGTTTGTTTCATTTTATAAACTGAAAGTCGTTTAAAAATTCTTCTAAAGCAGAATTGTGCAACGCATAAATCACAGTTCAGGACGCCCACCTTGGAGCTGAAGTGGAGAACAAAGTGGAAAAGCCTGAGAATGGTACGTGAGAAGATGACGGTTGACTTCAGGATTGTCATTTTAGAAGCCTCCGGTGAGCTCTTGAGAGCAGCAGAAACAGGTCGTTTTTTGCAGCTATTTCATTATCCCCACATGCCAAGCCTAACTTTCACACTCTCATTTTGATATGAGTAAGAGGCTGAGGTTTTGTTGCAGATGCTACTCGTGGAGCAAGGAGACCATGCAATGTCACATCTCTGGGACCTGGTATGCCAACATCCTACAGGCAGAATTTGAAGCTTGGGGGCCTTCTTTGCTAAAACTCTGCCTACTTTCAAGTTTATGCAAAGTTGAAGGCAGTTGCAATGGTGCTTTTGCCACAGCGTTAGGGCCCAGGTACTGAGTGCTACCCAGCACCCATTTGTCCACCCATCTCCTCACCTGAAAGCCTGCCTCCTACGATAGAGGGTGATGATGCCAGATATTGTCCTGTTCCCTTGCAGCCAGATCTCCATCTCAGAGTGGGATTTTGACCCTTAGATTTGCTTCCTGACTACAGGGTGACTGCCTCGGTTTTCTTACACTCAGGATTTTGCTGATTAAATCCTCGTGCTGCAGTTTAATGTGGTCTCCTGTTCTCTATATTCCTTGTAAAATGGAAGTTGTAGGCCTCAACACATATAATCTCTACAATTGCTCATTTAGGCAGGGCCATTTTACAGAGTAATCATTAAAGTCACAACAGGATTATAGACAAGAGGGCATGGAGCTACCACACGGAGAAGCCAGGGTTTGAGTCCAGGCAGTAGCTTCTGGTCACTGTGATACACACAAAGACGTGGATTATAAAGATATACATGCAGGGCCAGCAGGTGGCATAGTGGTTAAGGTGTTGGACTCCCACATGGCCAACAATGTTTTGAGTTCTGTACTCAGCAGCTTGAAAAAGAAAATCATTCTGGGCACATTTGCATGAGTACCCAGAATCTCAGGAGAAGAAGGAATTGTGGAGGGTGATTTCTCACTTTCCCTCTCACTCTCTCTCTGGCAAGTATATGTGCCCAGTGACAAAAACCTTAAAAGAGAGAGAGAGAGAGAGAGAGAGAGAGAGAGAGAGAGAGATGCAAATTCCCTTGGAAAACATTGTCCAGTAGCAAATGGTTGGTTGGATTCTATACCTAGAAGTCGAGTATCTCAATCGGCAGTCACTGAGCATCTGCAGGGTGTGAGCATCTATAGGGTGTGCTGGGCCAAGCTGTGGGATGCAAAGATAGACAAGACAATGTGCAAGATGATGGCAGAGACCATGTTGAGAGCTTCCTGGGCACCTGCCCTGAAACCAGATGCTGTGGGTACAATGCTGATCACCACAGTCCAAGTGAATTTCTTCGCAGAGCTCAGCCTTGTGAGAGATCAGCAACGGTGTACTACGTGATAGAATGGGAATCATTTAGAGCGGCATAGTCTGATCAGTTGTCTGTAGCCACATGTGGCTCTTTAAATATAAGATTTAAACTAAAAATATTCAGTCCCGGGACCAGCAGTTAGCGTAATGGCTATGTCACTGGACTCCCATGTAGTCGACCGTGGTTCACGTCCCAGACCCGGCGGCTTAAACTCACACCAGGCATGTGTGGGTGCGTGCCCAAGATCCCGAGAGGAGAATGGAGGAGAAGGGATTGCGGTGTGGCCATCCCCCCTGGGGGGTGATTTCTCACTTTCTATCTCTCTGTCTCTCTCTCTCTGTTTCTGGCAAGCGCATGCGCCCTATAGCAAAAACCTCTCCAAAAAAGAAAAAAAAAACTCAGTCCCGTTAGCCACTTTTTGAGTGTTCACTAGCCATGTGTAGCTAGTGGCTACCTGCTGCGTAGCGCTGATCATATGACAGTGTAATGTCATTGCACCAGGTTCTGCGGGATGGTACTCATTGAGAGTGTTCGAAAACACAAAGGAGAGATCCTCCTCATGTAGACATGGAGGCGAGGAAGGGACTAGGAAAGGGATCCTGGACAAAGTGATAATTAAACTGACATGTGAAGAAAGAGTTGTCTCCATGTTCACTGTATTCCTTCAAGATGTTTTCTCTCTATTTAATAAACAAGGAAATAGACTCTAAGGAGTTAAGAAATGCCTGAAATCACAAGAAAAGTGTGAGTGAGAATATTTGATCCCAAATCTGTCTGTCTGCAGTACTTTGCTTGAAACACTAATACTGTGACTTAAAGAACCATGGTTAAAAGAGACCGCTGTCAGAAGAAATAGGTGGCAACTTCACAAATACTGTTTGAACACTCTGTGCAGTATTTCAAAGCACTCTGTTAAGCATTGTTGTAATATAGACGGTTTACAAAAACCAGGGTCTTTCGCCTCATGGAGTCTGTCATTTCACTGAGAAATAAAGATGTATCTGTGAAGTGCTGGCAGAGCAAGAGAGTGGATTGTAAGTGCTATAGAAATTCCAAGAAGTGATCATAACTTTCTGTGAATTCTCCTTGGTAGGAGGAGATAAGGGGGTAGGGAAGCTTGAAAGGTGTGTAGGATATGAATAGCAGGGACATTCCAGGCAGAAAGAAGGCTTAGGGTAGGGGCATGCAAGGTCATTCGAGAATACTCCATTCTGCAAGCACAGACTTTCAACTCAAATTCTTCTTGAACATATTTATGGGTATGTCTATAAACAAATTGGTTCAGGGACAGAGTAAAGGCATCATTGATTTGTCCTCATGAATCCCAATGCCAGAGAATTCGTTTTCAGAATTTTAAATTGAGATCTCAGTGCCAGAGAGTGCGGAATTCGTTTTTGGAATTTTAAATCGATACAGTATTATGCTCTTAACTCTATGCGAAAATAACCCAATGAGCATGAAAGCCTCCACTGATGTGTGAATGATGTAAATACGACATATCAATACAAGAGGGTCTTCAAAAAGTTCATGGACAATGCATGAATTTCCCAAACATTACCATTATCTTATAATAGAGTTCAAATAAAACTACTTTGTAGTAATAGCTTATAGCAACAATCAGTTGACTGGTGGGTTAATTTCCTGTTAGTATTAAAAATGTCAGTGCAATAAATAATTCTGTATACTTGTTTTTAAAGTTAGATATTTTTGTTTTTAGAGCATAGGCCCCAAAATGGGATGGCTAGGATGTAGCTATTAATAATTGTACATTTGCTATTCATTGTTCTCCACAGAGATTATACCAATATTCATCTAGCGTATCTGTTTTCCCAAAGCCTTATCAACATTGGATGCTGAATTACTACATTACTTTTGGTAATTAAAGACATTTGTTTCCAGGAAGAATCTCAGCTCTTTTAGCTTAGAACCTTACTTAGTCTCTCTGCCTCAGTTGCTCCATCTGTGAATTCCAACAGTAAGATTACTCATCAGGTTTGAGGACTGAATAAGATGGTGCAGGCAAAGCCCCTGGTTGTATTAGTAGTCTACAGTGCATAGGCAGCTGATGTCTACTCCTGCCCCTTGAAGAAGTTTGCAAAAGCACCTCAGAGCTTCTTGACTTGCATTTTTCCCTTTATTGCTGCTGAGGTTAGGCATTTTTTTAGATAATTATCTATCACTGGAATACCTAGGGCATGTATGTATGTATGTATGTATGTATGTATGTATCGCCATAGCATGTGCTCACCAGAGAGAGACAGAGAGAGGGAAAGTGAGAAATCATTCCCCAGAGGGGATGGCCATGCCATAGTCCCTTCTCCTCCATTCTCTTGGAATTTTGGGCATGCATGCATATGTGCCTGGCGTGAGTTTCAAGCTGCTGAGTTCAGGACTCAGACCATGGTCAGCCATGTGGAAGCCCAGGACCTTAACTACTGTGCCACTTGCTGGCGCTAGTGGGACATATTTTAAAGACCCTCTTCTCCATCTCCTCTGTTCCACAGGATGCTCAATCCTGAACTAGACTCCACCATCCTCTATTCATCACCTGGTCTAAGATCATTGCCTTGGCAACCAGACTGGAGGTACAGTGCTATCAGGACACAGCAGAGCATCTTCCTTACAAACTTAGAGTTCCAGAATCACAGACTGTAAGAGTGGAAAGGAAGCCCCAATTTTCCAGTGAGCACTTGACAGTTTCCCATCAGTAAAAGTGGCCTGTCTTGAAAATGTGTTGAATAGCAACTACTGAGTAAATGCTACGAAGAATTTAAGGTGAAGCTAGAAGTTGGCCTCTTTCTCCTTGGTACACAGGCAACACAGTCAGCACTCTTACGACAGTTTATTCTCAGATAACTATATTATCACTTAGCCAAATTTTGAAACATCTTTGAGAAACTTTTAATTAGGTTCTTAGTGTCATAATTAAACAGAGTGGGCATCAATCTTCTGTTGGTAGAGCTCAGTAATTGATTTAATTGGACCTCTCCCATGTAGTGTATGACCATAAAACATTTAGTGTACCTTCTTCTAGATAATAGATGGTGTCTAACATGGATAAATCAGGAAACAGAAATGACATATTTTGTAAAGTTATGAAAGTAAAACTTATTACAAAAAGAAGAAACTCACAAAAACTGAGAAGCAGAATGGGGAGAGTATGTAGAAGATGGTAAAATTTGTCAATTTTCTTCTCTTTCAGAACAGAATGTCAAAGATACTTTAAAAAATGATAGCTCAATTAAGGGAAATAAAATTACATTAACAACTAGAAGAATAAAATACTAGAAACTTTCTTTAAGGATTATTTTATTTAGCTTTATTTATCCATTTATTTATTTATTTATTTTAATTTGACCAGAGAGGGATAGAGAGAGAGAAAGAGAGAGAGAGAGAGAGAGAGAGAGAGAGAGAGAGAGGGAAAGAAAGCAAGCCGTCAGGTCCAGGACCTGAACCGCCATCAGCCATGTGGGAGTCCAGCACCTTTAACCACCATGCCACTTGCCAGCCCGTAAAATACTAGAAACTTCTAAAAGTGCTTCTCTCTAGTAATTAGACTAGAGGTTAGAGGATATGTGGGAAGAAAATCTTATTTTTAAATTTTATTTGAATCTTTAAAATATATGCATGCTATTTTTTATTTTAAATACTGTGTTATTAAGATAATTTGCATACCATTCAATTCACCCATTTAAAGTATGAATTCAATGAGTTGCAGTATTTTCAAAGCTGTGCATTTATAATTGTCCTCAGCTTTAGAATATTTTTCTCATCTATACTCCACACCCCAATTCTGCATATTTGAATAGTCACTTCTAAACTCAAGAGACCATAGGGGTTTAAGAGAGCATAGCCTGGTCCTTTGCTGCACATTGATGGCTAAAAACTTTTCTCCTTCACACAGAAAAAGTCAGAGAGAAGTCACAAGCAGTACAAAGATGCTAGACAACTCTCCAAATCTTTTTAACTTATATTGTCGCAGCATGGCTTTGCCTTTTGGTTTACAGTATTTGAAAATTGCCATAGTACTGCCAACTCCCATTATTTTTCCTAAAAAGGCATTTGTGCAAGGAAAAAAAGAAAACACATTCCACTTGTTTGCCCTATCCCTTTTCTCTCTGGCTTATATTTCTTTTTTTAAATTTATTTTTAAATTACTTTATTTTACATTCATTCACTGAACATCATCACAGCATACAAAATGCAGATTCCCATCCAGAATACACTGCATAGTGGCTTAGTCATACATGTTATCATCAACAAATAATTTTCCATTTCTTATTATATATATATATATATATATATATGTGTGTGTGTGTGTGTGTGTGTGTGTGTGTGTGTATATATATATATATATATATATATATATATATATATATCCCATTTCTTACCCTCTGTCATTTCCCACCCTCTTCCCACACTGTCTCTGGTATGTGCAGTTGCTTTCCATTCCTCCCCCCCATCCCATTTTATTAGCAAAATATCTTAGTTGATCTAACTACTTTCAATAGCAAGTTCAGCTGATATATGAATATCTGTGAACAAATGTTTGATTTTAGGCATGAAACTGTGAGTAGAATGAATATACTATAAAATAGCACCTAGCTGAGGCTATATAGCTTTCTGTGGTCATTAAATAGGTATTTTTAAATATATTTTTTAATTTCAAGAAAGGCAATTTTAGCTTTAATAAATCGAAATAAAAAATGTTAAGAGAACTTTGCTTAAGACTTAAAGCGAGGAAACAGGTTAGGATTCTGTTCAAATAGTAGGTACATCATTCTGTCGACAATTCAAGAGAAGACAAAAATCCTTATCTCTGGAGTACAAAGCATAGAAAAAGATCAGTATTGTTTTAGTCAAAAGTCATAAAATTCCATTTCAACAGCTCAGTCTCATGTACTTAATATAACTTCTATTGTGGTCCAAGCTTTCTGTTTAAATTCTGGAAGATAATATTCAACTCTGGAATTGTCCCTACCATTAAGCTTTTCTTAGATGCTTTTTAACTCTTATTTCTGTGTGTCTGACTTTAGTTTTCCTGATACAACACTCCCTTCAGAACTTCTTGGAGAACTCATCTGGTGTCAGTAAATTCTTTCAGGGTTTGTTTATCTGAGAATGTTCTTGTCTTCTCTTCCCATATGAAGGATAATCTTGCCAGGTATAGTGTTCTTGGTTGAAATTGTTTTTCACTCAGTACTTTGGAATATATTTTCTCATTCTTTCCTTTCTTGCATTGTTTCTGATGACAGGTCCACTGTTAGCTTGATGGGATATCCTTTGTAGGTAACTTGACATTTCTCTCTTGCCAGTCTGAGTATCTTGTCTTTGTGGTTTTGGTCAATACAGCTATAATGTGTCTTGGAGAAGATCTTCTTGGGTTGATTCTATTTGGGGTCCTATGTGTTTTTGGGTCTGGACCTTTGAATGCCTCCCTAGGTTTGGAAAGTTTTCTTGCAGGATTTCATGGAATAGATTATGAATGTCCTTATTAGTCTCTTCACCTTCTGGGATACTGATTATCCAGATGTTTGGATGTTTAATGGTATCTAGCATTTCTCATATATTATTCTCATTTTTTTGGATTTTCTCAGTCTTTGTGGTAGATTTTTCTAGGCTAGTGATTCTGTCTTCTACATCTGAGATTCAATCTTCTATATGATCTAGTCTGCTTTTAATATTTTCAGGGGAGGTTTTGATTTCCTATATTACAGCCTTCATCTCTAACAGTTCAGTTTGATTCTTTTTTATGGTGTATATTTCCTCTTTCAGATTGTGCAAGAACTTCCTCACCTCCTGGAGCTCCTTGACTCTATTCTCCTGCCTCTTCTGGAGTTCATTGTCTCTCTTCTCTTGCATCTCTGTTAACTTTGTTACTATGAATATTCTAAATTCTTTTTTTTTTTTCTTTTTTTTGGAGAGGTTTTCGCTATAGGGCGCGTGCGCTCGCCAGACAGACAGAGACAGAGAAATAGAAAGCGAGAAATCACCCCCCAGGGGGGATGACCACACCGCAATCCCTTCTCCTCCGTTCTCCTCTTTGGATCTTGGGCACGCATACGTGCCCGGCGTGAGTTTTAAGCCACCGGGTCTGGGACGTGAACCGCGGTCGACTACGTGGGAGTCCAGCGACATAGCCATTATGCTAACTGCTGGTCCCAATATTCTAAATTCTTTATCAGACATTTCCACTAGTTCCATTGTACTGACTGTGGATGAAGAGGAGTTATTCTTTTCCCTGGGGTGGGGGGGTGGGGGTGGGGTAGTATTTTCTAGCTTTCTCATATTTCTTGTGCCTTTGTAGTGATTTCTAGTCATCTGATGGGTTAAACGATTTTTCCTAATTTCTAGAAGTTCAATCTGAGCATTCAGGGGCATGTAGGAGATCTGCAATCTTTTTGCTGTCCATTTTTTATCCCTTTGTGCAGCAGATTCAATGGATATTGAGAAATATGTTTACCTTACTGGATGTTTGACTACGATTCCCTTAGATCTGTCTAGATACTTAGTGCATGGAGACTGAGCAGCAAAGTGATGAGGTAAAAGAAAAAGGATAAAAAATAAAAACAGAGAAAGAGAAGAAGAGAGAGAAAAAGAAGAAAACAATGAAAAATTATTTTTTTATAAAAAAGCAAAAAATGAAAATTTAGAAAAAGAAAAATTATCAAAAAATGAGAAGACAGAGTTTGGCAGAGAGAGACAGAGTTCATAGTTCTCTGAAATCACTCACACCGTGAGGACAGGCTGACTGCAGGTAGAGCTATGACTTACATTTCCTTTCATCTTTTTCCCCTCCCAAAGGCTCCTGAGTTTCTGGTTGCAGCAACTTCAAAAGCTGATTGTACGGATTCCATTTTCTTTCATGATAATGGAATCAATAGACTCTCCTTGTGGCAAGAGCCCCAGAAGACACTTCTTTTACACTTGTTTCAAGGGTTCAATTTTCTGTAACAATATAGGCTGTTGATTCTTTACGCTCCTAGGTATATCCACAAACACCTCAAGAGCATGGCGCCATCCAAAACTGCACATTTATAATAGGCTTCTTGCAATCCAGAAGTACAGGGGAACTACCAAGGAAATTAACTCTGACTACTGAACACACTCCTTGATAAGCCTACAATGACCTGGGCAGGAATAAACTTACGATGAATGATTCATCTTTAATTCAGAGCATGGGGCTGAAACTATAGTGCTCACCAAAGCCCAGGGTCTGCTGTTCTTTTGGGGAACAGTGCTTAGGCATCATTTTCCAGACTCCTTGGAGGTAGTGGGGCTATGGGACCACATTCTGACTATTAGAATGTGGGGGGACACGAAGAGCACTACGTCTATACTGGGCATCCTAAATCTTTTATTCTCTATTCCAGTTCAGTAGGAATTTCCAAGGCCACTTGTTGAAGATGATGGTGCTGCCGGGTGGAAGGAGTCAGTGTCCCTGGAAAACTAAGTGAAGCCAATCTGATGACCAAATCATGTCGAACAGTGACACGGCCAAGAAATGAACCTTCATTGTATTAACCTACTGAGGGGTAAGGGTTGCACATTCCATCAATTTACATACCCTAATTAACACAGTTTCTTGTTCTATCCCCCCACTCTGGCAAAATATTTTAGGTTGCTGTGACAGCTTGTTGACAGTGTCTTCAGAGGGATTTTGGAACAAGAAGCTTCATGTCACTAGAAAAGCTTTAGGGAGGCTTGAAAGTCTTTGTTGAATTCATTCCTTTTCTGTCTCTTTTAGCTGCCCCAGTTGCCTCCATTGTTTCTTGATGTTCTTTCTAGATTTGTTACTCTTTTATTTTTATGCATTTGATGTCACATGTGTTCACAGTTGATGAAAAATTTTTAATACTTATTTAGTTTTATTTATTATTATTTTTAAAAATTTGCTATAGGGTACATGCACTCACCAGAGGGAGACACAGAGAGAGAGAAAAAAAACAGCCACCAGGTCCGGGACACAAATTGTGGCTGATCATGGGGGAGTTCAGCACCTTAACCACCATGCCACCATTTGGCCCTGAGGAATTTTTTAAAAATGTTTCAAAGAGAACCTACTTTGCATGATAAAACAAAGGCTTTAGCATAAAACAAACAAACAAAAGCCTTACACACAGGTCACCTTCTGTTGATAACCTCCTGCTTTACAAATAAAATAGCAGTCCTGGGTTTGATTCCTGGTCCAATCACTGATTTTTGTGAGTTTAGGTAAATTATTTCAACCTGTTGCTCCTTGGTGTATAATCATAGCATGAGATTTTGCAAAGTGACGTGAGAAACACTGCCGACTCATTTTTGCCTCCCTCCTCTACCTCAAGCTTTTAAACAGTCTCTCCAACCAAAAGGAGCTCCTTTTTCCCTATTAAGACGGTGACTTTCAGTTTCCTTAAAACCCACATGTAGACTTGATACAGAAAAAGACAGTATAGGGCCAGTTGGTACCATGATAGTTAAGGCAGCTGGATCCCACATGGCCAAGTGCGTAGTTCAAGGCCTGGATCCTGCAGCTTGGAAAACATCCTTCGGCATGTGTGTTTGTGTGTCCAAAATCCTG
Organism: Tupaia tana; assembly: GCA_026018925.1. Lineage (NCBI taxonomy): Eukaryota > Metazoa > Chordata > Mammalia > Scandentia > Tupaiidae > Tupaia > Tupaia tana. The sequence continues at coordinate 32,951,704 of JAKSZU010000013.1, read as the reverse complement.
AAAGGAGAAATGGAAGAGAAGGGATTTCCATCTGACCGTTCCCCATGGGTTTGTTTTCTCACTTTCTCTCTCTCTCACTCTGTCTCTCTCCAGTGAGCATATACACCCTATTGGAAATTTTTTTTTAAAAAAGGAAAGAAAGGGGGCCAGCAGGTGGCATGATGGTTAAGGCGCTGGACTCCCACATGGCCGAATGTGGTTGAGCCCCAGACCTGGCAGCTTGAAACACACTGGGTGTATGTTCGTGCCTGCCCAAAATCCAAAGAGGAGAATGTAGGAGAAGGGACTGCCATCACCTTTGGGGGGATGGGAGGAAGTGATTTCTCACGTTCTGTCTCTCTCTCTGTCTCCTGCAAGCCCATGCACCCTCACCCTACAGAAAAAAATCTCTCTAAAAAAAGAAAGTAAAGAAGGAACAAAGAAAATGCGTATATAAATTTTACATACTTTTAGCCTGTTTTATAAAAGGCAGTTTGGTTCTTTGTGCTATCGTAGCAACTCCTTTTTTTTCCTTCTTTTTCTCTTCCATTCTGATATTTTCTCATTTCTATTTACTGTTCAGGCTTCATATCAACCACTGTTTGGTTCATGTTGTTTTTGTATCTTGTAGGAAAAGTGAAAATTCACCTTGAAAAGGTATGATGTGAGTCTTTTTGTGACAAGGAAGAGATTTGAAAGAAAAAAAGAGTAACTAAACTCAACAGAAAATAGAGTGCATGGCCTCTGAAAATTAGAGCAGCAGTTTTAATGACACACATTTTTAAAATGTAAAACAACATTTTTGTTTAAGGTTTTTACTATAGGGCTCGTGCACCTGCCAGAGACAGAGACAGAGAGAGAAAGTGAGAAATCAGCCCCCATTTTCCTCCTGAGATTTTGGGGATACACACACACACACACCTGGCATGATCTTTAGCTGCCAGGTCTGGGACTCTAACTGTGATTGGCCATGTGGGAGTCCAGTGCTTTAATCTCTATGCCACCTGCTGGCCCCAACATCATCCTTTTTTTTTTTTTTTTTTTTTTTTAAATCTTGGAATTCCCCCACCCTAACATCAAAACTTTGAAAACTGTTCTCTTTCAGGAGTTGTTCATTTGTCCGTTTTTTGTACATAATTATAATCTCAGTGCATAGAATTTAGTATTGTGGTATACATTCATTGAAGAAACCTTAGCTCTTTTTAATATTTCTTAGAAGAGTTGCTTCGTATTTTGGAGAAACTTTTTTACATCAGACCTGTATGCCTGTTAACATTGGATCTGCAGTTTCCATGTTGTTTCTGGCTGAAGAATATAAACATTAGTGAGTTTTGAAAAGGGCTAGGCTTCTCCTCTACCTCTGGGCAAAGAACAATGAGTATAGTAGGACTTACAGTGTGTACAGTTGCATATTTTATAACTTCCAAGCAACAATTTTGGGGAAAAGTGCTGATGTATTAAGAATCATGGAGAATAGTCAAGATGTAGGTGCGCTTATTCTGAAGTGTTCTGACTTGTTAACACTCACACACCTCCAAGCCTCACCACTGAACGTATCACAGAAGGTGTGTAAGGATCATAGAATGTTACTCATGCAAGGGACCTTTCAAAGCATGTCAGCTAGCACCCTTGTGATGGAGATCAGAAATATGAAGCCAAGAGAGAATGTAGATTTCACTGCTGCAGGGACAGAGCTGGGGTGTGAAAGCAGGCCTACGACTCCCAGTTCAATGCTCTTTCCAAATGTGAGAGGGAGGAGTAAGGGATGGGTAGGATTAGGAAAGAAAAAAAGGCAGCAGAAAAACAGAAGGCAAAGCTAGAACAAATGGACCAGGGCACAAGGAGAAGGAAAGGAAGTGGATATGAGGTTTTCAAACCTTTGCCAACTTTACAAGTAAACTTGACATTTGAGAATGTAAGGTCCCCAGGGTAACCTGGGCCTCTGAAATCAATGCCTCAAGTTATATAAAGGCACAGCTAAGCATTCACTTTTCTTGCCTGCTTAGAAAGGAAGTTTCTAGAAAGAAAAGACAATGTGGCAGACAGCTAGTCTGTTAGGAGTTACGAGGATTCAGATTCTACTTTCCTAGTGTTTAATGTCAGTGGATATAGTGCATGCTTTTTATCTGTGTTCTTGGGGATTTTTCTCCCAGGTTGAGAATAATTGGCAGATGAACTGGTGGAAATACCCATAGCTGATCAGTGTTCCTCAAATTCCTTCTGGTAGCTCCCTTTTGACTATTTATTGGACTTCAGTTGCCCTTGAGACATCACTAAAGCAAATACTATGCATTAGCAAATTAGAGAAACTCAACCTCCCTCATTTCATAGGAAGGCCTAGAAAGAATTTGTAACTAGCCCAAAGTCCCATAGTTAAGAAGCGTGTTATCAGTTACCTAATGTGGTATAACAAACCACCTGAACACTTAGTGGATAACGTGGTCTCCCACAAATGGATGTGTTTATGTCCTTCTATTCCTGAGCATTCATAGTGCTTCAAAATCAGAAGGTTGAGTCTGTTTCTTCTCCTTTTGAATCTGGTTGGTTTTGTGACTTAATTCGACCAGTAGAATAAAGTGGAAATAACATTCTAAAACTTCCAAGCTCGGTTCTGGGAGGACTGGCAGTTGGTAGTTCCTCCCTTTTAGAAGCCAGGTGCCATAGATGTCTGACTTCCTTGCTAGGAAGTAAAGCTGTAAGAAATGCTGGCATTGTGGAAAGGGGAATGGAGGAGCCTGTTGTAAGTGAAGCCTTCTCAGACTTTCTAGCTCAGCTAGCTGCAAGAGGCCAGCAGATTGCAGTCAAGTAAATAACTTTAGCCAAGGCTCAGCTGAGCTCAGTTAACTCATAGTCGTGAGAAATAGTAAATGTTTGTGTTCTAGCTACTGTGGTGTTATATGGCTCTGGACAAACCGAAGCAGTGGCTTAAACCAGCAACCATATATTGGGTTGTTGGAAAAGCCATGATGTATTTCTCTGTTTCTGTGCAAAAATGTATTTCTCTGTTTCTATGCAAAGTTAGAACAAATGGACCAGGGCACAAGGAGAAGGAAAGGAAGTGGATATGAGGTTTTCAAACCTTTGCCAACTTTATAGGTAAACTTGACATTTGAGAATGTAAGGTCATGACTTTTCCAACAACGCACTAGTATGTCTCATGAATCTGGGTCAGGTGGACAGATCTGATGATCTGGATCAAGCCTGGCATATCTCAGTAGGACTGGCTTGTGCCTCTGCAGTCAACTACAAGCTGGGTGGTCAAGGATGGCCTCAACTGTGACGACTCAGCTTTGCCCCAGAGGGTCTTTTATCCTCTAGCAGGTGTGTTCCCTTGGTAATGGCAGAACTCCAAGCACCAAAGCACAAATGCATATTTTTCAAACCTTCATTTGCACAAAGTCTGAAGTTGTTCCATTGGCCAAAATGATTGATATTGTTGAGCTCAAACAAAGAGGGGACTACAAAGTTAGAGAGATAGAATCTAGATAAAGGGAAGTAATTAATTGGGGCTGCTAATGCTATCGAATCTACTATAAGGAATTCATGTATACTCCTTAAGGGGAGTGTTAAATGATAACATTATTAAGACTTGGAACTGGGGCCAGCAGGTGGGGTGGTGGTTAAGGCACTGAACTCCCACATAGCCAACCGTGGTTCAAGTCCTGAACCTGGTGGCTCACTTTCTCACTTTCTTTCTCTGGTGAGTACATGTGCCCTATAGCAAATTTAAAAATATTAATATTACCTAAAATTAAATAATTCTTTGTTTTTGAGAGAGAGATTTTTGCTATAGGGTTGATGTGCTCACCACAGAAAGACAAAAAGTAAGAAATTATACCCCAGGGGGAATGGTCACACTGCAGTCCCTTTTCCTCCATTCTCCTCTTGGGATTTTGGGCACACATGCACATGCGCCCAGCATGAGTTTTAAGTCACCGGGTCCAGGACACAAACCATGGACCACCATGTGGGAGTCCAATGACAACCATTATGCCATCTGCTGGTCCCAAAATTAAATAATTCTTAAAACATTAAAAGATTTGGAACAGTTGGAATCAACTGGAGAGATTACATTTAAATTAAGTAAAATACTCAGATGAGCATTTTCCAATTTTTAAATAGGCTTCCAGATTTATTGGCCATCTCACTACTGCTAGTGTTACTGATGCTATTTCCAATAGAAGGAGGCTTGCCCAAATTCCTGTACATAGACTTAGTGATAAAATCAGAAAGCTATATAAGGTCTTCTACAATGTGGTCTCTGGTTTCATTAATTAATTAACTCTATTCTTGGTAGAGTTCTTAGAATCATGTTTAATAGAGTTAACTCTATTTTTTTTCTGAGATGTTTTTGCTATAGGGCATGCACACCTGCCAGAAAGAGAGAGACAGAGGGACAGAAAGAGAAAAATCACCCCCCCCCCCCGGGGGGGATGGCCACACCACAATCCCTTCTCCATTCTCCTCTCAAAATCTTGGGCACACACATACATGCACCTGGCATGAGTTTAAGCCACTTGGTCCAGGACATGAACCGTGGTTGACTACAAGGGAGTTCAGCAACATAGCCATTACGCCAACAGCTGGTCCCAATAGAGTTAACTCTAAATAGCCAGTGGGCAGTTTGTCTTGTGACAGTTCTCTGGAAACCTAAGGTTGTTTGCGTCTGGGTGCTACTAAAGGGCGTCAATACCAGGTTCTTGAACGGGAAAGGAGGGCTGTGTGTACACATGCATTTGGGCCTTTGTTTGTAATGTGTGTGATCACTTCTGGTCTACTGGGGTTTCCTTTAAGTTTGGTTTGACACTCATTACGAAGAACTAACTTTGTGTTTTCACTTACTACCACCTCTCTAGGAAGCCAATTTGTTTTCCACTCCTTGGATTTCAGCGCCGAAGTTCGAGGAGCAGGGAAGGGGAGACCGCGATGACTGTCCCCAGAGCCAGGCTAGTCTGTGATTTACAGTGGTGTCATGCTGCCCCCTATGCAGTGATCCACACCAGCAGATGCACAGAGCTTTGATTTCTCCTCTGTCCTCCCCCCCACCTATCAACCTCAGCTTGAACTTTTTTAACCCAGTGCTCCTGTTCTTTACTGTTCAGGAATTGGGGGTCAAGAAGAGTGTGATCTAGTCTTTAGGTCACTTCATGTCTGTGAGTCTTAGTTTTCTAAGACTAGAAAGCTGGACTTGGTATATGTTTCTGTTCTCAGCTTTGAAGAGTCTAGGATTCCAGGATAAAACAGACACAGGACACAGGGTCCTCAAAACATTGTTGTCCTAAATTTCCCAGTAATGGTTAGACACGTGGAGAAAGAGTAGGCTGAGAAAACAGCTGAATAATAGGTATTTGTCAATTCTACACCAATAACGCGGAGCTACAGAATAGCAGGTATTTGTTTTGTCAAGGGATTTTTGCACTCCATTCTAGGATGATATAAAACCATAATGAACTCACTCAAGGTGGGGAGTGGAAGAGTCAGAGATCTTAAAACCAAAAGGTGTTCATTTGCAGGCAGCTAACGGAGAATCAGTCTAACAAATTCCTTTTGACTCAGCAAGCCAGGAATATTTGAGGATAATAAGCATGAAATGTTATTCTTCTCCAAACAGAACACAGCCCACATTTTCCATCAGTGTTGGGTTTTTGTTTTTATTTTTGTTTTGTTAAAGAAGGGTGAGATGAGGCTAAGAAATACGACTTGCTTCAATTCAGCTGGGAGGTATCCACTACCGGTCGGTTCCTATTAAGTGAATTTAGCCTCAGCGTCCATGGCAGCATTTTGCCAAAGGAGTGCTTTCGACCTGGCCCCTACCTTTTTCGCAGCTAAACGGACATTAGGTGAGACTGCAAGTGCCCGGGGCCAGCTGAGCGCTATCAGTAGATTTGGCCCCCAGCCTATCCCAGCGCGTTGGTGCCCGACACCCTCTAGTACTGGCTCTCCTGGGACACCGCCCCCCCACCCCTCGCCCAGCCAACGCACCTGCACCTGTGTGGTAGGTCTTACTTCCTGGGCGCACCTGCTGTCCTTAGCAAGGAAGTAACCGACTCCTTGGACTCCTGGCCTGTCCTTTCCAGGTGGAGGGGGCGCCTGTGCTTAACTGTAGGCTTCGCTGCCGGCAGGCTACCAGGTATAGCCGAGTTCAGTGGCCTGGAAACCAGGACACCCACCCTAGCCCACACACACACACCTATGCAGCCGGGCTTTGAGGCTTTGAGAACCACCGTTTAGCCCTTGTCTAGTCCCGGAGCCCTGCGTGAACCGACCAATTCTAGGGGCCTGGCCTATCCTGGCCCTCAGTCCTGGGCACGCGACGGCGGGACAGGGCGACTTGTCCCCACGCACTGACCAGGACGCCTAGTTCGACTGCGGCGGAGGATCCCACTGCTGCTGCCGGTACTGCAAACCGGTCTGGCTTCCCTGCAGGGCGTGCGGGGATGGAGCCAGGGGGTGGAGAGAAAGGGGGAAGAGCCTGGGCGGCCGGCGGGCGGGGCCTGCAGCCTCCCGGAGCCGCGGCAGCCGCCGCGCAGCCTGCTCTCAGCGCCTCGCTCCGACTCCGGCGCGCACTGCGCGGGGTTCCGCGCCCGAGCCCGGGGGGCGCCGCTGCTCCTCGCCCTGGGTCCCCGAACACGCGGCGGCTTGACTGCGCCTGGCAGTGCAGCGGCTCCGAGCTGCTAGGGACTTGGCCGCCGCTAGGTTCTGTCTGGCCGGAGGGCTGGCAGGGGAGGAAGGGGAAAGCGGGGACACACAGACCCGCCGCGGCGCGCGCGCATAGCACACTCAGCCGCGCGCCCCCGCCGAGGCGCGTTCGGGGCGAGTTTGATCCCGCTGCTCCGGCCCAGGCACCTGCCGCCCCCGGCGCAGCCCGGGCCCCGCCCCGCCGACCCTCCCGCCCCTCGCCTGCACTGCTCTCTCTACGCCCGGGGAAGCGGCAACATCCCGGTAACTTGCAGACTGTGGCGCAACTGGTCTCGACAGCGGAGGCTCCGAATGCTGCCCGGGTGAGGTAAGTTTCCTGCGCGTCCCAGCCCCTCCCCTCTAGACCCTCTTTAGGGGCTTGCGCTGGGGCACTCTGTCTCAGATGAATCCTGGCAGTCTGTCTACGCTCCCACTTTGTTCGCGTTGTGCTGGGGTGACGTGGAGGGGGGCGCCCGTGGCCACCGAAGTGGGACCATCGTTCCGCGAGGGCCACAGCTGCGTGCTCTCCGCGGGCACCCACCCTCTCGCCACCCGGAACCCTGGGGCCACAGTGACATTCGCAGATCGCTCTGGTTCACTTAAGCAGGAGCCCCCTCCCCTTTTCAGGGGAACCCACAGAGTTTGGCAGCAGCAGGAGAGGTGGCCCCACCACCCTTCCCCGGTACTAAACAGTGGCGAACTTGTGAGGTGCCCCTGGCATGTCAAGAGGGGCTTTCGAGTGGGTATTCTGGTCATTTCTGGCGCCCGAGCCGGATTGAACAGGTGCGTACGGTTCAGCCTAACTGCAGTAACTGACTTCTGCGTGTCTCTGGCTCTCTCCCGGAGCCGGGTCAGCGTGACGCTTCCACATCTGGGGAGGAGAGTGGGAGCGCGGGGGGCAATGGAGAGGCAGAACGCTCAGGTTTGATTTGCCACTCGGGTGCCAGGAGTCGCCAGAACAGAAGACAACAAATGTCTGCTTATCTCTCATCTATGCAGATGAGCGTGTTGTCATTTCCGATCCCCCAGCTCTCCAGTCTCTGCTGCCCGGCATGGTTGGGTAGGAACCTGTTCCAGAGAAGTTGTTTGGGTAGGCTGATGAATTCTTTCATATCATCTACTGAAATCAGGGCTCCGAACAAGAAATCGCTTGTTACTCTGATGCTTTTAAAGGGAGTGTTGGAAGACAAAAAAATAACGCCCACCACCACTTCTCTCTGACATTCTGAGACCGCTGGAGACCCTAAGTCTAACGTGAACGACCCTTAAGGGACCGGTGGGGCCTCGGGATGTTTTCTCATGCAAGGAAGACGTGTTCCCTGCATCAGTCCCCCTGGATTATTGGTTTGGGGACCCTCCTCAGTCCTCTGATGAGGCGCATCCAACTAGAACTTCTCCCTTGTTCTGTAGAGAGGCTGAAATGTTCTGCGGTTTTTGGAGTGGAAAAAAGCCAGGTTAGTGTCATTAAAACTCTGCTGTGACCAAGTGGATAGTGTTCATGGAAGCTTTTGTCAGGGCAGTCCCAGCTGAACGGAGACCCTAGCAAAGATCTTCCCCAGCCAGGTTGGTGCCAGCGGGAATTTGAGTAAGCTTCAGCAGGATCCCCAAGCTGAAGAAAGCCCGGGCTCTGCCAACAGCAACTTACTGAGGACTATGTGAAAGATGGTCAGAGGGCGATATACGATGACGTCTTACTTGGGAAGGGAAGCTGTCAAGGAGTCACTGATACAGCACATCATCTCTTTGTCTAAATTAAAAAGACCAGGGGATGTAATAATAATGCCTTACACTTGCATCAGCGCCTTCCAATTATGACTGTCTTTCTGTATTCGCTTGCTTCTAACCATTTCTAAGGAAGGTGGGGCAAAGACTACCTCGTGTTTCCAGGGCCAGTGTGACGTTGATCAGGGTAACAGGTGACTGGTGTTAGAGTCACAGCCAGGTTTTCTGTCATAACCCAGGGCTGGTTCTGTAGCTGTATACAGTTTTTTGTTTTTTCAATAGCCAGGGTCCTGCCTTCATGGGGGTCTGGATAGGCCCATGAATTGCCGTTCACGTTTTACAAGTGCAGAAACTGAGGTTTAGACAAATGACGGGAATTTTCTGTGGTATTCTGTTAACGTAGCGGAGTTGACAAGACTGAACTCGGCTGGTTGTCTGGTCCATTGCTTTCTGCATTATGCCACGTCCATGGCTGATAATCGGGAGGCTGTGTCGTCGATGCCATGGTACACTAGGGGCCGTTCAGCCTACTGGCTGGTGACCCGGGCTCTAGTTCTAGACTGCACTTCCTTGTGGGACCTGGACCAGATCACATCCCCAGCACGTCTCCAGTCTCTCAGATAGAAAACAGAACATTCACATTAAATGAAGTTCTTCGTTCCAGCTTAGCATGCTGTGCTGTCTACTCTTGTATTTACAGCCCAGCGTTAACTTCGCCTTTAGGGGAGAAAAACCTTTTTACTCAATCTCAACTAAGGGATTTAGCTAATTATTGGGCTACCAGAAAATCATGCCTTTTTTTTTTTAATAGATGCAAAATGCGTCCTGACTTTTCCAACAACCCAATATCTATTCTACCTTTAATTTCATCCTCCCCACTTTTGCCACGTATCCCTTAGTGAAGGGAAAGAAAATGACAAGTGCACATTAGCTTAACATCCGTATTGTTTTGTACCAGTATTTGATTCGAAAGTAGTCTGAGTAGCTGAAGGACTCTCAGATACATACCAGGATTTACTTGAATATCCTGAAAATGAACTCAAACCTTTTTTCCTTTTTTAAGCATCATAGTTTGCATAGAGTAAGCACTCAATACATTGTTGTTGAATCAGTGAATGAAGTGAATAAAAACATTCAGAGGGAAAACATAGGCGAGAAGCATAGGAAACATCTCACCACGTGAATTCCCGAGTAAGATAGCTTACCTACGGCGTGTGCCTCTTGAACGAGGCAGGCATAGAGGCTCATTGTCCTTCCCTTTGCTGACCACATCATAGAAAGGGTTTTTTCTTTCCCCCTCAGTATGGATAAGAGACTCGTGCCATCTATGTCATCATCTTTGGCTTGCCTCCTTTTAGATGTTAGTACTGTGTAGCTGGATTGTAAGATTCCTAGAAATTGACTTGTACCATTTTATGAACCAGTGTATCTTGAGGTGGAGAAACCAACCACTCCCTTTAAAACGGGGCACCGAGTAAATTTCAGCAGATGCTAATACTGACTCGTGGTTTCAGAGGGGGAACCTAATTAACAAAACCAACCTGGTTTCTGTTCTCTTTAAAGGTCCTCTTTTCTTTTCCCCCTTCCTTCCTAAATACAGAAAAGTAGGGTTTTATGTTGAGAAGAATGATGACAAAGAGTACAATGGGTCTTAAATTTCATGAACAGATCCTGACATTTATAATAGGGACTGAGGTATGATTCCTATTGTTACAGTATTCAAATATTAACTAGTTTAGAGATGCATACCTTTTTATGCTTATAAAAACTGAAATTTAGATTGACTTGAGTATAATCACACAGATGGTAGCGGGAATGCTTAAAAAGGTTCAAATTCAAGACTACCAGGAGTTCTATGGTGAAGGTACATTTTTAACTTTTAGAAATCATAGAGGTTAACAGAAAACTTGTGTTACTAATAATTATTAGAAAGCATATTTGAATATAGTTTAGTATTTCTATTTTTACATTTTCTTGTCCAAGCAGATACCATTAAGGAGAAAATATCTGTTTTTATCTATGATGTATAGTTCCTTTGGCTTATGTACAGACTCAAAATTAATATTTTGCTCCAATCAATGCTTCCAGAGAAGGGACTGTTGGTGTAGAAACACACAAGTGTACTGGTTTTCTAAGCTGCTCTTCCTGGTAAATAAAGCCAGAAGCCAAAGGTGGCCTTGTCGTACAGTCGGTAGAGTCATGAATATGTATACATTTAATTTGCATTTATATTTTGCTTGTACTTCTGTTAATGGTGAGTCAGAACATTTAATATCCTGGAAAATAATTTTCCCCCTATGGTCAGAGCCTTCATTACAGTTACTCTGTGAAAAAATCAAGTCCTGAATGTATTTGTTGCTGAAACTTGTTCTCTTTGTATCTAGTGCATTAACTAGAGTTGGAAGGACTTCTTTTATTTTTTAAAAAGCTGCCGGGAACCAGTAGTTAGTGTAATGGCTAAGTTGCTGGACTCCCACGTCGTCGACCATGGTTCGCATCCCGGACCCAGTGGCTTAAAACTCACGCCAGGGGGGACCAGCAGTTAGCGTAATGGCTATGTCGCTAGACTCCCATGTAGTCGATCGCGGTTCGAGTCCTGGACCCGGTGGCTTAAACTCACGCCGGGCGTGTGTGCGTGCGTGCCCAAGATCCCGAGAGGAGAATGGAGGAGAAGGGATTGCGGCTTGGCCATCCCCCCTGGGGGGTGATTTCTCGCTTTCTATCTCTCTGTCTCTGTCTGTCTGGCAAGCGCACGCGCCCTATAGCAAAAACCTCTCAAAAAAAAAAAAAAAACTCACGCCGGGTACATGTGGGTGCGTTCCCGAGAGAATGGAGGAGAAGGGATTGTGGTGTGACCATCCCCCCTAGGGGGTGATTTTTCGCTTTCTGTCTCTATGTCTCTCTCCATCTGTCTGGCGAGCGCACGTGCCCTATAGCGGGGGGAAAAAAAACTTCTCAAAAAAAAAAAAAAAAAGAAAGAGGGAACAGCAGTTAGCTAATGGCTATGTCTCTGGACTCCCACATAGTCTACCTCGGTTCACGTTCCGGACCCGGTGGCTTAAAACTCATGCTGGGCGCGTGTGCGTGCGTACCCAAGATCCCGAGAGGAGAATGGAGGAGAAGGGATTGTGGTGTGGCCATCCCCCCTGGGGGGTGATTTCTCGCTTTCTGTCTCTCTGTCTCTGTCTGTCTGGCAAGCGCATGCGCCCTATAGCAAAAAAAAGCCTCTCCAAAAAAAAAAAAAAAAAAAGAAGGAAAGAAAGAGAGAAAAGAAAAAAAGCTGCACAGTAAGGACTGCACTTTATATAGCTCAGTTGTTCATTTGCAGTCTCATCTATGGAGTAGGATGTGTTACTTTCTTCTGAACTCCAGGGAAATTGGGGAGGGAGGAAACCTTTTGTTTTCTTTCTCTCTTCCTTTTTTATGTATTTATTTATTTAATTTGCCATAGGGTGTGTGTGCTTACCAGAGAAGAGAGAGGGAGAGAGGGAAAGTGAGGAATCACCCCCAAGGGGGTATGACCACACAATCCCTTCTCCTCCATTCTTCTTTCAGGATTTTGAGCATGTACACACATGCGCCAGTGTGATTTTCAAGCTGCCATGTCCAGGACTCCAATCGCAGTTGGCCATGAGAAATTCTAGCCCCTTAACCACCATGCCAAATGCTGGTCTTCTCTTTTTTTTTTTTAAGATCCATTTTAAACAATTCATTGATGAAAGTTTTGAGCAACTGTATGGTAAACATTTAGCTGCCCTTGACAGATACTCTCATCAGTCATGTTCCTGTCAGTGTAAAGGATGAAGCCAGGGAAAACAGGCTTTATTTTGTGCATTCTAATCTCAGTTGTATCTACTTCTGCATAGACTCCATTAGAGGTGTGTAAAGGAGATGATTACACGGGAAAACCAGGAATCCTTCCCAAATTAGGTTATTCTTGGGAAAATTTGAAACATAGACAGTAATTGAGATACAGTTGCAGGTTCGCTTAGCTGGTAGTGCCTTGGTACTATCATCTTAAGTTGAAACAAACCCACACTTGAATAAACAACTACATTAAGTGTGTGCTTGTCTTATAGCGAGTCTTCTGTATTGTGCATGGACTGAATAAACAATGGGTATGCAGTATGTTTTGAGAAATTTGCATAATGCATGAACAGTAAGTTCTTGACACTCATTTTCTCTAATATTTTTAGAAAATCAATTGTGCATTTGGAATGAAATATAAAGTCTTGAGTGTTTAATTTGCCCTCACTTTAAAAATGGGTGTCTAGGGACCAGCAGTTGGCATAATGGCTATGTCGCTGAACTCCCATGTAGTCGACTGTGGTTCGAGTCCCAGACCGACTGGCTTAAACTCACGACGGGCACGTGTGCGTGCGTGCCCAAGATCCTGAGAGGAGAATGGAGGAGAAGGGATTGCAGTGTGGCCATCCCCCTGAGGGGTGATTTCTCGCTCTCTGACTCTCTGTCTCTCTCTGTCTTTCTGGTGAGTGCACGCACCCTATAGCAAAAACCTCTCAAAAAAAAAAAAAAAAAATGGGTGTCTGTATCTTCCATCTTCCAGGCAAGGGTTAGGGTTAGCATTGCAAGTCCTGGAGAATTACAGAGTATAATTACCTTGAATTGGAACTATTAACTTGGAACTAATTAACTTGAATTGAGAGACAGGACTGTACATACTTATTTATTTTGCTGTAAAAATGGTGATATCGAAGCCCTTACCATCAGTAATGCTGAGCAAGGGGTTTGGGGAAGTGGACGAAGTTATAGTTAGCCATGAAAATATGTTTTTTGTTTTTTTTCTTCTTTGACAGACTGGCACATGATATGCAATGAATTCACCGGGTTGCATAGTGGGTTTTTGGCATTTCTTATGCCTTTTTCATTACTATTACATTTTTTTTAAAAAATAATTATTTCATTTTATTTATTCATTCATTTAGTTTTTAATTTGACCAGAGAGAGACAGAGGGTGAGAGTGAGAGAGAGAGAGGAAGTGAGAAAGCAAGCCACCAGATTCAGGACTCGTACCCTCGTCCGACATGTGGTAGTGTCCAGTGCCTTAACCACTACGCCACCTGCTAGTTCCCACTGCTATTACTTTTTAAATAAAAATCTATGTTGCTATGGTTTAATGGTTTGCCCCCAAAGTTTCATGTTTTGGAATTTGATGTTGAGAGATGGTGAGGCCTAGTGGTTGGTGCCTGGTTCATGGTGATTGTAGCATGACAGCCACACTCTCGTGAGTAGATAAATGGCACCTCTCAAGACCCAGTGAGTTCTAGCTCTTATGAGAAAGAGTTAGCACCAGCAAGAGCTATTTACTGTGAACACACTCGCTCTCTGCACGCGCCTGTCATCCTCTGCTTTCGTCAGCTTATGGCCAGGCCTACACCTTTGGACTTTCCAGCCACTGAACTTCTAAGTCAATAAACTTTATGTAAGTCAATAAACCCTTACTTCTTCTTTTTTTTTTTTTTTTTTTTTTGAGAGGTTTTTGCTATAGGGCACGTGTGCTCGCCAGGAAGACAGAGAGAGACAGAGAGACAGAAAGCGAGAAATCAACCCCCGGGGGGATGGCCACGCCGCAATCCCTTCTCCTCCATTCTCTTCTGGGGATCTTGGGCATGCATGCACACGCACCCAGTGTGAGTTTAAGCCACCAGGTCTGGGACTTGAACTGCAGTCGGCTACATGGGAGTCCAGCAACATAACCATTATGCTAACTGCTGGTACCCCCAAAACCCTTACTTCTTTATAAGTCACCTAGTCTCAGGTATTTCTGTTAGCAGTGAGGTAACAGACTAGGACATGTACTGACCAGCATGATTTCTGGGTTACTTAGGTCATAACATTTGGTAATGAAGGAAACAAGAAAAAACAGCAACAAAAAACCAGCAACTAAAAAGCAATACCATGACCTCATTGAGGGATTATTAAACACGTCCTAGGTGTTTAGTAAATATTTGTCAAAGGAAAAGGTTAAGCATCATGTTTTATTTATATTTGTATTCTTGGAACTCAATACTATGTCTGACAAATGATGAGTTAATAAATGTGTACTAAACAATACATGCATCTGAGTGGATATTACTCTTTAAAGTCTTGGGGTGTTTCATAATTATACGAATGTTTCTGTTATTTTCTGAACCATTTTAGAAGTATCAGGCAAGTTGAAATACATTAGTTTCAATGGTTTGTAATGGTCCTTCATTTAAAAAATTATAAATGGTATTTATTCCATTTCTCATTAAAAAAAATTCCAATCTTTTTAACCAACATAAACCTAACAATAACTTTTATGATTTCCTTAACAGAAAGGATAATCTAAATATGAAATTTGCCCTAATTATCTTTAAATATATTTTAAGGGCCCAGAGTAACTTAATAGTAAGTTTGGCTCAGAGTACCCAAACAAAAATAGACTTCAATCTTTCCTAATTTAATTAGCTTTAATATCAACTCTTCCCTGGGACTTCTCTGATCATCTACCTAAAGAAGCCCGTCATCATATGGTTTGTTCATTGAGTACTTAAACGTTTAGATGTTTCACTTGTTTTTCTGCCACCATGTCCAAACTGGAGCCAAAATTATAAACTCCCTGAGGGAAGTGGTCATGGTTCTTGAACACCGTTGTTTCTAGTGTTTGGCTCAGTAAATATGGAAATGAATGAAATGAGCAAGTCTCACTCACCTGTCAAAATGAAGTGGGCTGCCATTGAGGTCATTCAAGCTGAATCAGTTCGGCTGTAAAGACAGTGCTTAAATATTTGCCATGGCAGCTTCATTAGAATGACAGCCAAACCCTCTGGGAGGAGGAGATAATTGTTTAGGTGTCTATTAAACAATGAGCCTTTTTATTTACTCAAAAATTAGTAGTAGAGAACAAGTAAGTGAAATTATCGCGTACAAAACAAAACATCGCAAAACTGTTAAAATGGGCTATAAAGGCACCTACATCGTAGACATGTGTAATTCCTAAGTAAGATACCTCAGTGATAATATACAAGGCAGATCCTGTGATGCTTTGTGTCAAGTTTCTCAGCTTGAGCTGGCTTCTCTTTAAACGTTAGATGAATTGATAGATTATCCAACGCCATGGAAGATGCCAGGGCAGTGGTTCTCAAGTGTGGTTCCTGAACTAACAGTGTGTGCATCACTTAGGAACTTGTTTGAAAGGCAGATTCTTTTTTTTTTTTTTTGGAGGGGTTTTTGCTATAGGGCGCGTGCGCTCACCAGACAGACAGAGAGAGACAGAGAGACAGAAAGCGAGAAATCACCCCCCAGGGGGGATGGTCACACCGCAATCCCCTTCTCCTCTTGGGATCTTGGGCACGCACGCACACGCGCCTGGTGTGAGTTTTCAGCCACCGGGTCTGGGACATGAACCGCGGTCGAGACTACATGGGAGTCCAGCGACATAGCCATTACGCTAACTGCTGGTTCCCTGAAAGGCAGATTCTTATGCTAACCCACAGGTTGCCTACTCTGGGGTTGTGCTTCGGCAGTGAGTGGTAGTAGGCCTCCACGTGATCCTGGCGCACACTCAGTATTGGCAGTGAATGTTAAGTCCGTAGCTCAGTATCCCCAGGTGAATCTCAGGGATACCATCTTTCTGCCCCAACATAAATGGGAGGGGAGACATGAAAAATTTCATTTTCATTTAAAATCTTACTAGCTTTCACTCCAAGAGCTAGTGGTTGTCTAGGAAGAAGAAACAGTGGTTTTCTGACAATTTTTAGACTATTTCAAGTCAGTTTAATACACTAATTCTTTAAAAAAATTTTTTTATTATTTAATTTTATTTATTATTATTTTTTTAATTTGACCATAAGGAGATAAGGAGGCAGGGAGAGTGAGAAAGCAAGCCACCAAGTCCAGGGCTCAAACTGCAGTCAGCCATGTGAGAGTCCAGCACCTTAACCACCATGCCATCTGTCAGCCCCAATATACTAGCTCTTGATGGATCCTGTGGCCAAGATAGTATTGAGTGCTTTGGGGAACACAAAACAGGGTAAACATCCTGGCCATCAAGGAGGCTGACTGTGCAAAGAATATATCCTAGGCATTTCTCAAGGCTGCTTTTTTGTTTGTTTGTTTGTTTTGTTTTTTCATTTTTACCGTGTTCCTGCAAGATGGACTGAAGCATCCTCAGGGACAGAGAAGGAAATGGAAACCTAGTCAAGATTAGTAATAACTTGCTTATCAGCATAGAGCCAGTAAGAGAGGGCACTAAGCTTCTAACCCTGTTTTTTTTTTTTTTTTTTGTATTTATTTTTTTTATTTTGCTATAGGCCATGTGCACTTACCCGAGAGGCACAAAGCAAGCGAAAGTGAAAAATCAAGCCACCAGGTGTGGGACTCCCACGTGGGAGTCCAGCCCCTTAACCACCCCACCACCTGCTGGCCCTTGGCTTTTCTGTTTTTAAAGCTTACACTTTTTCTCTGTTTCATGTAATACCTCAAAACATAGTTTTGGAATAAATGTCTTAAAAAGAAGAAGATAAATGAATTTAAAATTTCTATCTCCAACATAGGTCTCCCTCTGAACTTTAGACTGCATAACTGATATTACACTTGGATATACCAAAGGCACCTCAAATTCAATGTGATAATGTTCTCCACACTTAGTGCTCTTGCAAGGTTTCCAGCTGTGCTGGCTAATACTTGCCACTAAATAGCGTGAGCAGAATCTTCAGCCACATCCTCAATTCCATCCTTTTACCTACCACATCGAATTCATCACCCATCACTATTGATTTTGCTCCCTGAATATCTCCCCTATCCATTTGCTTCTCATCATTTCTGCTGAGTCTATAGTAGCCAACTTCTTACCTCTCTGCTGTACTCTTGCCAGAACCTCACCGGTCCCCTGAGTCCGCTCTGGCTCTCTCCTAACCCATTACCCATAGTGCAGCCAGAGCACTTGAGACGGCTGGAGTGGAGCTGAAACCTGGATCTTTACCTCCTTCCTGCTCCCAGCCCTTCCCTCAGGGAAGCAGACAGATTCTGACCTCTGGGGCTCCCTGGCTGGTGGCCATGTGAATCCTTGCACAGCATCTAAGAACTTGTTTTCCCAGTAGCTTCCCACCCTGATGCCTTTGCTCTCCTACCGTCATCTGGTCCATGCTCGTAACTGCCCTTGGCTTCTCTTAGGGGTGCAGGATGAAAACACCAATGCAGTTTTAGGGACTTGCTCAACTCACAAATACTAGGATCTCTTAGAGTTTACTGGGAATCTCTGAAGGTGTCCTCACTCATCCCAACAGGGAGTCAAAGATTGCTGCACCGACCATAGTGGGTCACACACTGTACTTTAGTGTCTGCCCAGCATCACGTTTGTGGCCATGACAGAGAGGACAAGTGCTCCAACAATAAGTTGGAAGTAAAATCGAACCCTCTTCCAAAAGTTATCTGTCTCTGTCTCTTGACTGTGGCTTATCCTGGCAGCTTTGGGAAGAAGGCCCAGGGCTACTTTGCATAACTGGCAGTGTAGACACACAAGTCCATCCTCCCTGTGCTTCCTTAGAACTGAAACCAGTTGAGGGGCTGGACAGTGGCACAGTGGTAATGCAGCATCCTGTGAGGCTGCCCCACAGGGAAAGGGCCCAGATTTGTGTCCAGGGACCTCCTTGAACATACCAGGTGCGTATGTGCCCATAATCTAGGGTGGCTGAGGATGGATGGCGGCATGGGAATTCTACAGAGGATGCTTGTCTCTCTCTTTCTCACTCTTCCCCTCTCTCTCATTCATAGAAGAAAGAAACAAGCAAAAAAGTTGAAATTGGTGGAACAAAAGACTCCATGGTGGTGCAGGATGGGGGGGAGAGGAGCACACAGCTCTGTCCCAGACTCTTCACTGGCCTCCCATTGTACCTGAAGTTGAGCTCCACATCAGGGGCTGGTGTGCTTTGAGGGTCCTCTGTGGTCCAGGTCCGGCCACTGCACTCTCAGCCCAGCACTCTGCCATCTGGCCATGTGAGCACCTGCCAGCTCCTGACCCTCTGTGCAACATGGGTGTGGCTCCTTGGGTGTGTTCTTCATATCAACTCACCTGAATGTGCTTTCCGTCAAGGTTCCCTTTGGAAGAAAACCTTTGCTCCCTCTCTACAGTCTAGGATGGGGTCAGCAGTCTGTTCTTCAGGAAAGACTCAAACTGTGATTACTTAACTCATTTCTTCTCTCCCACCAGTGAATTGCTTTCCCCACTGCATTCCCAGCAGCTAGAATAGTTCCAGCAGATATGAAATTTTCTTCAATAAATAAGTAAATGAATGCCAGCACCTTCACCTTTATTTAAAAAAAAAAAAAAAGTCCTTTTGTAAATGTTCAGCAAAGAAAGGAAATGTTGAAGAGATTATGAGTGAGTTTCCTCATACTACCAGTCCTGACTGTGGACTTTCAACTTTCTTTGCCACTGCCTCATCCTATAGCTGCCAGGATCTTCATTTCTATAATGGTAACTGCAGTTATCCCCAGAAACGGCTACCCCAAAGTCGTCATGTAAACTATTTTTGGAAGGGTACCCAAGATAGCAGTATCCTTGTTTGCCCCTGGAGAGATGAACTGGCTAGCTAGCAATGGAATGGAAGCTTCTCATCACTCTGTATTTTGAACCATATGTGTAAATTACTTATGTAAAAAATTAAAAACGGTAAAAAGAAGAGATAACAAGGGATGTGCAGGGATGGAAAGGATTTTTATTTAGAGTAAAGATGGAGATGCAGTTGAAGGAAGTTGTTCCTGAAAAATTCTTATCTTTGAGGATACAGCTCGTTATTTCTGACTCCCCTCTGCATGTCTATGGAGAATTATGGGGCTTCTACTTACAGGGGATTTCATACCGTATGACTTGACTTCAAGAGGTTTGCCTGATCTCTCCCATCATGAAATGTAACATTAGATCTCAATATAAAGGCTAATATAGCCTAATTTTTTAAGATAAAAGCAATTACTGAGGAAGGAGTTAGAGACTAAAGTATTCTCTTCAATGACTTAGGTATATTTAAGGTGGAATAAGAGACAGGGTCGTAGCATCCTTTAGAAACTGGGTGAGATAAATTGGCCTGACCTAAACTTGCATTTAGTCTTTGCACATGGCTTTTTCAGTTGTGAAGTCACATTTGAGCTGTAAATAAGAGAAATAACAGCCTTTCTTGGTCAGTTCAGCCTACTGTAATAAAGTACCATAGACTGGGAAGCTTATAAACAAAAGAAATGTATTTCTCACAGTTTTGGAGGCTGAAAATCTGAAATTGGGGAGCCAGTATGGTTGGATTCCGTTGAGGGCCCCCTTCTTGGTTGCAGACAGCCATCTTCTCGTAACTCAGATGGCAAAAAGAGGGAGAGCACGCTCTAGGATTCTTTTTTAAAAGACACTGATTTTATTCATGGAAGGTCTACCCTCATGACTTAATCACATCTCAAAAATCCCATTTCCTAGTACCGTAACACTGGGGATTAAAAAGGGGTGGGGCACAGTCGGTCATTCACGCGACCCTTCATGGCCCACTCAGTGCCCTGTTAGACACACAATTTGTATTGAAACCACTATATCCATAGACACAGAAATCATAAATAACAACCCAAAAGCTTCATGAAAGATTTAACTATACTACATGAAATGTCTTCTGTTGTTCCCTGATAATGCTTCTTGCTGTCTCCAACCTCTACCAAACACAGATCATGAACCACCAAATTGATTTTACCCTCTAGTGCTGCCCATACTCTGTGCTCAGACCTGGGGCATGCATTTACTAAGGGGCCAGTCCTGACTACATGTTTAGCCCTCTTTCTACCCGTATGGACTCACAGAGAACTGTGAGTTAACCAACAAAGATACCCTTTGCGATTTCAATTTCTGTCAGAAAGGCTTGGTGAAACTTGGTGAATGGGCACCTGATAAACTTGCAGTTGGAGAAGAGCGACTCATAAGGCCACCTTGTCAGCCATACAGGATCAATAAGCTTATTAAAGCTTATGAAATATGACCATTAAACATCTGTATTTTTTCATGTAATCCGTAAAGTATTACTAATTTATCTGAGCAACAATGTACATATTGTGAAGAAAGATCACTTAAAAAATATGTCAGGCAGGCCGTCCTATGGTGTGGTAGTTAAGGCAGCTGGATCCCACATGGCCAATTGCACAGTTCAAAGTCTGAGACCTGGCAGCTTGAGAAACACACATTGGGTGTGTGTGCATATGTGCCCAAAATCCTGAAAAGAGAGAAAGGTGGAGGAAAGGGGATTGCAGCATGCTCATACTTTATGGAATATGCTTTCTCTCTCTCTTTCTCTGGCTAGTATATATGCCATCTGGCAAATAAAAGGAAAAAAAATAATGTTAGGGGCAATATGACGGTGATTTAAAAACTTTTTTTTATAACCTGAAATTCATTGGTACATCAAGCCCACCCATTTTAATTGGCCACTTGAGCAATTAAACCAGGGTACTCCTGGAGACCCAGAACTTTGAACAGGCTATTTTACTTCAAGAATAAAATTCCCAGTTGTTGAGGGTTTGGCTTGTCCCTTTAAGAGTTACTATGGTCAATCTTTTGATAGGAAATGTCCCCCAAGTTGTTGCATCACTTCCTAATTCTTTAAAATGCTTTACAGAACAGAGTGTGTCTTTTACGCTGTAATAAGTGACAGATATAGGATCCATTCAAGAATACAAAGCCTTTTGCCCTTGCTGTTTTTTAAAACTTGTATTTTTTTTTTTTTTTTGAAATTTCTGTTTTGGTGAGGACTACTTCTGTAGTTTTCAGCACTGAACCCCTTATTGTTTGCTATTCAGAATTTGTTGTGATCTTAAAAAAAAAAAAAAAAAAAAAAAAAAAAAAAGAATTTGTTGTGATCTTGAAAACTAGACAGCAATGTTATTGTCTGAATTGTGTTTCCCAAATAGACTCATACAATTCTTTTTTGTAAAAACAGTTTTGTGACTTTTATTTTCCCTAGCTTCACCCCCTATGTTACTGAGCATAAAATGTATAAATATATCATTTGTGACTACAATGGGGAGAGGTAGAATTGTACAGAGTATTTATATATTACTGAAGTTAGTTGGTTTAATCAAATTATTAAAACTTTAGGAAGATAAATGGAATCCCCATGATAACCACAAAATATTGAAAAAATATGAGAAAGGGATTAAATAAGTCAATCTAAATATGAAACAAGATAATAATGAGGAAATTATAGCCAAACATGTATCAGATATGTGAAAAAAATAGCAAAAACGTTAAAAGTGATTTTTTGTCAGTATTTTCTTTTTTTCTCTTAATTTTTAATTTTTTTTACATTGATCGCATATCTTTACAACATTGAAAATAAAATTTCCCAGCACAAATATCCTGTTATTCCAGTCAAAGAAATTATCATACACATTGTCATCAACAGATAATTTCCCGTCTTTTTTTTCCACTGAATGTTCTTGAAAATTTAAAAAAAAAAAAAGGAGGGGGCTTTTGAAATAGGCATAATTTTTTTCTTTCTTTTTGTAAAGTTTATTA
Source organism: Tupaia tana (assembly GCA_026018925.1). Lineage (NCBI taxonomy): Eukaryota > Metazoa > Chordata > Mammalia > Scandentia > Tupaiidae > Tupaia > Tupaia tana. Next base: position 32,929,800 of record JAKSZU010000013.1, on the reverse strand, counting down.
TTTTTTTGTCTGAAGCAAAATTTCATTGACTTTCATTTCACTTAAATATCATGATATTTTATGGGAACTTAGATGATAGTTTTATTTTTTAAAATTATTTTAATTCTTTTTAAGTTTGCTATAGGGTACTTGTGCTCACCAGAGAGAGAGGGAAAGTAAGAAAGCAAGCCACCAGGTCTGGGATTTGAACCCCAATTGGTCATGTAGAAGTCCAGCGCTTTACCTACCATGCCATCTGCTTCTCCAACAGTTTTATTTTTAATGTTTTGTGCCTTTAGAGGTTGTAGACTACCAAAAGTTTTTGTCTTTTACCCTTGAAGAAATTGCCTAGAAAAGTTTTCTAAATTTTTCTGATTTCCATCCTCCATTGGAAAACAAACTTTAATGCCTGCAATAAATCAAGTAAGATGAATAATGAAAACATAATTTATTTTTAAGGAGTGAATCACTCTCCTTAGGCTTATGAGTTCATTATATGGAAACAAAAACTCCTAGAGTCTTTACATTGCCAAGCTATATTTAAATGGTGCCCTTTGATTGTCTTTCCCAAGATGAATAGTTTAGACAGGGCAGTGAAGATTTATGGAAAATGGAGCAGGTGGGAAATTAGTCTTTCATGCTAAAACTTAGGAGAGAAATGACTTTTTCTTATGTTTGTTTCCAGAAAACAGAATGGAAAGTCAGTTTTTAAAATGTGCGTACAGTTGGGCTTCATTATTAGTTGAACTGTTTCTCAGAAACTCCCTCTCCCTGCATGGCAAGTTATAATGTAAACATGGTGCATCATTTCATTTTGTGTAAACTTGATACAAAGGACAGTCATTCCCACACTAGTGAAAAGACTTCTGGAGTTGTTTTGGAACTGAATGTTAAGTACCCTACAAATGTGCTTAGCAGCTTGAGAGATAATCACCAACACTCCCTCATGTTTGTATTTGTTTCTTCACTTGTCTACTTCTTTTCCCTTTGTTCCATTCACTCCCGGATCCCCAGCACCTAGAACAGCGTCTGGCACAAAGGTGGCCCTCAGTCAGCGTTCGTTGAATGAATGAATTAATTCATTCTTTTTTATTTATTTTATTTATTTTTGGGGGGGAGAGGTTTTTGCTATAGGGTGTGTGCACTCACCAGACAGAGAGAGACAGAGAGACAGAAAGTGAGAAATCATCCTCCAGGGGAGATGGCCACGCCGCAATCCCTTCTCCTCCATTCTCCTCTCAGGATCTTGGGCATACATGCATACGTGCCCGGCGTGAGTTTAAGCCACCGAGTCTGGGACTCGAACCACGGTCGACTACATGGGAGTCCAGCGACATAGCCATTACGCTAACTGCTGGTCCTGAATTAATTCATTCTTAAGCCATGTGACTGAATCTTACACTGTAACTGTTTTTACCTCAATTTCCAAGCTCCCCCTCTGTTTTAAAATGTCAATGGCCTAGCTTCTAGCTAACATTACTTCAGGTCCTTTTCCTAATAAGCAGCCTTGTTTGTTGTCAAATTTTGGACTCTTCCCATCTCTTGCTTTTTTGGTTTGTAGCATTTACAGTAATTCCATAACCTTGTGCCCTACTCTCTCTTAGACACTCATCTGTCCTAATCTTACTTCTGCTATGAATCTGTGCTTGGAGCTGTCAGCATTTTAAAAAAATTCCATCTGGGACTAGCCGATGGCGTAATAGTTATGTCATTGGATTCTCACACAGTTGACCATGGTTTGAGTCCCAGACCTGGTGGCAGGGTACATACACTTGTGTGCCCAAGATACTGAGAAGAGAATGGAGGAGAAGGGATTGCTGCATGGCCATGTCCCCTAGGGTGGTGATTTCTCAGTTTCTGTCTCTCCCTGTCTCTCTGGCAAGTGCACACACCCTATAGCAAAAATCTCTCAAAAAAATATAAATAAAAATAAAAGAAGAAAACCTCGATCTATCTCCCTTCCCAAATTCTAAGTTTTCATCAAAGATGGCCTCATTCTTTTCACCAACTTTGAAAATTGTAGCATTACTTTTACTTTTTTCATCCCCCTGTCTGTGAAGGTAACAATTAAAAATACACACACACATATATGCACACACACACTCAAGAGCTAGACAGTGGCACAGCAGTAAAATGCAATGCTCTGCAATGTGAACCCACATGGGAAGGTTCTGGGCTCGTGTCCAGAACCTTCCAGACCCACACATGCTCATGATCCAGGGATGGCTGAGGCTGGGGTTGATTGTGGTGTCAGGACCCTGTTGGGTGTGGGCTACCACCCTTTCTCTCTCTCTCCTTTTCTCATGGAGAAGATAAATAAATTTAAAAAGGTTTTTCTCCTATTCTCACCTCTCTTGCCTATATTAGCATTTTTTACCTGAAGCGCTGTAGCGGCTACCATACTTTCACTCTACCCCTTTTTAATCAAGTATAATTAGCTGCTCCCAAAGATTATAATTTTATCATTGCCATGCCTAAAACTCCCTTGAGGCTTTGCTGTGCCTGAAATCCCAATGCTCTGAGCTGGCCCATAGAACTATCTGCAATCTGGCCCTAGTTGACTCTTCACAATTGTCATAGTCACTGTCATCACGGACATGGTTGTAGTAGTATAGCAGTGATACAGCCACCATTTCTTTCTTTCTTTTTATCGTTAAAGGGTGCCAGCATCCAGAAAGAGACAGAAAAAGAGAAAGAACCCTCTAATAGGGCATGGTCATGTTATAATCCTTTTTCCTCCATTTCTCTATCCCTTTGGGATTTGAGACATGTACACACATTTGCCCAGCATGTTTTTCAAGCCCACCAGGGCTGGGATTCAAATTGCAGTTGGCCATAGGGGATCTGACTCTCTTAACCACCGTCCTACGGAGCCAGTCCAGCAGCTACCATTTCTTAAACTCTTACTCCATGCCAGGCACAACAGAGGAGTGAAACCATAGAGCTTCATAGTGTGTTTAAAGCTGCATAATGTGATAATGGATAGGGTGGGTATGGGTGGGAGGAAATAGGGCTGGAGAGGTGTGTGGGGCCCTACCATGGACATCTGCTCAGCTGTGCCAGCTAGTGCAAACTTTTCTTATGTAGGTAATGAAGCAACAACTGGATGAGTTTTATGGACAGTGATGAGCTTATATTTTATTTTAGATCAGCAATATAAGCTAGTTAGAGAAGTGAATTATTGGCTCATTGGGTAAGTCATGATGCATTTTTGCATAAAGAAATATGTCATGACTTTCCAGATGACCTAATAGAAGTGAAAGAAAGTAGAGTCAGAGAGACTAATTACAGGAGAGGCCAGGACCTGAATAAAGGTATTAAGGGTAGGGAAGAGTGAACAGATTTGAGATTTAAAAGGACGAATTTCTAGGACTTACTTGGTGACCAGCTGGCCATGCGTTATTCAGTCTCTGAGTTAACTTTTTTTAAAAAAACGGGTTATTTACTTAATTTTTTCATTCATTTATTTTATTTTGACCAGAGAAACACAAACACCGAGAAAGAAGGAAAGTGAGAAAGCAAGCCACCAGGTCCGGGACTTGAACTGTGGTTGGCCGTGTGGGAGTGTCCAGTGCCTTAACTTCTATGCCACCTGCTGGCCTCAGAGTTTCTGAGTTAACTTTTGGCTGGAGTGGCCAGAGAGATAGGGAGTGATGTACAACAGAGAATGCCAAGAAGCAGCAGCATACATGACAGTGCTTTAAAAAATTCATAAGAAAACCCAGAAAGTATGACTTTATTCTGATGCAAAAAAGTTGTGAATTCATGTATATTCCTTTCATAATACTAATTTTCCATTAATTCTTGAAACCCCTTTATATATGATGAGGAGGCAGGAGGACTGTGATGGTGAGTTCTATTCTGGACATGCATCATGACACCTGTGGGATATCCAGGTAGACTGTCAGGAGGGCAGTCCATGATGAAGACCTGTCTGTGTTATGGTCATATGCTCTGAGCTGTCATTCAAGCTGTGAGTGCATGAGATGGAGTTTCCTGCAGGACACCCAGGTGGAGAGTCTACATGGAAACTGTGAGTGTGGATATAAGGAGGGAGGTCATGATGGAGACACAGTGTTATGAGCTCTTGCCAGTGACTAAAGCCATGAATTCAAGGAAACTGCCCTGCAAGGGTTTATATGATAGGAAGAAAGAACAGCATTCCTTGATCTTCATTTGTAACCTCATCTCTCTGTTCCCTGGCTTTTTCTGTTTCATTCTTACTGCATCATCTTGTACTCTGGTACAGAAATGACACTAGATTTTCATGATACCACATATGTCCTACTGGGAGAAGGCTTCTCTGGACCACGACTTTTTCCCCAGAAGTGATTTTTCCGGCACTTATTTTCTTTGTTGTTTTTGCTCTTACAGCTCTTCTAGAGATTTCCCTTGAGGCACACTTTGCACTTGTTCTCAGCTTATCTCTCCAAGCAGACTGACTCAAGTCCTGAGAGCAGGGACCACATCTTTGCCCACTTTGTGTTCCTTCCCACCCAACCTAATAGCTCCAGTGCCTTCTAACACACTAACTTCTCCTCCTACTTCTTACTGATTATTTTTATTTTTATTTAGAAAAATGAAGAAAAAAAGATGAACAACTCAAAGTTCTATACGGGTTGACATTAGTGGATGTACCTTGTGCTAAACCAAACTATTTGTTTGTGGTCAGTGGTGTAACAGTAAAATATGATACTCTGTGAGGCTGACCCTCACAGGAAGGTTCTGGGTTTGTGACTAAGGACCTCCCTTAGTATGCTGGGCCTGCACATGCCCATGCCCATGTGGGGCCGGCCAAGGCCGGGGGTGGATTTCAGCGTCAAGACTTGGTTGGGGGTGCTGTCTCTCTTGCACGTGAAATAAGTAAATAAACTTTACAAAAAGTGACTGTTTAAAATGTATTTGTAGCTAAACATTCTCACTTAAAACAAAAATAGTAGTTATATTAGCAAAAAGGTCCACAAAACAAATGCAGAATTCTTCTCATTTGTCATTCTCACTAACACTCTACAGGAAGAGAAGATACCTTTTGGTAGCTCCCCTGCACCTACTATATCACTTTTTGTGAGCAGAGGTTATCTCCTGGTTTCATTGGGTCAAGCTTCCTGTGTTTTTACATGAGACTTTGCATACATTTGCACAAGTTGGATTTGGATACAGTGAGAGCTCTGGTTAGAAAAGCAGGAATTCTGACTCATCCTGCCCCTCTGCCCACACTTTGGTGACGTCTGGCCAAGTGGCTTGACCTCTTCTGTGTCTTTTTCTTTTTCTCATCTGTGGGTTCTATACTGTGACTCCTGACCTAGTTCAAAGGCACATTGTGAGGCCAAATAGAAGGATGGCCTTTGAGGTCCTTGGAACAAAAGCATCACACACATGAGAGAATGTATTTTATAGGATTCATGGAAAGAGGTCAGGCTTGGGGCAGTCACCTTTATGGCCATGGATAAGCAAATCTGAGCCAAGCAGGCCCATAAAAAAGAGATCTCCTCTCTTGTCCCCAGAGGCCAAGGGCAAGAGTAGGCTTCTTTACTAAAGTCTGATGAGAATTCCAGAATTGGACATTGAAAAACACCCTTAATATGGATGAAGAAAGCAGTGTGCTTTTATCTTTAGGAAGAGATGTGGAGGATTATTGGAGAAAGCAAAGCTATGTGTACTTGTTAAAAGAATGCTGGTGGACAACAAATAATTCCTATGATAGAGTCCGAACTAGGACGTGAGGGTCCAAACTAGGGTGTGATGCTCCAAGGACTAAACAAGTTCATTGCTTAGTCCACTTAGATTAGTGTGTGGCTCTCACCGTGCCTTGCACAGTTCTTGCTGATAAAGGTGATCGGTGTTTCTGTTAGTGCTGCCTAATTAGACGGAATATGAAAATCTCCTAGAAGTCATCCAGAAAACATTTTCACACCTATGGAATCTTTAAGGTTGTTTGAATTTGGGCATTCCTCACAGGGTAATAAAAACTCCAGTTAATAATAGAAGTATTTATAGTCTGATGTCCATTATCAAATGGCAGAGGTCTGACTGGTTACTGACATGGTAATACCTGATCAAAGATGAGGAGAACTTGCAGTTTAACAACATGGGCAGAGGTACCATAGCATTGGATGGGTACTCATGACACTGTATCTACAATAGAGACTAAAATCTTTTTATTATTTTTTAAAATTATTTTTTTTAACCAAGCCTTGCAGTGAACGTAGTGGCATAATCATAGTCATACAGATGCTGTTTCTCTGTCTTCTGTCTTTAGAGTCATACTATGAACTAAGCATGGTAAACTTGTTATGATTGCAAGCTATACTGAAAACATTAGCAACCTTGGGGCCAGCAGGTGGTGTGGTGATCATGGCAGGCACGTGTGCGTGTGTGCCCAAAATCTCAAGAGGAGAAGGGATTGTGGCATGGCCATCCGCTCTGGGGTGTGATATCTCACTTTCTTTATCTCTGTATCTCTCTGTCTCTCTTCTTTCTAGTGAACACATACATGCTATAACAAAAGCCTTAAAAATAAAAAGGAAACAAAAAGAAAATATTAGCAACCTCAGTAAAGTAAAAGTGTAGCTAACGGAAGGTGGGACTTGAGAGCAGAAAGGAGAAAATTAAGGTGCTAATTTCCTCATCTCCTAAACTGGGGGAGTAGGATGTAGTTGTTAAAAGTGGGAAGTGGTGCCATCTTGTGTTCCCTTGCGCTGCAGCTTCATCAACTTTGTATGACCAGTCTTTTCCATTGGCCGGTGACGAGGTGTCTAGAGGTGGCTCATGGTGGCTCTTGGTGGTTTGGAATTGCATTTTTCTAATGGCTAATAATGCTGTGTGACTTTCTTTGTGTTTATTTCCATTCTTACATGTTTTCTGGTGAGGTGCTAAACTCTTGTGCTATTTCTAGTAAATTTCTTAAGCATGAATAGAATTTTTAAATGGATGGTTAAATCTATGAGTAGTTTTATGTCAAAACATAAATTGGTGGAAACATAAATGATGACTTGAATACTTAAAATTACAAAGATATTAAACAGAAGGATTAAAACAAAAATGTAGCAAACTTTTTTTTTTTGGAGAGGTTTTTCGCTATAGGGCGCGTGCGCTCGCCAGACAGACAGAGAGAGACATAGAGACAGAAAGCGAGAAATCACCCCCCAGGGGGGATGGTCACGCCGCAATCCCTTCTCCTCCATTCTCCTCTCGGGATCTTGGGCACGCACGCACACGCGCCCGGCGTGAGTTGTAAGCCACCGGGTCCGAGACGCGAACCGCGGTCGACTACGTGGGAGTCCAGCGACATAGCCATTACGCTAACTGCTGGTTCCCAAAAATGTAGCAAACTTTGAGAGAAGGTCAGAGTAGTGTGGAAAGTATCCTAAGTATGGATCAAGACCTAAAGATTTGCATGTGTTATGAAGATAACCATTAAGAGATCGAAACAGAAATTTTTTTTTTTTTTTTTTTTTTGGAGAGGTTTTTGCTACAGGGTACGTGCGCTCGCCAGACAGACAGAGAGAGACATAGAGACAGAAAGCGAGAAATCACCCCCCAGAGGGGATGGTCACGCCGCAATCCCTTCTCCTCCATTCTCCTCTCGGGATCTTGGGCACGCACGCACACGTGCCCGGCGTGAGTTTTAAGTCACCAGGTCTGGGATGCGAACCGTGGTCGACTATGTGGGAGTCCAGCGACATAGCCATTACGCTAATTGCTGGTTCCCAAAACAGAAAATTTTAACGACAGTTGTGTTGGGAGAATGGAATTGGTGACAGGGATGGAAAAAGAAAAAAATAGGTTGTTTTCATGAATCTTTTAACTGAAAGGACTTCAGAAAGTTCAAAGAAAAATGGAACTGAAGTACAAACTTTCTTTGGTGCAAAAAAATTGAAATTAATGGGGAAAATTTTTGTAATAGGCATTTTCCATAAACTCTTGACTCTTCATATTGCTTGATACATTCTCTTGTACATGTACTTCCTTGATAAGATTAACTCGTTGGCATAATGACAATAAGAACATAAAGATAAAAGTGCCATAAAGTAACTAAAAATGGGTAGAGGGTAAGAAATAAATATTATAAAATAAAAAATACTGAGGGTAAGAAATAAATACTATAAAATAAAAAATACTGAGGGTAAGAAATAAATATTATAAAATAAAAAATACTGAAGAAATAATTTATGATTAGAGAATTATATAAAGAAAAGAGGGGTCTTAAAATGAGTCAGTGCTGTTAAGGGCTTTGTACCTACTTGGGCATTTACTACTATTCTAAATACTTTTAAAATTATAAACATGAGTTAACATGTTTAATACATCAACCCATAAAGTAGATGCTATCATTACCATTTTATAGATGAGAAAACTGAGGAGCAGAGATATTAAGTATGTTATTTGAGGTCACACAGCCAGATTTCAAAGCCATCTGTGTGACTACGATGCCGCATTTTACCTGGTGGGAGGATGGTGACACCCCACAGTCATACAGTGGGTACCACTTGATCCCAAGAAGACTTGTTCTCTGAGGCCATCTCCTAAAGAGTTACTTAACTTTAGTTTATTCATAATTCAAAAGAAATTTAAGTTCTTATTAACATAGTGCTAGGTACTAGGATTATTCTGATCTAGTGTAAGAGATAAAGAAGCCAGCAATTGAAAAAAAATATATGATATGATATGAGATGCTATGGGGATGAATAAAGCAGAATAAAGAGAAGGAGAAATTGTGGTGTTGGCCATGAGATTATTTCCATTATTTTAGAATGGAAAGTTGGGGACTCCTTTTTGAAGAGATGAACATGAAAATTGTCTTAGGCCATTTAGATGGCTATAGCAAAGCACCATAGGCTGAGTGGCTTAAGCAACAAACATTTATTTCTCACAGTTCTGAAGGCTGGGAAATTCAAGATCAAGGTGCCAAAAGATCCAGTGTCCACTGAAGAGGGCCTACTTCCAGGTTTACAGATAGCCATCTTTCCATTGTAGTCTCACACGGCAGAGAGCAAAGAATTGGAAACGAGTTCTCCATGTCTCCTTTATGAGGGCACTAACCACATTTACCAGGGCTCTGCCCCCATGACCTAATTACCTCCCAAAGATTTCCACCTCCTAATACTATCACATTGAGGATAAAGAATCTAACATAGGATTTTTGGAGGATCATAAACATTTAGTTCATAACAAACATAGACTTAATGAAGTGAAGAAGCAAACTGGATATATGGGGGAAAGAATTCCAGTGAAAAGGAATAGTAAGGCAGCGTTTCTTTAACTCATTTGAGGTACCAGGAGGAAGCAAGGATGGCAATGCCATGGAAGGTCAGAGGAGGGGAGAGCTCTTAGGTCCAAGGCAAGCAGGGCCTTATAAACCAGATAGTAACACTGGCTTTTCTATTTACTGTGATGAGAGGGTTGAGTGAAGGCAAATAATTTTCAACAAGGACCTGCTGCCATGTATCTCATGAAGAGGTAGTATTTCAAGAAGAATCTTGAAGCTGAGAGCATTTTGCTGGTTAATGAAGGTTTGAATGAATGAAGCACCAGGAAAGTCAGGTTCTCTGTGAACAAGTAAAAGTATTTGCATTCATGGTACTAATATGTGCCTTCTCTAAAGGTGATTTATTGACTGGTATAGTAAATTGTAGCTACATAGAAATCATAAGTCATGGTATGGTCCTGAGTGCTTCCTATGTTTAGTGACATTAATACATTAAACCACCATTTAAAAGTTTTTTCTTGGGGGTGGCAGGTGGCATGGTGGTTAAGGGTGCTGAACTGCCACACAGCTGACCGCAGTTTGAGTCCCGGACCTGGCGAGTTGCTTTCTCTCTCTCTCTCCCCCCACCGCTCCCCCCCCCCCCTCTGGTCAAATTAAAATAAATAAATAAATAAAGTTAAATAAAATAATTCTTTGAAAATTAAGGAAAAAAATAAAAACTTAGCTATAATGTAGTAATTGCAAGGATACATTAGGGAACCTTTAGATTAATGGCTATACTATTGGGTTGTCGGAAGAGTCATGCCATGTTTTTTCTGTTTTCCTATGTAAAAATGTGTCATGATTTTTCTGACAATCCAATAAATATCCAAATGTATTTATGTTCTTATATTGTAATATTGTTTTTATAAGAACTTTTTAAAAATTATTATTCTTCAGCTAAAACAGCAGGAGAGAGAGTTTAGTATACATGCGTTATACTCAGCCACAACTGAGAACAGAACTAGTCCAGAATTTCACAGGTCCAGGACAAAGAATCAATAGGGGCTGTTTCAATAGGAGCAAAGTAGGTCTTTGTAGGGGCAGTCTCAGTGATCAGATGGCAGTGGAAGTTCTAGATCAGCTTTTAGACAGCAGTGTGCAGTCCAAAGACCGGCACCAGCAGCTCTGGCCTCTTGCATCCGTGTTTCTGCTCCTGTGGCCCCATGGGTACACAGCTGCTTCATTTGCCTTCATTTGCACTTCAGCCTGTGCATTGCTGCTGCTTCCCCTGGCTCTCATGACATGGCAGTGTCTAAGAAGATTGTGCTATGGATGTGAGAGCCAGGACTGTTTTGATTCACTTACCCACCTGTCAACCTTTTTATTGTGTATTTGGTTGTGCATGAATGTGATATAAAGAACATAAGACAATATCATTTTTAAAAGGGATATATATAGGCAATAATACACAAAAGGTCAAAAAATTTGAAGTGCCGAGTACCAACAATGAGGAGCTGGGATGCCTGGAAGATCTAGTTGATGCTTTCAGTAAAGATGAAGATAGGACTATTGAAGAAATACTCCTCAAGACTAATTAGAATTAACATCGTATTCCCCAGAAGTGAGCCATATCAGCAGATGAGATTTATTTTTGGATTAAAAAAATTAATGGAAAGTTTTAGATCTACTATCATAGCCTATATCTATAATACTCACAACAATATTTTTTAAATTCTCTGTATGGAGGGACCAGCAGTTGGCGTAATGGCTATGTCACTGGACTCCCACGTAGTCGACCGTGGTTCGAGTCCCGGACCCGGTGGCTTAAACTCACGCTGGGCGCATTTGCGTGCGTGTCCAGGATCCCGAGAGGAGAATGGAGGAGAAGGGATTGCAGCGTGGCCATGCCCCTTAGGGGGTGATTTGTCGCTTTCTGTCTCCCTGTGTCACTCTGTCTTTCTGGTGAGCACACGCGCCCTATAGCAAAAACCTCTTCAAAAAAAAAAAAAAAATCTCTGTATGGAGACAGATTTCTCAATTCTTAACCAATGTCACACTTTAAGTAATAAACAACTGAAATCCTGAAAAGCAGAGAATGTCAGGAGTCATCATAATGGAATTTGGCCTTCACAATATTGAGAAATAAAAGTCTTGAGATTGTCACTCCAGGTTATATTAGAACAGGACAATAAATACCAAGGAATCTACTGAGTCTTTAAAGTAGGTAGGTAGCCTTTACGTGTATGCTAAGTACAGATACAAATTAAGTAGGTTAGAAACAGGAAAAGGATTAGTTTATTTTATGATCATTAAAATTCTGAATATGGTGGTCCAATATTCTCCTCTTTTCACAAGAGTGAATTACCCTGGAGCCAGACAGACCATTTCCTTGAGGTCTTAATTGAAATGTATTCTTCCTTACTGATCTTTCAATTATTAACAAGTAAGCAGATATGACCTCCATAATCACCACTGCAAGAAGTGTTACCTTTAGCACCAGCCCCTGGGTCCCTTTCGATATTTATGACAAGTTGGTTTCGAGGATCATGTGTCATGTCTGAGTGGTGCTTTAGAGTTTTAGAAGCAGTTTCTAGAATCCTGATGTCTAAAGTCTTAGTTCAGTTTAATGTAAGTTTGTGAAGTTCATGAACAGCTGTCTCTCAGATGTGATTTCTGATATTCCTGTTATCTGGAAAGGATGTGTACGATTCATGAGGAAGAACATGAGAAGTAGAACTGATGTTGCATTGTATGCACTGGACAGGACTAAAAATGAGGCAATCCCTTTGCCTTCCCGGTAAAGAACAACCACTGAAATGAGACTAATTGTGTCCACTTCAATGGGTCGAGAGAACTAGCTGAGATTAAGAAGAAATATCGGTAGTAGAATGAAGTACATAAAAGGTACGTCCTCTTGTACCATTATTTTTTATTTTCATTTTATTTATTTATTTATTTATTTATTTATTTATTTATTTTTTCAACTTATTTATTTGCATTCATTCACTGAACATCATTACAGCATACAAAATGAGATTTTCCATCCAAAGTACACTATATATTGTCTCAATCAAGCACATCAACAAACATGTTATTGTCAGTAAATGATCTTCCATTTCTTGTCTTCTGTATGTTTTGCTTTTTTTCCCCCCATCCTTGATTCTCTATCTCTTACCCTCTGCCATCTCCCACTCTCCTCCCACAGTCTCTGGTATCTATGTTTGCTTTCTATACTGTTTTCTCCTCACATTTTATTGTATCGCCAAAGACCCTAATCAATCCAAATACCCTCATAGCAAACACAGGTGATACCCACATTTCCATGAACACAAGTCTTACTTTACGCATCCTATAAAGTAGCACCTAGCTGTGGCTACATATCCTACTGCGGTCATTGAATATATATATATTTTTTTTTCTGAAACTTTTTTTTGTAACTCAATTTACATTCCTTCCCTAAGCTTCATCACAGCATACAAAATGTAATCTCCCATCCAGTACACACTGCATAGTGATACAATTATGCACATTTCAAAAAATTTTCCATTACTAGTTCCTAGAATTACTTCCACCCCTCTTTCTGACCCTCTTCCCCTTCCCACCCTCCTCTCACACCACCTCTGGTGTCTACAATTGTCCTTCATTCCCTTCCCATCCACATTGCATTGATCACACAATTTCCTACATAATCTAACTACTTTCAGTGGTGAGTTCACTCATTACTACTAAGAAAACCAGTTTTAACTTAACTCAAAGAAATGCCAAGGAACTTTGCTTAAAGCCAGGAAACAAGTTAGGATTCTGTTCAAATGGAAGGTGCATGAACCTATCAGTTCCATGTACTTTTATCTTCTGTTCTGGTTCAATTTTCCTGATTAAATTCTGGGATATAAAGCTGTATCATTTTATTTATTTATTTTTTTAAAGACTTTTGCTATGGGGCACGTGTACTCACCAGAGAGACAGTCACCCCCCAGGGTGGATGACCCACACCACAATCCCTTCTCTTCCATTCTCCTCTCAGGATTTTGGGCATGCACATGCACATGCCTGACATGAGTTTAAACCACTGGGTTCGAGACTTGAACTGTGGTTGACTACATGGGAGTCCAGCGATGTAACCATTACGCCATCTTCTGCCCCCTCCTCTCACTTTTTATATGCAAAGCATTTTGAAAGGTGTTGAGGGCAAAGGGGACAACATTTAGAGTAAGGGGCAGGGGTTGGGAAGCAATCACAAAAACACATGAGTGGCCCTTGCCCTCAAGGAATTTACAATAGACTGGGGGAATCAGACAGACACAATTAATTAGGGAAAGATTATGCAATTAAAAGAAAGGTGGTAAAAGTGCTGAATATTGCAGGAATTAGGGGAAAAGCCAGCCTTACGGTTCCAAATTAAGTATTTGGGGTTAGAGCCCTGTATGGTTTTTCTATCTAGATTAACAAACAAACTGGTGCAGAGGAAACACATGCTGTGTAGTTACTCTGACCAACAGTCACACTTTAAAAAGTGATAAAATATTAAATTACTCTTTGCTTCAGAAAAGTGTCTCTTTTTCACTATATTTCAGTTAAGTATTTTATAATAAGCAAATAGCAGCCTTTTTTTTTTTTTTTTTTTTTTTTTTTTAATAATGCAGGTGGGAGGAGGCATAGGAAGCAATGACTTTCAGTTCCTTGCAGCTGGACTTTGTCTTAGGGATTCCTGTGCCTCCATCATGCACCATTGGTCGTGCCCCTGCGAGCTAGTCCCAAGGCATACCTGCTGCTAGCAGCTTCCAAAGGCCTTCCGATGACACTGAAATTACTGATGAGGTAGAGGAGATAAGTATTTTATCTATGCTCTCTGAAGGGACTTAGCACCTTTGGTGTGTATTTTCGGTTATTTGGGCATGTCTGTCTTATCTTCCCCAGTGGATTGCAAATTTCTTGAGGAAGGAAGGGGTCTCTTGTTTATTTTCAATAAATAAAACTTTGCCAAAAGGAATTCCCTCTACTCCCTAGTCTGGCTGACTGTTTGAAGTATATGGATCACTTGTTTTTGTTTAACAGTGCTGTTTAAGAGTATCAGAAACCATTTATTAGGCATATTTTGAGATTCAAAGGAAACTCATCCCCTTGCCATTTCTTTTTCATTGTTTTCCAGTTTGCCAGGGGACACATGCACTGGATGGGTAAGGGAGTGGGAAGAGAGGACCCCCACAGGGATGGTCAGACTACAATACTATCTTCATTTAATCTTCCTTTGGGGATTCTGGTCACACATACACATGTGCCTGACATGTATTTCAACCCACCAAGTGGAGACGTGAACCACACAGTTGGCCATGTGGGATCCAGCTGCCCTAACCACCATACCACCAACTGGCCTCTCTTATCGTTTCTCACGTATGCTTTGCTGACATTAGAAATCAGCTACCGTATGTTTAGAGTCTTCATCCATATCCCTTTGGAAACTCAGACCTATGGCCACCTAACATTTGTGAAAAGGAGATCAGAGAAGAGTCTGCTCTGATAGCTAAACCATATACCTGGGTCTGGTAAACAGAAGATAGTGGAAGCCAAAAAAAAAAAAAAACAAAATAGATACATCTGACAGATGTAAGAAGGTCAAGGTTTTTCCTGGGCAAGTCTCTCTGGGAAAGGTCTGAGTTAAGTTGCTACTGCTCTGAGAGAAATGGCAAGAACACAGTGGAGTAGAAAGGTCTGCCTGCCCCTTAGATAAAGCTGGGTAGCTCCTGGTTAAATAGAGTGGGCGTTATAATTGATTACTGGCAGTAGGTAGACATTCTTTAAAAGCTCATGATCAGATGGTGCTGAAAAAGAGCCTTGTACAAATTTTAATGCTTTGTACTTGCCAAGAAGTTGGGCAACTTCCTCATAATAAAAGAGAAGTTTGTTTAATTTAGATGAGAGCTACAAGATGATTGTAAATACTCATATACTTGTGTAATTGGATTGGTAGTAACTTATTTTTAGAAATCATCTAAGAAGTAGACTATCCAACCACAAAATTTCCAGTGGGAAATGAGAAGCAGATTGCTGAAGAGAACCTTGTGACTTTTATGTGTGTGTGTGCAGTATGGTACTGGGTGCTGGGAGGCCCAGTATGCTGGCTGGTCCCTGCTCAGGTAACTCAAAGCATGTGAGCCAGCCTGGCATTGCAGTCCAAATTATACTGCCTTGCATTTTTCATTTTCCCCTGTTCGTTCACTTTGTGTGAGCCAGTCTTTCCAACTGTGTGAAGGGATGTGAAAAATGATAGCTGAGTGCAGTGCTTCCTTGAAAATTTTTTGAAGTTCTGTCTCTTTTGAGTCCTGTTGTTTATGTTGTATGTAAACCCTGTATGATTTTAGGTTTGGGGAAGAACAATTGAATCAAAATTTTCTCAGTTAGCTTAGGATGCGGAGACAGGTCTTCTCTGAAAATCATTACTTACTGAAGTGTGTAGACTCTGTAAGGGATCATTTAACTAATAAGTAAAGGTTGAGCATTCTTTATCTAAAAAAAAAACAAAATCATTTTGAAATACTCCAAAATCCAAAACTTTTAAATAGCAATATTGCACTCTAAGTGGAAAATTCTACATCTGACCTCCTGTGACAGGTCACTATCATAGCATACACAAATATATAAAATTACCTTTAGACTACATGTAATGTGTGCATGAAACAAAAATGAATTACGTATTTAGACTTGGGTCCTCCCAAGACATTGCAATATGTATATGCAAATATTTCAAAATTTGAAAAAATCAGAAGGCTTTTTGGTCCCAAGAATTTTGAATAAGGAATACTCAGCCTGTTCTTATTATTAATAGAAGGCAGTGGAATGTATTGTGGTGATTAAGAGCTTGGATTTGGGTTCAAATTCTGGCTCTGCAATTTCCCATGGGACTCTAGGAAAGTCCCTTAGCTTCTTTATTCCTCAGCATTTTCAGCAATAAAATGGGAGTCGTATGTTTCTATCTTGTTGGGATGTAAGATAAACACTTAGTGGCAAGCATTTAAATATTTGCTAATGTTTACTAGAGAACTTGATTGATTAAGGTACAAAGTGTTTACAGAAAAGCAGATGAAGCTCAGCCCACTAAGGACTTCATGGCATAGGAGGGGACATCGGCTCGTGAGACATGACTGGTGGTGTGAGCGAGGGAGTTGAGGTTTATTATAGTACAGAGAAGGGAAAAGTCACCACTGTGTGGGAGGCAAACAATTAATGAAGCTAAAGATGTCCTAGATGGGAGGGAAGGACAAAAACGGAGGCTCAAGGATGTATCAACATATCTCTACTGGTTGGTAAGTACTTGGCCAGTGAGGACTGATGGTAGCAGGTAGATGAATCTAGAAAGTATAAATGGACTGGATATGGAAGATCTTTCCTCATCTCTATTTTCTTTTAAAAAATTATTTAGTGTGGTGACTGACACCATGACTTCCTGTTCAAATGGTTCTGAGATTCACAGGGATGAAGCTATCCCTCCAATCTCTGGAAGAGAAGAGGAGAAGCAGGATGATAAAGAAGGAAGAATGTGACTGTAAGTCCTCAATCTAATGGAAGAAACATTCTGTAGAACATTTGGCGAGGTTAAAAGGGGGAGAAAGCGTTGCATCAGTTTGATTGTTGTGGGAACCTTCTGCCAACCAGACAGATGGCAGCTAAGGCTGAAACCTTGTTGGTATAAACTGCAGAACTGGAAAAGGCAATAGGAGGTGACCATCTCGGCTTCTGCTGGCTGGATAATTGGGAAAAAAAAAAAAAAAAAGAAAGAAAGAAAGAAAGAAGAAGAAAGATCTAATACCATCCATCCTATTTTTGTCACTTCTCAGAATACAACCAAGCAAGTTGCTATATTGGATTTAATAACAGATATTAAGGAAGAATTACTTTATGAGGCAGAAGATGATAGGAGTCTTTGAAGACAATGGTCATGATCTGTTGGAATTGTTATGTTTTATTTTAAATTTGCTAGAGGGTGGGACCAGCAGTTAGCGTAATGGCTATGTCGCTGGACTCCCACGTAGTCGACCGCGGTTCGAGTCCCGGACCCGGCGGCTGAAACTCACGCCGGGCGCGTGTGCGTGCGTGCCCAAGATCCCGAGAGGAGAATGGAGGAGAAGGGATT
This sequence comes from Tupaia tana, assembly GCA_026018925.1. Classification (NCBI taxonomy): domain Eukaryota; kingdom Metazoa; phylum Chordata; class Mammalia; order Scandentia; family Tupaiidae; genus Tupaia; species Tupaia tana. The sequence continues at coordinate 32,912,503 of JAKSZU010000013.1, read as the reverse complement.
GCGGCGTGGCCATCCCCCCTGGGGGGTGATTTCCCGCTTTCTATCTCTCTGTCTCTGTCTGTCTGGCGAGCGCACGCGCCCTATAGCAAAAACCTCTCCAAAAAAAAAAAAGAAAAAAAAATTTGCTAGAGGGTATGTCCACTTACTGAGAGAGTCAGAGGGGAGAGAGAAAATGAGAAAGCAACCCCTTCCCCGCCACCATGGGGCATGGTGCCATTGCAATGCCTTTTCCTCCATCTCCTTCCTTTTGGGATTTTGGGCATGTACACACATGCCTGGCATGTTTTTCAAGCCCCTGGATCTAGATCCAAACCATAGAGTAGGCCATGTCAGATCTTGTCTTGTTAACTGCCATGCCACCAGCTGGCCCAGAATTTTTTTTTTTTTTAACAAACTTTTTATTTTAGAACATTTTTAGATTTAGAGAAATATTGCAAATGTAGTACGGAGGATATTTGTATACTTCAAACCCAGTTTCCTCTATCTTTATATGATACACTCATCCTACTTCATGAACTGATACTGATACATCGTTATTAACTAAAAGTCATATTTTAGTCAGATTTACTATTTTTGTTTTTTGTTCCAAGATCCTGCTGGGTTACTACATGACATTTAGTTGTCATGTCTACTTAGGGTCTTGTTGGTTGTGACAGTTTCTGAGATATTCCTTGGTTTTGATTATCCTACAGTTTGGAGAATTTGTATTAGGTGTTTTGTGCAAGGTCTCTCATTTGGGATTGGACTGGGGGAGGTAAGATGCCATCCTCATGACATCATATCAAATGTAATACTCTAAGTTTAATTTATGCCTTTTGGGGTTGATCTTGATGACCTCACTGAAGGGATGTTTGTCAGATTTCCCCACTTGTATGGTTACTCCTTTTATTTCCTTCTCTTTCCATGCTGCAGTCTTTGGAAGGAAGTCACTGTGGATAGCCCACTCCTAAGGAGTAGAGAGTTGTGTTGCTCTACCTTTTGGGGAGAGTATTCCTAAAGACTACATAGAATTCTTCTACAAGAGCAATTTGTCTATTCTTCCTTCACTTATATACTTATTCAATCACTATGGGCTCATTATATAATGCTTTGGGTTTTAATCAAATAGTGCTCTATTTTCTTGTTCAGATTCTTCCAGCTTTGGATTCTTGTTCAGTTGACTCCTTATCCCTGGACAGACCTTCACCATTCTAGGATTTGTTGTTTTTTTTTAAAATACCTTCTTTCTTTCTTGTACTGTTCTTAGTTCCTTTGGAGTATTTCTTGCCTCAGAGCTTTTTGGAATTTGAAACTATGAAGAAAAAACTGGTCATAAGACATATTAAGAGGGCTTTAGGAGAACAGATTTTAAAACACTCAATGGAAATAAATCAGATCTCACAGCTTTTAAGGTCTGTGTGACCCAAAAGGGATCAGAGTTTCTGAAAAATTAAATTCTGGTTACATAAATGAAATTTCCTGAGCAAGTCAGTGAGGCAGAATCTAAAGGAATCCATGTGTCTTCAGAGGATACTTTATGATTAATTTGCATTTTAAAAAGGCATGCATAGAAAATGAAGAAAGGTCTTGTGATCAGACTGAGAGTTCCTGAACATAGCATCACCAAGAGTTATTTAGCTGCTGGTTTGTTAAAATAACTCCATGACTTCACTAAATGAAGTGATATGGTTTATCGATAAAAGGGGAGAGCATTAAGAAGTTCATGGAAAATGTATTATAAAAAACTATGCATGGTTTTCAAAAACTTTCTGCACCAAAGTAAACTCATACTTTAATTCCATTTTCCCATGAACTTTTGAAGCCCCCGTTATACCAGGTATAGTAACATGTGTGCTCTTTTCATTTCTTCAAAGTCATTGCTCATCTTCATTAATATTCTATTTAATGATCATTGTGGGAAGTCGCTTAGGCTTTGGGAATGTGTCAATTAACAAAGTTGCCGAAGTCTGTGCTCTCAGTGAGTTTATATTCTAATTCAGGAAGATGGGTGACAAAGAAATAACTGTTAAGCATGACAGATGGCAATGATGTGCATGCCACAGAGAAAAGCAAAGCAGGATAAGAGGTATGGGGGGGTCCTGGAGTGGGATAATGGCATCGTTATTTACATAAGGTGGTTCAGGAATACCCAGTTGATAAGGTGACATTTGAGCAGAGACATGAAAGAAACAAGGGAATAAGCCATCCACATGCTTCTAGAAAGAGTATTTCAGGCAGAGGGAACAGCGAGTGCAAAAAGACCTGAAACAGGAGTGTGCTTGGTACATTCCAGAAATAGCAAGTCAGTCAATGGAGGCTGGAGAGGGGTCAGCAAGGCAGAGAGGTGGGGTGAGTGAGGGCAAACCCACCTGCCTGGGGAGGAGGTGTGCTATACACTTCCAGGATGCCATTCTTAAAAAGCACTTGTGAGCAGAGGCTGTCCTGGAGCTGTGCACTGCTGTGGGCTTAGGCTCTGAAGGTCCTTGTCTGATCTTTTTTTAATTTTTATTTATTTTTATTTTTTGAGAAGTTTTTGCTATAGGGCATGTGCGTTTGCCAGAGAGACAGAGAGACAGAAAGTGAGAAATCAACCCCCAGGGGGGAAGGCCACGCCACAATCTCTTCTCCTCCATTCTCCTCTCGGAATCTTGGGTACGCATGCACAAGCACCCCGGCATGAGTTTAAGCCGCCAGGTCCGGGACGCGAACCACAGTCGACTACATGGGAGTCCAGTGACATAGCCATTACGGTAACTGCTGGTCCCAGTCCTTGTCTGATCTTAGACTTTCCCTTTGAGGAGACAGGACAGGGGCTGCTGGAGAACTTCGAAGTGAGAAATAAGGTAATTCATTTTCACATTGGAAAAGGACCACTTTGGCCACAGTGGGTGCTAGGGGCCAAAGGACAGAAGCAGAGAGACTAGTTAAGAGATCTTTTCATCTATTTGTATGTTTTATCTTAATCTATTGATCTGTGTGTAAAGTTTGCATATTAGTATTGTGTACATGTACTTTTGCTTTCTGCAAATTTCTTTTATTGCTCTGTAGCCCTCACATTTATGTTTAGTGGCTGCATAACAGCTATGTTAAAAGAAAAAAAGCAAAAACAAAAACAAACAAAAAGTCCCACAAATTTAGTGGCTTAACAGAACACAGATTCTTTATATTCTAAAGAATGTAACTATATATATATATATATATATATATATATATATATAGTTCTAAAGTCCTAAAATAGAAATGTCAGCAGGACTGCATTCCTTCCGGAAGCTCTAGGGAGAATCCATTTCCTTGCCTTTTCCAGCTTCTAGAAGCCACTCTCATTCCTTGACTCATGGCCCCTTTATCTTTAAAGGCATCTTCAAATACCGCCCCCACACACATCGCCTCAATAGCATCTTCAAATTCGCCCCCCACCCGCCTCAACAGCATCTTCAAGTACTGCCCCCCACCACCGCTTCTGTCTTCTCTGACCCTGGCCCTAATGTCTCCCTTTTATACAGGCCTGTGTGATTACATGGCCCCTGCGGATAATCCAAGATCATCTCCCCATCCTAAAATCCTTAATTTAATCACATCTGTAAAGCTTCATGTAAGGACGTAATCTCCGTGGGTTCTGGGAATTAGGATATGGACATCTTTGGGAATGGGAATGGGGCGACATTATTTGACCTACATCAGTTGGTGCTTTGCAGTTCATTTAACCGTTCCCATGATTGGATACTTACATTGCATCCACTTTGGGGCTATTATGATATTCCTATACTTCCTATATTTGTATACTTTGACCATTTTTTTTTTTTCAGAATGTGTCTCTCTCTCTCTCTCTTTTTTTTTTTTGTGATTTTTGTTCTAGGGTATGTGCACTTGACAGACAGAGACAGAGAGACAGAAAGCCAGAGGTCTCTCCCCACAAGAGGGGTGGCCTTACCAAAAATCCCTTCTCCTCCATTCTTCTCTCAGAATATGAGGCATGCATGCATGCATACGTGCCCAGCATGAGTTTCAAGTCACCAGGTCTGGGATTCAAACTGTAGTTGGCCAAGTGGGAGTTCAGCACCTTAACCACTATGCCACCTGCTAGCCCCTAGAATGTCTTTCTTAATATAAATATCCACATGGGGTCCCTGGCACCAAGCCCATGAAGATTGTATATATTTGTTTTCCAAACATGTAGTTTCATAGTCAGTAAATACTTGCTGTCTGTTTCCCTACAACCTTACCATCATTGCTTTTTGTCACTTAAAGGTGCGCTTCCTGAGTTCATTAGAAAATGGCATTTCATTATTGTTTTAATTTAATTTTCTTTCTGGCTAGATTGAACCTTTTTTGCGATGCATGCTTAAGTCATTTGTATTTTGAGAATGGTGTTTTTATTCTGCTTGTTTGTTGTTTCCAGAACTAGAAGGATGGAGACTGAGACCCTTGCTTAAGTAAGGAGATGAGACTGGCATTAATGGATGGCATGTAGAGAACTAGGTTGCTTTCACGTCTCCACTATAGAGAATTATCTTCCAAATGAAAAGGGCATAAGAGGGATTCAGAAGACAGTGAAAGAGCATCCAGGTAATTTGGACGAGTTCACATCTCTGGAGTATACGAGAGCATATCCGAGGGTGTAGAGGGAATTAGCAGCTGTCGTCTCTCAGATACAGCCGTCATCACGGAGTAAATCTTGGAGACTGGCAGGGGTTTTGGAAAACCAGAGATAGCAGATATGCTGTACAGTTTTTGAAAAAGTTAAATTCTTAAAATTACCAATGTACAAAATGCCTCCTTGCAAAAATTCTGAATTATCATTATATAATTTATGAGCCCATAGAAGGGAGTGCCTTGATCCCTAGAAGCCAGCAGAACTTTACTAATGTGTAGTGACCAATTTCATCGCATTTTGTTGTTTTGTACTGCCTGACAGGACATCAAGGTAGGAATGGAACAGAGCGATTAACTTCACCCCACAGGGTTTCTTGATCGAAGAGAACGATGTAAGCATAGAAGCATTTGGCAAAAAATCTTTCACAGGTCTCCTTAGGCACAAAATAGAGAAACAGTGGAGTGTGACACCGTAATGAAATAAATACACAGCTGATTCTAGTCTGTTCATAGCACAGGTAATGGCAGGGTACCAGTAGCGGAGGAAAGAACTTTCAGTGGCATTCACACCCATCTCTTGTGTTTGTACAACCGTTGGTCAATCAGTTTCAGTCATAGAGTGCAGACATTCGGTATATGTTAAGTGGGGACATATAATGTCTCTCCTTCATAGCCTGGCTTGCCTCACTCAGCAGTAAATCTTCCATATTTTTCCACTTTCTGTCAAAAGCCAGGGTTTTATTGGTTTTTATGGCTGAGTAGTATTCCATAGAGTATATGTGCCATAGTTTTTCAACCCATTCCTCTATACGGGGGGCATTTGGGTTGGTTCCATGACTTAGCAATCATGAATAGTGCCTTAATAAACATCTATGTTCAAGCACTTTTCCAATGAAGAATTCTTCTGTCCTTTGGGTAGATACCAAGGAATGGGATTGCTGGATCATATGATAGATCTATTTGTAGATTTTTGAGGAATCTCCAAATTATTTTCCACAGTGGCTGGACCAATTTACATTCCTACCAGCAGTGTAAAAGAGTTCCCCTTTCACCACACCCCCGCCAACACTTATCATTTTTTGTTTTTTTAATCTTAGACATTTTGACTGGGGTTAGGTGGTATCTCAATGTTGTTTTTATCTGCATTTCCCTTATGATGAGGGATGTTGAACATTTTTTCATATGCCTTTTGGCTATTCGTATGTCATCTTTAGAGAGTGTTTTATTCCACTCCTTCTCCCATCTTTTAATAGGGTTGATCATCTTTTTTCCAAACAGCTTCTTTAATTCCTTGTGTATTCTGGTTATCAGTCCCTTATCTGATGCAGAATTTACAAAAATATTTTCCCATTCTGAGGGCTGTCGACTCACACTAATTACTGTGTCTTTTGCCATGCAGAATCCTCTTAGTCTGATGTAATCCCACTCGTCTATTTTGGGGATGATCGACCGTGCTTTGAGGGTCTTATTTAAGAAGTCTTTCCCTACAGCAATGCCTCCCAGAGTTTCCCCAGTGTTTTCCAGGAGAAGCTTTATAGTTTGAGATCTTAGATTTAGATCCTTGATCCACCTTGACTTGATTTTTGTCAAAGGTGAGAGGTAGGGGGTCAGATTCATCTTTCTGCAAGTGGAGATCCAGTTTTTCCAGTACCACTTGCTGAAGAGGCTTTCCTTTTCCCACTGGATTGACCGGTACCCCTTGTCAAAGATCAGTTGACTGTATGTTTGGGCATTTATTTCTGGGGACTCTATTCTGTTCCATTGGTCCACATGTCTGTTTCTGTGCCAGTACCATGCTGTTTTGATTACCACAGCTTTGTAGTATATTTTTAGGTCGGGGAGTGAGATGCCGCCCACTCCACTCTTCTTGTGTAGAATTGCTTTGGCAATACAGGGTCTTTTATGATTCCAGACAAATTTTATGATTGTCTTTTCTAGGTCTGTGAAGAATGTGTCTGGTACTTTGATTGGCATTGCATTAAATATGTAGATTAATTTGGGTAGAATTGCCATTTTGATTATATTAATTCTTCCAATCCATGAACATGGGATGTCCTTCCATTTTTTTGTGTCATTTTCAATTTCTTTTTTTAGCTTCTCATAGTTTTCCTTGGGGAGGTCTTTAACTTCTTTGGTTAGATTTATTCCTAAATATTGAATACTTTTGGTGGCTATGGTAAATGGAATAACTTTTTTCAGTTCTATCTCAGGAGGGGGGCCTAATGAAGGACATTTGGAGAAGGGATACGGAGGTAGAACATTGATGGGATGGGGAAATGTGGTGTTATCGGTTGAAGATATTTTGATCAATGGAACTGGGGAGAAATGTTCACATATTGAAATGCTCACATTGTAAGCTAAACAATGCAATTTAATGTATGTACAAAAATAAATAAATTAAAAAAAAAAGAACTTTCAGTGGCAGAAAGTCAGGTTTCTATTTGGTCCCAGTTTAAGAAAGATCCTTAGGACCTGGATGGAAATCTTACACATTCACGCTTGCTACATGGCTGATGACACAAAGTTCAATGGGTCACCTAAACTGTAGAATAAATAACCATAATATGAATTATAGTCAGTTTTCATGTTCGTGGGCTCTATATTCATAAATTCAACCAGCTACAGATCAAATTTCCTCCACATCTGGAACACGGAACTTGCAGACAAGGAGGGCCAGCTGTCAGGGACTTGAACACTCACAGATTCTATACCAATGCCCTGTGGATACCCAGGGATGACTGTACTTATGCGCTCACTATGAAAATAGACCAAAAACAACTAGAAATTTAACAGAAATAACGAGAATTTTTGAAAATGGGGTTGTACTTAGTATTGAAACTGCTATAAATGATCTTTTCTTCTTCCGCTTCCTCCCCCCTCTCTTCCTTCCTCCTCCTCCTCCTTTCTCTTCTTCCTCATTGCCTTCCTCTTCCCTTCTTTTTTCTTTCTTTTATTAGCTTTCATGAATGTTCTCAATTGAAAATAAAAACAGTAATTTTTTATGGTGAAAAATAGTTATTTAAACTTACTCTGAAGGAAGAATAGTGCCCTCCTCCATATATCATGAGTATAATATTGATATAATATAAAAATGTATTGGGTTGGGAGGGAAAAAGATCTGGGTGCTAACCTGGCACTGTTGTGAACTGGCTGTCCAAGTCTCAGTGCTCTTATCTGAGGCTGAAGACGGCAGGCGTGGGGTGAAGTTAATCGCTTTGTTCCATTCCTACTTTGATGTCCTATCAGGCAGTACAAGTTCATTCTCATGTTTCTTGGTGAGTTTGGCCAAATTTCTAGACTAAATATACCTTTCCAGATATTTCTATATTAAACAGACCCTTTCAGGCCCCTTTTCTGTTCATCTGCAATTTTCCTTAAATTACCTGCCATCAAGGTCATATTAAGCCATTATTTTTAACCCTTCCAGACAAGGTTTAGTAAACTCTGCACATGAGCCCCATTTGATCTCAAGAAAAACCAACATTGTTTCTTGTTTAGGACACAGACCCACCTCTCGAGATTTCTGGATGAGCCTAGAACCTCTCGTTCGCCAGACGGAGAGGCTCTGTCTGCCTATTCTCAAGAAGACTGGGCTTCAGCCTCTCCTTTCTCCCTCAGCCTACCCTGGACTGTCTTGGCTGCCATCAGCTCCCGACCATTGACTGTCCCTCTATCTTTCTTCCGAGCACCACTAGTTTGATTTAGTTATAACCATTGGGAGCATTTAATTTAAAAATTTTAAGTGTTATATTTTTACTTTCCCACTTTGTACCTTCATGATATCATTTCTAAGGAAGTTGAAAATATTTTATGTGCCTCAATGTACTCTTACCTAGTCTGATTTTCCCCTACTGTCAGTTTTCAAATATTGTAATTTTTTTTAATTTTATACACACATGGTGTTTGTACATCTATAAAAAATATTTTGGCTTATTTACATAGATTAATTTCTCAGAGCTTAAACTTTCTGAAGGGTACAAGATTAATTTCTCAGGGCTGAGTATCTCTGACTGAGGAGTTGGTAGGATTCCTGATCCATTTGGGTGCCTTTATTTTAACTGACAGAATAAACACAAGAGATCACTTTAGCACATTTTTTTTTACCTCAAACTTTACAATACTTAAGAATGTAGCATTTATATTTTAACATATAAATTTCAGCCTCTTTCTTAGGGCCTCCTTCAACACTGAAATAAATTTGGTGAAGGAGTATTTTGAACCTGAGGTATCTTGGGTTCCAGTACGTTTTAGCAGGCTCTTACCAACATTTCTCCTCTGGTGTATCCTACTGCGATTTCTTCCTGGTGTCAGCATTCGAGTCTCATTTCCTGCACTCCCTACTGCTTCGCCTATGCATGCTCTAGGCTTTGCCCTATGTTCACGTGACACGTATAACTGGCTTCAGATTCTCAGTCCAGGTTTACATCTGCTTACCCAGGGGAGCGACACACTGCCCAAACTCCTGATGTTCTCTGCCTGCCACAAGTGTATTGTGGAGCCACCTGTTAGGTTTCTGGCTAGCTCAGCATTAAACAAGCTACCCATTTTGGCTATGACCAGGTTTAGAGTCTCTTTGCTTATCTGAAAAATAGTTCTTTGACTTTGTCACCTGTGATCAGCCTTCTCCACTACTGTGTCCTTGAAGGCCAGTTCCCTGCACCTTGCCTAGAAAGCTTTCCCAACCTCAACTAGCAAGATAATGGAGCAGAACAGGAAACCAAGTCTGTATGACCCAAGGTTCCTCTGTATGTAGATTTGCACAGAATGTTTGAATTGTCCCCCTGAAGAAATGAAAGATCGTGTAACTGATTTCTTTGTCAAATCTAAATGTACGTTGTTCCTAAGAAGGCTTTATATTTAGAAGTACTTAAAGCCCTGAGACTACGGATGCTTTCAGAAAGGGTTTTTAGTCTGACAGATTTCTATACGTGTTAAGAGCTGACTCAGTGTTAAGGAGTTCTAGTACAGTGTGGTACAATGGAATGGAGTTAAGTGGCTGTTCTATGGGTAGTTAACAGCAATAGAAGTCTGAAATAATCCTTTTCTTCTCTGTAGTCGTAGTGAGGCCTAGCATAAGAACAAAAGTCCCTTTTGATACGTTTTCATCATGAAGGTTTTCTGGAAGTCAGCTTCTGTGCTATGCAGGAATAAAAACTTTATAACCAGGATTCCGGTTCAGTAGCTGTGATGAAGTCACCAGAGTCCTTTGGCAACCAAGTTGTTTAAATGTCATAAAACTATGATATGACTCTAGGCAAATATTTATTTAGTGAGAAGAGAAGGTGTGCGTGGAAAGGCTTGCTGCTTCCTTGTGGGGTATTTCCTTATGAAGTTCTTTCATCCCTGACAACGTGATGTCATTGAAGGGGCACTGATCATAACTGTCATAAAGGTCTGAGTTCAAGCCACAGTGAGGTTAGTTGTTCATGAGTTGTGAGACTTCAGGCCCAGAAGTCACTATGGTCGAAGATATGTTACCTATTAAACAGAGGAGGTGGGGGACACGTTAGATCAGATCATTTCTAAGGACTCTTTTAGCTCAGAAGTCTCAATTATTTTTTTATTGTTGTTGTTCTGTTTATAGTTATTTGAATGGTCACTCTTTTTTCTTATTTAGGCTAGCTAAATGCTTGTTAATTTGATCTTTTCAAAAATCCAACCCCATTTCATTCATTTCTTCTTCAGTTTGTCTGTTCTGTATTTAATTTATTTCTGTTATAATCTTTATTATTTTTTTCTCCTTCTATTAACTTTAGGCTTTGGTCATTAAGGCTTGTTTACTGTAGTTCCTTGAGGTGTATAGTTAAGTTGGTTATCTGAAATTTTTCTTAATTTTTAATGGAGGGGTTTATCACTGTGAAATTCCCTCTTCGTCATGTTTTTGCTGTAGCCCCTAGTTTTTGATGTGTTGTCTGTTTATTTTTCTGAATATATTTTCTAATATGCACTTTTTTCTTCTATGACCTCTGGGTTCCTCGGGAGTGTACTGTTTAATTTTTTTCATATTTGCAAATTTTCCAGTTTTTCTTCTGTTATTGATTTCTAGTTGCATTCCACTGTGGTCAGAGGAAATAATACAATAAGTATTTGTAAATTCCATTTTCTCTCTTTTTTATGTAACTAAATATTAATTTAACCAAAGTTGGAATGTAGAAATTTACAAAGGAAAAATATATATTCTGTTATTCCATAATACAGATAAAAATAATTGTTTCTGGGCCAGTGGTGTGGTGGTTAAGGCCTCTGGATCCCACATGGCTGACTCTGCAGTTTGAGTCCTGGATCTGGCAGCTTGAAAAACATGCCGAGCATGTGTGCATACCCAAAATTCCAAGAGGAGAATGGAGGAGAAGGGACTGTAGTATGGCATCCCCCTAGGGGTGATTTCTCATTTTCCCTCTCTTTTTCTATCCCTCTAGGGTAGGCGCACATGTCTATAACAAATTTTTAAAAAAAAATCATTTTTTGGAGTATTTTCTTCTAGTATTTTTTTCAAAGAAAATATACATAAGGATGAGTAAAACAGTCTGTATATAATTTCAAGAGTAGAATCATGGTCCAGCAAGTAGTGTGGTAGCTAAGGTGCTGGACTCTCACATGACCAGCTGTAGTCGGCTTGAAAATCACACCAAGTATATGCGCATGTATGCCCAATATTCCAGGAGGAGAATAGAAGAGAAAGGGTTGTGGCTTGGCCATTGCTCCGGGGGGAGGGGGGGGGTGTGATGTCTCACTTTTCCTCTGTCTCTCTGGCCAGTGCACACATCCTATGGCCAAAAAAAAATAAATAAAAAGTAGAATCATATTATATATATGTTTTTGTGAAATTATTTTTGTTTTCTTAATATGTATCATGAGTGTTACCCTATGTAATCAGAGTAGTGCTCAGAGTTTTCATCCAAAACCAGACTCCTTTGGGTCATTTCAACAGTTTCATCTAAAGTTTCCATATTAGAGACATTATAGGCACTCTCTAAACTAAACATCCTTGGCTCCTGAACATCCTATAAGTATGAACAGCCAGTTTATGCCACTCCGACGAATAAGCAGTAAGGCGTATTCTCAAACATTTCATGCCTTTTTGCTGTTTACTGTGTGGAGAGAGGGCTCCCAGAACCAGGGATCAAGGTGGAGGGTGATAGCCAACCCTTAAAAAATGGCCTTGGGGGACCAGCAGTTGGTGTAATGAATATGTTGCTAGACTCCTATGTAGTCGACCACGGTTCGTGTACTGGACCCGGTGGCTTAAACTCACACCGGGCGCGTGTGCGTGTGTGCCCAAGATCCCAAGAGGAGAATGGAGGAGAAGGGATTGCGGCGTGGCCATCCCCACTTGGGGGGTGATTTCTCGCTTTCTATCTCTCTGTCTCTCTCTGTCTGTCTGGCGAGCGCACGCGCCCTATAGCAAAAACCTCTCAAAAAAAAAAAAAATGGCCTTGGCATGTAGCTCCACAGTGTCTGAAGTGACCTCCACAAAGAGTTTTAGTTTTGCACAGTCAGGTGAGATGGGACTGACTGGGCAAAAGGAGAGAAACTTGGTAACCAAAGCTTTCCTTTCTGTGCCTGTCCCCTGCGCTATCTACCTCTTCCCCTCCTTGCCATCTTTCTTCACCTCTACTCCAGCCCCGTCCCCTTTATCTTTCTCCTTTGTGGGCCTGTTCATGCAGCTAATAGAGTTCTTACCACATGTTAGACCTGCAAGTCTGGGGAGGTGGCTGTGAGTGTGGGGAGGGCAAGGTTAGTTATTAGGGCCCTACTGGTAAAACATTTATGTTTCTCCCCTTTCCTCAATAGTGAGTTTCAGAGTTGGAAGATAATCTTAGCTGAAATTTAGTAGACTCCGTGATGCCGAAATACTTCTAAACAGTGAAGAATTATTTACCGCTTCTGGTTTGCTTGTGTGTGGGTTCAGTGACATTATGGGTTATATTGGTTTCTGGTGGACTTGGAATTTAAACACCCGAGAGCCTATATTAGGAAATACTACACTGAGTAGGAAGCTTTACTATGTCACTAGATGCGCTTCTAAAGTTCTGTGATTTATAACATTGTTTCTATGGGAAAATACATTCCAAGTTCCAATCACTTATGATTTGGATCCGGACTTCTTTAAGAGTTGCAGACCACCTACCCTTAAATCATCTTTAAATACTCAGGTAAGTTTATGTAATTTGCTTTATGTGTAGATAACGATAATAAAACTAACCACTGTGTGAGAGAGACTGTAATAGGAGCCTTCATACCTTCACTTGTTCTCCTCCTCACAATGATCTTTGGGGTAGGCCTTATTATCTCCATTTTACAAATGAGGAAGCTGAGGCCCCGCAGAAGCGAGATGTGACTATGGACCCATCCAACTCCCAGTCACATGATATTCCTTCCCTGGTGCCTGCCGCCTCCCACCCCCATGCTAGTGAGCCTGTCCTCTTTCTGCTTCATCCCCAAAGGTTCTTCCATGAGACAGGTGAAGAATTTTTAAATTCTTTTTAAAGCATTATTTTTTTGAGAGACCCAAAATATCAATTCCCTTCAATGTGTCAAATATATGATGGGTCGTTCTGTTTCTTCGTGGTTTCTTAATGGGAGATAACATGGGGCCTATAGAAAGGATAGCCTTAGTGACATCTTTTATGTAGAACAACTGTACAGTATTTAATTACAAGGTCCAAATGCACATACTAGTAATGGTCTGTAGAGAGTAGAATGGAGCCGTCAACAGTGATGGGCAGGAGGGCTCTCTACAACATATTTGTTTTTGGTATTCACATTAATCTAACTTAAAATGTGAGCCAGAATGTTCATTTGTTCATTCATTCACCAGTTATCAGACTTTTCATGAGCCCTCGTAGGTACCAGATTCTGTGCCAGGTGCTGGGGATATAAAAGTAGATGAGAGCGACAGCAGATCGTGTTGCAGTTACGTCACTGGACTCCTGCATGGTCAACCGTGGTTCAAGTGTCAGACCTGGTGGCTTGAAAACCACACTGGGCACATGTTCTCAGGAGAATGGGGGAAGGGATTGCAGTGTGGCCATACCCTCGGGGGGTGATTTCTCACTTTCTCTCTCACAGTCTCTTATCTCTTTCTCTGGTGAGCACACATGCCCTAAAACCAAAAAGAATTCTTTTATAAAAAAATAAATAAATAAAGTAGATGAGACGTAGTCATTGACTTTAAAGTGCTCAATACTTAGTGGATGGCAGGCCCAGAAGCCATCAGGTCCTCTCCTTTGTATTTTTAAAATAGTCCAAATGCCAAGATGTCTTTTATAATTACCTCAATTTTCAATGAGATTTTAATTTCATAAGAATAAATGGCTGGACCATTTTGATTTGATAAAACCTGTAGGCATACCATACTGCTGCAACTGTTGTCTTTTGCATGTTGACCTGACCAAAGTGCCAGCTTACAAAACTCAAAGAGATGGGTTTTGTTACCTGTTTAGGTTTGTTTTTGGTGACATATATGACCAAGGTGGAGTGAATAGACAGTTAATCCTGTGATTGACACTCTGTGAGTTTAGTGCTGAATTGCTCTGGGCTTCTCAGCTGCATCTCAGATGGAAGTGTCAACAATGTTCTAGGGTGGGAACCAGCAGTTAGGGTAATGGCTATGTCACTGGACTCCCACATAGCCGACTGCGGTTCAAGTCCCGGACCCGGTGACTTAAACTCACACCAGGCGCGTGTGCGTGCGTGCCCAAGATCCCGAGAGGAAAATGGAGGAGAAGGGATTGCAGTGTGGCCATCCCCCTTGGGGGGTGATTTTTCTCTTTCTGTCTCTCTTTCTCTCTCTGTCTTTCTAGTGAGCGCATGCACCCTATAGCAAAAACCTCTCAAAACAAAACAAGACAAAACAAAACAAAAAACAATGTTCTAGGGTGAAAGGGAAAGAAAAGGCTAGTAAGGCTCTACGTTGAGAACTCTTGGAGTCTGTTTCAGGAGGACCAGAGCTGAGCTCGGTGGTGGTTCCTGGGAGCAGGGACCCTTCCCTGAGCCATGTTTCTCTTCCTGGAGGAAGAGGAGGTGATAGCAACAAGAATGGTTGGTGGGGCCGAAGGTCGATAGCCTCAGTTGCTATAGGTCTGGGAGACTGTGTGTGACTGGCAAAGGAGGGAAAGTGTTACAGAGCGGACTTGGAAACCACGGAGACCTTAGCGTTCAAGCTGGGGCATGGCAAACCTCACCTTTTGGCCATGCACTGTGCTCCCACAAAGAAATCTTATGTGTAAGCTGCCTTCACCAAGTAGATTTTGTGCAGTGCCTTCAAAAAAGCAACTTTACCTGGTCTCCCACTCTCCTGTTAAAATTTACTCAGTAGAATGTACTTCCCCTGTTTCTGAATGAAAACATCCCACATTTTTCTGATTCCTCTTATCTAATAAAACATCCCATTTTAATTTGACAGATCCTTGTCTTATACCACGTAAGTCAAAGCTTCCAGCTGCATTCACATTTACAATTGCTCCCCTTCCTTTAGCCAGGGCTCGTTGCAAAGAGAAAGGGTATGATTGGATGCTGGTTTTCTTTCTTGATCCCCCCCAGTCTAAGTAACCCTCCCCCTAATTTTCTGTCACCGTATTCTCTTTATTTCCTGCACAATACTTATTACAGCTGATAGTGTTCCCAAATAAAGGATGCAGATCACTTAGTATCTTTCTCTTCCATCGAACAGCAAGTCTCATGAAGGAAATGTCCACGTCTGTTTGATTTGGGAGTCTGTACAGTCATGTGCTGTGCCGTGAGGTTTCAGTTAACGACAGACCTTGTATGTAATGACAAGCCAGTGGTCTACAATTAAACCGTGTAGCCTCCACGTGTAGTAGGTTATACCAGCGGGTTTGGGTAAGTATACTCTATGATGTTCGTCTGGTGATGAAATCGCCTAACCGTGCACTTCTCAGAAGGTATCCCTGTCGTTAAGCAGTGCATGACTATGTACCTAGTCTGCTCATTAAACATTTGTTGAATAAATGAATGAAAAGAATGAAAGCATGCCTAAAAGGATTACCTTTGTTGAAGGGATCCTTTCCCAAGGTCTCAATTCTGTTTAACAGATTTTAATTTAACCTTAACATCTGGAGTCTTGGTTATGTGGAATGCAAAATTTAGGAAGTGCTGATAGGAGGCTTAACTTTTAGTGTATTTTTCTGTTTATTACTTTCTCCCCCCACCTCCCCTTTTCTTTCTCTCTCTCGCTCTTGCTCCGACTCTGTCAGTCTGTATTTCTCTCATTTACTTCCACTTTCTTCTGACGAGAACTTTGAGACAAGCAGGGCAGAACTACTAGCCCATTTTACAGATAATCACGCTGAGGAGAAGTTAGGTGAAGTCACAGAGGCCTTAATGGCAGTCCTGGCCCCGAGCTCACCTCTGCCATCTCTCCCAGTCTTGTCCTCTCTCTGCCTCCCTTGCTGTCTAGCTGTCTCTCTTGTCCAGTTGTCTTCTGACCTTGCAGCAGGGCTATGGCCTGGCTTACTGCTTCCAAGTCACACAGCGGTGACAGCAGCCAGCCTTGGTCTGGAGTGGAAAGATGAGTTCCTGGCCCAGAATCTGTCTTGCATGGTTCAGAGCAAGAACGTGTCTCTTCACGATTCAGCCCTGTGAAAACTGCATGTTTACAGGTGCAAATCCCAGCAGACGTCTCATCTTCCCCTCCATGGCCCACCGCCTTGCCTTCAGCTCACACCACTGGGGGTTCATGGAACGTCTTCCTTTCTGGGGAGAAGTAGAGGCCAGATTCTAAAGGAGGGTGCTGGGCTTGAACTAGGCTTGGCCGTCACCTGACTTCTCAGTCTTTCCTTGCCCTCTCGACTACTGTTTTAACCCTGGCCACAGGTCACAGGACTTCATATTCTTTCTATGGCAAATTCTACCCCACACAGGGCCCCTTGGGCAGTCCCGACTCCCTGAGGCGACAAGCTGGGTGTACTTGCTTCAGGAGAAGGAGGCTTATCTCCTGTGTACACATTCTTCGGGTTTGTCCTATCTGGTTATTATCACATCGAAACTGCAGCAGTTGACGTGTGTTGCTTAATTACTGTCTGTTGATTGTAAAATCCTAGACCACCCGTTTTGTTGGCTCATTACCGCTGCCACAGTGTATGTAAAGTGTATGCTGAAATGTGGCAGCACTTCCCTTAATGCTGTCTTTTTGATGATTATTGTTATTTATGCCAATAATACCGCCTTACATTTCAAGTGTACTTCAGAGTTACGGTGGCATTTTCTATTTTTTTTTTTTTTTAATTTGCTGTAGGGTAAGTGTTCTACAGAGTCAGAGAGAGGGAGAGAGAGAGAAAAAAAATGAGAAATCACCCCCACTACCTGGGATGGCCATGTCACAATCCCTTCTCCTCTGTTCTCCTTTCAGGATTTTGGGCACACACTTGATGCATTTTTCAAGCCACTGGGTCCAGGACCCAAACTGCACAGTTGGCCACATGAGATCCAGCTCATTAACCACCACATCACCAGCTGGCGCACACTTTCATATTATTATCTCATCCAGCGCTGTTATCAGAAAATGCAAGTAGGCAACCAACTTGGGAAGAGTGGGGGGTGAAGTTAGTGCCCTAGGTATTACTTTACTATACATTTTGGCATACTATTTTTTAAAGCCAAGTATATATTACTTCAGTTACAAAAAAATAAAAGTGAATTTTAAAAGGGTATGATTCATTCTGTAAACCTGCTAGTCAAATCCGAAAAGTAGAGTACTAGAAGATAATCCGGAGTCAAAAATACTCATAGTATCTTGGCTGGGAGCCACTTCTTTTTTAAAAAAATTTTTAAATTTATCATTATTATTTTTTAATTTTACGAGAGAGAGAGAGAGAGAGAGAGAGAGAGAGAGAAAAGTAAGCCACCAGGTCTGAGACTCGAACTATCAATGGCCATGTGGGAGTTCAGCATCTTAACCACCATGCCACCTGCTGAACCCCTAGGAGTCACTTCTTTAGAATTTGAACCAGACTATGGTTTAATACTACATTGTGAAGAAAAGAGTTGTCTATCCTAGAGTTTGCCTAGCTGAGATCTCTATTTATTTATTTTTATTGAGATGAAATTCTCAGACTTTATATAAAATTAAGTGGTTACAATGAAAAATAGAGGCAACTACCACTTCTATCTAATTCTGAGATAGTTAAAAATAAAAATAAAGCCAAACAAAACAAAACAAACCTCCATCCCTACTAAGTGGTTAGACATCAGTCCCTGCTTCTTTCAGCCTTAGGCAACCTGTTTATTTTTATGGATTTAACTCTTCCGGATATTGCGTATAAAGGGAATCATACAATATGTGTCCTTTTGTACCTGGCTTCTTGGATTTAGCCAAATGTTTTCAAGGCTTATCCACATTCATCCCATTGAGAGTTCATACATTGTAGCATGGGTCAGAACTTTATTTATTTAATGTATTATTATTATTATTATTATTATTATTATTTAAATTTGCTATAAGGCATGTGCGCTCACCAAAGAGATGGGGAAAGTAAGAAAGCAAGCTGCAAGGTCCAGTTGGCCATGTGGGAGTCCAGCACTTTAACCTCCACACCCCTAATATTTTAGTATCAACCATTTCCAGAGTAATGAAAACTCCAGCACCCACCCATATCCAGGCCTGCTATCTCCTTCCCTCCATTAGCAGTAACTTCTCAGAACAACTGTGGGATTTTTGTCCATATTAAAGTCAAATGCTCCAACTGTGCATTTCTAGCTGTCATTTGTTACATATTAATTACTTAAGACTCAGAGAGAAAGTAGTAGGCAGTTCCTTACATTAATTACAGGTAAATATTTATAAAATAGTAGGTACCTCACAGGGGACCTATGCAGAGAAATCTCTATTTTAGCAACATCTACTAAATGATATAAAGAAAATAATTTACAAAGAGAAATTTTCAAAAACTTCACAGAAGACTCGCTACCCAGGGAAAATGAGTAATAGGGCCTCAGAAAACTCTCTATGTTTACTTTGTAAGGTAACTTACAGCTACCCATGGTTGCTATGTTACATTTTGTCTTTCTTCCACTGTTCGTGTATCAAACGTGGGATTTCTCGAACTGAGTGTAGTGGTTAAATGTTTTACCTTAATGGGGTTTCTCAACCTCGCCACTAATAGCACTTTGGGCCAGATAATTCCTTGTGGTGAGGCTGTCCTCTGCATTATAGGATGTTAGCAGCACTCCTGTCCACTTTCCCAGGTATGACATCAAACATGTCTCCAAACATTGGCAAATAGCAACTGGGGGACAAAAATCACTTCCTTTTGAGAACCTCTAACCTAGAGTACAAATCCTAGGCTTGATCCCAACCTCATCACTAAGGAGCTGTGTGGTCATGGACAGGTTCAGTAACTGCTCTGAGTGCCAGTTTTACTATCTACAGAATAATAATACTTACATCATAGAGTTGCTGTAAAGATTTTCACACAGGATTATATACATAAAGGCCTCAGAACAGTGTCTGATCTCTAGTAAAGTGTTTAAAAGTTTAACGGTATTATTACCCGTGTACTTCCACACAAGCTTGTCCCACTTTTTCCATAGTTTTGATTTTAGAATTAATGGGCACTTCAACCTTTTTCTAAATAGTTACTTCTGTTATAAAGATCAAGATATGTTTGCAAATTGAACATCCTTCCTTCAGTGGCCCCCCTCCCCCCCCCCCCACTGTGCAACTCCCCAGAGCCGTGCCCAAGAGTTCAGGCATCATGGCTCAGTTGGTATACTTGGGCGGCCTATCGGTGGTGCCAGCTCACTGAGCTCTTAATATAATTCCCTGGATAAGCTGTAACTGCAAGAAAACCCCCTTCCATCTGTCTTGAAATTTCCATTATTCTGTAATTACAGCTTTCTCCTTAGCGATGTAGCTGTTGAATTCACTTACGGATGTGTCACTGTCTCTTCAAATGTGCGAAATATTGAGCGGCGTTTAGCAGTTTTTAGTGAAATGTTAGAGATGTTTTGAATAAATACCATCATCGACTTTTGTAGGGAAGAGCTGTGTGCTCCAACTGTGGTCTAGGCCGTTGTGTCTTTAAATACTGGGGATGCGGCAGTGAATTAAAGAGATACCACCAGGTGGCCTAGTGGTTAAGGTCCAGGACTCCCATGTGACCAACTGAGCAGTTTAGTCCCGGACCCAGTGGCTTCAAAATTGCACTGGGCACGTATGTGTGCATGCTCAAAATCCCCAGAGGGGAAGGGAGGAGAACTGGTTGTGGTGTGGCCATCTCCCCTGGCGGATAATTTCTCATCCCCCACACCCCCTATGGCAAGTGTCCATGTCCTATGGCAAGAAACTAAAAAAGAAAGAAAGAAAGAAAGAAAGAAAGAAAGGAAGGAAGGAAGGAAGGAAGGAAGGAGAGAAGAGACCCCCCCAAAGATCCCTGTTTTCACTGAGTTTACATTCTGGCATGCAGTAATAATAACATGCACAATAAATTAGTAAATGGCATAGTGTGTTTAATGGTGAAAAGACACTTGGGATATCAAGTCTAGGGATTGATTGGGGGTCTGAAGGTGGCACTAGGGGACTAGTTGTGTTAAATAGCATAGTAAATGTTTTGAATATTTTCATAGGGATAAATGAAAATATCTTTGACATGGATTGAAACCAGCCCCTCCAAACATGGTTAATGGTCGAGATCTCTGAGTGTTTCAAAGGTGGTTGAGCTCCTTCCCACAGGTCTGCCTGGGAGTGCTGTCAGGGTTAAGCCATGCAGCTTTGGTGTATTCCAGTCACCATGGGACTTCATTTTAGAAGCAGTTCAGGGACCATTACTGGCAGTGTCGTTTCAGAAAGGGAAAATGCCTAGCTGCTAAGAGAACAAGTTTCACAAAATTCTGAAATCGGCAAGTCTCATTTCCATTTCTTCATAAGTTTTCTTCAAGGAAAATCTGCTATAAATATACCTTGCCTAAAAATTACTCTTTATCAGTATGAAGGGAATGCATTGCTCATTGTAGAAAATTTAGAAAATGTGAGTTCTAAAAGAAGATTAAAAATCTCTCATAACCCCATACTTCAAAATAACCAATTTTAATAATTTTGGTGTGTATACTTTAATCTTTTCTATTTGCATATACTTGCAGATTTTCTTTAAAATAGAATTATAGAAGATATACTGCTTTAACCCTCTGTTTAAATGCTTAAGATATATTAGCATGAATACTTTTTCTGTCACTAAATAATCTTCTATAACATTTTTAATAGTTGCATTTTTAAATAGTTACTATAATGTAAACAAATGACTAGTATTGAAAATCTGTTCTTTTAATCATTAAATATTATAAATATAGTTTAAACACCCATGGTCATCTCCTTGGCATAAATTCCTGGACACACACTTGCTAGATCAGTGACGTTATAAAATGTTAGGGTATTTGATGTGCACTGCCAAATTTCTTTCTAGATTTAAGTCAACTGTAGGAATGTCCAATTCCTTGCTCATAAAACACTACATGATCACTTTTTTTTTTTTTTTTTGAAGAGTCGCTATAGGGCGTAGACAGACAGAGAGAGACATAGAGACAGAAAGCGAGAAATCACCCCCCAGGGGGGATGGTCACGCCACAATTTCTCCTCCATTCTCCTCTCGGGATCTCATTTGAAGTCACCGGGTCCGAGACGCGAACTCGACTACGTGGGAGTCCAGACATAGCCATTACGCTAACTGCTGGTTTCCTACATGTGATCACTTTTTAAAAATCTTTAACACATTGGGCCATCCCCATAGCCCGTGGTTAAGGGAGCTGGATTCCACATGACTGACTGGTTCAAATCCCAATGTCACCCTTGTGACTTGAAAAACATACAAATGTGTGTATGTGTATACCTAAAATTCTGACAAGATGCAGAAATAGAGGAGAAGAGATTGCAGCATGACCATCCCCGTATGTGGGGATGCATCCTTCCACTCCCTCTCTGGTGAGTGTACATGCCCTCTGGCAATTAAAAAAAATATCTTGGGGGACTAGCGGTTGGCGTAATGGCTATGTCGCTGGACTCCCATGTAGTATACCATGGTTTGAGTCCCGGACCCAGTGGCTTATACTCGTTCCAGGAATGTGTGCATGTGTGCCCAAGATTTCGAGAGGAGAATGGAGGAGAAGGGATTGCGGCATGGCCGTATTCTCTGGGGGGTGATTTCTCGCGTTCTGTCTCTCTGTCTCTGTCTTTCTGGTGAGCGCATGTGCCCTATAGCAAAAACCTCTCCAAAAAAAGAAAAAATCCTGACATGTTGATGATGAAAACATTGTTTTATGTTTTAATTTGCATGTATTTGATTTTAGGTATGTTTGAATGTTTTTGACCATCATATGATTTCTTTTGTAAGTTGTCTTGTCTCACTTGCTTATATTTCCAGTGGAGTGCTTTGCTTTTAAAATTAATTCACAGAAACTATTGGTTAAAATTATTAGTTCTGGGATTGACAGGAGGTGGGGTGGTTCAGGTACTGGGGTTCCACATGGCCAACCACAGTTTGAGTCTCTCTCAGACCTGGCAGCTTGCTTTCTCACTTTCTCTATTTCTCTGGTGAACATGCATGCCTTGTAACACGTGAAATAATAATAATAACAATAATAATAGTGAAGATAAATAAAACTAAATAATTATTTTAAAAATTATTAGTTCTCTCTCTGTCATGTATTTCAGATATTTCCTTCAGTTTGCCTGCCTTTCAGACTTATGTGTAGAGGTTTTGTTTTTCCTCAGACATTTATAATTTAATGCTGTCAAATACAATATTTTTTTCTCTATGATTTTGGGCTTTGTCATGCTTAGACTAGTCTTTTAATCCCACTTTTATAAATATTACCTTCATTTTCTTATACTTTTGTGGTTTTATATTTCACATTTAAGTCTTATAATATCTGAAATTTATTTCTGTGTAAATTGAGAAATAGGAACCTAACTTTATCTTTTCCAAAATAGCCAGATAACCAACCAGTTTTAATAATTTATTCTTTTTCCCTTAATTCAAAATGCCATATTAATGATATACCGAATTCTAGACCTTCCACATTCTCTTCTGGTAAGAATAGAGTAAGTTTGAATTCCTATAGCTTTTTAAAAAGGATTACTGTTCTCTTTTTCTTTTTTAAGATTTATTTGTTCCATGAGTGAGAAGGACAAAGAGTGAGAGACACCAACAGATACAGTAACCCCAACAGACTCTTGACAACCCCAGCTTCAGCCAACTCGGACATGGGCACACAAATGCCCAACACACTCAGGGAGGTCTTCAGATGTGAACTGTGACCTTCTCATTCAAGTCTGCCTTGCAGAGTGTCATGTTTTACTGCTGGGCCACTGTCTGGCCACCAGTTCCTAAAACTTTAATATCACATTTTGGGACCAGCAGTTAGCATAATGGCTATGTCGCTTTCTGTCTCTCTGTCTCTCCAGTGAGCACACACACTCTATAGCAAAAATCTCTCTCAAAAATAAGTAAATAAGGGAACCAGCAGTTAGCGTAATGGCTATGTCACTGGACTCCCACGTAGTCGACTGCGGTTCACGTCCCAGACCCGGTGGCTTGAAACTCACGCCGGGCGCGTGTGCATGCGTGCCCAAGATCCCGAGAGGAGAAGGGAGGAGAAGGGATTGCAGCGTGACCATCCCCCCTGGGGGGTGATTTCTCACTTTCTGTCTCTATGTCTCTCTCTCTCTGTCTCGTGAGTGCACGCGCCCTATAGCGAAAACCTCTTCCAAAAAAAAAAATAAATAAATAGAATGTGAATTTTAACTCCATTGTATTTTCTAGCTGATCATTTCTAGAAATTTGGGAAGCTATTAATTTTCATATGCTGACACCAATATTTTTCAGATGACTCTGCTGAGTTTTGTCTGTTGGATTATGATAGCATTCCAAATAATGTTAGTTTTTATTTTTCTTTCAATTTCCATTACTTAAGATTTCCTACCGTTTTTGCTACACTTCTAGAAGGTATTAAAATAATAGAAGTGGGACCAGCAGTTAGCATAATGGCTATGTTGCTGAACTCCCATGTAGTCAACCGTGGTTCAAATCCCAGACCCAGTGGCTTAAAACTCACGCCGGGCACGTGTGTGTGCGTGCCCAAGATACCGAGAGGAAAATGGAGGAGAAGGGATTGTGGCGTGGCCACCCCCCCGGGGGGTGAATTCTCGCTTTCTGTCTCTCTGTCTCTCTCTGTTTGGCGCGCGCACGTGCCCTATAGCAAGAACTTTTCAAAAAAAAAAAAAAAAATAATAATAGAAGTTATAGGAGGCATCTTTTTCTGGTTTCTGACCTTAAGGGAATGCTACTAGAGTTTCACCATCAAACATGCTTTTCAGTTCTCTTCCTATAATACTTTGGCAATGCCAGTCTCTTTCTTCTCCAAATAGTATATTTTTAATAACATGTTATTGATGTGTGACCTTCCTGACATAGAACAGTTCAACTCTGAGAATAGCAACTACATTTGCCTGGAGCTCTATGACTAAAATGTGATACATTGATCTAATGAATAAATACCTTTTATTGTAGATTTTATAAGATTTTGTGCCTCTCTGCCTCCTGAACTTTAATAGATCTGTAAAAAGCAATTTAAAATGTATCATCCTGCCATTAGAAAAGTGGATAAAAAAATTTATGTACTTTAAAGTCTTAACTTTCCATGCAGGATTATCAAACCTTAGATGTGTAGTACAACTGAGTAGTTAAAGCTTACACACATACTGCAGAAAGGAAATGTGTCTTCTTTTCATTGTGTCCTACTTTGGAGACTACTTTCTGAAACAATCCATTTTTGTGTTTAGTACTGGCCCTATTTTGGGGGGCTAACTATGCAATACAACAAACGCATATTTGTGAGTATATTTCTGCTTCATAATATCACAGGCAGTTTATAAAATTAGGTGAGATGTCAATCAAGCTACTAATCAATCATACTAATCCAAAGGGAAGATAGGGACCCTTTCTGTTTTTTAATACTCCCCCATACCTTAAAAAAAAAAAAAAGTAAGTTGCTCAGTAGAATTAATGTGAGATTTTCCTCCATTGAACTGTGGGAACTATTGAATGGCATAAGGAATATAATCCGACCCCTAGCTATAACTGCTGTTGGCATTTATAAGCATTTTCTCTGTGTCAGGATAATTGCTGTCTCACACCACAGACAAGTTGATTTGCTGCCTTTTTATCCAAACATTGTAACTGCATTATTTTTCCTAGATGTGGGGCATTTAAATACGAAAATTAAATTATTGGGCTGTGGGAGTCTGGAATCCATGATCTGTGCAGCCTTCGAGGTAGCTGGAGCCCTAAGGATGAATCCCAGAGTGACCTCGGCACAGTCCACCCACTGTCCTGAAACAGTCACTGACCCAGGTGTCCTCAAAGAGCCTGAAAAGCAAAGCTGAGATCATCCTGCCTGACCCCTGGGAGGCTTAAGGTCACCTGAACAAAATGCACCTTTTCTCCAAGCAACTAGGTGGCCCTTGAAAGCTAGCCTCACTCTCTGAACACAGTGAAGTCTGCACTGCATAGACTTTTTGACATCTTTGATCAGTTGTTTCACATTGGTTACAGTGTACAAAGGGGTTTTCAAAAATTTCACAGAAAGTGTGTATGGTGAAAAAATATGTGGTTTTCATTTTTTTTTTTTTGGTACCAAAATAAACTCATCTTTTAATTCAGTGTTCCGCAAAGTTTTTAAAGTACCACTGAATCACAGTATAGACTCATTCCTGTTGTGCACACATAAAATGAAAGAGGTCAGATGAATTGCTTTGTGTCTATGACCATTTTCCAGATTTTGTTTCATTTTGTTTTTTAGGACCTTTGACCATGCGATATTTTATATAAATGGTTTTGAAGGCCCCTGTTTGAGAGATCAACGTGTCTCCCATCATTGTGTAATACTAGTTCTAGAAACTTATAGCTCATCCATTTCCAGTTACCAAAGCCGAAAAAGGGGAGAGCTTGAATTTGATATTAAATGCAAAGAGTGTGTGAATTGCTTTATTCTTATTTTGTCAGCTTGATACATTTGTGGGAAATATAGATGTCTAAAAATATAGAGTAACTGCTATGCAGTCTGTGGATTCATTTTCAGTTTGCAATTATTGTTTCACAAGGTCATGTGTAAATTGAGACAGAACACAAACATACAAGGAAAGTATTGGCAAGAGAAATTTAAAAAAAAATTTAAAAGAATTATTCATTTCATTTTATTTGATATTATTATTCTTCAATTTTGGCCAGAGAGAAGAAAGAGAGAGAGAGAGAGAGAGAGAGAAAGCCACCAGGTCTGACATTCAAACCGCAGTCAGCCACGTGGGAGCCCAGTGCGTGAACCACCACGTCACCTGCTGGCTCCAATAAGAGAAACTTTTAACATCTTTTTGTCTTAATCGTCCTTGTATTGCAGTTGATTAAAAAATAAAGACAATTAGGAAGACTTTTATCTTTGATCTTGTGACATAGTTTGAGGATTTGATTCATGTGCATATATTCTTCTGTCCACATGTTCCCTCTATAATTCTATCTTTGTACCACACAAATATCTTGCATTTTTGCCTATGTTTTTATTTTATAG
This sequence comes from Tupaia tana, assembly GCA_026018925.1. Classification (NCBI taxonomy): domain Eukaryota; kingdom Metazoa; phylum Chordata; class Mammalia; order Scandentia; family Tupaiidae; genus Tupaia; species Tupaia tana. Next base: position 32,886,355 of record JAKSZU010000013.1, on the reverse strand, counting down.
AATTTCAGGTTAAAATACATGTGTGTATATCAACCTATTATTTTAGAATAGCAGTGTCCAACTGAAATGTAATGAGACCCACATATGTAATTTTATGTTTTATAGTATCTACATTTAAAAAGTAAAAAGATAAAACTAATTTTAATGTTCTATTTTATTTAACATAATATTCAAAAATATTATTACATCAGCATTTAATCAATATGAAAAATTACATTTTTTTAAGTCAGACTAAACCTTACAGTATATATCAATTTAGACATTAGGTTTTCATCAGATGATTGGTACTTAGATTTTGTAAACTTTACAGTTGAAAAATTAGACTCAAATTCCCAGGCATGTTCTACCGTGCTTAAAAGTTTCCCAGTAACAGATACAAGCATCAATTTTTAAAATTCTTCATATAAGATTAAATAAAATTAAAAATTCACCTTGGTCCATTGCAGACATACCAAGTACTAAACTGCCACATGTAGCTGGTAAGCTAGTGGCTATACTATTTGGCACTCTATTTCTAAAATATTGTCTTCCTATCTAGTGGTATAGTGGTTATGGCACTGGACTCCCACATGGCCAACCACGGCTCAAGTCCCAGACCCGGTAGCTTGAAACTCAGGCCAAGTGCATGTGCATGTGTGCCTAAAATCGCAGGAGGAGAATGGAGGAGAAGAGATTGTGATGTGGCCATCCCCGCTGGGTGGTGATTTCTCACTTTCCCTCTCTCTGTCTCTCTTTCTTTCTGGCAAGTGCATGCACCCTATAACAAAAAGCTTAAAAAAAAAATCACACCTGTAACATGGGTGACATGAAAGGAGGCATAAGAAAAAGAGGTTGGCGTTGGTGTTACTAGCCAAGGTAGGAAAAATCAGAACTCTGATGTATCCTGACCAAAGAGAACTGGTGGTGGTGGGATGTGTGTGTGTGTTTGTGTGTGTGGAGGGGGAGTTCATTGGTAAAAAGGGCCTTGGAGGGACTAGCAGTTAGCGTAATGGTTATGTCGCTGAACTCTCCTGTAGTTGAGTCCCAGACCGGTGGCTTAAACTCATGCTGGGCACATTTGTATGCGTGCCCAAGATCCCCAGAGGAGAATGGAGGAAAAGGGATTGCATTCTGGCCATCCCAGCTGGAGGAGATTTCTTGCTTTCTGTCTGTCTTTCTGGCAAGCGTATGTGCCCTATAGCAAAAAAAAAAAAAAAAAAAAAAAAAAAAGGGGGGGGGGCCTTGGAACATGTACACTCCCTCCCTTTTGTCTCTGAGAGAATCAGTACTAAAGGATGACTATTCTATTCTGGATCTATGGCTGTACTCCTGCCCCTCTCTTATGTGTTCTTCACTACAACTTTGTAGGGCTGCTGTGTCCAATAGTAGCCTGTAGAGCTGTGCATGGATACTGAGCCTTAAAGGGTGACTGAGTAACAGACTTTCTAATGCTATTTAAATTTAAAAACAGCTACTCAATTCAATTTGGGGAAAACATTAAAGCACATTTGCAGCAACTCGATATGTGAGTCTCCTTTTTCATTACAAATTTGTGAAACCAAAATACAGTCAAGAGATGCCAGTGCCAGATGAGATGAAGTAAGCACACTTCATCCTGACTCTCCCACTAAATTCAGCCATGAAACCTGGGCAGAATGCATGGAACAGTTCTTTGTGTCCTCTAGAAAGTAAATTGTAAATGGAAGACTGGGAGGAAAGAACAGAATTTGAAATTCCACCGGACTGGCACAGGAGAGAAAAATCTGGCTCTGTTTTATTTTCCCTCATCTCTTTTTTTTTTTTTTCATTTCATTTTCTTTTATACATTCAGTCACATTATTATTTGTCTTACAAAATGGATATTTCAGCAGGTGAACCTTTCTCCCTAGTACAGTTGATAAAACTACTAAATATCTTCAATACCACATTTCTTTGTGCCATTAATGCTTTACCTCCCTATTTTTCTTCTAAATGTCCTTCCTCAGACCCTCCTCTTTCACACACACTATATCTGGTATTTACATCTATATACTGTGTTTCTATATCCTTTAGTCAATTAGTTTCAGTCATAGAGTGTGGACACTCGGTATATATTAAGTGGGGACATACAATGCTTCTCCTTCATAGCCTGGCTTGCTTCACTCAGCAGTAAACCTTCCATATTCATCCACTTCCTTTCAAAAGCCAGGGTTTTGTTGGTTTTTTTCTTATGGCTGAATAGTATTCCATTGAGTATATGTGCCACGGTTTTTCTATCCAGTCATCTGTTCGTGGGCATTTGGGTTGTTTCCATGATTTAGCAATTGTGAATAGTGCCGCAATGAACATTGACGTGCAAGCACTTTTCTGATTAAGTGTTCTTCTGTCCTTTGGGTAGATACCAAGGAGTGGGATTGCTGGATCATATGGTAGTTCTATTTGTAGATTTCTGAGGAATCTCCAAATTGTTCCCCACAGTGGCTGTACTAATTTACATTCCCACCAGCAACGTAAGAGAGTTCTCTTTTCACCACACCACTGCCAACACTTAGCCTTTTAATTTATTTATTTTTTTAATCTTAGTCATTCTGACTGGGCTTAGGTGGTATCTCATTGTTGTTTTGATCTGCATTTCCCTTACAATGAGGGATGTTGAGCATTTTTTCATATGCCTTTTAGCTATTCATATGTCATCTTTAGAGAGTGGTTTTGTAATCCCACTTGTCTATTTTGGGGATTATCAACTGTGCTTTGGGGGTCTTATTTAAGAAGTCTTTCCCTACCCCTATATCTCCCAAAGTTTCCCCAGTGTTTCCCAGGAGCAGTTTTATAGTTTGAGGTCTTAGATTTAGGTCTTTGATCCACCTTGACTTGATTTTTGTCAGAGGTGAGAGGTAGAGGTTCAGATTCATCTTTCTGCAAGTGGAAATCCAGCTTTTCCAGCACCATTTGCTGAAGAGGTTTTTCTTTTCCCACTGGATTGACTGGTACCCCTTGTCAAAAATCAATTGATTGTATGTTTGGGAATTTATTTCTGGGGACTCTATTCTGTTTCATTGATCCACATGTCTGTTTCTGTGCCAGTGCCATGCTGTTTTGATTACCACAGCTTTGTAGTATATTTTTGGGTCAGGGCGTGAGATGCCACCCACTCCACTCTTCTTGTGTAGAATTGCTTTGGCAATACAGGGTCTTTTATGATTCCAGACAAACTTTATGATTGTCTTTCCTAGATCTGTGAAGAATGTATCTGGTACTTTGATTGGCATTGCATTAAATATGTAGATTAATTTGGGTAGAATTGCCATTTTGATTATATTAATTCTTCCCATCCAGGAACATGGGATATCCTTCTATTTTTTTTTTGAGAGGGGGGTCATTTTCAATTTCTTTTTTTATCTTCTCGTAGTTTTCCTTGTGGAGGTCTTTAACTTATTTGATTAGATTTATCCCTAAGTATCTTATACTTTTTGTGGCTGTGGTAAATGGAACAACTTTTTTCAGTTCTAGCTCAGTCTACCTGTTGTTTGTATACAGAAATGCTATAGATTTCTGGTTATTAATTTTGTGTCCCTCAGCTTTACTATATTTATGTATTACTTCCAGAAATTTTTTCATGGAAACCATTGGGTCTTCTATGTATACAATCATGTCATCTGAAAATAGAGAGAGTTTCACCTCTTCTTTTCCTATTTGCATGCCTTTTATTTTTTGTGGCTAGAAATGGAAGACTGTACAAAGACACTGAAGACTGAACTGACATGGAAACCACAGTCCAAAAAAGGGGGTTTAGAACTCTCAGCCTGTATCTAACCAGAACAGTTGCTCACTAAAACAAACAAAAAAAACCCCCAACATCTTTATAGGATTTAAACAAGTCCCAAAGTCTTGTAATATGAAGGTCTTTATTTAAGTTTTTGCTATAAGGGTGCACATTCTCTCTGGAGAGGGAAAGTGAGAAATCAGACCCTGGGGAGATGACCATACCACAATCTCTTTTTTGCAATTCTCACTTCAGATTTTGGGCGTGCACATATATGCAGGATCTTCCAAAAGTTTGTGGAAAAATGCATATCATGAAAAACCCATGCACAAATTACGAAAAAAAAAAATTGCACCAAAATAACCTTGTACTTGTCCAATTTTCTATGAACTTTTTGAAGTAACCTCATGTAGTATTCTAAATGTCTAGGACCCACCCCCAACATTGGCATATGAAGAGCTAGGGAAATTCTCGATATGTATCGGGAAAGTTAATCAACTTTAAAGTCAATACTAAAATGGCAAATATGTTGAAATGATCTGACAGGATTTAAAGCAGCTATTATAAAAACACCAAGTAAAGGCAAACACTTTTGAAACAGATGGAAAGATAGACACTCTCAACAAATGAATAGAGGGTATAAAGAAGACCTAAATTGGGAACCAGCAGTTAGCATAATGGCTATGTCGCTGGACTCCCATGTAGTCGACTGCGGTTCACGTCCCGGACCCGGTGGCTTAAAACTCACGCCGGGCACGTGTGCGTGCGTGCCCAAGATCCCGAGAGGAGAATGGAGGAGAAGGGATTGCGGCATGACCATCCCCCCTGGGGGGTGATTTCTCGCTTTCTGTCTCTATGTCTCTCTCTCTCTGTCTGGCGAGCGCATGCGCCCTATAGCAAAAAATCTCTCCAAAAAAAAAAAAAGACCTAAATTAAAATTTTAGAACTCAAACATAGGATCACCCAAATTTTAAATTCACTAAGTAGACTCAATAGCAGAATGGAGATAACAGAAGAAGCAGCCAGGAAACTTCAAGAAAGGTCAACAGAAATTCAGCGATCCGAACAAGAAAGAAAAAAGACTGGAGGAAACAGAAAGAGGAATGGAGTCTCAGAAACATGTGAAATACTAGCAAAATGGTTATTGTTTATGGCACCAGAGTTGCAGAAGAGAAGAGAAAAGTGTATGGCGCTGGAACAACACTTAAATAATGACTGAAAAATTACCAAATGTGCACAGATGTACAGATTCAAGAAGCTTATAAACCCCAAAAAGGATACACCCAAAGAAATATGCACTAGTCACATCATCATCAAACTGCTGAAATCCACACACAAAGGAAACAATCTTGAAAACAGAGGAAGATAATGTGTTATCCATGGAGGAACAGTTATTTGAATGACTGTGGATTTCTCTTCTTACAGGCCAGAAATGAGTGACACAGTATTTTTTAAAATACTGGTAGAAAAATAATTGTCAATCCTGAGTTCTGTATGCAGCAAAAATATCCTTCAGGAATTTTCAGACATTCTAGTATAAAGGAAAATTAAGGAAATCCATTGCCAGTAGACTTGATCTAAGAAAACTGCAAAAGGATGTTCTTCAGACAGAAGGAAAATTAAGTCAGAAGGAAACTTGGAACATCTAAAATGAAGGCAAAGAAACAGAAATGGTGACTATCTCATAAATACAGTAGACTACTCTCCTTTTCTATTGTTTAAATGTATGAAATGGTTGAAAGAAAATGATAAAATATTTTCTGATGAAGCTTTCAGTGTATGTAGATACAATAAATGGCAGCTAGAGCATAAAGGAGTGGGTTAAGAGACCTATATGATGGTAAGATTTTTATGTTCCCTTTGAAGTGATAAGGTGCTCTAAGTAGACTATTAAAAGTTAAGCAGTAGCAGGATCAGCAGATAGAGTAGTAGGTATGTCACTGGACTCCAACGTAGTCTACCACAGTTTGAGTCCTGGACCTGGTGGCTTAAAACTCATGCTGGGCACATTGTGCATGCATGCCCAAGATCCTAAGAGGAGAACGGAGGAAAAGGGATTGCGGCTTGGTCTTCCTTCGGGGGAACAATTTCTTGCTTTCTGTCTCTCTGGCCAGCACACACATTGTATAGCAAAAATCTCTTAAAAAAAAAAAAATTAAGCAGTAGCGGGCCAATAGGTGGCATAGTTGTTAAGGTGCTGGACTCCCACATGACTGACTGACTGATCTTGGTTCGAGTCTGGGACCTGGCAGCTTGCTGGTCAAGGACTCCTACACAACTGATTGACTGATAGTGGTTCGAGTCTCAGACCTGGCAGCTCAGCTAGCTAGCTCTCTCTCTCTCTCTCTCTCTCTATCGTGAATACATGTGCCCTATAGTGTGTTGAAAAATAATAATATGATAAAATAGAATAAATAATTCTTTTTTTTAAAATGTTAAGCAGTATCTGTATTGTAATCTCTGGAGAAAATACTACAAAAACTGCAAAAAGAAATATATAATTAAAAAACACAGTAGATCAAATAGAATACTAAAAATGCACCAAAACAACAAGAGGTCAGGAAAGGAAAAACAGGAATGAAAAACAAAGGACAAATGAAACAAATGACAGCTATAAATCCAAACATGTCAAAAACTATACTAGATAGAAATAGTCTAAACACATCAGTTAAAGATAGCAATTGGATAAATATAATTATTTTCAATAAAAACTTAGCATTTGAAATGAGATATACAGTAAATTTAAAATGCATACCGGGGGCTGGCAGGTGGCACAATGGTTAAGGGTGCTGGACTCCCACATGGCTGACCATGGTTCAAGCACTAGACCTGGTGCCTTGCTTTCTCACTTTCTCTCTCTCTCTTGCTCTCTCTCTGTCCCTCTCTGGTCAAATTAAAATAAATGAAGTTGAATAAAATAATTCTAAAAAAAGTATTAAATAAACTGCATACCAAATTTTGAAGATTTAATAGAAAAATGAGTTAAATAAAATATATTATTAAATTCCACCTTTTTTAATACTTCTTAAAGTAAGACTACTAGGAGTTTTAAATGACTGATAGGACTTGCATTAAAATTGCTATTGGACAGCAATGTTCCAAGACAAGGTTGTTGCAAAAAATGAGAATTTCGAGCAGCAAAGAGGTTGCTCAGAAGCTGAAAGACTGTATTATCTTGATTAAGAAATTACTACATCTGTTAAATCTTTTAAGGGTCTGACTCTTTGGACCAGGACTAAATGTAGAAATATAAAACAATTTTGGGGTGAAAAATTAAAAGTATCTGTGCCAATCTACAGTCTCAGCTCTGTGCAGTATCTGTGGCTATGACAGTCTCAACTCCACAGTGTGGTTCCTGTAACTCAGCCATGAATACAGCTCTCTCTGGGATGGGCCATCCATTCATTGCTTTATCTGCTGCTTCTCACAAGTCAGTAATAAATACTTGTAGTTAATCAGAACTAAAAATGTTATTGCCAAATTAATCTTTCTCTAAAAGAGTGACAACCATACCTTTCAGCCTGGGGCAGATAAACTGAAGTCTTCATTATAAAAAGCAAAAAGCAGACTTCCCGATGAAATGCAGAGGATTGGACATGAAAGTAGGATGCTAATCCATGACTAGTGTCCAGTGGCGTTTCTCTTTAACTGCTGAGTCTGGAACTCTCGGAAAGGACATTTATACCCACATCTCTTGCATTGAGCTGTTGGCCTGTCTACTAATTGTTAGGACTTTTGGACAGTCCATGAGCCAGGGACAAACTGAAGGTTAGGTCACTCCTCCATGCTCTTTCTCTCAGTGGGAATTTAACCCTTAGTTAATAGGGACCCTGTATGTTTTTCTCAGTCCTTACCTCCAGAGCCCAAAGAGCCATGACTGCTTTGCTTAAAGTTCAAAGCTCCATGAATCCAAAGAGCCGTGACTATTTCGCTTAAAGTTTTGCCCTAGTATTTGCATAATACTTAGCTGGTAGGAGCTGACCAATATGCTAAAAATAAATTAATATATACCAATGTCTCATCTTAACCAACCCATGCTGGCAGGAGATGCAGACACTTTTTGGGCTCGCCTAACCCATTCTAAAGGAGCTCTGTTGCTAAGTTTTCCTACTGACACTTTCTACCTCATGGTAACATACATGTGTGTCCTGAGTGAGGCTGCAATCTGACAGATAATGGTCATTTTAGTTTTAGTGTTGCGCACAGCTTTTAATTCTGATTATGAGTAGAATGAGGAATTGGCAGAGAACTGACTAAAGGGAGAGGTTCGTATTGCCTCTCTGATTACCCAGTTGTGAGGCCTGGTGTATTGTACTACCCAAGGCCCTTTGAGCTAGATGTCTTCATTTGTAAATTAGTTACAGAGACTACACCAGATGTTTTTCTGAGGTCTCTCTTGCCTTCATGAAATGTTATGAATCATGTATGCACAAAGACTCAAAATTTCACACCAATATTAATGTATTTCAGGCCATTCTATAAAGCAGATACTGTAAAGCGTTACGGTATTGGTATATTTGGGAAGGGAATGTCTGTTATGTTATTCTGCCACAGATCTTAACTCTCCTTTGGAGGAATCATATTTATCTGCTTTAGAAATTATAGAATGTATTTATTCTTTTAGGTAAAAGTTGCATGTATTCATTTCCTATTGCTGCTGTAACAAACTTCCACCTATTTATTGGCTTAAAACAGTACAGATTTATTTTCTTATGTTCTGGAAGTCCGAAGGCCAAAATTGGTCTTACTGGAGGTAAAGTTAAGATACCCTGAATGTTAGTTTCCTCTAGAAGCTCTGGTGAAGAATCTATTGGGTTGTCAGAAAAGTCATGACATATTTTTCATGTTTTTCTATGCAAAAATGCTTCATGACTTTTCTGATGACCCAATATATACCTACCTTTTTCAAATTCTAGAGTCTAGCTGCATTCCTTGGCTCATGGCCTCCCTCCATCTTCAAAGCCAGAGTCAGTGCCACGTGGATACCATCTCTTTCTCTCTTTTTTCCTTTTTTTTAAAAAAAAAATTTAAATTTATTTGTTTTACATTTATCATTGTACAAAAATGAGTTTCCCCATCCAGAATACACTGTATATTGGCTCAATTAAGGATATTGCCATACATGTTTTCGTTAACAAATACTTTTGTTTCCATTTCTTGTTTCCTATATATTTTTCTTCTTCTCCTTCTCCTCCTCCTCCTCCTCTTCCTCTTCTTCCCCCTCCCCCTCCCCCTTCCCCCCCCCCTCCCCCCTCCCCCTCCTCCTCCTCCTTTTTTTTTTTTTTTCCCTGCCTTGGTTCTCTCTCTCTCACCCTCTGTCATTTCCCACCCTCCTCCCACAGTGTCTCGGGGGATACCGTCTCTTATACCTCCTCCTTCCTTTCCTTTTTAAGATGGTTCATTTATTTCTTCCATGAGTGAGAGAGACACAGAGAGAAAGAGACAGAGACACAACGGTCCACCTCCAGCTTTAGCTAGCCCGAGGTCATGGGTATGCACGTGCCTGGCATACTCAGGGAGGGTTCCGCAAGCGAACCTGGAACTCTTCTCTGGGTCAACCTCACAGATCAGCCTTCCTCCCACTGTGCAGCCCCACTTCTTTCACTGCTAGGACCCTGTGATTACATGGGGCCATGGATCATCTTATTTTAGGTCAGCTGATTAGCTACCTTAATGATCCCTTGTTGTGTAACAGAACGTAGTCACAGGTTCCAGGGATAAGGATGTGGGCTCTGAGGGGCCATCATTCTACTTATCACTCTACTGTGTCTCCGAGTATTTGAAATTTCAGCCAATTATTTTAAATCTAGTCATTTTTGTCCCTCTGCTCCCTTTTCCCACTCCATATTAATTAACGGATGGCAGGAGTCAATCAGAGGCATTACAGCTACGTAGTGTGCTAGAATAACCAAAGAATTTCTGTTCATTGAAGCCTCACTTGGTCTCTAGCTATTTCCTATAGCTGGCTACATGTGGAAGTGTCTTTTACTTAGAACCATGTTCTCATCGAGGGGGAGACATTAACTATTATTCTACAGGCGATAGAGATGTGTTGCTTAAGACTAATGTTTTTTAACTTTTAATCAAAGATACCATGTTTCCCAAAGTTCGATGTGTAATTTTTCCTTCTGCTGAGCAAGGGGTTGAAAGTTGTGGAATGTTGTTTTTCTGTATAGAGAATCATAATGTCCTTGTGAATATGCTCATTAAAATTTAAAAAACAAACTGTTTTAGTTTCTATTTTAGTTCACTCTTTTGTGTCAATTTTTATATCTGGTCGTCACAATAATTTTTTGTGTCTGATAGAAATGCCCCATCCCTTTGCAAATTAAGTATGCCATTATCAGAGGCTTAGAGGGAAATCATCAAAATTTGCAGCTAACATTTTAAGAAAATGTAAGGAAACTGGTGTAGAAGAGATAAAGCAGAGATTTTTCTGAGTGTGCTTATATTAGACGACAAATCTAGCCCTTATCTTTAGGTTGATGGTATTGTTTAGATATTTCCTAATGAAGTGTTGGTTTGGAGGGCCTGGAGGTTTGGAAGATTACGTTAGGCAGTGACCCTGATGTTCCCTGTAAGAGAACCCATAGCCTGGTGGGGAGCAGATTCACAAACACACTGTTACAATTCCTGTTTGAGTGGGTACATTTGGTAGAGGTAGGGGAATGGCTAACTTTTCTCAGGATAGACGGAGGTATATGGAATGATTTCTCAGTGGAAATCCTGCCTAAACCGATCTTGAGGGATCAGTAGGAGATGGTCAGATAAGAAAAAGTTGAGTAATTTTCTCTGCAAAGCAACAGAGGTATGCAAAAGCATGCTGCATTTGCAAGACTTGCAAATATGTCAGTATGATCGAAATCTAAGAGTCACGTGGGAATGTGACAAGACAAAGCATTTAACCTTTCTGTGCCTTAGTTCCTTATTCAGTAAAGCAAAGGAAGCAACACTAGCTACCTCATAGGGTCTTGTGAGTTTTTAGTTTTTTTAAAGAATTATCTATCTAATTTTATTTATTATTATTTTTAATTTGCTATAGGGCACGTGTGCTCAACAGAGAGAAAGCAAGCTGCCAGGTCTGGGACTTGCCATGGGGTAGTCCAGTGCCCCAATCAACATGCCACTTGCTGGACCACCTGGTTTTGTGAGTTTTAATTGAGATGTCATAAGTAAAATCTTTTAGGATAGGACCTGACACATAAAAAGCACTTAACAAATGGCAGCTGCTATTGCCAACAGTGGTGATCACAATCACGATACTATGTGAGATGGAAAATGTGGGCAAAAATCTGCAGAGTCTATGCTAAGTTTTGATAGAATACTGTTGGCTGGGGAAATTGTTACCTTCTTTTTTTAAAAAAAATATTATTCATTTTGTTGGTTTACAAACTCTGTGTCGTCATTCTGCAAGGCTGATTAAAATCCGGTAAATTGATTCATACCACTCAGAATCATCAGACTGATCAAGAAAAATGCCATTTTATCAATTTACACTAAAATAGAAACCACTCAACATGCTGAGATAATTGTGGCAATGAAATAGTACATTTTCTTCCCATGAATTGGGAGAACCTCTTGAAGCTCCTGTGTTAACATCTGTTGGTTTCTTGAGTGAGGATGACAAGGTCCAGAGCAAATACAGATGAATGCTTTGAGAAGGGATGGTTTTATCCCATGGTGCCAACCCAGAGGAAGGCCTTACTGTCTTACCACATGTCTGCCAAACAGATGAGAATGCTCATGGGCCTGGCTCGGGACACATCTTCGCTGGAAATGTGGGTGTCACTGTGATTTTCTCCTTTTTCTCCTTTTACAAATATCCTTTTATTTGTACTCCCTCCACTCCATTGTTTTCATCATCACCTTTGTTTCAGTGTGCTTTCAGATGTCACAGTTTTCTAACTTTTCTTGATTCTCTTTAAGAGAGAAAATGGCTACTCTTTGCCGCCATTTTGGATTTATTTTAATCTCAACAATAAATGGTCTCCATCATGTTCATTTATTCATTGCATTCAGTAGTTAAACGGAGTAATTTCTGGAAATATTTAGTCAGTTAAGCCCATCCACTGTGAGTGAACTCACATTACTATTAATTACACATGATGGCCTTTCTGTATCTGATTGTCATCTTGTTTTCCTAACCTGTTTTAATCATCTCTTATTACCTTTGAAATTCATTGTGTTTGGGGACCTGTTGTTGAATTAATAAATTGGGCAAATAAGATTTATTGGGTTGTTGAAAAAATCTTTATGCATTTTTTGCATAGAAAAACATTGAAAAATATGTCATGACTTTCCCAACCTAATACATCATGAAGCTGCTGTAGTTGTGTAATAATAATAAGTATTCTTCTTATCAAGGCACTACTGTAGGCCCTTAGAATTTAGGTATCTTTTTACAGAATGTTAGAATTTAGGTATCTTTTTACTGAAGGCTTTAGAAATGGCATTTACTCATATTTTCATGCTACCTTTAATGCTATAGGGTTATCTCATACATTCTACCAAGCATTGCAAAATCAAATGAGAGAATACCTAAAGTAATAATATTAGCAAAGACAAAAAATTATTCTACTTACAGCCAATAAAATAACTTTTTTGCCTTCATCTTCACTGTGACCTTAGTTGTACTTCTTAACTATGAGCCTCAAATGTAGCCAAGAATTAGTTTTATGTTTGAAATTTTAATTACCTTTATTTCCTTAATGATAGTTATTAAAAATATTGAAATATACATTTGGTATATACATTTAAAAATAAAACTAGAGTTTAAAAACGTAGAGAAGGACCATGTAAATTCACTGCCTTTTAGAATATGTGTTCTGAATATTGTTTTTAAGCATTTCAACAAAAATGCTTTGATGGAATGTTACAGTCAGTTGCTCATTATCTTGAATTCACTTGCAGGTCATTTGTTCTTGTGGGGGTTTTTGTTTGTTTGTTTTTTAGTCAATTTTCACCACGTTTTTGCTCCAAAAGAAATCAGTGTCAATTGTTCATAACGGGTGCTTATTTAAAAAGGAGAGCTCTGAGAAAAACTGCATTTCAGATTTTAATACTTCAGACTTACAGATGTTAGCATCATGATGGATCAGAGTTTGCCTCTAGTATTATTTTAATGGTCCATTTCTGGGCAGTTGAAGATAAAACTTCATGACAGTGAATATTTTTTATTAAAATGCTTACAATATTCTGAAAATATTGGGGTGTACCACTGTGCTGCATTGGAGTCTGTGCTTTAGCAAAACATTTTGTAATGATGCCTGGTAGTAGTTTTTTTTATTAATACAATATGGATAAAATGATTATTCTCACTGTCTAAGCTGGAATAAACTTAAAGCCACATTCCAGGCAAGAGTACCAGAACTATTTTTGAAAGTATGAGGCATGTTTTTCTTTTTCTTTTTTTAAATTCCCCGGCAATAAATAGGACCTAGGATTTTAAGAAATAAATATGGCTTATTATGGCTGTTTTGTATACAGATACTAACAGATCATGTAAGTCATTTGCTAACTTAGTGGGAAGGGCCAAAAAGCCCAGGAGAAAAGTATACCTAATTTGTTAATCATTTTTTAAATAAAAATTTGTTTTAAAGTGCTAGTTTTTGTTATCTAGTCTAAGAAGAATGGTTAAAGTGGATGCGGATGACAAGCACTCTCAACTTTGTTGGGACCGTGAGCTGCTGTAGACTTTTTCAAGGATTTTTTATTATTATTATTTGTTTTATTTATTTAGCCATAGGGCACTTGCACTCTCTAGAGAGAGAGACCAAGACAGTGAGAGGGAAAGTGAAAAGTTACCCCCCAGGGGTTGGCCACACTGCAATCCCTTCTTTTCCATTCTCCTCTCAGGATTGTGGGCATGTACACACATGTGCCCCACGTGATTTTCAAGCGACCGGGTTCAGGACTCTAATCGCAGTTGACCATCTAAGAGTCCAGCATCTTAACCATTCTGCCAAATGATGGCTCCTGAGGTGATGTGTTTTTAAGAGTCCTCACAGTCTGTATCCTCTGATTTAGCAGTTTTACCGCTGGGAATTTAGCCAAAGAAATAATTGGACAAGGAGGTAGAAACCAAAGACAATGATAGTCATTATAGCATTTTTTTAATAATAACAAATGCCTTACATTTCTATCAGTAGTTAATCAAATTACAGTTCTATTATCTACTGAATACCTTGCTGCTATATAGAATGATACTACACAGGAAAAGATGGCATGATATGGTGGTAAGCTAATACGTATAATATGGTTTCATTTATGATTTTTTTAAAAAGTACACAAAGCCTTGCTAGATATCTATAATAAAATGTGAACAGGCTGTCATTGACTAATGGATTTCGGGAAATGTATACTTTGTTTCTGCTGTTTTTCTTACATAAGAAATATATATATTTTAATATAAATATTTCTTATATCGAAAAATTTTTTAAATGTATCTTTGACTTAGTACTCCTTTCAGTAATCTGTATAATTGTATGAGCATGCAACAATGGTAAATAATGTTCAGTGCAACATTGTTAAAAATAGTTAAAACAATTAACCTATCTTTGTTTCCTTTTGTTAGGAATATGAATAAGAGGGTAATGGTATGGCTATTCAGATGTAGTTTAACATCTACAGATTGCAAGGGTACACACTAAAAAATCGTGATTGGGATCAGCAGGTGGCATAATGGTTACGTTGCTGGACCTCCACGTAGTGGACTGTGGTTCGAGTCCCAGACCCAATGGCTTAAAACTCATATTGGGCGCGTGTGCGTGTGTTCCCAAAATCCCAAGAGGAGAACGGAGGAGAAGGGATTGTGGCGTGGCCATCCCCTACGAGGGGTGATTTCTCACTTTCTGTCTCTCTGGCAAGAGCATGTCTCCTTTAGCAAAAACCTCTCTATTAAAAAAAAAAAAATCTTGATTTTGGGGCCAGCATTGGCATGGTGATTAAAGGTGTTGGATTCACACATGGCCAACCATGGTTCAAGTCCTGGACCTGGCAGCTTGCTTTCTCACTTTCCCTTTCTCTCGCTGTCTCTGTCTGGTCAAATTAAAAAATAATAATAATAACAACAAATGGGATTAAATAAATAGTTCTTTAAACAAAAAAAATCTTGATTTTTAATGTCTCTAGGATAATTGGAAGCTGTGGCTATGTCTGACACACTTTTCTGCATGGGCAACAGTTGTCTGGAATTGAGTGGTGGCTAGTAGTTGCCTTAGGTGTCCCAGGGCTCCCCAGTCTGCTAAACGCAAATGCTCTTTCTCTCAATGCCCTGTTGGTCTGCCCTTGAGGCATTTCAATAGAGACCCCTGGTGTTGAAACTAAAATGGAGATACTGGGCAAACTTGCAAGACTGAGTTCTAAAGCAGCATCTTTAGGAATTGGCTAGTCACCCTGATGGGAAAAGCGATGGAAGCATTTAAACAAATTATTAAATGTTTGCTTCAGTAAGTGCATGACTTGTTCATGCCTAATGATATATCCCTGTCTCTTCCATTTATTTTTTTAATTGAAAAGTTGTTTTAAAATTAAAATGGAAGATTGAGAGTCTGGCTTTTGGGGAAATTGGCCATTGCTATCATCTTTCCCAACTCAGTTTTCCTTTTGAATTCTGCAGGATGTGCAGAATTGCTATTTAGCCTAGGGAACTCTTTCTTTTCTTTGACACATCGTTAAGATTAATTGAGCCTTTCAGTTTTACATTTTCCAAATGCACATTCAGTAGGAAAAATAGGACAGGTTTTCACTGCCACTTATGCTGGGTTTTTTTTTTTTTTTCCCCCTGCTCCTGTTCAATGTCTGATGGTCAAATCAGCTAGGTATTCTAGAAGCAATAGCATTAATTGCATTTTCCCTTCATTTTTTTGCTGGAGAAAGACATTTTTATGTCATCAGTAACGGAGTTGTTTAAACATAAGCAACACTATGAAAATGTTTTCCGTTAGCTATATTCACACCTCGGATAAACCTCGTTGGCTAGGATACTGCCGCTGCGCCAAGCTAACACTCTGCAAATATATCGGGCTATAACTTAGGATGAAAAGCTGCATCTTTGCAGGCAGTAGAGATGCTGCTGTGTGATGCTGGAGGCCATATGGGAAGGATTTGGGTTGTCGTCCGGGCCACCCGAACACACCCAGCATGCCTGTGATTCTGGCTGGCTGCAGGGCTGGAGGGAGCATCATGGCATGAAGACTGTGTTGAGGTCCAACCATGATGGCACAGCAGTGACGCAGCTCTTTGTGATGCTGAGATCAGATGTGAAGGCCTCAGGTTCGTGTCCCAAGGTCCCCTGTGTTCACCATGTGTCCTTGTGATCCAGGCTGGCTGGGGCTAGGGCTATGGTCATGGCCAAAAGGCCCATAGGAGAGTAAATGAACAAATGTAGCAACACAAAGCTAAAGGTTATTTTATAGACTTGCATATTTATAACTTATCACTTGTGCCCTCAATTCCGACTCCTTGATCAAGATCTCTAGGATTTTCTTCACAGTTATCTTCTATTCTGTCTTACCACTAGTCATATCTCAGGAAAGAAAGGCTTACGAAAGCCCTGTCTTCAGCAGCCCTTCTAAGAACGAACCATTGTGATAAAATTTTGCTTATTTTCCTCTTGTTCGATGCCACAATGCCTAGCAGAACACCTGGCACCCAGTTGGAACTTGGAAAATGTCTTAATTTGAAGTAGCCACATTTTTGAAACATAGCCTTTCTCACTACCTCCAGTTTCTCATCGTTTACTTATAGTGCAGCTTCTTTCATGTGATTTTTTTCCCCATACTTTCTCTCTCAGGCCTTCTCTGGGACCTTCCTCAAGACCATCACTCCCATTCCCTTCCCCTTTAAGTCACAATCATTTTTTCCACATTGCCACCACATTTGACAAGTGATCTTAATCTTCATAGGTAGCAAGCAGCACTTGAGAGATGTCATCAGGAATCTCTTTATTTTTGTCTCTCCTCATACAGTTATTTCGTAGGGGAAGGTCTTTCCCTGCTTTTGAACGGAAACTCAGAACAATTCTTCCTGCTCACTCTTTGCAATAAAATGTTCAACTGCCACATCGAATCAGTGTTTCAAGCTGGTGTCTCCAGTGTCCAGGCCCATGCAATTAGCAAAGCCTCCAACGTTAATGCGGCTGCTCCTCTCCCGCAGGGAGGGCCTGTGCAGGCAGAAGGTCTCAGCTCTCGAAGAGGGACTTGGTTTTCTCCCCCTTTTGCCACCAGTCTTTCTTCCCCTTGCTGAGGTCTGATCTCTTGGGATCAAAATAAGAAAAAAAGGAGAGAAAGGATCTAGCATAAGGAAAGTTTTGACTTGGTTGTCTGGAGAGATTGTTGAGCAATTTATTCTCAAGAGAAGGAGGCCTGTGGTAGAGAGGGGAGTCCATTCCCAGACCTGATGAGTTTGGAGAACTTGTGGAACATACAGGGGAAATGTCTAGTCTATATGATGGTCTAGAGGTAGGTCAACCCTATTTGGAGATCTAAACTTGAGCATTATCAGCATATTGACCACAGTTACAACCATGGGATTGAGTGCTTTGCATAGCCAAAGAGCTTCAAATGAAAGGGGAATCTGAAGTACAAGCTTTGGGAAGCAATTCTAATGAATGTTATTAAAGCATCCTAGCTCTAACCTGAATGCCATTTTGACCTTGAAAAAAATCATTGACTGTCTTTGAATTTCAGTTTCTTTCTGATAAAGGTTAGTGGAGGTGATTTCAGATCTGACATTCTGTGGTTCTACTCCTTTGTGTTAGTTTTCATGACCACTTTGAAACAAAGATGGTACTTATTAATTGTTTAATGTTGTAACCTCACTAGTACTGGTGAGCCTATACAATCACATAGGCCCTCCATTTCTCTGTATAGGCAGAATGATTATCCTGTGCACATTAGTTCTACCGATATTCTTTGAAGATAAGCTGGAACAACCTTTAAATGGCCATTTTGAGAAACCTAAGAGTATTTCATGAATCAGCAGGGAGTGGTGATTTAGAACTCAACTTGAGGCCAGGCCCAGGGGCTCAAATTCTTTTACCATGTAACTGCTTAAGTCACTGCAAATACTAATAGTTTGGTTAACTTCTCTGTGTCCCATTTCCCTCATCAATGAAATGAGGATAATAATCCTAGAGATGGTATAGGCATTAAATGAGTTAATAAACACAAAATATTTGAAAAGGTGCTTGGCATATATCCCTCCCTAAGAGGAAGCTACCATTAAATGATAATGGTAATGATCATGATGACAGTACAATCTGGTGATAAAATGGTCTTAATTATAAGGTTTGAAAGAATCTATGGTATAATGGCTATGTTACTGGACTCCCATGTAGTTGACCGCAGTTCAAGTCCCAGACCTGGTGGCTTAAACTCATGCCATTTGCGTGGGCATGCGTGCCCAAAATCCCAAGAGGAGAATGGAGGAAAAGGGATTGTGGCATGGCGATCCCCCCTAGGGGGTGATTTCTCGCTTTCTGTCTCGCTGTCTCTCTCTGTCTTTCTGACAGGCACACGTGCCCTATAGCAAAAGCCTCTCAAAAAAAAAAAAAAGTTTTTTTGCCTGAGGGTGCAGTTTATTTTATGACAAGAAGGATAAAAACATGAGAGAGACGGAGACAGTGAGAGAGGAAGTGAGGAAATCACCCTGAGGGCATGGCTTTGCCACAATCCCTTCTCCTCCATTTTCCTCCTGGGATTTTGGGCATGCACGCATGGCTGGTGTGATTTTCAAGGCACCAGGTCTGGGACTTGAACTGTGGTTGGCCATGTGGCAGTCCAGCGATGAAATTTCTATGCCATCTGCTGGCCCCAAGTCTACTATCTTATACTTTTAGTCTCAACAGGAGAGTAAAGGGCTCAGATGATTGTGCAGGAGTAAAATGTGATGCTCTGCAAGGCAGTTCCACATGGGAAGGTTCTCAGTTCAAGTCCAGAGACTTTCCCGAGTGTGTTGGATGTGTTTACCCATGATCACGGGCTGGGTGACGCTGGGAATAGATTGCAACCTCAGGACCTTGCTGGGGGTACTGCCTCTCTTTCTGTCTCTGACTCTCATATATTGAAGAAGTAAATAATTTTAAAAGAGTAAAAAAGAAAAATCTGTACTATTTCCTAATAAGTGGGAACTTTCAGATGCTGACCTATCTGAGCAATATAAATTCATTTACTACTAACAAATTGAGCTGCAGGTGAAAAAATTCATGTGGACACTGAATTATAGTTTATTGTTTACAAATTAGTTTGAAATATTAGGAATCAAAGTGTCCCTGTTCTTAATACTTTTTCTTTTTGTCTGGCTTACTTGTAACATTTAGCTGAGAGTAAAGATGTGAAAAGGGAAGAACTGTGAGCTGTCCTCTTTTTCAGTAATAAACTTTGTTATCACAAAGTGTCTTAGAGGATAAGTAACTCTTGGCCATCTACCTGCCACCCTCTAAGGCTAAAAAATTTCCCTATAGCATGTTGCTTATAAATCTTCAGGCTTGACACATCAGCCTCAACCATCTTTGGAATATTTGACCTGCTCCTCAAAACTTGTAGGTGTCAGCCATATGGAGGGAAGGACACATCTTTTTTATTTATTTATTTTACATTTATATTCAATCACTGTATATCTTTATAATATTGAAAATGAATTTTCCAAGCGTGAACACCGTTATTCCAGTCAAAGAAATTATCACACATTGTCATCAACAGATTATTTTTTTAATCTGTTGAATGTTTTTCCTTTTTATTTAATCCCTTGATTCCCTCCCTCACCTCCCACCCCCACTTCCCACCCTGTTCCCAAACCCTCTGGTGTTGAGTGTTGCTGTCCATGCATTTATGAGTCCCAGTCTTTCCGTTTCTGCCACAGAGTGCAGTCAGTCAGTATGTATGAAGTGGGGACATACAGTGCCTCTCTTCTATAGTCTGGCCTGCTTTGCTTAGCATTAAATCTTCCATATTCATCTACTTTCTATCAAAGGCCAGGGTCTCATTTTTTTTTTTTTTATGGCGAGTAGTATTTCATAGTGTATATGTATACCACACTTTTTCAATCCATTCATCTGTTCTTGGACATTTGGGTTGATTCCATGTCTTAGTAATTGTGAATAATGCCGCAATGAACAAATACACTAAGTGGGAAGGACACATCTTAAAGAGCAGCGACTATTGAGACCTTGGATCCTTTTTCCTTCTCCTCTACTCTTCATATCTTGTCTGTAAGAGGATAGCTTCAACCTGTTTCCCAGGCACAGCCAATTATGTGTCCCTGTGCAGTTTATTGTATGGCAAGAAGGACAGAAACATGACAGCAGTGATTCAAAACAGGGTTTTAAGTGAATAAATAAGAGTAAGCCTTTGGGATTAGTCCCAATTGAAAAGTTCAGGGCTACCAGGGAGGGCAGCACTACCGTTAGGGATTAACAAATGGCTTGCTGCAGGGAATAGTATTCACTGATCCAGCCACATGTTTAGTCATTGGTGGCCTCTCTGCCCCGCTGTGTCCATCTCTTCCCAGACATGCAGACTCAGATAGTAAAGATCTTAGACATCCAGACTTGCCTGTCTCTCTTCTTAGAAACTCTCTGCCTGATTGTATATGAACCTTTCTGTTCATACTTCTTAGACCACAGAAAAATGTCTGGCTCTAAAATCTTGGAGAAGTAGATATAGAACTTCCCTCTACATAATCAAATGGAAAGCAAGAAAACAAATGAAACCATCTGGTGAGGCCAGTTGAAAAGTGGGCGGGATCACTGTGAGGTCATGGCACAGGTTTGTTAATAGAAGAAACCTGTTACTGTTTGCAAGTCCTGCTTTGGACACTATATAATGCCATCCTTACAACAAGGAGGCTGTGTCCTCACTTCCTAAGTGGGAAAATGAAGCCTAGAGAGGCTGCAGACTTGCCCAAGGTCACAGTGCTGAAAGTACAATACTCTGACTCCAGGCTTGGTACTTTCTTTGCATAGCCCTGCTGGCCACTAATGTGTTTCTTATAAAAGTTTCCGAGACATCCACCCCGCTGCTATCCAAACTTAATTTGTAGCAATGTTTCAAAGTTATCCAAAAGCTATCAGTTCAAACATTCAAACATCATTACAGCATATAAAATGAGATTTTCATTTACACTATATATTGTCATGCACATCAACAAGCATTTATTGTCAAAATGATTTCCATCTTGTCATGTTTTGCTTTTTTCCCCCCATCCTAGATTCTCTATCTCTTACCCTCTGCTATCAGTTCTGGTTTTTTTGCTTTCTATACCCTTCCTTCTTCCCTCATAGCAAACACAGGTGATACCCACATTTCCATGAACACAAGTCTTACTTTACGCATCCTATAAAGTAGCACCTAGCTGTGGCTACATATCCTACTGCAGTCATTGAATATATATATATTTTTTCAAACTTTTTTTTTTGTAACTCAATTTACATTCCTTCCCTAAGCTTCATCACAGCATACAAAATGCAATCTCCCATCCAGTGCATAGATTTGCATTGATCACACAATTTCCTACATAATCTAACTACTTTCAATGGTGAGTTCACTCATTACTACTAAGAAAACCAGTTATAACTTAACTCAAAGAAATGCCAAGGAACTTTGCTTAAAGCCAGGAAACAAGTTAGGATTCTGTTCAAATGGAAGGTGCATGAACCTATCAGTCTCATGTACTTTTATCTTCTGTTCTGGTTCAATTTTCCTGATTAAATTCTGGGATATAATATTCAAATTCAGACTTGTCCCTCTGATTAAGTTGGCTACTTTCATAGTTTTTGGACTCTTATTTCCGTGTGTCTGTGTTTAATTTTCTTGATACAGCACACCCTTGAGAACTTCTTGGAGATCTGGTCTGGTGCTGGTAAATTCTTTCAGGTTTTGTTTTTCTGAGAATGTTCTTGTCTTTTCTTCCCACCTGAAAGATAATCTTGCCAGGTACAGTATTCTTGGCTGAAATTGCTTCTCTCGTAGCAAATATATTTTCCCATTCTCTCCTCGCTCGCATTGTTTCCGATGAGAGATCTGCTGTTAGCCTGATGGGATGTCCTTTGTAGGTAACATGTTTCTCTCTTGCCAATCTTAGTATCTTGTCTTTGTCTGCGGTTTTGGTCAACCTGGCTATAATGTGTCTTGGAGAAGATCTTCTTGGGTTGATTCTATTTGGGGTCCTTTGTATTTCCTGGGACTGGATCTTCGAATGCCTCTCTAAGGATTTCAAATAGATGCCCTTATGGGTCTCTTCACCTTCTGGAATGAATTATCCGGATATTTGGACGTTTGATGGTATCCAGTACTTCTCGCATATCATTCTCAAATTTTTGAGCCATTTTCTCAGTCTTCGTGGTGGACTTTTCTAAGCCAGCCATTTTCCTTCTACATCTGAGATTCTATTTTCTGAATGATCTAGTCTGCTTTTAATACTTTCAAGGGAGATTTTGACTTCTTGTATTATAGACTTGATCTCTAGCAGTTCCGTTTGAGTCTTTTGTAAAGTGTGTAATTCCTCTTTTAGATCTTGCAAGAATTTCCTCATCTCCTGGAACTCGGCAACTTCTTTCTCCTTTCTCTTTAGCATTCATTATCTCTCTTTTCTTCCATCTCTGTTAGCTTCAACATTACGAATGCTCTAAATTCCTTATCAGACATTTCCATGACTTTCACCGAACTGCTTGTGGATGAAGGAGAGTTACTCTTTTCCATTGGAGGAGAGGTATTTTCTCGTTTTCCCATATTTCTCGTGATCCGACGGTGATTTCTTGTCATCTGATGAATGGCGTGTTTCTTTCAAATTCTTGAAGTTAAGCCTCAATGTTCAGGAGTAAGCAGACAGAGGTGTTCTAGAATCGGATTGCCGTTCTGTAGTGATAGCTGGTGCAGCAGATTCAGTAGATATTGGGTGGAGAGACAAGAAAAAGGAAAATGAAAAAGAGAGAGAGAAACAACAACAAAAAGAGAGAAAAAAGACAAAAAAATTTATAATTGCTGGACTTATCTAGTTCCCAGTATCCATGTGGATTCTTCTGAGAGAATGGCTCAACTCTCCTGCCTGGGAGAAAGGAGCAGAAGGGCTTATTAACAAAACAAAAGATGGAGCTGAGAGCCAGAGAGAAATTCTACCTTTAAAAAAATCGTGGAAAAATTACCAAAAAAAAATGAGGAGACAGGAGCAGAGAGACACAGAGACCTCAGAGACACAGGGACAGGGATAGAAGGCCAGAGGGGCTCCCTACCACACTAGCTTTGCTTGCTGGAGGCTGAATTATGAGTAGAAAATCATTTCTCCTGTGCCTGAAATATCTAGTTCCCAGTATCCATGTGGATTCTTCTGAGAGAATTCAACTCTCCTGCCACACTAGCTTTGCTTGCTTGAATTATGAGTAGAAAATCTTCAGTGCCTGAAATATCTAGTTCCCAGTATCCATGTGGATTCTTCTGAGAGAATGTCTACTCTCCTGCCACACTAGCTTTGCTTGCTGGAGGCTGGAGTAGAAAATCTTCATTTCTCCTGTGCCTGAAATATCTAGTTCCCAGTATCCATGTGGATTCTTCTGAGAGAATCCCTTCCTTCTTCTTGACAAATGGATTAATCCTTTAATAACACACACGCAGAGAAAAGTGTAGAGCCAGAGAGGGAGATCAGTGTTAGTGGGTGGCAGTGCAGTGGTAAAACACAACGCTGTGCAAGGACGACCCTCACGGAAAGGTTCTGGACTTGGATCCAGGGACCTCCCTGAAACCGCAAGGCATGTGTGAAATTTGTGAGAAGCATGGAGAGACAGTTATTAACCTTATTTTCTCTTCCAGTCTAAAGATGTATGGGAGTAAAGATGGGCTGATGAATATTATAATATTTTAATCTGACATAGTCCCTGATATTTCTCTTTAAAAAAACAAATAAACAAACAAAGTAGCAACAGTGCATTGGTGTTTTACTTGAGCTTTGCCCAGGGCACAGGTTGTAAGCGTCTTCCATCAAGTCGTTGAGGCTCCTCTCTCAGCTTTGACTTCCTCCATGTGAAGGGTATGGCAACACACAATGGTGAGATGGCTTTTGACTATTACCAAAAATGAAAATGGAGGGCCAGCCTGTGGTGTGGTGCTGAAGGTGGCTGGGTCTCCCTAATCCCTAACATGGCCAGCGTTGTGGTTTGAGTTCTAGGCCCATGGCTTGAAAAACATACCAGTTGCATATGCTTGTGTGCCCAAAATCCTGAAAGGAGGGAGAATGAAGAAGGAATTGCAGCATGACCATCCTTCATGGGAGGTGCTTTCTTATGTTCCTACTTTCTCAGCCTCTTCTCAGTGAGTGGACATGCTTTTTGTCAAATTAAAAATAAAAAAAGTAAAAATGAAAGTGGAGGGAGTCAGTAACCCCTTTTATAAACTTCTGCCTAGGTTTTCTCATCCTTGCTGTTGCTTTAAAATTTGAAGGGTTAGATCGAGGAACTTAAAGGTAGACAACCATAGAGAGAATCTGCTCTCAGTGGGTGGGTCTTCAACCGTGCTTTATGGAGTGAGTGGTTGATACGTTTCGGCAATCATCCACTATTTTTCTTTCATCATAACAAAATAAGTTCTTTGTGGCCAGGATCATATCATGCCCTTAAACACAAATGTCGTTTTTCACGTGTGTTCTAACGCCCCCTGCTGAGTTCCTCTGAAGCTACTTTTGCTCTGTTCGGCTTCATAGACTGTGCGGGGAGAATTCCCCTGAGAAGGCAGGGAGCTTAACTTTGGTAGAACAGAGTACACAAAGGTTGCAGCTGAGGACATCAAAGGTAATAAAGCTGGTTTCATTCTGTCCTTCATGCCTTCGTAGAAGTAACTAACTTTTGGGGCCCTGTGGGAACAGGACCAAGGAGAGCTGAGAACTCTTGGTGCTCTGTAACCGGCCTCAGAGCAGTCTCCAATGTTTATGGTCTGTCGGTTTAGGGCCCCACTGCAGTGCAGCCTCAGAGTTATCTGGGGTTTTATCTCCCTTGTCCCCACTGTCAAGGTCGGTGGGCTGTCCTTCCACTGATACCATGTGTCAGAGCAATCCGGAGGACCAGATCTGGTTTACAGTAGACTCATGCTGAGCATTTACTTAGTATCTTTCTTCCAATTAAAGTACAACCTTTCTCTCTTTCTCTGTCTCAACATAATTACTAATCAACTCTGTTTATCAGAAAAATAAACTAGTTGGTTGGTAAATTAATAAAAAAAGAAAAGTTCTTATTCAAGTAAGAGTGAACTGTAAGTACAGAGGGATATCTACAATAGAAGCAGCTATATAAAGGCAGTAGAAGACCCTAGACAAATTTTAAGAACTTTATGTAGCAGTGTCCCGTTACTTGCAGAACTACAGACAAACCTAGCTGCACATTACAAATACATTTCTCTTCACCCATGGACCCACTGCACCCCAAAATGGAAGAAGAGCTTTTGTCCTCCCAGCATAGCTGATGGGCACCACTGTGGGATGTGAGAGCCAACTGGAAAATTGGTGATTTGGAAGCTAGGTCAACCTAAAAGGAGTACATTCTCATTCTGTTCTGCCCTTCTCTAATTACATGCTAAGTTCCCATGCTATTCTCCATATAGATGACATTTTGATGCTTAATGTTTATATAAAGTGTATAAATTTCAAGTATTTACTTTGACACATTTTTCCATAGGTACACACCTGTGTGACCAGCATACAGATACTATATTACTATATTTTCTTGTCCACTCTCCCAGTCATTATCTTCATTTCTCTCTCCATGAATTGGTTTTTGACTATTCTTTTTTTTTTTTTTTTTTTTTGGAGAGATTTTCGCCATAGGGCATGTGCTCACCAGACAGAGAGAGACATAGAGACAGAAAGCGAGAAATCACCCCCCAGGGGGGATGGTCACACTGCAATCCCTTCTCTTCCATTCTCCTCTCGGGATCTTGGACATGCACACACACGCACTCGGCGTGAGTTTTAAGCCATCAGGTCTGGGACGCAAACCGCGGTTGACTACGTGGGAGTCCAGCGACATAGCCATTACACTATCTGCTGGTTCCTGGTTTTTGACTATTCTTGAACTTCATAAAAATGGAGCCATAGAGTTTGTAGTGTTTTATGTCTGGTATCTTTCATTTAACATAATACTGTAACTCATGCATGTGGTTGAGTAAAGGATCTCATTGCAAATTTTTTTTTAAAAATCCAGTCAACTATTTATAGACATTTGAGTTACTTCCAATTTAGAGCTATTTTTTTGTTTTTGCTTTTTGAGAGATTTTTTGCTATAGGGCATGTGTACTTACCTGAGGAACAGAGAGACAGAAAGCGAGAAATTGCCTTTTAGGGTAAATGTCCACACCACATCTTTTCTCCTCCATTTTCCTCTGGGGATTCCGGGCACATATGCACATGTGCCTGGCATTAGTTTTAAGCTACCTGGTCTAGGACTTGAACCACGGTGGAGTACGTGTGAGTCCAGCAACGTAACTGTTACACCATCTGCTGGTCTCTGGGGCTATTATGGATAATAATGCAAAGGACAAGGCTAATAGGCATGGTGGTGAAGGTGCTGGATTCCCACATGGCTGACCAGTTTGACTCTTAGACACAGTAGCTTGAACAATGCACCAAGTGTGTATGCATGCATGCTCAAAATCCCAAGGGCAGAGTGGAAGAGAAGGCATTAGAGCATGGCCATCTCCCTTGGAGGGGAGGGATGTGATTTCTCACTTTCCGAGTCTCTCTCTGGTGAGCACACGTGCCCTATGGCCAAAACAAAACAAACAAACAAAAACACGAGGGACATTCTTGTACATACCTTTTAATAGACATAAGTACTCATTTCTCTTGGGTATACTCTAGGCGTAGAGTTGCTTAGTAATAGGGTATGCATGTATTTTTAAGTAGATATTGCCAGACATTTTGCCTAAGTATTTGTACTAGTTAATACTAATAAATTCCTAATGTTTCAATGTATATTTTTCTCTGCAATATTTTTGCTCTGGGTTGGTGATGCCAGTTCAGGTGGGATGTCGAGCTGTTTGCCAGCCCATCTCAGATTACCTACGCCCACACACATGTTCGTATTTCACGTTCATTTAATATGTATTAAAAGGTAGAAATTTGCCTAGTCATATGCTTAGAGGTTTAATAGTGAATGTCCATGGGCACTAAAAGGAAGCACTTTTAAAAAATATAATATTAATCACAATGAAGTTTAACTATTGAATAGATGTCCGGTTGTATGGCTTATGAGTGAGCATGAATCTGAACTGCCTAACTGTGGTATTTAATTCGAGTGAAACCAGAAGGTGAATTGACTCACAGAAGGTCCCTTGGATCCTGTCTCTGGCATCATTCATTTGCAACAGGCTGGATTGCATTTTATGGCTGCTGTTTTCTCTGTCCTTGATTCCTTTGAGAGGAAGCAGTAACTTAATATATGAAACACTTCTTAGAATCGTCAGCACTGAGCATTTAAATTCCATCAAATGTGTATCAGCATAAGGTTGAAAAAGAATGAAAACATGGGGCCTCTGTTTATTAGTTTATGTAATAGTTCATTGAAGTAACCTGCATGGGTTGGAGGCTACTAATATATAACTAATAATAAGAGTCCTGCTCCAAGAAAAAGAATTGTCAAAATAAGAGTTTCTTAGAATTAAACTAGAGAAGACTGTTAGGCTGTGTTTTCAAATATTAGTGTGCTTTTCCCTTTTGGACAAAGCTATGTTAGTTCATTCATTCATTATCATTCATTCGCACAATGATGCCACAGTAGTTACTGAGTTCTTCAGGCCAGGTCTTGTTCTAGTTGTTAGGCATACAGCAGGGAACACAGCAAAGACGTATTCTTAGGAAGCTTACTGTGAGGTGATCCCCATGGTCCACCCCTAGTTTCAGCCCGCCCATATAATTGGCATGTGTGCCTGGCATGCTCGGGGGTGCTCCGGGATGCAAACTCAGAACCTTTCCTTTCATTTTTTAGATTTTTGCCATAGGGTGCATGTGTTCACTGGAGAGAGACAGAGAGAAACAGAGAGGGAAAGTAAGGAATCATCCCCCAGGGGGATGGTCATGCTGCCATCCTTCCTCCTCCATTCTCTTCTTGGGATTTTGGGCACACATGCTAATGTGCTCAGAATAATTTTCAAGTTGCCGGGTCTGGGACTTGAACTGCACAATCGGCCACATGGGAATCCAGCAACCTAACCACCACACCACCTGCTGGCCTCCATCAAACCCAGAACCTTTCGCATATGCATCCAGCTACACCTCTATTAGATGTAGGAACCCCTAAAAATGTTTTGGTATTATAATAAACTTGTACTGTAATTCCACTTTCAACTTTTTGAAGTCCTTTCATATATAAATGTCATATAGTACTCTAGAGAAAAATAAAAACAAAGGGCACAGGACGTAGGCTTGGTGTTAGGAACTGCTATTGCTTTTGATAAGGGAAGGTGAGGGAAAGCCTCTGTTGATGACATTTGCACAGGACATGAAAGGATTGAGCTGAGCAATGTGGATATCCACTGCGAGAAGTAACCCAGAGGTGGGTGGGGTATGCCTGGTGGGCTGAAAGACGGCCAGGAGGCCTCTGCAGTCAGAGGGGAAGTGTGGAGGAGGAGAGAAGTTGGAGCAGAGGCCAAACAGATGGCAGGACCCGGATCAGATAGGGCTTTGTAAGTCACTGTAATGACCTGTTTTCTTTCTGGGTGGGAATCTACCAAAGGATATTTTTTTTCAATAATTAGTTTATTTATTATCAATTTTTTAAAAATTTTGTGTGTACTCACCAGAGTGGGACAGACAGAGAAAAAGAGAGAAAGAAAGTGAGAAAGCAAGCCTCCAGGTCTGAGACTTGAATGGCGGTTGGCCGTGTGAGAGTGCAGCGCCTTAACCACCATGCCACCCACTGGCCTCTACCAAACTATTTTAAGCAGAATTGACTATATAACATTTTTAAAGGGTTACCTTGAATACTGTGTGGAGAACTGACCACAAGGACAAGGGTAAAGCAGGGAAACCCACTAAGATATCTAATAGGCGTGTCCAGGCAAGAAGCAAGTGGCGTGGATGTTTCATTTCATGGACTGACTGACCATCATCACTGTGCTTTATCAGTAAAGATAGTAACTGTGTTTATACAGACATGGATGAGCAGTGTCAGGCACATGTGAGCCACATTAGTAATGATTTAGTAATACGCAAATTAACAATAATATGCTATGGATATTATAAAATAAGTTCTATGATTACGTTCTAATCCATTTACCTAATATTATTTTCTTCTGGATACGCCTCTTTCTGTCCTCCTTGTGTTTCTTTAACAAGGTTTTAGCATTCTTTTAGCCACGCACACTTGAACTTTATCATTTCTAACTTCTGTCCATTCTCTGTACCTCCGGTCAGTTAGGTTCCGCTATTGCCTTGCTGTGTCTTGAATCCACCTCCTCCTGCTATTCCCAACTTTGGCTTTCTGCCCTCCATTCCCCTCTGTTAGCCACAAAACTTGCCTCTAATCCATGTGAAATTTAACAAGAAGAATATAGGTTTTTGAAGTGAGACCTTGTTTCAGAGTGGTTCAGATCTTTGTTCTTCCATATACTGATAATAGGGCCCTTTGCAGTTTTTGAACCTTAGTTTTCTCTATAAAATGAGCACAGCAGTATCTAATACTATGATGGCAGTGAGGATTAAGGAGGACTGTGGTGTGCAGGGTGTAAGCACTTAGAAAATGTTGGTTCTATCTACCTTCTGTTCTTCCTGGCAGATCCTAAAGCATACCTCTTATGGTGTCATTCCTCTTGTCAAAAACCTGCAATGGCTCGTTCTTGCCTCCCAGGTTAAACACAAGCACTTCTGCCTGGTGTTCAAAGCTCCAGTCTCTGACTCCAACTTCCATTTCTGGCTTTTTCCTTGTTTCTCCATGTACTTCATGTTTCAGCAAAATTCTCTATTTATAATCATCTACCACTTCTCTATAAAATGTCATCTCTTTGTTAAAACCCCACCTGTCCTTCAAATCCTGCCTCAAACACTATTGCCTTCACAAAGCCACCAACAGTCTGGCAGTAGTTTCTGCATGCCCAGAACATCACTGTGTGTGGGAAAGTCAGTATCACACTCAGGCTCTGGCACAAGAGCACCTAAGCTCTGTCACTTATTGTCATCCTATGGCTTTTCCTTAATCTGTGCCTCAGTTTCCCGTGGGAAATGGAGACAATAATGATACCTACCTCAGAGGTCTGTGGTGAGGATTAAATGCCATTATTGCATGTGAAACACTGAATAGGGTCTGGCACATGGACATTTGTTAAACTGACATCTGTAATGACAGGTTACCATTATTTGATCAGGACCCTGTTTTACAGGGACTTCAAATAAAAGCTGTTTGAGACACAGTAGAAAGAAACATGGGCTAGAAACCAAGAGATCTGCATTCTAATATTCATTCCCACTATGATGTTGAATATGTCACTTATCCTTGCTGGATCTTACTTCCTTCAGCTGCAAAAAGAGAGAATTGAACAAAAATCTCTTCAGCCCAAATAGCCATATGGAGATCTATTATTAGCTCCAACCCAATATGACCAAAACAGAATGCTTATTTTCCACTCCCTATATCAGTAAATCTTCTTACCATCTTCCCAATGTAAAAAACAAAAACAAAAAACAAACAAAACAAAAAACTTGAGCCCTCCTTGAATTTTCTGTTCCTTTCACCATCTCCATTTTATCTATTTGCAAATCCTATTGGTTTTATTTACAGGACATTTCCTGAACCCATCGACTCCTCTCCATTGTCACTGTTACAACCCCAGTCCAGCAATCTCGTCTGCTCTGTTGCTCTAGGTTCCTAATCAGTCTTTCTGTTTCCTCTCTTGCCTTCTTTCAGCCTTTTCTGCAGAGCCAAAGTAATTATTTACAACATAAACCACATAATATCAGTCTCCTCCTTAAAGCTCTCCAGTGGCTTTTCATTATACTTAGAAATGGGATCCCAACTCGACTCCCTCATCTCTCTCTCCCCCTTAGGTCCCCATTGCACTGCCCTGTGTTCTTCTCTGGGGACTCAGCAGACTCATGCTGCCTTGGGTCTTACTACCTGGCGTTCTCTGCTTGGAATCCCTCACCTCCAGAAGTCCATGACTTGCCTTTCCATGTCATTTAGACCTAAGTTCTATCTAACTGCCCCTGCCTTATCAGTGGTTCTGTCACATCATCCTCTTTTTTGTCCTGAGACTTACCACTATCTGAAAATGGCCTATTTACGTGTTTCTCTTTGCCCTCTCTAGAAATCCTTCTAATAGGGCCCATTTCCTAGCACAGTGCCTGGTTCAGAATAGTTATGCAGAGGGACCAGCAGTTAGCGTAATGGCTATGTCTCTGGACTCCCACGTAGTCAACCACGGTTTGCGTCCCGGACCCGGTGGCTTAAAACTCACGCCGGGCGCATGTGCGTGTATGTCCAAGATCCCAAGAGGAGAATGGAGGAGAAGGGATTGCCGTGTGGCCAACCCCCAGGGGGGTGATTTCTCGCTTTCTGTCCATCTGTCTGGCAAGCGCACTCTATAGCAAAAATCTCTCCAAAAAAAAAAAAAAAAAATAGTTAAGCAGGAAAACATTTTAACAGAATAAATCAGTGGATAAATAAATATAAACCCACATTTAAAGAAATATGAAAGTTTTATATTAGTTTTATATTACTTAAGGCAAGAACAGTATTTTTGTTTAAGAGAAATTTTTGCTATAGAGTATATGTGCTCACCAGAGACACAGAGGGAGACAGACAGAAAGTGAGCAATCACCCCCCCAGGGAGGATGGCCATGTTGTAATCCCTTCTCCATTCTTCTCTTGGGATTTGGGGCATACAGGCACAGTACCTGCATTGAGTTTCAAGCCCCTCTGGTCCGGGGACTCGAACTGAGATTGAGATCGCCCTGTAGGAATTTAGCGCCTTAACCACTACACCACCTGCAGGCCCCAGTGTTCTTTTTTTAAAAGTGAGGACCTATTGGTTTTCCTTTCTCCCTCATAGTGAATGATTATTAAGCACGCAGGAGGGGACTTAAACAAGTTCGTGAAAACATGGAATTAAAGTACGAGCTTATTTTGGTGCATAAAAGTTTGGAATTCCGTGGGTTTTTTTCATACTGTGCATTTCCAATGAACTTTTTGAAGACTCCTTCATATACTTGTGCTGAAAATGTCTGTAACGAAACCAAGAGTAATAGAATCACACGGGGTTTTTTTTCTCCCCAACCTCCCAAATAGTTCTCAAATTTATTCTTCTCTCTTAGACTACCATAGTTGTGCAAATTACCATCCTCCCTGGCCTTTTCTCTGTAGGTTCTAATCTCCCAATAATCATTCTCCATATTGCAGCTAGTGGGCCTTTCAGGGGCGATTATACCCATGCTTAAAAACTCTTTGTCGTTTCCATTGTTCTCAAGATAAAGCCCCGAATCTGCCGTGGTCCACCACCCCAGCTCTTGCTCTACTCCAGGCCACACTTCCTCCTCCCTTCCGGATTCCCGCCTGCCACCTGGCTGGGCAGCCCTAGCTTCCCGCTTCTTGGAAAGGTCTACACCACACGCATTTCACCTACTACTTCGGATTTTAGGAGACTGTTCCTTCCTCGGGGAAGCCTTCCCTGATTAGGTCAAACCCTAAGCCCCGTTATACAGCCCTACCTCACCGGGGCCTCTGTGAAGCTTATATTTGTCTCACAACCAAATAGCCCTGAATGTGAAAAACTTATTCACCACGTTACTGCGAGCTCTCACCCAAGAGCTGGATGCGGAAGGCAGCACAGCCGCGCTACCCGCTCTTCGCCCCGCCCTCCCACGGCTGCGCGCAACTTTTACGCACTAAGCAGGCGCCGCCGGGACGGCCAGGCTGGGCGCCTGCGCGAAAGGGCACGCATGCGCAGAGAGGCGAGCCCGCTGACAGATTCTTGGTGGTGGTGGCGGCGGTGGCGGCCCTGGACTGCGAGGAATGGGAGTTCTAGGGCCCTGACTGAACACTGCCCCCGCCTCCCTGCCCCCGACATGGCTCAGGAGAAGATGGAGCTAGATCTGGAACTGCCTCCGGGTACCGGCGGGAGCCCGGCGGAGGGCGGCGGCGGTGGCGGCGGCGGTGGCGGCGGCGGGGGCCTTAGGAGGTCTAATAGCGCCCCCCTGATCCACGGCCTCAGTGACACTTCGCCGGTATTCCAGGCCGAGGCGCCGAGCGCCAGGCGGAACAGCACAACGTTCCCGAGCCGCCACGGCCTGCTGCTCCCGGCCTCTCCTGTCCGCATGCATAGCAGCCGCTTGCACCAGATCAAGCAGGAGGAGGGCATGGACTTGATCAACCGAGAGACGGTCCACGAGCGTGAGGTGCAGACCGCAATGCAGATAAGCCACTCCTGGGAGGAAAGTTTCAGCCTGAGTGACAACGACGTGGAGAAATCCGCCTCTCCGAAGCGCATCGATTTCATTCCGGTGTCACCAGCACCGTCACCCACCCGGGGAATTGGAAAGCAGTGTTTTTCACCATCCTTGCAAAGTTTTGTGAGTAGCAATGGATTGCCTCCAAGCCCTATTCCCAGCCCCACCACCCGATTTACTACCCGGAGAAGCCAGAGTCCCATCAATTGCATTAGACCAAGTGTTCTTGGACCATTGAAAAGAAAATGTGAAATGGAAACTGAGTATCAGCCAAAGAGGTTTTTCCAGGGCATCACCAACATGCTTTCTTCTGACGTTGCACAGCTGTCAGATCCCGGTGTGTGCGTATCTTCAGATACCCTCGATGGAAACAGCAGCAGTGCAGGATCTTCTTGTAACTCACCAGCGAAAGTCAGCACTACTACCGACTCTCCTGTGTCACCTGCCCAGGCGGCCTCTCCATTTATTCCTGTAGATGAACTTTCATCTAAGTGATTCACCCATCCTGGGACTGGTTTTTGTTTTTGTTTTTCCAATGGAGAGAAAAAAAATCAAGTTGGAGCAAGCACTGAACTTTGTCGATTATTTTGAGGCTATTTCCTATCTGACCCTTTTCCTTTTTTGGAATTTCCTGAAATGTTGTTATTCTAGAAAACTTCTATGTCAGGTTCCTGCGGATACCCTTGAATTCAGTGTAGTAATATTTTCAGACGTTTTCCAATAAGTGTGTTGAAGCATACATCTTTACGCTGCTAATATGTCTAAATACATATGTTATCCCTTGATTTTTTTTAAATAATTGAGATCTCTATTTATTTATGGGATTATTAAGTTCTGATGAAAATATAAATGTTGAACTAATCAGCATAGTAAACTGTTTTTAAAATTTCATACTTCATGCCCACACTAATTATTGTTATTTCCAGTGATTGCTAATTTCCATTTGATGAAGAACAATAACTTACCTATTTACAGCTTTTAAAAAAATGTTAGTTATATCAATCCAGTGATTGTCTAATTTACCCAGGAATCCTTGGATATGACTTTCTGGGTACAGAAGTGGATGGGAAGGGGAATGATAAAAGAACAAATTATGAAAGTTGCAAATATCTTTTAAAATTAAGTATATGAAAGTAAACGTATTTAAGAAGAACATTTTCTAATGAACTTTTAATAGTAACTCTAGTTAAGTCATACAAATATAACTACTATACAGAAAATGAAATTTTTCTTTTTCTTTCTTTTTAACCAGAAAGTGCATTTTCTTGGGTATAGTCCTAAAGTACAAGGGGACAGTGCCTTGCAGTCTTAGCCCACTGTAGATAGGCTGAGGCTAGATCTTTGTACCACTGCAAACTTACAAGTTTTTCAAATGTAGAAAATGGGGGGGCAAGGGGGTTTGTTAGACTTCAGCAGAGTACCCAGGTAGACAATACTCTCTCAATTGATAATACTTCAAAGTACCCAATTGTGCCTCAGTTTTGAAAATTCTTGCCAACGAAGAGCAGCGGCAATTCTTGACTGTTTTTTTTGCTCTGCTCAAACTCACCATCCTGGTTTTCCCTTAGGAAGGAAGCAGCTGTTTCCTTGCCAACAGGTCCTGCCTCTCCATCTCCCACCAAACTAGGGCACCATCAGTTAGACAAAGGTACAGTGTGACTCGGATTTCTGGTAGTGAGTACCAACAGGACTGTCAGTTGTTTAACCTCTGTGGTTAAAGTTACAGGTGGAGTTGACTGCCTTGGGATCCTGGTTAATTAAGGATCAATAATTTGTAAGAGAAAAATCAGTGTAGAATTAGTATTATTTAACTTAGGTATTTTTTGTTGTCATTAACACAGAATTGTGAGATATTCTTTACTTTGCCTTTTACAATTAAGACAAAATATTTCATAAGAATAGTGAGTTGTTTTTTTTTTAATTTCCTTATCGTACCTCGATAGGTAGATAGATAGAAAGAAAGAAATCGTAGACAGGCAAAGTGGGAAGGAGAAAAAAAAATAAAAAGACTCAAAGAGAGACCAAGATAAAAACCCTGTCTTAACTTTAAGTTATTGCCTACAGCAACTTTTATGTGGAATTTTTACAGCTATGAGAATAAATGGGACTGGTCAACTCTTGACAGTTGCCTAAAGTTTCAATGAAATTATACTGAGGGTAAGAGTGGGTCCACACATTTAAAGTTCTCTGTACCCGATAATAGTTAGCTCTAGTCCTGATTCTGTTCCTCAATTCAGATCTATATATCCCACTTTCTACTGGGTACCTTGACCTGCTTCCAGAAGTACTTTAACTTCAGCATCTTCAAAACTAAATTTATTATCTTATCACTTAACCTGTTCTCTCATTACCATGTTGGCGCTGCCCAATTTCCTAAACTGGAACCTGTGGAGGCATCTTTGACTTTCCCTTTCCTCTGTCACGTAAGGGATGCCACCCTGACCTTGGCTACCATCATTTCTGTCTCAAGCCTTCTGAAACAGCCTTCTGACTCCCGCTGTTGCCCATTACATTTACCCATGTATTCTCCATACAGTAACTAGTGAGCCTCTTAAAATGGTGCATCCAGTCCTTCCATATCCCAGCTGAAAGCTCTTCATCTGCTTCTCATTGTTGTTATGTGTATACTAGAATGTATTAATTTCTGCCTAGGAGACACTGAGAAATTAGCATCGCCTCTTCCTCCCCTCGTGCTCTGTTCTCACTGGCTTGCTTTTTTCTCCTTCAGTATATCATATGGTCTCTTAGGTTAGGTTTGTTTGTTTTTTGTTTTGTTTTGTTTTGTTTTACCAGATCCTTTTCCCTGAAGGTATAGAAAACTTTATTACTGTAAGTTTATTCTTCTGTATAAATGGTAAGTGTTCAATCATTTAAGGCTCTAAGTTAATATGGACAAGTAGCACTATCGAACTGTTGTTCATAACTTGCATCATTACTCTATAGGGTGTAAGGACTCAGTTTACGTAAGAGAGTTACTCTCCAAAAAACATTTTTTTAGGATATTGGTATTGCTCATCTATAGACTGTCTAGTGAGTCCTAAAGCAGGTATTAACATTTAGCTAATGTACAGTTTGTCATGTATAATAAACCTTTGTGGCTTTCTCTTATTATATTTGTTAAAATCAGTGTAAATGGAGAAAAATAATTAATGGCCACCAAATATGAGGCTTCTGGATGTCAGGACCTTTAGACATACTTGAAAGATTGATTGTGATCAAGAATGACCTGTACCAAGTTGCTTTCCAATGATTCACATCTATTACTTCAGTCAGCTACATAGCTATGGCAAAAGACCATTCCTGAAATACTGGCAGTTAAATGGGGGAAAGAGTCAAGATCTAAAAGGGAAACAGGACTGAGAACATTTTTTCAAGGGTATGTTTATAGATGAATAGAAAAATTTTCAAGAGAGGCTAGAGATGGGAATGGTTTTGAGAAAGTGAACTGAGGAAGATGGTGTAACCTACATTGCCTGGGGCATCAGAGAATAGAATTGGCCTTGGAAAGGAAGTCAAAAAATTTTATTTTCTTCTGAGGATTAGTAAAGAAGCGATGCAGGGCCAATAGAAAGCTTACTAGGCCACGCTGCGGTTGCATGGCAGGCACAAAGTGGATTGGATTGACTAGGTTTGGGAATTGGTTAAGTGGATACTAGGTAAAGTCTGTCATGTGAAGCAATTAAGGCTTCTGCTAAAAGCATAGTTGGGATGATTGGCCAACAGAGTGAGGATGATAAGAAATCCACAGAGAGTGAAGGACTACGCCAGTTTTGTTTTTTGTTTTTTTTTCAAAGTATCTAGAGAACCTCACTGTAGGACTCTCACTGAAGCGGTTCTGCCCATTTTTTCATGGCTAATTTTGTTTAGTTACAGAATTAGCCTCAAAGGCTAATTGAGCTCTATATTAATTAATAAAAAATTGTGTCATATTACTAACTGTAGCCAAGGCAGAGCCTTCCCTGACATGTTACCTAAGTAAGAAAAAAAAAATTAAGTTGAAATGAACTATCTATCTATCTATACATATATATAATTTTTTAAAAGCTGTCAGGCATTGTTCTGGGTGCTAAACAAATATATCAGTGTATTTACTCTACCACTATGGGGTAAGTCTTACCATATCCTCATTTTATAAACGAGAAATAGACACATGGAGAGATTAAGTAACTTGCCCAGGATTCTAGAGCTGGGAAACAGGCAGGGAAACCTAGTGGTTAAGAACATTGAGTGTGGAGCCGGCGGACTGTCGTGAGGAGTAATTGAGTCAATATGTGGAAATTGCTGACAACAGTGGTGGGCAATTTCTGCCAATGTCCACTGTCATTATTGTGATGGTGGAGGGGTTTCGTTATTGTCATCTAGCCTGGACTTGCTGAGGACTTGATGGACTTTATCATCCTTGATGGAACTCATTTCATACTGAGTAACAAGACACTACCCTTCAAGGCACCCTACCCTTTTATAAGGTGGTTTCAGTGTTAGAGAGTCTCAGACTGAGCAGACATCTTCCTCTGTAACTTCCCCTATTTAATTGAAGTCCAGCTCTCTGGAAATTGCAGAACAATCGTATTCCTCTTTTCTTAGACGATAGTCTTCTCTTCACAAATCAGCAACACTGATCTCTCCATGTTGACTGCTTCTTGCTTCTGAATTTTAGAAATCTTGAGCCATTTCTTCAGTATACTCCCTCTGTCAGATAAGGCTATCATTGCTTGGGAGCCAAGATTTTCACGTGATTGTGACTCCTTCAGGACCATGTTAGTCTTCCTGGGTTGGAAGTGAGAAATGGCCTACAGACATGAGTTTTCATCATTACTATCAATGATGAAAATTAGTACTAATATTTCTTGAGACTTGGTATAGACCTAGATACTCTATTCAATGGTCTACATATATGAGTTTATTTTATGCTTTTTTTAAAAAGAATTATTTAATTTTTAATTTATTCATTCATTTATTTTAATTTGACCAGAGAGACACAAAGAGAAAGAGAGAGAGAGGAAAAGTGAGAAAGCAAGCCACCAGGTTTAGGACTTGAACCATGGTCATCCACATGGCACTGTCCAGCACCTTAACCACTATGCCACCTGCTGGTCCCCAAGTTTATTTTATCCTTATGATGACGTTATAAGGCAAGTGTTATGAATATTTCCACTTAACAGATGAGAAAACAAGTACATTTTCTCAAGCCCCTATTTTTATTTTTTTCCTTTTTGTGTTTTCCTTATAAGCAAAATTTTTTTCTTATATGCAGTAAGCCTATTTTCCAGATAACTTTAGCAGCTTGCTTTATTCTGCTAGTGCTGCCATTTCCATTTTGAATCTAATGGTCTTTATTAAAAATTATATCTTTAGACATTATTTTCATACTACAGGAAGATATCAGGAAGATTATTTTCTTCAGTGATAGGTGAAAAAAGTATAGAAGGCGATCATGATTCCATACCTTTACATACTTTTTGAATTGTTTATTCAATTTTATTTATTCTTATTATTTTAAATTTTCTATAGGGCACATACACTCACTAGAGAGAGAGAGAGGGAAAGTGAGAAAGCAAGCTACCTGATCTGGGACTCAAATCATGGTCAGCCATGTGGGAGCCCAGCATGTTAACCACCACATCACCTGCTGGCACCAGCTTTGCATGTTTTAAAGCTAATCTGCTACCCAACATGATAAGGAATATTAAAACTACAAATTACAGATATTTTTTATTGTTTTCTTCATTTATTTGATTTATAGTGTGTTCTTGGTTCTTGGATTATTCCTGGAGAAATAAAGGTAAGAACCATTTTGATCCTTCCTCCCACATTTCTCTCTCTCTTTCTCTCTCTCTCTCTCTCACACACACACACACACACACACACACACACACACAACAAACAAGAAAAGGACACAAGGGACCAGCAGTTAGTGTAATGGCTATGTCGCTGGACTCCCATGTAGTCGACCACGGTTTGAGTCCCGGACCCCGTGGCTTAAACTCACGCTGGGCGCATGTGCATGCGTGGCCAAGATCCCGAGAGGAGAATGGAGGAGAAGGGATTGCTGCGTGGCCATCCCCCCGGGGGGTGATTTCTCACTTTCTATCTCTCTGTGTCTCTCTGTCTTTCTGGCGATTACACGTGCCGTATAGCAAAAACCTCTCCAAAAATAA
This sequence comes from Tupaia tana, assembly GCA_026018925.1. Lineage (NCBI taxonomy): Eukaryota > Metazoa > Chordata > Mammalia > Scandentia > Tupaiidae > Tupaia > Tupaia tana. Next base: position 32,847,064 of record JAKSZU010000013.1, on the reverse strand, counting down.
AGAAGAAAAGGACACAAAACCTGTAGGGAATACTTTTCTTTTTCATTTTAAGAAAAAAAAGGAACAGCAGGATTTTAAAAATTATTCAAAATTTTAACCTAAATAACAACAAGTTTGCCTTTTTCCTCTCCAGGAAGTGCTTCTGAGAGGTAGAGGTTTAAATTTAGAGCAATTGAGCAATGCTGAGAAAATTTACTTTTTCCTTTCTTGTTGACTTTACCTCATAGAACATCGCTTTACTGTTGAGTGAAAGGACACAAAAAAAGGAAAACTCCCCTTTGAATACGTTTTAGAATTGGTGCTTAGACTTGAGTATCACACCATCATGTCCCTGTGTTAGATATTGTGAAACAACCATTGAAAGCCACAGTGTGTTCTAAAAGTATTATTTTTAGAAGCTCAGTAAGTATTGAAAACTCACTTCAAAAATGAGTTTTAGTTCTATATATAGCTTGTTCGTGAACGTAATTTTGTGATAGAGTGAAATTAAGAGACAACATCAAGTCTCATGCATATATGCCTTTCTTATGGATCTTTTTCTGTGTGCTTAGAGCCATAATTATCATTCTTTCTATTTTAGATTTTCACACATTTTCCCCTACTCAGTTTTCTTAAATAGGTAGATTGGACTTTGTAAATAATACTGAAATATAAATAATAAGGAGACTTCAGAAACCTGGTGGGATAATGGAATTAAAGTATGAGTTTATTTTGGTGTTAAACATTTTTTATTGTAATTTTTTATTTACATGTAATCATTACACATCTTTGTAGGGCATAAAATGGTCTTTAAATGCATGTACATAGGCCATCAGATGGTGTGGTGGTTGGGGTGCTGTACTCCCATATGGCCAATCATGGTTTGAATCCCAGATGTGGTGGCTTGCTTTCTCACTCTGTGTGTGTGTGTGTGTGTGTATGTGTGTGTGTGTGTGTGCATGTGTGTGTCTTTCTGGCAAGCACATGTGCCGTATAGCAAATTTAAAAATAATAACAATTATGGTAAATGAAATTAAATCTTTAAAAAGGCATATATACAGTGTATAATAAACAAATTGAGACTATTAACGTATTTAATATTAATATTATGTCGTGAACATTCAGAACCCACTCTGGGTTCTTCAGAAAGTATGTACTGAATTGTCTAATGCTAAACATTTTTTAATATTCCACTTGAACTATCTACAGTGTTTTGTGCTTTGATTTTCCATTAGTTTTTCAAATTTCAAGTGTTGCCCTAAAGGAGAAAAAGGTATTGGATTCTCATACTTTAGGACCTCTTTGTACCTGATTTGTATTTCTCTTTCTCAAACTTCTAGAATAAATACTTGAGATGTGACAATCACTTACTAACACATTTCCAGGCAGCAGGATTGGAACTAGAGAACAGAGCACGTATTCATTTACCTGTGACAGTTCCATTCTGTACCAGTGCCAGGGATCGTTCTGGTTCTTGTCCAGTTGCCTACAGTGGACCCCAAAGCAAGCTAACCTCCAAGGCTTGGTTCACAAGGCATGTTGTGAAAGAAGGCAATTGAGAAAGATCTTTTGTGCCTTAGCAAAGTCAATGGTTGTTTGAAGTAATCGTTCCTGTGATTCAGGCAGTCCTTCCCCTTTGCTTTAAGGACAAAGAACGATTTTACTGTTGCAAAGCCGGGAAGGATTACCGGAACTCGGAACTCTGGAGTGACAAGCAGCTATTGAGTGTCAGTATCTTTTAGAAAGAAAAATATGAGAGGTTCAGGAGGGAGTAGGAGTGAGAGGAGGATAGGTGGACTGGGTATTTCTTTTGGCGGTGTAAATGTTCTCTTGGACTATCATGGCAAGTTCCCTGTTGAGAGTGACATGGAGGATGATTTTCTTCATGAGCATTTGTTTATTCTGTTCACTTCCATTGGGATTTGAAGTCGAATCAGGATGTGTTAAAAGATTTTTTTCAAGTCTATTTCATTTAATACTCTCTTCTTTTCAGTCTTCAGGGGTGGGGAACAAGGTAAGTAATAATAGTATTTGTCAGATTACTTTGTGTCAAGAATTAAAATTTTTCAAATTCTTTACCAGTTTATACTGTGGTTCAGACTCTGCATTAAAGTTCAATACCAGGTCCAGCAGTTAGTGTAATGGCTATGTCGCTGGACTCCCATGTAGTCAACCATGGTTTGAGTCCTGGGCCTGATGGCTTAAACTCATACCAGGCATGTGTGCGTACGTGTCCAAGATCCTGAAAGGAGAATGGAGGAGAAGGGATTGCGGCGTGGCCATCCCCCCAAGGGGTGATTTCTTGCTTTCTGTCTGTCTTTCTAGTGAGTGCACGTGCCCTATAGCAAAAAACCTCTCAAAAAAAAAAATTGAGAGGTTTTTGCTATAGGGTGCGTGCGCTCGCCAGACAGACAGACAGAGACCTAGAGACAGAAAGCAGGAAATCACCCCCCAGGGGGGATGGCCACGCCGCAATCCCTTCTCCTCCATTCTCCTCCAAGGATCTTGGGCATGCACACACACATGCCTGGCGTGAGTTTAAGCCACCGGGTCCGGGATGCGAACCACGGTCGACTACATGGGAGTCCAGCGACATAGCCATTACGCTAACTGCTGGTCCCTCAAAAAAAATTTTAATACCTATATGTATGATCTTTCTCAAGGCTGTGTTTAATATACTACTTGATATCAGATATTTCTAAAAGGCAAAACTGAAAATGAAACTTTAATGACTACCCCTGAACTTCAAAATTAAGTCAGATTAGGCCGTACAAGTGGCAGACCTCTTCTACCTCCACGTAGACCCTGGATTTCAGCATCCTAGCTGTGCTGAGCTGCCTTGGGCTTCATACTCCCGTATCCTCAGACTGAGCTTTCAGACAGGCTATGTCTTTGGCTTAAAGTGGTCTTCCTTCCTCCTTCCTTGACAGTCTATGCCAGCACACTTCCCTTAACGAACTCCTTAAAACTTCATTAAGGTGCACATCCTTCCTGATGGCCCCTTCCTCCTCGGCTCTGTCAGTGAGGTGCTTTCTTCTGTGATCCTGTTGTACTCAAGATTTCCTTCTGTAATGGCAGTTAGCAGGTGGTATTGAAGTTATTTGGTTTCCTGTCTCTTTGCCCCATGCAAAAAGAAGGACTAAATCTGTTAAATTTCCGGCTCTAATGTCTGTACACAGAGTATTATATTATAGTTGGCCAAATTTATATTGAATAGATGAATTAATGGATTTATGAAAGACACAATGTTTTTTGTTTTGTTGACTTTAAAGTATTTGTGGTAGATTTTATTTCTTCCATTGACAATGACAGTGCCACTTAGAAATTCATTCAACAAACATTTATCAAGCATTTGTTGTGACACACACACACTGTTTTTAAGGGAAAGGAATGTAGTATGAGTCCTAGTCTAACAAGCCAGTCACTTGGCTGAATATGTTGTAGTTTGCTAAGAGACTAGAAAGCAGTTTACTACACAGTTTTTATTTGAGCACCATTATGTGCTTCACACTCACTAGTGTTTCAGGATACATCAGTGTACAAAAGAAAGACTCCTACCATGCAGAACACACATTTTGTTTATTAAAGGAAAACCAGCTGGAGGACAGAGGAAGAGTAGAGATGTGGGCAGGGGTGGGGATAACTGCAAACACAGATAGTTTAGGATCTTGTGTACCATTGAAAGACGGTTGGCCTTGATCATGAGTGAGTTGAGAGCCCTTGCAGGGGAGTGACATGATTTGTCTTAGATCTAAAAAGAAGCACTTGCTGTGTTGAGAATAGACTCTGGGGGCCAGGGTAAAAGCAAGGGACCAAATAGGAGGCCATCCAGAAGTACAAGTAAGAGACGAGAGTGGCTTTGATGAGGGCAGTAGCAGTGGATGTGGGAGAAGTGGTTAAATTCTCCAATAGCTGTAATGTGAAGCTAGAGCCAACAGATTTTGCTGGCAGATTTGAAATAGGTATGTAAGAGAGAGGAGCTAAGGATATTCTAAGGATTGGGGACAGAGCAACTGGAAGGATTGAAGTAGCCATCAACTGAGATACGGAAATCTGTAAGTGGAGTAAGATTTTTTTTCTTCAACGAGGAGTATCAGGATGAAGGGTGTTATTAGCTGAGTTTCAGATATGTTAAACAATATTTATTGGATATTCAAATGAAGGTGTCAAAGAAGCAGTTAAATATCAATCTGCAGTTCAAAACAGAGGGCTGGACAGGAGATATACAGTGGGAGTCACCTGCCTGTGAGTAGTACTTAAAGTCAAGAGAGCAGGTGAAATCACTTAAGGGGGAGTGTCAGTAAGACAGTAAGAACTGAACCTTAATCACTCTGTAACAGTGAAAGATTAGGAAAAGGGGACTGAGATGCGAGTGTGGTACCCTAAAAAACATGTGAAGAAGCATGTGAGAGAGTGTGGAGCAATCAAGTGTGTCAATTGCAGCTGATTGGATAAGGAAGGTGAGGCCTGCTCATTGAGCACTGAATTTGGAAACATGGATGTTACAGGTCACCTTGATGAGAGTCATTCCAGTGAAGTGGGGGTGCAGGCCTGATAAGAGTGCCATTAGAAGAGAAGCGGAATTGTAGACAGCCAGGTGACTGACAGGAGACATGGAGTTCCTCTAGATCCTTGAGATTAAGAGGAACTAAAGCAAAAGATCATCTTCCTCCCCTTTTTATTGGTAAATTGTTATTGTTAAGTATTCCTTTAAATATATATGATTTTATGGGGCTAGCAGGTGGCATGGTGGTTCAGGTGCAGTATTCCCAGATGGCCGGTCGCAGTGTGAGTCCCAGACCCAGCAGCTTGAAATCACAACAAATAGATAAATAAATAAATAATAAATGTTAATATATCTATCTAAAGATAAATAGATATGATTATAATTTGGGAGAAAGTAGGAATAAATTATGATTTTCTTTTCTTTCTTTCTTTTCCTCCTCCTCCTCCTCCTCCTCCTCCATTATTGTGAGGGGAAAAAAAGTCTATGTGTTTTTACTCCAAACATGGATTTGTCTGGTTCATTTTATTCCCCTGTCACCCATTTTTCTTAATGGCTTTTTTCCACTTATAAATTGAAATTGAGTTCCACACTCGTGACATAATTATTTCTGTATGTTTGACCCAGTTTTCTTCTTTAACCCAGAGACATTTTCCTCTTCAGTGCTACAAATCTTCAAAAGTAGTTCATTGTCCTCTTAGGTTTTATTTAGAGACAGGGTTTTCTCCTTATTCCTTTTGAAATTATTTCTGACCAGTGGGAGAGGAGAGGCTCAGTAATGATAGGAAAGAAAGATAGCTTTCCTCACTTTGAATGGCTAAGATTTAATTCTAATCATAAAATATTGTCAGGTTCTCTCTTGTGGTTTGGGCAGTCTGTCCCAAACCTCTGTAGAAGAGACGTGGAGACATCCAAATTGTATATGTACCTAGGAGGGAGGAACGCCTTCTCCTGGAACTGTATGTCTTTCCTGATACTGCATTTCTGATTTTTAAGACTGCAGTCCAATACCACCCGCTCCATGGAGCATCCTTGGATTCTCTGGCCCTTGGTGGTGTTGGTTTTTCTCTGAATCACTCTACTGTCTGCTGCCTGTGCCCCTTACTTAGGTAGTTGTGTGTGTGTAAAGGGATAGTTAAAAAAAAGCTTGGCCTCTGTAGAGGGGTAGAACTGCATTTCAGACCTAGCCATCCTACTTCTCAGTTTTGTAATTTTAGACAAACTACTTAATCTCTATATGCATTGGTCTTCTTACCTGTTAAATGGGAATAGTTCCTCCATGAACAAGTAGTATGGTATAGAGGAAAGAATACATAGAAAATTATTCATTCAGAAAACTAGTAAATACATGTAAACCTAAAGACTATAATAAATAAAATAATCTCCTATCTTTATGGCATATTTCCTGAAAGAAAGGGACAGTGGTGTATCTGACTTTCCTAGTACCAATTCTTATTTATAAAAAGAACTCAGTGCATGTTTATTGGTGATAGCTTGGGAAACATGGAGTGTTTGCTTGCAGAACACTGAGATGCATGTGGTGTAATGTGTTGGGTTGTTGGAAATGTCAGGGCCCATTATTGCATAGAAAAACCCATCATGACTTTTCTGATGATCCAATTAAAAAAAAATTTTTTTTTTATTTAACTTTCTTTGTGTATTTATTTATTTTAATTTGACCATCAAGGGACAGAGTAAGAGAGAGAATGTGAGAAAGCAAGCCGCCAGATTTGGAACTCAAACCAAGGTCGGCCATGTGGGGATCCAGTGCCCTTAACCACCACGCCACCTACAGGCCCCATGACGACCCAGTATTTTACATGTTAGTGAATGTTTTAGGCTTTAAGAAATTTTCCAGACTGAAACTCTTGCAATGTACAGCCTAAGGAAGTAATGTTGCAACTTCAATGGTATTTTTTTCCTCTTAGCTTTCCTGACATCCATGAAAATTTTAGTTCGCCTGTTTCTTGTTCACATTTTTATAGCCCATACTAGGAAATCTGCTTTAATTTTAAAGCAATCTACCAACTTCTTTATAATGAGAAGAGTTGAAATAGCACTTACTTTTAAGCAAGCTTTTATAAATCATGTGTTTTAATAGTGTGAATAAAGATCCAAAGGCAAGACAAAAAAAAACCACACTTTCTAATGATAAAAAGCAATGCAGGTTCATTTTAGAAACTGTAGAAAATTCTGACAAGCAAAGAATTACACTTCATTGAGATACCACTGTTTACATTCCATGTGTATTATTCCAGACATCTTTTTTAGTAATTAAAAATGCACATGTGGGAGCCAGTAGGTGGTGTGGTGGTTAAGGCCCTGGACTCCCAAAAGAATGGGCTGTACATTCTTTTTCTTTTTCTTTTTTTTTCTTTTTTTTGGAGAGTTTTTTGTTTTTTTTGTTTTTTTTTTTTGTTTTTGTTTTTTTGTTTTTGTTTTTTTTTTTTTTTTTTTTTTTTGTTATAGGGCATGTGCACTCACCAGAAAGACAGAGAGAGACAGAGAGCGAGAAATCAATCCTCAGGAGGTATAGCCACGCCGCAATCCCTTTTCCTCCATTCTCCTCTCAGGATATTAGGCACATACGCACACACGCCTGGCATGAGTTTAAGCCACCGGGTCCGGGACTCAAACCATGGTCGACTACATGGGAGTCCAGAGACATAGCCAACTGCCAATCCCTTGGGCTGTACATTCAGAGAGTTAGAAGGAGATTTATTGCAGAATGGAACTAGAGGTTTAGACTAAATAGATACATTGTAAGAAAGCCATAATGATCTTATTAAAATATTTTCCACGTTAAATAAGACATGTATATCACTGCTATGTTACTTCCATAGTTTTGTTAATAAACGAATTTGTATTCATGATAGTTTTGTTTTTTATTCACCATGGAGGTCTATGTAATAGCCATTGTAACTATTGAGGAAAATAATCTATTGGAGTCCAAATATAAATGAAACTTCCTCGAAATACGATGATTCCTTTATTTATTTATTTATTTATTTATTTATTTATTTAGATATTTTTGCTACAGAGTATGTGTGCTTGTCTGAGAGTCAGAGACAGAAAGCGGGAGGGGCTGGCCATGTCACAATCCCTTTTCCTCCGTTCTCCTCTCGGGATTTTGGGCACACATGCAGACACACATGTCTGGTGTGAGCTTTAAGCCGCCGGGTCCAGGACTTGAACCATGGTCAACTACATGGGAGTCCAGAAATGTAACCATTACTCTCTCTGCTGGTCCCAATTTTGAGCTTGCTTTATAATGAGAGTATTTTTTTTAAAGTTCAGGAAACCTAATTAACCAAGGTCTGGAGAGTAATAATTGGGTGAACTGACAAGATGGTTATAAGATAGTTTACTTGGTAAATATTTCTTGAGTACCTCCTATAGGCCAGTCATTGGACTTAATAAACAACTTTACCTCTAGCTCCTAATAGACACATCCAGCTCCTGGCTTTATGGAGTTTATCTTACAGTGAGGGGAAGAGATGGAAGCAAACAAAAAATGCAGATAATAAAATCATTGTCAATTACATTAAATTTTGGAAAATAAACAAGAGCTAAGGAAGCACCTCCTTTGGATAGAGTGGTCAGGAAGAAGCATCACTAGGGAGGTAACTTGTACAGAGTCCTTGAGCAAGGAAGAGCAGGGCTGTGTTGAAGGAATTGAAATAAGGCTTGTGGGGCTGAAGCTTTTAAGAAGAGGAAAACATAAGATGGAGTGGAAGAGCGAGGTACACAGCCAATCCTACCAGTTTTTATAGGCCAAGGTAAAAGATTTGGGTTGTTTTTAGTTTTGTGTTGTTCGAGAGATCTTTGCTATAGGGCGCATGCTCTCGCTGGAGAAGCAGAGTAAGATACAGAGACAGAAAGCAAGAAATCACCCCCTCCCCAGGGGAAATGGCCATGCCTCAATCCCTTTTCTTTCAGTATCCTCTTGGGGTTTCAGGTACATACCCACGCATGCATGCACATGTGCTCAGAGTGAGTTTTATGCCACTCAGTCCAGGACTTGAACTGCAGTCGATTACATCACCCTTGGGCATGGAGGATAGAGAACAATGCTTACAGGGGTGCAGTCAGGGCTCTGTTTGTGCACACAGAGCCTTTTGAGACAAAGGACAAGATTGCAGAGAAGAGAGAGTGACATGCAGGTAGTCAGGGGCTAGCTCATTTTGGACCAGTATGCTAGGGGTTTGAGAATTCTAAATTCAAATCTCAGGCTTTCTAAATCAGTTGCTCTTCTATACATTAGCAACAAACTATCCAAAACAGGGAATTAAGGCAAATATCATTTACAGGCTGGTCCTGTAGCCTAACGGTTAAGGGAGCCAGATCCCACATGACCAATTGCCTTTTCGAATCCCAATCCTGACTGCTTCAAAAGCACACTGGGCGTGTGTATGTGTGTGCGCGCACTAAAAATTCTAACAGGATGGAGAAATGGAGGAGAAGGGATTGTAGCATAACCATACACCACTGGTGGATGTTTCCCCTCTCTCTCTCTCTGATGAGCACTTGTGCCCTCTGGCAGTTAAAGAAAAGGCCTCTGTACAATATCATACAAAAGAATAAAATGCTTAGCCATGGAAGTGAAAGACTTGTGCACTAAAAACTACAAAACACTGACAAAAGAAATTTGACATAAATAAATGGAAAGACATCCCATGTTTATGGATTGGAATATTTAATATTGTTTAGATATCCATACTACCCAAAGCAATCTACAAATTCAGCGTAATTCCTGTCAAATCCCAATGACATTTTTTAAAGAAAAAGAAAAATAATCCTCAAATTGATATGGAACCACAAAAGCCCCCAAATAATGAAAGTATTCTTGAGGAAGAAGAACAAACTGGAGGCATCACACTGTCTGATTTCAAAATATATCACAATGCTACAGTAATCAAGACAGTATGGTACTAGCATAAAAATAAGACAAAAAGTGCAATTGCATAGAATAGTAAACCTTGAAATAAACCCACCATTTAAAATTTGATCAGAGACAGAGAGAGGGAAAGTGAGAAAGCAAGCCATCAGGTCCAAGAATCGAACTGTGGTCAGCCATGTGGGAGTCCAGCACCTTAACTACCATGTCACCTGCTGGCCCCCTAATAATGCATATATGGCCAACTGGCCTTTGACAAGAATCCCAAGATTACAAGTGAAAAAAGTAGTCTCTTTAACAAACAGTGTTGGCAAAACTGGATTCCACATGCAAAAACTAGATCCTTATTTTATACCATATACAAAAATCGATTCAAAATGATTAAAGATTTAGACCTAAACTTATGAAACTCCTATTAGAAAATAGGTGAAAAATTTCATGATATTGATCTTACTGATGATTTTTTGGATAAGAGCAAAAACATAGGCAACAAAAATAAAAGTAGGCAAATAGGACTGCATCCAACTAAAAAATTTTTGCACAGCAAAGGAAACAAGCAACAGAGTGAAAGGCGAACTGCAGAGTAGGAGAAAATATTTGCAAACCATATCTCATAATGCCTTGATAACCAAAGAATATAAAGGACTTCTATAATACAAGAGAAAAGGGAAAAAAAGGATCTGATTTAAAAAGGGGAAAAGAACTTGAATAGATACTTCTCCAAAAAGACAGTCTTTCTACTGACTAGTAGATAGATTAGCCCATTGGTACTTTAAGCCATGGGTCTGTTTCCAGATGCCTCCAGATGCCTCTGAAATGGTGAATTGAAATTGTGCAAAATTTCTTGAGCCAGGACATAGTCTCTTGTATTCTGATGAAAAACATCCTAGAGTAGAGTTCAGAGGAAAACAACAAGCCTAGGCATGAGAGAACTTAGAATTCCAGGAGAACTTAGCAGTATTAACACTGGGAGACAGGCACATATTTTCTCCGGTTGGATTGCTAATAATCCTAACAATGCTAGCTCCTTTCTGGATTTCTTTCAGCGGAGCTGTATTAAAGAATAATAGGTTTATCCTGTTCCTTGATGCTGAGAAAGGAGAGAATGTACAGAACTCAGCATATTGGTGAGCAGAGGCCACCTTCCAGGTGTGTAAAATATGTTCCAAAACTGAAGATTCAGAATTTTTTTTTCTACTTTCAAAACCACAGGAATTGGACCAGCAGGTGGCATGGTGGTTAAGGTGCTGGACTCCAACGTGGAGACCACGGTTCAAGTCCTGGACTCGCCAGCTTAGAAATCACACTGGGTTTGTGTGCATATATACTCAAAATCCCCAGAGGAGAAGGATTGTTGTGTGGCCACCACATCCCCCCCCCGGGGGGATGATTTCTCACTTTCTATCTCTCTGTCCCTCCAGCAAGTGCATGCAGCCTATAACAAAAATTTCTCTAAAATCAAATAATAATAATAATTAAAAAAAACAGGCATTGATGCTACTTAAAAAATTAGTTGACAAAGTTACTCCTTTCAACTTAATCCACCACTTGAAAGAGAGAGACTTGGTCAGGGTAGACCAAATCTTATTGAAAAAAATAAGTGAAAATCCAGAATTAATTTTTCAGTTAAGGATAAAATTGTCCAGAAATTGCAGTGCCCTAGATAGATATACTGAGTAGGGTTTGAAGACAAACAATAGCATGCTTCAAGATAAACCGTCTCCCAGTGAAAAGCTTTCCCTACTCAAAGTGGCTGCTACACCACAGTATTATTTTATTTTGAGACTAATCAAATTCTGATGTTGTTACTGTTACAGATTTCTCCAGGATGTGAACAGTTCACTACAGTCTTTTGAGCCAGACTGAAAACAGGAGATGGACATTTCTGTATGTGAACATCACAGAAAATAGGTTAGAAGAAGGTAGCTCACTGGAGGAATTATGAGCATCTCTGGATGAGGAGATTGCTAGTTGCTTCTGTTTTCTTTGTGATTTTCTGTGTTTATCCAATATTTCTATCACAGATAATAAGTTATAATAAGATTTGTATGTTATTTAAAAATTGTTCTTAAAAATCACTTCATTTTATTTATTATTTTAAAAATTTAATCAGAGAGAGAGGGAAAATGAGAAAGCGAGCCATCAGGTCCAGGAATTGAACAGTGGTCAGCCATTTGGGAGTCCAGCACCTTTAACTACCATGTCACCCGCTGGCCTCCTAATCAGATTTTTCAAATGATTCTAAAAGAGAATCCACCCAGAGAAACTGAAACTTGTGTGAAATGAACCTGAAACATCGAAAAGAAAGAGAGAGAAGGCATCTACTTAAAGTATAAAGACTGAGAATAACACATCATTTCTGTACTCAAGGTATAGCTCATCTAAGAAGAACAAAAGACATACACATATATATGTTCATTAAACTTTTAACTTTGAGTCTGTCCATGTGCCAGGCACTAAGATTGATGATTGATTGGTAGATAAATGGCAGATAAAGAGAGGTTATTACCCTCAAGGGGCTGAGTGTAAAGGAAAGGAATTTAAACTGATGTTTGCAACATGGTGAGAAAGTGTCACAATGGCAGTGGGCCCTGAGCACCCCAGGAGCACAGAGGAGGGGCACCAAACCCTGCCTTAGGAGGGGGAGGAGTGGGTTCATAGAAGGAAGTAATGCCTGAGCTGCCTCTTGAAGGACAAAGAACCCTTAGCCAGGGAAAGAGGGGGGCGTGGCATATCTGCTGTTGGAGGGTATACAAAGGCTGGAGACAGCAGGATGCATTCTGGGAACTGCAAGCCATCCGTATGTCTGCAACTGCATTAGGGGTGGGCTGTGAGGAGAGATGAGTTTTAAAAGGCCAGGTCATGAGAGGTCATATGCTGCACGGAAGGCTTTGAGATCTGCCCTGAAGCAGTGGGAATCCATGGCAGGATTTTAAAGAGGGAGAGTGGCATAGACAGATTTGCATTCTAGAAAATCCCCTTAGCCATATTGTGCCCCAGTGAGGCAGACTAATTAGGAGGCTAACGCAGTAATCTGTGCAAGAAATGATGAGGTCTCAAGATGGTAGTAGCAGAGTAAATGCGGAGAAAGAATCAAAGAACGTTTAGAAGATTGACTGGAAAGAACTTGATTGACAGGCTGTCGGGATGGGGTGTTAAGGGGGATTTGAGGTGGCCTTGATTTCTGGTTTGACCAACTGGGAGGCAAATAGTAGCATTCTCTGAATGGGGTAGACTATGATAAGCTGCAGCTGGAGCATATTAAATTTGCAGTGCCTGTAAGATGCTATAGAAACCCTGAATGCAACTGGGAATATAGATTCCAACCTCAGGAAGGAGATCTGAACTGAGAGTTATTTGGGAGTCATCCTAAGTAGGTTGCCATTGAGCCCATTGTTAATTAAAGAGATTATTCAGAGGGAGTAAGAAGAAAAGAATACAGGAGACCACTAGGAACATGAATATTTAAGAGGGAGCCTGAGAAAAGACTAGGAAGTATGTTTAGTGAGGTAGGAAGAAAGCCAGGCATGTATGGAGTTCATACACGCCCGCTCTCTCTCATCCATCAAAAAAAAGTCCAAGAGCAGATGACGCGTGTCAGAAATGTCCATGCCAGCTAAGACTGCCTTTTAACAGCTCCCCCTGGACATAAATGTCTGCTGCTCCTTCATTACCAGAATGTTTGGGTGACCAGTCTCTTGTTTCATGGGGCGCATTGCTTCCCCAAACAAAACCAAGGTTCTGTTAATAAAGAACACGCGAAACAGGGATTTGGGGTAGGCAAATGGCAATTGGCCATGCTAGGTAACCACAAGAAGAGGAGCCCTAGTGAAGGAGGACTGTCATTCATCAATTTGGGAGATTTGAGGGCCTACTGTGTGCAGGGGATGCTCAGCATTGGTGCCTCAGAGAAGTCGAGGAAGATCATGAATGAAAGGGTGCTTAGGTGAGCAGCAAGGAGTCCATTCATGAACTCAAGGTGGTTGTTGGGGAGGCCAGATTGCTGTGCCACAGCCAGGGAATTTGCTCGTGAGTGGGAGAAGAGTGGGATAAGCCAGAGAGACAGAGAGGAGTGTCAGGGGGAAGAGGTTGTTTCAGGAGTTAGAAAATGGGGCTCAGGAAAGAGTGAACATGCTTGTATTTTCAGGAAACAAAGCCAGGCTAGAGATAGATGTCGGAGAGAGGGCTCCAGACAGGTGTGTGTTGGGGGAACATAATACATACCTTGTGCATTAGAAAGGAGGAGAAACACCCAGACCCAGAGAGAGATGGATGTGAGTGCTCCTGAGTTCACAGGTAGGAGAGGCAGGAAAGGGACCATCCTTCCTCTGTGAGGCAGAGGCTAGAGGCGGAGATTGTCAGGTGGACGACTTAAGGAAATAGCAAAGTCTTAGAATAGACAATTTAAGAGTCTTTAGAAAGTCCTGGAAATGCGTATCATGAACAAACTGTGCATGGGTTTCACACTTTTTTACAGCAAGATAAACTCATACTTTATTTTTCTGCAGAGTGCCTGGCCCAAAGGAGTGCTCGCTCTGTGTTCTCTGCAGTGAGAATTACTAATAGGCCTGGGAGCAGATGCAGGCTGGGGCACCTACACAGCTCACGATCCCTACATGTCCGCATGTTGTCCAAGGTGGTGGGCACAGCAAAGGGCCACTGCCTTCTTCAAGGAGGTCCTCAGAGAAGAGGAACATTTGAGATTGACACACAGGCACTGAAGAGGCTAGTTCAGGGAGAGCAAACCCTGTGGGCACAGACAAGAGGCCCTAGAGGACCTGCCAGGTTTGTGGAGGAGTGAGCCCTCTCGAGACTTGAGAGGAAGCACGTGAGGTGCAGGGAGCCAGGTGCACAAAGGCCCCTTCACCTTGAGCAAGGAAGGAAGGGCAGAGGAGGCAGCCAGAGCAGGGTGGCGAGCTCCACACTTCGCAGGGCCTCGGAGACCCAGATTCTCTTCCATAGCTGCAAGAAGTTTGGAAGCTGGGCAGTGATGGGATCCGCTCGGTCTCCTCCTGGGCTCCTTCTGGTGAGAGTGACTGAAAATAACAACAGCAGCACTAAGTGATGGAGGGTGCTCCATGTGCCAGGGACCTTGCAGGGCATCACGTATCAGGCACTCTTTGCAACCGCCATGTGAGAGGTACTGTTACCTTTTCTGCTTCTCAGCTGGGGAAACAGAGGCACAGAGATTAAGCCACTTGAAGAAGCCTGAGAGCTGGCGGGTGGGTGGCAGAGTTGATTTTGAATCTGAACTCCAGAGCTTATACCTGTGACCACCAAGCTGTCCTCACCTGTCCCATTAGGATGTGGCTTGTCAGAGCGGGTAGTGACCCGAGCTAGGTTTATAGCTGTGGCTAAGTAGTGTTGTCAGGCTGTCATAGTTTCTTTGTCCGTCTGAAACATAGGGCCTCATCTGTGGATCTTTCCACAGTCTGATTCAATGGCAAGTTTCACTAGTTTCACTCTCCCATGTCTTTTGCTAGCTCTGGTTCTGTCTGACCTGACAAGTCCAGGTCAACATCCCCTTGACCCGCTCAGTCCCTGTGTTAGAGAAAAACTTCTCCATATGAAAATCTGCAGGTTTAACCTTGCAGAGTACCTCTCTTCCGTTCATTCAGTGGCTAGGATGGAGGTGGCAGGAGTTACCACCAAGGCAGGAGACAGCTTCTCTCAAAACTAACTGACTTACTGTAGTTAGTGAAACTTGAGAACCTAATCATCTTCCGGCCAAGTGATGGCACAGTGGTAATGCAACTGGAACTCATAGGAAGGGTCTAGTGTTCATGTCCCAAGACCTCCCTGAGCACACGGGTCATGTGCCCATGCCTGTGAGCCTGGCTGGCTGAGGCTCGGGGTGGGTTTCAACATGAGGACCCTGTTGGGGGTGTCTCTCTCCCTCTCTCTCTCAGAGAAGAAATAAATAATTTTTGAAAAGAAGGAAGGATGGCATACCAGCCAGCCTAGTTGTCTTTGGCTTTATCCCATTCTTCTCCCTCCTAGCCACCGCCCAGGCCCTAACGATGTCCTCATTGTAAACACCACGTGGGGCTCCCTCCTTTCCCTCTCCAGCTGATCCTCATCTTTTAGGTTCTAGTCTCCATGGCTATGGCAACTGCTTCTACAGCTACTCCAGTCTGGCCTTTCCTTCCCATTTCATCTTGCCTCCTTTTAGGCAATATTACTTTTTAAAAATCGTACTGTTCTTCTGCTCAGAAACCTTCAGCAAATATTCCCTAATACATCCTGTCTGCCCACTTGATTTCCCACTATTAGGTCAGGATCATCTTCCTCTCTTACCAGACGTGCGTGGTCATTCCCTGCTCTGCTCCTGCTCCTTCCCTCCCTCTGACGGCCCCTTCCCTTCTGCTCTGACATCTTACCCATTCCCGAAGACTGCTAACCTTGACCTCTGTCACTTCCCTTCCTCTGAACTCTTCCTCTCAGTTTTGATTCCCCAGTTAAATTATTGGTTCATTGAAAGCAGCTCCTTGGGTCAGCAGATGGCATGGTAGTTCAAGAACTGGACCCCACAGGGCAAATCATGGTTCTAGCCCAGGACTTGGCGGCTTGCTTTCTCACTAACCCCCACACCCATCCCATCCCTCTCTAGTGAGCACATGTGCCCCATAGCAAATTAAAGAAGAATAATAGCAACAAATAAAATTAAATAATTTTTTTTTTGAAAAAAGAAAGAAAGCAGCTCCTTGCCCACTATGTCTTAAACCTGAATAGAGCCAAGCACCTATCAAACACTTGTGAAATTTAATATTCGGTGATTAATAGGTGATTTATGATCTATTGGCCTCGGTATATTTTTTAAGCATATAAATTTTTATCACATTTTTTAGAACATTCTGTATAAGCCTTCTGACTGTGATGATGGAATACTTGTGAGAAGCAAAGCCAAGTAAAAGAACTAACTCCTAATCCTGTTAAAGACTTTCCCGTTGTATTATGTGCTCTGGTTTTTCCTTTTGTTTTATGTGCCTTGACAACAGGACCCATCTTATTCTTTGTATTCCCCGAAATACTTCACATAAAGGAGCCCTGGAATAAGTAGTGGAGTGAATGAATCCTCTCCTAGTTGAGGAATATACTAGAAATGACATTGTATTACTATTTTTCCTCTTGGTAGACATTTATTTGTGTAACCATAAGTATTACTCATTGTCAATTAAGCTGATTAGGCCAAACTAAGAAGGAAAGGCTTTAAAAAAACATAGAAAGGCTTTCACACTGTTTTGGTTGCAGACTGGCCCTGTAGCCTAGAGGTTAAGGGAGCTGGCCTTTACATGGCCGCTCACAGTTGGAATTCCAGCCCCACCAGGATTGTGTGCATGCCCCAAATCCCAGCAGGATGAAGAAATGGAGACGGGATTGCAGCATGATGATGCTCCACTGGGGAATGCTTCCTCCCTCGTTCTCTCTCCCTCTGTCTCTGTCTCTCTCTGGTGAGGACACATACCCTCTAGCATTAAGAAGATATTTTGGTTAGATAAAATGTTTCTCCTGCTCAGTCTTTTTCTGCTCTTAGCAGCATAATGAATGCATTTCTTTTACAGTCCTTGCTCCTCCCCTTTCCTGACCTTTCAGACTCCCTGCAGGCACAGAGCCCCTAAAACCTGGTTCAGAGGAGTTCTTTGGGGTAAAGTACTAGCTGTCTTTGTATTTTAGGCATAAAGAAGATCTGTGTTGCTTTTGCTTTTTCAGTAGAAGATGAAATAGGCCCAGAAATTTGTTGCTACAGGAGCAAAGCCAAATAGACTTGCTAATTTCTTTATATGACCAAACATTTTCCTACCAGTCATAACTGGCTTTATTTGCATATTGTTTATAAAAAATTATTGCAATAACTGAATAATTCCTGAGGCATGTACTCTTAGGGAAAAAAAAGAGAAAAATATCATAACAAAACGTGGATAAGAAAGTATAATGTGTTGACTGAAACATAGACATTTAAGCATGTAGAAAAGTTAGTGTTGTTAACTCTGTCCAACATCAAATGTTCAGTAAAAACTGGGAAGAAAAATGAAAGCATGTTCTAGAGGCAAGAGACCCACTGTGTGAGTTTCTTTGTGATTATCCAAATGCGACTAGAAAGAGAAAATTAATAGTTAAATTTTCATGATTCTTCAAAAAAATCTCCAGCAAATATCATGGATTTACTTGTCTCTCACCTTCCCCTCATTCTCACCCTCACACACACACACAACCTACTACTTGAGTACTCAAAATGAAAATCAGTGGAGAAGATCATGCAGTAATGGTGTTTTCATGACAGGCTGTGAGTTACGTTGGTCTAAAAGCAACATGTCCCTCCTGGTTGCTCAGTGGCAACTTCTCACAGTTACAGTGAAGGCTTGGCTTAAAAAGGCTTATGAATTCTTTTAGCACAACCTTTGTTGGGAAAATGAGTTACGAGTGGTTCATTTTATGCTGAGCCTTTTGTCATCACCATTTATAGCTATTCTGTTTATTCACTTCGTGCAAACCATTCTGAGAGTTGATGAATGCGTTTTATGAGAGAACATAAGAGCCCTGCAATTTGTTTTGATTAGTCTCTATTTGGATTCGTAGTGAGCAGGTGCCATCGTTTGGAATTGGTTTTGGCAGTGGCATGGCTATATAAATATTAGATACATGAAATAAAAACCTCATTTAAATTACTTTCATCAGTAAAAATAGGAGAGCTTTACATTGGATATAAAACAACGATAGTTCTATTTTTATGGCTTCTGAGCATACAAATGTGTAACATCCCATATGTCTGAACATATGTATGTATAAGTGGCCTCCATCTTGCAAATGTCTATTATACAGATTTTCTGTATTTCTTTGAGAGTTTATGCAAATATCTCTTTTTTAATTGCCAGAGGGTGTGTGTACTTGCACACACAGAGTGCATTCACCAGAGAAAGAGAGAGAGAGAGAGAGAGAGAGAGAGAGAGAGAGAGAGAGAGAGAGAAGACATCTTCCAATGGGAAGTATCATGCTACAACCTCTTGTCTTTCATTTTTTCATCCGCTCATGATTTGGGGCATACATCCACACACTACCCTGAGTGTTTTTAAAGCCACCGGGTCAGGATTTGATCTGCCATTGGTCATGTGGGATCCAGCTCCCTTAACCACTAGGCTATGGGCCAACCGTATGCAATTATTCTTTTTGTTTTTTTTTTTTTAAGAGATTTTTTACTATAGGATGTGTGTGCTCACTGCAGAAACAAAAAGACAGAAAGCAAGAAATCACCTCCCAGGGGGGATGGCCACACCTCAATCCCTTCTCCCCCATTCTGCATTGGGCACACATGAACACATCCCCAGTATGAGTTTTAAGCTCCAGGATCTGGGACTCGAACCACAGTTGACTACGTGGGAGTCTAGCAACATAACCATTATGCCATCTGCTGGTCCCACTATGCAAATATTCTTTAAAAAATAGATCTGGGCTAATGATTTCTTTTTTTGAGGAGTAGTCAAAAAAACATGGAAAAGGCATATTATGAAAAAACATGCATGAATTTAATTTTTTTAACCAAAATAAACTTATACTTTTTAAAAGAATTATTTTATTATTATTACTTTAAATTGCTATAGAACAGAGCACGAGAGAGAGAGATAGAGAGAGAGAGATAGAGATAGAAAACAAACCTTCAGGTCCTGGACTTGAATCGTAGTTAGTCATGTGGGAGTCTAGCACCTTAATCACCACCCCACCTGCTGGTCTCTAAAGTCATACTTTAATTCCATTTTTTTTTTCATGAACTTTTAGACGTCCCCTTGTATCTTGTATTTTTGGCTAGCTTTCATTGTCTCAAATTTTAGGTTAAAATACACATGTGTGTTACAGCCTATTCCTTTAAGCAGCACTGCCTAATGAAAGTATAGTGAGAACCACATATGTCATTTCAAATTTTTAGTATCCAGAATAACAGAAGGTTTTTCTGATTTTAAAAGTAAAGACATTTCTACTTTGGAAACTGTGTCAAGGATTGTTTTCAGTTTGGTTTATTCATTTATTTATTTAGCTTGTATTTAAACTTTGGAAAATTACTCATCACATTTTTTAATATGAAGAAAAAAATGAGGTCTTTAAAGTTGGACATTTTTTATGATTTCTGTTTTACATATATTCATTGTACACCTTTGTGAGATACAATGTGGTTTTTTTAAAGCACACATGCAGTGTGTACTAATCAATCAGGGGTTTACCCACATTCTTCAACATTGAACGTTACAGTACATCATGCACATTTGATAATAGTCCTACTCCCCAGCACATTTTTAAACCTTTGATTTTTCCTGTTTTGTTTTCGTCATTGGTTGTTGCTCAAACCACATTTAAAGAATACCACCCCAGTTCTTGAGTGCACAAGGGAACTGCAGTATTTCCTCTTTTCCCGGCAAAACTATTTAGAAGACTGACATTTTCCTAAGAATATCTTTCCAGGTTTTTGTATATACATATACAGTTTTCACGTGTTTGTTATTATGGAGGCCAAAGATCAAAGAGAGAATTAGGGTCACAGGTGGAAGAGCAATCAGGAAGTCTATTAAATCTTTAACATCAAAACCTCAGGTTGCTTCTAGGCAAATTATTTTTTTTTTTTGAGAGATTTCTGCTATAGGGTGCATGTGCTTGCTGGAGAGAGAGAGAGAGACGGAAAGAAAGAAAGGGAGGGAGGGAGGGAGGGAAGGAAGGAAGAAGAGAAAGAAAGAAAGAAAGAAAGAAAGAAAGAAAGAAAGAAAGAAAGAAAGAAAGAAAGAAAAGAAAAGAAAAGAAAAGAAAAGAAAAGAAAAGAAAAGAAAAGAAAAGAAAAGAAAAGAAAAGAAAAGAAAAGAAAAGGAAGGAAATAAGGAAATAAATCACTCCCCAGAATAGAATGGCCACACCACAATCCCTTCTCCTCCATTCTCATCCCAGGATCGTGGGCACACAAGCACATGCACCCAGTGTGATTTTCAAGCTACCAGGTCAGGGACTCAAACCACGGTCAGCTATGTGGGAATCCAGCAATGTAACTGCCACGCCATCTGCTGGCCCTATGCTTCTGGGTAAATTCTTAAAGAGCAAGTCTCATGACCTTAGAGTGCACCCATAAAAATTTATATATTATCCTTCATGCTGCTTAGTCTTTTTTTTTTTTTTTCAAGTTTATTCATTATTCTCACACACAGAGAGGCAGGCTGACAGAGAGACAGGTTTGTCCAACAGGGTGTTCATGCTGCAATCCACCGCAGCCTCCGCCGGCCCAATTCAGGGATGGAAATATTAACATGTGCCTGACAGGTAGAGGGAAGTCCTGGGACACAAACCCAGGTCCCTCCCAGGTGGGTCTTGCTGTGCTGATTTACCACTGCACCACTGAAAATGTCAGTCTTCTAAATAGTTTTGCTGGGGAAAGAGGAAATATTGCCGTTCCCTTGTGCACTCAGGAACTAGATGGTCTTTTGTTAAGCTCGCCTCTACCTCTCAGCTGTGCGTCTCCGGCAGTCTGTGTTCTCCATATGTGAAGTTTTGATCACCACAGGCTGACTTATACAGTCCCTCTTCCAGAACCCTGGAGTCAATTACATGTCACGTTGTGCTGTTGCTGTTCACTTACTTGTCTCTCTTGTTGATGTGATGTCTTTGGAGACTAGTACCTATCATCATGGCCCCAGAGCCAAGCTCACTTCCTAACATGTAATGCTCAGGAAATGTTCATTGAGTGAAAGAGTGAATTTATTTACTGTTAGATAATGAAAATGAATTCAGAACATAATTAAAACAAAACAATTAGCAATAACATGCAGGTCTGACCAAGGCCTAAATTATCTTTCATTTGCTCTCTCTTTTGGGAAACGTTGACGTACACAGCCTGAATGCTGTGAAGACATTTGGCTCTGGCTCTCCTGTGGAAGTTCAATTCCTATAGGGTAGATTGCATTTGTAATGGTTAGCTATTTAATGAGTCCTCTCCTCATTCCAAACAGGAGTTGATGTGAGGCATTACCTAAGAAACTTGGCAATGGCAATGACACTACCTACGGGGCTGGGCACAATTCATAGTGGAAGAGAAGTAGCCACAAAACCCAACCCTTCAGAGCCTATTCCAGGGTTCTTCCAATTAGTCCTCATTGCTGTGCTTTATCGGAATTTAATGATGTGTTTGTTTTTATGGGACAATCAGTAATAAGGACTCCTGGCTAGTGTCCCTCACCTCTTGGAGCCACAGGTTGGCCTACTTAGTGGGCTAATTAGGTAATTAGGCACACCCCCCAATGTGGCCTTGCATGAGACACAAGCTCATCTGTGGCAAATTAAAAATACTCAGCAGTATGGCCCTAGCTGGAGAATCAAAGGTTGAAAGGGTTATGTTGAGCAGCTCCAATGTGGCCTCCAAATGTAAGATATGTAAACACTGTAAGTAATTGTAGAGTTCTTAAAAGTTCCCCTACCACCTTGTAAATTGAGAAATGCCCTCTAGGTTGAGATTCACTGATGTGGAACAAGTTTTACAGGAAATAATGATGTAAATTAATATTGTTGGCTAATCTTTTGATGGCATTTACAAATTGAAAATGCAGTATCATATTGATTAAACAATCTCTTAATTGTTTTGTCAAATAAGTAAGAGACAGGTGGTATGGTGGAAAGAGTATTAGATATGAAGCTAGAAAACACTGCCTCAAATCTCACCCTCATCAGCTCTTGACTTGGCCCCACACAAATGATCCCAAGTCACAGCAACACTCCTAGATTTAAGGATGGGGCTGCAGTAGATCCTGGCTACTTGGTAGTAATCTGTTTAAGCAAGCTCTTAGCAGATTCCCAAAGTCATAAAAATAGAAATGTTTTGTATGAGCTCCTAGCCTGCCTCCTAATCCTCATTTACATTAAGAGTCATGTTTTTTGTCTATAGTGTCATCCCATATTCGCTTTCCCATTTTTGTCAAAATTTTGGTTTCATTCTTTGGCCCACCATTGGTCTGTTTGTCCTCAGAGCCATTCTTCACTCTTCTGTTCTACATAACAGGGCAGTCTCCCTGTGTAGGATGCATTTCTAAGAATCCTTGGGTGGCCAGATGGTTTTCAGCAGGTTGGTCTCTGGGAGCCATAAGTAGAGATTAGCAGATGAAAGGTAGACAGGGAAAGCCAGGGTATTTTCCTTCCTCTCTGTCTTGGGTTGTGTCTCCAACAGTGACTATGTCTTCTCCACGCCTCCAAAACTACTGTTCCTTCTGTGGTTCCAACTTTTGCCAGTCAACGCTCACCATGATGTTCTGCCCCAAATAGACTCTGCTGATGTCGATGTCTGTTAATACACCTCTTCTGGTGGTGCCTCTAGCTCGAAAAGCAGTAGTAGCTCCCTGTCGATGTTAAACTATGTTCTGTTACCTTTGGTTGCTTCGCCTTTCAGTTCACTCATCACTTTAAAACCAATTTCATATATCAGATTCCCTCTCTTTAAAATACATAACATGGCTTCTGTGTTCCCTACTCCATCTGACAACTCCGTTGAAGGGATCAAATGTTTTTCTTGTTTTCACTAGTCAGTGTAGCTTAGATGACCCCAAGCCTGTGAAACATGTTGAAAATATTGATTCCCTGCACCCACCATACTTGTTTCAGTGCATAGCCCAAGAATCTAATGTTCTGAAAGCTCCCCAATGGTTCTGATGCCCAGCACTGGTCTAAAAAATCCGGCATAGTTGAGATGAGGCTGAGATGAAGGTACCTGGGGTAAGCTAGGGGACCACTAGGTTCATTTGCTAACTAAGAATTTTACTTCTTCATACCAGCCTCATGACAAGAGAGTCTTCCTCAGCAAAATCAGAAATTCCCATATACCGTGGACTTTATAGATCAATTATAAGTATCAAAGCAGCACATGCTGGGACCAGCAGTTAGCATAATGACTATGTCACTGGACTCCCATGTAGTCGACCGTGGTTCGAGTCCCGGACCCAGTGGCTTAAACTCATGCTGGGCATGTGTGCGTGCGTGCCCAAGATCCCGAGAGGAGAATGGAGGAGAAGGGATTGCAGTGAGGCCATCCCCCCTGGGAGGTGATTTCTCGCTTTCTGTCTCTCTGTCTCTCTCTGCCTTTCTGGCAAGCGCACGTGTCCTATAGCAAAAATTTCTCAAAAAAAAAAAAAAAAGGCACATGCTAAGCTGGGGAGTATGAGGGCTGATTTGCAAGATAAAATAAGATCATGGATGTATCTCACAAATCGTAGCTGCTTAACACATGATAGTCTTTCCTCAAGTTAGGTGAAAGCTAGGAATGTAGGCAGCTATGAAATAATGTAAATTATTTATTCCTTCAGGTAACAGATTCCAGATACTAAATACCAGAAAGGATAGATAAGCAATCAAATAGTCAAAAAAAAAATGTTATTGCCTGGCATGTATTATTATTGGGTGAGCTGGTGCCTTGATAATCCAACCAATGACGCCATAAATTGGCTCTGTTTAATGTCAGAAATAATTTAAAATAATAAGTTCTAACTGTGAGACTCATGTCAGATTACGTATCAACACATTCCCTGAGGAGACCTGAACCTTAGGAGTATGCCCTTACTTGGCCACTGCATTGTCCGCATTCCAGGCTCTTGCCAGAGACTAACTTTTAGTGCTTCCCTGTCCGGGTCTTATCGAAAGGTCCCTTATGAGGAGTAATGTTCCCGGAGGACTGCCTGAGGGTACGTGGTCTGTTTGTTCCTCTTGGAGATAGCCCAAATGTTATTCGTGGCTTAAGTTGAGCCATCGGAGAGCTGCCTATGTGGATTTCAATGTATTCACTTTTTGTCAGTTTTCCGTTACTGGGAAAGATGAATTTTAAAAAGGCACACCTAGGTCGGAGATTTAGAGTGTTAACTCCTCTGTTCCCACTGACGTAATAAACAGTTGTCCTAATCAAAAAAAAAAAAAAAAAAAAAAAAAAAAACACCTATTATTATGGCATTATAAAACTGTGTCTACTAAAAGAGGAAAACTCTTGTAAGTTTCCAGACAGAGGAAATCGATAAGTTACCAAAGCAGGAACATCAGAACAGCATCAATATGCTCATCTGTAAACCAGGAGGCAAGGAGACAGTCACAGGATATTTTCAGAGAGATGAGAGAGGACTGTGAGCCAAGAATCCTGTGTTGGCCAAGAAATCTACTCAAGTACAGGGCAAAAGGAAGATTTCTAGAGGGAGAGTTACTCTGGGTGGACCATCCGTGTGCCCTTTCTGAAATAACTGCTTGAAAAGTGTTCCCGACCACGTAAGAACTGAATCAGAACGCAGGTGTCAAGATAAGGAAAGATGAAGAGCTGAGAACATCGTGATGAGCTATAAACCTTGTGACTTATGTCCAAGTGTAAATAAATCATGATAATGTGACGATGAGCTATAAATTGTTAATTAAGGTTTCTTGAAACAGAAAAGACACACTGTCTATGAGGAGGTATGTGATAGTTTGGAGTGGAACTTACCATGAGAGAATAAAAATATTTCAAGCATTTCTACCCTGTGGCTAAGAAAGAGATATGTCATGGATTGGGTTCTCCGGAAGCACCCAAATTTGGGGTGCAAGATGTTTATTAGGAATTTACACCTGAGTTAGGAGTTGAATCGTGTTCCCCAAAAAGACACATTGAAGTCTTAACCCCCCAATACCTGCACATGTGGCCTCCTTTTGAAATGGTCTCTGCAGATATCATCAAGTTAGATGAGGTTGTGAGGGTGGGCCCAAATTCAGTATGACTGGTGTCCTTAAAAGAGAAAATCATCAGGGCCAGCAGGTGACGTAGTGGTAAAGGTACTGGACTCCCACTCTTTGACTGCAGTTCGAGTCCTGAATCCGTGACTTGAAACACACCAGGCACATGTGCGTATATGCCCAAAATCCTGAGAGGAGAAAGGAAGAGAAGGAATTGTGGAGAGGCCATCCCCCAGGGGGTGATTTCTCACTTTCTCTCTGGTGAGCACACATACCCTGTAGCAAAATCTCTCTCTCAATAAAATAAAAAAAAAAGAAGAGAAAAGAAAAGAAAAAAAGAGAGAGAGAGAAGCATCATGTGACAACAGAGACACAGGGACAGTACTGCGTAGCTATGGAGGCTGAGGTTGGAGAAGCCAGGAAGAGACAAGGAAGAATTCTGTCCAGAATCTTAGAGGGAGTTTAGCCCTGACAGTGCTTTCATTTTGGGCTTCTAGCCCCCAGAACTACAAGAAAAGTTTTGGTCATTTTAAGCCACCCAGTATGATAGAGCAGCCTGAGAAAACGAATGTAGCCTGTGAAATAGGAGAGAAGAAGCACAGTGTCAGAATCCCATACATGATCCACACAGCCCGGGCCACCTCAGTAGGGAGCTGTGGTTGCCCTGTCACTCAGTCACAGGATGTGGCTGCCCAGGGAGGCCATGACCTAGGGTGAGGTGACTCCCTGCAGCCACAGGCTCTGAAGAAGCTGACAGCCTGAGGTGTCTGCTGACCACACTCAGTGGTGGGCAATCTTTCCTCCTCCTGGGGAGATGTGGGTGGCTCATCTCCATGTTCACTAAGTCTAAAATGACTGCATAGAGAGGATAGCATATAGTCATTTTGTTTTTCAAATTAAAAAATATAAATTTGAAAATGATTTTGAAATAGATAACGATCAAAATATATGTGATAAAAAGCTTTGAATTACTAGAAGAAAAAATAGAATTATAAACTCAATTCAGAAAAGAAAGACAAGTAAAAACAAATGTAATAACAATACATTTTATTAATAGAAAATAAATATGGTAGAAGCTAACCAAATAGAAGTATATCACAATAGATGCAAAAATTTTGATTTCCCCTTTCCAATAATAAGGATGCTGAGGTTAGCAAAAATAAATTAAACATCCAGTTTTAAGCTATTTACAAGAAACATAATCTAGTTTGATCTAGTACTAATAACAGAATTACCCGAGTCTGTGTGATTTATCAAAATAGAGGATTATTCCCGATTTGGAGGTCCAAGGTCTAGGGGCCATGTCTGGTGAGGGCAGGAGCTCAAGCAAAGAGAAATATGTCTGTCTCCTTCCCTCTCCTTATAAACTACTGGATTGCCAGAAAAGTCATGACATATTTTTCTGTGTTTTTCTGTGTAGAAATGCGTCATGACTCTTCCAATGATCCAATAGCTAGGACTCAGACATCAGGGACCATCAGTTCCCAAAGGCCTCACCTTTAAACATCACAGTCAGTTTAAGTTTCCGTTCTCTCAACACCGTTACAGTGGCTCACTATATTTTAACACTTGAACTTGGGGGGACACATTCAAACCATTCCACGCAGATAAAACAAATTGACAACAACCTTAAAAAGTTGAAAATAAAGAAATGGACTAGGATATACTGTTCAGACACAAACAAAAGGTAAGCTGAAATAGGGATATTTGCATCAACTACAACAGTACCTGAGACCAAACTTATTAAATAATTTAAAAGTGAAGAGTACAGTTCAGGGGCCAGCAGATAGTGTAGTAGTTAAGGCACTAGACTCCCATGTAGCTAATGGTGGTTCAAGTCCCAGCCCTGATGACTTGAAAATCATGCTGGGAGCATGTGTGTGTGTGTGTGCCCAAAATCCCAAGAGGAGACTGAGAGGCCAAGATAAGAGTTGCAGCATGGATATCCCCCCTGGGGAGTGATTTCTCTCTTTCTCTGTCTCTGTCTCTCTGGTGAGTGCACATGCCCTATGGCAAAAAAATCTAAAAAAAAAAAAAAAAAATAGAGGGGGCCAGGAGACGGTGTGG
Organism: Tupaia tana; assembly: GCA_026018925.1. Lineage (NCBI taxonomy): Eukaryota > Metazoa > Chordata > Mammalia > Scandentia > Tupaiidae > Tupaia > Tupaia tana. The sequence goes on along the minus strand of JAKSZU010000013.1, from coordinate 32,819,924 downwards.
TGGTTAAGAAGCTAGATCCCATATGGCTGACTCTGTACTTCTCTCTCTCTCTCTTGCTTTCTGTCTCTCATGAATAAAATAAACTTTAAAGAACAAAAAAAGAAATTCAGATTTTTTAAAAAAAATCCCTATTTAAAGGAATGACAAATGAAAATTGCAAGTGGATTTAGTAAGACAGGAAATAAATACAAAAATATATAAGATTGTAGTAAAAGGCATTCAATAGCCGTTGAAGAAATAGAGAGCTATACCATCTTTTTGAATAATACAACTTCAAATTCCAAAGAGTATTCTTCTCAAGTTAGCATGTAAGTTCAATATAATTCCAGTCAGAATCCCAAGTGGAGAGCAAAGTTTTTGTCAGATCAATCCCTATGATTTTAAAGTACATATAAAAATATCAATGTGAGAAAATTGCAAAACTTGAAAGAGAACTCACACCAGTAGATATCAAAGCGTACTGTCATGTTCCTGCAATTGAAACATGCTGATATCAACTCAGAAATGAACAAATCAGTTTTTGGAACAGAGTACGCTATGAAAGGATACAGTATATAGGAATATTTTATGTATGCTAAAGAGGCAAAAGGAAGATGGTAAAGTATTGTTGGGGACAGCTGTTAGCTGTCCTCTTGAAGAAAGTGAGGTTAGATTCTCTTACGAGCTAAACAGCTCATATAAAAATAGGCCAAGGCCATGAACTGGAAATGGAAATCACCAGTAAACCTGTGTAAAGGATCAGCCCATGAGCAGTGAGAGAACATGAATTGAAACAACCGAGGTGCCATTATCTGCTCATCAGGGGGGCAAACAGTGGAGAGAGAGAAAACACGCATGCTGTCCCGTGTGTCTGTAGTAGGCGCTCATCACGCACCGTTGCACGCACTGCTTCCACCTTTTTTTTTGGGGGGGGGAGAGGTTTTTGCTATAGGGCGCATGCGCTCGCCAGACAGACAGAGACAGAGAGATAGAAAGCGAGAAATCACCCCCCCAGGGGGGATGGTCACGCCACAATCCCTTCTCCTCCATTCTTCTCTCAGGATCTTGGGCACACACGCACACGCGCCTGGCCTGAGTTCTAAGCCACTGGGTCCGGGTCGCGAACTGCAGTCTACTACGTGGGAGTCCAGCGACATAGCCATTACGCTAACTGCTGGTTCCCTGCTTCCACCTTTTTCAAGAAAGAAGTATGGCAATAGTCATTCACATAGTACATGCATTTATCAAGTCCAACCCCTCAGTACCACTTTCAAGATCCTTTCCCACAGAAATAGAAGTGCTAGAACATCAAGGATGTTTGAATAAGGCTATTTATTCCTGCTCTGGTTACTGTAGCCAAACCTGGAAACAGTCTAAACGTTTACCCACAAAGGAGTGGTTAATTAAACAATGGTATTTCAAAATGAGGTAAACCTGTAGTTTTGGAAAAATATCTAAAAACCTTTTAAGAGCAACTAAGCAGAAGTGTGTGTGTGTGTGTGTGTGTGTGTGTAAACAAACAGGAAAGATTTTGTAAGGCTCTACTAACATTGATGATCTCAGGTGGGAGACAGAAGTAGGACCTGATTCATTTTTACTTTCTATCACTCTGAATGTTTAAGTTGATTACAGTGAGAGAATATCTCTTTTGTATGAAACATAGCAAAAAACATAAAAAAGGCTTATTGAATTATTCTTTGTAGTTGTGGCATCTAAACAACCCTTATGAGAGATACTGAAAAATTATCCACATGTCATATGGAATCTCCTTTATGAAGATCTATGGAAGTGGCTGGCCCCATAGCCTAGTGGTAAGGGAGCTGGATTCCAGTCAACTGATGGGTTCAAATCCCACCCTAGCAGCTTGAAAAACATGCCGGGTGCATGTGTACGCATGCCCCAAATCCCAATAAGATAAAGACTTGGAGGAAAAAGGATTGCAGTATGGCCAAACCACACTGGGGGTGCTTGCTTTCTCTCTCTCTCTTGCACATATGCCTTCTGGTAATTTTAAAAAAGAGAGAGAGAGACCCACAGGAGAAACTTCTTCTTTAGCCTTAATCCCCAGATACTTGATTCATTTGAACATTTGATTCTCTTTTTTACTCTTGGACATTACGCATCTGGTAATTTGCTTTGGCAACTCGGAATGGCCCAAGTTGGAGACTGTACAGCTCCTTCAATGACTTTACCCAGTCACATGGCTTACATTTTAGGCAATTCCTATACTGTTGTCATCATCTTGTTTTCCATTTTTCTTTTTTCTTTTATACATTCATCTTTGATTTTAGCTGGTTACATTGTATATTATCACTTTAGCTACCTCTAATCCATTTTGGGAGTTATGACAAAATAATAACTAGGAATTTCTCTTATAACAGGAACCTGGGAAGGAAAACAATCTCAACAATGAATAGGCCACCCATCACTACCAACTACAGATGACTTGCTTTTTCATTTACAAAGGTAAGGAAATATAGTCCATAGTTTTAACTAATTCTGATCAACTCAGTAGAGAGTCCTTAACTTACTTTTTTCTTTTCTTTCTTTTTTTTTTAAGACTTTTGCTGTAGGGTGTGTATTCTCACTGGGGAGAGAGAGAGAGACAGAGACAGAGACAGGCAGTGAGAGGAAAAGTGAGAAATCGCCCCCAGGGAGGATGCCCACACTGCAGTTCCTTCTCTTCCATTCTCCTCCTGGGATCTGAGTATGCATGCACGTGCACCTGACGCAGTGCTCAAGCCCAGTCCAGGGACTTGAACCATGGTCAATCATATGGAAGTCCAGTGCCTTAACCATCACACCACCTGCCAGTCCCAAGCCCTTACCTTTCTATTGTATGTTTATTTACAGATATTCTAAAACATGTATCTAGTTCATGACCTTTATCTTTGATGTTATTGAATTTAAGTAAACATCAGCAAGCAGAAACAGGAAATTGTGTGAATGTCAGCATGCCTAAAGGGACAAAACTCAGAAGATATGGTCTCTGCTATTAATTAGTATGTGGTTACATTTTTAATAGCATCAATATCTTCCTCATTTTTAAATGTAGTAGTGCTCCCTGCAGAATACTTGGAGAATATAGTAACATGTAAAATGGAAACTTAAAGCATTCATAATTCCATCATCTGTAGCTAATCCCAGTATTTTGATTTTTTTCTCCCCTGTATGCACACGTAGAAGTATACATGATTATAATGTTATTTAAGATGATGTTTTTAATGCATACTTACCTTGGCTCCCATTGCTAGAAATGACGTACCTTAAGTGGTGCAGAAGTTTACATCCAGGCACACACTGTGAACGTTTTAATAATCCTTTGCAGTTTACCAGTACGTTCCTGATGCATCTCATTCGCCTCTGCCAGACGTCTCCAACTCAAAAGTTCTTGTTAATAGGTCCATGTGACCTTTGTTAAACATCCGTGTGATGTTTAACCTTTGTATTAAAAACCTCTCCATCCAGGTAGTTCATGGCCTTCCTTCATCATTATTACCTGTTTTGTGCTGCTTCAAGGAACTGATTCTTTTAATGGGGCGGGGGGGGGGGGGGTTGAGAGGGTCTTGCCATGTATAGTGACTCCTGTCCCCTAGCTTGCTGGTCAGCGAGGGCCAAAGGCAGCCACCACCATGAACCCACGCCTCCCACACAGCCCAGCCTGGTGCAGTGGCACCCTCCCACTGGAATCATCGGGGCTGGGCCCAAGGAACAGGTTTATAAAAATAGAAGTTTCCCCATTTCTCACCTACTTTTCCCTACAGTCAAGTCCTGTACAAAGTAATAAAAAAATACTTTGAGGCTGTCTCATCATCTATCCTTCATTCATGCCAATTAGTCAAGTTCTCATTGAGGATTTTTTTAAACACCCTTCGGAGTTGCTCTTGAAGTGATTCAACTTTAAAAGCTGCAAAGTCTTAGAAGTAAAATAACTGGAATAGCATTCTTTAGGGAGGTCGTCCTTCTGTCGGCTCTGTTGAACACTTGAAGGTTTGTTTTTTACCCTGAGTCTGATGTTATAAAACTTTTCAGGCATTTTAATTCCCCTAATATTTTTTTTCAGAACTTACCAGAATGTTATTATAAAGAGACTAGAAACATCAATTATTTTTTAAATGAATTCAACAGATACAGCGTGGGAAGCTGTAGTTCGTGAAACCTCTCTCCCTGAAGACACCCTATCCTAATATGGACAAATAAAATAGATAGAAATGCAGTTTAAAAATTACCTAAGAAAGTGATTTGATTGTTGGGCTTTAATAGGTGAGGTTGGCTTGCCATTGTCCTTGCTTCTATTTTCCTAGATGACTTTAGTTATTTAGAGCTCATGATAGAATGGATAATCTCAGTCATTTAGTTCCAGTGCTGGAAATTTCATTTCATTTTTTTTTTTAAGAATTATTCATTTTATTTTACTTATTATTATTACTATTTGCTATAGGGCATGTGCACTCACCAGAGAAAGACAGAGAGAGAGAAAGTGAGAGAATAGGCCACCAGGCCTGGGACTTGAACTGCAGTCTGCCATGTGGGAGTCCAATGCCTTAACCACCGTGCCATCTGCTGGCCCCAGCTGACAAGTTATTAGGTTTAGCAATACTGTGTTTACTAAAAGCTCAGGGTTCCAAGCATACATCAAAGGCTTTTAAGAAAGTCAGAAGTCTAACTCTCCTTGGTGTATTAGATACTTTTGTGAAGTGTAAGATAAGACACTTAAATAGGAGAGCTCTTCAAGAAGTTCATGGAAAATGCCTATTAAGAGAAAACTCTGTCTGAATTTTCATTTTGTTAGGCACCAAAATAAACTCATACTTGCATTCAACTTTTTCCATGTACTTCTGAAGTCCTCTCATATTGTGGTTCCCTAATTATACGGTAATCCCTGATTACTAGTAACTGGCTTTATAAATTCAAATGCATTAAAAGTTAAATGTGAAAATCTTATTAAAAATCAAGAGACACAAGTTTGATCATCTGATATCTCCCAATGAGAAAAAAATATTAGCTTTAGAAGAAATCACAAAAGCAATTAAGTGTGGGGACCAGCAGTTAGCGTAATGACTATGTCACTGAACTCCCATGCAGTTGACTGCGGTTTGCGTCCCAGACCCGGTGGCTTAAACTCATACTGGGCGTGTGTGCGTGCATGCCCAAGATCCCAAGAGGAGAATGGAGGAGAAGGGATTGTGGTGTGGCCATTCCCCTGGGGGGTGATTTCTCACTTTCTGTCTCTCTGTCTCCATCTGTCTTTCTGGTGAGCGCACATGCCCTGTAGCAAAAACCTCTCCAAAAAACAAAAAAAATAATTAAGTGTGCAAAAATATAAAGCTCCTTAATAACATAATTATATAATAAATTAAAAGATACCCAGAAACATGAAACAATCTAAATAATATACTTAGCAACAGATTAGTAACTGTAAGATACAAAAACCAGGGAACGAATCACTAATGTCAATAACCATAATAGGTAAATAACAATAAGTAAAATACTTAAGACCTCAGTAGATAAGTGGGTCAGACAACAGAAAACTCAAAAGAAGAAATACAAAGAGCTAGGGAAAAAATGTGATAACGATGTTAACCCTCAGTAGTAATTTTTTAAAATGCTAATTAAAATCAGGAGATGTTTTCTTTCACTTGTCAGATTAGCAAAGATATTTACAATGATAATTGTCATTGCTAAGCATGTAATGAACAAGCTCTCACTTACTGCCAATGTGGGTATGAATGGGTATATTCTTCTTGGAAAGAAATTTAGTAAGATGTATGTAATAAGAGCTTTAGATCATTTTGTTTTGTTTTAGGAGTTTTACCATGGGGTGCATGCATGTGCCAGGGAGAGACAGAGACAGACAAACAGACAGAGGGAAAGTGAAAAATCACCACCCCCTACCCCTAGCAGGGATGGCCATGCCACAGTTTCTTCTCCTCCATTCTCTTCCTGGGGTTTTGGACACACACCCAAATATGCCCATCATGATTTTCAAGCTGCCAAGTCCAGGACTTAAACTGTGCTTGGCCATGTGGGAGTATAGTGCCTTAACTACCATACCACCTGCCTCCCAAGAGCTTCGGATTCTTAATACCCTACTGTGACCTAGTAATTTCAGAAATGTAGTCCAAGAAAACATTGAAGTTAGACGAAGATATAAGCACGAAATAACTACTGTTTTATTACTTCAGAAACAAAACCTTTGAACGGCCTTCAACTATCCTTTAGTATTAACATTATTAAATAAAGATGAACATATAATTATGTTCACACTGTGATGTGTCTTGGAAATTGGTAAATTATTCTTACAATGAGATTTTTTTATAATCAAATGGGAAAATGCTGAAAATGTGAATGTTAAGCAAAAAGTACTGGGTAAGCTGGTATTGTAATATTTTTGCTATGAAAAAGATGGAAAGAGGCCCAGCCATAGTGGTGCATAGACAGTGCCGCAGCCTGCGAGGCTGAAACCACATGGGAGGCCCAGGATTTGTTTCTGGGCCAACCTGAACACTCAGAGCACACTTGCCTGCACCTATAGTCCCTGCTAGCTGAAAAGCTTGGGCAAAAAGATCACAGGATAGTGAGACTCTGTCAGAAGTACCTTTCTTTCTTTCTTTTCCCCTTTCTTTCTCTACCTCTCTCTCATAAATGGAAGAAAAATAGGTAATAACAAATATGCCAAAATGAGTTGCCCAAGAGCAGTAGATCCATTGGGTGATGAGAAGAATCATGTATTTTCTGTTTTTCTGTGCAAAAATGCTTCATGACTTTTCCGATGACCTAATAAGTAATGGTTTTTATTCTGATTTGTATGTTTTGGTACTTTCCAGATCCTATTACAGTAAATTTTTATAACCAGAAGGAAAAGAATCTTATGTGGATTGGTAGCTAGAAATTATACACATGGTATGGGCTTGTCCTTCATAGCATCTTTCTTGGAGCATATGGAGTAAAGTACCAGAATGATTTTTAAGTAAAATTTATTTTGGAAAGATTAGGGAGCATTGTTGGTAGTGGTTTTGTTTTTAAGTATTGAGAACTTCTTTTTCTTAGAAACAATCTCAGTAACAACTGGAATGTAGTGAACTAAAACAGACCCTTTATTTATTACTAATATATTGTTTTTCAGAGTAAAGTTTAAATTCAAAACAGGCTGGTTTTTCTCTCATAGATGTCGTCTGCTGCTGAAAATGGAGAAGCAGCTCCTGGGAAACAAAACGAAGAGAAAACCTACAAAAAGGTGAGTGTTTTATTTTCTGCCTTCAACCCAGAAAGAGGAGCACCATTTTATTGTTCGGCGTGTTAACATTGTAGAAGGCCTTTTCTTCCTCCAAAGCAGTTCTAAGTTACTGTCAGTAAATTGTATGTTGCCATTGTAACGGATTACCACAAACTTAGTGGTTTAAACACCACCAATGTATGATTTTGTCATTGTGAAGGTCAGAAATCTGGCATGGACCTCACCGGACTAAGATCCAGGTTTTACTGAGCCACATTCCTTTCTGAAGGCTGTGGGGGAGGGTCTGTTCCTCTTCTTTTCCAGCTTCTCCTGCCCACCTGCATTCCCTGGATCCTCGTCCCTTCCACATTGGAAGCCAGCAATTGCCAGTTGCGGCTTTCTCAGAAGCTGTGTCTCGTTGGACCCTTTCAAGGACCTGTGGGATTACCTGGAATCCTCCTGGATAATCCAGGATGATTTCTTTATTTTAACATCAGCTGATTACTGACCTTAATTTCCCCTGCGAACTCAGCTCCTCCTTGTAACATAACATGTGAGGAGTGCAAGAGTTTCCAAGAAGTTCATGGAAAGTGAGTATTGTGAAGAAACTATGCGTGGATTTCAAAAATTTTTACACCAAAATTAACTTGTACTTTAATTCCGCTTTTCCGTGAACTTTTTGAAGTTCCTTCATATTCCCAGGTCCCAAGGGTGAAGACATGGGTATGGGCATCCCTGGGGCCATTGTTCTGCCTCCCGTCATTATTAATACCTAGGATACTGAGGGAAGGGAATTATCTCAAGGCCCTACTTATTTCTGAGAAGAAGGCGCTGAAGGGTGTGCAGTGTTCTGTGTCCGGCATACGAATTCTTTCATCAGTTTACTACGTTCTACCACAGTTGTAAACGTGTCTGTCTTTGTATTTCAAAGAAATTTTTAATGTGAAATACCTCCCTCTGCCCTTTTCTAAGTCTTTCAGCCCATTTCACAAAAATCTCTTCTTCCAGACTTCCTAGTGCATCTTACCTTATCACCCGGATAAATTCTCGGCTCTTAGCAACCTAGCTAGTGTTCAGACACGTTGTCAAGCAAACTATGTTCCCAAGCACCACTAGCTCAGATTATAAATGGACTACACATTTTAGCTTTTAAAAGGTCTTGTCCCCCTGCCCTCATGGGAGTAGGAGATTTATGGATTGAAAGCTTATTATGTCTTAACCTTTCCATTTCCCTTTTACTCTTCGATGGCTAGCTAGTGGTAAGTGCCATCGTAAAGTACATGAACCATCTGAACTCTTCTCTAGGTTGAGGAACTAGCACGGGAGATTTTACATTCAGTTTTCATGGAAGAATATGAGCTTTTCCTGGTTCACCTTTTTAGCCAGACTTTTCTACTCAAACCTATATTATACATATTTCTGTAATATGTATTTCTGTATAGATTATAGAAATATAAACATAGAGGTTGTCATCCAACATGATGGAGTGACTGGGGAAGAGTAAAGACGCGAGAGCTCTGAAGTGTCACATTTTATCTTTTAAAATGTGTGTTTCTGGCCAAAGGCAGCAGTACACTATTACTGATTGTTAAATACAGGTAGAAAGTCAAATTCTGTCCCATTTACCCAAGACTCCATGTAAATTCAGTCAAGCATGAGACCAACAAGAGGTGATTAAGTTGCTAGTTTATTATTGTTTCAGATCAGGTTCAGTATTCTCAATCAGCATCAAGACGCTCTGGGATTTTTTTTTTTTTAAACAGGGACTTACCATATGTAATCCTCCTGCCTCAGCCTCCTCAGTTGCTGGAATTATAGACGTACACCCCATGCCAGACTTCAGTTGAACCACTATTAGAACTCAGGCCTCCCATGCGGTCCCAGCCTATGGAGCATAACAACTTAGGGATGTGGCACCAAGGCTGGGTCCAAGATGCACTGAGATTTTTGACTGAAGTCTAACCTATTGGAGCTCCTTAGCAATGCAAAAGTCACGGAAAAATAATGTGACCATGACGTCTTGGAGTTTGCTAAGGACTCGCCACCCAAGGATTTAGTAAAGTAGGTTTTCAATTTTATTATAGGTATGAGTCTATGATTAGTGTCTCTAGCAGGATATTTGTCAGCAATGTTGGGAAGGCTATAAAAACGAAAGATCAAATTCTGTAATAGCAAATCATTCCAATAAATAAGACAAGCTGCAGAAAGCATAAGGGGACCGAATAACAACAACAACAACATTTTTTAAAATGTGTAATAGCAGAGAGCTCTTTTCGATACTCTCTGATTTTTGAAAGGAATATAAGCAATGGACAGGGAGACGATGTAGTCTGTTCTAAAAAGCACCCACTTCACCCCTCAGAAACAAACAGGGCTAGCTCTGTAGCCTAGCGGTTAAGAGAGCCAGATCCCACGTTGCCAACCATTACTTGAAAAACACACTGCGTGCGTGTGCATGTGTGCCCACTATCCCAACAGGAGCGAGAAGGGATTGCAGTGTGACCACCCTTGATGTAGGGGTGCTTTCTTTTTGTCTGTTGAGCACCCATCCTGTCTGATAAAGAAACAAACAAAAACAGCACAGGCCCAGGACTTCAGCCCCTCGGTGAATATGGTGTTGATGTGCACAAGAAGAGGAAGGGAATACGTAGAGAAGGGGTTGCTTTACTAACCGATAAAAGCTCAGGTTAATTATTCAATTTAATTCTTCTCCATGAAGTACAATAATCTTCCAACTGGAGGTGTAAATGGTAGAGTTAGAAGAGATGATAATAGACACATTATTGCAAATGCATTTATGTGTAGACCCAGATAAACCACAACTCAGATGGAAAAACTCGAAGCTAGTGTAGGGAAACCACCAAGTGTGAGCCCTGAACCAATTTCAGAATGGGAGAATTGTTAAAAGGCAGGAGGTAAGTAATATTACCACTATTTTCAAAAATGAGGAAAAGGTCCATTCTGGATGCCAGACTGTAAGTGAAACACTGTTCCCTAGCATAATTTGAACATTATTTTTAAACATATGGTTTATGCACATTTAGAGAAGAAACATAAGTCTTTTACAAACCTGCAGACACTCATAAAAGGTAGTTGATGTCAAAATTAATCACATTTCCTATTATGAAGGAGGCTTTAAATTATCCATGGACAGGGAGAATGTTCCAATTGAGTGAATTTTTATTTAAAGGCATCTGGAAGATTCTGTGGTATCCTTTCAGATAAGGCAGAGAAGCATGGGTTAAATATTATGGTTAGTGTAGTTGTACCTGGTTGGACTAATAGTCCCAAAGAACGTCAGCTTTGTTCCTTATTTGGTCTCTGCTGGCATGATGTATGAGTTGGCCCTATGTCGCTGAACATTTTTACCCTTAATGAAACCTGGGCTTTGCACCTGGCTCATAAGGAGCATGGAGGACCATTGTGTTTTTACCTGTGACTGAAGTCAAGTCATGGATCACAGGCTGAAAATCTGCTCTACTGTGCTTGGAATGAGAAAGATGCCAAAGGAGTCTACAAAGAACTTATGGCTGAGCCGGGAAGGTGAGACGTGAAAACAACCTTAGAACTCAGTTTCCTGTAATGAAGTTTTCAAGGAAGGAGAAACCAAAGCGGGCTAGACTTAACCTGCAGGCTTAGGCGTTCTGTATCAAACCCCTGACTTACTGGGTGGGTGCCAGCAACTTTCACCATCACAAATGCTATGATTTCCACGTTTGTAGGGAACGCCCAGTGTTCATGGAACAATTTTATACTCTGTGCCTTGATTGTTTGCATGTGATTATTTAGGCTGGCTGCTTTTTGTTCTTCCAGTTGACCATTTTCCTAGTCTAATATCAGTCCTTGGCAAACCCAGGAAGAATGGCTAAGATCGGTTCATGAGGTTAATGTCTTCAGCTAATGGCTAAAATAAAAAGTTTGATTTTAACTGCTTAAAACCAACTCGTTGCCCATTAAGACAGGCATTAAGGGCTGCCTGGCTGTGTTTACTGAGTGTATTATTTTAACTTTCAGTTCATTTATTGAGCGTCTTCTGCAAGAGTTGTAAATGCAAAAGGCTACAGGACCCAGATAGACAACAAGGGAGAGAAAGAAGAGGGGAACTGTGGTAAACGGGACAATATACCCTCTTTAGAGAGAGCAGGTGGCATGCAGCTCCAGCTAACAGAGCCATGCATGAGTACTTGCTTGCTCAAGGCTGCCGGATATTCTGATGTTTTAAGAAACCAGAAATAAGAATTTTGATGTGAAATAACTCAAGTGTTAAATGTCAGCAACTGATTCAAAAGGTTTTTAAAAAAAATACACCCTGGACCAAACAACACACCTATGGGCCGTATCAGTCAGTTTGGGGTCAGTTTGCAACCTGCTCCACCGTCGGTCTAGAAAAGTGAGCTAGTAAAGAGGATAGTAAAGAGGAGGAGGAAAAGAAAGGCGTGTAAGAACTTGTCCCCATTGCCTATGCGTGACCTTACAATTTATTTAGGAGAAAAAAGATAAAGACCCATGTGAAAAAAATTATCCAAATTGGTATTAAGTGCCAAGACAAGGAACGTTTCATTGAATCATGTTGCAGGTCCTGATAAGCTCAGAGCTCATTACAGTCTTCTAGAGAAAGGCCCCTTTCTCCAGTCATGTTAATTAGCAAAGAATTTTACTGGAATAAAAATTTCATATGTGACACATTGTTTTTTGCCACGACAGAAAATCCCACTCTGAGCAACTGTGCCTTCGGATTTAGTGACTCATTTGCATCGGTGACAGGGAATCCAATGAGCACAGGTGCAGAATCAGGAGTCAGCATGATTGGATGGAGGGACAGGAGAGGCTGGTCAAATAAAACTAAGTGCTGGTATTTAGGGACTGCAGCAGGCCGTTTTGGAAGTATGGGACAGCTAGCCTTGAGTGCTGGTTGGAAGTTTAGATTTTATGTTCCAGGTCAGAGCTAGCCAATAGAACTTTCCACAGTAATGATGTTTTATACTCAACACTAATGCAGTAGCCACAAGTTATGCATGGCTATTGGGTCTTCAAAGTGTGATCAGTGTGTCCAAGGAACTAAATTTTTCTTTTCTTTAAGTTGATCTATCTATTCCTTCCATGAAAGAGAAATCTAGGCATCTCCAACAAGCCTTCATGCTACCATCTACCCCCAGCCTCAGCCGGCCAGGATCACAGGCACGTGTGCCCCACCTGTACAGGGAGACCCTGGGATGTGAACCAGGAATCTCCTCTTATGGACTCAGCATCACAGAGCTGCATTACTGCTGTGCCACCTTGGCCAGCCTACTTTTAGTTTCTTTTAAACGTGAGCACATGTGGCTGATGGCTCCCATATTGGTTGGTACGGTTATGGGCAGTGAGGTATCATGACATTGCATGGAGGCTGGTGAGATGATGAAGTGACTGTACAAACTTAGCTGCAGAGAGCAAGTCACATGGCGTCAGGGGAGAGTGGCACAAGGGGGTTCTTGTGTTAGCTGAACAACAAAGTCAGGTATAAAGTTGGGTTCAGTGTCACAGAGCGTTATGTTACCATCATGTCACTGTCTGACCTTCAATGTGTTTTTAAAAATAAGGAAGCAGGGACCAGCAGGTGGCATGGAGGTTGAGGCAGCTGGACTCCACATGGCCGATTTTGTGGTTAGAGTCCTGGACCCACTGGCTTGAAAACCACAACAAGCTCAGGTGCATGCGTGACCAAAATCTTGAGAGGAGGACAATGGATTGTGGCATGGCCATCTCCCCTGGGGAATGACTTCTCACTTTCCCTCATACTCTCTCTGTCTCTCTCAGGCAAGCGAACGTACCCTAAAGTAAACTAAAAGCAAAAGCAAAAAATAAGTATAGAAGCTATATAGTTTAGAGAGGGGAAATTTCTAAATAATTCCATTAGCTTTAGAAGGATGTATATCACATACCATCCACCACTCTGCACACACCCTAGCTTCTGTGTAGCGTCGCCTGTGCTTCCATTTTCTTCCTCACTAAGTACTAAAACAAACTTTCAAATCTGCTTCTGTAACCTATAAATAAGGCATTATAGATAATTAAGAAGAAGTTAAAAAAAAAACTGGAAAAATTGACAGCTCAGATAAAAACCACCAAGTGAGCCAACCCTCTTATGTCTGTTTCTCTGAATAGTTTTTTTTTTTTTTTTTTTTTTTTTGAGAGGTTTTTGCTGAGGGCGCATGTGCTCACCAGAGAGACAGAGAGACAGAAAGCAAGAAATCATCCCCCAGGGGGGATGGCCATGCCGCAACCCCTTCTCCTCCATTCTCCTCTCAAGATCTTGGGCATGCACGCACATGCGCCTGGCATGAGTTTTAAGCCACCTGAGGGTCCAGGACTTGAACCGCAGTTGACTACATGGGAGTTCAGCGACATAGCCATTACACTAACTGCTGGTCCCAATGTTTGTTTTTAAGTTACCTCTTTGAGCATTCACTTTGGAGGAGTGTCTAAATACTAAGCTACCCAGGTTTGCTACATGGCTGCCTTTTGATTAACTACGGACACTCTACCTTTTGCTTCTTAATTCCAATAAACATCACACTGGAATCCCCAAAACACTGACTTTAAGAGATAATATTCTAAATCTAAATTTTATCTCCTGGCTTCCTTCAAGGACAACCACCACTGCAATGCCACTGAGTTTGGAGTGAATGGCAGGTGGCAGGCTGGTGGGAGTTTACGGTGTTCAGTGTTTCTGCACGGGGCACCGAGCCGTTGTACCTATTCACAGGGTTCAGTGATGCTTTTATTTTCCAATCGAAAGGCTTACCACGCAGGTGATCTGCACACCTGCCTGCACAGTCCGCCAACAGAGTTCTGCTCTGGCTAGCAGGCCCCCTTGTCCCAGGACTTGTGGCTTATCCAGCTTTCAACACTCCTCCCCACTCATCTGCTTGGACGGTTAACAGGGATTTTTAAAGGTGGTTCTTATGAAGTCACATAAGAACACAGACATTTTAAGTTCTGGAATTCTTTATTCTGGATTCTAAAGAAGGTCAGCAGAAAGTAAGTTAGGTTCTAATCTTAGTTCTTCCTAACATGCATATGGCACATACTGTGTGCTTATATAAAAATTTGTACCCTTTCATGGAGTTAGGATCTTTGGTTGCTAGAAGAATTTTATTTATCAAATTTCACTAACTTTTTTTCTAGCCAGAGACCTATTAATTCAATGATTTAAAGTCTAATTATTACCAAACCCAAGCAATTTATTTATTTTTTTTTTTAGTATTTTTTTTATTATCATAATATTCTTCTTTATATTACATTGAATTACATATAACTTTACATTGTATTACATTACTTTTTCAAAAGGGAATGCCATGCATGTCAGTCAGTACAGAGACATTAATCTCCCCGCTTCAACATTCAATATCTTTTCTATGTTTTCCCCAATCATTATTATTATTCTAATTATTTTTTAAAACAGTCCATCGCTATTTCTCATGTTGCTTGTACAAATACTTTGCCCATCATGAAATACTTCTCAGACAAATCCAGTTGAGAATACTATACATGTCAACATCAACAGTTAATAAGCCATATCTGTTTCTCACTAATGTCCTGCCTCTCTATTGTTCATTTGTTATCTTTCTCTATCCTCTTCTCTTCACTTCCCCCATTCCACACTGTCCTATTCTCATTAAGTACCTTCACTGCTTTTATGTCCTCCAATTTTTGTTCTCTATCATAGAATGCTGATAGTCGGTATATATTGAGTGGATACATACAATATCTTTCTTTCATAGCCTGGCTTACTTCACTCAGCAATATATCCTCCGTATCTGACCACTTTCTATCAAATTCCAGGGCCTTGTTATTTTTTATGGCTGAGTAGTATTCCATAGAGTATATATACCACACTTTTCCAATCCATTCATCAGTTTGTGGACATTTAGGTTGGTTCCATGTCTTGGCAATTGTGAATAATGCTGCAATAAACATTGATGTGCAAGCACTTTTCTGACTGAGCGTTCTCCTGTCTTTTGGGTAAATACCCAGAAGTGGGATTACTGGATCGAATGGTAGTTCTATTTGTAGATCTTTGAGGAACCTCCATATTGTTCTCCACAGTGGTTGAACTAGTTTACATTCCCACCAACAGTGTAGGAGGGTTCCCTTTTCACCACATCCCCGCCAACACTTATCACTTTTTATATTCTTAATCTTTGCCATTCTGACAGGGGTTAGGTGGTATCTCATTGTAGTTTTTATCTGCATCTCCCTTATGATGAGGGATGTTGAGCATTTCCTCATATGCTTTTTGGCTATTCGTATGTCTTCCTTAGAGAGACTTTTGTTCAGCTCATTTTCCCACCTTTTAATTGGGTTCATCATTTTTTTTCGCATAAGGCACTTGAGTTCCCTATGTATTCTGGTTATCAGTCCCTTGTCTGAGGCATATTTAACAAAAATATTTTCCCATTCTGAGGGTTGTCGGTTCACACTTGTTACTGTGTCCTTTGCTGTGCAGAAACTTCTTAGTCTAATATAGTCCCACTTGTCTATTTTAGGGATTATTGCCTGTGCCTTGGGAGTCTTATTTAAGAAGTCTTTGCCTACTCCAATGTCCCCCAGAGTTTCCCCAGCATTTTCCACCAGTAGTTTTATTGTTTGAGGTTTTAAGTTAAGATCTTTGATCCATTTTGAGTTGACTGTTGTTAGTGGTGAAAGATGGGGGTTCAGTTTCATCTTTCTGCAGGTGGATACCCAGTTTTTCCAGCACCATTTACTAAAGAGGTTTTCCTTTTCCCAATGGATTGACTGATATCCTTTGTCAAAGATCAGTTGGCTGTAAGCTTTGGGGGTTATTTCTGGGGTTTCTATTCTCTTCCATTGGTCCACATGTCTGTTTTTATGCCAATACCATGCTGTTTTGATGACCACAGCTTTATAGTATAACTTGGGATCAGGGAGTGATATGCCTCCTACTCCACTCTTCTTGCGCAGGATTGCTTTTGCAATACGAGGTCTTTTACG
This sequence comes from Tupaia tana, assembly GCA_026018925.1. Taxonomy (NCBI): domain Eukaryota; kingdom Metazoa; phylum Chordata; class Mammalia; order Scandentia; family Tupaiidae; genus Tupaia; species Tupaia tana. Next base: position 32,803,735 of record JAKSZU010000013.1, on the reverse strand, counting down.
ATTCCAGACAAATTCTATGATTGCCCTTTCTAGATCTCTGAAGAATATCTCTGGTATTTTGATTGGAATTGCATTAAACATGTAGATTAATTTGGGTAGAATTGCCATTTTGATTATGTTAATTCTTCCAATCCAGGAGCATGGGATATCCTTCCACTTTTTTATGTCACTTTCAATGTCTCTTTTAAGATTTTCGTAGTTTTCTTTATAAAGATCTTTGACTTTCTTAGTTAGGTTTATCCCTAGGTATCTTATACACCTTGTGGCTACGGTGAAAGGGATTCCTTTCTTCAGCTCTGCTTCGTTCAACTTGTTGATCATAAATAGAAATGCTATAGATTTTTGGATATTGATTTTGTATCCTGCCACTTTACTGTATTCATTTATTACTTCAAGCAGTTTTTTCATGGATACCTTTGGGTCTTCTAAGTATACCATCATGTCATCTGCAAATAAAGATATTTTCAATTCTTCTTTGCCTATTCGAATGCCTTTAATATTGTTCTCTTCTCTGATTGCAATAGCTAAGACTTCCAGTACTATATTAAAGAGCAGTGGAGAAAGTGGGCAGCCCTGCCTAGTACCTGTTTTCAGAGGAAAAGCTTTCAGCTTTTCCCCATTCAGTATAATGTTAGCTGTAGGTTTTTCATAGATGGCTTTTATTGTGTTGAGAAATGACCCTTCTATACCAATCTTACTGAGAGTCTTAATCATAAAAGGATGCTGTATTTTATCAAATGCTTTCTCCGCATCAATTGAGATGATCATATGGTTTTTATCTTTCTTTCTGTTAATGTGGTGTATTACATTTATGGTCTTGCGTATATTGAACCATCCTTGCATCCCTGGTATAAAGCCCACCTGATCGTGATGAATGATCTTTGTTATATGTTGTTGGATACGATTTGCGAGTATCTTGTTGAGAATTTTCGCATCTATATTCATCAATGATATTGGTCTGTAGTTTTCCTTTTTTGTCATATCCTTATCTGTTTTGGGGATGAGGATGATGGAGGCTTCATAAAATGAATTTGGAAGGTTTCCTTCCTTTTGAATTTTTAGAAATAATTTCAGTAGGATAGGGGTTAACTCTTCCTTAAAAGTTTTGTAGAATTCACAAGTGAAGCCATCTGGGCCCAACCCCAAGCAATTTAAAAAGCTATGCTAACAGTAAGAGCTAACATTGATTAAGTTTGTTGTGTATGCAGCTACCTTCCTAAACATGTTAGAATGTAGTCTTCCTAACAACTCTATGAAATGATACTATTATTTCCATTTCACAGATAGGAAAACTGAGGTGTGGAAAGGTTAAGAGAATTGCTCAGGGCATAGAGCAAGTAAGTGGCAGAATAAGGCTGAGATTTTAGTCCCAACTATCTTTCTCCAGGGTCTGTCAGACTGACCAAAGGCACCGTTGTCTGAGGATCTTGGTGTCCAGAGAGCAGGGCTGCCTATGTAATTAAAATGGCAATTCTCAATTATCTTTATTATCATTACTTAGGCCAGTGACACAGATAAGCCCAGCCCTCTTCGGAATGGGAACAAAATTAATGGAACTAGTAATTCTAAAACATGTTTTGTCTGACTCAGTAGTTCACAAGCCAACTGTCCTCATCCAAAATGTGTCTTTTCACTTAATATTGAATCTGAACTGTAGCTTCAAGAATATCTTTTCCCATGGAGCTGGGCATGGCACAGCAGTAAAACATCTGCTCTACAAGGTTGACCCCACATAGCAAGGTTCTGAGTTGGCATCCAGAGGCCTCCCTGAATATGCCAGGCAGTGTGTGCTCACGATCAGGGGCTGGCTGAAGCTGGGGGCGAATCCCACGGTGATGCCCTTGTTCAGGTGGAATCTTTCTCTTCTCCCTTGCCCATAGAAGAAATAAATAAAAGAACACCTGTTAATAAAAAGCACATAGTCCTTTTACAGTACAAGGGTAGTTATCTGGGCTAGAAGATGGCGTGGAGGTTAAGGCGCTGGATCCCACATGACCACCTGTGCAGTTGGAATCTCAGACCTGACCCAGCAGCTTAAAAACGTACTGGGCACATGTGCATGTGTGTCCAAAATCCAGAGAGAATGGAGGAGAGGGATTGCAGCACAGCCATTGCCCCTGGCGGGTGCTTTTCTCTCTCTGTCTTTGTCTCTCTCTGCATGCATGTTTCTGTCTCTGGAGAGCACATGCATCCTACAGCAAACATTTTTTTTTCTCTTTTTTTTGGAGAGGTTTTTGCTATAGGGCATGTGCACTTGACAGATAGAGAAAGACAGAGAGACAGAAAGCGAGAAATCACCCCCCAGGGGGGATGGCCACGCCACAATCCCTTCTCCTCCATTCTCCTCTTGAGATCTTGGGCATGCACGCACATGCGCCTGGCATGAGTTTCAAGCCACCAGGTCCGGGACGCAAACCGTGGTCGACTACATGGGAGTCCAGCGACATAGCCATTACGCTAACTGCTGGTCCCATACAGCGAACATTTTTTTAAAAAAGAAAAAAAAAATAGATTTCTTAGACACTGTGTGGAACACTGGAAATAAGAAGATGCATAAAGTGGTCATTTCAAAAATTGTTCTTGAGTGCAGAACTCAAAACTGACAGTGTGGAAAGAGAGTCACTAAGCGGGGGGGACGTATTTTCAATTGACAAATTGGGAGACCAGCACGTTTTAAAAATCACACTGTCTGACAGTTCCATAATCTGCTGCAGAAGGAGTTATAAGTCACTAATAATCTACTTCATAGCAAAACAAAAAGGGGAAAAAAAGAAAAGAAAAGATCTGAGAAAAAGAGCATTGGGTAGGAAGGTGACTATTTGAAAGTTATTTTCCCCTCTGGGAATCATGCTCCTCAAATGGTATTTACTGAGTTTAATTCGCTTTGGGTCCTGTATCAGTGACTTTTATTACACCAGAGAGAGGGGGCAGTTGGAAATTGCTTCCCTTGAGACATTATGGTGAAAGGAAAAGATGGTGGTGTGGGTCTCCAGGGGGGGTGTGGGTTAGGGTTCCCAGTCCTCTTCTATCTGTTTTGCCCAACTCCAGCCCAGATATACTTTGAGACACCCTAAGATTCAAATGGGATCAATTACATGGAAATTGTTAAAGCGTTGATCGGAGCTCGCCGACTGCCTTCCCAGCACAGGCGATGAGCTGCTCTTACTCATTCGTCCGTGGTTTCTAGCCATCCGAGATGTGTGGCCGGCTGCTTCACATCACAGGTCAGGGAGCATTTGGTTATGGAGCATGGAGCGGGAATGTGGTCGCCTAGGTGGCACGCTGATTCTCCTGAGCTGAGTTTTCATATTGGGGCTTTGTCATTTTTATAGGCGTGGTTAGCACCTGGGATATAAAGCACATTTGATTTATGTCCATGCACTCATTTATTCAGTTGACAAGTATTTATTTAGCTTGGCACTGTGCTGTGACTTGGAGCTAGAACAGAAGCTAAGACAGACATAGTCCCTAGCCTAATAATGCTTTCATTGTTATAGTAGAGGCAGCCCAGAGAAAGTAAACACAATCAAATAATTACCGATTTTAGGAGTGATGTGATGAAAATAAAGAAGGGAATAAGGTCTACAGGGAAGGCCCTCTCTCAAGAGATGACATGGGGACTGGGATTGCAAATGTGAGGAGGAGGCAGCTGAGAGAATGGAAGAAAGAATATTCTTGGCAGAGAGAGCAGCATTTGCCAAGCCCTGGGGCCAGGAAGGAGCTTGGATTCAAGGAACTGAAGGAGGGCCCACTGCGGAGGAGGGTTCTGAGCAAGGAAGAATGGGCAAATGGGGGTAGAGGATTGTTCTCAACTGCAGCCAATTTTGTACCCCAGGGGACATTAACAGTGTGGTTGAGAAGAGAGGGTGCTACTGGCAGCTGGTGGGCTTTTGGTAGGATAAGCTGCGCGTGTGCTACAATGCACAAGACAGTTTCCTACCTCAAAGAATACTGGCCTTGGGACCGGCAGGTGGGGTGGTGGTAGGGTACTGGACTCCCATATAGCCAATTGTTTGAATCCTGGACCTGGAGGCTTGCTTTCTTGCTTTCTCACTTTCTCTCTCTCTCTCCCTCTCTCTCTCTCTCTTTTCCTCTGTGGTGTGTATGTATGTATAAATAAATAAATTTAAATAGAATAATTCTTTAAAAAAAAAAAAAAGAACCACTGACCTTAAATGTCAATGATTCTAATTTGAGAAACCCCAGATGGGAGAAGTAGGCAGTGGCCTAGACTGAAATGGCAAACCAGGAGAAGAAATCAGGAAACAGTTCAAGGTATCTCTCAGGGTTGATGTGACTGGCTGGGCCATGGTTGGATGGGGCAGTGGGTGAAGGCATGACAGGAATGACTGATGCTTCCGGGATTCCAACTTGAGCTCCTGGTGGAACCATCTATCAAGGTGGAGAGAAATGGTGAGGGAGAATGAAGTCTTCTGATTGGACGCGTTAATTTGGGAATGCCAATGAGCCTTGAAGGGGAGAATCAAGTAGGCGGTTGTAAATATGAACATGGGCCTCAGGGGAGAGGCCTTGGGTCCAGCTTCAATTTATCAAATTGTATATCTACAGAAATTGGTGAGATAGACGGAGAAGAGAGTTCCCAGGACTGGAGAACATCCGTATTTCCACATTATCTTCTAAGACCCTCCTTCATGGAGTTACAATCCTAAAATAAATTAAACTGACCAAGTTATTGTTTTATCATCTTTGATTGGTCTCTGTTACCCACAGAAAAGTTCACACCCCATAGCCAGCCCATCCCCAGTGGCATGTTTTGAACTACCTCCTGCAGTTGTCTGCGATACACACGTGCTCTACCCCCCTGAGTGTTCCACTTGTCTCTCTCCCATCCCCATTCCTTGCTGCACATGCTGGTCACTCAGTAATGTCTTCATTCCAGAAACAGCCAGACTATTGCTTGTCCACTCCTGGTTCAGACACCCTTTCCCGGGCTCCCTCAGCACCCTGTGCTCACCCCCTGTTATACCATGGAGGTCTTTGTTGTGTAATAATTGCTTGCAGTCATGCCCCGCCAGGTGTGCCATGAGCAGCTGGAGAGCAGGGCCTGACCCGATCATCTTGACATCCGTAGGGTCCCACACTGAGCCCGGCGCATAGCGTTCAAGAGATGTATCATTTTTTTCTTCTTAATTCTAAAGTTGTTATCGACTTTCCAAAGGGATATGTTCTTGAGCCTCCAGTTCCAGATCTGCAATCAGAGGTGAGATACATAGGAGGGGGAGGGGGACAAAAGGAGGGTGGGATTTTGACTCTGGATGTTTAGATCACACTTTGAAAAAGCTCAGTTCGGCTTCCTTGACTTTTGCTGCTTTAATTGTAATAGTAGTTATTTGTGTCATGGGTCACTGTCTGAATTTGAAAGTTGTTGAGTCATGATGTGGCATTCCACATCATTCCCTTTTTTTTTCCTTTCCTTCTGGGTCCCCCAGTTCTTGGCAACCACCAGTCTGCTCTCTGTCTTTATAGATGTACTGATTCTGGACATTTCACATAAATGTGGAGACCCTGTGTCTAGTTTTTTCTCATCCCTCTTATATTGTCAGTCCTATCTTCTCTCCGAAGCTTTGAGGCCCAGATGTGATATCCTTAAGTCCCCCTGTCTGTAGTCTAAAGGTGGCTTTTGATCAGCTGTTATAGAAAAGCTTCAGCACCAACTTTTGTAAGACAGCCATTTCCTAACTCTGTCACTTTCAGGTCTATTCTTTCCAGCTGCTGGCCCGCTTAGAGTCTGCCCCTAGACAGGTGTCAGAAAGTACCCGGGGGTCAGGATTAAGATTGGCTCAGCCCGTTTCTCCATCACAATAGCATAGTAAACACCTATTTTTGTAACATGAAGGAAACAGGACCATTGATTGTTAGGGTTTGGTGTTTCGAAGGAAGTAAGAAGGAACAATAACCTTGCAGTTTAGAAAAGCAGTTATATCCTCACAAAATTATGGAAGAGTATAACTTTTTTTTTTTTTTTTGAGAGGTTTTCGCTATAGGGCGCGTGCACTCGCCAGACAGACAGAGAGAGACATAGAGACAGAAAGCGAGAAATCACCCCCGGGGGGATGGTCACGCCGCAATCCCTTCTCCTCCATTCTCCTCTCGGGATCTTGGGCACGCACACACACATGCCCGGCGTGAGTTCTAAGCCACCGGGTCTGGGACGTGAACCACGGTCGACTACGTGGGAGTCCAGTGACATAGCCATTACACTAACTGCTGGTTCCCAAGGAGTATAACTTTTAACGCTTCATTTAGGGCCCAAAGGCAGGCAGTGACAGAGCAGAGGAAACCCTGGCCCTGAGGCCCCTTCCTCACCAGAAGGGAGTAAGGTGGCAGCCTGACCGTCTATTGAGGAACTTAGGATCACAAGAGATACTTAATATTCGAGTAGAGCAATACTGTAGTATGCTTCGAGTATTAAATCTAATGCTGTATGAAAAGGCACAAGGAAGGTGGTACTTGTCTGTACAAATATAAATTGCTATTACTATTGATGAATCCTTACCCTCCCCCCATGAAGTCAAACCCTCGGAGAACGGAGACTTGGCAGAACTCAGTAATTAGTGAAGGGACAAATATTACTACCACCTACTCTAGTGAGGCATTGTCCAAAGTTTGGAATTGCAAATAGCTTGGGACCCTGTTGTCTCTGTGGCAATCTCTTTTAAGTACTGAAGATGATAGGCTGTTTCCAAAGAGCAATGGAATTCTGTGGCAAAAGGAAATGTAGCTTTCATACATTAAAGACACCTTGGGGGAGATAAACCCTATGCCTACAAAGAAAACAAGCATTTTGTTTGCTTTCCATTATTCGAAATAAAAAATCACAGCCTTCTTATTGTAGCTTTATCATCTCCTAGTGTCTGACTCAGTTCGAGGGAAACTGTATTGGGCTTTGGGAGCCCCTTCTCCTCGCCTTTCTCTGCCTTCACACATTCTAGCTGCTCAGCCTCAGCCAGTGGGATGCTCCCATGGAAAATGGCTTGTTCCTCTGAGGACACCGAGTACAGTGGGATGGGGTGGGAGCATGTGGTTGAAGACAGCAAGATGGAGGACAGTAGGGGTGGGTAGGCTCCATCCAGCTCTGTGTTGTGTATACTTCTAAGAAAACCATGGGGCCTGAGGTGGCATGGTGGTTAAGGCAGCTGTACCTATGGCTGACGGCGCAGATTGAGCCGTGGACCCAGTGGCTTGAGAAACACACCAGGCTCATGTGTATACTTGCCCAGAATCCTGAAAGGAGGGAGAAAGGGAGCAGAAGAGATTGCTGTGTGACCATTCCCCGTAGAGGGTGCTTTCTCACTTTTCCTCTCTGTCTCCCTCTAGCAAGTCCCTGTGCCTTCTGGCCAATTTAAGAAAACCATGGCAAACCAAGAGGACAATTAATACAGTCCCTTCCCCCAGATTCTGTCTTAATTTTATACGTGATTATTCTAAATGTGGAGACTAATTCGTTCTACTGTTTCTCCTCCCCTTCCCCCATATTCTGTTGAATGTTTGCTTTGGACATCATCTTATAATTATAAATCGAGGTATCTTAAAGTTATAAATACAAAAGAGATTTTGAAGCAGGGACGTTGCATTTGAGATCAAAGGATGAGGGCTTCTGAGATTTCTGCTTTGTGGGGAAAAAAACTGTTTTTCAAGGACGTATTCAATGTGATAAAAATATCTAACATTTTCATTTCCTTTTGGAATTTGGGGTGTGCCAACTAGCTGTATTGATGTTTATCGCCACACTTTTTGTTCATTCATCTATTTCTGAACAAGTTTTTAAGTGTATTGGATACTTCTATTGACATATATTGCTAATTTTAAAATGTATATTTAGTTTATGAAGGTCTTGCATTGTTTCAGAGGAGTTTATAGACAGGTGGGAAGAAATTACCCAGGACGACGAAGCTCCTGACTTTCCTAGTCAAGGAGAGGGTGTCTTACCAGAAGCCAGGTGGCCGCAGAGGTCAGATGCAGTATGTCTCAGTGTGGTGTCCTTTGGCCTTCAGAATCCCCAAGGGGGGACACACAGGGGCTGGTGCCCAAAGCAGAGTCTGGCTGTATCTGGGCTACCAGGTCACAACCCTCTACCCTCAGGCTTCCATTTCCGTGATGGAAGAATTGAAACCAACTGCTCTTACCATTGCAAACATTACAGGTATATTTGCCCTTCCTGTTTATCCAGCCAAAGTGAGCCTTGCAAGGTCACCTGGGACAGAAGCGTTCAGCCCCAGATGGCCTGCTTCCAGCTTTCCAAGCCCTAGAATGCCTGTTTTCCCTCATGTCCTCGCTCAGTAGACAACTCTGGTGCCTACTCGCGTTAGCAGGGATGCAGCAGTGAACACAGGACCTTGGGAAACCAAAGGCAAAGGATCTTAGCACTTTTATTAAATTACCTTTCAAAAGGCTATTCCATCTTAGACTCTCCCTAGCATTTAGGGAGCAACTTGTTTTCCCAAGTCCTCTCTGACACTGAGAATTACTCCTTTTAAAGAACTTGACGGGATGGGGAAGTGTGGTGTTAATTCGGTTGAAGATATTTTGATCAACGGGACTGGGGAGAAATGTTCACATATTGAAATGCTCACATTGTAAGCTAAACAATGCGATTGAATGTATATACAAAAATAAATAAATAAATTTTAAAAAAAGACCTGTGTTTTGGGGTCAGGTGGTGGTATAACAGGAATGCAACTGGACCCGGGGAGAGGCTCTGGGTTGGGCACTGGGAGCTGCCTTAAACAGGCCCAGCACATGTGCATAGGCCTGTGACCCTAGCATGAAGGTTCTGCTGGGTACCTCTTACCTTCTTTCTTCCGGGAGGAAATATTTATTTATTTATTTAAAAAACAAATAAGTAAAAATCTTTGTCTACTAGATAGGTGAAAAATGCCTTAAGTTTTACTTATTTTTATTACTAATAAGTTTGACTTTTTTGAGGTGATTTCTATTGATTTGTATGTATTCTTTTTTTTTTTTTTTTTTTTTGGAGAATTTTGCTTTAGGATGCGTGCACTCACCAGACAGACAGAGAGAAACAGAGAGACAGAAAGTGAGAAATCACCCCCCCAGGGGGGGATGGCCACACCGCAATCCCTTCTCCTCCATTCTCCTCTCGGGATCTTGGGCATGCACACACACATGCCTGGCGTGAGTTTAAGCCACCAGGTCCGGGACTCGAACCGGAGTCAACTATGTGGGAGTTCAGCAACATAGCCATTACTCTAACTGCTGGTTCCTTTCTTTTTTTTTTTTTTTTGATTTGTATGTATTCTTTTGAGAATTATCTATGACATGTCGTATTTGTAAGTGCTACTTACATATCATGGGCATTGCTTTTTACTGAAAATGCTTTTCCAGTCTTAAATTAGGCTTTTAATTTTACCTACTTCTCTCTCTCTCTCTCTCTCTCTCTCTCTCTCTGTTGTTGCTAAAGGGCATGTACACTTATGAGAGAAAGGGAGAGGGGGAAAGAGAGAGGAAGTGAGAGAGCACCACCCGGGGGTGGCCACGCCACAGTCTTTTCTTCATTCTCCTTGCAGAACTTTTGGCATATGTGCACATGGCATCTGGTGTATTTCTGAAGCCACCAGGTCAGGGACTTGACCTACACAGTTGGCCCTGTGGGATTCAGTCACCACAACCACCATGCCACCAGCCAGCCACTGAACCAAACTTCTATAAATCTTATTTTTAAATTTTGTGTTATTAGTGATGCGTTTTAATTATAATAACTGGTGATGCAAGACTCATGGTATTATTTTTCTTTGCTTTTGCTTCTTATTTAAAGAATCATTTAATTAATTAATTAATTTTTTTTTTTTTGCTATAGAGCATATGCACTCACCAGAGAGATAGAGAGAGAGATCGAGAAAGAGAGAGAAAAGTGAAAGAGCAAGTTACCAGGTCTGGAACTTGAACTGCAGTCAGCCATGTGGAAGGCCAGTCATGGTATTTTTAATTTTCAAAATTTCTTTGTGATGCTTTTACATTTACTCCTCTAATTGAACTTTTCAATATTAAGGTTATTACCTCTAAAAAGCTTTCTGTTTTGATTTTTTGTTGAAACTGAATAAAATTTATTAATGAATTTAAGGAGAAATAACATCTGTAAACTATTATGTCTTCCCTTCCAAGAATGAAATGTCTATATTGTCTTTTATGCTCCTCAGTAAGTTTCTATTTTCTTAATAGGTTTTATACCTATTTTTAGTCTAGTATCTTCATATGTAGCTTATGTAGGGGGTTGGTGTTAATTTTTTTTTCTAGTATGAATGCATTCCCTTTTTTTAATTTTTTTTTTTTTTTGAGAGGTTTTTGCTATAGGGCGTGTGTGCTCGCCAGAAAGACAGAGAGAGATAGAGAGACAGAAAGCAAGAAATCACCCCCTGGGGGGATGGCCACGCCGCAATCCCTTCTCCATTCTCCTCTCAGGATCTTGGGCACGCATGCACACGCACCCAGTGTGAGTTTAAGCCACAGGGTCCGGGATTGAACCACAGTCGACTACATGGGAGTCCAGCAACATAGCCATTACACAACTGCTGTTCCCATGAATGGCATTCCTTTTTATCCCCTCTCTCCATTACATTTTCTGGCTGAGGACTTGTAAGATCTTGATTCATCTGAGTTGATTTTGTAAACTTTCACCTCGATTTTTCTTAACTATTAGGTCCATGATTGATTTGGGGGTATTCTGGGTAACAATCATATAATCTGTAAATTATGATTTTTTTCCTCCTAATCAATATTTTGTAATTGGTTAACTTCTCTCATTTTACTTTTTAAAGTAATTATTTATTTAATTTAATTAATTAATTTTCATTTGCTCTAGGGCACATGTGCTCACCAGAGAGAGGTAGGGAGGTGGGGATCAGGAATGAGAAAGCAAGCCACTAGGTCTGGGACTCAAACCATGGTTGGCCATGAGGGAATCTAGTGCCTTCACCACCATACCACCTACTGGCCCCATTGTCTCATTTTCTTACCCTGATCTTCAAAACCAGTATTACAGACTGTCTGTGGGCAGCTCAGTGGTGCAGCAGTAATGAACTGCTCAGTCTATACTGCATCCATATGGAAGATACAGTCAGTTACCCAGTCAGCCTGGACATACTGACTGTGCCTGTCCAGGATCCCAACTGGCTGGGAAAGCTGGTGAGGATTGCAGCTGGAGGCCCAGTGGAGGATGCTTGTCTTTATTTTTCTCCCTCCTTTTTTATTTTTTTTTCTTTTTTCTATCCCTCAAGAAACTAAAAAGAAAAAGGAAATCTTTGTGATATTAGTGCATCCTTGTCTTGTTGGTGATTTTTAAAGAACAAAAGGCTCTTATACTTTTTCCCAGAGTGCATTCTTTTTTTTTTTTTTTTTTTTTTCAGTTTTGCTATCAGGGTGTGTGCACTCACCAGGGGTGGGAGGAGTGAGAAATCACCCCCCAGGGAGGATGACCAGCCATAGCGCCTTCTTGTCCACTCTTCTCAGGATTAAGGGCATACATATGTGTGCATCAGTGCATTGTTCAAGCCTCCCGGACTGGGACTCGAACCACAGAGTTGACCATGCAGGATCCAACACCTTAGCCACTACAGTTACGGCTGCCACCTCAATACATTCTTAATTCACACAGGTCATTAATAGATACGTAAACAAAATCTCAGCTCAAATACATTTGGGAAGTATCACTTTAGTGCTACCATTGGTAGAATGTTGTCCTTAGCTTAAAGACTTGTTTTTCATATTTAGAAAGTTTCTTTCTGATTATAGTTTAACTATAAGTTTTGAAAAATTTTAATTGATACTGACCTTTTCACGTAGTGACTAAAACAGACCACTGAAAAGCAGTCATTGGAAAATCAGTTTCCTTTCTGAGGTGCTCAAGTACTAGCAAATAATAAAATCATGTTTCTCTTTAAATTTATTCAGGTCACATTGTGTAGTAGTCCAGATGGATGGGTAATTGCATTATGTCCTTATAGTTTGAGGAAATTTAAAAACTATCTTCCTACAGTCCTGTGATTATTTATATCTCCCTACAGTACAGTGATTATTTCCCCATGCCAGAGTTATGGAAATATCCTGAGATATAAAGCTTTTTGCAAGTTATTTGGGGGTAGGCAAATTGTCAAAATCATTCTTAGGATTTTTTGTGTGCAGATTCTGTGTTGATTCATCTGTCTTCCTTTTGTTGAGTTGTTTAATGTAATTTGATGTTATATTTGGACTTTTTTTTAAAAAGGGTTTTTGCCATAGCGTATGTATGCTCACTGGAGAGAGATAGAGACAGTGGGAGGGAAACTGAGAAATAACCCTCCCACACCCCTACCCCCAGGGTGGAAGGTCATGCTGCAGTCCCTTCTCCTCCATCCTCCTCCTGGGATTTGGGGCATGCATGCACACATACCTGGTGTGATTCTCAAGCTGCCAGGTCCAGGACTCAAACCATGGTTGGCTATGTGGGAGTCCAGTGCCTTAACCACTATACCACACGCTGACCCATATTTAGACTTCTTGTACCTCACTCACATTCTCTTTTGTCTCTTCTTTTTCACTTTTAAGGAGTCATGTTATTACATTGGGTTCATCTAGATAGTCCATGGCAATGACCCTATCTAATGCCAGCTGACTAGCAGCTTTAATTGCCTCTGTAACCTTGTGAGTTTGAAATGCGTTGACTTTTCCAACAATCCAGTATTTTGCCTGCTAACCTGATATATTCACAGGTTCTAGAAATTGGGATGTGGACACCTTTAAGGACCATTGTCCTGTCTAGCACAACATAACTGAACAGTGTCTTCCTCTGTGCATCTAAGTCCTCGGTGATCCCCTTATCACATCACTGTCGGTCTGTCCAAGAGTGTCAACAGACACTGACTGAGTTCCTGAGATGGAGACACTGTCTCGTGTCTATATTTCCGTCTCCTCCTCTATTTCCATATCCCTCTTTGATTTAACTCCCTCCATAAAATAAGTAAGTTCAGAAAATGCACCTCCCTCTTTAAAATGCACATAGCTAAGAGATCTTCATGTAGGGTAAAAGCCTGAATCTGGGTTTCTAATGCAACTCCCAGTGATTGAAAAGCAAACATATTTTACATTACTACTGTTAACATGAAGTGGGGCCAGCAGTTGGCAGAATGGCTATGTCACTGGACTCCCATGTAGTCAACCGTGGTTTGAGTCCCAGATTGGTGGCTTAGACTCGAGGTGGGTGCATGTGCGTGCGTGCCCAAGATCCCGAGAAGAGAATGGAGGAGAAGGGATTGCAGCGTGGCCATCCCCTTGGGGGGTGATTTCTCACTTTCTGTCTCTCTGTCTCTCTCTGTCTTTCTGGTGAGCACATGTGCCCTATACCAAAAACCTCTCAAAAAAAACAAACAAACAAACAAACAAAAAAAACATGAAGCAGTGGTTGTTTGTACAGAATTTTCAGAATCAAATTCTGAGCTCTCAGCTGGAGATAGTCCATTCCCTCTCATTTCCTGGGTTATTATGCATCTCCCACAGTACTGTTGGCCATATTATTTCTTTGGTGTTTACAGAAGCAGGTCATATTTATGAAGCATGTTCAGAAGAAGGAAATGATATATGGAAAATCTCTACATGGGGTGTCGAGTCAAGTGATCCCCAGATTGGAATCAAAGACCATAAATATGCTGGTGACCTCATATGTACCATGGGACTGGTATTTTCCATCTTCCAGCATACAGTTTGTATAAACTTTGATAGATTTTTTTTAAAATAGTTCTTTGAGAATGGAACATTAGCTACCCACAGAGATTTAATCTTGGTAAAAATAATAGGAATAAGGCCATCACTTCTGATGACGGGATTAGCCCTTCTTTTGGAAAGCAATTGTTCTTCCCATTTGTTTTTTGTGGTATCTGTTGAGTTGAAAACAGTCAGCATCATTTGAGGAGGCACTAGCAGAAATGATTAATTTAGAAAGGAGAAGGATTGTGGGGTGCATGGAAGAGACATTTTCTGTATTATATTCTTATAAACTTAGACTGTTAGAGTTGCAAATGCCTCTGATAAAACTGCTCATTGCCATATGAGGAAACAGAGCCTCCAAAACTTTAAGAATGGGCCAAGAATGTACTGAGTACCAAAAATTAAGCTGGAGCTCAAGCCTTAGCCCACTGCACTTATCTCTAGCACATTCGATGGTTTCACTGGGGTGGCCACACCAAGCCATTTGCCCCAAGATGCCTTCAAGTTGATTTCCACATGGACATGTCTCATGCTCAGATAGATAACATACTTTGTGTATAGTTTACCCTTGAGCAGCCTCTCTCTCTCTCTCTCTCTCTCTCTCTCTCTCTCTCTCTCTTTTCTCTCTCTCTGAGTGTGTGTGTGTGTGTGTGTGTGTGTGTGTATGTGCACAAGTGTGTCTGTAGATAGTATGGAAGGTGTACAGGTATGTTTATTCACACTGTACAGTAGCAGCCTTTTTATAAAGTTTTTGCCATATGGCATGTGTGCTTACCAGAGAAAGAGAGTGAGTGAAACAGAAATTAAGAGATTATCCCCCTTTGGGGAGCGGGGAGGCCATGCTGCAATCCCTTCTCTTCCATTCTCCTCCTTGGATTTTGGGCATGTGCACACCATACCCCTGGTGTGATTTTTCAGGCCTCCAGGTCCAGAGCTCTAACCACACTCAACCTTGTGTGAGTCCAGTGCCTTAACCACCACACCACCTGCTGGCTCCCAGTAGCATTTTCAAGAACCAGAATCAGGACAGAAGTGATAGGAAGTGTACATTCCTTTCCCGCTTTTTCTTGTTTTTTTTTTTTGTTTGTTTGTTTTTTTTGTTTTTTTTTTTAAATAATATCACTTCAGTACTTGTGTTTTGCATTTGGCTTGCTGAAACAACATGTGACTTGAAAGAATTATGCAGTTTTAAAACACGATCCTAGACAAACCTGTGACATCAGGCATCCCATGGATGTGGACGACGTATACAGACAGTGGAACAAGCATTGATGTTATACACTCAGCTACAGCTCAAGGGTGATTCATCTTGTGTATATTATGAGAGTTTTGCACTTAGATAAAATCCTGGCTTGCAACCAGCGCTGATTTTGCCTTATCACAGTGGGCATTTAGCAGTGTCTACAGACATTTCAGTTGTCATGTCTGGAGGAAATAGTAGTATTGGTATCTAGCAGATGCTGAACATCCCACCAGCCACAGGATAAGCCTCTGCAACAGACAATTATCTGGTCCAAAATAGCAATAGGGCTATGGTTGAAGAACCCTGGCCTGTAGGAATTTATGACTTATCTGATACTTGGCTATAGAAGATTT
Organism: Tupaia tana; assembly: GCA_026018925.1. Lineage (NCBI taxonomy): Eukaryota > Metazoa > Chordata > Mammalia > Scandentia > Tupaiidae > Tupaia > Tupaia tana. The sequence continues at coordinate 32,788,423 of JAKSZU010000013.1, read as the reverse complement.
GTGGAGAGTTGGTTAATGTAGCAGCAACTTGGCTGATAGGCTAAACGTGCCTAGCAGAATATATAGCTTGAGGACATTTCTGTAACCCAGCTGGTTAAGGAAAGAGGTATGTCTAAGAGGAGCAGAAAATCAAGCTCTGTGAACTAAAGAGGAGCAAAAGCAGTCCCAGGTCCACCCTGTGCACACGTAGGCCTCTGTGCTCAGTGACCGGAGCTGACAGTCAGCTCCCCTCTGCTCTTTACAGCTCTGGATTCTGTGGTTGAGGGTGTAGATGTATTGTTTTTGTTTGGTGATCATGATATAGTTTGGATAACCAAAGAGAATTTTGAAAAGGTGATTAAGAATATAAAGCACTGGGGCCAGCAAGTTGTGTGATGGTTAAGGGCACTGGACTCCCACATGGCCCACCGCAATTCAAGTCCTGGACCTGACGGCATGCTTTCTCACTTTCCCTCTCTCTGTTCCTCTCTCACTCTGTCCATATCTGATCAAATTAAAATAAATAAAATAAATAAAGTTAAATAAAATAATTCTTTTTTTAATAAAAGCACTAAAGAATGGCTTACACTTATCCATTCTTTACCAAAACAGCTCGTCAGGGACCACTGTGACAAATGAGGAATTTGACCTCGGCGTGGTCAAGTCTGGGCAAAGACTGCTATGGCAGCAGGAGCTGAAAAAAGGGAAGGGGCTAAGTGGGGAGGAAATGGCTAGGAGGCTGCTGAACCTTTCCCATAGTAAGAATGATTTCTATTTCCTGATCCTTTTTGAATCTTTGATAAAAAATGTCCATACTGTTTGGGGTCTCTCTCTCACACACACACATACACACATACACACACACATACACTGCCACCGCCCACTGTCAGGTGCTTACATTCCAGACAAATTAAATCATGGATAGAGAGAAACACAAGGATTTCTAGTCTTGTTCATTTTTGAGGGTCAATGGCAAGGGCCAGGTCCTCCTGTGACAACACCCCTTCACTGCGCAAAGCTGTAACGTCAGCAGCTGTGACAGGTTCTGTCTGACGTCAGAACCACCTGAACCTTTGTCTGGATGTCCTGCTTGTTGATTGACGGAAGAGAGTTAGACTGCTTTTGCTCACTTTAATTCATAGAGTGAGACACTCTACTCCTCCTGAAAGACTTATTCCCTTACCCAACTGAGCTATAAAAATTTCCCCCGAGCCATGTACCATACCAGGTATGTTTGTTTTAACAAGCCAGACTATTTCTAACCACCCTCCTCTAGCCTTCTAAAGCCAAGTATCAGAGATGGTACTAGAAGAAAAATGAAAGGATTCTGCACAGGCAGAGGTGCTATCAACAGGGAAAGCTTGGGTGTGGTTCAGGAGACAGGTTGAGGCTGTTAAAGAAAGCAGAGAGTATGGGAGGTGAAGGTAGGGTTGGGATCAGCCAGGCCTCTGCACGGCAGACTCAGGAGAACACCATGTGGAAACTGCTTGCTTGCGCGCGTGCCGAAAGTTGTCTTCTGGAGGGCCTGAACAGGAGAGAACCTCTACATTAGAGATTATGTATCCATATCTTTGTAGAATTTTGGTGTCGAGATGATCTTTATCTACCCAATATCGTGTACTCATTCAGCCAACACTGAGTTGAGCTCAAAGCAACGCATAATGGTTAGATGGCAGATAGGTGGGCATAGTTGGAGAGTGTTTGCGGTCAGAAGTCTGGGCTACAGAAACCTACCAGTTTCCTCTCATTGAACCAAGGGAAAGGTGAAAGAAGCCTGCTATCGAGCAATCAACGCTGGGTCAGGCACTTCCACTTGTGCCACAGCAGCAGGTCAGCCATCAGCTGGGGCCGCCAGTGATCCATTTTGGGCTGGGCCACTGGAAGACCAGTGGAAGGTTTGGTGGGATCAAGTCAAGTGTTCTAGGAAGTCTGCTGAGAATAGTCCCATCACCTGATAGTCCAGAGAGGTGTCAGAGTCCTATGGCCAGCTCCAGTGGGAACACTCTCCAACTGGCTATTTGTTGGTAGCTCTGACAATGATTCTTATGATCTTAGACAACATTGAAGGAAAAAAAAAAAAAAAAAAAAGCTTGGTGACACGCTCAGCGTTGAAAAAGAATAGGGCTGAACAGAAATAAACACTCTCCAGCCTTTACTCAGCCGGCACTTCTACACATTGCATGTAGTTGAAGCAAGGCTGCTTCCTCCTGCTCTGCTTCTGGGAAATAACTGACCTGTTCTCTTTTCTTGGTATCAGTCCTACTTTAAAAGTTGTAATTCATGGGCCAGCAGGTGGCATGGAGGTTAAGGTGGCTGGATCCCACATGGCTGACTCCACAGTTCGAGTCCCAGACGGACAGCTTGAATATCATGCCAGAAAAGTGTGCCTGCATGCCCAAAATACTGAGAGGATAAAAGATTGCAGCTAGGCCATCCCCCCTGGGGAATGATTTATCACTTTCTCTCTCTCTGTCTCTCTCTCTGGTCAGCACACATTCCCTGTTGCAAAAACAAAATAAAATGTTGTAATAGAAAGAAGGCAAAATACAATTACTTCCTGTTGTGTTTCTAATGAAGTGACTGGTAGGGGCTGGGAGGCGGAGAGGTGCAGAGAAAATGTGAAACCATACAAAGCAAGTGGTTCCCGGTTGCTGATCACATATAGTAAAAAATAAATGAAATCAGAAGCCACAGTTATAGAATCCAAGATATGGAAGAAATGTTGACAATCATCTGGCCAACTGCCTTCTCTTAAAGAGGAAATTGAAACCCCTCCGTGTCAGGCAGTGTCAGGCAGCTTTCTCAGAACCTCCTAGCCCCTTGGTGGCAGAGGACCCTGAGATTCAGGGTGTTCTGCCAATGCTGATTTCAAATGCCTGTCCATATTTGCCAATTATTATGGTGGGACTTATGTAATGAGGGCAACAGTCATTGTCTGTGAATGCTTTGCCTTCTCTTTTTCTATCTTTGGTCAAAAAGCTGGTTTGGTGGAAGACCTAGAAGCCTGGAGCTAGGGGTGTGGCGACATAGGCTCTTCCCTCCCTCCCCTACATTTCACAAATGTTCTATATTCTTGGTATGCAGCTGGGCTTCATAGTGCTTCAGGTGCTTTCCTTGCAAAAAGGCTAATCTTAGCCTCCGCGACCAGAACAGACAGTCACTTGAAAGGCCATAAAACTGGGGCCTACCAGTGTCATGTCAGTAGGGCACAACACACTGGGAAGGTACCAGGTTCATGTCTGGAGACCTCCCTGAACACACGTGAGTGCCCATGATCCAGGGTTGGCTGGGAGTGGATTGTGGCATCAAGACTTTATCGGGGGTCCTATATCTCTCTCTCACTCATGAAGATATAAATAAATAAAATTTAGAAGTCCATGAAGGGAGGAGAACAGGGATCTAGAAACCAGGGAGGAAAAGCTAGCAAAATTGGAGTGAGAGAGCTGCAGGCAGATGAGAGAGACCTGAGGACCTAACAAGGGGGTTTTGTTTGTTTAAATGTATAGAGTTCCCAAGTAGAGGGTTTTGGAAACTGTTTCATAGTTGTAAAGAGAAAGTGTGCAGGAAGAACTCAGATCCTTCACAATATAATCCTAGAGCTAGAAGCATAAAAGTTATATAGGCAAAGAATGTTTAATCTAGGGACCAGCAGATGGCAAAACGGTTATGTCACTAGACTCCCACGTAGTTGGCCACAGTTCGATTCCTAGACCCGATGGTTTGAAATTCATGCTGGGTGCATGTGCGTGCATGCCCCAAATCCTAAAAGCAGAATGGAAGAGAAGAGACTACAGGGTGGCCATCCTCCCTGTGGGGTGATTTCTCGCTTTCTGTCTCTCTGTCTCTGTTGTGAGCGCACATGCCCTATAGTGAAAATCTCTCTCAAAAAAAAAAAAAGAAAAAAAAAGAATACTTAATCCAAACATGAAATTAGGCATATATTTAAAATTATCCCCCAACTTCAATGCTTTACTCTGGTTATGGAGGTTCCGGAGAAACATGTGAACGGACTCTGATACATGTCTATACACCTTGGGAAAAGTTCCATTAGTAGCCTTTTTGTGAAAGTAATCTAGGATTTATCTTTCAGCTATACAATCTTTCTGAATTTCAGTATCATCTATGTAGGTTTTACAGTTATGGTGACAAATAAATGTTGCAAATAACTTAACCTTACACCTTAGTAAGCACAATTATAACAAAATTCAAAAGAACATTATATAAATATATAAGTGCATAAATATATCACAAAAGAAATGATTGTATGAGAGCCTTTAAATACTTACAACCAGTCTTTCTCTACTCAAGAAGCACCTAATCTATAAATTATAAAGACCCTTCAGATAAATACTGGTATTAGGTTTTAGAATTTTTTGTTTCCAATTCTCTTGACATTGTCTTTTTGTGGCTACCAAGAAACGTGAACAGAACTACAAGGTAGGCAGTAATCATACTGTCAACAGTTGTTATCACAGTCATTTAAAATAGTTTAATTATGAAAGGAGACATATGAGAGGACTTAAAAAAGATGATGAAAATGTGCATAATGAAGAAACTATATGTGGCTTTCAAAACTCATTGCACTAAAATACATTTGTTCTTCAGTTCCATTTTTCCACAACCATTTGGAAAACCCTTGTCTCTACTCCACATTATTTTTTTAGAAAAGATAGCTTGGCTGTAGGAATTTAGAGAGAAGCCATTTTTCTCATCCCTTACCAATGTTGTTCCTTCATCCTTACCTCTGCTGGCTCTGATTTTTTAGGCATGAATAGAGTATACCTATGGAAGCGATTGAAAAGGCCAGCATTTGGCTTGGCGGTTGAGGTGCTGGACTCCCACATGACAGACCATGGTTCAAGTCCCAGACCCAGCAGCCTGAAAGTCATGCCAGGCACAGATTCGTGCATGCCCCAATTCCTGAGAGGAGAATGGAGGAGAAGGGATTGTGGCATGGCCATCCCCTTCAGGGAGTGATTTATCACTTTATTTTTGTGAGTGCACATGCCCTATGTCAAAAAAAAAGTCTTAAAGGAAAAAAGAAAGATTAGCGAACAACCTATCACTTACCAGTAACACTGCTCACTGTCATTGTACAAAGATACTGTATCAGTTTGTAAAATTAGTTTTGGTTTTTTTGTATGATTCTGTCTTATTTAGCAATCATAATCCTGCCCCTTCCTTCTGTCTCCCTGAACTTTGCCTTTCTATTTCATAAGTGTTATTTATTCTTACAATATTTCCCTCTCATCAATTTGTAGAGTTTATCATGAAAACTAAACCGAGAAAAGGAAAAATTAAAGTGGGAGAGATTTAGGAGGAAAAGCAAAGCTGCTTTTATTTCTCATAGGCCTGCTTCTGTACCTTTAAACTTTTCCTCAGTATTTCTATTTTTATAGATCAAGAAACTTATTTATATAAAAACAATTAAGTGATTAATACAAATGAAGGTACAAGTGGAAGGAAAAAAATCCACCGACCCCTCCCCGGGTAAGAAGCTTCATTTCTGCTTTTGCTCTGTTTGAATAAATGAACAGCAGTGGAGCCCTCCTGTCGCAGGACATCGGGGGCTTTACCTCCCGAGTTAACCTTAACCGCGGGAGACTAGCCAGTGGTTCTGCCTGCGCTGTCGCTGTCAGAGCACTGAGAGGGGCTGAGTTATTTCCCTTCCTTAAAGCAATGCATTCTTTTTAAAATGAAAGAAGTTGATTGGTAGAATGAAAAAGAAAGGTTCAAGGTCTCCTGGGATGGGCAATAAAGAATATAACAAGGTCTTGTATGCCTCTGGTATTTAAGTTTTCCTGCAAATCTTAGCCTATTGGCGGGGTAGTAATTATCCCTTCCCAGTTTCTAAAACAGCTACAGCAGTAGCACCTGCTTGTGTATGTGTGTGTGTGTGTGTGTGTGTGTGTGTGTGTGTGTCTTCATTTGCAACCAGGGCATGCAGGACGGAGTGAGAGAGGATACTGAGGGTTTCTTTGGGGGAACAGGAGCATGCGGGTTTTTCTATATCTATCCCAAGTAAATCTAGCAAACAGCCTAGATTTTAACTCTTTTTTTTTTTTTTTTTTTTTTTTTAGAGAGAGATTTTTGCTATAGGGCATGTGTGCTCACCAGAGAGATAGAAAGAAAGCATGAGGAGGATGGCCACACCACAATCCCTTCTCCATTTTCCTCTCAGAATTATGGGTATGCACGCCTATGTGCCTGGCATGAATTTTTTTTTAATTATTTTATTTAACTTTATTTATTCATTCATTTATTTCATTTTAATTTGACCAGAGAGGAACAGAGCCAAAGAGAGAGAGAGTGAAAGTGAGAGAGCAAGCCGCCAGGTTTAGGACTTGAACCATGGTCAGCCATTAGGAGTCCAGAGCCCTTGACCACCATGCCACCTGCCAGCCCCTGCCTGGCGTGAATCTTAAGCTGCTGGGTTCAGGACTCGAACCATGGTCAACTATGTGGGAGTCTAGCAACATAACCGTATACCACCTGCTGGTCCCATTAACTTCCCCTTTTCTAAAAGATTCTAAAATACAAAGCTTTCAGTAGAAAGGTTTCCTTTTTTGCTCCATCTAAGGGCATCTTTTGGCCTCATGCCCAAGTCTCCATGTACCTAAATTGGCAGGGCACAGTGAAAATGCCTCCTGGGGAACTCTGAGAAGAGAGGTTGGATTTGGGCCCTGACTCCCCTTCATACTTATGGGCAAAGAAGTTAACCATGGGCTTGCCAGTCAAAGGAGATGGCAAATAAAAAGAGTAGCAGCTGACTCGCCATTGCCTAGAAACAGACCCATGCATCCAAGAAATATGCATTTGTGCGAGCCTTAGAATTTAGCAAGCCCTGTACCAAACTGAAATGCAAAACGGACAAAGCTGATACCTCTGTATTTCTATGACTGGTCATGTTAGGAACCCTGGTTTTGAGTGTGGACTTCAAGGTGAACAGATTGGGGTTCTGAGAGTTTTTTCTTTTTTTCTTTTTTTGCCTTAGGGCATATTTGCTTACAGGGAGAGAGAGACAGAGGCAGTGAGAGAGAAAGAGAGAAATCACTCCGCAGGGTGGATGGCCATGTTGAAATCGCTTCCATTCTCCTCCCAGGATCTTGGGCACAGATGTACAAACGCCCACGTGGTTTTGAGGCCACTGGATCTGAGATTCGAACCATAGTTGGCCATGTGGGAGTCCAGTGACACAACCACTATGCCATCTGCTGGCCCCCTAAACATCTTTTCTAACCCTGCAGTGTAAGGTTTGTAAAAACAACAGGTACAGGGACCAGCAGTTGGCGTAATGGCTATGTTGCTGGACTCCCATGTAGTCGACCATGATTCGAGTCCCGGACCCAGTGGCTTAAACTCACGCCGGGCACGTGTGCGTGCGTGCCCAAGATCCCGAGAGGAGAATGGAGGAGAAGGGATTGCAGTGTGGCCATCCCCTCTGGGGGGTGATTTCTCGCTTTCTATCTCTCTGTCTCTCTCTGTCTGTCTGGCGAGCACACACGCCATATAGCAAAAACCTCTCCAAAAAAAAGAGAAAAAAAAAAAAACCAACAGGTACATGGGCATTTTAACCACTTCTCTGTGTCTCTTTGTTTTTCATGTTTCGGAACTCCTACTTTATCTTCAGGCTGCTGTTTTGGGTGCCTACAAAAGAGTTTTCTGACCCATGATCTAATTATAGAGTCTGTTTCTTATTTGTTATTGCAAAACTTATATTCAATTGCAAGTATGAGCATATGTCCCTCCAAAGGACTATTATGATTTAAATGACTAAAGGAGTACAAAATTTTATACCAATAATGAAGAAGTACTTTATTTGATAGCTGATAAAGAATAGCTACAGTTTCTGTCCTGTGAGAGCTTACGATGTCAGTAGTAAAAACTTTCAAGAGAACACATAGAATCTTATTGTTTTAGAACTTCCATGTGGATTATTTGGCAAATAGAGTTTAACTTTAATTGCTATAAAGTAATTGAATATGGTTATTAGTGTGTAACCATAAAAAATGAAAGTTATGAAGTTAAAAGCAAATATACACATCATGAGACTGTCCTGCACTGGTGATTAAGAAGGTAGAAACTAAAACTGCAAGATGAGCAAAAACGAGCATTGTTGATGACATCAGGGGTGGTAAGCGTATGATGACCAAAGCGTTCTTATCCTCTGTTGGTGAGTGTATGAACTGATGGATCTTTTTTAGAAGGCACGTTGGCGGGACCAGCAGTTAGCACAATGGCTATGTCGCTGGACTCCCATGTAGTCGACTGCGGTTCGAGTCCCGGACCCAGAGGCTTAAACTCATGCTGGGTGCGTGTGCGTGCATGCCCAAGATCCCAAGAGTAGAATGGAGGAGAAGGGATTGTGGTGCGGCCATCCCCCTAGGGGATGATTTCTCGCTTTCTGTCTCTCTGTCTCTTCTGTCTTTCTGACGAGTGCACGCGCCCTATAGCAAAAATCTCTCCAAAAAAAGGCACATTGGCAGGGCAGTACCTACCAAAAATGTAATCCTTTAACTTGGCAACTTTTTTTCTAGAACTCTATGCTGCAGAAATAGTCAAGAAATAGTGCATAGGAATATGTGAACAAGAACATTTATTACCCCCTTATTTGTTATTAAAAAAGAAAGAGAGGGACTGGCAGGTGGCATGGAGGTTAAGGTGGCTGGATCCCACACGGCCAACTGTGCAGTTTGAGTCCTGGACCTGGAAACTTGAAAATCATGCCAGGCACATGTATGTGCATACCCTAAATCCTGAGAGGAGAATGGAGGAGGATGGATTGAGGTGTGGTCATCCCCCTGGGGGGTGATTTCTCTCTTTCTCTCTGCCTCTCTCCAGCAAGCACACCTGCCCTATAGCAAACAAATAAGGGGGAAAAAAAAAAAGAAGGAAAGAAAGAAAGGAAATAAGAACCCTAATGTGTAACAGTAGGAGAGTAGTTAAAATAATTGTGTTACATAAAACTGAACATATATATAACCATTAGGCATAATCAGGTCTGTGTAGATGGGTGGGCATGGAAGGATATTACAGGAAAAGTATGAAACAAAGTATGAATAGTAGGATCTCAGTTTTATTTTTTAATGTATATTTGGGGGGGTCTTCAAAAAGTTCATAGAAAATGCATATTATGAAAAACTGCTCATGAATTTCACATTTTTTGCAACAAAATTAACTCAAACTTTAGTTTCACTTTTACACAAACTTGTTGACATCCCCTTCTCTGTCACGTAGATTCAGTGAGTGGAGAAAATGGTCTCTGTCTCCCTGTCTTTCTCTGGTGAGTGCATGCAATGACAGCATTTTTTTTGTATTACTGTACATAGGGTTTCTCTGCCTTGGCACTATTGACATTGGGCCTGGATAATTCTTTGTTGTGGGGGCTGTGGCATGCCTTATAGGATATTCAGCACATTGCTGGCCTCTATCCAGAAGATGACAGTAGCTCTCCCCAGTTGTCACAACCAGAATTGTCTCCACACACTGCCAAATGTCCCCTGGGAGCAAAGTCAGCCTCCCCTGAGAACAACCACGAAGTAAGAGAGAATAGAGGCACGGACAGCGAGCAACACCGAGCGACGTCGGCCGTGGCCACTGTGTTATCTTGCCCCCAGCCCTGCTTAGCCCTCGTGGTATGTGACCTTTAGAACTGGCAGCTTCTTTACCAGAAAATCAGGTACTGTCTGACTGCGATATTTGTATTTGGTTGATTCTAGAGGCATGAAAAACCATTCCTTTCTTATGTTGAGCTAGTAATTTATGTTTTTATCAAATAAATACTATTTTTATTGGAATACACAAACAAATGAAGTTTTCTTCCCTAGTGTGAAGGAATAATATTAAGGGTATTATACTGCGCTGTATTTATGATGAATGTCTTCATTCTCAATGGTAATATTTCTAAAAGACTAATAAAGCAGCATTATGAATGCTAAATCAAGAATTTCATCTGCACTTGATGGCTTATCTCTTTTAAGGGCAATTAAGTGTGTATAATTTACCACTGTCGTGCTATGAATACCTTTGGAGTACAGTATTTTCTGTTAATGAGAAGCGTTTGCTTAATAAGCTTTTCCTTCCCGATGAAAGGATGTGCTTCACTTCCAGTCATACAAATAAAGTGGAGTCAATTTAAAAGAAACCATGAAACACCTTTTCCTTGTTCTTTTTCTTTTTACCAAATTTGGAGAAGCAGATCTTTTAATAAGTGGATACACTGAGATCTTCTTAAAAGGCTGCTTAGTTAAAAGAGAAAATGAAACATAAAGTTGGGCTTTATCCAAGACTCTTTCATGCCAAGCGTGTCACAATGACCTTGTTACAAGGCAGTGGCCCCACGTGGAGCATCTACGCAAGCGCAGAGGAGGACATCATTACAATGGGACTCCAGTATTCTCCTTTCTGAAGATGTAGATAGCTGCAGAAATGGTACCAGAAAAGTGGCCACCATAAAAGTACCAGGATAGCCACCAAAGTCATTTAGGAAACTATCATGGTAGGAGAAGGGAGCAGTCATTTCTAGCTGCTATAATGAACAGAGACTGTACGGAGGGACTAGTGGTAGAACTGGGCCCAGAAGAATAGATTAGATACCAAAAGCAGAATGGAGGACAACATTAAGCATCTGAAGATCAGTGGCTGCAGAGACCGGGAATCACGAGGCTGAGGGAGAAAGTTTGGCTGAAGTTGTAGGTTTGTGTAGAGGCAAGAGATCTCTCGATCCAGCAAACTGTCCACCAAAATCCATGCCCCCTTTTCCAAAGCACTGATAGAGCTAGAAAGCAGCTACAAACCAGCCTTCCTTGCATCTGGGCAGGGTTGCGGGAGTCATCCTTGATGATGGATTATGAGTGGGTCTTTATCTGAGGGTTTGAACAGTAAACGGATGGCATACTCAAACTCAGTCATTTAAAGACAGTTTAAGAAAGATGATGTTTACATAGATGAGAAGTTCAGGGAAATCACAAGAAATAGTACAGTATCTTGAGGCCAGAATGTACCATACACCTACCCTTAAGCCTGTAGAGGGGGATAGATTGGTACAGTTTCTAGGAATCAAAATAAGCGTCCTTTGGAAAGACCCACATAAAAGCCCTATAACCTTCAGAAAACCACCCAGCCCGAATCAAATCCATAGGGAGGACAGGGTGGAAATACATCCCCTGACCTCACTCTCAACCCTCCCTCCATATTCCTACCAAGTGCCCCTTTGGCCAGATGCAGCCAGAAGCCAGAGAGTATGGGAGCCCTTTGATACAGCCAACAGCTGAGTATCCGGGACACAGACCCAGGGTAGATATCACACACTGTCCCTTTCTGGTGAAGGTGATCATTGGGCTCCCTCCTCTGCTCCCTCCTCCTCCACAGCCAGCTGGATTTGGAGTACATGGAGACCTTAGGCGATATCAGAGCCACAAGGTGCAGGAGCCAGACTCGCGCAGCACCCAGCAGAGGAAAGCAGACTATCGCTCAGTCTTACCCATGCAAACCATGCCTGCTTACAAGTCAATCTTCTCTCAAATCAAGGCAGTAAATTTCAAGTATGTGTTTTTATTTTGTTTTGTTTGTAGAGGGTAGCCTTGGAGGATTTGTTTATTATAATAGATAGCATTAATAGGAATCAGATTATAGAATGTTTTGAAGGCCAAGCAAAGAATTTGGATTCATTTCTATAGATGGACAAAAAGCAGTAAAGAGTTTTTTGTTGGGAGGTAGCACAAAAATTGTTTTAAGAACTCTTGGCACAGTGAGTCTGGCAGTCATGTGGCAGGTGGAGTGGAACACAGTGAGCAATCAGCTGTTGCCATTGGCCCAAACCCCGTGTTAGCAGCAGGACCTGTGAGTCAGCACAGGACAGTGCGAGCGGAAGAATGGAAACATAATCACGTTTCAGGTCAGCGGCCAACCCACCATGGACAAGTTGGGGTAAGAGGTTATCTAAGACCGCTCTAGTGATCGCCAGTCTACAAAAGGTTGTGCCTGGCCACTGTGCGATGTGAAAGAGGAACTTTGGAGAGAGCTGTCGATATGTCACGAGTAACCCCCCGCAAGGAGGATGAGGAGAAAGTCTGTCCATCATCTCAAGTCTAAAGAAGAGGGCTTCAGAGGGACTCTGAAGGGTATGATATGTGGAGCTATCAGATGGAGCTAAAAGATACGGTAAACTGCAGTATTCCTGAAAAATTGAAAGAAGAAGAGAATTATTGGTCAGCTGCTCCAGTGGTACCAAGCTAAGAAAGGCTTCAACTCTCAGAGCTTAGAATAAATGATATGTGACTGGTTGAGGGCACTGAGCTTTAGAGAGAGTTAATATGAAATTATTCCTGGCCCTGTCTGTGTGAGGATATTGAAGAAACACAGGAAACTACCAGATAGAGAAGATATGTTCTTCCTTAAATATGAGAGTGTAACAGTCATGTAGAGGGGATGACTACAGACCCTGTGAGAGCATGCTGCAAGGAACAGAGATGTATGGGGGCCCTCAGAAAGTTTGTGAACGGTCAGGACCAGCAGGTGGCATAATGGCCATGTCGCTGGACTCCCATGTAGTTGACCTCAGTTCAAGTCCCGGAACCGGTGGCTTAAACTCACACCGGGCGTGTGTGCATTCGTACCCAAGATCCCGAGAGGAGAACGGAGGAGAAGGGATTGTGGCATGGCTATCCCCTCAGGGGGTGATTTCTCACTTTCTGTCTCTCTGTCTCTTTCTTTCTGGTGCGCTCACACACCCTACAGCAAAAAAAAAAAAAAAAAAAAAAAAAAAACTCTTAAAAGAAAAGGAAGTTCATGAAGGGCTGGCCCCCTGGTGTAATGGTGAAGGGAGCCAGAGCCCACATGGCCAGCTGCAGTTCAAATCCAGAACCCTGTGGTTTGAAAAACACACTGAGCCTGTGCGTGCATGTCCACAATCCTGACAGAAAGAAGAAGTGGAGGAAAAAGGATTGTAATGCAATACCCCATGGGGAGTTCTCTCTCCGTTTCTCTCTTGAGAGCACAAGCGCCTTCTGACACTTAAAAGTTAATAATACTAAACTATAAAGAATGCTTATGGAGAAATGGAATTAAAGTACAATGAATGATTTTGTTGCCCCCTACCAAAATTGAAATTCATGTGTAGTTGTTTTTGTTGTTGGGTTTTTTTTTTTTAATATAATGCACAGTTCTCATGTTTTACAAAATAAAAATAAATAAGTAATAAAACAACCTTTTATCCACTTGGCAAGGCTTTTGCCTGGGCCGTCTTATAACCACGCTCCTAAGTATCACCTTTCCTGCCCCTTTTCTCCATCTTCCAACCACCAATCTGAACAGGGAAGAGAAGCTCCAGTCCCTCTCACTGCTAGAGGCCAGCTGGTGCCAGGCAAGCTGGCAGAGGCAGACGTGGCTTCTAGATGTAGATTTAAAGTTGTGTTGTTACAAAGCTGGATCATTTCCAATGTGAAACCGTCTTCACAGACCTGGGGCTAGAAGTGAGGAGAGGCCCTTTCACTCTAGGCGTCACCAGGAAGGTCAGAGACCTATACTTCCTGCTGGGGCAGGGAAAGACCCAGCTCCAGAATACATATGAGGACTAATGGGAGTCAAGACTAATGTTATTTATGATTCTGCTTCGTAAGAGTGTATTGGTTAGGGGTCAGCTGGTGGTGTGGTGGTCAAGGCTCTGCACTCCCACATGGTTGATCACGGTTCAAGTTCCAGACCTAGTGGCTTGAAAAATCACACCAGGCCCATGTGTGTATGTGCCCGAAATCCTCAGAGGAGGATGGAGAAGGAGGAGTTGCATTGTGGCCAACCCCTCTGGGGCTTGGGAGTTTCTTATTTTCCTTCTGTGTGTCTCTCTTTGTCTCTCTCTCCAGTGAGTACATGCACCCTATGACAAAAACCCAAAAAAAAAAAAAACAAAAAAGTTATTATACAAGTTTCTAACATCAAGGCCTTGACCTAAAAGAAAGTAAGATCAAAAGTGAGCAAATCCCAAACATGCATTTACCATTCCTTGAAATGCATTTATAAACATAGAAACAATAACTTTGTTAGAGGCTATTTTCTTTCTTTCTGAAATGTAACAGAAAATTTAGAAAATCTTAAAGTGCAAAACTTGAAAGTAAAAAATACCCAATATCACACCATCCAGAGAAAATTGTGCATTTTGGTGTATTTATTTCCTGTCTATTACCTCTGTGGATATGTATACATATATTTTTCAAATTTTATTGTATGCTTTTTAAATTTAACATATTTTATTTTTCTAAATGATAGACTGTTTTAAAATGGTCTAAGGCACCTTGTTTATGAACATCTCCAATTTCAAACTAGATTCTTTAGGCTTGTGGTTTCGGGAACATGGACCGTCTGAGACCCCATCCTTGGGGAAAATGGACGGGCAGAAGTTTTTGTGTGCAATTGGTAAAGATCCATGGACCCAGGAACCAGCAGTTAGCATAATGGCTATGTCGCTGGACTCCTACGTAGTCGACCACGGTTCGCATCCCGGACCTTAAAATTCACACCGGGCACGTGTGCGTGCGTGCCCAAGATCCTGAGAGGAGAACAGAGAAGAAGGGATTGCGGCGTAGCCATCCCCCCTGGGGGGTGATTTCTCGCTTTCTCTCTCTCTGTCTGTCTGGCGAGCGCACGCGCCCTATAACAAAAACCTCTTAAGAAAAAAAAAAGATCCATGGACCTGTAGGGGTCGGCTTCTTAGAGGATAGTCTGCATGATCTTTTTTTATATCTTTCATAGGAGTCTTGGTATCTGTTTTAATATTGTTTGCAAGAGCCAGAGGGCGTGATGGTGGAGGATGTAAGCTAAGTGTAAGCTAAGATGTCTGGACTTGATCCGGGGCGAGAGTACTGATGACTTACAAAGAATCAAGCGAGGTAGTGCATGATCACATGTATACTGTTGGAAAAACCACTCTGGCAGCATGTCTATAATCCGTAATCCCAAAATTAGTTCCTCAGATCAGCTAAGGGGGAAAATGCTCTTGATGTGAAATGTTTTAGTACTTCCTCTTTTTTTTTTTTTTTTTTTTTTTGGAGAGGTTTTTGCTATAGGGTGCGTGCGCTCGCCAGAAAGAGACAGAAAGCAAGAAATCACCCCCCAGGGGGGATGGCCATGCTGCAATCCCTTCTCCTGCATTCTCCTTTTGGGATCTTGGGCATGTACGCACAAGCGCCTGGTGTGAGTCTAAGCCACTGGGTCCGGGACTTGAACCGCAGTTGACTACATGGGAGCCCATGGACATAGCCATTACGGCAACAGCTGGTCCCATGTTTTAGTACTTCCTCTTAAAGCCAGTGTATCAGATGACATCTTAAGTGATCTAATGTTATAGACAATGTACTGTAGAAAGCAGTTTCCTGCAACCAATATAAGATCATTAAAATCTCACTTGTCAAAACTATTGCTCTGTAATAGTGGTTTACTTTGGTGTTCATCTAATTGTTAATATCATCACAATTATCTCATCATTCAGATGTTTCTCAGCTTCTATCAGATCCAAATCCAGCAAAGATGACATAGAGAAAGCCTTAAAGTGGCAGAACACTAAACCAGGAGCCTTGTAGATGTCTAGGATATCCTTCCTGACTCTAATCCACACAGGTCAAGGGATTTAGATCAAGTTACTCTCCCAGAGCCTCAGTTCCTTCATCGCACAATGGGCACCATCCGCCCTGCTCAGCTACCTAACGGTTATGATGGTCAAATGCAGTCATTAAAAGATAGCGCAGTTGTACGACCAAATGCATGCTGCCATGCATTCTCCTTTTACATCACCATTACGCTCAGACAAGTCTGGGTTAGTAAAGAGGAGCTATGAAAGTAAGAGTCTGTGGTTTGCCTTGGTGATTGTAAGCGGTTCTTTTTCTGAGTATCAAAGGCCTTAGAGGTTTATCTAGTTCCCAGCCCCTCACCCGCTTTAGCCCTTACAAAACCCTGAAATAGAAATAGACTCTGTTTGTCTATGTTCTGAAATCTAAGCTTGTAGATCTTAAAGGAGTAAAACTGGGTCTCAGAGTGAGAAAAGAAAATGCACGCCCCAGCACTTTGAGAGCATATGCAAAGCCGTGCGGAAAAGATCGTAGGGGCTTGGTGTGGGGGGTGGGACATCATCGGCTCACTGCAGTCTCACTGGCCTATTAGAGGTATCTCAGAGGAAAGCACGGAGCTCCGTGGTGCAGAGGTTTTAGGGAAAGAACTGCTGGTTCTAGAAGAGCCACACAGAAGTTTCTTTGTCATCATAACTTGCTGATCTACTAGTCAGGAAGTTCCAGATAGCATCTCAAAACACTTGCTCGCAGTTTTAAAGTCTTCTTGCCTCTCATTAGGCAGTGCCCCGTGTCCCATGGGAAAGTGTCAGGTGATGAGGCCTTTACTGCTGCTGGTTTAAGAAATCACATGCCGCAGTGAATAGGACCAGATGTTTCCAGGAAGCGGACAGGATGCTTTTTATTTCTATTTTGTTTTTTAAATTGACAAATAAAAATTATACATATTTATTATGTATAACATAATGAGATTTTTTTAGAATTACTTTTAATTTAATTTATTATTATTATTATTTTTTACTTTGTTATAAGGCAAGAGAGAGAAAGAAAGAGAAAGTGAGAAAGCAAGCCACCAGGTCTGGGACTCAAACTGTGATTGGCCTTGTGGGAGTCTAGTGCCTTAACAACTACACCACCTACTGACCCCCAACATGATGTTTTGACATCTGTATTTACTGTGGAATGGCTCAACTGAACTAATTAACATGAGGTTCATATTCTTTATCTCACATATAGGTCGTTTAGACTTCGTTCCCACCCATAAGATATTGTTTCATTAGGAAAGTCATGATGCATTTTTGCATAGGAAAATACACATGACTTTCCGGGCCATCTAATACCACACTATGTATATGCAGATATTCCAAAATCTGAAAAACATATAAAATCAGAAGCCCTTCTAGTCTCAAGCATTTCAGATAAGGAATACTCAACCTGCAGTTATTTTTTGTGTTAACACTTAAAATCTACTCCCATAGCAATTTTCAAAATGTCTTGTTGTTTACTGTAGTCACACTAATATACAATACACTCTTTTTTTTTTTTTTTTCTTTTTGGGAGAGTTTTTTGCTATAGGGCGTGTACGCTTGCCAGAAAGACAGAGAGTGACAGAGAGACAGAAAGCGAGAAATCACCCCCCAGGGGAGATGGCTACGCCGCAATCCCTTCTCCTCCATTCTCCTCTTGGAATCTTGGGCATGCATGCACACATGCCCGGCGTGAGTTTAAGCCACCAGGTCCGGGACTTGAACCACAGTCAACTACATGGGAGTTCAGTGACATAGCCATTACGCTAACTACTGATCCCACAATACACTCTTGGACTTATCCCTTCTATCTAGCTGAGATTTCATTTCCTTCAACCAATGTCTCCCAATCCATCCTGCCCCTTAGCCTCTGGTAACCACCATTCTATTCTTTATTTCTATCAAATGTTTTTAGATTCCACCTATAAGATGTTTTTTAATTATACTCAAGTGCATCAGTGTTAAAGCATTTATTTTTTACGCAGAAATGAGGAGAAGAAAACTTTGAGATGTCATCCCTACTGTTCAGCAAAAGACCACCTTTTGTTTATAACTTTCCATGTTACCCATATGACATTCATGATAGTGTTTATACTGGTTTACCAACACTTTGAAAGTTTTTATTGAGCTTATCCATGATTGGATATGATTAGAAGCAAATAAAATATTTTACTTCTCTTTCATCAAAAGGAATGGCTCTCTTAGAGCTTCTTAATTCACTGAGGTCAAACATCCAAACTTTTTTTTTTTTTTTTTTTTGGAGAGGTTTTTGCCATAGGGTGTGTGTGCTTGCCAAACAGACAGAGAGAGACAGAGAACAGAAAGCGAGAAATCACTCCCCAGGGGGGATGGCCATGCCGCAATCCCTTCTCCTTCATTCTCCTCTCAGGATCTTGGGCATGCACGCACACGCGCCCGGCGTGAATTTTAAGCCACCAGGTCCGGGACTTGAACCGCGGTCAACTACATGGGAGTCCAGCGACATAGTCATTACGCTAACTGCTGGTTCCAAACATCCAAACTTAAAAGAGAACTTTGGTTGTTTTGAAAAAACCAATGGAATGCAGCCTGGACTTGACAGTCAGACTCCACCACACACTAGCAAAGTGACTTAGGCAAGTCACTTACCCTTGGAAGTCATTTAATCTTAAATTGCCACCTGTAAAATGGCAATAATTGTCACTGTGCTTCAGGGTGCCTGGGGAGTCAAATCAGGTAAAAGGTTCTGATATTAGAGGCAGCAGAGTGGGTTGTTTGCCGCATGGACTCTGCTTCATTAGGTGGCTGTCCCACTTCTACCTCTGTACTATCTGTGTGATCTTGCACAAGTTGTTGAACCTTTTTGTGTCAGTTAAAGGTAATAATAAGGTGGTTTTGGTCATGGGGGTCATTGTGATGATAAAATATTGGATTGTCAGAAAATATCATGACATATTTTTCTGTTTTTCTATGCAAAAATGTGTCATGACTTTTCCAACAACCCAATAGTTAATATAAGCAGAAGCAGTACCTGACATTTAGCAAATGTGTGCTATATAAATATGTGCTATGATTATGACATAGTATGGTTATAATTGCTGTTTTCCTTATATTAAGTGGCTGGCAAAAAGTAGTTGCTCAAAAAAAATTAACTTGATTACTACTTCTATTATTTCTCCCACTGCAACACTTACATTTTAAGGAGCATAAAAGGAAAGTACCATTATTGCAAGTCTGATTTTACTTTAACTAAACAGATGACAATGGAGTCCTCCCCAAAATCTACTTGTTGAGAGACTCAAAATTTAATCTTACACTGCAGCATAAAGTTGGTTTTGTTTTGTTTGTTTGTTTTTCAGTGCTTCTTAGAGCAGAAACAAATGATTAAACTTTACCTCAGACCTTCTGAATCAGAAATTCTAGGGATATGCCCTCTTGTTTGTTTTTTTCTTTTTAAGTTTATTTATTTATTTCTGCCTTGAGGAAGAGAGAGTGAGACAGCACTTGCCAAGGGTTCTGATGTCACGATCCTCCCTCTCACCCCATTCAGCTCCGGATCAAAGACACCTGTGCGCTCACCCTGCCCAGAAATGTTTCTGGATGTGAACTTGAAACACTCCCATGGAGTTCAGCCTTGCAGAGTGTTGTGTTTTACCACTGTGCTTTTGGGCACCACCCCCCCCCACCCCTTTGTGTAGTTTAGCATGCATCTCCGGGGATTCTTAGGCTCCCATGGCTGGAGAACACCAGGCATAGACTACCCCCTGCTTTAACTGCCTTCTGTTGTTAGGGCAGAGACAACCATGAATCAGATTCTTCTCTGTTGACAGGTTATTCCAGCCCAGAAGTATAAAACGGTTGTTATGGTGATTCCACAAATTAAGCAGAAATACGTGTTCTAGAAAACAAAGTCAGGGGTGAGATGCGGGAGGGCAGAGCACTTGGAGAGCCGGTGAGGCTGTTGATAGGTCTGGCACAGAACATTTCGGGGTACTGGGTCCTCTGGAAAGTGCTAATGTCACATCTTGTGTCATACCACTCTGAGCAATGGATGGGAGAAGAAACGCCTTTTGAATTTTTATGTGAAGTTAAAATGAGAAAGAGCTATTTCCGCCTTTGGAAGTCAGATTTACTGGTACAAAAGGTCACTGACTTTAGTTGAAGGCATTGCAGAGCTCAGAGAAGGGAGTATTAAAATAGCAAAGTAATTTTTTTTAAGCCCTATATGTGCTATGGGCTTAAGTCTTAATCTTGCCATCTTGTTGACCTGGGATCTTACGTAAAAAGGCATGTGAAAAGAAAATAAAAAGAGAGAAAAAAAAAAAATCTAGAATATTATTCTACCTCCGGCAAGATCAAGGATGTATGTAGTTGTCCTGAGACTAAGGATGACATAATATTTGCAGTGGAATAAGCAAAGTGATTAAATCATGACATTGTGGGAAAGTTGTTGTTACTAGCTGTATGTGGAGATGACTGATCGATACTGATTGAGCGCGACCATTTTAGATGAAGTCAACGCAAGTTTGAGACCTCACCTTTTGTTGGCTATGGTCTGTTTTGTGTTCAAGCTGGGGTACCTGAAGATTATAGTGCCTTGGAGAAGAAACCAATCTTGGAGGTGGGGTGCAGAAGTTCAAGGCTATTAGTTTGGCTCTTTATTCACTGCGTTGGTTATGACAGAAGAGCATTTGAATTGGTTGAAAAGAATCCAAGAGTCCCATGGAGAGACACAGTATTGAAGCCATTAAGAGTAGACTGATTACTTGGTCATTAATGAGTTCTGAAGATTAAGTATCAAACTTTGAGGGACACTGCAATTATAGCAAATAGAATATGAGAAGTCCATAAAGAAATAGCAGGAGAGACCTTCAGAAAAGTTGGAAATGGACCCAGGGGCACGTTCCACCATAGACGTCAAGGAGAGAAATTGTTTTGAGAGAGATGTTCTTTGGTGTTAAAAGCATGGAGAACTTTTTTCTTTTCTTTTTTTTTTTTGAGAATTATTTTATTTAACTTTATTCCTTTTATTTCTTTTGATTTGACCGGAGAGGGACAGAGTGAGAGAGAGAGAGAAGGTAAGAAAGAAAGCTGCCACCAGGTCGCAGTCGTCCAGCACCCTTAACCACCACACCACCTGCTGGCCCAAGTATGGGGAAATTTAAAAAAATAAAATGTGGGCAGGTGGATACAGGACTTGCATTGCTATGTAAAAATATTAGGAAGCATTTTTCTGTAAAAAGGATGATTTAAGTTGATTTATGAAAAAAAAAAAAAAAAAAAAAGAAAAGAGAGACAGGTACCCACAAAAGGTCTTTAAGCCATGATCCACCGTCATGGGCAGCCAGCCCGGGAGAAGGGTACACATGCCTACCTGGTGTGCTCAAAGAGGTCCCAAGATGCAAACCCAGGAGCTTCCCCACGTGGTCCATTTGCATTACCAGTGTAATACCACCTGGCCTCTAAAATGGATGAACTTTATTAGATTCACTTAAGTTAGTGTTTCTCAGCCTTAGCCCTACACATTTGGGGACAGATGATTCTTTTTTTGTTATTTTATTGCTATAATTATTTTAAATGTTGCTATAGGGAATGTACATGCGACAATGTACATTCGTGAGAAGGCAAGCTGCCAGGTCTGGGACTCAACCCTTGGTCAGTCATGTGAGAGTCCAGTGTCGTAACTACTATGTCACCTACCGGCCCCAGGATAGGTGATTATTGGTAGTGGGAGGAGCTTTCCTGTGCTTTAAAGAATGTTTCAAAGCATCCCTGGTTTCTATCCACTAGATGCTGGTGGTAACTACCACCACCAGTTGTGGTAACCAAAAATGTTTTTAGACACTGCCAGAAGTCCTTGGTTAAGAACTCTACAGGGTTCCCTGTAGCACAATGGTTAAGCATTCTGCATGCAGAGCCAGATCCCGCATGACCAAGAGCAGTTCAAATCCTAGCCCAGGCAGTTTGAAAAACATACCAGGTATACATGCCCCAAATTCTGACAGGATGGAGAAACAGAGGAAAAAGGATTATGGCATGCCTATACTCCACTGAGAGGTGAGCTCACACTCTCTCTCTCTTTCATGAGTGTATATGCTCTCTGGTAATAAAAATAAATAAAAATGAAAATAAAGAACCACTGACTTATGTTTTTATTTAGTTCCTATCGTGTATGTGGTCCTGCAAGGCATGAAAAGTGTGACACACTTACACACTTTCTCTATTGAGAATAATATATTCTAATTCCTAAATCTAGTTATTCTGTTATTTATCCTATTATGTTGGTTAAGACTACACACACACACACATGCATGTATGTACACACATATGTATGTGAAGTTAGTCTCCAAACTAACATTGTGTCAGTTTAATTATGGAATAATATTAGGAAATTAGTAAGTTGACATGTAGGTGTCCCAGTGTTAAATGTTTTATCTCAGATCAGTATAGGACATTTTCATTATGGACTCATGGTAAGACTAGTAAGCAATTTCCAAATTAAGCTCTCTGTTCTCTGAAGACTCAAATGACTTTTTGCTCTCTCATTTCTTATGAAGATAAAATACTCTACTGGTCCATAGAAATGTTTAAAAAATTTTTAATTTTTAAAAAAATGTGTACTACTTATCTTTGGGTAGAAATTATAATGCCATCTATCGAGCAAGTAGTCTATCAAGTGTCCAAGCTCTTAATATGAGAAATATGAATATTTTGGACTCTAATTTGACCTTAGAAACATTCATAGAAAAGATTATCACAAAAAATTTTATGAAAAGAAGGGGCCTTAATATTTGGAACAGATTATCCATCAAAAATAAGCAACCTGTCATCTTCTGAAATTTCAGCTTCCTTGTTGCTTAGGAACAAGAAAGAAAACCTAACCTCACTCTCCTGTTTTTGCTGCTTGTGACACTGAACGAGGCCCCGACTGTTGAGACTAATGCTGAGACCCTGTTTTCTTTGCAGACTGCATCATCTGCTATTAAAGGTGCTATTCAGCTGGGGATAGGCTACACAGTGGGAAATCTCACGTCCAAGCCAGAACGAGATGTTCTCATGCAAGACTTTTATGTGGTGGAAAGTGTGTTCCTACCCAGGTAAGAACACTTTATTTGTCATCATTTCCAGGCTAAAGTATCTTCCTCGTGACATCCCCATATTGAAGGACTTTGCTACCAGTCCATGTGTGCGTGGTGTGTATGTTGGGCCTTCAGTAGGGCCCAGTGTACTCCCAGTGTCTGTTCTGTTACTTGCTGCTGTACCGGGATGGCTTGCGTTTTTTATAGGTAGATAGAAATGGGTTTCATCTATGGGTGAACCAGTTACAATTAGTTGTAGTGATTGCCTGGAAGACTACGCGGTGAAGGACTTTGAGATTCAGTTGGAAAGAGTCCAGTAATCACAAGGTACTATCCGCCATGAGTTTGGGAAAGAGGGCTTCCATGGAGCAGTGTGTGTGCCAGGTTTTGCTCCCCCTAGAGTAAAAGGACAGGCTGGTGGACCCACAATTGGGCATCACATCTGAGTTCAGTCTTTTTAAATTTTTATTTATTTAGTTAGTTTGCTATAGGGCACCTGTGCTCACCAGGAGAGAGAGAGAGAGAGAGAGAGAGAGAGAGAGAGAGAGAGAGAGAGAGAAGAATCAAGCCACCTGGTCCAGGACTTGAACATGGTTGGCCATGTGGGAATCTAGCACCTTAGCCACCACACCACCTGCTGGCCCCCAGAGTTCAGTCATATAACTCCAATTTTGTGATGACTTTAATGTTCATCCCGAAAATGTATGAGAATCCTGCCATTTTGACACTGAGTTTGCAAAAGCGCCAAGGTTCCCATGTGTGTTGCCTGTAGTTTGTATCATATTTTGGGGGAAAAAAACAAATCTGGAGACGTATGGTGGTGATAGCTGCCTAACGATGTGAATGTACTGAATTCCACAGACCTGTACACTTACACTGTGAAGATGCTCAGTTTTATGTTATGTATCTTTTGCCACAATAAAATAAATTAATTAAAATTTTAAAAGTCTACTATCACCTTAGTGTAGGAGGAGAAGTAATTACTAAATGTCACCATTTCAAAGAAACGGGCCTAGAGAATAAAGTGGTCTCTCAATTTGAACACTAATTTGGAGACTGGTCTAGAGAATAAACTGGCCTCTCAGTTTGGAGGTTAATTATTTTGTCTTTGGGGCTATGAGGATTGATTTTTTCCAGGCATATTTATACTTAAATATATATATATATATTTAAGTATATATATATATATGTGTGTATGTGTATGTGTGTATGTATATTTAAGTGTGTGTGTGTGTATATATATTTAAGTGTATATATATATATATATTTTTTTTTTTTTTTTTTTGGAGAGGTTTTTGCTATAGGGTGCATGCACTAGCCAGAAAGAGAGACAGAGAGACAGAAAGCGAGAAATCACCCCCTGGGGGGATGGCCACGCCACAATCCCTTCTCCTCCATTCTCATCAGGATCTTGGGCACGCACACACATGCTCCTGGCATGACTTTAAGCCACTGGGTCCAGGACTCGAACCGCAGTTGATCATATGGGAGTTCAGCAAAATAGCCATTACACTAACTGCTGGTCCCAATATTTCTTTTTTAAAATAAGCCATTTTTGCTATTTGTTACTGGTTTTAGATGAGACTGGCTGGGACGATGCTTTTAACCCCAGTGTTCTCATTGCCTTATTTTTTTTTTTTTAATGTCTTCAGGAAAATGATATTTATATATTTATTTGTGTCCAGGTGTGAAATGCCTAAAAATAAAACCCGTAAGTGAATATATAGGAACTCCCCACATAATTACAAAGGAGCTCAGAAATATTTAAAAGTCAGCTATGAACCCAGACAGCTTTGTTTTACCCTACATGCTCTTAGCTGAAGAATAAAGTTGTTCTACTCGAAGATTTTTTGTTTTGAGGGGTTTTTTTTGTTTTTGTTTTTGTTTTTTTGAGAGGTTTTTGCCATAGGGCATGAGCGCTCGCCAGAAAGACAGAGACAGACAGAAAGAGAGATATCACCCCACCAGGGGGATGGCCATGTCACAATTCCATCTCCTCCATTCTCCTCTCTGGATCTTGGGCACACACACACACACACGCGCCTGACGTGAGTTCAAGCCACTGGGTCCAGGACACGAACAGCGGTCAACTACATGGGAGTCCAGCAACATAACCATTACGCTAACTGCTGGTCTCTACTGGAAGTTTTGATGTTTGCTTCTCTAGGGTTCGCTAGCAGCCATGAGAATGAGATTCCAAACAGGAAATGGATACTCCAGGACCTAAGATATACTTCTTGTTCATGACCCTCGTCTTTAAATGTGTTTGTTTGCTTGTTAATTTCTCTCATCTGCAAGAGAGACAAGAGTGAGAGCAAGAGAGGAGAGGAGCCCAGCAAGGTCTGGATGCTGTGATCTCTGGCTTCATCCAACCTGGGTCATGGGCACACGCATTCCCAGAGTATACAGGAAGGTCTCTGGACATAAAACCGGAGCCTTCCCATGGGGTTAGCCTTGCAGAGTGTTGTGTTTTACTGCTGTACTGTGGTCTGGCCCTATCTTAATCTTTTGGGAAAATCTTTTTTTTTTTTTTTTTTTTTTTTAGCCTCATAGTTCCTGTAAATTTGTTTGCAGGATGTTCTAGTTGTCACTGTCTTCACAGGCCTCAACGCTTTTTTTTTTAAAGAATTATTTATTTAATTTTGTTAATCATTATTCTTATTTTTAATTTGCTCCAGGGCACACATGCTCACCTAAGGAGAGAGAGAGAAAAGCGAGCCACCTATTCCAGGACTCAAACCATGGTCAGCCATGTAGGAATCCAGTCTCTTAACCGCCATGCCACCTGCTGGCTCCTCTCTCATACATTTTAACCTTATTTTTTGATTTGTCTACAAAGAACAAGAGGAATGGAGGGCTTTTATGGGAGGGTGGTTTAGTCCATTTTTGCCTTGCTATCAGAAGTATTTGAGACTGAGTGATTTATGAAGGAAGTAGAAGTGTATTTCCAAACTTCACATTTCTGTTAGTTGCCAAGTCCTAAGGCATCACAAGATGGTGGAAGACAGAAGTTTTAGCAGAGCAGAGTGTGGTCTGTATCCATATTTTTCTCTGTGTCTCATCTTTCTGCTTATTTACTCCCCAAACTCAATCATAGGGGCACCAACCTAATGACTTTATCACAACCAAAGACTCCACCCTGGGACCCCAGAAAGGGATTAAGTTTTCACTTAACATCTTCACAAAGTATAAAAAAGTATAACAAAGTCTCAACATATGAATTTTGGAAAACATTCAGTCACTGCCCATTAAGACTAAATTCTAAAACATGAATTTAAGGGGACAAATCATTTTTCAAGCTCTAACAGTGGCTGACAGTGAATTCAGGGCATTGAGAGCAGCTACTGCTGAGGATGGGTGTGTAAAGGAGGCCCAGGCTCTTCACCCATCCTTGCTGATTCCTTCTACTCAAGTATCTAATCAACATGGCCAACCATTGACAGGCGCTTGGAAAAGCGTGGCCCAAGCATAATATGCCCAGACCTGTGGCATCACCTGGAACTTATTAGACTTGCAGATACTTGGGTTCCACCCCAGACCAACTGAACCAGACACTGTAGGGTAAGACCCCGGAATCTGGGGTTTTGTTTTACAGTTTTGTTTTGTTTTGTTTTTTGCCGTAGGCACATTCCCTCACTAGAGAGAGACAGAGAGAGGGGAAGTGAGAAGTCACGCCCCAGGGAGATGGCATAACACAATATCTTCTTCTCCATTTTCCTCTCAGGATTTTGAGCATGCATGTACACGTGCCCAGCATGGGTTTCACTGAGACTTGAATCAGTCCCGGCCATGTGGGAGTCCGACACCTTACCCACCATGCCACCTGCTGACCTTGGGAATATGTTTTAATAAGCCCTTCAGGTGATTCTAAGATATAAACATTTAGAATCACTGGCCTAACATATTATTTTGCATTGTATCTCTGTAGATACCAAATTTTGTCTTGGAGTTATTACAATGAATAAAACTTCCAGTCATTTTTAAATTAACATTTAAATGTAAAAATTATATCTATTAGCAACTAAATTATGCATGACCCTGTATAAAGTGCCTTGTAATGAGAGACACAAACAGTGTCCTTATCAGTTTGATACTGAAGTACACTTTCTCAGCACTCCCCTTTTTTCATGGGTAATTTACTATCTACTACATTTTTTAAGGTTTTTGCCATAGGGCATTTATGCTTACCAGAGAGAAAGAGAGAGAGACAGTGAGAAGGAAAGTGAGAAATTAACCTCCAGGGGGATGGCCATGCCACAGTCCCTTCTCTTACAGTTTTCTCTGAAGATTTTGGGCACACATGCACATGTGCCTGGTGTGATGTTCAAAAGCTGCCAGATCCTGGACTCGAAATGCAGTCAGTCATATGGGAGTCCTACACCTTAATGACCACACCACCCAGCCTACTGCATCTTTAGGATTCAGGCAAAATGCTGATATTTTCCACCTTTTACTGTAGGAATAGGAAGCCCAAGTTGTAAATACCTGGATTTTGTGCCTTTGGCTTTCACTGTCTCATTCAAGGTAGTGTCAGCAGACATGCCCACTCCTTCACTTTCTCATTTCTTGAGACCTTAAAGTTCAGAATATTTACAGATTTTAAATGTCGGTATGACATTAAACATTTGATTCAGTCCAAGAATTTCTTTCAGCAAATATTATATTGTTTAAATAACATATGCACTCCAGATTTATTTGCATGAAAACAGAAGACGCTTTTGTGTATTTTGCCTTAGTTTCCTCATCGGGGCTTAGCAAAGGGCTTAGGCCCAGTGTTGGAGATGCTACTAGCTTTTTTAGACGAGACAACTCTTTGTGCAAAACTTCACGTTTCAGATTTGTCATCCCTAAGCCATGTCAGAAATATCCCTTACTTACTGTAGCAATCAAAAAGCCCCCACAAAGTCAGGGATAAATTCAGTAACTGTTTTCTTTTTTAATTTGAAGAGAGATTTTTGCTATAGGAGCATGTGCTTGCTAGAGAGACAGAGAGAAAGAGAGAAGTCATCCCCCTACCCCAGGGAGAATGGCGGGACTGCAGTCCTTTATCCCTTATTCTCCTCTCAGGACCTCAGGTACGCATGGACACATGCCCAGCATGAATTTTAAGCCACTAGGTCTGGGACCCGAATCACAGTTGGCCATGTTGGAGTCCAATGATGTCACCGTTATGCCATCTTCTGGTTCTAAATATAGTATCTGGATTGTGGTGATGGTTTCGCAGTTGTATACACATGGAAAAGAATAACATTGTACATTTAATTGTATGTCAGTTCTACTCCAATAAATCTATTGGCTAACGCTCCCTCTCACCATATTTCCCAATACATTTGGGGATGAGAGTCAGGAGAGGTGGGCCAGACAGCCCTGGTGAAGCAGCTGAAGCACTCTGAGATGTCTGGTGGCTCTGCAGTTCAGTGAGTCCATCTGGGTCAGAGAGATAACTAATTGCTTGAGGTGCCTTGAGATGTCTTAATTTACTACTGTGCTGGAACTCCAGAGTCTGTTTCCCTTAGCAACCAATGCATTATGTTATTATTTATTGATTTATTTGAAGTTATTCAAAGTTATTTTTAGATATTATGTATTTGTTGTACTGATTATTTTACTTTGTAGATGGAGAAATCCTTGGATTTGTTTAAGATTTTTAAAAGGATATAAAAATCCATTTCAGGTCTCTGATTCCATAGTCTTCCAAAATCACAACGTGGAGGTGATAGAGGTTCATGACTGTGTTTTCATCTTTCAACCACAAATTCCATGCTGTAGTAAAAAGCTCAAGGCTTAGGACCAGCAGTTAGTGTAATGGCTATGTCGCTGGACTCCCATGTAGTCGACAGCGGTTCGAGTCCCGGACCCGGTGGCTTAAACTCACGCTGGGCACCTGTGCGTGCGTGCCCAAGATCCCGAGAAGAGAACGGAGGAGAAGGGATTGCGGCATGGCCATCCCCCCTGGGGGGTGATTTCTCCCTTTCTGTCTCTCTGTCTCTCTCTGTCTGTCTGGCAAGCGCACGCGCCCCCCCTCCCCCCGTGGGGAGTGATTTCTTGCTTTCTGTCTCTCTGTCTCTGTCTTTCTGGTGAATGCACAAGCCCTATAGCAAAAACCTCTCCCAAAAAAAAGGAAAAAAAAAAAGAAAAAAATATATATCATGTTTCAATATGATAATGTCTTGGGAGATTTACCATCAAGATAATCAATGATATCACATGTTTCTTTGGCTGGTTGGCCCCCCAAAATGGTACTACCTCCTAAAATAGGGCTGCTCAAAGGCACCCATTGTAGGTTGGCAGCAGGAAGGAGTATGTCTTTTGTTTTATTTTGTTTTTCCACTCAAGAGCACCATCTGGAACCATCAGTTGGTGTGGTAGTTAAGGCAATGGACACTCCCACATGGCTGACCACAGTTCAAGTCCCAGACCTGGTGGCTTGCTTTCCCACTTTCCCTCTGTGTGTGTGTGTGTGTGTGTGTGTGTGTGTGTGTGTGTGTCTTTCTAGTCAAATTTAAAAATGAATGAATAAATTAAAAAATTAATAAATAATTATTTTTTTTAAAAAAAGAGCACCATCTAATTTGGCAAGTCAGAGGACCAGTGTCTATTTTACTAGTTAAAGAAAGAGTCATATGTGTAAACCAGGGGATCTCTATCTTGTATGAATGGGCAGCTCCAATTAGTAATTCCTAAGGTTGCTTCTGCAGACTTACTTAAAAAGGTCCAGTTTGCAGACTTTTATTAGTTTGTTATACTGGACTACCGTACCACTTGTCCAATTATACTGCCTCTTACATTTTTCTAACATCTATATGTTAGGTCAAGACCTCCTTCACTTGTCTTGCAGGGGGTATGGTCATGCTTGCTGAATGAAGGTGAGCATGTTGCAAGTCCTTCAGTGAGATCAGTCGATATCGCTCAGGAATTCCTATCCTGCTAATTTTGTCAAAAGGCTCTTATCTACTAGAACTTGAAATAAAGGCAGTTCCCCAAATAGAAAATGCTGCCCTACGAACAACAGAGCCCTGGGTCTCAGCTCCAAAACTGGACCCCTTGCTTGTCTTTGTAATGCTGAAACACAATAGTTTCCCTCTGTTGCTTACCACCAGATCATTCAGTCCAGGGCCACCAAAGGAGTGTGTGGTTATCGGGCTATAGACACCGCTGTGAGGTTCACTCCATGCAGATGAGAAAGCCATCTGTGTAGTTAACCACAGCTTAGTGTAAGTGAAATTCTACCCACCTGACCCCGCAGTGCAAGGGCCTCATGGAGAAAGTGACTGTGACGTGTGAGCAGGAATTATCATGACATTAACTACATCCTGGATAGAAAGGCTCGCAGAGAAGCCACGTCTAAGTTAAGGCACACCTGTCTGCTTGTACCTGTTTACTGTTCTGCATGGATCTAATCTTCCAGTCTTGTTTGTTCCCAACTAGTTCAGGCCATTACTTTCCATCCCTGGACTTTGATTGCCTTATCTGCTAAATGGGAAATTCCAGATGGCACCTACTGCTAACTTGAGCTTCAACACTATATAATTTTGAACCTCCATTGCCATTAAGATGTATGAATTTTTGAACTAAGATAGGCTTTATTCTCAAAAATTGAACTTTAGGGACCTGGTGGTGGCACAATGATAAAATGTGACACTGTAGGGCTGATGTATGTGAGGAGTTTCTGTGTTTGTGTCTGGAGACCTCCCTGGGTACATCAGGCACATATGTACCGTGATCTAGAGAGACAGTGAGTGGAAAAATGAGAAATCACCCCTTGGGAGTGGCCATGTCACAGTCCTTTCTCCCTCATTCCCCTCCTGGAATTTTGGGCATGTATGCACAAGCACCCAGGTCTGGAACTCAAACCATGGTCAGCCATGTGGAAATCCAGCATCTTAACCACCACGCCACCTGCTGACCCAGTACTGTTTTTTATTTGAAATTTCTTCTTTCTTATTTTGGACTTAGAATACTCTTTCCTTTATGGCATACTAGAGAGCATATGTATGTTAGCTTAACTATTTAGGTTCTCAAAAAATAAGTTAGAAATACAAAGCTGACTTGTAAATTTCTGTCGTTGAAATTTTTTTGACCCATGGAGTACAAACATCTAGAACCCCTGCTCAAAACCCCACTGCTGAAATTTTCAAAGGCTCAATTTATGCCAAGCCAGAAGAACAGGTTCTCATTTTTCCACACACCATATAACTGCGTCTTAAACCATGAAGGTCTGCACCTCTTCAGACTTTGTTTTTGTTGAGTAAGTCTGGATGCTTGGGCACTGTCTCCTAACAGGTAACGCCAGGCCCCAGCAAGGGAAGTCATTGTGTGAAGTTGCCTGGCAGGTCTGCTGTGGCTGAAGGTTCTGAGCACCTGGCACCTGTGCCATGGAAATTGTGCTGGAGGCCTATGAGTCAGCGCCCACATCCTCACACAGTAAACCCACCAGTGCGTAACCTTAGAAAACCACGGCTGGTGTCTATTGTTGATCCTCGCTGGACTTGCTGTCAGTCCTGCTCTTGTGCACTGGAACTCTCGACAAATCATGAGGCCCAGCTGGAGCCAGAAATATTAATGTGCATTTCCTTCCCCCAGAGCTTCATTCACGCCAGGCTGGTGTTTGCTGCTCACTGGGGCAGCCTAAATATGCAGAAACAAACCCTCTGCTGGGTACCAGCATGTAGAGCTCTGTTAGGAGCAGGGTGAGGAAATAGGCTTATAGCTTTTAACCCCTAACTTTCAAAAAATTTGTCAACTTATAAACAACAATGCATGGTAGGGTTTGTCCTAGTTTTAAAAGCTATGCTGTGACAAGTGTTTCTTTTGTCCCTGTGTTTTTTTACCAGGAAAAATTGCAATGATCAATATCATTGTTCCTCATGACTTGCTTTTCATTCAAAGATTGATTTGTTTAATGCCAAACAGTATATGTGTGTGCATGCAATAGCCAGAAAAAGAGAGAGAGAAAGCACCCCCAGTGGGGCCTGGTCATGGCACTATCCTTTTCCTCCAGTACTCCATTCCATCAGGGTCCTTGGCCTGCTCATGTGTTTCTCAAGTCCCTGGGGCTGGGACTGGAACCATGGTTGGCCATGTGGGATCCTGCTTCCTCTGACTAGCTCTTAACCACTGTACTGTGGGTCCCGCCTCTTCAAACATTTTTTAATCTACCTATATGCCAAAAGGATATGTTTCCTTTTCATACCTTTAGTGACATGTCATACCAGCATTCTGTGTGTGTTTCATTCACCAAACACTTTACCTTAGAGATCTTGCATGTCAATGCATGATAAGCACCCTCATTGATTTTTAATGCTGTATTATATTTCTTTTTGTTCTGTTTTTTATTTATTTATTTTTAATTTGCAGAGGGTGCATGTACTTGCTAGAGAGAGACACACAGGTGGAAGGAGAAGAGAGTGAGAAACATCTCTCTACTCTCTGCATGGGGTACGGTCATGCTGAAATCCCTCTTCCTCTGTTTCTCCCTCCTTTCAGGATTTTATACACATATACACATATACTCCCTGCATGTTTTTCAAGCTGCCTGGCCTGGGACTTGAACCATGTGGCTGACCATGTGTTACCTATACACCTCAACTATCAGGCAACAGGCTGGCCAATTGCCACATTATATTTCATTGTGTGGCCAGTCATAATTCACTTGACCAGGGTTCCTCTTAGGTATATCTCAGTTGCTCTAATCCTTTGGCATTATAAGCAGTGCTATAACCAGGTGTGCCTATGTTATTGTGCACACATGCTAGTTTATCTGTAGAGTAGCTTATAGACACATATTTGCTGGATCAGAAGAGTTACACATGTCTGTCATTTTGATGGAAATTATGAAAATGTCCTCTATAGAAAAGTATGCCAGTTTTAGAATGCCAATTTCCTTTGAGTGACATTATAGTTTTGAGTTTTCATTAATCTCATAGGTAAAATGATCTCTCATTTTATTATGAGTGAGGGTAAACATCCTTTCATGTGTTTGAGTGATATATGTTTCTATATCTGTGAAGTGCCTGGTCATATCCCTAGCTATTTTTTTTTTGGGGGGGGGGGATTTTTGCTATAGGGCACGTGCACTCACCAGAAAGACAGAAAGAGACAGAGAGACAGAAAGTGAGAAACCACCCCCAGTGGGGATGACCACGCCACAGTCCTTTCTCCTCCATTCTCCTCTCGGGATCTTGGGCACACATGCACATGCGCCCGGCATGAGTTTAAGCCACCGGATCTGGGACTCGAACCATAGTCAACTACAAGGGAGTTCAGCGACATAGCCATTACACTAACTGCTGGTCCCTGGCTTTTTTTTTTTTTTTTTTTTAATGAACTTTTTGGTCTTTTTTTTTTTTTTTTTTTTTTTTTTTTTTTTCTCCAGTTCATTGGAACTGTATGTATTGGGAAGTTAACCTTTCATAATATGAATTGCAAATATTTTCACATTTTGTCATTTTATTTTTTGTCTCTCTTTTTGTCTTTCTCTTTTTGGAACTACATAGTCACCTTATTCTTCCTATGAAGTGCTTAACTCTGCCGTCTCTCCCATAGTCACACGGCCTCAATCATCGTAAACATTAAGGCCTGTCCACATGTCAGGCATGTCACTGTTCACATTCCCATTCACTCCGCCATGCCATTTGGAGAGGCTCACCACCGAACCTCGTAAAGCACAGCTTGTAAGTGGGATAGAACTGAAATCCAGGTCTCTCTGGACCGTAAAAACCATGCTCTTAACCACCACACGGGATATCCAGTATGACTTTAAATTACATTAACTAGTCTTAGTAGTAGTCAAAGAAAAGCAGAATTCTGAGGGTTAAAAGCTACTAGAAAAAAAAAAAAAAAGAGTACTATATTAGGAACCTAATGTATAGGAGCCACTATTTGGGAAAGATCTTCTCTGTTTATATAAATATAAGAGATACAAGAGTACATAGCCTCAACAATTTTTTTTTCTATAGGGCATGTGATCCTACCAGAAATAGACAGAGATAGAGAGAGAGAAAAAGTGAGAAATCACTCCCCAGGAGATATGGCCATGCTGCAATCCTTCTCCTTAGTTGACTTGTGCATACCTGGTGTGCATGCCCATGATCCTGGGTGGCCAGGAAGGCTGTGGTGGGGTGCAGGGGAAATTTACACCATAGGACTCTATTGAGGATGCTAATCTCTCCCTTGCTCTCTCTCTCTCTCTCTCTCTCTCTCATGAAAGAAGTAAGCGTAGAAGGAGGAGGAGGAGAACCAGTCTCTTAGCACAACAGTTAAATGCTGTGTGGAGGGAATGGGGTCCTACATGGCTGACCTTGGTTCAGAACTCATCTCTGGAAGCTTGAAAAGCATGCAGGGGGACCAGCAGATGGTGTAATGGTTACATCACTGGACTCCCACATATTTGACTGCAGTTCAAGTCCCAGAACCAGTAACTTAAAATTCATGCTAGGCGTGTGCACATACGTGCCCAAGATTGTGAGAGGAGAAAGGAGGAGAAAGGATTACAACATGGCCATCCCCCCCAGTGGGTGATTTCTCACTTTCTGTCTCTCTGTCTCTGTTTGTGTCTCTGGTGAGCACATGAGCCCTATAGCAAAAAAACTCCCTTAAAAAAGAAAGAAAACCATGCCAGACATATTTGTATGCATGCCCAAAATCCTGATGGAATGGAGAAATAGAAGGGAAAGGATTGCCCCACTGAAGGGGAGAGAAGTTGTCTCTCCTGCTCGATCGATCGATCGATCTATCGATCTATCTATCTATCTATCTATCTATCTATCTATCTATCTTTTCAGTGAAAACATGCATCCTCTGGCAATTAAAAAAAAAAAAAAAGAATAGGGGCAAGCAAGTGGCATGAAGGTTAATTAAGGTGCTGGCTCCCGCATGACCAACTGCATGATTTGAGTCCTAGACTGGTAACTTGAAAATTATGTCAGGCACGTGGGGTAGGGGTGGGGGAGGGGGCAAAATCCCAAGAGGAAAAGAGATTGTGGTGTGGCCATCCCCCCACAGGGGAGGGAGTGTGATTTCTCACTTTCCCTCTCTGTCTAGTGAGCAAACGTGCAGTTTACCCAAGACTAAAAAAGTAAATAAATAAGAGGAAGAAAAATGTTAAGCATTTATAATATGACCAGATGGCCTCTAACAACCCAAACCAACTCCTTCCTCTACTCCTCACCAGAAGAAGCAGTTAAATGTAGCCACATAGGAGGGAAAACTGGCTGCATTAGATATACTGTCTGGATATTTCCTAAAGAGTTGCCACAGGTAATTTTTTTTATGCTACACTTTTGCCTTGGTATGTTGACTTTCAAATCTAACTTCCACAAAAGAATCAGTTCTACTGTCTTGGCATCATTGTGAAAACTCATTCTTTAACTCAACAAATACTGTCAACTATGTGCCTGGTACTGGTGAAAAAATCTGATTGACCTAAACACACTTTAATGCTAGCAGATTCCAAGTGTCTGTTGTGTGCTCAAAGCATTTTTTGTCTGCAGTCTTACTGGTGTGGAATCCATGAGAAGCATACTATGCTAAGCTTGGAGAGAGCCTCAGTGTCCCATCTGGAATGTAGCACAAAGAGATCTTGAGTCTTTACATAAAATTGTGTTATGCTGTATCGTCCTAATTCGTCATGATTGAAAATTCAAGTATGAGTATATTAGGCTGTTTGTTTGAAGTCATCCAAAAATGTAATATTGTATGGGGTCAAATAATAAAAAGGATGAGATTTATAAACATGAAAATTAATGCAAATACAAATGCCAATAAGATCGGTGGGACCAGCCAGGTGGCATGATGAGTAAGGCGGCTAGATCCCATATAACCAGCTGTGCTATTTGAGTCCTGGACCTAGCAGCTTGCAAAATACATCAGATGCGTGTGTATGTGTGCCCCAAATCCTGAGATTCTATATTAGATAGATAGATAGATAGATAGATAGATAGATATCAGTGAGACGTATGGAAGGGAAATCAACTATATGGATAATAGTTAATTTTTTAAGCAGAATTTTGGATCTGGGGTTTATGGGTTTTCACTGGTTGAATCTTTTTAGCTTTTAGTATTATAGATAGTATGCTAAATTTTTCATAAATGAGCCCAGAAAAGGATTGCATGAAAATGTGTGTGCGTGTGTGTGTGTGTGTGTGTGTGTGTGTATGTATGAATGGAAACTGAATTTTAAACATCTCTAAAATATCTAAGACATTTTTGTAAAACATAGGTATAAGAAAAACTTCAAATTGAGGTCCCATCCATTTTCAGTTGATGGTTCTCTCTGTTGGTGAGAAATTTTATGAATTATTTATGGGCCCAGCAGGTGATATAGTGGTTAAGGTGCTGGACTCCCACATGGTCAACTGAGGTTTAGTTTCAGATCCGGAAGCTTGAAACTCATGCTGGGTATGAGTGTGTGCATGCCCAAAATCCTGAGAGGAGAATGGAGAAAAAAGATTGTGGCATGGCCATCCCCCATGGGAGGTGATTTCTTTCTTTCTGTCTCTCCATCTCTGTCTCTCTGATGAGCACATGCACCCTACAGCAAAAATCTCTCTTAAAATTTTTTTTATTTATTCCTGGTTAAAAATATTTATCTAATGGGACCAGCAGTTGGCATAATGGCTATGTCGCTGGACTCCCACATAGTCGACCGCGGTTCACGTCCCAGACCCGGTGGCTTAAACTCACGCCGGCACGTGTGTGTGCGTGCCCAAGATCCCGAGAGGAGAATGGAGGAGAAGGGATTGCGGCATGGCCATCCCCCCCTGGGGGGTGATTTCTCGCTTTCTGTCTCTCTGTCTCTCTCTCTCTCTGGCGAGCACACGCGCCCTATAGAAAAAACCTCTAAAAAAAAAATTATCTAATATCCACAGTTCATGGTAAAAACATATAGATAGATATCAGTGAGAAGTATGGAAGGGAATTGTGTGTGTGTGTGTGTGTATATATATATACACACACACACACATATATATATTTTATATATATGTATTATATATTATATACATATATAATACATATGTATACATATATATTTATTTATATATTTATTTATATGCATATATATATATATATATATATATATATATATATACACACACATACACATACACATGTTTGACATTGCTGCACCCACTAAGCCCTGGGTCTAAAGCATTACCATGTAGTGTCACCAAGGAAGATGGAATAATTTTCCCAGGAAATGCACAGGGTCTGAATTTTCAGGCTGGAGACCCATTGTGATTGGTGGGAACCCTTTATATAGCGTGTCCCTCGTTATTGCTTATTTTTACCTGATAGCGAGTGACCTTTGTGACAAAAGCTTTGAGTGTTTCTCCTGGAAGTGAAATTAGCCCAGGACTACCAGAGTTAGAATTTGAAGCCAAGATTGCCTTTGCTAATGTCCTTTCTCTCTGTGTCTCTTTTTACTCTTTTAACCACAGTGAAGGGAGCAATCTGACCCCAGCACATCACTACCCAGACTTCAGATTTAAGACATATGCTCCACTAGCCTTCCGGTATTTCAGAGAACTTTTTGGTATCAAGCCTGATGATTACTTGGTAAGAACCTGTAATTTTCCTTCCTCCTACAGAAGTGTGTGATGTAAACATCGGTCTCATAGCAACAGTGACAAGTGGCTTGTGTCTCTCATTTTATGAAGCTTAAGGGCATAGCAAAAGTTCCAGATTTTATGATGATTATACATTTAGCTTCAGGAAAGGGGATTTTACTGCAGCTTTTAACTGATAGCTATAAATCTGTGGTGGTAATTGATATTTAAATAATTGTGATATCGGTTGCTGCTTGAGATAATGATTCCAACAGATATATTATAATTAGTTCTAAATACTCCTGTGAATTTTGCTGATTGGATTCTATTTGAAAGCCTTCCTACTTTAATTGCCTTATTTATACCATTCATCTCAAACCTACCTTGGCCCAGGACCATTTTCACCTTGACCTACAATTTTGAGTAACATTTAAAGGAACCTACATAGTTTTGTTCTCAACACTTCTTCACGCAACCTCTTTTTAAACATTTTTTTTTGGCACAAGGGCACACTTTGTCCTCAGACTTGTCTGTTCTCTCTCTTTCTCTGGCACACAGGAGATACAAAAACAAAGCCTTTTTGTGAGGTAGCCTGATTGACTTCAGAGCTTTACCTTCTTCCTGTTGGAGGAGCCAGAAACTTCCTTTTGGTTGCAGGAAGAAAGTGGCTTCTTTCTTAATTTGATCACTGTTAACACCCTGGGGCTCTTCACAATTGGTTTTCAAGAAACTGTGGGAAGGTCACCATCAAGTATTTATTGTTCATCCCATCCTGAACGATCTTAAAACTTGAGCCAGATTCTGGAATAAAACGCTTTTCAGAGGAAGCAAGCAACATCTGTCCGTTGTAATCAGAGTATTTAAAATGCATTTTATAATGTGAATAAGGTGGAAATCATTCCATTCAAGTCTGATTCTGTTCTGTGCTGATGAAAACCCAAGAAGAGTCCTCTTCTTCAGATGGTGCCTAAGAAATCCTGCGACTTCTGCCTGGTGACCTAATAGTGGCTCTGCAAGCACCTGGATAAGCCTCCATAGCACAGTTCAGATCAAACCGAAAGTCCCTGGCCACCTGCTGCCCTTAAATGTCCACAAAGGGGCTTCAAAAGGTTCATAGGAAATGTGAGTCATGAAACAACTATGCATGTATTTCAACCTTTTTTGTATAAAATAAACTTGTACCTTAATTCAGTTTTTCTACAGACATTTTGAAGGCCCCCCATACATTGTTAAAGTTCACTCTGTCACCACTGCCCTTTCATTGAAATGTTAGATGCCTCTGTCTATCACTAAGAACTCAAGTACCTGAGACACACATTTATTCTGTGTGTTTATGTATGTGACTAGGTATGCAAGGGTACTACAAAAAGTTTGTAGAAAAATGGAATTAAAATACAAGTTTGTTGGGACCAGAAGGTGGCCTGGTGGGGAGGCGCTGGAGTCCCACATGGTTGACCATGATTCAAGTCCCGGACTTGGCAACTTGTTTTCTCTCTCTCTGGTCAAATTAAAATAAATAAAATAAAACAATAAATATTTTTTAATGCAAGTTTATTTTGGTACAAAAAAATTGGTATCCATGCATGGTTTTTCATAATAAACATTTTCCATGAATTTTTAGAGACCCCTTGTGTGTTAGGGAAAATCCTTTAGTTTCTGGCCTTTCTGTTATTAATGAGAGTCACCATACTTCAGGGAACATGTTTGGGGAACCCAGTGGGGTTCCAAGATTATATTATGAAAAACAGGATTGATCTCCCATCTGCTGCCACGTGTTAGAAGGACTGAATTCTTCTGGATTTTCTTGAACTTCTCACCAGCAAGAGATGCCACTGGCTGAATTTCAGAGCACTGATCCAGTCAGTGTGACATGTCACTACCGTCCTCATCCTCCTATGACCATTGCTCCATAGGCTGCAAAGTCTGTTCTTTCGTTCAGTCTGGCCTGACAAAATTGTTTTGTTTTGGGAAAGCCCTTTTCTGAACAACTTTTCACAAAGCTCATACAAGTTTCCTAGTGAGTCATTAAGCCAGGAAAATAATTATGCCCATAACGAGGTTGGAGTGTTTACAGAGGAGCACAGGAGACTAAGCGGATGCCACAGCCAGACTCTTGTCCATGTGCCTGGCAAAAGACACATCAATTAATCATTGGGTACTTCGAACACTTACAGTATCTAAAATACTTTGCTAATAGTTACAGGAAGACTTTCAAAAGTTACGAATCACATATCATGACATGCAGAGAACTTAGAATCCAATTGGAATGACAGCTTGTTCATGTGGAAAACCAGTGAACTCTGCCGTGCAATAAAGACTGATGCAAACGTTAAATGCTCCAGGATTTCAGAGGGGGAAAGGGAATTTCTGTTTGTTGGGTGATGATCAGGAGCTCTTCTCTGGGCATGGTGTGGTTTAAAATGTACCTTAAAGGGACCGGCAGGTGGCATGGTGGTTAAGGCATTAGACACTCCCACATGGCTGACCACAGTTTGAGTCCCGGACCTGGTGGCTTGCTTTCTCACTTTCTTTCTCTCTGTGTGTCTTTTTCTGGTCAAATGAAAATGATTGAATGAATAAATAAAATCAGATAACTCTTTTTTTTTTAAATGTACCTTAAAAATTATCTTAAATTGCCTCAAAAGGAGATTTGAATAAGTAGAAAAGAAGGGACTATTGTTTAAGAGTTAGGGCGGGGGGGGGGGGGGGGGGGGGTTTGCCAGGACTGTGAAACCAGAGATGTGAATACATGAGATGTTTAGGACTTTGAATGACCCAGTGTGGCTGGAGCAGAGGTTTTGATCAGGAACATTAAAGGTGAGCCAGACAAATCAAATAAACAAGCTTATAAATGAGAGGAAATCCAGGAAATGACTAGGTATTTGATAGTGTTGAGGAATTACTTTTTTGGCAGAATAATATGTGGTTCTGTTTTAAAAGGGGAGTCCTTTCTCTCCAGCAAGTGCACGTGCACTATGGCCAAAACCTTAAAAATAAATAAATAAATAAATAAATAAATAAATAAATAGTAAATTTAGAAAAAAGAGAATCCTTGTCTTTTAGAGGAATATACTGAAATATCTATGGATAATATTCAGTGTCTGGGATTTGCTTCAGTAGAATTTGAGATGTTGGTCAAAGTTTCATTTAGACAGGCAGGAAAAATGCAGATCTGTTCTACACAGTGACTATAGGTCATAACCATGGCTCATGTACTTGAAAACTGTGAAATACTTAGAATTTTAGCAATTAGTGACCCTATGCATGGGTTTGATA
Organism: Tupaia tana; assembly: GCA_026018925.1. Lineage (NCBI taxonomy): Eukaryota > Metazoa > Chordata > Mammalia > Scandentia > Tupaiidae > Tupaia > Tupaia tana. Next base: position 32,747,984 of record JAKSZU010000013.1, on the reverse strand, counting down.
TTGAATACCTGCAATACCTGCATATTTCTATTTAGTTTTATGCTGTCCCTTCTGGATTTCTGCCTGACTCTTCTGTATATGTTCTTAGTACTATGAAAATTCACCAGGAACATGCCTGATAACATGTTTCATGTCAAAACATGCATAATTTGGATTGTGAGGCCTTACAGTGAAAGTGCTTCTGCGTACGGCAATGCGAGCACCCCTTCTTCCTTATTCGTTCTTAGGCAGGCACTTCCCAAGACAAAGCCCAGGGCCCTAGAGCATTCCCGTCTCTGCTTGGGCAACAGGCCTTTGGTTCTTTCCTGCCCTACTAGGGACCTGGGTATTCAGAAATCAGGAATAATTTATGTGAGTCTCTTCAGCCTCACCTGTGCCAATAAGAAAGAGAACAGAGTGAATATTTCATACTATGGAGGAAAGCGATGGCAGGTGAAATTCTCTCTGCTGTGAAGTGCAAGTTTACACTGTCAATTTGCATTGGCAGAGCTTAGCTTTCTTTCCAGTGGGTAGAGCACGGGGGGGGGGGGGGGGGGGGGGGGGGGGGGGGGGGGGGGCCTGCAGGAAATGGAAGTGAGAGAATGAATACATTTGAACAGCTTGCAAAGATGAAAGTGCCCGGAAGGTGCATAAAACCCAGGAGCATACACGGGGCCTTATTGATCCTGACTAATTAAAATGTTCCCATCTCTCCTCGTTATTTGCTCTTATAAGGCAATCTTTTCAAAAGGAAGTTTTTAGATAAGAACATGATCACTGAGTTGCAGAGTGAGAATCATAGGATTCTAGAGTATAATAGTAACATCAGCACAGAAGCTCAGCAGTATAACCCTGGTTTTGTGCTAGCGCCCCCAAAAGGTTATTAAAATGGATCAAAACAATGGATCAAAACAATGTATTATCCATTCATATTAAATTGCATAATAAAGGAGAAGTTGTGCCACACAATTAATTCTGTGTATAGAAGATTTTAGGACTTTCATTGAGAGCAGATGTTCAGGTTTGAGTCCGATTTCTTCCCAGATAGCTCTTCCTGGATCACCCCCTGATTTCCTTATTTGCAGCCTCGAATTTCTGTATCCTTTGTTTTTGTTCTTTTGCATTTACTCCCACCCGTAAGGAAGTTCTGTGCTGGGAATCTAAACATCGTGGAATAAAGAATCAGAAAAGTCCAGGATCTGTTTTCACTTTTTATGAGAACTTTTCTTTTCTAGCGTCTCACATCTATGATTGTATGGCCAACCTAACTGTTTATTGCTTCAGAATGTGCCACTGTTCTTTGGGTAACGCTCCAGTCATGGAAGTTAGGCTGAAAACCTCTGTCTGTTCTTGGGCATCCCCAGCTCTCCTTACCGCCCTGTGCAATGTGTGCGATGTAGATGGTGAATTGCTCTCACCTGCATATGATGATGTAGTAAAAATAATGCAGCAGCAGTAAGAAGCATTCCTTTTTTTTTTTTTTTTTTTTTTTTTTTTCTCTTTTGGAGAGGTTTTTTTATTGGGCGCGTACGCTTGCCAGAAAGGCAGAGAGAGACAGAGAGATAGAAAGCGAGAAATCACCCACCAGAGGGGATGGCCACGCCGCAATACCTTCTCCTCCATTCTCCTCTTGGGATCTTGGGCACACACACACATGCACCCAGCGTGAGTTTAAGCCACCGGGTCTGGGACTCGAACCGCGGTCAACTACATGGGAGTCCAGCGACATAGCCATTATGCTAACTGCTGGTCCCAAGAAGCATTCCCTTTAAAAGCTTTCAGCAATTCTCCTGTAGGTATTATTATCTTTATGTTAAGGAAGAGACTCCTAAGACTCCAAGATGCTTAAGTATTTTTCACAGGTCACATAAACAGCAACTGCAGAGCCCATGATTTTATAAGCATCAGTTAATTTCAAATCCTGTGCCCTTTCCACGAATTACCCTTGCACGTGCACACATTGTCTATACACACAGCTGAGCAAGTGTCCTTTGCTTCTTCTTGGTGGTTAGACCCATGCAGTCTGATGACTACCTTTATTTGTTTGTTTCGTGTTTTTTGTTTGTTTGTTTTTGTCTTATCCTTGTTGGTAAGGGCTTAGGTACTAATGCTGATTAGCAAGAAAGCACCAACGAGCAAGGCTAGGGCCAGCCAGTGGGGTGCATGAGGCAACCAGATCCCACATGACTGACTGCATGGTTCAAGTCCCAGACCCAGTGGCTTGAAAAACACACTGTGCATGTGTGTGTATGCCCCAAATCCCAAAAGAATGGAGGAGAAGTAATTGTGGCATTACTGTCTGCTGAGAGCCGTGCTCCAGCCGGGGTGGGTGCACAGGAAGGTGACACAGGTGAACAGGAATCAGACTGAGACCTCATGCCCCTTAGCATGTTCTCAGCCGACTACAGCCAGAGTAAACTCGGGACTGCAGCCCTGATGGCCAGGAGTCATGTGTATTTATTATAGAAGGAGTTTTACAGAAGTAGGATGGGTGAGGGGAAGTAAGTGAAAGATTTTACTCTAAAAGGTAAAGCATTTAAAGTATAGGAACAATAATTATAAAACATGACATCTGTTTTGTTTAGGTATAAACAGTCATAATTCTTAGAACAAGGAAGCCTATTTTTCGGGTGCATTCTCTTTTTAGATCTTGATTACCGGGGAGGGTCTTTGGATGAGAAGGTTTCCAGGAATCTTAATAACCTCAGTCCCAGACCAGTTTGATTACTTTAGTCCCAGATTGGCTTGAGAATTTGAGCCTCAGGTCAGCTTTTTGAGAACTTCAGCCTCAGGCTAGGGTGGCAGCAATTACAAGAGCCTAGAAGTAAATCATGTCTGGTTTAGTAAAGACAAGGTTAGTATATACTAAAGTGGAATACCTATGTTATCTCTGGGGTAGTCTACAGCTAAGAGGGTGAATCTACAATAGGAAAGGAATGTGGTCTTGTGAGCAGTTTAATGACTGACCTAAAGGTTACTGTGTACTTGGGACCCTCTACGTGCTGCTCTATACAATGACTGTGACTTGGGGAATGGCAATCTTCCCTTGTCCTGAGAGTAAGGGTGGCTTATGGTTTTTGGGGGTAACAACACCTCGTGGATGAGTCCCTGAGCCCCTCCCAGCTACTGAGATTGTTTTGCCAATTAGTAGTTTTAACCTAAACCTTTTTAATGCTTATCTATGTAATCCCCAGTAGGAGAAGTGAATGAAATGGGAGTAATTCCCGTTTGCAGCCACCGCCTTATGCAGCCACTGCCTTAGTGGATCCGCATTCCTTCAGGATTATTGTAAAAGTTATAGTAAGGCTGGGGGTGTCTTTATGGGGTACTGGGGTATGGCAATAAGGCACATGGCAGAGAAATTGAGTGCAGGCCAGTACAGCAACACAAAGGAGGTGAGGTCTAGAACTCGTAAAACTGTTGACCTTGCAAACAGTTCTCCTCAGCCAAGTCCTTGCTCTAGGGCATGAGGGGCAGTTCTTTCATACTCAGCTTGTGTTAACTGCATGGTCCCAGCAACTGTCCCCCATCGTGTGTGCTTTCTTCTCTCTCTCTCTCTCTCTCATGAGTTCTCATGCCCTCTGTCAAATTTTTAAAGAAGATGGGAGACTAGCAGAAAGAGGAGGTGGTGCAAGATGGACATTGCCATTTAGAAAGCTAGCAAACACCTCTTTCTCTTCTTGGAGAATTGCTTTTTACCATATCCATAGTGCTGCCAAAGCAAGATAATGTAAAAGTGGCATCTAGAAGCTGCCCTTAATCACTTTTCTTCTTATTTCTCACCTTGTTCTCTCTTCTCTTGCCTTCCCTCCTTTGAGATTTTTCTGTGATGGAGACTTAAATATTCAGAAGCCCTGAACGAAGCTTTGGGGATTTTCAGCTTTAGTGTTTTCAGATGCCCCCATCCTCGGAATTTGGTTCTTTAAGTCCTTGCTTTGCCAGACTGGATCTCACACCCACGTTAACCTTCTTACCTTTTCCCTGCCCACCTCCTGCCTCCTGCAGTGTTTTTCTAGTTAGAAATAGGGATTATTAGCTAAGAAATACAGATTAATAACCAAAAATGGACTTCTTGTTGGTGTTTAGCATTTTCATGTATAGCCCTTTATTTGTCGAGTTTATTGATCTGACAAAAAACATAGAGTACCTACTATGTGCAAGGCACAGGTTCTAGGATTGTATCACAATATAAGATATTCCTAGGTTCTGCCTTCATAGAGTTTTACAGTCTAATGGGGAACTCAAGAAAAGGACATAGGCAGTCATGGGATTTTCCTGGTACCTTCTGTGACGAGAACAGCCAGCACCAAGAAGCGATTGATCCAGACTCACGGAACCAGGGAGAGTTTCGCAGACGAGTGCTGTCCCAGCAGACATCAAAAGCTAAAGCTGCCATATTGGCCTCCAGACTGTGCTTCCTGTGTCAGATCCTGTCCACCTACAGGAGTGCTCAGAACAACAGAGCGATGGTCAGCCCCACACCCTCATGGCCTTTCACCTCCCTTAGAGGAGAGGCTGAAACCCGGACAGTGTCCTGCATGCCCCTCCTGGGCCTGGCCACCTGCCCCTCTGGCCTCACCCCTTTTAGCTCTCCTTGCCCACTCAGCTCCACCACTGGCCTCTGCTTGTACCTTAAACCCTCCAGATCTCAGGGCCTCAGCATCTCCTGGGCTAACCACAGCTTTGAGATGTATGTGGTTGTGAACTTGTTGTGTGTAAAGTCTGTACTGTAACACAATAAAATGCCTGGAAAATGTTAGACAAACAGGTCTGGGTCCTTGAGAGAGCTCTGGACTGTAGACACAGATGATGCCAACAGGCATCGTCTCCTGGTTCAGACCATGAGTGGCTGTCATCTCCTGGAAGAGTAAAAGAAGAAAGACTAGGTGTTGGTGTTCTAGCGGTAAATGCACAGTGTGCTCACACTGTCAGTTGTTATGTATAGGCACTTACTGGAAACAAGGCACCTTAGTCAGCATTGCTGTTTGAGTCCTAATGGACAGATACAGTGATTCATGCTCCCTTCCTAAGACAGGTGGAAGAGCATGTCTGCTTCCCATCATAGAAATATTTCAGATTAAAAGGATCATTCTTTGGAAATCTCACAAAGAGCCTTCACAGTATACCACAACCCTCGTTTTAAAGCTGATAGAGGGGCTGGCAGGTGGATTGGTGGTTACAGTGCTGAACTCTCACATGGCCGACTGTGGTTTGAGTCCCAGATCTAGCAGTTTGCTTTCTCTCTCTCTCTCTCTCTCTCTCTCTCATCTCTTTCTGGTGAGTGTACATGCCCGACAACAAATAAAAAATAGCAATAATAATAAATAAAATAAAATGAATAATTATCTTTCTTTAAAAAGCTGATAGAAAGGGCTTTGTATTTCAAAATGGCCATGATGTGTGGTTCTGTGATTGTCCTCCTTGGAATCATCATGTCCATTGGGTGTGTTTTAAAATACTTGGTTTGCTCTTTCAGTATTCCATCTGCAGCGAACCTCTGATAGAGCTGTCCAACCCTGGAGCCAGTGGATCCTTGTTTTTTGTGACCAGCGATGATGAATTTATCATCAAAACAGTTCAGCATAAGGAAGCTGAGTTCCTTCAGAAGCTTCTGCCAGGCTATTACATGGTGAGTAACTGCATATAAGTATAGCTTCTATTTCACCTTTAATTGCTTTTCTTGACAAATTTTTTTCTTTTCAATGAGTTCTTGACATGTTCCTTTCTCTCAGGTGAACTCTGTTTTTCATTGAGATTATGCTATGGCATTCACTGGATAGATTTTGAAAAGTAAACTAGAATTAGGGCATAAAACATGGTTGTTGAATCACAGTCCTGTGCTCAAATCCCAGCTCAGCCATTGTCTCTGGGTCCCCAAGAGAAAGCAACCTACTGCCAAACCTTTGTTCCCCCAGTCTTTACTTTTAAGTTTATTTCTTCCATGCTTGAGAGAGAGACCCAGAGAGAGAGAGAGAGAGAGCACCCCCAGCAGGATCCCAAAACCATGATTCACCCCTTGCTTTGGTGAGGTCCTGGATCATGCACCTGCCTGGCATGTCAGAGAGGTTTTCAGATTCTAGCCCAGAACTTTCCCATGTGAAGTCAGTCTTGCATTGTGTTTTACCACTGAGCATTATATAATTTAGAATCTCATAGGTTAATTATAACAACATAAAAACCATCTTTCAAGTAATGTTTTAGAGACAAATAAGCAATAACTTAGCCCAGATGAATTGACTAGTCCTTTAGTCTAATTTTTTAAAATAATATCTACGTTCCCTAAGTTGTCCTGTTATTTTCATACCTCTGGTGTTGTTACACTTTCATAAAAGTTACTCATTTTCTGTGATTGGAATGGCTACATGAAGGCATTTGAATTTCCAAAAACTCAGTTATGTTATTCACTTGCTATGAGCATTGGTAACTGTCACTTTTGGAAACAAAATTGATAAGATGCCACACAGCTCATTTGTATGTAAAAACATTAATTTATGCTGAGCACATGTGTGTGCATGCCCAAGATCCCAGGAGGAGAATGGAGGAGAAGGGATTGAGGCAGGGCCATCCCCTCGGGGCGGGGGGGGGGGGGGGGGGGGGGGATGGACTTCTAAATTAGGGTGACTAGACAGTCTACGGAAGAAACAAATAACCCATCAGATGACTAGAAGTCACCACAGAGGCACAATAAATATGAGAAACCAAGAAAATACCTCTCTCCCAAGGGAAAAAAATGATTCCACTTCATCCACAGACAGTACAATGGAACTTGTGGAAATGTCTGATAAAGAATTTAGAATATTCATAGTGACAAAGCTAACAGGGATGGAAGAGAAGAGAGACAATGAACTCCAGAAGAAAAAAGCCAACAAGTTCCAGGAGGGGAGGAAGTTCTTGCGAGAAATGAAAAAGGAAATGCACACCACAAAAAAGAATCAAATGGAACTGTTGGAGATGAAGGCTATAATACAGGAAGCCAAGTCCCTTGAAAGTATTAAAAACAGACTAGATCATACAAAAAATTGAATCTCAGACATAGAAGACAGAATTGCTGGACTAGTAAAATCCACCACAAAGATTGAGAAAATAGCTCCAAAAAATGAGAATAATAAACCAGAAATACTAGATACCATTAAATGTCCAAACATCTGAATAATCAGTATCACAGAAGGTGAAGAGACTAATCAGGGCATTGATAATCTATTCCATGAAATCCTGGAAGAAAACTTTCCAAACCTAGAGAGACATTCAAAGATCCAGACCCAAGAAGTACAAAGGACCCCAAATAGAATCAACCCAAGAAGATCTTCTCCAAGATACACTATATCTCCAAATTGACCAAAACCACAATCAAAGACAAGATATTAAGACTGGCAAGAGAAAAACGTCAAGTTATCTACAGAAGATATCCCATCAGGCTAACAGTGGACTTCTCATTAGAAACAATGCAAGCAAGGAAAGAATGGTAAAATATACTCAAAGTGTTGAGTGAAAAACAATTTCAACCAAGAATACTATATCCAGCAAGATTATCCTTCATATGGGAAGAGAAGACAAGAACATTCTCAGATAAACAAAACCTGAAAGAATTTACCAACACCAGACCAGTTCTTCAAAAAGTTCTTAAGAGAGTGCTATCTCAGGAAAACTAAAGTCAGATACACAGAAATAAGAGTTCTAAAACAACTAAGAAAATAGCCAGCTTAATGGTAGGGACAAGTCCAGAGTTGAATATTATCTTCCAGAATTTAATGAAAAGATTGGACCACAACAGAAGATTGGTTAAGTACATGAGTGTGAAATGGTGAAATATAATTTTATGACTTTTGACTACAACATTACTGATTTTCTTCTATGCTTTGTTTTCTAGAGTTAAGAATTTTTGTCTTCTCTTGAGTTGTGGACAGCTCCATGTACCTATTATTTGAACAGAATCCTAGCCTGTTTCCTGGCCTTAAGTCTTAAGCAAAGTTCTCTTACCATCTTTTAAATTTCAATTTATTAAAGCTAATACTGCCTTTCTTTACATTAAAATATATATTTAAAAAAGAAAATGAGCAAAAGTTTGAGAAAATAAGCCAGTGATTTCTAGAGGTAATTTGAGTCTGGCAGATTTCTAGATTTTAAATAAATCTATGAAATCAATGCATTCCATTAGACATTAGGTCACTGGAAAAATCATGATGTATTTTTCCTGTTTTTCTGTGCAAAAATGCATCGTGACTTTTTCGATGACCTGATAGATGACATGGAGCTAGAAAATATGAGAGAAAAAGGAGATCTAATTCTCAATAATAATTTATAATGAACATTATTAGAATAATGAATATATAAAGAAATGAAGATACCCTGTAAATTTGAGTGGGAAAGAAAAAGAATTTTTGTAGTAACAAGAAAAACTCTAAAATACTGGAGTCTATAAAACCAAATGTACATGACCAGTATGATGGAAAATATTGCTGAAGGGCATATAAAAGATCTAAAAAAAAAATGAAGAGATGCATTGTTCTTTTTTTTTCTTTCTTTTTTTTGGAGAGGTTTTTGCTATAGGGTGCGTGCGCTCGCCAGACAGACAGAGAGAGACAGAGAGATAGAAAGTGAGAAATCACCCCCCAGGGGGGATGGCCACGCCGCAATCCCTTCTCCTCCATTCTCCTCTCGGGATCTTGGGCACGCACGCACACGCGCCCGGCGTGAGTTTAAGCCACGGGGTCCAGGACTCGAACCACGGTCTACTACGTGGGAGTCCAGTGACATAGCCATTATGCTAACTGCTGGTCCCGAGATGCATTGTTCTTGAACCCAGTATTGTGAAGATTCCATGGGAAAATTCATCTCGTATGCTGTAAAAATATACAGTAAATGAATGTAAAAAAACATTAAACATTAAAAAATCAACTTATAAATCTAGTCTAATCCTAATAAAAAAATCTCAATAGGATTTCTTCCCAGGATTTGACAAATTTGATTCATTTGAAAGACAAACCAAGTACCTTTGCAAGGATATTTTTAACAATGAATAGTCAAACAAAGAGTTGTAAGAATGGGTAAAACACTGTTGAAAAAGAAGTAAAATGTAGGCCTACCATAATATATACTAAAAATCTATAAGGCCATAGCTGATTTTAAATATGTGGCATTTGGGGACCAGCAGTTAGCGTAATGGCTATGTCGCTGAACTCCCATGTAGTCGACCGCGGTTCGAGTCCTGGACCTGGTGGCTTAAACTCATGCCAAGCGCATGTACATGCATGCCCAAGATCCTGAGGAGAATGAAGGAGAAAGGATTGCGGCATGGCCATCCACCCTGGGAGGTGACTTCTCACTTTCTGTCTCTCTGTCTTGGTGATGAGCACACGTGCCCTGTAGCAAAAACCTCTCAAAAAAAATTATATATATATATATATATATATATATATACACACACACACACACACACACACACACACACATACATATATATATATGGCATTTGTACAGCTGTAGACAAAAGGATCAATGACCTCAAAGAGAATATCCACAAATAGAGCCCTATCTGCCAACTTATTGACTTAGAGGAGATTTAATTGAGAAAGGGTGGACCATTTAATAAATAGCCATCCATTTGGGGGAGAAATTAAACACCCTACTTAGAAATTTTACAAACACACACACACACACACACAAAAAAAAAACATACCATATGGAGTTAATTAAGACCAAATGTAATAATCAAACTATGAAAAACTTGGGGAATATAGAAGTTTATATAATCTTGGGGGTATAAAAAGCTTTGTTCAAAAGCAAAGAAGCACAAAAAAAAAATAATAAAATGATGCTATATCAAAAGGAAAAACATATGTATGACGAAAAATACTAGGCATAGGACCAGCAAATGGCATAATGGTTTTGTTACCGGACTCCCACATAGTCAACCGCAGTTCGTGTCCTGAGTCCGGGAGCTTAAAACTCACACTGGCATGTGTGCATACATTCCCAAAATCCTGAGAGGAGAATGGGGGAAAAGGGATTAAGGCATGGCCATCTCTCCAGGGGTGATTTCTGCTTTCTGTCTCTTTGTCACTCTCTGATGAGCACACACACCCTATAGCAAAAATCTCTCTTAAAAAAAATACTAGGCACAAAATTAACATAAGCATAAGAGGATATTTCAAAAATGATACAAAGAAAGTGAAAACAGTAGTTTCCTTGGGGCCAGCAGGTGGCGTGGTGGTTATGGGCGCTGGACTCCCACATGGCTGACGGTGGTTCAAATCCTGGACGTGGTGGCTTGCTTTCTCATTTTCTCTCTCTCTCACTCTGTCCTTCTGTGGTCAAATTAAGAAATATAAATAAATAAATAAAGTTAAATAAAATAAATTTTAAAAAAACGAAACAGTAGTTTCCTTGAATGTTAGGAATTGGGAGCAGAATCAGGGATAGGAAAGATATGCTTCATTGTATATATGCCATTTAGTAAAGTGTTTAATCTTTTACCTACTTGTAAAGTGGAATAAAGATAGACATATATTCCTGTTTTTATAATAATTAAAAGGACAACATGCTAGGAGAATATATTTACACTCTAAAGAAGGAGGAATTAATAATCAGGATATGTCAGCTATTCCAACAGTGGAAAAACCTGTAGAAAAATGAATAAGCAAAGTGTATCAATACCGAATTATCCATGAGATAGCTAAAAATATATCAAAAAATTTAAAGTTCTTGATAATCAGTGGTATTCAAACTTTTTAAAAACAAGTTTTCATTTGCTACCAGTCATGCTTGACAATAGTCAGCCCAAGTAATAGTGTTGGAAAATAAGTAGTTTTACATAGTGTGGTTATAAATTAGTGTTACCATTTTGGAAGACAGCTTTACAGGAGCTATTAAAATTTTAAATGTTGGGACCAGCAGGTGGCATGGTGGTTGGGGTGCTAGACACTCCCACATGGCTGACCACGGTTCGAGTCCCAGACCTGGTGGCTTGCTTTCTCACTTTCTCTCTCTTACTCTTTCTCTCTCTCTCTCTCTCTCTCTCTCTCTCTGTCTCTCTGGTCAATTTAAAAAATAAATGAATGAATAAAATAAATAAAATTAGGAAAATAACTTTTTTAAAAATTTTAAATGTTCATTTCTTATACCCTAGCAATTAATTTTTTCTTTAGCTACCTTAGAGAGTTAGTCACTCATGGCACCACTTTTTTTTTTTAATGCCTATTTTTAGCTAGAGCTAATTTGGGACATTATATCCCTTTTCAATTCAGCCACTTTTACTGCCTTGCATTTCAAATGGTAAAGTTGCTTACTGTTTCAATTAGTAGACTTAAATAGATTAGGGCCAGCCAGTAGTACAGAGGTTAAGGCAGCTGGATCCCAAATGGCCAACAGCACAGTTTGAGTTCCAGACCCAATGGCTTGAAAAACATGCCGGGCGTGTTGTGTTTGTGTGCGTGTGTGCCCAAAATCCTGAGAGGAGAATGGAGAAGGGACTGAGATGTAGTCATCCCCCCTTGGAAGTGTTTTCTCACTTTCCTCTCTCTGTTTCTCTCTCTACTGAGTACAGGTGCCCTCTAACAAACTTTACAAAGTAGATTAGAAACAGCAAACTTTTTACAAGTTAATCACATTCCATTTTAAATAATCAGATTAGCTTGAGAACACATCTTTACTAGAGCATTATTTTATAAAAACTAGGAGACTGTAAATATTTTGTTTCCTCTGTTTATTTCTAGAATTTAAACCAGAACCCAAGGACTCTTTTGCCTAAATTTTATGGACTGTATTGCATGCAGTCAGGAGGCATTAACATCAGGATTGTGGTGATGAACAACGTCTTGCCACGGTCGATGAGAATGCACTTCACGTATGACTTGAAAGGCTCCACGTATAAGCGAAGAGCATCCCGAAAAGAGAGAGAGAAATCCAGCCCCACTTTTAAAGACTTAGATTTCCTGCAGGACATGCATGAAGGGTTGTATTTTGACACGGAAACATACAATGCCCTCATGAAAACACTTCAGAGAGACTGCCGGGTAAGGAAGTATCGTTGCTGTGATTTCCTTTGAAATGTCATCTCTCATGGTATGTGTACTCTTTGGCTGCCACTTACCAGATGCATAGAAATAAGGCATGTCCCAAATGGACCCTTGGAATCCCATCTTCCCCAGTCCCGGTGCAGATATTGATACTGAAGGAATTGGTGCATAATAGGGACTTAACTAGAGCCTCCTAACTTATATCTCTATTGATCTTACTAATAAGCTAAGTCAACTTTCTTTGATAAAATGAAACAAGAAAGCTTTGTTTTCTTTCCTCTTCCCCTGTGGGGAAGATAGTTTAACTAGAAAGAAATGAAATTTAGGTTTAATGCAGTGATTAGCATGAAAAACCATTTGCAGATCTTGGAAGAAGTAAGATTCCAATTGTGGAGACGTGATTAGAGAGAATGTACTTAGTGGATTTAATGGATGGCTCCCTGGAGATTCAGGGCAGACGCAGAACAGCGCCAGTGACGTGAGCAGCACAGTTGGTGAAATTGCTATATGTGGTCTGAGTAAGAGGCGGTCAGGAACCAGGCCTGCCAGTTGGAGAAAAGACCATTCCATACAAGCTTAGCTGCAAAGATTGTCACAAGTAAGGAGGAATTCATTTCCCCAGTCAAGAGAACCTTGTTTCTCTGACACGGTGAAAGTAGAGGTAAAAGTTCTTTTGGAGAAAAAAATAAAAATGCAATCCTGGGGCAGCCCTATGGCCTTGTGCTTAAGGCAGCTGTATCCCACATGGTTGACCATGCAGTTCAAATCAGGACCCCGATGGCTTGAAAAACATGCTAAGCACATATGCATGTGCATGCATGTCCCAAATCCCAACAGAAGTCAGAAATGGAAGAGAAGGGATTGTAGTGTAACCATCCTCCATTGAGAAGGTGCTTTCTCCCTCTCCCTCTCTCTCGAGCCCTTGAGGGAGAAAATTAAAAAAAAAAATGCAGCCCTAATATATTCTGAAGGACAATGATCATTTGATTGGCAAACCCTCAGGAATATCATTTCTTGGTGAGATGAACTTGGGCGGGCCATCCAGGTCACTCAGCTAAGCAGGGCACAGTAGAGGTGGGGCAGAAAGCCAACCACGGTGCAAGGTTAGGCCCAGGCCTTGCCAGTGCCGTCTGGGGGAACAAACAGCACTTTCAGGGCCCGGCCACTGGGAAATGGAAGGTGTACTTTCTAGATTGTGACTTTCTGGGTCTGGACAGATGACCCAGTGTTGGAGGGGAGGAAGGGCAGTTCTCTGCCAGACCTGAGTGCACGTGTGGGTGAAGAGAACAGTCTAACCACTCATCTAATGTTGGAAGTAGGGGACTCTCACTGAGAAACACAGTCCTAGCATCCATCCCTGGTTTTTTGTTATTTTTTTCCTTCTACCTGTTTTAACATGTATTATAATGACGCAAATGTGTCCTTAGAATAATTGTCTTCATTGGCTGAGGTGTTATTCTCCAGTTCCTGTTCTTTAGCTACTATTTATTGAATGCTTATAGTATACCAGGTCAAGTCTAGGATTGTTTGAACACACTATGCCACTGAATTCCCTCATCCACCCTTTGAAATCAGTTTTATTCTTACTCCCATCTTAACTGCTGAAGATCTGGGTTCTGGAAGAGGTTAAGAAACTTGTCTGGCGTTACTTAGCAAGTCAGTGACAGCGCCCACCCCTGATCTGTAGTAATAGTACGAAGTGTGTGCTCTGAACAACTGAAATGTAAAGATTCACTCTGAGGGGGGGGTTATTATTATTGTCTTTCCAGAAGTCAAGGGAAGGACAGTGGGAATCTAGCAAAGAGAGAAACAAAATAAGTCCAACAGAGCTATTCAGATATCTGGGCAGATTGGAGTACTTTCTGTTTTTTCTTTAAAAAGGAAAAAAAAAAAGAAGAAGAAGAAGAAAAGCACATACACATTTTAGTAGAAATCTTTTTCCTGTGTATTTTTTTATACCCTTACAGGATGTGGGTAAAAAGTGACTGTTAGTTCCCCAGAGTTTAATATAAACTGCTCCAGTTTTAGATTTGCCTTCTGTGTGTGCGTGCACACGCACACACGCGCTTCTTGCCTCTTTAACATGGAAAATCCTTTTTCCTCTGTCTTCTACCATGGCATCCTTCTGTGCCAGAAACAAAAATAAAATAAAAAGTTCAAATGTAAAAGAGCCACTGCACAGAATCTCTCCCTTTATTAGAGTTTCCTGAGCCCGATGGGAGGAGGAGGCCAAAGGCAACTTTTCATCAGAGCTGAGACCCTGGAGATTTGTCTGTTTATTTTTTGACAGATTTATTGTTCTGAGGAATCTAAAGGTCAGTGCAGGTACTCTGAGACTAACTCCCTCTTGTTGCTTTTAATGTAATTAGAGACACAGAACCTGGGACTTCTTTAAACTGTGTGTGTTTAAATTACACATTGACTCTCAAAGGCTTTTCCCAGCGTGGTGTGACAGAGTGTGGAAATCCAGCTATGGGGGAGCCTGACTCTCTTCCCTGATCCAACTCAACCCCAACCAAGTTCTCTGTGTCACGCAGTCAACAGGTGGTTCTCTGAGCAGAGCTGCCTCACGCAAGCATGCTTCTGGGATGGTGGGTTTTTGTATTAATGCTCAGGGGCCCCTTTGCAAATCTGACGAATGCTGTGAACCATCCCAGAAAAAGCCCCTTCACACAATAGCTCATGAATCCCTCAGAGCCCATTATGCCTCCTCATTCCCTCCCCCAGATTGAAAATCAAGATCCTGGAGGCATGTCCTCTTTCTTCAGGGCCTCCTCTGAAGAGCCAGCTTCCTGGATGGCTGGAATGGGAGGTATGGTTGGCATTGCCAGGAATATCTCCCGCCCTGCTCTCTCTCTTGCTTTGCAGAGCTGAGCTTTAGTGTGGGCCAAGGGGCTACAAAGATCCAGGGAGACTGTGAGGTCATCCCAGGGCTGGTGCCAGCACTGAGTGATCAGGAATCTCTGCCGTTAAAATTCCTCTGTCTAAGTGAGGAGGAATTGCTGAGGCTCTAGAAACAAACCAGTCAGGGGACTGCATTACCATGTCAGTACTCCAGCCAGAGAGAGGTTGAACTAGACCCATATTAGGACATATCTTTTCATGCACTTCTCAGACACAGACTGCAAGCATGCTCTGTGCCACGCGAGAGATGAATGACCTCCATTTCTGATCGATTGCCCTACAGTGAGTTATGTGCAGTGATAATAGTACAGTGTTAGGGTCAGAGTAGCAACATCATAACTTGGTTTGAGAGGATGAGAAGAGATCTTCAGGTTAACAAAGCAGTAGAAGCATGTCTGTAGGAAAAGAACAGTATAAGCCGGACATGGCCCAGGCACTGTGGAACAGCATTAGTGCAATGCTCTGCAGTGCTGGAAGCCATGTAGAAGGTCAGAGTTCAGTTGTCAAGTCAACCCACACACGCCATGTGCACGTATGCATACCCGTGTGATCCTGTGTAGCTGAAAGAATGGAGGGTTCACAGCATGAGACCCCGTTGAAGGTACTTGTCTGTCAGTCTGTCTCTCTGTCTCTCTCTCTCTCTCTCTCTCTCTCCTGAAAGAAAGAAACTTAAAAATATATGAAGGGGGCCAGCAGATGGCGTAGAAGACTCCCACATGACCAGCCACTGGTTGAGTCCCAGACTCAGTGGCTTTTCACTCATGTTGGACACATGTGCATGCACACATACTCAAGATCTTGTGAGGAGAATGGAGGAGAAAGGATTGCGGTGTGGCCATTCCCCCAGGAAAGGGGGAAGGTGTTCTAAATGTGTCTTATCTCTGTCTCTCTCTGGTGAGTGCATACGCCCTAAGGCAAAATCCTCTAAGAGAGAGAGAGAGAGAGAGAGGGAGAAGGGACTTCAAAATATGCATGGAAAATGGAATTTAAGTACAAGTTTGTTTTGGCACGAAAAAATTTTGAAATCCACACGTAGGCTTTTCATAAAACATCTTCTGTGAACTTTTCAAAGACCCTTCCCCAAAGCATATAAAGTGGGCAAGAAACAGCATGATGTGTTCTAGGACCATAGCCGTTTGGTGCTGCAACAGTTAATAGGAAGGGTGAGCCTGTGAAAAGCGGCCAGTAATGTCAGAAGACCCGTTCTGGTGGTGCCAGGATCCTCTTAAGGGCTTAAAAGTGGCAAATCCAAGAATCCCAGACCTTTGGGCCCAGCTTTTCTGTTGTTCCTAAGCCTCCTAATCTCGTGCCAACCTCTCCTTGCTCCCCCCACCCCAGCCTGTCTTTCATCTGACAGCTCAGACCCCAGGATTTCATCTCCTGAGGTGAGTGCTGGCTGGACACACCTGCCTACTCATGGAGTGAGCTTGACCGACAGCATTCCCCACTCACCATGGACGGCTCCCCTGGGTCCCAGACAGTCATTCTTTCTGGACTCTGCCTTTGAAAAGGCCTGAACAGCCTCATCTCACAGTGAGCCCTCTCCTGCTGGCGTCTGCAGCAGCCCCTGCATCCCTTTGTCTGGCTTCCCCAGTCAGTTTTGGCCCCTCATGATAAGCCTGCTCCTTGGGATGGTTCATCCCGGATCAACTCCTCCACATTGGCCACTTGGAATTATTGTAGAAAACTGATCTGGTTTTATCCTCAACCCTGCTGAGCCTCGAGCCCCCATGACATTCAAACCAAGGGGCTTTTTGAGAAGCAGTGATTCAGATCTTGAGTTTTCTCCCCCTCACTGCCTGGGGAAAATGGAGAGGAGGAGGAGAGAGAGAAAGTAAAAAAGTATCCTCCCCCCCCCCCCATGGAGAAGATGGATATGCAAATCGTTGGTTCCCTTTCCTGATGCATTTCCTATCCCTCGGCTTCTTCCTCCCTCTGCTCATGTGCCAGCCATCCACCTCTGTAAGTGAGCTTGGGCCAGGCAGATGGCAATGACAGCAAGTATTACAGGACACCGCTGCTCACCGACTGTCGCAAACAGGAAGCAGCATTTATTCCAACCACCCTCTCCTGTTTGTGCATGACCAGCAAGCCGAGATGCACATCCTGTTTGGAAATGGTTCTTCCTGGGTACTGTCATCTTCCCACAAGCCTGTGCCTCCTCCTGCCTCCCCTGACAGGGAACATGATTATGGTGAAGTCACTTAGCCAAACCAGTACTCTGAAGCTACCCTTTCCTCACTTCTAATTCCTCTTTCTGCATGTGTGCAAATCACCCCGTCCCATCCAGTCCATCTGCTAAATAACTCATGGATCTGCCCTCTCTAAGCCCAGCTACAGCCTTTGAGACCCTCCTCACGCATCGGTATCATTGCCTTCCAACACAGCCCACTGCTACTGCCAAAGAGGACAGCCAGCCCCTTTCCATCCTGTTGCCAACACTGCCCTCTTTCCTTGGGCTAAAGCTCATGCTTCCTAACTTGGTAGTTAAGATCCTCCCTCATCAAGCCAGCCTGTGGTGTGGTGGTGAAGGCAGTTGAATCCCCCTTGGCTGACTGTGTGATTTAAGTCCTGGACTCAGCTGAAAAAACTCAAAAGGAGAATGGAGGAGAAGGGATTGCAGTACGGTCATTTACCCTGGGAAAGTGGTAGGGGCACCTTTTTCACTTTCCCTCTCTCTTTTTGCTCCAGCAGGCACATATACCTTATTGCAAATTGCAAAACAAATTACAAAAAAAAAGTTGTTTGTACAAGTATATTTATATTTCAGTTATTTTTTTCCCCATGAAAACAATGTTGTAAGTGGTCACTGGATTTTATTTTATTTAATACTAAGCCGTCTTCTTTAGGAATATGTACCATCTCCCTTGCAAGCCTATAAATGTGGAAAAGGCCAAAACTCCTTCCCGGTACTTCTCTGCTGCTGCAGCCCTGGCTCACTATATGCACCCAGTACATGCTACAAGATTATGATAAAATCTCTTTTGAGTTGAAAATTTATGTATTAATTTTGAAAGAGCAATTACAAACTATTTTGTATTCATTTTTAATTTACTATAATTATTTCTTCTCTGACATAACTTATCTGTGAAAAATATAGAGTCCCCTATCAGTTAATTAATTTGATAAATTATTACATCTTGCAACATTTATTAATAGATCTGGGAAAGTGATATTGAGACAAAATATATTAATGAGAACTTGTGTTTACAATCCAATATTTCTTTATCCTTTAAGTGGGAGTCATATCAGAGACAGTCTTGATAATGAATGACCTAAATGACTTGTTTTGCATTTATTATCATTTTTTGTTAGGCAGAAAAGTTATTAATTTTTAAATGGTGTGGAACCAATTTTCTTTTTTCACCCAAATGACTGTTAACATACCTATTAATAGATTCTCAGAATTTAGTGAAACCAGTTTTAAGAGCACTGAAACTTTTGATGTGCCAAATGGGATCTTTCTACGTAAGCAAGTTCTTGCAAACTCTAGATTTATAGATCAGATACTTATCAGCTGTGGTCATGTGTGCATAGATTACAATATGGATTATTTTATAATATATGCACTTTTGCATTATGACGAGTGTTTACCCTTCAGCTATAATTTTGTTTAGGACTTAATGTTTTACATTTAGACAGTATCTTAGTCCACTTTTGCATTGCTTACAGAAATGCCTGAGCCTGGGTAGTTTATAAAGACGTAGGGGTTGATTAATTCACAGTTTCGGTGGCTGGCAAGTCCAAAAGCCTAGGCCTGTAGCATGACCGTTGGAAACACAGAGGACAGCAGGTGTGTGCAGAGAGCTTGCTATAACTTTCTTTCATGGCAGTCAACTCTCATGAGACTTAGTCTCTTCTCACGAGATCTAAAACTCACTAGGTGTCTCCAGACATCACTCATCTGTTCACGTGTTGCCATAGTGATACAATCACCATGATCCAATTGGTGCCCACAAGGTCTCACCACCTTCCAAAATCAAATCCTAAAACATTCTCTATAACCTAGAAACCAAAGCAGCTCAACATTTAAAACACATTGTACATAATGTGTAATTATCCTATACATAATACACAATACCATACTCCCTGATTCCCTGGACAGCAGGACACATCTCCAAGGCTGTTTATCTGCACGTTGGTTCACTTAACGTTTATCATGCCTTACTTTGAGCCTGGCAGTACATGACATTATAAGCAGATTCATTCATTAATCCTCATAATATCCCTGAGAAATCAGAGGGCACGATTCTCTGTTGACAGATGAAATGAAGGCTCAAGAGAGGTTAAGCTTCCCCAGGCCGACAGGACTTACAGCGCGAGATGCAGGGTTTACACCCAGGTCTTTCTGACTCCAGACCCATGTTATTTCATCATCATATTCTCCTTAAGGAGCTTACAGAGGTAATGAAAGAAATTCTGCTGAAATTAAAATGTTAAGTAATAACATAGATACAGACAGCATGGGCTAGAAGTGACTAGTGACTGATTCTCTAGCCCTGTTAAGGAAATACTGGGGTAGACGCTGGAGGAGACCCGGAAAGGGCTCTACTGAAGTGGAGAACTTGGTTCGGACCAGACAATGAGTTAATAAAATCTTCCAGCCTCTATTTCCAGCAGGGAGGAAGAGAAGGAAACAGTGCCAAGTGACAGAGGCACAAAAGTAAAATAAATAATCCAAACATTTAATTTTAAAAGTTTAATTAAAAGCATTATCAAGCTCATTGACGTTTGCCAACTGTTGCCAGCATGTGTGCACATGAAATCCTATTAACTTAAAAGCAAGAATTCTTTCCGAGAAATGTGATGGTTACAGTGAGGTTGATTGTTTTTGAAATCTTGCAGAGAAGGAAATCGGGGACTAGAAGTAGGATGTTGAATCCTGTGTGAGCAGCTTTCGAGAATTCTCATTAACTACAGAAACTGAAGGGTTATGAAACCATCCATTTTCTTAACCCTCACTTCAACCCAAATAGAGTATTATAAAAATTTCTACAGAAATAATAGAAAGGGGACACTGAAAATAACATCTGTGTCTCTAAAAAGTAAACTCTTTTTCATTCCTTTCTTTCAAGAAAAGTACCTTAAGATCAGACAATTGAATATCTCTTGAATGTGTTATTGTTTTATGTATCCAGCTAGTTTTCATTTTAAGTAGGTCGTCATGTAAGAAATTTAAATATACAATAGTTTGAGTTCATGGAAGCTGAAGTCTTTGGACTTATGAAAGAGCATGATACTCTATCAGTATATTAGGGTTTTCTACTTTTGTGTGAAAGGAAGCTACCTGTCTGATTTTACAGATGACCCTCAGAGTAGAGATGAAGCCAGTTCAGGTCCCAGATGGGAAGACTCAAAGCATTTGAGAGGAGGAAGCAAAGGGAAGGAAATGCCCAGGGACCATCTCTGCCTCCCCACTGAGAATCCAGAGAAAGCAGAAGGAATAACGGTAGCAGGAAGAGGAAGTGGCCACAGGAGGCAGCATGTTAGTAATCCTGGCTTTGAAGATGTTTGTGTCTAGAAAGGCTTTGAGGCTGGTCACTGTGGATCATTGTAGATGCCCTGTAAGCCAGCCACCAGGATCACGGTGTAGACTAGAGCTTGCTGTCAGTATCGAAACAGAGACGGGGGCAGGGAGGGGCAACCCTGGTCATTAACAAAATCGAGTGGAGGCTCCACCGCTGGGGACGAACTTCTGGAGCCTGGTAAGGGACTAGATTATGGAAGTTTAAGACATATTTAAGAGTTTACAGGGTAGGGGAAAGATTTCAAAATTTAGAAAACAGTTCAGACATAAAAGAGGTCTTCAAGGGAACCAGCAGTTAGCGTAATGGCTATGTCGCTGGACTCCCACGTAGTCGATCGCAGTTCGCGTCCCAGACCCGATGGCTTAAAACTCACGCCGGGCGCGTGTGCATGCGTGCCCAAGATCCCGAGGAGAGTGGAGGAGAAGGGATTGGGGTGTGGCCATCCCCCCTGGGGGGTGATTTCTCACTTTCTGTCTCTATGTCTGTCTCTGTCTGTCTGGCAAGTGCACGCGCCCTATAGCGAAAACCTCTCCAAAAAAAAAAAAAGAGGTCTTCAAAAGATTCATGGAAATATGTGTTTTATGAAAAAATATGCCTGCATTTCAGAATTTTTTGCACTAAAATAAACTCATACTTGAAGCTATTTTTCCACAAACTTTTTAAAATCTCTGCATGACTTATGACACATTACTCAGCTCATCAGATAACTGTCAAACATGACCTCGTCTTTTCTTCCAGAAGCTTCCAACCCAACTTAGGCTTCTGGGAACATTTTCAAGGGGTACGATCAATTGGTTTTACAGCACTTTGTTTATTCATTCATTTATATTAGAGGTTTTTGCCTTAGGGCATGTGTACTCTCTGGAGAGAGAGAGAGAGAGAGAGAGAGAGAGAGAGAGAGAGAGAGACAAAGATAGTGAAAGACAAAGTGAGAAATCACTCCCCAGGGGGGATGGCCATGCCACAGTCCCTTCTCCATCCTCTTCCTGGGACCTTGGGCATGCACACACATGTGCCCAGCCTGAGTTTAAAGCTACCAGGTCCAGGACTCGAACCATGATCGGCCATGTGGGAGTCCAACAATGTAAACACTGCGACATCTGCTGGCCCCATCTCCAGCACTTTATTGTATTCATCTAGCACCCAGTGCACATTTACAGAGTACCCACAGTCTGCGGGGATGGGACCTGCAGGACTGCCTGTGGGCAGCAAGGTACTTCTTTGGAACACTCTGGGTGTAATTTTTTCCTAAAAGGTCACCACGTCCTGGCTTCTGAGAGGCTTTGGCCCATGTACATGGCTCTCTCTCCTGGCAACACATTTTTTATGCCCTGCCACCCCACTAGTGAGTGTTCCTTTGATAACACCAGCATTTGTAACTTCAAAGACAGCTTTAAATTCAGTGCTGTGATCAAGCAAGGATCGCTTTTCTCACCTCACTCTTGTCCCCGCAAATACTGCACTTTTCTATGGTGAGGCAGAAAATCTCCATGAGGGAATTTCTGCCTCCAACCTAAGAAGGAAATGGCCAAGGAGAACCTGTTGTTAAAATGCATGTATTCAATTTTCACATTTTATTAAAAGGATACATCTGTGCCTACATGCTCTATCATGAATAAGGAAAAAGTGATGTTAAATAATAATATTTCAGTCTACTGCTTTATCTCAGTTTATATATTTTTCTTTTTCAGAGGTGAACACTCATGGCTGGCATAAACTGTCCTCCTTTTATCACACCATCTTTTTAAGTAAGCCCCATGAGAAGTGCTGTCTCTATCACATGATGACACACAGAGAAAAGAATATTGCCTCAGAGCAGTAGGTAACAGATTCCATTTCCACCTGGAACTGTCACCCTTAGACTATGAGGGTGGTAACCTTGGTCACCCACTTGTATCTTTTTAAATTTTGGCCATGTGCATATATATAATCATGCACTGCTTAACGGCAGGGATCCATTCTGAGAAATTGTCATTAGGCGATTTTGTCACGTGCGAACATCATGGACTGTACTTCCACACCTTCGGTCGCCTAGCCTCCTGCACACAGAGCTATGTGGTGTGGCTTGTGTGCGTCCTCATCAGTGTCTGTAGTATGTGCAGTCCGTCCTTGACCGAAATGTTGTAATGCAGCTCATAACTGTACTATTACTTAAAAAATAAAATGCCTCAAGATTCCAAATAATTAGTATCTACTTCCTTAGCACTTGGGTTTTCATTTCCATCACTTTGTAAAACTCATCCTATCGTCCTTGCAGTTTTAGATTTTGTCAGTACCAGTGGTGACGTCCCCCAGACCTAAGATTCTTCCTGGCCTATGGAAGCTTTGATAATCTCCAATTTCTGTAGCCTCACATCACCACAGGAACCTCAGCTGGCAAATCCTCCCTTCCCTTGCTATGGACTTACTTCTTTGTCATTGAGCAAAGGGTTTTTGAGTTCTCTCTCTGTATAGGCTCTGTGCTGAGATCAGTACCAAAAACGTGTAGGGCTGGTTCTGTGGCATAGGATAGTGTGCTTCTGGAAAGTAGCTGGATCCCATATGGTAACCACAGTTCGAATCCCAGGTCTGGTCTGCCTGAATCACGTGAGGCCTGCTCGACTGCCCAGAATCTAATGAGCTAAAAGACTGGAGGAAGAACACTTTGGCATGACCAGACTCTGTGGATGGTGTTTAGTTCTTTCTCACTCTTATTCTTGCTCTTAGTTAACTATACATACATTCCATCATAAATAAATTGTCTTAATTTTTTAAAAAAATGTTTCCAGAGGGGCTGGCAGGTGTCACTGGACTGCCACATGGCTGACTACAGTTCAAGTCCTAGACCTGGTGGTTTGCTTTCTCACTCCCTCACTCCCCTCTCTTGCTCTGTCCCTCTCTGGTCAAATTAAAATAAATAAGTAAAGTTAAATTTTAAAATTCTTTAATTTTTTTTTTCCCATAGGGCCTGTGCACTCACCAGAGAGAGAGAAATAGATGGAAAGTGAGAAAGCACTTACCTTCAGGAATGATTACACTGCAATCCCTCCTCCACCATTTCTCCCTCCTGTTAGGATTTTGTACATGCATACACATGCACCTGTCACATTTTTCTATCTGTCAGATCTGAGACTTGAACCACATAGTCAGCCATGGGGGATGCAGCTGCCTTAACTACCATGTCACAGGTTGACCTGAAAAAAAGTTGCTTAAAATAAATAAGCTATTGGGGCCAGCAGATGGCATT
Source organism: Tupaia tana (assembly GCA_026018925.1). Lineage (NCBI taxonomy): Eukaryota > Metazoa > Chordata > Mammalia > Scandentia > Tupaiidae > Tupaia > Tupaia tana. Next base: position 32,724,333 of record JAKSZU010000013.1, on the reverse strand, counting down.
AAGGGCGCTGGACTCCCACATAGTAGACCACTGTTCAAGTCCTGGACCTGGCGGCTTGCTTTCTCACTTTCTCTCTTTCTCTCTTCCTCTCTGGTCAAATTAAAATTAGTTAATTAAATAATTCTTTATTTTAAAAATGAATAAGTTATGGTCCTTCCTCTGAGAAACTTAAACTTCAAGTCCAGACCTTCTGAGTCTTGTTTATCATAGACAAACACTTTCATCCTCACATTCGTCTTCTCTCTCTGTGACTGTAGGAGCAATGTGAGGTGGGAGGGATAAGTACTTTTTTCTCTTTTCTAAGAAAGGTAATTCCCCAGAGGATGTAGAGTGGAATGGACAGTAATGAGGATTCTGGAGTTTCATCTTAGACATCAAAGTGGATGTGGAGACTTGGACCAAGTGTGACTCTGAGTCTCACTAGTTGTGAGACTCAGACCTTCAGCCGTCCTACCAGGCAAGTTGCAGTGGTGTAAATGGTGATGCCAAATAGAAGATTTATCACAACCAGTATAACTTGGCATTTTAACATAAGATGCTTTTAAATAAGTTGACGAATTAACTTACTAAGACAACTTTATTGAGTTGGCCTTATAACATAGTAGTTAAGAGAGCTTAATCCTAGAAATCAGCAGGTGTTTATGATGGTTAAGGCACTGGACATGCCCATCTGGCTGACCAGTGGTTCAAATCCTGGAGCTGGTGGCTTGCTTTCTCACTTTCCCTCTCTCCGTGTCTCTCTCTGGTCAAATTTAAATAAATGAATGAATAAAACTAAATAATTATTTTAAAACACAGAGAGCTCGATCCCACAGGGCCAACTGTGGTTTGAATTCCAGGCCTGGCAGCTTGAAAAACATTTCAGGTATATATTTATGTGTGCCCCAAATCCCTACAGGATGGAGAAATGAAAGAGAAGGGGTTACTGTGTGACTGCACCCCATCACAGGGTGCTTCTTTCCTTCTCTCTCTCTGTCTCCCATTCTTTCTCTCTCTCTCTCTCTTTGTTTCCCTCTGCCAAGTACATGTGCCTTTTTCCAGTTAAAAATAGATATATTTATAGAAGCCAAATCTCTGTAAAGGAAAAAAATTGTGAAATTCATCCAATATAGAAAGCTGTTGAATGTAAATGAAGGGGTTGGCTTTCAAACAACTCATGGAAAGTACATGTTGTGAAAAAAAAAAAAAAAACTGTGTATATATTTTAAAATTTTGAGCACCAAAATAAGCTCATATTTTAATTTCATATTTGCATGAATTTTTGAAGTCCCCCTCATATGCGTGTATATAAAATCTTTCTAAAAGATAGGTCACTATTTCTAATACATATAAGTTATACTTCTATTACTTCAAGCTTTTTAAGTGAGCAAAAAAGGCTTTGGTACAGGTTAATCCAGCTCAGCTCGGAGCCTTAAATCACAGCATTAGACACAGTGAAAAACACATTATTGCAATAACTGGGCTAAAGATTTAATATTTATTTCATTCTGCTTTCCCAGTCAAAATTGTATGGCTTGTCACAGCCTGTATTTTCTCATTAAAATAAGCAAAGAACACTCTGAGCATTACTGAGGAAATTAAATTAAAAAAAAGGAGGCATTCAGCTCTAACTAGACTTGCACATACAAGTCATTCTAACGCTATAATCTGAGGGGCCTCCTTGGCAAGGATTGACGGACCCTTGAATTCATTTTTCCCTAAATCAGTATTCCCAGGAGTGCCTGTTTGTATGAAATCTGCCAGAAGCTATTTTGAATTTCTTCTTTTTTAAATTTTTAGATTTATTTATTCCATGAGTAAGAGAGGCAGGGAGATGGCCCTCTCAACAAGGTATTAACACCATAGGGCCAGCAGTTGGTGTAATGGCTATGTAGCTGGACTCCTACGTAGTCGACCATGGTTTGAGTTCCAGATCCGGTGGCTTAAACTCACACCGGGCATGTGTGCGTCCGTGCCCAAGATTCCGAGAAGAGAATGGAGAAGGGATCGTGGCGTGGTCATCCCCCCTGGGGAGGGTGATTTCTCACTTTCTGTCTCTCTTTCTGGCGAAAGCAAAACCTCTCTATAGCAAAAATCAAAAATCTCTCCAAAAAAAAAAAAAAAAAAAGATAAAACACTATGATCCACCCCACCTCCAGCGCGCTGGAGCGTGCTACTCATATTCCTGGTGTACTCAGGGAGGTCTCCAGCTGCAAACTGGAACCTTCCCCCATCTGTCAGTCTTATAGATTGACTCATTTTACAGCTGCATCACTATCCAGCCCACGATCACAAATTAATTTTTGTTTTCATCTGTGCCTTCTCTAGCCAACTATTAGTACATCCCAGGTATCATATAATTTTATTCTTGTATGTTTTAGTAAATATTCCTAAAAGTGGGGCTGTCAAGTGGCATGGTTGTTGAGGTGCTTGACTCTCCCAGAGCTGACTGTTCAGGTCCCAGACCTGGCAGCTTGCTTTCTCATTTCCTCTCTCTCCAGTCAAATTTTAAAATAATAATTATCATTAATAAAATTAATATATCTTTTTTAAAAAATGAATTCCTAAAAGCTGGGACCAGCAGATGGTGTAATAGTTATGTCACTGGACTCCCACATAGTTGACCACGGTTCGAGTCCCAAAACTGGTGGCTTGAAACTCATGCTGAGTGCTTGCGCGTGTATGCTCAAAATCCAGAAAAGAAAATGGAAATTCTCCATCCGCGTGGTGATGATTTCTAACTTTCTGTCTCTCTAGCGAGCACACGCACCCTTTGGCAAAAATGTCTCAGAAAGAATTCTTGGGACCAGCAGTTGGCTTAATGGCTATGTCGCTGGACTCCCATGTAGTCAATTGCTGTTCGAGTCTCGGACCCAGTGCCTTAAACTCATGTCGGTCATGTGTGCTTTCATGCCCAAGATCCCAAGAGGAAAATGGAGGAGAAGGGATTGCAGCATGGCCATTCCCCCCCAGCGGGGGGGGGGGTGTGTGTGTGTGTGTGATTTCTTTCTTTCTTTCTCTCTGTCTCTCTCTGTCTTTCTGGCGAGCACATGTGCTGTATAGTAAAAACCTCTCCAAAAAAAATTATAATTCTTAAACACTACTGTCTCCTTAAGAAAGAAACTACCATATCATTATCATATACTTAAAATATTAATAATTCTTCGTAGTTATCAAATAGTCATTCTTAAATTTCTGATTATTTCAGAAACACCTTTTTGAGATTTGGGTGAGGATTTAAATAGTTTACTCACCAACTTATCCATCACTCTTATTTTTTTCATTTTGAAGGTATTTATTTACTGAAGAAATTGGGATATTTATTCCAGAGTCTGAATTTTACTGGTTATATCCCATGGTTTGATTTTGCATGTTCCTTTCTTATCTATTTTTCCTGTAAAGTGGTCATTGGTTCTAGAGGCTTGGGCAGATGTAGATCTGACTTCATATTTGGTATTTTCTCCCCTAGGAGGTGTGATGTCAGAATGTCTATCTATCTGTGACATTAGCAGCTGTCAGTGACCACTAACTAGATTTGGTATTACATTAGGGTTTGTAAAATGGGGATATTCTAATTTTATCATATATTAGCTAGAACTGTCAAAGGATTTTTAAGCAACAGCATACCTAACACATAGTAGGTTCTCAATGAAATATTGTTGAGCAGATTAATTTCTGTGAGGACCCTTATAACATAGAAAATTATTAGAAACTGTGCTTACTTAAAATCGAATTAGTAAAATTCTTTTCTACTGAGAATCATCATTCTTCTCCATTTGGAGCAAGTCTTTACTAACAAATTATTTTGAGTTGCATTGTCTTTCCCACTCTTACCATCTGCTGGTTCAAGGTACCAGTTTTTTGTTTGTTTGTTTGTTTAGAGATTTTTGCCATAGGGCAATGTGCTCACTAGAGAGGAACAGGGAAAGTGAGATATAACCCCCCAGGGGGGATGGCCATGCCACAGTCCCCTCTTTATTCTCCTCCTGGGATCTTGGGAATGATCTCTCTCTCTCTCTCTCTCTCTCTCTCTCTCTCTCTCTCTCTCTCCTGGCATGATTTTCAAGCCAGGGGATCCAGAACTTGAACCACGGTGGACCATGTGGGAGTCCAACAACATAACTGCTACACCATCTGGCCCCATCAAGGTACTAATTTTTAAATGCAGCTGTTTCCAGATTTTTTGATTCATTTAATGATTCTCTTTTTTCAGTCTTAGGCCAGCTTAGCTATACTTCCCTAGTAGGTTAAAAAGGCAGAGGATCAGCAGACAGGAATGCTAAGGAGGCCGTAAGATATGTCCCATCCTAGGGCCAGCACCAAGCATACTAGGATGAATGAAGTGTCCTTGCGGTCCATTCAGCCCATAACATGCTGTTCTTGCAAAGCCTTCCTAAAGAGAAATGCGATAGCCTTACTAGACTCAGAGCTTAAACCAGTTTACAGTGAAACAAACCTGGCCCTTTATCTGCCATGTAGTTGGATGCCTACTAAATAGTAAATCAAATGAGTCTGTAAATAGCAGCTTTGATTTTTGTCCTTGACACAGTATGTAAAAAATCCTTATAATGTGTTCAGGCTTGAAAACACTGTAGATTCTTATGTTTAATTTTTAATAGCACAGAGCATATGATCACTAATCGTTTTTAGTGCTGACAGTTCTTCACAGGCATTGTAATCGCAATACACAAGTGTCAAGTCCCTGTGTTAAAGGTAGAAAGTGTAGTGTTACACCTCTGCTGCTAAATATTTTGGTTTCGACTTGCTTATACATACGGAAAATAACTTAATAAATACACATGACTACTCTGACCCCAACACATAGCAGAAAGAACAAAGTAAAACACACCTTTGGTGAGCCAAGCAGTTTTGTGCAGTATGGTGGGGAAAACGTAGCGCTAGCCTGAGGTATGATGGTGGAACATGATAATGTGCTTGAGTTTTCAGAGACAAGACATATTCTAACAGTTTGCTGAAATCATTAGTAAATTTTCATGGTGGTGAAAGTTAAGATGAGCTTTGAAAAACCAATAGGATTTGAAAAAATAGTAAGGACCTTCCAAAATAAACAGTATAAGCAAAACCCTCAAGGCTTCCATATTCAAGCACATGTTTTTAAAAGGTTTTTGCCATATGGTGTGTGCACTCACTAGAGAGAGGCAGTGAGAGGCAAAGTGAGAAATCAGCCCCCAGGGAGAATGGCCACGCCACAATCCCTTCTCTTCCACTCTCCTCCTGGGATTTTGGGCATGTACCTATGTGCACCTGGAGTGATTTTCAAGCCACTAGTTCTGAGATGTGAACCATGGTTGGTCATGTGGGATCCAGTACCTTAACCACCATGCCACATGCTGGCCCCTTAAGCACGTTTAAGGATAATTAAGGAATTCCAATTTGATTAGCCTGGGACATAACTATAGACTAGTATTAAATAACAACGTAAGTCGGCTGGGACCATAATATCGAGGACCTTCAGTGTCGAATTGTGGCAAGATTCTGAGCAGTGGCAAGAGACTGAAGGCTTTGAGTTGGGGTTTGATTTGACCTGATCAAGCAAGGTGGCAGGAAGAGACACCAGAAGAGAAGAAGGGAAATAGAAATCAAACCATTAGGAGGAATGTTTTGATAACAGAAATTGCAGGATTGAGCAACTTAATAAAAGGATAAAGCTCTAAGGAGTCGGAAATGCACATTAGAGTGATTTTTAAATAAATGGAAGTGCAGGAAGAACTACTTTGGGACAAAATAAAGAGTTTAAGGTTGCAGCATAATCATACAGAAGTTTAGAGATGTCCAGCAAGCTACTGGAAATATCTGGTCATCAGAAAAGTCATGATGTATTTTTGCATAGAAAAATTCATCAACACTTTTCCAACACTATGACCCAATATATAGGGTTGTCGAAAGCCATGTGTAGCTTAAGACTGAGCTCAGACTGAAATAATAATTTGGGAATTCTTTGTAGAGAGGCGGTGTCTACCTCTAAAAGATTCTCAAATCTACTCCTCCCTCAAACTTGTCTCAAACTCTTCTGCCACCCCTCACTTAGGTGTCATCATCTCTTACCTGAATTGTTGAAATGATCCCAGTCAAAAGTAGGTACCCGATGTTGGGCCTCCCATAGTGCCTTGGTTTTTCCTTCTAGTCTTTATGACAGGTGGTAATTCAGGATTGTGTAACACTGAGGATTATGGTATTGTCCATTTTATTTGCCTAGAAGATTTAGCATCTTTTAGAGTGCTTGGAACAGTCTAGACACCGATACATTTTTTTTCCAACAAAAAAGTCACTGAGTATCACTACTAAGAAGTAGATTAGCGTAAATGTCGCTGGAACGGGCCAAGGCACTGATGCAGTGAGTAATTGCGGCGTGGCCACAGCTATCTCTCTGTCTCTCTCTGTCTGTCTGGCGACGCACGTGCGCCCCTCTCTGATGCAGTGGTAATACCCATGAAAGGTCCTCAATGCCTCCTGTATACACTGAGTGCATATGTGCCCATGATCTGGGTTGGCTGGGGCCAAAAGTGGATCATGGTGTCAGGACCTTGTTGGGGGGAAGAAGACTCTTCTCTCTCTTGTTCTCTTTTTCTTTCTGGAAAAAAAAAATTAATTTTTAAGCTTTTTTTTCCCAAATTAGAGAAATAAAGGAATTAGAGAACTAGCCCCAGACCAGCCATGCTTTATGTCCTTTGACCATGAGGAAAGGAGAGCAGTGTCTGGCGTTCTGTGTTAGGGTCTGTCAGTAAGTTCCCAAATCTACAGAAACTACAAGAACATTCTCAGTGCATCACCCATCATGCAGAGCTGGGGAGTAGGCTCTAATGTCACAAACGATTTGTTTGATCGTGTCTTCAGGATCTTCCAATGGCTGCTTTGAGGTTGACTTTCTTACTACATCCCCATGTTGATATTGCCTCAGTACAGGCCTCAAGAGAGAGGGGGCAAAAATCTGACCTTGACAATAAGAAGCATTGAGGTATTCCATCTTCCCTTTTAGTATTAAACAATTTTTATTCCCATTTTCTTCTTTGACAAGTAGGGAAGTCAAGTCCTGCCCCAGCTGGAGGGAGTGGCACCTGCGTTTGCACGGTAAGCTGTGTTTGAATAGCAAATGCACAGGTGCAGAATACGTGAGCAGTGGTGAGGTCAGGCAGGCATTCTGGAAATAAACATGCGCCCGAGGGACACCCTGAACCGGCAGGTGTCTGTCACGTGGCAGAGCGTTGCTCAGTCTTAGAGTTCATACGTGTTACATTTTTGGCAGATTTACCAGCTTCTTTAATTAAAGGGCTGGGAGGATAGGAATAACAGAACTGTTTTGTTCCTAATTGATGCAGATCTTAAAAATACATGACTAAAATCTGTTCCCAGAATTTTCATTACCAAAGTTTTTAATTTGATCTAAAATACATGCATACGTATTTATAGTTTTGTTCCTTAATTTTTTAAATTTTTTAATGTTATTTAACTTTATCATTATTATCTTTTAATTTGCTACCGAGTATGCATGCTCACCAGAGAGAAACCGAGAGAAAGAGAGAGGATAAGAAAGTGAGAAAGCAAGCCGCCAGGTCCAGGACTCTGTGGTCAGCCATATGGGAGTCCGGCACCTCAACCGCCACGCTACCAGCTGGCCCCTCTTTTTTATGGTGGTGATTTTGCCTAACCAAAAATCTAACTGTACCGGTCACCTTGCCACATAGTGGAATACATTTTTTTCTCTTTTGTTCTTTATGAAAGAAAGGGGGTAAGGGAGAGCAACAGACATGGGAATTTTTGACATGGTCTTGATGAATCACAATCTCCTGCCACAGCCTACCAGTTAGCTAGGACTGTAGGCACTGCAGATGTGCCCAGCATGTTCAGGTTGGTCCAGGAACTAAACTAGGTCTCCCGTGTGACTTCCAGCCTCCCATGTGGTGATGCCACCTGTGCTCCACTGGGGCTGGGCCAGAATTTCTTTTTTAAGCCTTTTCCCTACAGATAGGAGCTTGGCCTTCTGACAAGTCAGCACCCTTCCAGAGTATGGTTGACAATTCAGTTTAAAAGTTTATTTTTCACTTTTTAAAAATCACTTTTACTTAATTAATTCTCTCTTGAGGTGGTTTTGTTTTGTTTTGCAGAGACAAGCACTTGATCTATTGCCCAGACTGGCCTCAAACTTGCAATACTCCTGCTTCCATCCCCCCAAATTGCTAGGACTACAGACATGTGCCACTGTCTGATTTCTCTTAAAGTTTATTGTTTTTTAAAGAGTAAACCAGGACCTGGAGACAGCAGGTGGCATGGTGGGTAAGGCACTGAACTCCCACATGGCTGACCACAGTTCGAGTGCCAGACCCAATAGCATGAAAATTCCAGAATTCAGTTTACTTTTTAAAAAATTACTTATTATTGGGACCAGCAGTTAGTGTAATGGCTGTGTTGCTGGACTCCCAATGTAGTCGACTGCAGTTCGAGTTCTGGACCTGGTGGCTTAAACTCATGCCGGGCACATGTGCGTGCGTGCCCGAGATCCCAAGAAGAGAATGGAGGAGAAGATGGAGGAGAAGGGGTTGTAGCGTGGCCATCCCCCCGGGGGGTGATTTCTCGCTTTCTGTTTCTCTCTCTCTGTCTTTCCGGCGAGTGCACACACCCTATAGCAAACAAACAAACAAACAAACAAACAACCATATTATCTATTAATTATCAAAATGTCTAAATTAAAAACATAAATTTTAAGAGTTGGTCCAAAGGCCTGGTGGTTAAGGGATCCAGAGCCTACAGGGCCAACAGTAGTTCAAATTCTGTCCCTGGTAGCTTGAAAAATGCAAGTGGCATGTGTAAGCGCAAGCCCCAAATCCTGGCACGATGGAGAAATGGAAGAAAATGGATTGTGATGTGTGGACACCCACTGGGGGATGCTTTCTCCCTCCCTACCTCTCTCTACCTCTCTGATGAGTGTATGAGCTCTCTAGAATAAAAAAAAAAATCATAAAATAAAAATGTGAAAAAAGTTTAAGAGTTTTTTAAAAAGAAAGAAAAAAATCACATTGGGCCCATATGCTTGTGTGCCCAAGATCCCAGCAGGAGAATGAAAGAGAAGGGGTTGTGGTATGGCCATCACCCCAAGGTGGTGATTTCTCATTTAAACCAGGAGAATATTTGACTATTTAAAGCATTGAGAGACTTTCTTATTGTATCCTCTAGTTAGAGTTGGGCCACACTCTGACTTCTCATCACCTATAAATGCACAAAGTCTGGACAGTGAAAAAGACTGCATGTACAAACCAAGGAGTTCAGATTTAATATTGCATGGAAAAATAGAAGGAAAATTACTTTTTTAAAAAAGATTTCAACAAGCAGAATTAAATTGTGGATGCTTGTGGAGGAAAAGGAAATGGACTTGTTGTGTCAGGAATGCCTTTGGATATTTTCACTCCTAATTAAAGTAGATGTTTCTGGATGCCAGTTAGGGGCAGCCACTGTGCTGGCACAGAAACTGATGAGAATTTGCCCTTGATGCTAGTTCACGGCTTTGGAGGCCGCATTTATGGACAGGTACTTCAGGTTATGCCAAGCACACTGTGTTTTTTGCCCATTGAAAGTGGGATTGTTCCCCATGCAGATTATAAGGCAGCCACTTTATAGCCCATGGAGCAGAACTTCTATCTTGTCAGGTGACATCTTCCTGTTGGACACCCAGGCGGTACAGCTACTGCTGGGTTCCTACAGACCCAGCACTTTCAGGGGATCAGGACTTGCTAACAGGCTAGAAATGCACTTGTATGTTGGTTGGCTTTTTAGTGAATTTTTGTTTCTAGAAGTATAACTACAAGGGTATTCACTTCAAACTGATACCTGGAGTCTCTTGGGCTACTGTAAGGAATGAGTCACTGTAAATTATAATCATAGTGATAATGGCTAACTATTAATTGAGCGCTGTGTACCAGGAACTTTTCTAAGCACCCCGCCTACATTGCCATATTCAATTTCCACAAGCATCTTAAAGGATAGGTGATATTATGGTGACATATATAGCTGAGGAGACTGAGGCACAGGGTGGTGATGTAACCTGCTGAAGATCACAGGGTCTGTACTCCTTATCCCCCCCCCCCCCGTCTTTATCTAACAGTCCCTAAGAAGGGAAGCCCTGGCATTGAGAAATGCCGTTAGGACAGATGGCATCTGCAGAAGATTATCACTGTAAAGATTTTATGGAGCTGTCTGGGTGGGTACTGTTCCCAAGCTGTCATTTCCATATGGTCGAGGAATTGAATGGCTAAGGCCCTTCTACCACTCGTCTTCTTCCATGGTCTTTGATGCTTTCTGGCAGGATAAGGCATGGCACACCTCCATGGAGAAGCAGCCAGTGGGTTTGCTGTTCAACCACTAGCGCAGGGCTGAGGAGCCTTACCTGTCACTCTTTCCCACCTCCTCACCCTTGATGTTCCTCTTCCTTGGATTAGGGGGTCTGGTTCCACTTCACTATCAGCCCACTCTCAGATCTCTTGGATTAGAAAGTTCTGTGACCTACACCCCTTAAACAATAGCATTCCTCCCTAAGCTCTCGCTTGCCTCCTTTCTAAAATAACTCGGCTTAGTATATTTAAACATGAAGAGTGGGGGCCAGTACGTGGCATGGTGGTTAAGGCACTGGACTCCCACATGGCCAACCATGGTTCAAGTCCCAGACTTGGCGGCTTGCTTTCTCACGTTTCTTCTGAAGAACACACGTGCCCTGTAGCAAAATTAAAAATAATAATAATGACAAATAAAATTAAATAATTATTTGGAATAATTGATACTCCTTTGCTGCAGCCCACTCTGTTTCCCTCACGGATAGCAAAGATGCCTGAGACTCAGGAATAATCACAGTTTTTGAAGCCACATGTGCCATAGTTCACCGAGTCTGTTCTCATATGACATTCATGAAGAAAGAACCACAGGTATTTGAATCCTCAGACCTGACCGACCCCTTTATTGAGTATATCATAAACATGATCAAAAGGCAGTTGGGGGCCCGGCCCTGTAGCCCAGGTTAAGAGAGCTGGATCCCACATGGCTGACTGTGTGATTCAAATCCTAGCCCTGGCAGCATACCTGTGCATGCTCCAAATCCTGACAGGATGGAGAAATGGAGGAGGGATTGCAGTGTGACCTTGCCCCATTGTGGGTAGGGTTGCTTTCTCCCTCGACCCATCTGTCTGGCTGGCTGGCTGGCTGGTAAGCACACACATTCTCTGGCCAGAAAAAAAAAAAAAAGTAGTTGGAGTCAGTCAGTGATGCACAATGCTGGAGTCACATAGGAAGGCAATGGGCTCGCGCGCGGAGGTCTCTCTGTGCAAACTGGCCGCACACATGCACCTGTGATTCCGCTTGCTGCCTTGGAGGTGGGGGAGGGCAGATCACGGTGTGAGAACTCTGGGGTATCTGTCTCTCCTACTTTCTGTCTCCCTCTTTCATGGAATAAATAAATAAGTAAACTTTAAAAAAATTTTAGAAAGGGAGCAGCAGATGGCGTAATGACTATGTCGCTGGACTTCCACGTAGTCAACCACGGTTTGAGTCCCAGACCTAGCGACTTAAACTCACGCCGGGCGCGTGTGCGTGTGTGCCCAAGATCTCGAGAGGAGAATGGAGGAGAAGGGATTGCGGCGTGGCCATCCTCCTGGGGGCTGATTTCTCGCTTTCTGTCTCTCTCTCTGTCTTTCTGGCGAGCACACTCGCCCTATAGCAAAAACCTCTCCAAATAAATAAATAGGTAGATAGTAGTCAGGCTGAGAGAGAATGGGAAGCCGAAGAACTTCTGGGTGTTTGATCCCTGGTTAAACAACTGTCTGTAGTCTGTGATCCTCTGAGGTATTGTGTAACTAAGGTTCAGGGACAGTTTATCATGCTGGTTCAGAGACAGCTGTCCTGCCAACCAGAATTGTCTTACTTGCTGTGCTGTTTTGATTTCCTGAGCTGCTTGGTGTGAGGAATACTGAGTATTGAAAAGTATGTTGTAGGGGCCAGTAGGTGGCATGGTGGTTAGAGTGCTGAACTCCATGTGGCTGACCACAGTTCGAGTCTCAGACCTGGCAGCTTGCTTCCTCATTTTCTCTCTCTCTCTCTCCCTCTCTCTCTCTCTCTCTCTCTGGGGAGCATGTGTGCCATATAGCAAATTTTAAAATAATAATAATAATAAATATAGTATAGTAAATAATTCTTTTTTTTAAAAAAAAAAAGTATGTTTTGGGGAAGACTTACATACAAAGTGTTGGGTAAAGAACTTCCTCCTAGGGGAAAACACCCGGAATTCCAGCATTCCCGGACTCTCCCTGAACACCCTTCCTCCATCTAAGGAGGGTCCTGAGTGCCAGTGCTCCCTCTGTGCCCTGAAGCCAGTTTGACGGACTCTTATCTAGACCTCGTCTCCTGTCATTCTTTTCAGAGCATTGCTGTCTCGTTTGTCTGGCTCCATCCAACTATTTTTAATTCTCTCACAGCCCCACTGTCGGCTGAGTGGATAATTAAGCATTAAGTCCTGTTCTTTGTTGAGATCATGTATTTTAAAATGACTTGCCACAGGGAACTGAATGGCAACTTTGAAAGACAGGCTTTGAAAAGGCGGCCATGAAACCCCTGCAAAGTTTCGATTTTGAGGACAGAACCCAGGCACAAGCACATCCAGCTGTCTTCCCACTAAGGAAGTTGCAGGTTGTACAGACCGGTGGTTGTTGGTTTCTCTGCTCCAGGGCTGAAGAGCGTAGATGCCAGAGTTGACGACTTGGATCTTTGCCACTTACATGCTCTGTGATATTGAGCAAATGTTTTACTGTCTTTTAATTTGTTGTAAAACAAAGACAATAGGGCCAGCAGGTGGCATGGCAGTTGGGGCACTGGGCTCCCATGTGGCTGATTACAGTTCGAGTCCCAGACCTGGTGGCTTGCTTTCTCACTTTCCTTCTCTCTCTCTGCCTCTCTCTGGTGAGTGTCCATGCTATGTGGCAAGTTAAAGGAAAAATGGTGATAATAAATAAAATTAAATAGATCATTTTTTAAAGAAGAAGAAAAAAATAGAGACAATGACAGCTTGGGGACCAGGCAGTGGAAACACAGCTGGTTCTACTTGGGAAGGTCGCAGGTTCTGAAATCTGGGCCTCCCTGTACATTCTAGGTACACATGTGTGCCCGTGATCCAGCCTGGCTGAGACTGGGCACGGGTTGCCATGTGAGGACCATGTTGGGGATGTCTGTTCTGTCTACCTGTCTGTCTCTCTCTTAACAAATAATAGTACCTAGCTCACAGGGTTGGGACTGAATCCAAGAACTACTGCACACCTGGCACGGGAAAACGTTCACTACGTGCTGTTAGTGAACCGTTAGTGAAAGGTTAAAAAGACGTGCTTGTTCAGGTTTGCATAAAGAGGTCATCTCGGAGCCCCTGTGTAAACCGCCCTGCATGGGGCCCGATGGCCCTGAGCTCTGTTCCCATTTTCATTTCCCTGTGTCAGCCAGTCCTGGGAGGAATGCAGGAGCTGCCCAGGGTGCATGGCTACCGCTCTCTGATCCTGTGCGCATGAGACTTCCAGGCCCTGGATTGACTGGCCCCTGTGCTTTCACTCAGGTGCTGGAAAGCTTCAAGATCATGGACTACAGCCTTTTGCTGGGAATCCACATCTTGGACCATTCCCTCAAAGAGAAAGAAGAGGAGACCTCACAAAATGTGTCTGATGCTAAGCGGCCCGGGATGCAGAAAGTCCTCTACTCGACAGCCATGGAATCCATTCAGGGGCCAGGGAAACCTGGAGATGGGGTCATCACAGAGAACCCGGACACGTAAGTGCAGCGTCACACGCGCCCACCCTCCTGAGGGGGCAGCCCACGACATTGGGTAATTAGTTACACGTGACCACATCCCCCTCCCAGGGCACTGGAAATGGGCTCCTACTTGGTGCTAAAATGGACTAAGCCGGCCTTCATTTCTCTTCCTCTGCGGGTAACTTAGAAAGTGACAGTTTCCTGAGTTATTACCGTTAGTTTCATCTACATGGTTTTTATTTTTCAAATGGTTCCAGTTTTTAACAGTGGTTGAAAATATCCTGCCCCACCCCAGCCCATTTACTACCTATTCAAAACAGCCACCACAAAAGGGAGGGATGAACTTTGAGTGTGAACAAACATGCATTTAAGCAAATACACAATAGCGTTGATGTTCGCAATTCAGAGCTTTTCATCTGCATTATGGGGTTCTGCCGTTCTCATCCTGCACCCTGGCAGATGTGGTCTCATGCCTCAACCAGATGTGGTAATAACTGCAGGATTAATTTGCATGTGTAAAGTGCATACTGACTAACAGAAACAATTGCAATCAAAGACAATTATTGAAGTGGTTGACTGTGTCACGTGTATGTGCTAGCTGAGCAAGGAGCCAGGAAGGAAGACGTTTCCGTGACCGTAAGTGCCTACCTTCTACAGTGCTCTAACAATGACTAAGCCATAGGCCTATTCCATTTTTATAAAGGAAATTAACATGTATTCTTTTTAAAACTATCACTTGCAAATCCATCGAAATTTCCAATAATCAGTTAAATAGATTTTCTGTACCAATATGCTGAAATACTACAAAGCAATTAAAAAATAATGTTAGTGGGGTTAGCAGGTGGTATGGTGGTTAGAGCACTGGACTCCTATGTGGCTGACCATGGTCCAAGTCCCGGACCCAGTAACTTGAAAATCATGCCAGGCACATGTACGTGCATGCCCAACATCCTAAGAGGAGAATGGAGAAGAGATTACAGTGTGCTCACCCTCCCCCAAGGGGGTGATTTCTCACTTTCCCTCTCTCTGTTGAGCGCACGTGCCCAATGATAAAAACCTAAAAAAAAAAAATCATGAAATGCTTCATTATAGCAAGGAAAACATTCAGATTCTAAAACATGATAAATTAAATACTCCCCTCTGTGGATTAATAAGCATGCACACACACACACACATACATACACACATAAATACTGGAAAAGCATAGCAAAAAAAATTTTTAAGGCTTTTGCCATAGGGCTTGTGTGCATGCCAAAGAGCGTCAGTGAGAGGGAAAGTGAGAAATCGCTCCCCATGGGAGACGGTCATGCCATCTCCATATTCTCCTCCTGGGATTTTGGGCATGCACACACATGCACCCAACATGATTTTCAAGCCGGCAGGTCCAGGACTTGAACCATGATTGGCCATGTGGGAGTCCAGTGCCTTAACCATCGTGCCATCTTCTGGCCCCACGTATACCAAATATTAATAGTTATCTTTGCATCCCAGGAATGGATTTTTTAATATATTTTTTCCTTTGTGCCTTTCTATTTCTTATTTTAAAGTCTAACGGTATACATATTGGGTTGTTGGGAAAATCATGACATAATTTTCTATTTTTCTATGCAAAAATGCATCATGACTTTTCTGACAACCCAATGTATTACTCTCTCCATCAGAAACAAAAAAAGTATTGCATTTTTAAAATACAATATTTTACTATACTCTAAAAATGCTTGCTCATAGTTTTAGTAGGAATAAGTTTTACATTGGATGCTTCCCATCTAACACTTCAGAGTTGACAGTGATATTATTCTCCTTTGTGGGGAAGTACACCTTTATAGATTCCCAGGAAGATTTCAACTAATGCCAAAAGAAAAATAAAATGATGAAGGGAGAGATAGCCTAGAATTCTTATAGACTATCTTTTTATTTTCAGTCTATTTATTAGAAATGATTTTTAGCTTCCTATCTTACATAATAAAATATTTTCTCATTTGCTTTATCAACAGAATGGGAGGCATTCCAGCTAAAAGCCATAAAGGTGAAAAACTACTTTTATTTATGGGCATTATTGACATTCTACAATCATATAGGTAAGACATTTGGGAAAGTGGTCTTTTTTATTTCAAAATTAATCCACAAAATTTTCAGAGAACTTGCCAAATGGGAATGATTTTACATTCTCATTTTTATTTTTCTGTCTCTTTATACTTAGGTTAATGAAGAAGTTAGAACATTCCTGGAAAGCTCTTGTTTATGATGGGGTAAGGGATTTATGTTCCTTGTTAAACTGTATACATTTCTAATTCCCCAGAAACGTGAGAGTAGGTCTAGAAAACATGTCACTAGACTTTCAGAGGAGAAGAAACAAAGGTCTTTATGAACTCAGTATCTTTGGCTAGCAGATGGCTTTAAATATGAGAACAATGACAATGTAAATGTGAATTTCTGTGCAATTAGATGACATCTGGCCTGGTGGCTAGGTTGAGGCCAGGAAAACACAATGATATCTTTTTCTTTAAGAAATCTCCAAGACCCCATTAGGAGATAATGACAAGGGGGAAAAAGGAAACTTTTCCCACAGGCACTGGGAAGACCAGTAGGACAGCTGGAAGGAGTTTTCACAAGACCACGTTTCTGAGGGATATGAGCCTTGACTTTGAAGGTTGACTGCCCTGGATCTGAACCCTGGGTTCTCCCCCTTGACTGGCCATGTAATCGTAGCCCAGTTTCTCTTCTGTACCAGGTCTGGTCATGGTACCTGTCTGGTGTGAAGATGAAACAAAAGGATGCTTGCTCGTGTTCAGTGATGCCTAACACATATATCACAAGGACATATAAAGTGGAAACTTGAAGGTTTTAAATTTTACATGTTACGGATTTATGCATGCTGCCTGATAGGAGGATATTTTAACTGACGTAACTAGAGAAGAAAAGTCAGTTATCAAAGAGCAGTCTCTCCCCCTGCCTCTGTCTTGTGCACACAGACATAATTCCATCTAGATGTTAGATTTGAACTCCTCATTGCTGAGAGAATATTTATTGTCCTAAGCCTCCCTTAGTTAATGACTAGAAATGGCATTTCCAAAAAATACACTGATCAGAGATGTTGTCATTCGTTTCCTTTTAAGATATTAACACATACTTTCCTTTGAAAGAGGATAAATTATAAATGGCATTTCTCCTTTCTTGGAAAAGAACATACACCTTCTCCGTTCTGTGAGAGAGTTAATAACCTTTCAGCGTCACAGAGCTGCATTTTATCCACAGGCTAACCACTGACCTGACAGAATGTCCTTGTAGATACCTGGTTCACAGATTTGCTTCTAAGAATTAACCTCGGTCATCTTCAGATCAAACATTCCTCCTATGAAAGGAAGATAGGGTAATTTCATTTTTCCTTCCAGCTAAGAAAGGTAGGAACTACCTAGCACCTCAAACACGGAAGGGGGAGAGAATTAACACCTATTTCATTCCCCTTCTGTGTTCTGAGACAATTTCCATTCTCTGTTACCAGATTGGATTTCTGATCTGATTGGCTCATCTTGTATTGGCCAGATGCTTCTAAGGTTCTTACAATTTTGTCCATTTTAAAACATATCTTCTGTTTTTTAGTTTGTTGGGTTGTTGTTTTTGTTTTGTTTTGTTTTGTTTGTGAAGAAAATCTCTGTTGATTTTTTTCACTTTAATTTGTGAAAATGTAAGTGATAATTAAGATATTTTGGCTTGACATGACTCTTATTTAAACGATATTTCTTCATACCAAAAAGAACAGTGTCACTTCTCTTTAAAGGCAAGGATTGAGTCTTAATCACCTCTGGATCCCTTGAGGTTCTTGTACCCTACCAATATTTCTTAATTACCTACTTGCTGCAAAAATGTGTTCTCTTGAAACAGAAGCTACAAGGATATATATTTTAACATCTGAAGCCTGGAGCCAACAGGTGGCGTGATGGGTAAGGCACTAGACTCCCACATGACTGACTGTGGTTCAAGTCCCAGACCTGGTGGCTTGAAAATCACACCAAGAATATGTGCGTGCATGCCCATGATCCCAGGAGGAAAAATGGAGGAAAAGGGTTTGCACTATGGCTATCCCCTCTAGTAGGTGATTTCTTACTTTCCATCTCACTGTCTCTCCCTCTTTGGAGAGTACATGTGCCCTTTGGCAAAAAATGAATAAATAAATAAATAAGTTTAGCCTCAATGAGAGCAGTCCTCAACCTTTTTTGCACCAGGAACTGGTTTCATGGAAGACAAATTTTCCATGAACCTGGAGGAGGGTGTGAGGGTGGGGGGATGTTTTCTGAAAGCACACAACCTCAATCCTTTATATGTGCAATTCACAATAGGGCTCATGCTCCTATGAGAACCCGATGCCACCTGCCACCGCTGATCTGACAGGGAGCAGAGCTGCCTGTAATGCAAGCAGTGGGGCGTGGCTGTACATGTAGTTGGAGCTTTGTTTGTGCTTGCTGCTCCCCTCCTGCTGTGTGCCCCACTGCCCCACCGCTCCCCTCCTGCTGTGTGCCCTGGTTCCTAACAGGCCTCAGAGCAGTACTGGTTCATGCCCGAGGGCTTGGGGACCGCTGCTCTACAGGACCATCGTAAGGTGGCTGGAGAGATATCCCGTGTGCTGCGTCCTAGTGATCATGCTAGCTCAGAGGGAATGTGTGCTTCCTTCAATACCCCGTTTCACAGGTGAAGAAACTGAGTGCTGAAACTGGCTTTTCCCAGGATCATGCAGCCGCTTAATGTCAGCATATATTGGAAACAAGTCCCCTAATGGTCCAAGAATGTTTTTCCTTCCAGCCCCACTGCAGACACTTTGTAGTACCTAAACTTAATTTTTAGAAATTTCCCTATTGGAATCCATGAATCTGGATTCAAAATGGAGCAGTGTATAAGCAACTGTATTAATACTACTTCTAGATAGGTACAGCTTGGATCGTAAATAAATGATTATTAAATAAAGACAGAGCATTAGCTTCTCCACCCATCTCCTTTCCTGGATTCGTAATAAAATAGCCTTCAGTCTTAGACTCTTGCCAAGCATGAGAGAAGAATTGAGTTAACAAGGTAATTCAATTCAGCTCTGTGTAATCAGTAGCTAATTCCATGTAACAGGGGCCATCTGTTGGCTCTGTCTCCTAGGCATCTTCCTGGTGTCTGTGCACCTTATTACTTGGAGATGAAACCAGAGCACCTTCTTTTAACTTAAATGTCACTCTTCCATTAGGGTTGTTTTGTTTGTCTATGTCCCAAATTTTTGTTCATGATTAAGATGTGTGTTCATTAAGATTATTTGTTGATGCCATAATGATGCATAACAGTGTAACCTGTCATCTCAAATGATCCACGTGTAGCTGCATGTGAAAAAATAACTTGAAAGCCCCTCCTGGGACGGTCTTATAAGGGTCAGCGCTTTGATTCATGTAGCAGTGTTTTGTTTTGTTTTGTTTTTTAATGTTCTATTTTTATTTTTATTTTTTTAGGTTTTTGTCATAGGGCACTTGTGCTTAGCAGAGAGATAGTGAGAGGGAAAATAAGAAATCACCCCCAAAAGGTAATGGCTATGCCCCAATCTCTTCTCCTCCATTCTCCCAAGATGTTTTTGCTTTTTTAATTTTTATTTTTTTTAGATATTTTTGCTGTAGGGCTAGTGCACTCACTGGAGAGACAGAGAGACAGAAGGTGAGAAATCACCCTCCAGGGGGGATGACCGTGCCACAGTCCCTTCTCCGTTCTCGTCTTGGAATTTGGGGCACACACGCACACGGGCCCAGCATGAGTTTTAAGCCACTAGGTCCAGAACTCGAACCGCTGTCCTCTCTGTGGGAGTCTAGCAATGTGACCCATGCCATCTGCTGGTCCCTCATGTAGCAGTGTTTTACTGTCTCTCCCCTGATACCTTATTGCTCCCTTTCACCTGGAGCATCTAGAATCTTTGTTCTGATTAAGTCTGTGCCCTCCTTCCTCAGCTCCAGACTCCTGTACCCCATGGGAGACAGGACTTTGTTGCTCTGACTCTTCCATCCACACCTTATGGTTAAGGTCCTTGGCTAGCAGGAAGCTGGTCACTAGACCTTTCTTCCGACTCCAGATCAGCTCTCTAACAGGTCACACTGTGCTCCTTGCTTTTGTCTTTTCAGGACACTGTTTCAGTGCATAGACCAAGTTTTTATGCAGACAGATTCCTTAAGTTTATGAATTCCAGAGTTTTCAAGAAAATACAAGGTAAGATCTTTACAAAATTTTTAAGACTTTTTACACTGAGTTGCTGAGTTCACTATGTATCTTTGCAAGATTTTTACTAGAAGAGTTGAAGCTACTGTGGTAGTCACTTAGTAATTATGGTTAAGATTCCTGGGCAGGTATTTGTTGATGCCTTAATGATTCGAGTCCTATTTTGTGCTGAAAAAAAAAAAATGAGAAGCTGTCTAAAAGTACAACTACATAATACAACCACATAATATATTGGTTGATATAGTATGATACAGTCAAATAATAGAATAGTAAGCCAATAAAAAGATGTATTAGAGTTACATTTGGTTCTTTAAATATAGATTTATGCATGTATATGAAGTTATCAGTCTATATACTTTAACTGCATAGCAGAATTCTAATAGTATCTATGTAATTAAAAACAGTATTTATTTTCATGAAATATTCTACAGGGTAGACCATATACTAGATTATAAAACAAGTCTTAATACATTTTTCGAAATTGAAGTCACTAATCAAGAACAAGCACTGGAAAAATGTACACATAGAGCCAACAGGTGGCGTGGTCGTTAAAGCATGGGATTCCTACATCCCTGACCACAGTTCGGGTCCCAGTCTGGGCAGCTTAAATGTCACACCAGCCATGTTTGCATGCATGCCCAAAGTCCCAGGAGGAGAATGGAGGGGAAGGGACTGCAGCATGGCCATCCTCCTGGGAGATGATTTCTCACTTTCCCTCTCTGTCTCTCTCTGGCCAGCACATGCACCCTGTGGCAAAAACTTTTTTAAAAAAATTCACACATATATGAAAATTCAACAGCACACTCTTAAACAACCAGTGGGTTAAAGAAGAACTCACAGGAAAATTACAAAAGACTCAGAGGTGAATGAAAATGAAAACCTGTGTTACAAATGTATGGAAAGCTATGAAGACAGTACTCAGAGGAAAATTTATAGCTGTAAATGCCTATGTTTAAAAAAGAAAAAAAAGTTCAAACAAATACCCTAACTTTAAACCTTGAGTAATTAGAAAAAGAAAGACAAATTAGGGCCATGCCATAGCCTGATGGTTAAAGAAGCTGGATCCCACATGGCCAACTGGACAGTCTGAGTCCCAGACCCAGCAGCTTGAAAAGCACATATGCATGTGTACCCAAAATCCCCAAAGGCAGAAGAAGCAGAGAAAAGACTGCAACATGACCAAAGGAATTGAACATTTTTCATGATCTAATATACTATATATTTTACCTATTCGTCTTACAGTGTTTACTGAATTTGCCTTATTTATTTTGGCTAATGCTTACCTCTTCCATTTGAACGTAAGCTTACTGCTGTGTCCCCAGCACCTAGTACAAGGGGGTGCACCTAGTGTGTGTAAGCGTGTAGGAGAGATGCCAAGGCATGCATGCTGGTTCCGCCTGTCCAGGACAGATCTGCCTAGAGGTTACCTTACCTTGAGGCCCTATTAGCCTTCGTTCTCACTTCTGACCCCGTGCCTCAGCCTTCAATCTGTTCATTCTCTTGTGTCTTAAAAACCTCCTCGCCTCTGCATCTCTGTCCAGTTCCTGGTGTATCTTTTTCCTTCTTCACAGTCACCCTGTTTGTCACTTTCATCTTGTCGACTCCAGGTGGCTTTTGGCCTCACCACTCTACTGAAATGTTCTTTTCGAGGTCACCAATGACCATTGCTTAAGTCACTGAATAATGTTCAGTCTTTTCTTAAAACTGCAGTGTTTGAGAACACTGGGGTCAGTTCTCTGTGAAATATTCTCTGCCCTTGTCTCTCGTAGCCTAGGACTCTCCTGGCTCCCCTCTGGCCTCTCCTGCTCCTTTCAGGGGTCCTTCGGTGCTCATCAATCTCTGCCTTATTCTAACAGTGGGTGTTCACCGGGTCCAGGCTCTAACCGTGCCTACTCCCTGTGTCCAGCTCTCTCTGGGTACTTCCCAACCTGCCAAGGTCAGTGACCATCTGTATACTTACACTTACTCCCAACACCTCTGACACCTCTCCTTGTATCTCCAGCCTCCCCACTTAGGTGTCTACCAGATTCCATCATGGCCACACTGGAACCTGACCACTCCCCATACCAGATCCTGCCTTTCTCCTCTGATCCACATCTCACTAAAGGCCACCACACTCCCCCCCGTTACCCAAACCAGGACATCACCCTTTGACCTCTTCCTTGTGCTTACTCCCACATGCACACACACACACACACACACACACCTGTGAACTCTTAACTCTTCAAGGTCAGGAGGCTAGTCCCTTCCCTCACAGTGCCATGCCTGACTCAGCCACTGTGGCTTTTGGTTTTGAGTTTTTATTTTAGCATAAAGTTGTGTGCTCCCCTCACCCGAGCCTCTTTACCTTCAGTCTAATTACGTCCCTAGCCAATCAGTCTTTGCACACTGCAGCCAGAGAAACCAGTTCAAAATATAAATATGGGGACCAGCAGATAGCATAATGGCTATGTCACGAGACTCCCATGTAGTCGACCACAGTTTGAGTCCTGGACCCGGTGGCTTAAACTCATGCCAGGCACATGTGTGTGTGTGCCCAAGATCCCGAGAGAAGAATGGAGAAGAGATTGTGGCGTGGCCATCCCCCTAGAGGGCGATTTCTTGCTTTCTGTCTCTCTGTCTGTCTCTGTCTTTCTGGTGAGTGCATACACCCTACAGCAAAAACCTCTCCAAAAAAAATAATAAAGTATAAATAAATACGCGCGCACATACACACACACACACACCCACACACACACATATGTTCTTGCTCATTTTCTGTTAAAACCCTTCCATACTATTAAAAAAAAAATCTGATAATTATAAATTAACATTTTTTTTCGTGAGTTCCCTGATGCACAAAGTCCTTAACTTAGCTTCTGAGTCCCTCTGCGATGGGCCTCTCCTTCTATCCTCAATACCCTCTCTCCCATCCCGCTCTATACCACGCCCTCTCTTCCTGGCTCCAGCACCTCTGAACTCCCTGTGGTTACCCCAGATAGTCAGAGCTGTCTTCAGATGTCTGTGCATGCTGGTACATTTGCACACAGCACTCTTCCCACCATTTCCTCCAAGTCTCAGGTTGACCGATGCCCTCCATGGTAGTTACCATTCTGTGCTATAATGAGCTGTTCCTATCCCCCACTAGACTTCAAGATCCTTCAAAGCAGAGACCATTTGGTTTGCTCATCTATAGTCCCAGCTCTTTCATGTTTCCTGGTACATAGTAGGCGTTCGATCATTATTTAAAGAATAATACCATGCTAATGAAGCCTTTTCCTCTACCACCAGCATTTCCTTTTTTCTTCTTTCTTTTATTTTATTATTTATTTTTACATTCAATCTCTATACATCTTTATAGCACTTGAAATTAATTTTCCCAGCATGAATACACTGTATATTAGTCCAAAGATATTACCATATACGTTATCATCAACAGATAATTTTCCGTTTTTGTGTCTGTTAAATGTTTTGCTTCTTTTTTCACTTGATTCCCTCCCTCCTACACACCCCATTTCCCACCCTCCTCCCACACTGTCTGTAGTATCCTTAATTGCTCTCCAAGTTTTTATATGTTACAGTCTTTCCATTTTTGCCATAGATTGCAGACATTCAGTATATATTAATTAGGGACATATGATACCTCTCTTTCATAGTCTGGCTTGCTTTGCTTAACAGTAAATCTTTCATATTTCTCCACTTTCTATTTCAAAGGTGGCAATTTAATTAGTAAAGTTAACAGTTTAAACACAACTTTAGATGTCTCATCAGGTATAAGTAACTTAAAAGTTCTTATGCCTAAACGCAACTTTCTTCAAAGTGAAGACCCAACTCTATTTCCCTGACCACCGTCTCCCACCCCCAAAATGAGACCTGATCTTGAAACTTCTTTTTTAAAGTCAGTTTTCTTCTTCTTTAGTTTATTTATCCTATCACTGAATTGAGTTATGTTGCCAATGTAATTATGTCTATAAAATGTTATACTAGCTTCTGGAAATACTAGTCACCATTGTTAAAACCCCATTGAGATTCTCCACCCAAATAATATATCCAAAGTATTCATGCCTGGTGCAGCCAAGATAGTACTCACTGGTAGATGCTGCTACTCAGCAGGCTGAGATCACATGGGGGACCCCAGTCTTGATTCTCTACCCATATTAAAAGCCAGGCACAGTGGCAAGCACCTGTATAATTCCACCTCTTCAGGAGGCTAAGGCAGGAGAATTGCAACATAGCAATACCCTTTCTAAAAAAGTTAATAAATGATGAGGGCTAGCAGGTGATGTGGTAGTTAAGGCACTGGACTCCCACATGGCCAACCACAGTTTGAGTCCCAGACCCAGCAGCTTGAAAATTACACTAGACACATGTACATGTGTGCCCAAAATTCTGAGAGGAGAATGGAGGAGAAGAGATTGTAGCATGACCGTCCCTCCTGGGGGGGTCGGGGTGATTTCTCACTTTCCCTCTCTCTGTCTCTCTCCAGTGAGCACATGTGCATAAAAAAATAATAATAATTAATGCAAATAAAGTACTAATGTTTCATTTCCTGAATAATTTATTTAAAAAACTATCCCAAGATTTCAGAGCAATACTGAATTCATTCAACAAACATTTGTATACCGATTATCTACACATACATTTGTAGGTGTACAAACCGTCTTTGGAAGGATACACAAAAAACTGGTAGCAGTGGTAGACTTTGGAGATAGAACAGAATGGCTGGATCCAAACCAGCAAGGAAAGTGGAACAGCCTAGCACCAAGCTAAGCACTGAAACATCGGCAACATTTTTTAAGAATTATTTATTTAATTTAATTTATTATTATTATCTCTTTAATTTGACCAGAGACAGACAGACAGAGAGGAAGAATGAGAAAACAAGCTGCCAGGTCCAGGACTCGAACCAGAGTTGGCCATGCAGGAATCTAGCACTCCCACCATGCCACTTGCCAGCCCTTTAGAAAACATTTAAAAATTAAAATTTTTGATTTTTATTATCCTTCAATAATTTTATAGTCTGCTTGAGGAACTTGTAACAGATTTATAATGAAATGATGAAATTGATAGTTAAATCTTTGCCTACCTTCCTGTGGCTATACTGAGAAAAATAAGACCAATTCTTCCAAAAGAGAGTTTCCCAGAGAAAAGGATATTTAAACCAAGTCCTGAAAACATAAGCCAGAGTTCATTAAAAAGAGCTACAAGAAGGGCGTCTCAGGGAGAAGGAACAGCATGTGCAAAGGCCTGGAGATAGGAATGGACAGGGTTTGTTCTGGATGGCAGATGGGGAGCTGTAGATTGGTGAAGTGAGAGGCAGTGGGTGGTAAGACAGAAGGCCAGGGAAGGGCACAGGGTACACATTCCCAGACATGGTTTAGCCAGAGACGAGCCTAGGAGTTTCTGTCACACTGAAGAAAGGAACCAGCGACCTGAACCATCTTTCAAGAGAAGTCCCTGAGATGGAGCTCTACAAGATGCTAGTTCTTACCTGCTGAGCAAGACACAGATTATTCCTTTAAAAAAAAATAAAGTATTTGACTTTATTTTTATTATTTTTTTTAAGATTTATTTATTTATTATTGTTATTATTTACATGAGTTTTGCCAAAGAAAGACTAAGAGAGTGAGGGAGGGAGAGTTAGAAAGCAAGCCGCCATGTCCAGTACTCAAACCGCGGTCAGCCATGTGGGAATTCCAGCACTTTAACCACCATGCCACCTGCTGGTCCCCTTATTATTCTTATTTTTTAATTTGACCAGAGAGAGAAAGAGAAAGTGAGAAAACAAGCTACCAGGTCCAGGTTTCGAACTATAGCCGGCCATGTGAGAGTCTAGTGCCTTAACCACCACACCTTGCTGGCCCACACAGATCATTCCTTTAAGGAAGAAAGTCACCATTTATGGCAAAAGTAAGTTCTTTGTCTGGATGTGATACGGGCTTGGCAGAGGCTGGTTTCCAGGTTCCTCACTGCTCTTGTTATATGTGTTGCTGACAGTGAACAAAGGGCTATTTCTTCTTCTAGACCCTTGGCCTTCGCCCTATTAAGAGCCACGAGCACAGCTCTTCTGAGTGTCTTCCCCTCACTCTTGGGCTCTTACCTCATTCACCTTCCTTGGTGCTGTCAGTGTGCCTTTGATCATAGCATTTTCTCAGGTTAGAGAATTGGCATCAACCTAAGAATTATGACGTAGAAAAACAATCCCCACACCTTCTGGTGGGCTGGCCATGGTGGTACAGCAGTCTTGCAATGCTTTGCAAGGCTGAGGCCACGTGGGAGGGGACCAGACTGTGACCTGAGCCTTCTCCGTGCACACTGGGCATGCCTGTGCCTGTGCTCCTGGCTGGCAGTGGGTGGTATCTCAGTGCGAAGCCTGCTAGGAGTACCTGTCTCTCTGTCTCTGTCTCCCTCATGGAAGCGTGGAAAAAAATAACTTTTTGGTCTCCTACCCAGTTTATACCCTTAAACATTATTGAGGACCCCAAATACCTTTTTTTCCTTTCTTTTTTGGAGAGGTTTTTTGCTATAGGGCGCGTGCACTCGCTAGAAAGACAGAGAGAGGCAGAGAGACAGAAAGCGAGAAATCACCCCCCAGAGGGGATGGCTACACCTCAATCCCTTCTCCTCCATTCTCCTCTCGGGATCTAGGGCATGCATGCACACGTGCCTGGCGTGAGTTTAAGCCGCCGAATCCGGGACTCAAACCACGGTCAACTACATGGGAGTCCAGCGACATAGCCATTACGCTAACTGCTGGTCCCCAAATACCTTTTTTTTGGAGAGGGTTTTGCTATAGGACGTGTACACTCACCAGAAAGACAGAGAAAGACAGAGACAGAAAGCAAGAAATCACCCCCCAGGGGGGATGGCCACACCCCAATCCCTTCTCCTCCGTTCTCCTCTTGGGATCTTGGGCACGCATGCACACATGCCCAGCATGAGTTTAAGCCACTGGATTCAGGACTCGAACCACGGTCGACTACTACATGGGAGTCCAGCAACATAGCCATTACACCGACTGCTGGTCCCAATTTTTATTTTATTTTTATTTTTTTTTTTTTTTTAGATTTTTGCCATAGAGTGCATGCACTTGCCAGACAGAGGCAGAGAGAAGGAAAGTGAGAAATCATCCCCTGGCAAGGGGAATGGCCACACTGCAATCTTTTCTTCTCCAATCTCCCCTTGGAATTTTGGGCATGCTTATACATGTGCCTGGCATTTTTATAAGTGTCTAGGTCCAGGGTTCTAATAGTGGCATTAGCCATGTGCAATCCAGCACCTTAACCACCATCCCACCTGCTGGCCCCAAGAACTTTTATTTGTGTAGGTTATAGATAGCTATATTTTGCATATTATAATTTAAAATGAAAAAAATGAATACTTATCAATTCTTGACAGATAACAATAAAAAGTATTACATGTTAACATAAGCCGATTTTAACAAAAAATACACATTTTTAAGATAATAGTTGTTTTAAAAAATAATCATCCTTTCCGGGGCCAGCAGTTAGCGTAATGGCTATGTCGCTGGACTCCCATGTAGTCGACCGTGGTTCGAGTCCCGGACCCGGCGGCTTAAACTCACGCCGGGCGCGTGTGCGTGCATGCCCAAGATCCCGAGAGGAGAATGGAGGAGAAGGGATTGCGGCGTGGCCATCCCCCCTGGGGGGTGATTTCCTGCTTTCTATCTCTCTGTCTCTCTCTGTCTGTCTGGCGAGCGCACACGCCCTATAGCAAAAACCTCTACAAAAAAAGAAAAAAAAAAAAATCATCCTTTCCAAACAAATAATTTATTAATGAAAGTGACATTCTTTGACATTTTATCAAATCCTTGTGTCTAGCTTAGTAGGAAGTAATTAGAACCTCAGATTTGCTTTTACATTCCATCTGTGGTCATGTCACAGGTCACATAGAGTCTGAAAAACTACCCTCCTGAGAAAATGAGAAAGCAAAAGCAAATAATGCCTTATTGTCATTATGAACATGGTTTTTACCGTTGCAGATCTTCTAAGAAGGACTCAGGGACTCCCACTGGTCCCCAAACCACATCTGAGACCCTCTGATACAGACATTTTAGAATACTATACTGAAAGCTGACAGAAGAGTTATGAAAGCTAGGAGATAGAATGCTGAGGCAGAAGCCAGTGCATGGACGGTTACTCCGCCCTGTGACCTGCGTTTGATGGCATGGAGAATTAAGGAAAGCAAGGTTGGGAACCAGCAGTTAGCGTAATGGCTATGTCGCTGGACTCCCACGTAGTCAAACGTGGTTCGCGTCCCGGACCCGGTGGCTTAAAACTCACGCTGGGCGCGTGTGCGTGCGTGCCCAAGATCCCGAGAGGAGAATGGAGGAGAAGGGATTGCCGCGTGACCATCCCCTCTGGGGGGTGATTTCTCACTTTCTGTCTCTATGTCTTTCTCTGTCTGTCTGGCGAGCACACGCGCCCTATAGCAAAAAAAAAAAAAAAAAAAAAAAAAAAGCAAGGTTTATTTGTTCCACTTAGTTATCATTAAGATCAAAGTGGATCGTTTTTGAAACATTCAAATTCTCCCCTCAAAGAAAAACAAATTTTATCTTTGTTTTTATTTATTCATGGTAGAGCGTGTACACATGCCTGAGAGAGTGAGAAAGAGAAAGAGAGACAGACAGACATTCTCATAGGGTAATAGTGCATTACTGCTGTGCCCTGGAGCTGGCCCTTACCATTATTTTTCCCACACTTTAGTGGGGGGGGGGGGGGGGGATGCTTAAAGAACTTAAAAATTAACCACCAATTAGGCAAATTTAGAAAAAGAAAGGAAAGGAAAGACACCTGGGTTTCAGGCTCTGGCCTTGAGCAAGGTACACCTTTCTGCTCTTGGTTTCTGGACCTATCAAAGGGCAGCTTCCCTCAGATGACTGTGTGGATAATTTCAGATACACAGTGTGGTTCCCAAACTCTAAAGCCCTCTACGAATGTTATTTATTATGATGGTGATATTATTGTGACTTTAAGACTGCTCGAGGGACAGATAAGCCTTCCCTTCTCTTCAAGTGGAGAGAGTGCCCTCTATTCTTCCCCTGTTTGTGTGTCCCAGAGTCCTTCTCCACTTCAGTTCTTGCTTGTTACCTCGGGGAAGGCCCCCAGTGAGCAGTGTAATCTAAGCTCTGAGATTCCCAGGGCTAAACACGATTATGCTGGTACACGTGCTGTCAGGGTGCCCCTTCATGCAAACCTCCAAAGGAGGAGAGACACTGCCAATAACAAGTTCAGAGGAAAGCAGAAAAAAAGCCTCCACTGCCCTCTCCCCCCTACCCTCCAAGGAAATTCTCTAACATGAAGCCAAGAGGAATTACTGCAGCAAAGAGGGAATATAAATGGATACAGTTTGGCTGCAGGTTAAGCAGCTTCCACAGGTGCACCCTGGGTAACATCCCAGGCTTCGGCAAGCAGGGTGGATGGTGACATTCATATTTCATTGGTTTGGGTTCCCAACACACTTTTGAAATTGTAGAATGCTGTATAGACAAAGATCAGGAGTGAATTATACATCTGACATAACCATGACCTAGAAAATACCAAAAGGGTAGGAAATTTCAGTGGAAAGTCACAGAAAGAAAAAAGCAACTAGAAACAACTTCCTAAAGTGGACCACATGACTGTAAGATTAAACATGAGCATGTTTAGAAATTCCCAGTCCCAACATAGTAAAACTAGGGTCATGGGAATTCTCCGTACTTTACCATCTGCGTTTACCAACCCAGTCCAACCTCCTCCTAGCGCTAGAAAAACATTGTTTGAAGGAGGAAAATAATTCTTTAGCTACAAAACCATGTAAAAATCATCTCAAATGTGACTATATTTCAAAATCTAGAGACCAGCAGTTAGCGTAACAGCTATGTCACTGAACTCCCATATAGTCAACCGCAGTTCGAGTCCCGGACCCAGCAGCTTAAACTCGTGCCGGGCACGTGTGCATGCGTGCCCAAGATCCAGAGAGGAGAATGGAGGAGAAGGGATTGCAGCATTGCCATCCTCCCTGGGAGGGTGATTTCTCACTTTCTGTCTTTCTGTCTCTCTCTGTCTTTCTGGCGAGTGCACACACCCTATAGCAAAAACCTCTCCAAAAAAAGAAAAAAGAAAAAAAATCTGGAGAGAAAGTTCACTAATTTAGTCTAGGATAATTTGATTTGATTCAAGTCATTTTGTACAAATAACATAGCAAAACACACAGTTTCATCTCCCTTCCCATATGTGTACAAAATAAGGCTCAAATAATGAATGAAATGTTAGTAATACAATATGAATTTCATCAATAAAATATTCGGTTGTAGGAAAAGTCATGATGCAATTTTGCATAGAAAAATACAGGAAAATATATGGCTTTTTCGACAACCCAATGTTAATGTGGTTTTGCAATAAGTGTCTTACTGTTTCTCTTTGTCCTTTCTAGCTTTGAAGGCCTCACCTTCTAAGAAACGTTGCAATTCCATTGCTGCCTTAAAGGCAACCTCACAGGAGATTGTGTCTTCAATTAGTCAGGAGTGGAAGGATGAGAAGCGAGATTTGCTGACTGAAGGACAAAGTTTTAGCAGCCTCGATGAAGAAGGTAAAGACATGTAACTTTGAAAGCAAGAAAGAATGACTCTTGTAATTTACATAAGTAATGCAAGTTCACAATAGAAAAATTAGAAGATACCTGTTCTAAGAAATAGTCTATTTACATTTTTTTAGAATTATTTTATTTAACTTTATTTATTTATTTATTTTAACTTGACCAGAGATAGTCAGAATGTGAAAAAGAGAGAACAGGAAAGTGAGAAAGCAAGCTGCCAGGTCCAGGACTCGAACTGCAGTCAGCCATCAGCATAATCATGTCGACCCACAGTCAACCATTAACCACGATGCCACCTGCTAGCTTTTCTATTTATATTTTTAAAGGCTAAATACAGTATGATATATAGTTCATGTACATTTGAAATAGCACATAAATAGGACAGCTTTTGGTTTATATTAAAAATCAGACAATATTCACACACATGCATGTGCACTCATACACACACACACACATGCTCCCACTGTCTGATGATAACAAATACTAAGATCTCGTTTTTACTCTTACATCTTATTCTGTACATGTACGTCCAGTCACATACACACACATACACATACATGATAAGTTGTCTCTATTTTGGTTTTCTTTCATGAATTTAAAGTTTTATAATATTATCTTTGTACGGCATATATACATATATTTTTGCTTTATTTATTCCTTGAGTAGGTAGAGATATTTATGTAGTTTTATTTTTCTGTCTTTTAAAAGTAGTATCTGCCTTAGGTGCCAGCCTTTGGCATCGTAATTAAGGCATTAGACTCCCACATGGCCAACCGTATTCTAGTCCCAGACCCAGCAGCGTAATAATCATGCAGGATGTATGTGCATGTGAGCCCAAAATCCCAAGAGGAGAGTGGAAGAGAAAAGACTGTAGTGTTGCCAACCCCTGGGGGTAGTAATTTCTCATTTTCTCCCTCTCTGCCTCTCTCTGGTGAGCACATGTCTGTCTTAAGAATTAGGCTTTTAAGGGAACCAGCAGTTAGCGTAATGGCTATGTCGCTGGACTCCCACGTAGTTGACCGTGGTTCGTGTCCCAGACCCGGTGGCTTAAAACTCACGCCAGGTGCGTGTGCATGCGTGCCCAAGATCCCGAGAGGAGAATGGAGGAGAAGGGATTGCGGCATGACCATCCCCCCTGGGGGGTGATTTCTTGCTTTCTGTCTCTCTGTCTCTCTCTCTGTCTGGCGAGCGCACGCGCCCTATAGCGAAAATCTCTCTCAAAAAAAAAAAAAGAATTAGGCTTTTAAGACCAGCAGATAGCATAATGGTTGTGTTGCTGGACTCCCACGTAGTCAAACATGGTTTGAGTCCTAGACCCAGTGGCGTAAGACTCATGCTGGGCACATGTGCATGCGTGCCCAAGATTCTGAGAGGAGAATGGAGGAGAAGGGATTACGGCGTGGCCATCCCCCCTGGGAGGTGATTTTTCACTTTCTGTTTCTCTAGTACATGCATCCTATAACAAAAATCTCTCTCTTAAAAAAAAAAAAAAAAAAAAGAAGAAGAAGAATTAGGTTTTTGGCTGTTTTTTGCTACTACCTGGATCTCACATCTTTCTCGTCTTTCTTACTTGCTGGTTTGCTGCTAGGACTACTGGTACAATGATGAATAAAGGTGGTTCTTGTGGGCAGTCTTGCTTTGTCCTGATTTTAAAGGGAACACTTCTAACGTTTCACTGTGGGACAGGAAGTTTGCTGTATTTGATACCCATAACCAGGTCAAGGAAGTGCCTTTCTTATTCCTTGTTTGCTGAAACTTTTTATCAAGAATGAGCATAAATTTTATCAAATAGTCTTCTCCTCCCACTGAGTGGATTATTTGTTTTGTTTTATTTTAATCCAATAAAGAGATGTGATATTTTAGATTTTTTTATCAATATATTTTGAGAATCCCCACATTTCCTCCAAATGCCTTGTACTTCCTATAGAAGAGAGCACCTCTTCTAGGGTTTCCTCAGAGTCTTTAGCATAGAGTGGTTTTCCTACCACCTTCTCTGACTGCACTATCTGAGTGCTTTGTTGGATTTTTTTCTCCTCTTCCCATAAACCAACTTTTACTCAGAGTTGGTGGTCTCAACAATAGTTAATGAGTTGCCCTTGATCATCTCTGAATTTATGGTTCTAAACCCTGGCAGACATGCATCCATTTCTCCTAAGCTACCCTGCACCGACATCTCCACTACACTACCTGATTTCTGATCGCTCACGTAAAATTACAGGTGTCTGCAGTCCAAGAAATAAGGTTGCCTATTTTTTTTCCTTTATTCATGATAGAGCACATGCACACGAGACAGAGAGAGAATGGAGCACCCTCCACAGGGTCTGGTCATGCTGCAGTCCTCTTCCTCCAGCCCTCCATTCCATCAGATCTTGAGTATTTGCATGTGAGCCCAGTGAGTTTCCGGCTGCCCAGGGAGGGATTCAAACCATAGTCACCATGTAGGACCCAGCTTCTCTTGAGCAGTGCATTACCACTGTGCCATTGAGCCGGCCCCAGATAATCTCATTTTAAAACTATTACACCAGGTGACATGATGGTTAAGACAGCTGGATTTCACATAGCCGAGTGCATGGTTTGAGTTGGGGATCTGGCATTTTGGAAGATATGCATGTACATATGTGCCCAAAATCCCTAAAGGAGAGTGGAGGAGAAGGAATTGTGGCATGGCCATTCCCCCTGGGTGGTGCACATATTACCCCCTTTTTTTTTTTTAGAGAGAGAGAGATTTTTTATTTTTTATTTATTTTTTTTTTAATTTTTTTTTTTTTTTTGCTGTAGGGCGCATGTACATATCAGAGAGACAGAAAGCAAGAAATCACCCCCAACAGGGATGACCACGCTGCAGTCCCTTTTCCTCTTGGAATTTGGAGCACGCACACAAACAATGGGCATGAATTTTAAGTCACCGGGTCTTGGACTTGAACCTCAGTTGACTCCGTAGGAGTCCAGTGATGTAACCATTACACCATCTGCTAGTCCCCATATTATGCTTTTTTAAGATAAACAATTGTTCTTCTTTTCAGATTTAGTGACACAACACCTAGAAAGATCTCTAAAGGTCAAAGAAAAACCCGTTGATCATAGTCTTTGAAATGTTGCATGCTGGCGTAAAATTAGCTTAGGTCCTCTCCTGTGCAAGGTTTGGCCTCTTACTAATGAATGCTCTTACTGGGGACTTCCCCTTTTAGAATATCAAAGCATCACCAAATTTCCCTCCCCTTTTGAACCATTGTATTAGTTGTTTATTGTCATGTACTAAATTAGCACTAACTGAACAGCTTAAAATAATACCCATTAATTAGCTAACAGTTCTGTAAGCTAGAAGACTGGTTACAACTCACCTGGGTTTTCTGCTCAGGGTTGCAGAAGCTGAAATCACAGTGTCAGTGGGCTGAGTTCTTATCTCGAAGCACCCTAAAAGAATCTACTTCATGTTCGTTCATGTTGTTGGCAGAATTAAGTTCCTGGCAGTTGCTGAGCTGAGGTGCTCACGTGTTTGCTGTCTGACACCAGGAGGTCATGCCCCTAGAGACCATCTCCCTGCCATGCAGCCCCCTTCTTCATCAAAGAGGAATTTCTTGCACATCAATCCCCTCAACACTTGGCATTTCTCACTTTCCCTGTCTCTGATCTCTAGACCCAGATTTAAAGAGTTCATAAGATTAGGTAAGGCCCCAGAGCGACCTCGCTTTGACTAACTCAAAGTTAATCAACTAAAAGTAACCCGAACCTATCTGCAAAATCATTTTTATCTGGTCACATAAAATAATGACAAGAGTAATATCATATATGGGATCAGCAGTTAGCGTAATGGCTATGTTGCTGGACTCCCACGTAGTCGACCGCGGTTCGAGTCCTGGACCTGGTGGCTTAAACTCATGCCAGGCACGTGTGTGTGCGTGCCCAAGATCCCAAGAGGAGAACGAAGGAGAAGGGATTGCAGCGTGGCCATCCCCCCTGGGGGGTGATTTCTCGCTTTCTGTCTCTCTGTCTGTCTCTGTCTGTCTGGCAAGCGCACGCGCCCTATAGCAAAAAAAAAAAAAAAAAAAAAAAGAGTAATATCATATTTGCAGGTTCTACCTACAATCAAAAGGAGGCTATGCAAGGATACAGGCCACAGGGGTTCATTTTAGTATCTGTCTAAAACAGCCAGCCTGAATAACACAGCAGCAGCACAGCACTGCACCGTGTGAGGCCTTGTGGGAAGGTCCTAGTTAGCGTCCCTGAGGTCTCCCTGTGTGTGCCAGGCTCCTGAGCATGCCTGTCATCCTAGCCAGCTGACACTCAGGGAAGATCAGTGCACGCAGCCCCTGTCGGGAATGCCTGCCCCCCTTTTCTTTGTCTCTCTCTCTTGGGATGGATGATAGATAGATGATAGATAGGTAGATAGATAGATGATTGATTGATAGATAGATAGATAGATAGATAGATAGATAGATAGATGATAGATAATAGATGATAGGTAGATGATTGATTGATAGATAGATAGGAAAAGAAAGAAGGGAGGGCAGGAGAGAAGAAGTGGCCCAGTGACTAAGGGAGCCAGATCCCACGAAGCTGACACAGTTTGAATCCCAGCCCTGGCAGCTTAAAAAACATGCCAAACACATGTGCATGCAAGCCCCAAATTCCAACAGGAAGGAGAAATGGAGGAGAAGGAATCACAGTACGACCATGCCCCAGTGGGGATGCTTTCTCCATCTCCCTCATTCTCTGTCACGCTCTGTGAGCACATGCACCCTCTCGCAATTTTTTTTTAAAACAATCGAAAGATTTAAGAGCATGAGGAAATAATTCTCTGCTTCAAAGAGCTTCCCCTGGGACCAGCAGTTAGCATAATGGCTATGTCACCAGACTCTCATGTAGTTGACCGAGGTTCAAGTCCCGGACCTGGTGGCTTAAACTCACTCCGGGCACATGTGCATGCGTGCCCAAGATCCCAAGAGGAGAATGGAGGAGAAGGGATTGCAGCGTGGCCATCTCCCCTGAGGGGTGATTTCTCACTTTCTGTCTCTCTGTCTCTGTCTTTCCAGCAAGCACACACGCCCTATAGAAAAAACCTCTCAAAAAGAAAAAGAGCTTCCCCTCAGGTTGGAGGATAACATGCAGCCTGGCACTGAGTCACTGGGCAGATAGTGGCTTTATGAAGTCTCTGGTTTATGAAGTCAAAGTGGAAACGCCCAAGACTTAAGTCTTCATTAGGTGCTCAGTGTCCACTCATCTGCCTTATAAATAATGGCAGTTCTTTGGCATCTGATGTCAGATTACTTTTGCTCCTGTCCGAGTGGTGAGCCCTTGGGTTCATGGTTGAATATGGGCACCTGTCACATTCATCAGAGCAGGTCCTTATGTTGACACGAGTCAGAGGCGGAGCTCTACCATCCTACGCATTGTAATGTGCTGCCTTTTCTCTTGGTCTAGAATCCAGCCCTTCCTGTGCTTGCCCATTTTCCCTTCACGCCTCCTTTCTCTCTACCCTACTGCATATATCTTTTCAAATCCCAAATACCTAGCTGCATACTCACACGACAGTGCCTGTTAGGGTCATCTTCCATTTACCCGCCAAAAATCAATCATTCAAAATCTGTTGTGCCTATAAAGGAATACCAGAAACACCTTAAAGTTATGTTGTGTTTATCATCTTTTTTTTTTTAAGTTCAGTTTGGGGGAATGATGAAAGAGAATCCACAGAGACTCTGAAGAGTAGGCATGGTCACCGTGCAGCCTTGAATAGTCCTCCTCCCTGACAGCGGTGGTCACTTACATAGGAATTCTCACAGGCTCCTACATTTTATTTTTATTTACTGGGTCCTCAGGAAAGGCATGACATATTCTTGTATAGAATAACCTAGAAAAATAAGTCATAATTTCCTGACAATCTAATAGTTTCTTTGTTTCAATTTATACAAATTGTTGCTAATATACTGATTTGCAATTTTGCTTAATTTTTCTGTCCATCCTTAAAATGAATCTACTTTACAGGCTCCTAAAAATTTTTTTAAGAGAGGTTTTTGCTATAGGGCGCATGTGCTCGCCAGAGACAGAGAGAGACAGAAAGACAGAAAGCGAGAAATCACCCCCCGGGGGGATGGCCACGCCGCAATCCCTTCTCCTCCATTCTCCTCTCGGGATCTTGGGCACGCACGCACACGTGCCCGGCGTGAGTTTAAGCCACCAGGTCCGGGACTCGAACCGTGGTTGACTACATGGGAGTCCAGCGACATAGCCATTACACTAACTGCTGGTCCCCAGGCTCCTAAATTTTAAAGGAGCTCAGAGTTTTCTTATTCCTTAGCTGTAAAAATAGGGCAAGAAGAGCCCTGGCTCATGTTCAAAGAGAGTTGTGAGCTCAAGCAGAGCGAAGGGATGGCTGTACATCGGCTGAAGTATTTGTTCCCTGGCTCTTGAAAAGTCTGAGTTCTTAGATCCAAACTGAGAATTGTAAATATATGCAAATTATGGGGCGGGCAAAGCAGGTTCATGTCTGTTTTTGCATTTGCCCGTCATCCTTTTAATATCTGTTGAATTATCTCCTTAAGCTCCTAGGAGTTCAGTTTGTTATGCCATCTTTTTGAAATAGTCGATTGCTTTATTAGGTTTTTAAAGGAACACTCATGTCATTTCCATATGCCATTTTGTAAATTAATGCAATTTCCTTTCTGTTTAACCTGTTGGTAAGAAGCTGTTTTGCATTTCTGCCGTAGTTCAGAAGAGTGCAGTTAATTCATCATTTAATTTGCAGCCTGATATGTAAAATGAATGTTTTTGACTCATTTAAATGACTGTAGATATTAAAGCAGCGTTTACTAGGGAGATTCATGAGTGTGTGTTTTGTTGTCATTACCAGCCCTGGGATCCCGACACAGGCCAGACCTGGTCCCTAGCACTCCCTCGCTGTTCGAAGCTGCCTCCTTGGCAACCACAATTTCTTCTTCCTCCTTATATGTCAACGAACATTATCCACACGACAGGACGACGCTTTATTCAAACAGGTAATACTCAGCATGACCACATTACCCACCAGGCTGGTACGGTGGCACTGTGAGGCCTGAACTCGTGTCCCTGCGTGAGAACGTGTCTCTAACAACTAAGTTGTGCCTGTCACCTGCCTCGTAAGTAAGAGGGAAATCATACCTGGTTTTTATGGAAGCAAAGGTACATTCGACGGAAAACCCTCCTGTTTTTTCTTTAGCATTCATCATTTTGTCATATAGAAATGACCTACTTGGATCTAAGGAAAAAGACTAATCTTTCATTTTTATTTTAGTAATTTCTTATGAATGGATTTTTTTAAATTTTTGAATTTTATTTTATTTTATACATTCAATCACTCTATATTACTACAGCTTGTACAGTGAATTTACCCAACACGAATATACTTCACACCATCCAGCTGATGATACTACACACGTTATCATCAATAGATAATCATCCATTTCTGTGTCCCATAAATGTCTTGCCTCTCTGTTTTTCTCCTTGGTTCCTTTCCTTTCACTTTCTCTGCTTCTCCCCCCCTCTTCCCACACTGTCTCCAGTATCCATAACCATTTTCCATGATGAATGGATTTTTTTTAAGCAAGCACTCTTGGTTAATATGACACAGAAGGCTGCAAAGACATTTTAATCATCTCTTTTTCTCGGTGTGACCTTGGTGGCATGGTAACTAAATTATAACACCGCTCCTGAAAAAATTGTCCATGTTCTAATTCCTGGAATCTGCATAAGTATTACTTTCTATGGCAAAAGGGACTTTGCAGCTGTGATTAAGTTAAGGATGCTGAGGCACAGTATGATCACAGGGGCCTTAAAAGAGGGCGGAAGGAGGGTCAGAGTTAGAGAAGGAAATGTGATACCAGAAGCAGAGGTGCAAGAGAGAAGGAACACATCCGTGCCCCACTGCGGGCTTTCAGAGGAGGAAGGGACCTTGTGCCAAGGAACACAGGGCCTCTAGAAGCTAGAAAAGGAAAGAAATTGATCCTCCCCTAGAGCCCCCATGAAAGAACACAGCCCTGCCAACAACCTGAATCTTAGGACTTCCCACCTCCAGAGCTGTACGATAAGAAATTGTTGTCATTTTAAGCCACCAGGCTTGTAGTTTGTTACAGCAGCAACGGGACACTAATACAGTGACTCTCAAGCATGTCATGTGAACTTAAATATTGGGGTAAGTTGTAAAAAAATCATTTTTATTTGGTTGTTTTCCTTTTAAACTAAATATTCTTGAACGCTGGTTCTAATGATAGAATATGACTTTTCGGGTCGGTACCACAGCTTACTTGTCAAGAAAACTAGATTCCACAATTAAAATAATAAATAAATAAATAAATAACATTAGATAAATAATTTTTTAAAAAGGGGAGGACCAGCAGGTGGCATGGTGGTTAAAGCACTGGACTCCCACATGGCCAACATCCCAGTCCTGGTAGCTTGAGGAACATGTTGGCACATGTGCATGCATGCCCAGGGTCCTGATGGGGTGGAGAAATGGACGAGCAGGGATTGCAGTGTGGCCATGCCCTGTTGGAGAGTGCTTCCTACCTCTCTCCCTCATTCTCATTCCCTCTTTTCTCTGTCTCTCATAAGCATGCTCACTCTCTGGCAATTTTAAAAAAAAGGCATCTTTATAAAGAGATCGCAACATTGTCTATGTGATTCAATATTTTCTATTTTTATATATCCAGTTTATAACTAACTTCAATTCTAGAGAATTAATCATTCCCAATAATTCTCTGCTAAATGTTAAGCTAGTTCTTGTTGAAATCTAGTCCTCAGGAGTCAAGATCAGATTTATGCAGATAAAGTATTTATTTTACTGTAAGTCACTTTTGATCTCTGGGCTAGCAGCTTGGTTTACTTCCAGAAAGAGGAATCAATGTGGTAGACTTATTTTTAATAGGTGCATATCTGTAGAGTCTTGCTTAGTCTTTTGGCAAGTTAAAGCTCAGTAGTTGGGCCTGGTGGAATCATTCTGTTCTGTCCCTACTAGATA
The DNA here is from genome assembly GCA_026018925.1 of Tupaia tana. Lineage (NCBI taxonomy): Eukaryota > Metazoa > Chordata > Mammalia > Scandentia > Tupaiidae > Tupaia > Tupaia tana. The sequence continues at coordinate 32,684,774 of JAKSZU010000013.1, read as the reverse complement.
CTAGGTTGGGCAGGTAGTAGGTGAGTCAGCCAGAAAGGACTAGGAAAGTGGGAGGAGTGGCAAGGTGAGCCACGAAGCTTAGCTAGCCCTGAATTGATTCCACTCCAAGGCCAAACAAACTAGGCTCCAGTATAAATTATTTAACCTACCTGAAGTATATTAAAGTCTTTGATCTGGTTACCTTCCTTGGCCTGGAGAAATTTGAAGTGACTTAAATTAATGTGTACCACCTAATAATGTATACCTTGAATGTTCAAATTGGGTAAGTAAATTACTCAAGCCACAGTGTTTCCTCTCTGCATGGTGCAGACGAACACGTCACTCCAGATAAAGTTCTTTTGCTCTGAAATGTAAATAATAGCTCAAAAGATAGCTGGAAAGTCACAGGAAGTGCTTGGCAAGGTCAAAAATAATTCTCTTGTGAAGCCGTGGTGGTTTCTTACAGTGAGCTGCTGTGGTAATTATCAGGGGCATAGCATTCAATGTGTGTTTTAGTCATTTACTGAAATTTTCAGTAGAAAAATAAAAGCACTTATGTGTTTGTTCTTTTGGTGGCAGTAGTGGGGATGGTGGTGAAGTGTCCACCCTTGCCAGGGGTATTAAGCTTTCAGATCTTCATAAGGTTTCGCTGGGGTCTGATGTGTCCTTATTCCCAGTCCTCCCTGGCCCACCTGGAAGCTTTCTCTGTACGTTTCCAGAGCTGTACTATCATTCTTGGTACTTGTATTGATGCCAACACTGCCTAGTATGTAGATTTGGAGAGAAAAAAGAAAAATCAGTTACCTGTCATATTGTTTCTTTTTTAATTAATTATTTTAAGTAAGTTTCCCTAAGTATTGTATCTCCAACTTGTGAATACCTAATATTTAGCTATTAGTTAGAGTGCAATTGCAAGAACAAGAAGCTACTCTATCTAAAGCAGAAGAGATTTAATCCAGGGCGATGGATGCTTACAAAGTCTGTGGAAAGGCTGAGGGTGTGGGTGTGGGTTTGCCTCAAGAAATCAGTACTGGAGCACACCTCTGAACTGGTCCGCCAGCAGCACTGCAGCCTGGGCCACAATCACACAGGGGCCCTGCCAATGGGATATAACTCAGCGGAAAGCACTTCCATCAACCCAGAATGATTTTGTTTTATTTTTAAGAATTATTTACTTAATTTTATTTACTATTATTATTTTTTTTAATTTGCTGTAAGATATATGCACTCACCAGAGAGAGAGACTAAGTGAGAAATGGTTTTAGACATGCAAGTACACATGCACACACACCTGAAGTGTTTTTCAAGCCATTGAGTCCAGGACTTGAACCATGTAGTTGACCACGTTGGATCTAGCTGCCTTAACCACCGTGCTACTGACTGACCCAACAAAGCTCAGATTTTTTTTTTTTTAAGTATTTGCCATAGGGCATGTGTGCTCTCCAGAGAGAAGCAGACAGAAACAGAGAGAGGGAAAGTGAGAGAGCACCTTCCAGGAGGATGGCCATACCACAATCTCTTCTCCTCCATCTCCCTCAGGATTTTAGGCATGCACACACACATGCCCTGCATGATTTTTGAGCTCCATGTATGGGACTTGAACACAGTAGGCCATGTGGGAGTCCAGTGCCTTAACCACCACACCATCTGCTGGCCCTTCAAAGCTCAGATCTTAATCATTGCCCCTTAGGAAAGTCACAAAGAAAAGAGGCATGCTTTCTGTGCAGATAGCAGGCCCACAAGCATGGTGAGCATCCCTAAAACCCGCTGGACCTTCTGTAAGAAGTGTGGCAAGCACCAACCTCATAAAGTGACACAGTGCAAAAACAGCAAGGGTTCTCTGTGTGCTCAGGGAAAGTGGCGTATGACAGGAAGCAGAGTGGCTATGGTGGACAGACTAAGCCTATTTTCTGGAAAAAGGCAAAAACTACAAAGAAGATTGTCCTGAGGCTTGAATGTGCTGAGCCCAACTGCAGATCTAAGAGAATGCTGGCTTTTAAGAGATGTAAGCGTTTTGAACTGGGAGAAGATAAGAAGAGGAAGGGTCACGTGATCCAGTTCTAAGCCTCATCTTTTCTGTTATGAAGATGACAAAATCTTGAGGTGAATGTTCACCTTATTTAATTACAGTTGGTCTATTTGTAAGGGAATAAAGTAATCAATAAAATTCCACTTTCGGGGAAATTTGATTCATGCTACTACTTGTTTAGGATTAAATCTGACTGGCTGAGCTCACATCAAAAAAAAAAAGAAAGAAAGAAAAAGAAAAGAAAAGAGACACAGAGGTGCCAAAGAACCAGAAGAAGAATAATGGCATTCAAACTTCTGGGAGTCGGTGTCCCTGTTTCCCCAACCACCATACCCAGTCCTAATTATCCAATAGGAAATCTCGTCAGCAAACTATAAAGTCTCATCTTTTTGTTTCTAGTCTTCTTTTCCTTAGAGTCCTCCTAGTTCCTGCAGCAATAAGTAGACACAGTTACAAATCTTACTTGACTTAGGAAGTTTTCAAAGCTAATCCAGATAGCCTGGAAAGAAAATGCATTGGAAAAGGAAAAATACATGTAAATGTATTAAATATTGATGCTATAATTTACCTGTGAGCATTTTCTCTTCATCTGTGAATTATTTTTCTATTCAGGCAAAATGGTCTTCTTTTCCCATTTGGACATTACATTGTACATTTTTGTGCTCAAGTAAGCTATAAATACTTGAGCTGGCAGTTGTCATTCTTCCGTCTCATTAGAATCCTTAACTTTGCAAGGTATAGATTAGCACTTAGATGTCTCCGTACCTGAATTACAGACTACGGTGGGAAACTGTCTCTTGGAATTCTTCTTTTTTAAGCATTGTTCTTTGTAACTTCAAACACACCAATAGCAACCCATTCCTCTTTTGAAAAATATACTTCAAAATGTGACTAACAAGCAAAGAAAAAAATAGCATCATCTTAAAAGTATATAGTTAACGTGCTGATCGGAAGTACATATTTTTAAGTCCCATTGTACATTCTGTGTTGGAACATACAGATCATGGAATGAAGAGGACTGGTGTGGGCATGTTTCTCGAATAGTGGGATTTAAGTTCTGAATTTTTGATACTTGAACTTTTCTTTCCTAGTAAAGAGTGTTCTTTTAAAGGATGCACAGTGGCCAGCTGGTAGTGCACCAGTAACACAACACACTGTGGTGCTACCCAAATGGGAAGATCACAGGTTCAAGTCCTGAGGCCTCCATACACGTCAGGGGCACACATGATCAAGACTGGCTATGGCTAGGGGTGGATCATGGCGTGAAGACCATGGGGTATGGAGAGTCTGTCTCTCTCCATGTGTCTTTCTATTTCTTTCAGCTTCTCTTTCTCTCTCTCACCTGGAAGAACTAAATTAATTTTTAAAAGGAAAAAAAAGAGGTACAAATCAAAAATTTAAAAAATAGAGAGGTAGGTGTGTGTTTTATCTCAAAGCTAAGAGCAATTCAATTTAATGTTAGAGAAATAGATTACACTCACGGGCCAGCCAGGTGGTATGGTGACTGAGGCAGCTGGATTCCACATAGTCAATTGCATGGTTCAAGTCCCAGACCCAGTGACTTGAAACACTCACCAGGCATGTATGCATGCATGCCCAAAATCCCAAAAGGAGAATGGAAGAGAAGGGACTGTAGTGTGGTCATTGATTTTGGGTAGTGCTTTCTCTCTCTCCCTCCTCTCTCTCCTTCTCTCTGTCTCCAGAAAGCACACATGCCCTGTAGCAAATTAAAAAAAAAAAAAAAAAAAAAAAAAAAAAAACTAGGTTACATACATGAATACTCTTTTCATGATTTCCTGCACTTGTTGGGAAGAAAATTGAAACTCTGATTATACCCAAGTATCAAAAGCCCTTTAAGGATTCTTCAAAAAGGTCACAGAAAATGGAAGTAAAGTATGATTTTATTTTGGTACAAAATAAATAAATAAATAAATAAAAGCAAACAAACAAACAATGGAAAGCCATGCATAGTTTACTCATAATACACATTTTTTTGTGAACCTTGAAGAACCTTCACACTTTATTCCAGTACTTCTCTACTCTCTCATCAAAGATGCCTTTACCAGACCAACAGTTGGTGTAATGGCTATGTTGCTGGACTCCCATGTAGCTGACCACGGTTCACATCCTGGACCTGGTGGTTTAAACTCACGCCAGGCGCATGTGCATGCGTGCCCAAGATCCCGAGAGGAGAATGGAGGAGAAGGGATTGCAGTGTGGCTATCCCCGCCAGGGGGGTGATTTCTCACTCTCTGTTTCTCTCTCTCTGTCTTTTTGGCGAGCGCATGCACCCTATAGCAAAAAACTCCAAAAAAAAAAAAAAATCGTTTTACCCAGTTTTGTGTTTCGCTAGTGCCCATTTTAAAGAGTTGGCTCACCCTGGAGCCCTCTGGAGACCACGACGCCACCTGCTGGTCCCTACGTTTAGTGCTTGCAGCAGCTTTGTACAGCAATTTTATTTCTTATTTCCAGTTTACAGATAGGGAAATTGGTGCTTTCCCAAGGCCACATGGCTGAAAAGTGGAGCTGTGACTTTCACCTACAGCACCCATAAAAGCAGGAACTTAAGAAGTTTCTGGAAAAATAGAATTAAAGTATGAGTTTACTTTAGTGCAAACAAGTGGTTAAGACCCATAGATAGATTTTTTTTTTTTTGTAGCACACGTTTTCCATGAACTTTCTGAAGCCCCTGCATCACCTAGAGTGTGAAGACGAGCCTCAGTTATTCACCAGCTGCCTCCTCTACATTGCCACCTCATGGGCAAGGTAGTGTTGTTCATGGGAATTCGGTGACATCTGCGCAAGTTCTCTTCCTCTTATTTTGCCTTTTGTTTTTCCATGTAATTCAGAGTGACGATTTTCATTCTCAAAGATGTTGGAGACAGAATGTTTAAACACTTTTAAAATAAAACATTAAAATTTATAAGGAAGCTAAAATAGCTATTTCCTCAATTTTTTACTTCCAACTCTTCAGGTGGGCTCCAAATCACCGAATAATCATTGACAAGAGATTTTTCCCTAGGTATGTTTCTGCGTAGTTTAGAAAATCCTGTGCCTTCGTTGACATTGCAAGGTTAGCAGGAACCGTTATTACTTATAAGAAGAAGGGAGAGGGTTAACAGGTGGTGTGATGGTTAAGGAGCTGGACTCCCACACGGACAAGTGCAGTTCGAGTCCTCAATCTGGTGGCTTGAAGCACATCAGGTGCATGCATGTGTGTGCCCCAAATCCCGAGAGGATAGTGGAGGAGAAGGGATTGTAGCAAGGCCATTCCCCCAGTGGGTGATTTCTCTCTCTCTCTCTTTCTCTCTCTTTCTCCGTGTGTGTATGTGTCGCCAGAGAGCTCATGTGCCTTATAGCAAAATTCTCTCTAAAAAAATTAATTAATTAAAAGGAAAGGAGAGGAAGATTGCTTGCAAGAACTTCCTAGTGACTCCAGTTCTCTAACCCCAACCTTAAGAGAGGGACAGAGCATACTTGCAGTATCTGCTCCAGACCTGCATAGCCCCTCACGGGCTCATGCTGAATATCGAATCTGACCTCTCAGATAATGTTATATTATATTAAAAATATAACATTAATGGCCAGGAGGTGGCATTGTGGTTAAGAGCACTGGACTCCCACTTGGTTGACCATGATTCAAGTCCTGGACCTGGCAGCTTGCTTTCTCTCTTTCTCTCTCTCTCTCTTCCTTTCCCTCTCCCCTTTCTCTCTCCCTCTCCCCCTCTCCCTCTCCTCCTCCCTCTCCCTCTCTAGTCAAATTAAAATGAATTAATGAATAAAAAAATAAAATAACATTTTTTTAAAATGTGTGTGTGTGTGTGTGTGTGTGTGTGTGTATATATATATATATATATATATATATATATATATATGACATTAAAATGGTATATTTGTGGAACCATCTGGTGATGTGATGATTAAGGCAGCTGGATCCCACATGGCCAACTGTACAGTTCAAGTCCCAGACCCAGCAATTTAAAAAACACACCAAGTACATGTGTGTGCATACCCAGAATCCTGAGAGGAGAATGGAGGAGAAAGATTGTGCCCCATGGAAAATGTTTTCTTCCTTCCCCCCTTCTCTGTCTCTCTCTGGTGAGCACATGCACTCTAGCAAAATCTCAAAAAATGATAATAATAGATATCATATTTTAAAATTGTTTGAACAATCTGACCTTCATGCTTTTTCAAATTTTATTTTGTAATTCCTTATTTGCATTGATTGTTGTACATTTTTTTAGGATAAATATGTTTTTTCAAAGCATGTATGCAGTGTGTGAGCCTCAAGGATATCCTTCATCTTTAACAAAGAACACTAGATTATGTTCTTTTACTAGCTTTTTTGTTTGTGTGGTGTGTGTGTGTGTGAATGATTGGCAGTGCCTTTTTTCCTCTGTTGTGGCTTATCATTGGGTGATCTATTTGCCTTGCTTGCATGCATTCTTGTGTCTGTTAATCATTTTTTCCTGAGCCCCTTCCCCAACCCCATCTTTGACCTTTGTGCTTTTGTTTTAAGCCTTCTTTCGCCCGTGAGAGACACAGAGATCCAAATAGGCAGGTACCCCGAACAGGGCGTCCATGCTGCACCTGCAGTCATAGCCAGCCTGGGTCACAGACTTGCACGCCTGAAGCGCTAAGGGAGGTCCCAGATTGCAGACTCAGGACCTGTCCCAGAGCAGGTCAAGTCGCACCACCACTACGCAACCACTGGCCCTCTGTGCCTTTATACCTCTTAATCTGGTCATTCCCGCCTTGCAGTAGACTGACTGACCACAGCCACCTCAAACGTTTCTCTTTTTCATCATTATAAATCATTGCTTAGGATCTTAGCCCTCCTTAAGGCTTTTCTCGCAGTGCCTTGAGTGGCAGAACCTGGCCAAAGAGCCTACAGAATGTAGTTCATCGACTCTCAGCCTCGCACTGCAAAGCGGAGTTGAGACAAGATACAAATAACAGCCGTAGTACATAGAGCAAAACCAGATGGATATAAAATTTAAAAAGAAAAGAGAGAGAGAGAAAGATAGAAGGAAGAGAGGGAGGAAGCATGGATTACAAAGATCAGAGCTTTATAAAGCAGAGATGTACATGCAAGAACAGGAATCATTTTAAGTTCTTAAAAAAGGCATCATAAAACCAATTTATTAACAGGCCAGTATGATAGTAGGATGTAAAATACCAGTAAGTCTGATAGTCAATAGCTCTTTCTCTTGAATCTGAGTATATGTTGGTTGTAAATTCTCATAGAAAATGTCTTAGCTAATTCAAGACACACGGGATGGGTGGAAAGGCCCAGTAGCTCAAGAGTTCTGCGAAGAGGTTTATAAGCCTGAAGAATCCCAGGGAAAGCACTTTTGATAAGACAGCAGACACCGTTGGCAGCAGGATAGCCATGCCTTCATAAAACACTTTATTGCCAGTTCCTAGTTTGTGAACCTACCACCCTACTCCATCTCATCAACTGAATATAATTCAGTCTGAAACCAAACATAGTGGAGAGAAAAAAATGGCATCGTTTTCATTCTTACAGTGAAGGATTCAGTCAGCTTTTCCCCAGTGTTGGGAAACTAGGTCATCAAGCAAATGATGACATATGTTTAGAGGAGAGTAACACTCCCCAGAATCCTTACGATAAAACCTCCTTTGTTCCCCAGCCTCTAGAGAGAGGCCTATTTCATTTTAGGAATTAAGAGCACTGTAGCATGCTGGGATTTCTGGTAAACCTAAGACTGGCATCATGTCTCTCTCTCTGGTTGTGACTGGGGCTCATGCAGAGAAAATGAGAACCTGATAGAAGCTTTATAAAATGCCTGATAGTTTAGCGCCCCCTTGCCACCCCCTAGAAAGAAAAAAAAGAGAAAGAAAAAGCATGGATTTACTTGCCATTAGTAGTCTGCACCTGAATTTGACCACATGCATATTTTCTTGACAAATTGTAGAATTACCTCTGAAGCGATGAGCTTTTCAAATCATCTCTCATGTGTATTTACGTGGGCAGAAGGTTGAAATGAATTTTTTAGATAACTGACATTTTATGAAGAATAATTTAGAACTTGACATTAATTGAAAGAACACTCACTTTTTTGAGGAATTGATATGTGATAATGTTTCTAGGTGCTTTTCATGTATTACTAAGATTTTTCTCAATGGATCTGATTTATGGATAAGTCATATTTCCATAAAAGAAAAGGTGGGAAGTTGTTCTCAACTGTTCTTAGATTTTTGGATAACTTAACAAAAAATAACTTCTTCTATTCATTCTCTGTCTTTTAATTCTGGGACAAAAAAAAAAAAAAAAAAAAAAAAAAAAAACTGCATCTTGGGACCAGCAGTTGTCATAATGGCTACGTCTCTAGACTCCCATGTAGTCAACCAGACCCAGTGGCTTAAACTCACGCCAGGTGCATGTGCGTGCCAAAGACCCCAAGAGGAGAATGAAAGAGAAAGGATTGTGGCATGGCCATACTCCCTCGCGGGTGATTTCTCGCTTTCTGTTTCTGTCTCTCTGTTCCTTTCTGGTGAGTGCACGTGACCTATAACAAGAAAAAAGAAAAAAGAAAAAAAAAACTCTTCATAAAAAACCACTACATCTTGATTTCCCTAAATTTTTAACTACTGGAGCTGTCTCTGAAAGTGTGGTTTGCTGGTGCTAGATGTATCTCTGTAGACCCTTCTCAATTCTCTGTCCTCCTCCATTGAACCTCTAGAGAAATTTTTCTTTCTTCTTTTTTAGGGTTTTTGCCATATGGTGATGTGTGTCCTTACCAGAGAGAGACAGAGAGAGGGAAAGTGAGAAATCACTCCTGGGGAGACGGCCATGCCTCAATCCCTTCTCCTCTGTTCTTCTCTCAGCGTTCTGGATATACATGCACACTCTCCCTGTGTGATTTTCAAGCCACTACTCAAACTATGGTAGGCCATGTGGGAATCCAGCACCTTAATGCCACCTGGTGACCCAATAAATGTTTTCTAATACTAGTTCTTACTTCTGTTGGGTTGTCGGAAAAGTCATGACATTTTTTCCTGCTTTTCTATGCCAAAATGCATCATGATTTTCCTGATGATCCAATAGATACATGCTTCTAGAAATGGCATCCTGGAATCTGTATTTTCACAAGCTTCTCAATGAATACTTATGTACACTAGATTGTAAGAAAAACGTTCTTTGTATATCAACTTCTCTCCCTCTTTGTCCCTACTGAAGATTGAAACAATGTCCTTGGCTTGTGGTTCAGCTGAGACATAGCTGGATTCCTTCAAGGAATTGAGAGGACCTACAATTTAGTTCCCCAAAAAGAAAACTGGAGCAAGGTGGGTGCATTTCCAGATACGGGAAGGAGAGCTGCAGCTGCTTTCCTGTACCTCAGACCTGCTTGGACAGGTCCTACGCAAAAGTACCCTTGCCTTCAAGGTATTTTAGGTTCGCAGCACTTCGAAAAAATGCTCCAGCCTGCCCAATAGACCTGAGGTCAGAATATCTGCTCAATAGCTATTTTGCTGTCCCCAAGTCTATAGAAATCCTTGATTACATAGCACAACAGAATAATTCTCTTTAAGATATCCGTCTTCACTAACTCTCCCTCTCTATTCAAAGATTAGTTTGGTCCTTCTGGACCTTGAGAAGTCTCCTTCTTAATCCTGGCTATTTTGCTTTGTCTGTTTGGTATAGCCATGTGACAGTTGGCAGCTGGCCGTAGCCTTTGGTTAAGCTGCATTTTTGCAAGTTAGCCTTGTCACTCTGGACAACTGCTGGCCAGGCAGCCTCCATGTGAGACTGCACCCTTCTTGCAGGCTTGCCCACATGCGTTGAGCTGCCCTCACCTTGGCCTCCCTTTGAGGTGCTCCCTTTTGGCCCATTGCCTTCTGAGCTGTTGCCTCTAGTCTAGATCTTGCATCACCTACGATATAATGTGACTGCCGGGACCTGCAACCTGTGATGGGTAAACTTCTTCCAGGTTCATATTCCCAGCTCCAGCGTTACTCTTCATCTATGCAGTGCTCTGCCAAGATCCCAAGTTGAATTTTGTTGCTCTGTTGTTCCTCAAATATACAAGAAGAGTAACAAACAGCATTTCTTCCAAGGCAAGTAGAAAATTGACACCAACATCCTCTGTTTAATCCTTCTATTATCTGTGGAATTATCTCCATAGTAGCCAGCTTTATCTCCTGTAATTTGGATGACTTGTTGATCTTTAGGGAAGGAATTTCACCATGGAAGTCTACAAACAAAAACTTGTTGTTGAAGACTCATTAACTTCAGAGAACCAAACCCACTCAGCCTCCCCATGACGGACTAAATGCGGCTCCCACTACCTGCCTTTTGCTTTCAGTTCAGGATAGTTATGGGCTGCAGAAACATTTAGGGAAGTGTAGTGAGAGAACGAGGACTCAATGATAAACTCTCAATTCAGAATAATATTAATTCAAAATGAAATTATTTAATAGCCTGTTTTCAAGGATAAAGTTGTCAGGATGAAATATGTATATGGCGTGTAAAGAAGCTCATTTTCCTTGCCAGCCGTATTAAAACTTAGCATTTGGAAGGTTGCAAAAGAACTTAAAAATAGCCAGACTTGTTTTCTCAATGAAAAATTTGGCTAAAATTAAAATGTCATCTTTATGACTGCTTGGGGGGGGAAATATGGTAGAGTTTTTCTGTTTTCTCTTTCATCGTTTTTCATCACGCTATATTAGTGTTTTGTTGTTGTTGTTGTTTTTGCCAGAGAGCACATGTATGACAGAGAGAAAAAGAGAGAGACAGGGAGAAAGCATCCCACAGTGGGCTATGACTTTACCTCCATTTCTCCCTCCTGTGGGGATTTGGGGCAGGCACAAACACACCTTCTGGGTCCAGGGCTCAAACTGTGCAGACAGCCATGCAGGATCCAGATCTTTTAACTACCAGGCCACAGGACTGACCCTGGAAGAGTGCATCTGGGTGTTTAAGCACTTAGTCTGGGAAAAGGTGTTTTGATCTTTTATGTATATGTGATTGCCTATGGGTTTGTGCCCTAATAATTCCTGCTGCCATTACCAGCTACTTGCCTTGACATCACTGAGTTATGACAAGCAAAAAGGCAGTCATTCCAAGGCCGAGTCAGAGCTCATGTGATAAATGGATCAAATTTTTACTTCTTTGCCTTTTCCCTGCTTGTGCTTCTAATTTCCGAATTGCAACAGCAAAACTCACCCTAAAAGAATCACTAAGCCTTGGAGATGGAAGGGACCTTTTGACATTATGTCATCAAGCCCTTTTATTAGTATTTTTTTTTTTTTTTTGGAAAGGTTTTTTGCCATAGGGCACATGTGCTCGCCAGAAAGACAGAGAGACAGAAATCGTGAAATCCCCCCAGGAGGGATGGACACGCTGCAAGCCCTTCTCCTCCATTCTCCTCTCAGTATCCTGGGCATGTACACACACTCGCCGGTGTGAGTTTAAGCCACCGGGTTTGCGACTCGAACCGCAGTCGACTACATGGGAGTCCAGAGACATAGCCATTACACCAGCTGCTGGTCCCCAGTAATTTTTGACATAGAAATTATATGCACAGAATCTTAACAGTCAACTGGTTGTATAAAATTTGTTTGTTAAAAAAATTAACAGATTCTTGTCTGTCTCCTCCTACACTTTATTATCCCTAGATACAACTCTTTTAACTGATTTTTTTGGCAGTTAATTCTCTCTCTAAATATTACTAGCATGGTTAATATTACTGCTATTTCTTGATCGTTCAACTTGAGGCGTTTTCTAGTAACATCTAAGATTAATATTTAGCTGTCTTTTTCCCACTCCACACCTACCACATACATGTAATCTTCCACATACACACTCTCCTATTCCCCCACCTCCATATTCCAATCTTTCAGGGTAGTTATGTAGCAACTGTGCTTAGATCAATATTGCGTATTTTATTATAGTTGTGTGAGTGGTATGAAATGCTATGATTGGTTTTCCTCTCCTATATTTGTTTTTCCTGTCATTAATAATTGTCTTGTTCTTTTGTTTGTTTAGTTTTCTATGTATTTGTCTTTAACAGAAGCCCAAGTCTCCACTACTTCTCAAACCATTTAGATGCATTGAGTTCTATTCATTGCATTGTCTTGCTGAAGTTTCCCCCAGAGCCACTTGGACCTACTCCATACTGTACTGGTTGCCCTCTGGGGCGTGAGGCAGGTATGCTACTTTGGGTTCTCCATCCTTCTGGGGATCCTACTTCTGTATATTGGTTCCCTTGTTTGTCATATACTACATCTTCCTTTCTTGGTCTACTCCCTCATTCTGATGGAGCACACCCTTCGACATCTTCTACCTTCAGCAAATAGACTCACACTGGACCTCCCCCACCAGACATGTCTAAATTCTACAGCTAGGCATGACTTTGGCTCAGTCCCCCAAGCTGGGATTCTTGCTACATCTCTTATAGAGTTCCACATACTTTCATCCAATATTGTCAAACATTTAGAGAGGGCCTTCTAGTTATAGAACATAATTTAAGATGGAAAAATCTTTGCTCTTGAAAAACTATAATAGTTGAGAATAGATCATTAGATACACGAGAAAACAGGTCTTAGGGAGTTGCATGAAAAATCTACACAAAGTGAATTAGGAGGGTAGAATTGAGAAAGAGGACTGCTCAGAGTTGTCTATGACATCTGCAACAAACGGCAAAAACTGCATACCCCTAATAGTGTTGTTCTTGTCCTTGACACGCATGCTCAGAAAAAAATTTGTTATCCAAATGCAACATCCCTAACAAGGTGTCCCCAAAATGAAAATGTCACTTTATAGAGAGTTTAATTCTATAAAGATGTATATTGATCACTTGCTTCTATCCATGTCTTTAACAATAATTACTGCATCTGACTTCTTAAGTGCAAACAGAGGGGCTGAGCTTATCTGCGCAGGCACTGTCTCTGTGAGAATGCAGAGTTCCCCAGTCTGCTCCTGATTGTCATTCCTACCATGTATCATTCTGTGGTTAGATAGATTTAAAATTCATTTCCTTACCTTAGTGACATGGAAACAGTTCTTAATAAACAAGTGGCTCCCACATAAAGCCCTCTCAGTGTGATCTCCAGAAACCTAGGGAACTGGATATTCTGTTGAAGAACACACAGCTCCCAGATGTAACCTGAACATGTCATTTCTTTGCCAAAACAGGAAGATGGATCACCTGAGAGCTGGCCTCAGATTGAAATAGCAGTAAGTACGTTAATTCAGGGAGGCAGTAAAAGCTTCATATTTTTAGAACATTTGCATAATAGTGTTTGTACAGTCTTTTACTGTATTAGTAAGGAAGATAATTTTTTATAGACCATAGATTATTTTATTTTTAACATCCATCATGCCATGACTTCATAGGGAATAGGTTCCAGTAGCTCAGGCTCCTTTCCATTGGTTCTCACAGTGTGCTTCTCTGGGTGGAGCAGGCTGGCACTTTAGTTGAATCCAGGTACCTTTCTCTTTGGCTTCTTTCTTTTTCTGGTCATTTTACTTCACACATTTTAGGAAGCTATCTCTGTTCTCAGAATGCTTAATATGTTCAATACGCACATTCATTCTCTTGGCAAGAATCTCTCCCTTAACTTGTTTGTTCACAACTATGCCAACAGCATGCTGGGTAACGTTGTAGACTCTTCCAGTTTTGCCATGGTAACATTTGTGGGGCATTCCTTTTTGAACAGTACCCATTCCCTTGATGTCTACAATATCACCTTTCTTGTAGATTTGCATATATGTTGCCAAAGGAACTACTCCATGTTTTCTAAAAGGCCTAGAGAACATATATCGGGTGCCTATCCTCCTTCCCTTTGTGTTCGTCATTTTGGTTAATTACTGGAAGATGGCAGTTCCGGCCAAAAGGCAAGGAAGATAACTTTTTTATAAAACTGATGAGTTATAACCACTATTAATTGTTGTACAATTTTTATATTTTTGCTAATGATAATTCTAAGAACTGTGAATGGACTACATCTTCTTTAACATGTAGTCTGCACACACACACACACACGCACATGCACACACACACACACACACACGCAGCATGTGTTTTCAAGCTGCTGAGGCCAGGATTCAAACCATGAGGTTGGCCATAGGAGATACAGATCCCTTAATGACTCGACCATAGGACCAGCCTTTCATGAACTTTTTGAAGACCCTCCACATAACTATCTTATAAATCTTATCACTGACAAACAGAAGTGAGCCCAGATGTTAGTTAGAAATCAGTTTCAGACAAGTAAATGGTAAGCATGGCTTATGCTAGAACTTTCCAATCTGTATAGTGAGGCCAGCAGGTAAGTCACAAAAAGGTGTGCAGAAGTATTTATCCCTCTGGTTCTCAGAGTGATGTGGGGTCCTAGGGCAGCTGAAACCCCCAGAGTCATTCACCACAGGGACCAGCAGTCTCCCCTGTGTGCCCCATGGACTGTATAAATATTGTTGTGTCCTGTGAATGTCATGATGCTAGAAAAAGTTGGGAAGCACTGGCTTAAAATAGAATAAAGGACACTGGTCACTTACTTGACACACAGTCCTAAGGTATGCTGTCCACAGAGGGTACAACTACCTGGAGTCCTTGTCAAGGATTCAAGCTCTCTTTCCGCTCTACCAACCTTCACTTTTTGGTTTTTGCTTCTCTTATTTGTTGTTCCATGATCACAAGATGATCACTATATTTTCAGGCATCATGTCCTCACTCTAGGAACTCCTTCAGGAAGAAAGATAGAACAGGGCTGGCCCCATGGCCTACTGACGAAGAGAGTTAGATCTCACACGACTTACTACATGGTTTGAATCTTGGCCCTGGCTATTTGTAAAACATGCCAGGTGTGCATGTGTGGCCAAAATCCTGAGAGGATGGAGAAATGGAGGAAAAGGGATTGCGTCATGACCACGCCACATTGTGAGACTGCTTTCCCCCTCTGCCCCGCTCTCTCTCTAGCAAGCACATGTGTCCTCTGGCAAAATATTGCATCATCAGAAAAGTCATGACACGATTTTTCTTAAAAAAAAAAAATAGAAAAAATATGTCATGACTTTTCCAACAACCCAATAAAATAAATAAATAAATTTTTAAAAAGAAGAAGAAAGGAGAGAAGGGGTAGGAGATTTCTCATCGCCCAACTCTGTTATTTCATGGAAGTGTAGGAAGTTTGGCTGGTTGTGCCCCTAGCAGCATCTCCTTAACAGCTCACAGCCAGACGTGGATCACATAACCACCTCCAACTGCAAAGAAAGCTGGGTAGAGGCCTACTGTAGGGAGGAGAAGATTTCTTCATCCATTGCTAGATTCATGGCTGAGGCCCTGAAAGCAAAAGGCAGATTAACAAGAGAAAAGCATACAGGGCCAGCAGGTGGCATACTGGTTAAGGTGCTGGACTCTCACATGGCCGACTATAGTTCAAGTCCCAGACCTGGCAAGCTTGCTTTCTCACCTTCTCTCTAGCTGTCTTTCTCTAGTGAGCATATGTGCCCTATAGCAAATTAAACAATAATAATAAGTCAATAAGTCTTTTTTTTTTCTTTTTTTGGAGAGGTTTTTGCTATAGGGCGCGTGCGCTCACCAGACAGAGAGAGAGAGAGAGAGACAGAGAGACAGAATGCGAGAAATCACCGCCCAGGGGGAATGGCCACGCCGCAATCCCTTCTCCTCCATTCTCCTCTCGGGATCTTGGGCACGCACGCACACGCGCCCGGCGTGAGTTTAAGCCGTCGTGTCCGGGACTCGAACCGCGGTCAACTACATGGGAGTCCAGCGACATAGCCATTATGCTAACTGCTGGTCCCTTCAAGTCATTCTTTTTTTAAAGAAAAGAAAAACATAAGACTGTTTCTTATATATGTTTTATGTAACACAGGAGCCTTAAACAATGAAGACCCAAAGAACAGGTAAACCTGTGTATTTCTTATGCTGAGTTTGATGAAGAAGTGGACAGGCATAGACAAGTATGAGTGGACAAATAGGGAATGATCTAGTCGTAATCACCTGGGGGAACTTAGCAAGGCCTGTGTTCAGAGTCTTCTCTGTGTGCCTGTCTTCAGAGATAAGGATGTTCCTTTTCTCTGAATATAGAGAGGACACTCTCACACAAGGGTCTTGTGACCTGCTTAGGGGAGAAGGATGACAGAGAGCAGAAAGTGATCTCCCTAGGTTTGATGACCTGCTGTTTTCTCTATACCAAGGTGCCGAATTTTGGGGTAGCATACCCTGAACTCCATCTTTATTGATCTCCACCTGCTACCTAAGTTCAAACCTTGGGGTTCTGTTAGCCAAGGCGGGTATTTACAGCTGGCATGTGGGCATCAATGATAGTGCCAGGCACAGGCTGAGGAAAAAGCCAGGGTGATTTTTTTTTTTTTTTTTGAGAGGTTTTCGCTATAGGGCGCGTGTGCTCGCCAGACAGACAGAGAGAGACATAGAGACAGAAAGTGAGAAATCACCCCCCAGGGGGGATGGTCACACCGCAATCCCTTCTCCTTCATTCTCCTCTCAGGATCTTGGGCACGCACGCATACGTGCCCGGCGTGAGTTTTAAGCCACCGGGTCCAGGACATGAACCACGGTCGACTACGTGGGAGTCTAGCGACATAGCCATTACGCTAACTGCTGGTTCCCAAGGGTGATTTTTTTTTTAATGAAACAGATTTTCTGCTTAATTGTTTAGACTGTTTGGGCTGAAATATCACCTACAGGATCATTTATCTTTCAAACTAAAAGGCTATTCTGTGCAAGTAGGTCTGAAACAGAGTGTTCTACAAACATGAAAAAGGTCTGTACAAATCTTGGAGAAATTTTAAGTTTTCTCATTAAGTATTTTCATTCAGAGATATCCAAATTGCACTTAAGATTTCGTAGCCTTGAGTTGAAGAACTGCGACATTTTTCCTTGCCTGTTTTCTCCAGTTTGATAGTTTACTAAGGCATTCATATTTTAATTATTTTTTAAAATAGATGGACTCAGGCCAGCAGGTGGCATGGAGGTTAAGGCAGCTGGATCCCACACAGCCAACTGTGTGGTTTGAGTCCTGGACCTGGAAGCTTGAAAAGTAGGCTAGGCACGTGTGTATGCATGCCCAAAATCCCAAGAGGAGAAGGGAGTGTGGTGTGGTCATTCTCCTGGGGGGTGTGATTCCTCACTTTCCCTTTTTCTCTGTCTCTTTTCAGTGATCATACACACCTTTTAGCAAAAAACTAAAAAAAATAAATAAATAAAAATAAAAAAAGATGAGTTCTTTGGAATGTTATGTGAAATAGCTGAAGAATGAGTCCACAAAGCTGATTTTGTCTTATTTTTTAAACATTAAAATTAAATTCATTGTAATGCAAATATCTCACACAATTAAGTTTTAAAGATTTAACTTTTTTTTTAGAGCGATATTTTGCTATAGGGTGCTTGCAGTCACTGGAGAGATAGAGACAAAGACACAGAAAGCAAGAAATCACCCCACCCCACCCCCCAGGGAGGACACCATGCTTCAGTCCCTTCTCTCTTCTCCTCTCGGGCTCTCGGACATGCACGCTCATGTACCCAGCATGAGTTTTAAGCCACCAGGTCCGGGACTCGAACCATAGTCAACTACATGGGAGTACTGTGATGTAACCATTATATCATCTACTAGTCCCAGGTTTAACTTTCTTGGCTTCAAAGAATATTAACTTTAGGCAGTTATTTCTTCTCGTTTCCTCAGAATTGGTGAGAGTCAAGTATTATTTCTATTGTGTTACAAAGCAGTATTAGAAATCCATGGCACCAACTGCAGAAGCTAAACATATCCTTACCTTTGATCAGCTGAAAATTTTCCAAAAGTTCTTTCATAGTATTCCTAATTTTAACAGGGAAGAAAAAAAATAGAAAGAAAACACCAGCCAGTCAGGGTCTTTCCTTGATAACCTGAAATATCTTGACTTAAATCATAGAAATAATTATGAGCCAATTTTCAGGCTATAAAAAAGGATAATTTTTTTTTACTCTGTGAATTCATTTTCTGATTATGAAAGTTATATAAGTTCCTTCTAATATAGGGAATTTGGAAAAGAATGCTTGCCGGAGGCCTGTTTTTCTTAATCCCACCACCTCAGTACAATTATTAATGCTTTTGTAATCCTCAATCAAGCTCTTTTCAGATATGTATGGTTCATTAAATGGCTGTAATTATAGGGTAAATGTCACTTTATGTTACATCATACATAATTCTATGGCACTAATTATTCTCTTTATACTTCTTTTCATCATTTAGGTTCTATTTTTATCAAAATTATATTTTAGAGTCAAACAGTTCTATGAGGACTGTTATGAAAACTACCAACCCACCAGCAGCTATCACTTTCACCTTTTTAATCTGATTTTTTTGCTAATTCTCTCCATCTCCCTACACAGAATGCTTATACTGCTATTACCTGATTTTTTTTTTTGTTCTCACTTTGCCACCCAAACCTTTTTTAGTCCATCTGTCCTCCTAGTAGAGTCTAATAATAATATTGATTAGGTTGTTACTTATCTTATTATGTCATAAACACTATTCAGAGCTGTGGCCTATTGTAAAGTCTCATTGCTTTTCCCTTATATTTTTCCACAGGATGTGTGATACTCTGTTCTATTTATTTTGTTTACTCATTTGTCCACACATTCATTATTAATTGAATCTCAAGCTCTTCATAATGCTTGGTTCATTCAGAAGAATCAGATACTGCCTCAGAGTCATCCACATGAATACTGTCTCCCTAAAGCCTTCAGATCTGATCGGTCTGCTCTCTGTGCCTGGTGCACAGATAACATCTGGGAACTTCCCTCACCTTCCTTCTAGGGGTTCCCTTTGTCTCTGGTGTAGGTTCCCCTACTTCATAATTTTCATGGTTTATTTCCTTGGTTTTATGGAACAAAACATTTTTGCAGTATCCTTTTAAGAAAAGGACTTTCAAGAAGTACCGTTTTTGAGATCTTGCATTGTCTAAATGTCTTTATGCTGAACTCATAAGTAATGTTTAGCAGGGTCTCGAATTTTATTTTGGAGATAATTTTCCTTCAGGTTATCAAAGGCACTATTCCATTTTCTTCAGGCTCCCAAGTTGCTGTTGAGAAGTTCAAAATTATTCCTGATTCTTCACGTGTTGTCTCTCTTTTCTGTCATCTCTGAAAGCGTAAAGATGTTCTTCTTTTCCTGATTAAGTGCCTTGAAGTGGGCCTTACTTTTCTCCAGTATAAAGTACACTCAGTGGACCTTTTCAGTCAGCACACTCAGCTCTATCAGATCTAGGATTTTCTTTTCTCTCTCTTTCTCCATTTGTTTTTTTTTGTTTGTTTGTTATGTGTTATGTTGTTTTATCTAGGACATTTTCTTGATGATTCCTTTGCCTCTGTTCTTTTCTTTTTTTATTTCTTCATTTAAAAATTGGATAGAGCCAGATGCAACACCCCGGGAGGCAGACTCACATGATAGAGTTTTCAGCTCATGTCTGAAGACCTTTCTGAGTATGCCAGGCAGGTGTGTGTCCATAATCTAGGACTGGCTGAGGCTGGGGTGGATTGTGGCAAAAGGCTCCCGTTAGGGGTGTTGTCTCTCTGTCTTCCTCTCTGACTCTGTCTCTCTCTCACTCATGAAAAAAAGAAAGAAACTTTTAAAAATGGAAAAAGGGGCCAGAGTGGCACAGCAATAAAATGCAACATTTTATAAGGTAATCCCACATGGGAATATTTCAGGTTCGTGTTGGGAAACTTTTCAGAGTACTGCACCTGTGTACCATAGTCTGGAGCTGACTGAGGACTAGGGGTGGATGACATAATAGGGGCCCTGTGGGAGTATTTTCTTTCACTCTCATTCTCTCTTTTATCTCTCTCTCTCTTTCTCTCTCATTCATGGAAGATATGATAAATAAACTTTTTTTTAAAAGAGAGTTTTTGCTTTAGGGTGCGCTGGCTCACTAGAGAGAGAGAGGCAGTGAGAGAGAAAGTGAGATATCACCCCCAGGGGGATGGCTACGCTGCAATCCTGTCTCCTCCCTTCCCCCCCCCCCCCCCCCCCCAGTATCTTGGGCATGCATGCACATGTGTCTGGCGTGATTTTCAAGCCACCAGGTCTGGGACTTGGACCTCAGTAGGCCATGTGGAAGTCCAGCGACATAATTGCTATGCCATCTGCTAGCCCAATAAACAAATGTTTAAAATGAAAGGAAGAGGAGAATTGAAGCTGCTAGACTGCTCTTCAATTTCTATTTTTCCTCTCTGTTCCCCAGTTCCTTGTTTTTTTATTCTATTTCTTGCGAGGTTTCTTCAAAGTTTCATACAACTCTGTTCTCAAGTTAGATCTACTTTTACATTTTTACTTTCCAAGACCTCTTATCCTGATTATATCTTGTCTTAGTGCCCCTCTTTTTCTTGCATAGTTACAATTACCTGAAAATATACGTGACAGTTGGCGGTGGGGAGAGAGGAGGGGCTGGCATTTCCTTCTCCCTGCATAATCTCAATTTTCCTTAATTAGCTCTTTTTCTTTGTATTTTCCACTACTATCTGTATGGTAGTGTGGCTTTTCTCACACTTCTGGTAATCCTTGATTGTCAGCTTATACTTAAAAGTGTGCCACTACAAATCCATAGAGACAGGAAGTCAATTATTAATAGTAATTACCTAGGACTGGGGTATTTGGGAAAAGAGGAGAGTGCTAATGGGTACAGTTTTCTTCTGGGGGCAATGAAAATACTTTTAAATTGGTTATGGTGATAGTTACCCAACTCTGAATATATTAAAAACCATTGAGGGGCCAGCAGATGATATAGTGGTTACGTTGCTGTACTCCCATGTAGTCGACCACAGTTTAAGTCTGGACCTGGTGACTTGAAACTCACACCAGGTGTGTGTGTGTCCAAGATCCCGAGAGAAGAATGGAGAAGGGATTGCGGTGTGGTCATCCCCCGGGGGATGATTTCTTGCTTTCTGTCTCTGTCTCTCTGGTGAGCGCACACAACCCATTATAAAAATCTCTCTAAAAAATATTTAAAACCATTGAATTATATACTTTAAATTGATCGTTTATATGGCATATGCCTAAAACCTCAATAAAACAATTTCAAACAAAAAATGAGGCACTAACAAAGCGATTAAAAGCTCAAAGTGCAGGGAACCAGCAGTTAGCGTAATGGCTATGTCGCTGGACTCCCACGTAGTCAACCGCGGTTCGCGTCTCGGACCCGGTGGCTTACAACTCACGCCGGGCGCATGTGCGTGCGTGCCCAAGATCCCGAGAGGAGAATGGAGGAGAAGGGATTGCGGCGTGACCATCCCCCCTGGGGGGTGATTTCTCACTTTCTGTCTCTATGTCTCTCTCTGTCTGTCTGGCGAGCGCACGCGCCCTATAGCGAAAAAAACCTCTCCAAAAAAAAAAAAAAAAAAAAAAGCTCAAAGTGCACAGATGGGACTTGTTATCTGTGAGTTTCACTGTAAGGTGATTTGGCTGAGCTGTTTGGTTTGGGAACTCCGATATCAGTATCTCTGTCTTCTGGGTTGATTAGATGCCCCCAGAAAAGTCTCTACAAATCTCTTATCCTGGAGAACAAAGACTGGCTGCCAGCATTGTGGAAGCTGAGTGAAGGAAGAGGCTATCTTTGAAACTAGCAGGCTGACACATCTATTTTCTTCATTATCAATGTGGTTCCTAGTCCTCTGCTGGGCCTGGTAATACTCAATCCTGAGACACTCTGTTCCATCTGCTCTAAATAATCCTTCATTTTCTTTTTAGAGATGAGGAAGGGCAGTTGCCCGGTAGTAGAAATTCTGGGAGATGATCTGCCTGCTTCTCAATTAGACTTTCAACCAAAGATTCTGACCTTAGCTGCCCCAGCCCAATACATACACTTTCTTTCAGAGAGTCCCACTGCCTCTAATTCCTGCACTTTTTGAGGATTCTCTAAATCAGGTTGATTTTAGCCTTTTTCTCATTTTTTGTGAGTTCTGGGAAAGGAAGCAGAGAGAAAGCATGTGTTCAGACCATCTTTATCTGAACAGAAATGCATGTTTTGTTTTCTCCAAGTATTCAGGGCCATTACAATATGTACTGTTGAGACTACTTTTTCATTTAAAATTCTAACTTGGGGAAAAAATAAAGATTTGTTTCTGGATGAAACACTACCATTTTGTGCAGAACCAAAAGATTTAAATGTTATTTCTCTCAAAGGTAGAGATACTATTTTTCATATGTAAAGAGAAATATCAACCCAACCCTCTCTTCGCTCAGAGAACTACTAAGTGCATTCAAAATTTAAGGCTTATGATCAGCTGTTTTAAGATAAATAGCTGAGACAAGATTGTGGCCAAGTCAGGAAGCATTTCTCTACCTTTGCTTGTGATTGAAGTTCTCTAATTTTGACTGCTGCATAGAGAGTAGATAGAGTTCGTTGTTATTTGTCATAGAAAAATTAAATTTAGTGCTTGCTCTACCTAGCTCCTCACGCCTCTTTGTTTGGAAGGGAGTCATTCAGTCTATCTATTGGGTCATGGGAAAAGTCATGACATGTTTTTTATGTTTTTCTATGCAAAATGCATCATGACTTTTCCAGTGACCCAATAGATTGACTCTGGCGCTCAGTGTATTAAAATGATGAGGGGATGTGGAGGGTAGTGGCCACCCTCACTGTGGTACTGTCTTGCAGTTCATGTATTGGGTTGTTGGAAAAGTCATGATGCATTTTTATGTAGAAAAACATAGAAGAGTACTCATGACTTTTCAGATGGCCCAGTAATTCTTGTTTGCATTTCTGGTGTCTAGAATTGCTCCTGATATTCCCTTAGTATTTGTTAAATGCCTGTCAGGTAATAAGAGAAAGAACTACACATAGTTAATAGCACAATAGTGCAAAGTTGCCTCGAAGATGTCAAGGCAATTCTAAATTTTCTCTTCCTCCAACTAAATCATTTCAATATATTACAACCTTGGTCCAAATTCTACTCGTTAATGACCATAACCTCTAAACTTTCATGATTCTGTTTTTCAATCTAAAATGCCACCCTTCTTTTATTTTTAAAAAGACCCTTTATCTCACTGCATTGATGAAAGAAACTTATGCATAGCAACTTGACCTTTCCAAAGCATCACCATCATTCAAGAATGGCTATATTATTTACAGGATCTCATGCAAGATAAGCATGTGAGGGACCTTGTTCAGAAATTGCTAATGGTTCCAAGATGGCAACAGGACAGCATTAAACTAACATGGGGCCCTTCCAGTCTAGGAAGCCATGCAGTTGCACAGGTTACGTGCACTTAAAGTCAGTCCTGAGACCATTTCTAGAAGGGGGACACTTTTGGTGTTCTTGCCAATAATACTTTGCTTCAGTGAAGCTGTCACAGCTACTGATACTTCCTCTGCTCAGGGCCCTTGCTGTGGGAGCAGCTGAGGACATCATGTAATCATTGCCTAAAATTCCACATTTCAGGTATATTCTTGAGTTAAATCATAGAGCGAATACATTTTGGACAATAGTTCCTTCAAATTCAGTATTTGGTGTTGGTGATTCCAGGCGCTTTCTTCCTGCTCTGACAGTAGCTTTCAGTGGATGAAATTTTTCAAGCCAAATTAAATTAAAACTCAAAATCTGATCCCTAAGGAGAAAAGGACTTGACTAAAAATATATCTCTTACTTCTAAACTCCTGGCAGTTTGTAGAGCTGCTTATTTTTCCCTCATCTCCCTTGTTTTTCAGCTCAGTGCATCTGAGCACCTGCTATTCATATCAGAAGGAAATGAAATCAATAGCATTTTTCTTCCCCAGTGGCAGTCTTTAAACTTCCTTCTCTTTCGCCAGTAAGTCATCAGTCTTCTCCAAGACAGCTTTTATATTCAGGCATGTCCAAGATTTCCTTGACTTGTTTGTTTTGAACTTTGAATCTGATAGACACTTAGAAAGCCATGTGGTTCCACCCTCACCCATAGAGGCACTTACACTAACACAGGAGACTAGAATGTCTCTCAGGGGGTTACAGAAGGATGATTGTGATGCCATTAGGAGAAGTCAAAGCCCTAGGGGCAGTAAAGAGCTAATATTTATTCATTAGAAGTAAACATCCGATCTGGGCTATCTCAGAACAGGGACAAGTATTAATACATTGAACTTTGAATAAATTGGCACCTCACTCTGTGGTTGCCTTGCTGACAGAGGGACTCCCCTGGGTCTGCCACAGCATAAGCAGTTCCTGACCCAAGCTACATGAGTCCCTGTGCAGCTCAGGAAGCTGATGAGGCTAGCACGTGAAAGGGGGAGAGCCCACATGCGTGCACAAAAGTTACAAAGAATTAGGGACCAGCAGTTGGAGTAATGGCTATGTCGCTGGACTCCCATGTAGTCAACTGCAGGTCGATTCCTGGACCCAGCGGCTTAAACTTACACCGGGTACGTGTGTGTACGTGCCTGCCTAGGATCCCAAGAGAAGACTGGAGGAGAAGGAATTGCGGTGTGGCAATTCCCCCTCAGGGGGCTGATTTCTCACTTTCTGTCTGTCTGGCTCTATCTTTCTGGAGAGCACACATGCCCTATAGCAAAACCCTCTCCAAAAAAAGAAAAAGTGTTACAAAAAAATGATTGTTCTATATAAAGAAGAGTGTGGTAATGTAGTTAAGGAAGAAATGAGCTACCACTGAAAATGCTAAGCCTCTCGTTGAAGCTGCATGACCATCTGGGAGGGCCACTGCAGAGGGGTGAGAACCAGCACGTGGCTTTTTATTTGTTATTTTTTTAGAAAGAAATTTTTGCTATAGGTCATGTGCACTCACCAGAGAGACAGAGAGTGAGAAATCACCCCCTAGGGGGAATGGCCACACCACGATCCCTACCGCATTCTCCTCTCGGGATTTTGGGCACACACACATGCACACACACACACAGAGTGAATTTCAAGTCACTGGGTCCTGGACTTGAACTGCAACTGACCATGTGGGAGTTCACCAACATAAACATTATGCCATCTGTTGGTCCCAGCACATGACTTTTTAACTGGCATGTCTGTAAGTTTCCTTGTAATCCTACCACTCTGGGATTCTCTTAAAGTAACACCCAAGAAGAGACTGGTTAATCACAATAAATACAGAGCCTCACGGGGGGAAAAGGAAGCCTGTTACACATGTATAAGCCCTTTCTTCCCTTCCTTATGCACAGAGAAACCAAACCAGCAGGTACGTGGCCTTAAGTAGGCCTGAGCCTTATGCTGCCCAAGTTGGCACAATGGGCTTCCTTTGAGGAAAGTGTAAGATGGTATTGCCATGATTTTCAGTTTGGACGGAGAGTCTAGCATGTAAGATTTTTATTTCGAAGACTACTCTGCCATTGACCAGCCACATTACTCAACCTCACAGAGCCTCATCCACAACCAGAGAGTGCTATCGACCTCTCAAGATTATTATGAGAATAAGATGAGAAAATGTACATGGCTATACACCACCATGAATGAAATAGAATATGCATGTTTACGCAAACAATTATATATACCCAAATATGAAACAATTATATATACTCAAATAATAGCCAGTTTTTAGTAAGATAGCCCAACAGACTTTTTTGAAGGCATACTACATGCTGGGCACTACACTCAACTAGCAGAATCAAGGGGACCCAGGACTCTTCTGGGTCCCCAAAGATGAATAATTCCAAGTTCACTCTGCATTAACCCTGGACTTCCAAGTGACAGGCACTTTCATCACCGATTCCAACTGTGAAATGACTACAAAGCTGTGGTTTAACTTGAAAGTACATGGTGAAGGTGGGGACAGCATATCCCTAGGGGGTGTGGTGGTGCCCACCCTATGACAAAAACTACTGGAGGCCGGAGGATTTGCAGCATCAAGTTCCCCCCCCCCCCCCCCCCCCCCGTCTCTCTCAGTGGACACAAGGATATCCCTCGGAAGGCTAATGTTCTCATAGCCTTTGTTTCTTCATTGCCACCTCTGATGGATCGTCTAGTTCAGCCTAAACTAGTCCCAGTCACAGGCTAGGAAACTCTTAAAGAAGCTGACCAAGGGACCAGCAGTTAGTGTAATGGCTATGTTGCTGGACTCCCATGTAGTCAACTGCAGTTCGAGTCCCGGATCCAGTGGCTTAAAACTCACTCTGGGCACGTGTGCATGCGTACACAAGATCCCAGGAGGAGAATGGAGGAGAAGGGATTGCGGCTTGGCCATCCCCCCGGGGGGTGATTTCTCACTTTCTGTCCCTCTGTCTCTGTCTGTCTGGCGAGCACACACGCCCTATAGCAAAAATCTCTCCAAAAAAGAAAAAAAAAAAAAAAAAAAGCTGACCGAGCTCCAATCCCCTAGCACACAGGAGCAAGTAAATCTTGTCCATAAATGACCAACGAAGTAAATGAGGTCTTTCTTACATTCTTTAACTTCAAAGTGTTTACTAAGGATTAGAAGATTTGAACTAGTTTTTCAGTGGTTCTGTACTTAAGCCACCCAAAATACAGGTATCCATCCTTCTCTATTAAAAACAAAAAGTAGCAAGTGTTCAAAAAGCAAAACAATGGGGGGAGGGAGTATGTCAGAGAGCACAGGAACCAACTGAAAGAGGCCTCAATGGAAAATGCTGGAAAATGTGAGCAATAAAATAATATCGTACTGAATTATGATATAAAGAGCAAACAAATATCCAAGAATCCATACTGATATTTAAATATGATTAAATAACTTAATAAATGGGAAGATGAGACAAAACTCCCTCAAAGAAGTATTTCAAATTCTTTATGTAGGTACTCCACCTTCATGGAAATAAAATTTAATACCCCATCCTTTAAGTATGGACTACATTTTGGCTTGCTTCTAGAGAGTGCAATGTGGGGGTCACTTTCCAATGGATAAGGCTCCCAGCACCAGCTTGGCCAGGTAGTCAAGGTTAACATTGGTGATAAGTCATAGTGTAGACGTACTCTGACTGTGAGAGAATGGCGCTTCTCTGTGAGCGTCCCCAAAAAAGCCTATAAATTTTGTCTAACCACGAGGAAAACATTAGACAAACCCAAACTGTGGGACATTCTACAGAATCCCTGAGGAGTATTTTCTAAAACTGTCAAGACAATCAAAACAAGACAAGACTGAGAAATAGTTACGGTCTGTAAGAGACCAAGGAAATATGGCAACTAAATATCCCGGATGGAACTCTGGAACAGAATAAAAGGACAAGGGACATTAGGGAAGACTAACAACATCCAAATATAGTATGAAGTTTAGTTTAAAAAAAAAAGGAACTGGTACTTCCTCTCTCAAGTGAGATCACAGAAACCTTTATCATGATCATGCATTACAGTAGGACTTTGTCACAATCGGAGAGTTGGGGATCATCTTTTCACAATGTCCTTTGAGGCTTTACTTGAAATGATGGGAAAATCAGTATACCAGCTGTGTACACAGAGGATGAATAAGTAATGTGTGGAATCTGTCTTTTTAGATTCTAATCATTGCCAGAGGGCACATCACATGCACTTGCCAGAGAGAGAGAGAACCCAATGGGGAGTGGTCGTGCCATCCTCCTCCTCCTCCTCCTCCTCCCCCCCCCCTCCTCCTAGGATTTTGGACGTGTACAGACACATGCTTGCCGTGCTTCTCAAGCTTCCAGGGTTGTGATTCAAACAGTCAACCATGTGAGATCTAGCTCCTTAACCACTGAGCTACAAGACCTGCCGAAACACCATGGGTCTTTTTGAAGCTGGATTTAACTGTGATGAATGTATTATACAGAATATATTTCAACCTGTCATAGAGCCCTAATCCATCTAAGACTGGATATTTATATATAACTGAGACTTGGAACTCAAACTTGCCAGTTTCCAGAATTTGAAGTTGTATTAAAGAAGTATTTCATACATATGTACCTGTACCAAGTATAAGGAAAACTTTCGTGCTTATTTCTGACCCTCCTTATTGGATGCACAGGCAGATGTGGTTTCTTTATGTACTGACATAGATAACCGACCAGTGTACATTGTCAACACGTCCCGGATGCTGCAGGCTAGGGGAACCTTATTCATAGATCATTGACTCGGCAGCATTTGTTACTCACCATTAATCTAATGGGCTCTTTTTATATCACTCAAACCTTTTTCCACTCTTAAGGAGACGAAAGTCAAAGAAAGAAGGCATATATTTTCTCTGTGTACACTATTGATTTTCTTATCTTAAAAGGACTCCATAGAAACAATCAGCCCATCTCTTCCTGAGAAAATGTTAACAGTGCCTGTGACCTCACGTTGTTTACCTAGGTTTCATTTGTGTAACCAGCCTTGGATCATCATATGGAAGCTGGGCCAGCCTTATGGATGAATCAAGTATGGTGTGGGAATAAACTACTTTCAGCATATTGTGGACCATTTCATGGGGACCTTTATGCCACTTAAATGATCTCTCCTAAGAAATTATATAGTTCCTTGATTGAGGAGTTTTCTATTATCTTCCTTCCTTGGATTTTCTGTGGAAAAACAGAACTAGAAAAATAGAAAATAATTCTATGGAAGAATAGAACTCCTAAAGTCTGGCCATTCCAACATAATGGAACATGTAACAATCCTGTGAAAATAGTAGGTATCAGATAGAATCCTTTGCTGGCAAGCAAGAGAAACTGACATTGCAAAGAAAATCATTCTGAAGATAGCAATTAATTGACATAATCTAAAGAAAGAGCTAGGGACCAGCAGATGGTGTAATGGTTAGGTCACTGGACTCCCACGTAGTTGACTGCGATTCAAGTCCCAGACTTGGCAGCTTGAAATTTATGCCGGGCTTGTGTGTATTTGTGCGCAGAATCCTGAGAGGAGAGTGAAAGAGAAGGGATTGCATCATGGCCATCCCTCACTTTCTATCTCTCTGTCTTTCTCTCTCTTTTTCCAATGACTGCATGTACCCTATAGCAAAAATACCTCTTTAAAAAAAGAAAAGAAAAAAAGAAAGGGGGGGAGGGAGGGAGAGAGGGAGAAAAGAAAGAGGGAAGGGAGGAAAGGAAGGAAGGAAGGAAGAACGAAAGAACGAGTAAGCGAGCCACACTACCAAAGCTAAGGAAGAATATGAAGCACGGCAGTTCAGAGGATTTTGTCGTTCACATATATATTTTTTAAAGAGCAATTTTTGCTATAGGGTGCATGTGCTCACCAGAGACATTGAAAGAGACAGAGAAAGGGAAAGTGAGAAATCACCCGCGCGGGGGGATGGCCATGCTGCAATCCCTTCTCCTCCATTCTCCTCTCGGGATCTTGGACACACATACATACGCGCCTGGTGTGAGCTTCACGCTGCCAGTCCAGAACATGAACCACTGCTGGCCATGTGGGAGTCCAGCACCGTAACCACTACACCACCTGCTGGCCCCTCACTGAGCGATATTTATCGAGCTTCTACCATGTCCCAGGCACTGTGCTACAGGTTGAGGGTATGGCAGTTGGGGAATCTGTCATGTTCATACTTTCACTGAGTTTGCTTCCAGAGCATCTCAGACGTGTGGACATGCTGCCACCACTTTTCATCCATTAGTCATCATACTGCCCAACATGCAGACTCCTCCAAGGGTGTGATGAACCTACACTGGTGAAGGATCACCCACGTGAAAGGGGGGTACTGTGATGTGCATTACCAGAGGGACCCCATGGAATAAGGAAAGGGTAGTTCTCCAGAGACCCAGTCAGCTGCTCCTACCAAAAGTTGAAAAGAGAAGTCCGCCATATTTAATGCTGCTAGTGTGAAGAAAGGAAAGAGCAACTCTGGCTTAGAATTCCAGCTGAAGCCACTTATGTAAGTGTAACCTTGGATGTGTTCCTACTACCTCTGTGCAAGTCCCTTTCCTCATCTGCATCAAGTAGAAATCATAATCCCTATCTCATAGAATTGTTTCAATGTTTAAATAAAGATCAAAGTAAGTAACTAGTTGAGAACCTGTTCCAATAATTGCTGAATAAAAGTCATATTTTCACACAGCTTGGCATATACAGAGCACCTACATATCATTGTCTGTGCTTTTCTATCAAATGATATTTCAGTATATTCTGTTTCTCAATTTTGTGTCTTAGCATGAGAATATTTACTGGAGTAAACATTGCATTAAGACCTTTTTCTTGGGGCCAGCAAGTGGTGTAGCAGTTATGGTGCTGGACTCCCACTTGGGTTAACCACTCTTCAAATGCCTGACCTGACAGCTTGAAAATCACTCCAGGTGCTTGTACATTAGTGCCCCAAATCCTGAGACGAGAATGGAAAAGAAGAGATTGCAGGGTGGCCATCTCCCATAAGGGATGATTTCTCACTTTCCTTCTCACTGTCTCTGTCTGTCTCTCTCTGGCAAGTGCATACACCCTACGGCAAGACCATTTTTTTAAAAAGACCTTTTTTTGTATCACTGTTACTATTATTTGCATGTGTTAACTATAAAGCTTTGCTTAGTAAAGCCACTTTGCATGCAGCTTCCCATCCTAGCTCCCAATTCATGAGAAACTTTTTAAGTGTGAAATCACCGGACACTGAATTTCTCCAAGCTGTTCCACCACTTTGTTTCCCATTCTGAACCAAAACTGGCATCACTTCTTACCTGTGTCATGTTGAGGATTTTATATAGAGAGGGGCTTTGTAGGGGAGGTGTATGTCGTTCCTAGCCAGCCAGCTAACCCTGAGTTAGGAACCTGTGTCTTTGGGCATAGTGCTAGGCTTCTCAGGACCTCGTTTGCTACATGTACAAAAGTGTGACGATCATCCCTACCCTGATAGATCATTAAAATTATGATGAGGTTGGGAACAGCAGTTGGGATAATGGTTACGTTGCTAGACTCCCACATGGTGGTTCAAGTCCTGGACCTGGTGGCTTAGAATTTATGTTGGGCATATGTGCATGCAAGCCTAAGATCCCAGGAGGAGAATGAAGGAGAAAGGATTGTAGCATTACCACCCCCCAGAAGGGTGACTTCTCACTTTCCCCCTCACTGTCTCTGTTTCTATTTCTTTCACACTCACCCCAGGAAGTGCACATGCCCTAAGGAAAATATCTCTTAAAAAAATTTTTAGGGACCAGCAGTTAGCGTAATGGCTATGTCGCTGAACTCCCATGTAGTCGACCGTGGTTCGAGTCCCGGACCCGGTGGCTTAAACTCACACCGGGCGTGTGTGCGTGCGTGCCCAAGATCCCGAGAGGAGAATGGAAGAGAAGGGATTGCAGCATTGCCATCCCCCCTGGGGGATGATTTCTTGCTTTCTGTCTCTCTGTCGCTCTCTGTCTTTCTGGCGAGCGCACGCGCCCTAGAGCGGGAAAAAAAACAAACAAACAAACAAAAAAAAAACTCTCCAACAAAAAAATAAAGTTTATTTATTTATTTATTTTAATTTTACCAGAGAGGGACAGAGTGATAGAGAGAGAAGTGAGAAAGCAAGCCGCCAGGTCCAAGACTTAAACCACAGTCAGTCATGTGGGAGTCCAACACCCTTAACCACCACGCCACTTGCCAGCCCCCCCCAAAAAAAAATTTTAATGAAGTAATATATATGTGCAGTGCCCAGCTCAGCACCTCAATACAGAGAAGCTATTACATTTATTAGGGGTGATGGTTATTGTCACTGATCTCAGGAAGAGTATACTGACAATTATAAAAATTTTTAGTCAAACAATGCTAAAAAAAAAAACAAAACAAAAAAAAAACAAACAAAAGAAAACCACACCATAATCTTGCCATTTGTGCGGCCAGTAGGTGGTACAGTAGTTAAGGTGCTGGACTCCCACAGGGTCAACCATGGTTTGAGTCTCATACCTGGCAGCTTGCTTTCTCCCTTTCCCTTTCTCTCTCTGGTCAAATTAAAAAACAGTAATAAATAAAATAAAATAAAATGAAATAAATATTTTTTTTTGTAAAATTTGCCCTTTGTACGAAATTGCCAGAAAGTAGAAGAACTCTCGCCATCCCAGGGACTGGGACCACCACACCCTGTTTTCTGAACACATCAACATTGTAAGATATCTGTTGCACCTGAGCGTAACCTAGACCTCCAGCCCAGTCCCTTCCAGGAATTGCCTTGTGATCTACAGGAAAGAGAGCCTTGTTCTCCTAAGTAAACAACCTTCAGTAAGGAAGACCAATAATATACATTGGAAATAAGGTCAAATATACGTTGATAAACAGGAGGAATCACAATGTCTTTTCGGAAGAACAAAGGAAAGTATGACATTGATAATCTGTAAAAGGGTCTTAATGGTTGTTCAAGGGAGTAGCATTGTGGAGATGTTTGTTGAATTCTTAACTCATAGCACATGAAATGCTTTTGATTATAGAGGACTGTTTTCTTTCCTTTTTTTTTTTTTTTTTTTTTTTGAGAGAGAGCAAGTTTTGCTATAGGGTGCATGCACTCACTGGCGACAGAGACAGAGAGATATAAAATGAGAAATTACCCCCAGCCACGCCACAATCCCTTCTCTTCCAATCTCCTCTTGGGATTTTGAGTACACACACCTGGCATGAGTTTCAAGTCACTGAATCCGGGACTCAAACCTTGGTCAACTATGTCAGAGTCTAACAGCATAACCATTATGCTATCTGCTGGTCTTGAAAGGTTGGTTTTCTCATTTAAAAATTTCCACCAATTACTTAGTCCAACACGTTTACTTTAAAAATTAGAAAATTAAGTGCATGGAGGTGACACATTTTTCAACAGCACACAGGATCAAGATCAGAATCTAGTCCTTCAATTCTTAATCAAGTAACCTTTCCACTGACCATTTCTTATACAATCTAAGGAATAATGCTGATTTTTCTAAAATCATTGACTGGTAAAGTCTAAAATTGTTTAAAGGAACATTTGTTTTCCCTGAAATTGTTTTTCACTGAAACTCTGTGCCATCTAGAATTATAGCTAGGGTTAATTACATGCTTCCAAGACCGGGCACCGTGCCAAGTTTTAGATGCTTATTCATTACGTACTTGTAACAGGACTGGCCTACGCTTTGATGATAACCACGGGTGTTTGGTCGTTCCTGACAATTAGGAGGAAATTGTCCTACACAAGCAATATTGCATGAAGTTCAGTTGTCTGAGATAATCTTTCCTACAATGTGGAGAAAAGTGTTGGTAGGACAAAGTAGATCACTGAAGCCAAGAGGAATGAACTTGTGTTCATCTAAATGCTGTGGATGTCAATTTCTTTGATCTGCACATAAAGCTGTGCACACTTTTTCGGTTCTCAATTTGTAGAACTGAAAAAGTGGGCTGCATCCTTCACAAGTCAAAGTGTTTATTTAATTGTGTTTCTACCATCTGTCGATTAAGAAATTACAACAGATGGGATCAGGGGGTGGTATAGCAGTGGCGCAACTGGACCACAGGGGAAAGGCCTTGGCTTGGTGCCCCAGGGTCTCCCCGTTTATGCGCTCATGCCCATGATCCTCGCTGGCTGGCATAGACAGGGTTGTGGCATGGGGACCTTGTTGAAGGTGCCTGTTTCTCTTTTTACCTTTGTATCTCTCTCTCATGGAAAAACTGAATAAATAACTTTATGGGGCCAGCAAGTGGCATGGTGATTAAAGCACTGGACTCCCACATGGCCAACCATGGTTTGAATCCCAAACCTGGTGGCTTGCTTTCTCACCACCTTTCCCCAGGGTCAAATTGAAATAATAATAATAATAATAAATAAAAGTTGATTTGCTTCCCAAATTAAAAAAAATAATAATGAAAGAAATAACTTTACCAAAATATTTACATATAAACATATGACTTTGAGTGTCCCTTGTGATTGTTCTGGCATCCTACCAGATCTGTGGGCCCC
The DNA here is from genome assembly GCA_026018925.1 of Tupaia tana. Taxonomy (NCBI): domain Eukaryota; kingdom Metazoa; phylum Chordata; class Mammalia; order Scandentia; family Tupaiidae; genus Tupaia; species Tupaia tana. The sequence goes on along the minus strand of JAKSZU010000013.1, from coordinate 32,651,008 downwards.
TGACTGCCGTCCGCTGTTTCACATTTGGTCAGCAGCCATGACTCCAGTGGAAGCAGCAACTGTGGTCGACCATGCTAAAATTGGCTCCTGACACATTCCTTTTGCCTTCACACAGTGCCAGGCCAGAGCCTGTGCCTTCCGGCTCTGAGAGTCCACCAACAAATGCTGCAAGCCAGTTGTCAAGCACACAGTCATTTTTAATCATTAAATTACATAAACTTACAATTAAATGAATTATACTTTTTAAAAGGTAATACTCATGAGCTGGCAAGTAGCATAGTGGTTAAAGGTGCTGGACTCCCACATGGCCAACCATGGTCACGGTTCAAGTCCTGGACCTGGTGGCTTGCTTTCTCACTTTCCCGCTCTCTGTCTCTCTGTGATCAAACTGGAAAATAATAATAACAAATAAAGTTAGATAAAATAGTTCTTTTTTTAAAAAAAAAAAAAAAAAACACTCAAAACTGCTCTCTTCCTAACTATTCTATTATCTATTTTTATTGTTCTGTCATCTTGATAATGTTCACGTACAGTTCCCCGAGTAGTGGAAATACTGTACAGTGGTGGGCTACTGCGCATCCCTTCCAAGTGTGCACTCAGTGACCTCACGCCGAGATACTGAAACAGAAGTGTTTATCCCACAACCACCGGCAAGCACTGAGTTAGGGCTAGACTTAGAGTCCTGTTGATCTTCTCTTTTCAACTTAAATATGTGTTGTACCTATAGTCATTATTTTGCCAATAACACGAAAATTGAGAAAATAATCTAGTATTTGAAAACTGCTTTCACATTTAGCAAAGAAGGCACTCATATCATTGAGATGGAGAAGGGATCATGGCATGACTATACCGCATGGGTTGCTTTCTCCCTTTCCCTCTCTCTGTCTCTGGGCAAGTGAATGTGCCAAAAAAAAAAAAAAAAAAAAAAAGTATGTACCTATACAAGTGATTGTCAGAAAGTTCATGGACAATGCATATTATGAAAAAGCTATACATGGATTTCAAATTTGCTTGCACCCAATCAAACTCATATGTTAATTCCATTTTCCTCAGTTTTTGAAGTCTCCTCATATATATGCATGTGAATTTCTCCCCCAGAATGCTGGTTGTTAAGCATGTACCTATATGCCACTTTTTTGAGCTACTCAAGTCTACAAAGTGTTCTTTATATAATAATCTTCAGTGATAATACTAGTGAAAGCTAAAGTGGATCGAGCACAAGGCACAGGCTTTGTAAGAGCCACCCCACTGAATCCTCACAAGTGCTCTTGTATGTATTGTCAAAGACAAGGAGACAGAGGGAGGTAAATTCAGGCACCTGCAGCGGTGTAAACAAGAGGACATTTCATAGCTACCTTCCAAGGGCAAGGGACATGGTGCACCATCGTGCACACGTTCGCATCAATGTTGTGTGGATAGAAGGGGGATTTCTATCATTGTTCTGTGGCTGGAGAACCAGCTCAGAGCGGCAGAGCAGCTACCTACCTCCAGCTACATCACAGTAGTTAGATGCAGAAACCATGAGGCAAGAGGCCAAGCTTTCAAGTGTGTGTTCCTGAATCAACTCAGAAAGAACACAGTGACTTCAACTGAGGTAATGTTCTGGATGAACCTAACTGGCTCGTGTTTTGAGAACCTTTTTGTTAACTAACAGCCATTGAGAACTTTTGCATCTATAGCCAACCAATAGCAAATGACCAACACATATGTAAGACAGGCATTGCCCAAAGCAATAAGAGCTTAAATTCGACTCCAAAAATGGATAATTTAGACATTGTAGAAGTAGGTAGAATAAGTGGGCAAAGGGTATATTTTCAGTGACAACTTTTATGATTAATATTTGTATGTACAGATTGTTTAACTCATGAACACGTAACAAGAAGACAGTTATATGAACAGCACAAAATAATGAACAGTGTGTTTATGTGTTTGCCAAAATGTCTGGTCATTTATCAGTTTACTTAGGTGTGCTTTCTGGAAGGTGGGATTTATTGAGTGTGACGTGGTAAATGGCAACAAACCTGACCTCAGTGATGTCGGTGGCTTTCCAGGCTCCCAAACACCAGCCAGAGCCCAGCCTCCTGAGCCAGAATGGCAATCTAACAGAACTCTGAACACCAGCTCTATCACAGGTCTTCAAAAAGTTTATGCAAAGGGGACCAGCAGTTGATGTAATGGCTATGTCACTGGACTCCCATGTAGTCAACCGCAGTTCGAGTACCAGACCCAGTGGCTTAAACTCACACCGGGTGTATGTGCGTTCATGCCCAAGATCCCAAGAGGAGAATGGAGGAGAAGGGATTGTGGCATGGCCATCCCCCTGGGGGGGTGATTTCTTGTTTTCTGTCTCTCTGTCTTTCTGGTGAGTGCATGTGCACTATAGCAACAACAGCAAAAAAAAGTTTATGCAAAGTGTATATTACAAATAAACTATGCACAGATTTCAAAAAATTTTGCACCAAACAAAACTCATTCTTTAATTACATCTTCCCATGCACTTTTTTAAGTCCTCATAGAACAAAGTCAGCCCTGAACCTCAAAAGCATGTGCAGGGCCTTTGGCAGAGCCTTTTGACGATACCACCTTCCTCATTGTTTGCCAGGCTCCCAAGATGGATGGCTGTGGTCCTCACTCATTCACAGTGGCATACACACCATTTCTGGGCTGAACATCTCGCTGCTTTACCATTCCTCTAAGCCCACGGTCATTACAGTGTAGGTTCTAGAACCACCTGAACCTATGGAAACAAGCTGTTAAAAATGAAGCTGCCTAGGCCTGTCGTCCATTCTCACATTTAAGTGTGAGAAACACAATTTAAGCAATGAGATTGTACTTGACATTGATTCTTTTTATTTTAAGAATTATTTATTTAATTCTACTTGTTATCATTTTTTAATTTGACCAGAGAGAGACAGAGAGAGAGAAAAAGGGAAAAGGAGAAAGCAAGCCACCAGATCCAGGACTCGAACCACAGTTGGCCATGTGGGAATCCAGTGCCTTTAACCACCATGCCACCTGCCAGCCCTGGCATTTGATTCTAATGTACCTAGTTTGGTTTGGGGGGTTTTTTTTTTGTTGTTTTTGGAGAGATTTTTGCTATAGGGCTTGGGTGTTCACCAGAGAGACAGAAAGTGAGAAATCACCCCCCAGGAGGGATGGCCACACTGCAATCCTTTCTCCTCCATTCTCCTCTCGGGATTTGGGGCACACTCAGACTCCCAGCATGAGTTTCAAGCCACCAGGTCTGGGACTCGAACAGCGGTCCACCATGTGGGAGTCCAGCACCTTAACCACTACACCACTTGCTGGCTTCTGTACCTAGTTTTGATCTTTAACTTATAGGTACATTTTTAGTGTATGAAAGGGCTACTACCGAAGATTATTAAGCTGAACCGTAATTTAGAAACTAGAATAAGTCCCAGTTGTTCTCCCCAGAGACCTTAATACCATCTCCCTCCCAAATCATCTTAGCCGGGGGTACTCAGCAAGGCACATTTACTTCCTGGCCCACTGGGGCTCTGCCCCACTTATCTGCACCTAATCTGTTTACGTTCCTATTAACTCAGGGTGAGGTATTGACCTGTATGGCAAAGACCAGTAGCTTCTGTAACATTTTCCAATTATTTAAGTCAGAGCTTGTAATTAGTTTGATGTTGGCCTTGCCATATATGAGAAACCTTCCTGTCACTCTGCACCTCTTTGAAGCTAGCAAGCACACTAGAAATCAATGTTGCTTGTGGTTTTCCAGTAGATCTGCACAGTTATAATTACAATAGACATCTGTGAAAGCAAAACTGCCTTTCTAATCTGTTCTTACATAATTTTTTTTCCAGCAGCTTCTGCAAACTTAATAGTGATTTGAATTTTGAGTAAATGATACCAGTTATATGGTAAGGGTAATCATTGTAACCCTGTGCAATTTTTTTTCTTAATTTTTTACTATAGGGCTCATGGATTTGCCAGAAAGAGGCAGAGAGAGAAATAGAGAGGGAAAGTGAGAAATCACACCCCCCACCCAGGTGGAGAAGGGGTGGAAAAAGGATGGCCATGAAGCAATCCCTCTCCCCTTAGAATATTGGGCACGTACACACATGCGCCCAGCATGATCTTCAAGCTGCTGAGTCCAGGACTTGAACCACTCAGTCAGCCATTTGGAATTCAGCCCCCTTAACTGTCACACCACCTGCTGGCCCTAACCCTGTGCATTTTTAGCACATTGACATGGTATGAACCTGAGTAAAATCTGAAATCTAAGACACAAGTACTATCTAAAGATTCCTGGTCAGTACAAAAGGATTGGCCTAGCCATGATGGCACTGCTAAGATGACGTACTCCGCTGACAGAGACCACCTGGGAGGCCTGGGTTTGATTCTTGGTCCACTCTAAAGGCCAGATAGAGTGGTACCACAAATTTGGTGCCTTAAGTAGTAGACACTGATTGTCTCACAGCTCTGGAGGCTGAAGTCCCTATGAGAGTGTCAGCAGGTGGGCTGCCGCTGAGGACTGTAAAGGGAGCATGTGTCCAGCCTCCCTCCCCTGGCTCCTGGCAGGGTGTTGACAATCTTTGCATGCCTTGGCTTGGAGATCATTGCCTTTATCTTTATCCAGCGTTCTCCATGTGTGTGTGTGTGTGTGTGTGTGTGTGTGTGTGTGTGTGTGCGTGTGCATGCATGCATGTATGTGTGTGTCTTTGTGTGCAGATTTCCCCTTTCTAAGGACAGCAGTCATATTGGAGTAGCACCCATCTTACGCCACGTCTGTGTTACCCTAAATTCTGTCTGCAATGACCCTATTCCCAAGTATGATCACATTCTGAGGTACTGGGAGCTAGGGATTCCACATATAAATAGACCACAATCAAGCTAGTTAACATAGATGTCACCTCATGTGGTTCATGTAAAGACACTTAAGATCAACTCTTATAGCAAATCTCAAGTATGCAATATGGTATTATGAGCAATAGTAACAATGTTGTGTATTTTTTTTTCTTTTTTTTTTTTTTTTTGGAGAGGTTTTTGCTATAGGGCGCGTGCGCTCGCCATACAGACAGAGAGAGACAGAGAGATAGAAAGCAGGAAATCACCCCCCAGGGGGGATGGCCACGCCGCAATCCCTTCTCCTCCATTCTCCTCTCGGGATCTTGGGCACGCACGCACACGCGCCCGGCGTGAGTTTAAGCCGCCGGGTCCGGGACTCGAACCGCGGTCGACTACGTGGGAGTCCAGCGACATAGCCATTACGCTAACTGCTGGTCCCAATGTTGTGTATTTTACCCCCTGGATTTATTCATGTTGCATAACTGATTGTGCTCTTTGACCAGCATATTCCCATATGCCTTCCCACCCAGCACATGGGAATCGCCGCTCCAGTCTCTGCGTCTATGAGTTTAACTTTTTTTTTTTTTTTTTTTTTTTTTTTTTTTTTTAAATTTTTTTAATATTCTTTTCTTAATTTTTTAATTTATTCATTGATTTATTTTATTTGACGAGAGAGAGAGAGAGAGAGAGAGAAAGTGGGAAAGCAAGCCACCAGGTCCAGGACTTGAACCGTGGTTGGCCACATGGGAGTGTCCAGCACCTTAACCGCCACGCCACCTGCTGGTCCCAATGAGTTTAACTTTTTTAGATTCCAATTATGAGGAGGCTTCAAAGAGTTCCTAGAGGGGCTGGCAGATGGCATGGTGGTTAAGGGCACTGGATTCCCACATGGCCGACTGCAGTTCAAGTCCCAGACCTGGTGACTTACTTTCTTGCTTTCCCTTTCTCTCTCTCTCTCTGGTTAAATTAAAAAATAATAATAATAACAAATTAAATAAATAAAAATAATTCTAAAAAATGTTTTTAAAAGTTCATAGAAGTACATATTATGAAAAAATTATATATGAATTTCAAAAATTTTTGCACCAAGGAACCAGCAGTTGGCGTAATGGCTATGTCACTGGACTCCCATGTAGTCGACTGCTGTTCGAGTCCCAGACCTGGTGACTTAAACACACGTTGGGCGCGTGTGCATGCGTGCCCAAGATCCCCAGAGGAGAATGGAGGAGAAGGGACTGTAGCGTGGCCATCCCCCCTGGGGGGTGATTTCTCACTTTCTGTCTCTCTGTCTCTCTGTCTTTCTGGCAAGCACACACACCATATAGCAAAAACCTCTCAAAAAAAAAAAAAAAAAGAAATTTTTTTTGCACCAAGATAAATTCATACCTAAATTTCTTTTTTCTATGAACTTTTTAAAATGCCCTTACATGTGAAAGCAGGCAATATTTGTTTTTGTGTGACTAGTTTACTTCATTTAGCATGATTTCCACAGATTCACCCATGTTGTCACAAAGTGCAGGATATCCTTTTTTAAGGCTGAATGGTATTCCATTGTATGTATGTGTGGATACACACACTAGTTTTTCTTTATCAATTTATCTATCAGCAGACACAGGTTGTTGCCCCATCTTGGAAAGCTCCCTAAGTTATTGACCTGATCATGTCTGAACCACTTCCCAGATGACTTTCTGCTTTTAGCACAGTGCTGGGAAATGAAGTAGGCATTCAACATACCTTTGAGTGAGTGATGGTTTTTTAAGTAGAAAAGCACAAACTGGTTTTTATTTCCTTGTTTGTTTTTTGTTTTGGAGAGATTTTTTTTTCTGTAGGATACATGTGCTCGCTTTTGAGACAGAGAGAGCTGGAGAGAGAGAAAGTGAGAAATGATCCCCTCACCCAGGGAGTAGATGGCCATGCCACAGTCCTTTCTCCTCCATTCTCCTCTCAGGAACTTGGAGACACACACACACACACACACACACACACACGTGTCCTCTGTGGATTTCAAGCTGCTGGGTCCAAGACTCGCACTGCAGTCAGGCATATGGGAGTACAGCGCCTTAACCGCTACGCCACCTGCTAGTCCCAGCACATACTGATTCTTATGCTAATAGTTCAATATTGAAGAAAAAATTCAAAGATCCTAAGTATATAGTTCCATGATTTTTTTAAAATTTAACTTTATTTATTATTACTACTTTAATTTGAATAGAGCGAGACAGAGGACAGAGAGGGAAAGTGAGAGAGCAAGCTGCCATGTCCAGGACTCAAACTACAGTCAGCCATGTGGGAATCCAGCACCTTTAACCACCATGCCACCTGCCACCCCTCTTCCATGCATTTTGACACATATGTATCCAAATAACCATCACACAAATCAAGAAAAAGAGCATTTTTTGGGTCCAGCAGATGGCATATTGGTTAAAATGCTGGACTTCTGGGGCTGCCAGGTGGTATGGTAGTTGAGGGCACTGGACTCCCACATGGCCAACCATATTTCAAGTCCCAGACCTGGTGGCTTGCTTTCTCACTTTCCCTCTTTCTCTCTCCACCTATCTCTGATCAAACTGGAAAATAATAATAATAAATAAAGTTAAATAAAATAATTTTTTTAAAAAATGGTGGGCTCCCACATGGCTGACCTTGGTCTGAGTCCCAGACCTAGGGGCTTGAAACTCCCACTGGGAGCGTGTGTGTGCATGATCAAAATCCCAGGAGGAGAATGGAAGAGAAGGGATTGTGGCATGTTCATCTCCCTGGGGGATGATTTCTCACTTACCCTCTCTATGTGTCTCTCTGCCTCTCTCTGTCTCTCTCTCTCTCTCTCTCTCTCTCTCTCTCTCTCTCCAGTGAGCACATGAGCCCTATTGCAAAAACCTTTAAAGAAAAAAAAAAAAAAAGCATTCTCCAACCCCACCAGTAAATTCCCTTCTGCCCCTCAGTAGTCATGATCCCCAGGTCATGGAGATATTCTTTGCTTTTTTGTAAGAAGTTTTAGTTTTACCTTTTACATTTAGTCAATGATTTAACTCAAGTTAACATTTGTGTATGGTAAGGAATGGGACTATCAGGGGTTTCTTTTGTTTCCTTTTAATATCTATTCCTTCTCCTTTTGATTAAATCAGATCATCAAGGCATCTATGGTTAGAGAAGTTAACCCTAATATTCATATGTCCAAAACTAATAGCAATAGACCTACCTACAGAGTTGTCTTTATGATTACATGAAACCATGTGTGATGTAATTATCACAGTAAAAATAAACATCACAGACAATGATGACTATGAGCTTTAAATGTACGGTGTGTGTGTGTCAGGGTCTGATTTTGGAAAGAAAAATAAACCTTGCAGATATCCATGAAGTAATGGATCCTTGAGCTTGGCCAAGGATTCCTTTTCAAAGAGGTTTCTCCCTCTAGCCACCACACACATGGACACACACTCCCCTCACAGTCAGGTAAGGGCTTCTGCTTGTTTCTGAGGCTGCTGGTGACAAGAGCTCAGTTGTCACCAGCTCCCTGAGCAACCGCGGCTGCCCAGCCCAGAATAGACAGGGAACACGCTGTTTGGTTCTCTTTTTGCCTTTGGGTTCAATGTGTTGCTTTTTGTGCTATCTGCAGCAAGCTTCTTGCCTGAGGCTTTCAGTTACTCGGGGGAAGAAAGGCAAGTTAAGCTCAAGCACAGAGGCCACGTGGCAGCCATCAGTCCGTACCAAAGAGAGCCTGCTGCTCTGCTTGCCTTTGTTAGAATCAGGCAATCTCCCTGTTTAAAAATAGTGAAAGTACAAGGGTGGGTGAGCCAGGGAACCAGCAGTTAGCATAATGCCTATGTCGCTGGACTCCCACGTAGTCGACCGCGGTTCGTGTCCCGGACCCGGTGGCTTAAAACTCACGCCGGGCGCGTGTGCGTGCGTGCCCAAGATCCTGAGAGGAGAATGGAGGAGAAGGGATTGCGGCATGGCCATCCCCCCTGGGGGGTGATTTCTTGCTTTCTGTATCTGTCTGTCTGGCGAGCGCACGCACCCTATAGCAAAAACCCTCTCACAAAAAAAAAAAAAAAAAAAAAAAGAGTGGGTGAGCCATAGCCATGCTCATGGCTTAAAAGGAGAAAGGCAGAACCCAGCAGGTCTCTCTGTAAGCCGCCCGTGTGGCAGGGTAGGCGGGTGGGGGCTAAGCAGTCTGACACAGTGACCAGGATCAAGGGCGTCCCTGGATCTGTGTTGAGGAGTCCTATAGATTTGTACACACACTCAGCTGAGGAGCTCAGTATGATAGAAGTGCTCCATCCTGGCAGAGGCATGAAATGGGCGCATGTAGACACTACCCAGGTTGCATACAGGCACTTCCTGTGATTTTGATAACAGTTTGTCCACCAAAGGTTCATATTTTGGAATGCGATCCCCAGTGTAATAGTGTTAGGAAGTGGTGAAACCTGGAAGAGGTGAGACCCAGTGGGCAGTGTTTGGGTCACAGAGGTATCACCCTCAGGAATGGATTAATACTGGAGGCTGGTTCTAGCTCTCATGAGAAGGAGTTCATTTCGGTGGAGCAGGTTATCATGAAACAAATATGGCCGCCTCCAGGTCTCTCTCTCCACACGTGCCCACCATCCCTCTTCATGTCAGTGATGTTGTGATGTAGTACCAGAGGTTGCTCTGATGTTGGCCCCATGCCTTTGGGCTTTCCAGACACCAAATCATAAGCCAACTAAACTTCCATTCTTTATAAATTTCCCAGTTGTAGGTATTTCTTTGAGCAGACTAAGACTGAGTTCTAGTTGCCAGTGCTTGAGAATTTCCAATCCCTGTAGTAAGAAACCTCCACCCACCACCCACCAACCAAAGGTGAGTTTTCCAAGTGGGGTATGTGATGTATGTTTGACCATCGCTTCAGAAGTGCCTAGGTCATGCTAGAATGGGCCTGCCCCTCAGTACAATGTGGCTCTTGGAATGAACAAGTTGTAGCCATTGAGGGAGGCCAAGCTGTATTTGTGGATTTTCTTTACAAGTAGAATTTTTCTGTCCACATTTGTTATCCAGTTAATGTTCCAGTAGCTAAATTAAGAATAGCAGAAAAGGAATTTTTTCCAAGGTCTTGTAATAAATCTGTCTGTGCAAACAGACCTCAGCAAAGCCCCCCGGGAACAGGCGGTCCCTAAGGTAAATGTCATGGTGAGCCTCCTGTTCGCTTATCCAGAAAAGCTGTGCCCTCTCTTGCCCTTTGTTTCACTCACATGATCGACTTGGTGCGTCCATGGCCCTGCGAAGGGGCTGGGCAGGAGCTGTCATCCCCATTCATAGATGAGGAGCCAGAAGCTCAGCATCGTGACCTGTGCAGCATTATAACCAATAATCAGAGAAGGGGAATTTGCACTAAGGCCTCTGCTCTTCATCCACGCACTCTCTAGGTCCTAGGCCTGCCTCCCAAAAGCAGTCGCTTTCTGAAGGGCAAAAATACACACAGAGGGGGACCAGCAGTTAGCGTAATGCCTATGTCGCTGGACTCCCATGTAGTCAACCGTGGCTCAAGTCCTGGACCCGGTGGCTTAAACTCATGCCGGGTGTGTGTGCGTGCGTGCCCAAGATCCTGAGAGGAGAATGGAGGAGAAGGGATTGTGGCGTGGCCATCCCCCCGGGGGGTGATTTCTCACTTTCTGTCTCTCTGTCTCTCTCTGTCTGTCTGGCGAGCACACACGCCCTGTAGCAAAAACCTCTCAAAAAAAAAAAAAAAATACACACAGAGGAGAGAGATTCCATTTAAGCTTGATGTCAAGGACCTTTTTCTTTGCATGGTCCAGCAATCATGACTTTGAACCTAGAAGGGAAATGTAAGCCTAACTTGCTGTTGGCCAGGCAGTAAATAGTATGTACATAGCCATAATCATATGAACTCTGTGTATTGATTTTATAATTTTAGAGCCAGTCTATGGACAAAGCAGGAAAAAATTGGTTGTAGCTGCAGGATAGAATATCAATGTGAACAACCATGACAAAGTAAAGAGGAACTTTTTTTTTTAAAGAGCATCTAATATCAAGTGAGAGGGGAAAGCAGGGACAAAGATTAAATAGTGTGAAAGTTAAAGAATGTATGGTGTGGGCATCAGCAGGTGGTGTGGTGGTTTGGTGGACTCCTACATGGCTGACCACGGTTCAAGTCCTAAACCTGGTGACTCTCTTTCTCACTTTTCCTCTCTCTCTCTCTCTCTCTCTCTCTCTCTCTCTCTCTCTCTCTCTCTCGTGCATGCCCTAGAGCAAATTTTAAATAATAATAAATAAAGTGAAATAAATAATTCTTTTTTTTTTTTTGAGAGGTTTTTTTGCTATAGGGCGCATGCACTTGCCAGAAAGACAGAGAGAGAGAGAAAGACAGAAAGCGAGAAATCACCCCCGAGGGGGGATGTCCACGCCGCAATCCCTTCTCCTCCATTATCCTCTCGGGATCTTGGGCACACACGCACACGCGCCTAGCCTGAGTTTAAGCCACCGGGTCCGGGACTCAAACCACAGTCGACTACATGGGAGTCCAGCGACATAGCCATTACGCTAACTGCTGGTCCCTAAATAATTCATTTTTTAAAGAAAAAGAATATATGGCATATGATTGATGGAGTAAAACAGGTTGTTGGCCAGTAGTGATGGCACTGCAGTGACTCAGCACTCCACAATGCTGAAGCCACTTGCAAAGGTCTTGGGCTTGTATCCTGCAGGTTCCCTCTCACATGCTTGTGACTGGGATCCTGGCCAGCTGAGGCTACGAGTGGCTTGTGATGGGGAATCCTATTGGGGGTACCTACTGTCCCTCTCCATGCAAGAAATCAATAAACTTTATAAAAGTTTACTAAATATACAGGACCAGCAGGTGGAGTAGTGGTTAGGGCGCTGGACTCCCACATGGACGACCACATTCGAGGCCCAAACCTGGCCTCTTGCTTTCTCACTCACCCTCCCTCCCTGCTTGCTTTCGCTCTCACTTGCTCTCTCTGTCTCTGATGAGCACACATGCCCTGTAGCAAATTAAATAGATAATTCTTTAAAAAAAGAAGAAGTTTACAAGTATGTTATTCAGTCACAAAATAAAATATAAATGGCAAATATTAGGAGAAGAAAAATGTCCTTCATAGTGAATCGATCGATGCCACCTTAGGTTGAGAATATATTTTATTCCCTGACTCATCAAAAGATATGAAGGAAATCACTGGAAGAGCTGAAGGGAAATCCGAAAAGGAGCTTTTGCTGGGGAAATCAACGGAGGTGGGGATGGGGCAGGAAGTTGTTGCTTTTCACTGTAAGTCTCTGTATCAGGTACGGTATTACGATGGTGTTGATTTGATTTTAAAAATTGAGACAGTGAGAGGATGACTTTTAAAAGACAGAAATGCTGTGGCTAGTACCATATGTTCTTTGAACAAATGCCCCCATGAGAATTAGCTGTAAAACACTCATTAGGTCTGCAAACAGCAATCAGACTGTTCCAGGCTATAAAATTATCCACGACTGCTTTCGACAGCCCAGCCAGGCTAATGCTCGCCAGTGAAGCCAAGCTAATGCTGCTGGTAACTGAAAGAAACATTTTTGTAAATGACAGAGAGGCCTGACCTCAGACGCTCTTGGAGAGTGTGAATGTGAAGGCCCTCCTGCGGTACTGCACTTACCTGGGAGGCTTGTGAACTTGTGAGGACATAGGGTGGGGGGCTGGAGTGGGGGACACAGCACAGAACAGGGAAGGGTGTTGTCAGTTTCTGTGCTTTTGCAAGGGAAGAACAGAACTGAGTAGATTAACAGTTTCCTGTGCGGCTTGTTGTAAATTAGGCGTAATCAGCCCCGCAGACAGCCTGAATTCAGGGAATTGTGGCAAAACTTGACGGTGCAGAACTAGGCAGGCAGCCAGACTCTTAAACCCGGTCACATAACGTTGCTTCTAGAAATGTTTTCCCAAGCTGCAAGTCCAAGGAACGGTGTGCACTCTGACCCCACTGCTGGATTTTGAGGGCATTTCTCCCAAGAGATATCCTCATTTGTGAGTGGCCTCTAAAGGAACCTGGGAAATTCTCAGCCGGGGAAATTAGAACTAATTCTAAATAGGCTGGTACCCAGGAAAGCAGTAGTATGTTAAGAAAACAGGGCCATAGGAAAAATGTTGCCCGGTGTCAGATTGAAGAGAAATAAACTTAAAATTAATCTGTGGCAAAGATATTTAAGTGAAAATCCTTTTCAGAACATTTCTTCCTTTATTATAAATATTTGGAGCCTCTTTAAGGGAGGCAAAATTTGCTATAAAATGATTTATTGGAACCAGCAGTTAGCATAATGGCTATGTCGCTGGACTCCCATGTAGTTGACCGCGGTTCACGTCCCAGACCCGGTGGCTTAAAACCCACGCTGAGCACATGTGCGTGCATGCCCAAGATCCTGAGAGGAGAATGAAGGAGAAGGGATTGCGGCATGGCCATCCCCTCTGAGGAGTGATTTCTCGCTTGCTGTCTCTCTGTCTGTCTCTGTCTGGCGAGCACACGCGCCCTGTAGCAAAAACCTCTAAATAAATAAATAAATAATGATTTATTTAAATTGGATGGCCTATCGTTTTTTCCTTACTCTCTTAATAAGTACATTTCATTAATATTTTTAAGTAACATACACATGCATATTCATGCATATAGTATAAAGATTCCTGAGCCCAGATAACACTTTATGTTCTCTGTGAAGCATTTCTTGATTAGAAAGATACTTTATCCTCAGTAATGCATGTGACCTTTACTAATCTCTTTTTGCTAAAAATAACAATGAAAAAGTGAATTATTTTTAGTGTCAGTTTCAGCTGAGGCTAAAGGTGTGCGATTGTAGCATCTGCAAAGGATGTGGTCAAAACCAGTTCCTCAGCCCTTACCTGATCACCCGCCTCCGGTCTTTAAAAGAGACTAGAGAGACCAAAAGAAGTTTGCAGTTAGAATGTGATCTTTGTTTTATTTTAAATAATTATTTATCTCAGGACCAGCAGTTAGCGTAATGGCTATGTCACTGGACTCCCACGTAGCTGACTGCAGTTCGAGTCCCAGACCCGGTGGTTTAAACTCACGCCAGGCGCGTGTGCATGCCAAGATCCTGAGAGGAGAATGGAGCAGAAGGGATTGTGGCGTGGCCAATTCCCGGGGGGTGATTTCTCGCTTTCTGTCTCTCTGTCTCTCTGTGTCTTTCTGGCGAGCACATGCACCCTATAGCAAAAACTTCTCAAAAAAAAAAGAGTTATTTATCTAATTTTATTTATCATTATTTTTTAAAATTTGCTACTGGCCATGTGCGCTTACCAGAGAGAGACAGAGAGAGAGAGGGAAAGTGAGACAGTAAGTGACTGGGTTCAAGACTCAAATCGTGGTCCACCATGTGCAAGTCCAGCTCCTTAATCACCACGCCCTTTGGGGAGGGCCACTGGTAAATAGAAGTGTCTGTCCCAGCCCAGCCAAAGGGCTTCAGTGGGACACTTTGCAGGGCTCGATATGTGTCCTGTGGGGTATCTGACTCTGGCCTGAGACCCTCAAAACTGAGGGCAGAGTAAGGAGACCTTTCTGTTTGGAGCTGGCCTCAGGCACTCACTCACTTCCTCTTTCCTGTGCTTTCGTTTTCTCTTTTGCATTTTGATCAATACAAGGGGACTTCAAAAGGTTCATGGAAAAAATGGAATTAAAGTACAAGTTTATTTCAGTGCAAATATTTTTTAAATACATGCATAGTTTTTCAATGATACACATTTTCAATGAATTCTTTGACTCCTTCATATAATATATATTTTAAGCGTTTATCTCCTTGTCTGCCTTCCTTAGCCCTCTGTAAGCTCCGTGAGGCACAGAGCAGGTTGTTTATTTTCTCTCTGCTCTAGCCTAGCTCCTGGAATACAGTGTGCGTAGATGGATGCTGGATAAATATATATCGCAAATCATATGTAGTGCATAGCTGTCCATTATCACCGGTCACTCCAACAGCATGACTTGTTTGGTGTTCTCATTTTATAAATGGGAAAATGGAGCTGAGAGGCTTAAGACATTTATCTGGTCTCACACAACAAAGTGGAAGAGCCAGAATTCAAAGCCAAATCTATCCGAGTCCAAAGTCCGTGCTCTGCTTGTTGAGGCTTTATCAGCTTCGGTTTCAGTTTCCCTAAAATGTACTCTCATCCTTTCTGGAGTGGTAGATAGCATCTAATCTAAGGTTCTTAGGAAGTGGCATGTACTTTGGTCTCACTCCATGCAGACTGCCTCCTGAGGATAACAAAGTTTCATTAATGGCTTATATAGCTTGTTTTCAATACCCAGACAGTAAAACGATTCAGAATGCATGGCATGGTACTTCACTGCATAAACGTCTGATTGTTTATATAGGGCTATGTATTGAGGTGTTGGAAACGTCATGATGTATTTAAAATATGTCATGACGTTTCCAACAACCTAATATTTTACCAAGTTCTTTAATATATAATTTTGTTTAAATATTAAACTGTTGGAAGCTTAAAAAGCTTTATCATTTTTGTTAAATATTAATATCCACTAATTCTATCTTTCTTTCTTTCTTCCTTCCTTTTTTTTTTAGATTTTTGGGAGAGAGAGAGATTTTTTGCTATAGGGTACATAAGCTTGCCAGAGAGACAGAGAAACAGAAAGCAAGAACTTACCCCTTACCTCCCAGGGAGATGGCCATACTGCAATCCCTTCTCCTCCATTCTCTTTTCAGGATTTTGGACACACATGCACATGCACCCAGTGTGAGTTTCAAGCTACCAGGTTGGGACTCAAACCATGGTTGACCATGTGGGAGTCCATTGCCTAACTACTGTGCCACCTGCTAGCCCCCACTATTATTTTTTAGCTTTGCAAAACATTTGCCTCCTTGCTTTTCCCAAAATCTGTTTATATAGTTACTCTTCAAAAAAAAAAAATAAAGATTTCCACAACTCACAGCAAGCATAATATACTTTTGTTGTTGTTGTTGTTGATCTTATGATTATTTTGCCAGCTCCGAGGCACATTTGCCTGAGCTCCCTCAGTTCTGCCATGGCAAATTTCTAAAATTTCAGCAGAGGTGACTGTAGAAAAGGTAGGTAATCAAAAACAGTTCAGAGCCTACCTCTGTTCAATTACCATGGAACCCTAGGCAAGTCACTGAGTCCTCCTGGGCTTCCCCCTCAAAGTAAAGATGTGGGGGGGACAATGCACTGAGAAATTGCTAGAATGAGTAAAAGGGCCTGGGGTGAGGCAGAAGAGAGTGGCCAGGAACTGGGAGTGACGCAGAGGACATAGAGGACATGCCCTGTTTAAAGGAGGCAGTGGCTGCAGTCTCATCGCTACTGAGAGCTGGGGCTCAGGACTGGCAGCTCTTCTGGTTTCTCAAAAGAAGCTGTGGAAAACTAGGCTTTTGTGGGAATTTCCTGTTTCTTAGTTTGACAATAATTAAAAAAAGAAGAAAAAAAAAACTCTTCTTCAAAATATGTTTCTTCCAGCCAGACGGGGTTTGTGGGCCAGGAGGGTATAACCTCTGGGCTGGATGTCTTCCAGCATGAAGGTCTCAGCACTGCCCTGGGACATCACCCATGGTCCCCAGGGTTCCATGGGCCTGTACTCATGGTCCCTTCACCTCAGGGCTTGAAACCTCTGAACCCAACTCGTGTTGTCAGGACAGCTGTCGTTTTTTTTTCTCTATTGTAAGAAAAGGAAATGTAGGGGCCAACAGGTGCCATGGTGGTTCAGGCACTGGACTCCCACATGGCTGACCAAGGTTTGAGTTCTGGATGTGGTGGCTTGAAGCTCACGCAGAGCATGTGTGTGTGTGCCCAAAATCCCAAGAGGAGAACGCAGAAGAAGGGATAGTGGCATGGTCACACCCCACTTCTCACCTTCCCTCTCATTGTCTCTCCAGAAAGCACATACATCCCTGTGTCAGAAACCTTAAAATAAATTAACAAAAAAAATTTTTAAAAAGAAATGTATTTGAATAGCTAGTGGGTAGATCATGGATTTATCCAAAACAATGTACATGACCTAAAACATATATTGCATAAAATTTCCTGAGAATTCCAATACTATGGATCAGGAGATCAGTGTTAGAATCATGACTCTACATATCTATTGAGCCCCTTTTTGTTTGTTTGTTTTAAATATATCATAAAAGTCATCCACTTAAAGTATGCAGTTCAGTGAGTTTTGTTTGTTTGTTTGTTTGTTTTTGTATATTCACACACTTATGTAATTATCACCAAAATCTAATTTTGGAGCATTTTCAATATGCTAAAAAGAGACTCCACACCCATTCACTGTCACTCTCTATCCCCTCACTGTCTACCTTCCCCCAACCCCCCGCAATCATTAATCTGCTTTCTGTCTCAAGAAATTTGCCTATTCTGGAGGTTTTGCATACATTAGATTTTGCATACATTCAGCTGTTATGAATATCACATGTGTCTTTAAAACTGGCTTCTTTTACTTAGTCCAGTGTTTTCAAGGTTCACCCCTGTGTTGCATGGATCAGTACTTCATTCTTTTTATTGCCAAATAATACTCCATTTTATGAATGAATTATCCATTCATCAGTTTGTGGACATTGGGGTTATTTCTACTTTTCAGCTGTTACGAATTTTGCTGCTATGAACATTCAAGTACAAGAGTTTGTGTGGGCATGTTTTCATTTTTCTTGAGTTTATGCCTAGGAGTAGAATTGCTGGGTGTATGGTTTTGAGCAGCCTTCCCAACCTTTTCGGTACCAGAGACTAGTGTCATGGAAGGCAATTTTTCCATGGACTGGGGCAGCATGGGGAGGTAGGGGAGCAGAAGACTAGATTCTGATTTAAAACCTTCCACCAAATGCAGCTGTACTATTGAAATATGTCAACTCTCTTGCCACTCCAAAGCCTGCCACCAGGTACAGCTTAATTGTTACTTGCCACTCATTGTAAGGGTTTTGATATGAGTCTGCAAACAGCTGATTTATTCTGGTCTCTGTGCAGTCAAACCTCTCTGCTAATGTTGATCAGTTTTTACAGCCACTCCCCAGCGCTAGTTCACTGCCTCAGTTCCACCTCAGATCATCAGGCACTAGATTCTCATAAGGAGCTCACAGCCTAGATTCCTCACATGCACAGTACACAATACAACACTTGTTCCTATGAGAATCAAACACAGCCATTGATCTGCAGGAAGAGCTCAGGTGGAAATTAGTGATGGGGAGTGGCTGTAAATACAGATGGAGTGTCACTCACCCACCTGCCCCCTCACCTCCTGCTGTGCTGCCTGACTCCTAACAGGCCACAGACCGTTGGCCTGAGTCCATGGCTCAGAGACTAGGGACCCCTGGTTTGGAAGACCTACCAATTTTCCATGGCTGTGCTATTTACATTTTCATCAGCAACCTATGAGGGCTTTAAGTGTCTCAACCTCCTCTCCAACACTTGTTATTTTTTATTATAACCATCTTAGTTTATGTGAAGTTTATTGTAGTTTTATTTGCATTTTCTTGATGACTATTGATGTTGAGTATGCTGAGTATCTTTTCATCAGCTTATTAGCCATTCATATATATCCTTTGGAGAAATATCTGATCAGCCCTTTGCCCATTTTTTTCCTTGGGTTATTTGCCTTTTTGTTAAGATATAAAAGTCTTGGGACCAGCAGTTAGCATAATGGCTATGTCGCTGGACTCCCACGTAGTCGACCACGGTTCGCGTCCCGGACCCGGTGGCTTAAAACTCACGCCAGGCGCGTGTGCATGCGTGCCCAAGATCCCGAGAGGAGAATGGAGGAGAAAGGATTATGGTGTGGCCATCCCCCCAGGGGGTGATTTCTCGCTTTCTGTCTCTCTGTCTCTCTCTGTCTGTCTGGCGAGCGCACGCGCCCTATAGCATAAACCTCTCCCAAAAAAAAGATATAAAAGTCTTTATGTAATCTGAGTTCAGGTTTCTATGAGCCTTATATTTGTCCCCCAAATTTAATGAGGCTCAAAATATTCTACTTACTAAAATAGGAAATTATTCTAATATGTGTAAAGAACCGTGTAACAAAATTTATTTTAATAAAAATACCTATTTGATTTTACCAATGTTTTTAAAGAGTTTTATTTAACTTTATTTATTTATTTAAATTTGATTAGAGAGGGACAGGGAATGTATGTACGAGAGAGAGAAAGCCTCCAGGTCCAGGACGTGAAGCATGGTCCCAAGTGGGACTTCCCACATGGGAGTCCAGTGCTCTTAACCACCACGCCACCTGCCAGCCCCAGATTTTACCAAATTTTAACCATATCATACTGAGAAAATCTGGTATTTCTTTTATCTGTAATCATACTGTATTTTAAGTTAAAATAATTGATAAATGTATCTCTTAAATCCCAAAAACATTCTAATTTTTATCTTCCTAATTTTGTCTCAGTCATGCCACTGACTTACTTGTGACTTCCAAAATTAAATGTAAATATTAGATTGAAAAATATTTCCAGAATGGGTTTGCTTCTAGGGAGAAGAAGTTTGGATCACAAGAGGACAGGAAAAAGAAGAGGGTTATTTTGTGCAGTATTTTAGACTAGCACATGTAGTGTCATTTACAAATTAAAATGGACCAGGGATTAGATTGCAGTATTATATCACTCTAAGTTGTTAATTGAACTGTATTATATAAAAGTATGTTCTTGTCCTAAGAAAATCAGACTGATGGGTTTAGGGGTAAACCTGTATGTAGCTTACTCTCATCAAATGGTTCAGAGAAAATACTAGTGTTTATAGAGGAATAATGATAAAACAAATGTAGTTGAATAATATCAGTTGGTGAATCTGAGTGATGGGTATCCTAGAATTCTACTTAGTATTCTTGCCACTCTTCTGTGAGTTTTAATTTTTTTCTAAATAAATATATATGTACATAAAAATTTTAAAAAGAATGTTCTTGGCTATATATGTATATGTGTGTGTGTATGAAAGAAAACTTAATCTTAGGAAGAAAATAAGTATAAATAGTAAGTAAAATCTCAGATAAGAAGGGAAAAACTTAGTTTTTTGAACTTCATCAGATAAACTATATGTTTACAACACAGCCCACAGGTCACCGGAGATTTTTTAAATTATATACAATGTGACACCAAAAAAAAGGAATAAAGATCAAAAGTCATGCCACAACAGCAAATTTTCTAACCATCTTGTTTCTTGCTTTGATGTTTAAGTAGATGAAGAATTTATCATTTTCACCAGGCTCAGCCAGGCAGGATTATTTTAAACTCAGGAGAGGAGTGAATGGCATCTTCACAGTTGAAAAGTCAAAAGCCAGTGAAAGCCTATTACTCTGTTCTTGTTTCTGATCCAGAAAATAGCCTGTGCAACCTTTATTGCCTCCCGATGTCTCTGAAGGCGGCAGTCCTTGGAAGCTGATGGTTCCCTTAGCCCTAGAAATCTGAGGATTTATGATATACAGTCAACAGCTTGAAGGGAAGAGGCGATATTTACTCTACTTTGTGAAGTCCATCAGAACAGACTCTGTTTCCCATGTTGCCTAATCCATCTTAGGTTTTTGAAAAGCCAGAAGACTTTTTATTTTTTACTGTGTCCATAATTTGGAAAAAAAAAAAAGTATCAAATGAAAAGTGAGGCAGCTCTGATCCTTTCATTTCTGCATTCCCACATATCACCAAATGGAAGACATTTGGAAGCTCCCCAACCACTGCTTTCCTCCTGCTACTGATCTGTATTTTTGCAGTTTTCTCATCTTGTCTTTCATAATCAGGAGGAATATAAGTGAACCATGTTTAATAAGAGCCAGGGCCAGGCGTTGGTGGAGCAGAAATACAACTGGACCTGTATGGGAGGGTCTTGGGTTTGTATCCCAGGACCTCCCTGAGCACACCACACACCAGGCATGGATCGTGGCATAAAGACTCCCAGTGGGGCTGGGAGGGGGACCTGCAGGTGGCATGGTGGTTGAGGCACTGGACTCCCACATGGCCAACTGTGGTTTGAGTCCCAGACCTGGCAGCTTGCTGTCTTGCTTTCCCTTTCTCTCTCTTTCTCTGTCTCTTTCTGGTCAAATTTAAAAATAATAACAATAACAAATAGAAATAAATAAGTAAATAAATCTTTACCAAAAAGACTTCCACTGGGGGGGGGGGTTGTTTTATTCTGAAGGCCACTTGCTCATTGTTGATCTTTTTTTTTTTCCAGTAAAGGGTTACCTTCCAGTTCCACATTTACCTTGGAAGAGGGGACCATCTACCTGACTACTGAGCCGAATGCTCTGGAAACACAGGATGATAATGCCTCTGTGCTTGATGTCTATTTAGTAAGTTTTTGTTTCTTCCCCTTTCCTTCTGGTTTATAAATGGATTCAGGCCATGACTTACAGAAGAACAATTAATTAAACCAGGCATGCTTACTATGTTTTAAAAGAAATATTGGCACCCTGTCCATTCTACAAATAGTACATCTTTTCACAAACTGTGTTTCCCCACAGCTCATGTATAACATTTCACAAAAGAATATCTAGGTTAATACTGCATCGCCGCACATGACAAAAGAACAAATCCTCCCATGTCAAGGCAAAGTAGGGCTTCTTGGTGTTACTCCCAGCAATGTCTTCTTTTGACTCACTTGTGCCCCCTTGTGTTTGAATCGGCTTCCTTCTGGTATGGCTCCCTTGCTAAGTCAGTAGGCTAAGAAGCACAGAGCCCGGTCGTGGGAAGAACCTCATCCACCCAAGAAAATCTTGGCTGACTGCCTCCTGGTTTGTCACCACCCAGCTGTGTGATTTGCACAGAAACCTCTGGTGGCATGTCCCTGTGTGCCAAAGGAGGGGACTTTGCCTGCCATGCCTGCCTCGTAAGGCTGCTTAGAGGATCATAAACGATGGAGTGCGCGAATGCCCTTAGGGCCTGTCACATTGTCTATCTCCGCTTAATCAAATTGCTAGATTCTGCCTGGGGAGCTACCCTGACGGACCGAACTGTGCAGGAGTATTTCCCACGCCCGCACACACGTCTCTATATCCTTGTACTCTGGCACAAAATCATACCAAGCAGGGAAAGGGTCCGTTTGGCATTTTCTCCTTTTTAAGGTCTTTTCATCTTATTTATTTATCTATGATATGAGTAGGAGACTGAGATACAGCGCCCCTGTCAGGGGTCATGACACTGTGATCTGCCTCCGGCCTCAGCCTGCCACCGATCACGGGCACGCATGTGTACCCAGGGAGGTCTCCGGGCATGAACAGCACCCTTCCCATGCGGGTCTGCCTCACAGCTCCATGTTTTACTACTGTGCCGTCCTCTGGCCCCTGTTCATTTAAGTTTGGCTGACCCTGAGCCAATTCTCTGTGCCACTGTCGATGCTCAAGCCTGGCCTTGAGAATAGCCACCACCTGGCGAGGGTCTCCGAGCAGCGTATCACCACGCCCTTCCTGCTCCTCCTGGCTGCATTTCATGCTTCTCTGTATTGCCCGACTTAGCACCATTCTTCCTCCAGTATCCTCGGCAAAATACTAGTCACCGAAAATGTGGTTCCTCAGCCAGGGCCTCTAGTGTCAGCCCAGTTCTCCTGGAGTAGAATCCGATGTCTTCGAGGCCCTCCACAGCCTGGTTCCGCCCTCTCTCTGGCCCTCCGCTCCTGCTCCCCGGGCCTCTCTGCTGATGCTGTTCCAGCCACACTGGCCTCCTCGGTGTTCCTCCTGCAGAAGTCGTTTCTGCCTCAGGACCTTGGCATTTGCTGTTTCTCTTCTGCCCTCTTTCCCAGCCACCCTGTGCTTGCTCCCTCACTTCATCAGGTCTCAGCCCAAACGTTTGCTCAGGTAGGCTTTCCCTGTCTTCCTGTGTCGGCCTCCCACCAGCTATTGTGAAAGGATTTTTTCATAACTTCTGAATATCCTGGACACTGAATAAACAAGTTTTTTTTTTTTTTTTTTTTTTTTTTTCCAATGAGCAATGCTCCTCAGTGTTAGTTGAAAATTATAGCATATGGGGCCAGCAGGTGGCATAGTGATTGAAGTGCTGGATTCCCACATTTTGGTTGACTATGGTTAGAGTCCCAGACCCGGCAGTTTGAAACCACACTGGGCACATGTGTGTATGCCCAAAATCCCAAGAGGAGAAGGAATTATGGCATAGCCATTCTCAGGGGGTGAGGTGGTTTCTCACTTTCTTTCTCTCTCGCTCTCTCTCCCCTTCTCCCTCTCCCTCCAACGAGCACACACATACCCTGTGGTGAAAACTGAAGGGAAAAAAGTTAAAAAAAGCATATCACAGAATCATAAACACACACAACTAAGAAAATAGGGAATTAAATAGGAGCAAAGGGTTTTTATGTTTTGTTTTGCTTTTTGTCCCATGGTATGTGGGTCTGTCTGGAAATAGAAATCAGGAGAGCATTTCAGAAAGAGGCCTCTATGATCCAGGAGTTCATGCCACTTTTGTGTGTATTTACAGAAACCACATTTGCATGAACCGGTGGTGTGGTGCTCCTTAGTGGAATGTGAAATCACCAGGTGGTTCATTGGCATTGTTGATGCCAGCTCCTTATCTGTTATTCTTCATTCCTTTGTTAGGAAGGTTGTCTCATTAATCGTTTTGCTTACCGCTCCTTGGTATGATCAATTTCATTCATAAGGACACTGCCATTGATTGGGTTTTATTAGCGTCTTACTACATTGCTTTGTTAAGAGTCTCTAATTCTTTGGCATTAAAAAGCAAAGCCTTTCAGAAAAGGATAATGCTTGCCTCACAAGCCACAGGGGAAAGCCATAGTGTTAATTGTTGGTTATGTTGAGAGCATTTGAAAATCAATTTTTACAAAAGGAATCATGGGAGTTTACAGCTGAAAGAGTTGGCAATGATGGTTAGCTGGCTAATCTGGTCATCTGGTCAGTTTTTCCAGCACAGAGTTTTCTGTGGTCCAGAGGTGAGGGAGGAGAGAGGAAAGCAGAAGGAAAGAGAGCCATCAAGCTGCGGAAAGTTCAGAGGCAATAGAGGGCCGGCCCCATACCCAGCGGTTAAGGAAGCCAGACCCCACATGACCTTCTGCAGTTCAAACCCCAGACCTAGTGGCTTGAAAAACACGTAGGAGAGACCAGCAGTTAGCGTAATGGCTATGTTGCTGGACTCCCACGTAGTTGACCACGGTTCACGTCCCGGACCCGGTGGCTTACAACTCACGCCGGGTGCGTGTGGGTGCGTGCCCAAGATCCCGAGAGGAGAATGGAGGAGAAGGGATTGCGGTGTGGCCATTCCCCTGGGGGGTGATTTCTCACTTTCTGTCTCTGTCTCTCTCTGTCTGGCGAGCGCACATGCCCTATAGCAAAAACCTCTCCAAAAAAAAAAGAAAAAAAACACGTGGGACACATATGCATGTGTGCTCTGAATCACAATATGATGGAGAAGGGATGGTGGTGTGTCCATGCTTCATGGGGAGCTTTGTCCTTCTCTCTCTGACAAGCACGCAGGCCCTCTGATAACTTCTTTTTTAAAACTTGTATTTTTTCAAAAGAATTCTTTTATTTTAACTTTATTTATTTACTTAAATTTGACCAGAGAGGGACAGAGAGAGAATAGAGAGAACGAGAAAGCAGGCTGCCAGGTTCAAGACTCAAACCATGATCAGCCATGTGGGAGTTCAGTGCTCTTAACCACCACACCACTTGCTGGCTCCTCCCTCTGGTAATTTTTTTTTTTAAGGAGGCAGTAGAAATTTTTTTCACCAAACTTGGAGAAAACTGCCAACATAACCTGGTTTTATAGCTCATAACAATAAGCTGTGAAACTTTTAAAAATTGTTTTGTACATGCCTGTTACTGACCTAAATACTTTCAATGTATTAACTCACTTAATCCTCACAGCACTAGGAGGTTGGTATGGTCACTGGTCCAGTTTACAGATGAGGAAACTGAGGCACCTAGAGATTATGTAATGTTACCCCAGGTTATAAAGCCAGTCGTCAATAAGAGCTGTGATTCAAACCGGAAGAACTGGCCAGAGGCCCACACCCTTAATTTCTGGGCCACGCTGCCTAGATCAGGAACTGTGTTGTCCCTGAAATATGCAAATTGAGATCAGAGACCTTAAGTAACTTACCCCAGGTCAAACAGCTATGCAGAGGCAAGAAAAGTATAGGGGACCAACGGGTAGTGTGGTGGTTAAGGCGCTGGACACTCCTACGGGGTCAACCATGGTTCAGGTCCTAGACCTGGTAGCTTGCTTTCTCACTGCCCCCCCCCCCCCCGCCGTGTATGTGTGTGTGTGTGTGTGTGTGTGTGTGTGTGTGTGTGTCTCACTGGTCAAATTAAAATAAATGAATGAATAAGTAAAATTAAATAATACTTTTAAAAAATAGAAGAAATAGGATAGGGAAACACGTTGGACTAAGAAACATGGACTGTTAAAATTTCCATGTAGAATGAGGGCATTTAGCAGAATCATAGAAGGGGACCAGTGTGGCGTTGTCCGAAGGACCAAGGAGTTTGAAGGATAATATTAATGGCCAAACTGAGCATGTTCTACATGCCAGGCACTGAACCGTCCTTTCCTCGTATTGGCTTGTTCACGAAGGCAGGTTTTACATTTGGCTTCATTCACACAGGTGAGGAAACTGAAGCTAACTTGACCAGTTCTCAGAACTGGGTAGTGACAGAGACCAGCAGAGGGAGTAATGGTTACATGGCTGGACTCCCGTGTACTTGACCCTGATTGAGCCCCAGACCCTGCAAATTAAAACTCACGCCAGGCACACATGCATGCATGCCCAAGATACTGAGAGAAGAAAGGAGGAGAAGGGATTGCGTGCGGTGTGGCCATCCCCCCGCCCCAGGTGGGCTGATTTCTCGCCTTCTGTCTCTCTGTCTCTGTCTCTCTCTCTCTGGTGAGCACACACGCCCTATAGCAAAAACCTCTCTAGGAAAAAAAAAAAAAAAAAACTGGTTAGTGACAGAACCAAAATCCAAATCCCCCTTCATAAGCTCTTCTGCCTAATTTTGAACTCATGAAGCCCCCCAGCACTGGTGATGGTACCGCCCATTGATAGTCTCCCTTCCATCTTGTCCAAATCATGCTCTTTATGAAGGGGAGAGAGATTCAAAAAGGAAAGGGGGGGATGTTGAGAACATTTTTTTTTTTTTTTGGTGGAAGTCCACTTTGATTTTTTTTTCTTTTGCAGTTATTATTATTATTATTATTATTATTATTATTATTATTATTTTGGAGAGGTTTTTGCTATAAGGCGCATGAGCTCGTCAGACAGACAGAGAGAGACAGAGAGATAGAAAGCGAGAAATCACCCTCCCCAGGAGGGATGGCCATGACGCAATCCCTTCTCCTCCATTCTCCTCTCGGGATCTTGGGCACGTGCGCACACGCACCCAGCGTGAGTTTAAACCACCCGGTCTGGGACTCAAACCACAGTCGGCCACATGGGAGTCCAGCAACATAGCCATTACGCTAACTGCTGGTCCCTTGCAGTTATTTTTTACTGTTTTTGTTTGTTTGTTTGTTTTTGTAGAGGTTTTTGTTATAGGGCACGTGCGCTCGCCAGACAGACAGAGACAGAGAGACAGAAAGCGAGAAATCACCCCCCAGGGGGGATGGCCACGCTGCAATCCCTTCTCCTCCATTCTCCTCTCGGGATCTTGGGCGCGCATGCACACGCACCTGGCATGTTTCAAGCCACCAGGTCCGTGACACGAACCATGGTCGACTATGTGGGAGTCCAGCGACATAGCCATTAAACTAACTGCTGGTCCCTATTTTTTACTGTTCTAATTAAGTCATTCTCAAAACTTTTGATCTCAGAACACTTTTGCTACTTAAAAATTATTGAGGATCCCAAAGAGATTTTGTGTATGTAGATTCTATCTACCCATATTTCATATTTTCAGAATGAAAACAGAAAATATTTGGGCCAACAGGTGGCAAGGGGGTTAAGGTGCTGGATTCCCACATGCCAACCACAATTTGATTCCTGAACTCGGAGGCTTGAAAATCACTCCAGGGACATGTGTGTGTGCCCAAAATCCTAGGAGGGCAATGAAGGAGAAGCGTTTGTGGTGTTAACATCCCCACAGGGGGTGATTTCTCACTTTCCCTCTGTCTCTCTCCAGCAAGCACAGGTGCCCTCTACCAAAAACCTAAATATAAAAAAGTTTAAATATTAATTCATTGAAAATAATAAATCTATTATATGTTCATTAAAATGACTTTTTTTAGAGGTTTTTGCCTTAGGGTACGTGCACTCGCCAGAGAGAGAGAAGCAGACACAGTGAGAGGGAAAGTGAGAAGTCAGCCCCCAAGGAGGATGGCCATGCCCCAATCCCTTCTCCTCCCAGGATTTTGGGCACACACACACACACACACACACACACACACACGTGCCCAGCATGATTTTCAAGCCACTGGGTCAGGAACTCAAACCGTGGTTATGCATGTGGGAGTCCAGCAACGTAACCGCTATGTCATCTGGTGGTCTCTTAAATAACATTTTATTACTATATCCCAAAAACAAAAATAAATTTAGTGAGAAGGGGGACATTATTTTACATTTTTACAAATCTCCGCCTTAATAGACAAAACTGGATTCTTTTTTTTTAATATTTTTAATAGCCAGAGAATGCATGCACTCACTAGAGACAGACAGAGAGAGAGATAATACAGCCCCATCCCATTTTCCTCCATTTCTCTATCCTGTCAGGATTCAAGGCATGCACTCGCCTGGCATAATTTTCAAGCCTCTGGGGCACGGATTCACCCTACAGACAGCCATGTGGAATCTGGCTCCCTTCACACCACTGGGCTACAGGACTGGCCCAGAAACTGGATTCTCATGTCTGTCTCCACATCAGTCTCTGTGATGTGACATTTCATTTTGCTTCTGGAAAACTCCTTTGTGTCCACATAAGAAGGAATGAGGATGAAAGGTAAATAACTATTAGCAAAATAGTTAGACCTCATGTTCCCCATATGGTATTTCTAGTATTTTTTTCTTAAGTCTCTTCACCTGTGGCAAAACCAAATGAACATAACTTAGAAATAGGGACCTGGAGTCTGTGCTATCTCTGCCTCTCATTAATCACGAACCTTGAGTTCACCACTTTCTTTGGGCCTCAGTTTGTTCATCTGTAAGATGGATGGTTAAGTCATCTGTGAGACTCCTCCCAGCTCTGAGAGACTGTGGCTCATTATAAATTTCAAGGAGTTGCAGAAATAAGTTTTCCAAAGTAGCTACAGTTGTTTCTCCAAATTGTGCTGTTTCATCACCTCTGCTACCATAAACCTTCACAGTATTTAAACTGAAATTTTATGGCACTACGTCTAGAAAGTTCTGCACCATTAACCGGTCATTCCAGGGTGTGTGTTCATGCTGAAGATTTTTATTTTTAGTCAGCATGCTCTTCCAGATCTGAGAGGATCGGCTCATTGCCCTCTCTTCAGTATTCTCATTTACCTCTACATTATGGAAGAGTAAATGGAAAAGAAAAGGATAAGAAAAGAAAACTGATTGTGCCAATGTGTTTGTCTCCCCTTTTCATTTTGGGAGAGAGTTTTTTGTTGTACGGTGCATGGGCTTGCTGGAAACAGAGAGAAACAGAGAGAAAGTGAGATATCACCATGTCACAGTCCCATTGCCTCCATTCTCCTCTTGGATTTTGAGCGCATACACACACACACACCCAGCATGAGTTTCAGGCTGCTGGGTCCAGGACTCAAACCACGGTCATCCCTGTGGGGGTCCAGCACCTTAACCACTATGCCACCTATTGACCCCTGTTTCTCTTTTTGAACTGATTCGAATGCTCTGATTCAGTCCTCTTCGCTTGAAGGGCAGTTGGAGCATCTGTGGTAGCCTTCTGCTCTGTGCTGTCACCAGACGTGGCCAGGTTTCTCTTGTAATGTTTCTCCCCCTGTAAGATGCAGCATTTCTCAACGAGTAGTTGTGACCTAATCCTCTAGTGCTCTTATTTGTCCCCTAGCATAGAATACTGCATATATCCCTTTACAAATATATAGACTTAAACCCAAATGATTTCTTGCACTAGGCAACATGTGAAATATCCTTTAAAGACTCCACCCACACCTTATGTGCACGTGCATTAACTCAGCAATCCTGCTTTTTCTGTGATTTGACCTGAAATTTAAAAGGATAGGTGACCTTAGAAGGCAGCTAATTATTCCGTCATCTTTACAAAAGCATCTAGTTTAAGGCTGCTTGTACCTTGATAGGCCTGCACTGCTTGTAAAAGGCCACTCAGCTGATATTCAAATCAAAGGGGGTGCTTTTAAAATGATTTTATCCAGTGACCAAAAGATGTGTTTTCCCTTGAATTTTGAGTTGATGGCACAGATTAGGGTATTTAAAAGAGTACAACAGAGTGAGCAGAACGCATTGACTTAAAATGGGCAATCAGGCAGGCTTCATACCAGAGCGAGATTCTACTTGCTGAATCGTCCCAGAGATCCTGGGGCCCTGGCACCACCACAGTGGCTGTTGCTTCAGTTCCTAGGTGGCTTCTTTGCCTGATGTAGAACGCAATTTGTTGTTAACGGGACGAGGAACAACCAAGAAAAAGCCATTTTTGCTGAAAATGAAGAAAAAATTCTTTTATGACTAGCTGACAATGGCCAGGTAAGTGAGAGATAATGGGATTGCTTTTTTAATAACCTAGAAGTTTTGAGGTCATCAGATGGTATAGTGGTTAAGATGCTGGACTCCCACATAGCCATCAACCATAGTTCAAGCCCAAGATCCGGCAGCTTGAAAATCACCCTGGGCACATGTTCGTGCATGCCCAAATCCCAGGAGGAGAAGGGATGGCAGCATAGCCATCCTCCCTGTGGGATGATTTTTCATTTTCCCCTCTCACTGTCTCTCTGGCAAGTGTATGTGCCCTTTGGCAAAAACCTTAAAAATACATAAATAAATTACATAGAGGTTTGAAAGATGGCTGCCATAAAACAATGACCTTCTTGCTTCTGTTATGCAGTCCCTAGATTAGGACCTTTTCTTTTTACACTTTCCATATTAATACCCTCTCAGTGACATCCACTTTCATCCAGATACACATCTCTGCAAAATGGCTGTTAGGAGTGCAAACAGCTGGGAGTGAAGAAGCATGTCGGCCATGTCTTAGCCCCACCGGTACTGGAGATCCTTGCTCTGACAGACAGCTGTTGAACTGCGTGCTTATTTCATGTGCTTTTAGAGTGGTTAATGATACTCTTTGATCATGGGAGAAGGGTGGTGGAGAAGTGAAAATGAATTAACAGCTGATCATACTATTATGTACAGGGAAAGCCTTTTATAAAGAAGAAAAACACTCTAAATTAGGCCATGGAGGTCTTGGAAGATTCCATGGAACTTTCTGGCCAAAGAAACTGTGTTTCTGCATTTGAATCCCTTGGCATTGAGGTTCACGGCTTCTATGAGAAGCATCGGCCGCTTTCTTCATTCCTTGTTTGAGCCGGGGTTCGCCTCTGACGGGGAGGGTTTATTTGAAGCAGGAGCAGTTCTGTTGTTTCTCAGGAAAGGGCCAGAGATGCTACTGGCTCGTTGGTGGATACTGGTTGGTGGATGCTCGCGAGGGCAGAGTAGGAAAGAGAAAAGGCTAAACAGACTCGGCTCCGGCTGCGAAGGCATTGAAGCAGAGCGCGTTTCCTTCCGCCACCTGACCACATTGTGAGAAATGAAGCGATTTCAGAACGGGTAACATAGAGCCCTTTGTCTATTTCGACGAGGGCTCAGCCCCTTAAGTTATTGACCAAATAATAATTCTAAGACACGTGAAAGAGCTTTAAAAAAAAAAATGGATCCCACTGCCTGACCCCCATGGGACCTACAAATCACTCCTATTCTCCAAATAAGAGTGCCGCCAGCTTCAAATTAATGAGGCAGCCTGTCAATCTAGATTAGGAGGTCACCCCTAGGGTGTTTTTTTTTTGTTTTTGGGGGTGCTTTTTGTTTTGTTTTTCAAATAGCATTCTGCCGCTGGGTAAGGATTAGCTGAGGGAATGGGAGTTGGAGATAGAAAGGCAATGCTGGCTTTTCAGTTCAGTTCTGCCAGGAGTTAGCGATGAGTGACAGTGTGAAGGGCTGTGGCAGTGTTTCTGTGTTTTGTTTCGTTTTGTTGTCTCTGCTGTGTGCTAGCTGTGCATGAATCTTGGCCTTGCAGGTCAGCTTGGTTTCCACCCTCTGCAGAGCCAGGTCTGCCCTTCAGTGTCCCTGAGACTCCTGCAGTATACAGAGTGCCCCGTCATTTTTCGTTCTTTGCCTCCTCAGACTGGCCTCTTTCTACATCCCTTCCACCCAGCTTTCCCTGTGGCTTCTCTTCCTGCTTCGTTCTTTCGCCTTCTTCGTTGCCGTCCAATGCCAGTGCTTAGTAGTATCCTGAGCCTTTCCCACTCTTGGGAAAAGAGTGGTTAGGGAAGAACAGTCTCTAAGGGTGTGAACTTGGGGACTACTAGGCCCTGAACCTGCAGGCAATGAATGGCAGACTTAAGAGGAGCCAGATTGGGGACCAGTGGATGGCATAATGGTTATGTTGCTGGACTCCCACGTAGTCAACCTGGTTCAAGTCCTGGACCCAGTAGCTTAAAACTCATGCTGGGCATGTAGGTGTGCGTGCCTAAGAGCCCAAGAGGAGAATGGAGGAGAAGGGATTGTGGCGTGGCCATCCCCCCCTGCCCCCGCCAGGAGGTGATTACTTGCTTTCTGTCTTTCTGTCTCTCTGTGCCTCCCCAACGAGCGCATGTTCCCTATAGCAAAAATCTCTCAAAAAAAAAAAAAAAAAAAAAAAGAACCAGATTAGGAACAAATGAGAATTTCAGGGAAAACGGGTTTAAATAACACCTATGAACCTAGTAAACAGGACTGTTCTCATTTATACCATTCCCTCTCCAAGCCTCTGAGGAGGAATGAGCAATGTTTAAGGACTACTCACTCAGTAAAAATAAAGCCTCCCAGGTGAGCATGTGGTATGAAAGATAAGGTGCTATATCCCACATGGATGACTGTGGTTCGAATCCCAGACCGGCAGCTAAAAAATCATGCTGTGGGTAGGGGGGAGTGTGCGTGCCCAAAATCTCATAGAAGAGACTAGAGGAGAAGGGATTGCACATGGCCATCCTCCCAGGGGAATGATTTCCACTTTCCTTCCCTCTTCCTCTCCATCTCTCTTTGGTGAGTGCACATGCCCTATAGAAAATTTTTAAAATAATAATAATAAATCAAATTAAATAAATATTGGATTGTCGGAAAATCATGATGTACTTACTTTTCTATGCAAAAATGTGTCATGACTTTTCAGATGACCCCATAATTCTTTTTTAAAATAAAGCCTTCCAAGTGTGACAAATGGCACGAGAGGGGCTTAGGAGTGAGGCTCTGAGGGCCTAGCCTCCCTTCGGTATGTCTCTGCCTGTGCTCCTTTCCTAGGGCTGCTGTCACAGACACCGCGAACGGGGTGACTTAAACACCAGATGTTGTCTCATAGTTCTGTATAGAAGCCAGAAGTCTGAAATGAAGGTCTCAGCAGGGCCACTCTCTCTCTAAAGACTCAGGGAAGGACCCATCTCTTCCAGCTCCTGGTGGCTGCACAGGGTCCTTGGCATTCTTTGCCTCACTCAGATACCTGCACGTGTGTCCTGCATGTGTGTGGCCTTTCTTACTGTGACTCTGCACCTCTGTGTGTCCTCCTCTTTTTTTTTTTTTTTCTTTTTTTGGAGAGGTTTTTTGCTATAGGGCACGTGCGCTCGCCAGAAAGAGACAAAGAGACAGAAAGCAAGAAATCACCCCCCGGGGGGCATGGCCATGCCGCAATCCCTTCTCCTCCATTCTCCTCTCAGGATCTTGGGCACGCACACACACACACCCGGCGTGAGTTTAAGCCACTGGGTCCAGGACTCGAACCACGGTCAACTACATGAGAGTCCAGCGACATAGCCATTATGCTAACTGCTGGTCCCTCCTCTCTCCTTTTTATAAGGACACCTGTCACTGGGTGTGGAGCCCACTCTGCTCCAGTATGACCTCATAACTATTCCATCTGCAAAGATCCTATTTTCAGATAAGGGCACATTCCGAAGCTACAGGTGGACCAAAATTTTGGGCAGACGCTATTTCCACCACCACCCTGCCTTACAGAGTGGCCCCTAAATTGCTCTTGCCCATACACGGCCCATTCCCCCCTCGTGTCCCTTCTCCCAGGCTAGGTTGCTGTGAGGTAGGGTAGATGTTTCCAAATTTTCATTTTACATTGTTCACGAAAAGTGTCAGGTAAACGAACGTACTAGCAGAGTCAGTTTCCTGTTGGGGACTTGATACATGTTGGAAATAAAACCCCCAGGGGAGGACAAAGGTATTGGTATTTTTTTAAAACTCCCTACATGTACAGGGCTGAGATCCACCGTGCTTGTTCACAGGATCCTTTGGCTCTGAGTATCCTGTAAATCATCTAGGCTAACGTAGAGGGAACAGTGTCACTCCCCGGGCCCCCCCCCCCGCCAAGGTGACTGGTCAGTTAGAATCAAACTCTCTTTTCCTCTAATGTAGAAGCAGAGTGAAGGTGAACCCTAGGAAGGTCATAAATACTCCAGTTTATGAACCAGGCGTTTAGTTGTGTTCCAGCTTTCTGCAAACCCTCTACTGCCGCCTACTGGTAGACAGGCAGCTCTGACCAAGGGGGGATAGGCGAGATTGAGGGCCTTGAATGGAAACCTAATTAAGAGCGAGTGTGCGCCTCATTGGACTCTTTCCACTCCATGTACTTTACTGGAGCCTTTCCACGCTGTGCATGCAAGTTCAGCAGGGGGGCACATCCTTCAGACGTCAAAGACAGCTCCCACTGACAGCCCAGCTTCCGCCACCTTTCAAGTTGGACCCGAGGCTATGATTACAGTGGGCGGGAAACTGAAGGGGCTCACCTCCCCTCAGAGCCAGGCGTGCCCTTCCCATCCATCAGGCCGGCTCCACTTGAGCCTCTTTGAAAGGGCCCCTTGGCAGTTTGGGGTTCTCTACAGAAATGCTTAGGAAGCAACTTTAAAAGGAGCAGCAAATGTGGGGAGAAAAGCATCTTTTCCTCATTTTCGGTCTTTGACAGGTCCTTGCTTACAGCTACTGAACGCCTGGGTAATTGTAGCTTTTGAAGTAATCCCTGAAAGGGAATAGGATTAAATGTAATAAAATGCAAATGTAAAGACTTACTTATAAAAAAAGAAGAAAAAACTTTTTATTTTTAGAAAGATTTTTGCCTTAAGGTGTGTGTACTTGCTGGAGAGACGAGAGAGAGAATGAGAGGGCATGTGAGAAATCATCCTCCCAGGAGGCCTGGTCACACCAGAGCCCTTCTCGACTCTCCTCCCGGGATCTTGGGCACTCGTGTACACCCAGATGACGTGATTTTTCAAGCCACTGGGTCCAGGACTGAAACCACAGTCAGCCATGTGGGAGTCCCATGACATAACCACCACGCCATCCGCTGGCCCCAAAACAACTCCCTAACCGATGGCTATGGTGTTCGTTTTCTAGGGCTGCTTTAACAAAGTACCGAAGACTGGGCGGCTTAAACCACAGAAACTTTTTAAAGTTTGTTTATTTCTCCCATGAGTGAGAGAGGCAGACAGCACCCCAACGGAGTCTTGACATCACAATCCACCCCCAGATTCAGCCAGCTCCAGATTACAGGCCACATGTGCCTGGCACGTTCAAGGAACCTGCTGGACCATGGCTGGAGCCTCTGGCACCTGCTCTTTCCTCTCACGGAGGTGAAAAATACCCAGTGGGCTCCTCCCTCGGCAGCCCCATGTCCCTCCTCTGACGTTTTCCAAGCGAGGCAGAAGTGGGATCACAGTGGATCTCTTGCAGCACCAGAGCGGTCTGATAGATTAGATGATAAGGGGCACCAGCAGTTAGCGTAATGGCTATGTCGCTGGACTCCCACGTAGTCGACCGCGGTTCGTGTCCCGGACCCGGTAGCTTAAACTCACGCCGGGCGCGTGTGCGTGAGAGCCCAAGATCCTGAGAGGAGAATGGAGGAGAGGGGATTGCGGCATGACCATCCCCCCTGGGGGGTGATTTCTCGCTTTCTATCTCTATGTCTCTCTCTGTCTGGCTGGCGAGTGCACGTGCCCTATAGCAAAAACCTCTCCAAAAAAAGAGGAAAAAAAAAAAAGATTAGATGATAAGGTAACATTCGGGTCACTGTTAGCAAGAGTCACTGAGTGCTGGGGAGTCCGCTGGAGCACGGGCAGCCTGTGTAACTCACAGATGCCCTCAGGCTTTTCATGGATCTTGGGAAAACAAATTCACCAGGCAGAGAATGGTGTGAAAGTATTGCCGCTACACTAACAGTTTTGAAATGATGGCCACAATCTTCAATCATCCCATGATTGAAGACGTCAGAGAGGAGTGCTAGCTTTGTTCTTGGCTCTGCCCTCATGTATCGGTATCCTCCCTGCTGCGTTGGGAGAGATGCTTTGATGAGGCGTTTGGGGGTTGGCATTCCGTGTGCTGCCAACACCCGGGATTCAACCACCATTCTGCCAGATCGGGCACAAATGGTTATCTTCGTCTTCCATATCCTTCAAGGCTGTTGACAGTCTCTCAAGGCTTCTCAGTGGGAGTCCTGTAGTCCTATAATTTTGTTTGCTTGCTTCTTTCTTTCTTTAAGAGGTTTTCGCCTTAGTGTGCATGCACTCCCTGCCAGGGAGAGAGAGAAAGACAGTGAGAAGGAAAGTGAGAAATTGCCCCCAGCGGGGATGGCCATGCAGCAATCCCTTCTCCTCTGTTCTCCTCCCGGGATCTTGGGCACACATGCACATGTGCCCAGCGGGAATTTCGAGCTACCAGGGCCAGGACTCAAACCATGGTCAGCCAAGTGGGAGTTCAGCAATGTAACCCCTATGCCATCGGCTGGTCCCAGTCCTATAGTTTCTGAAAAAGAGTAATTTCACTTTTGATTTTAAAGCCCAGTATTTATTTAAGCAGGAAATTATTCACACTGGACCCAAGCTTCTCTAACGTTCCTTCCAGCTGTCGAGTTCCACAGCACTGCGATTTTACTCCATTCTCACCGCCCTGTCCTGGTTTCTGTAGCATCAGCCTATGGAATCATTTCCCCTCTTAGAAAAATGGTGAGCTCCCATTACTGCGCCCACTGGAATCTGACACAGTCCACACTATGCCCAAGAGATTGTGCCTTGTGAAATAACCCCTCATCCAAGGTAGATGTGAATATAATAAAACATATAGATTCTTATTTTAAACCAAAAACGTTTTAGACTTTCCAGAACCCAGAGGTGGCAGCTTTGTTTTGAAATTCAGGGATCTCTGAGCTCGCAGTCGGGGAACTCCAGACAGGGAGAGGATCTCAGAGTGCAGGAGATGCTGCTGCAGTGAGGCATAGCAAGGCCTGGATAAGGATTTGTTTTGATGCTGTGAGTTTAGACCAAAATGGGTGGAGTGAGGCAAGAGGAGTTGTGCTGTCATGGCAACAGAAGGAACACTAGCCCTATGAGTTAAGAACAATAGAAAATAAGAAAGATACAGAGTGAAGCAAGAAAAGCAGAACTGAACTGCTGATGGAAATGGGGGTTTGGCATAGGAAAGCAAATGAGGGACTTAGGGCCTACCACAGTCAGGAGAAAAACTGACGCTTTCGTTGGAGCTACCTTGGTAAAGAATTTCAACTTGAAATCGAAATGTGGGTCTGCTGAACACCAAAGAAAAATTCTTCTCCTATGGGACCCTGGGACTGAAACCTCTGGTAGTTATAGTTAAAGAGAGCATCTCGGGGCTGGCAGGTGGCGTGGTGGTTGAAGTGCCGGACTTCACATGGCTGATGACGGTTTGAGTCCCGGACCTCCCATCTTGCTTTCTCACATTCCCTTTCTCTCTCTTTATGTGTCTCTCTCTGGTCAAATTAAAAAAATAATAATCATAATAACAAATAAAATAAAATAAATCATTCTTTTTAAAACAAAGAGAGAGAAGGCATCTTCCCTGAATATTAAGAGCTCAAGGATTATGGACTCAATGCCATTCTTTAATGCTATTCCTCTAGGCCTATCGGACTTTTGTGAAGTTCTGCCTTCATTTCAGCTTTGCACTAAAACTCACTGACACCACTTTCCAGATCTTAAAGATTTTTTTATTTTTAATTTGCCAGAGGGCACATGAACTCACCAGAGCGAGAGACTGAGGGAGGCAGAGTGCTGAGAATGCACGCCCTGGACCATACCACAGTCTCTTCTCTATTTCTCCCCCCATTTGGCGTTTTCATGCCCACATGCACATGTGCCTGGCATGTTTTACAAGCCTCCATATCCGGAACTCCAACTGTGCAGTCGGCCATGTGGGACCCAGCCTTCTAAATCACCAGGCTACAGGCTGCCCCGAGAAATTCTAAATACATATTTAAGACAGTAGGTTGAAATTGGGGAATGGGGTCAGAGGATTGGCAAGAGAAGGGTTGAAAAAGGGAGGGAAGGAGAATGAGTCTAGTCGTGAAACCTCACCATGAGAAGTTTCTCATATGGAAGAACCTCCATATTGTTTTCTGTGGTGGCTATGCTATACTCCCACCGACAGTGCACAATGGTTCCCTCTTCTCACCACCTCACCAGAACTTGCTCTTAGTGTTTTGTTTTGTTTTTTGGATCCTAGCCATTCTCCCCATGAGAAGTTTTTTCCCTGAGGTCTCATTGCTAGACTTCTCCTTTCCTCTCACCTGCCAACAGCTCAGAAAAGTAAACTGAGATCATGCGAGATGGGAAACCTACCATGGGCTATCCATGTTCGGGCTTCCCCTAGAGGGAATATGGATCTACCACAGTGTAGTCTGCCCTCAGAAAGAGCTTTGTGGTTAATTCATAGACAGATCTGTTGATTAGCTATTTCTCCTTATTTCTCTATGTTTGTGTGTTTAATAATTTGAATACTGAAGCTTTGCCATCATTGACCAAACATATATGTATTATCATGTAGTTTCAGTTATAGAAATAAGCATTTGAGGGACCAGCAGTTAGCTTAATGGCTATGTTGCTGGACTACCATGTAGTCGACCATGGTTCGAGTCCCGGACCCAGTGACTTAAACTCATGCCAGGCATGTGTGCATACGTGCCCAAGATCCCGAGAGGAGAATGGAGGAGAAGGGATTGCAGCATGGCCATCCCCCCCGGGAGGTGATTTCTTGCTTTCTGTATCTCTGACTTTCTCTGTCTTTCTGGCGAGCACACGCACCCTATAGCAAAAACCTCTCAAAAAAAAAAAAAAAAAAAGGAATTAAGCACTTAATTTTTAAGTGGAAATAAAAATATATGTTTCTCTCTTTCACACACATACCTAAACATAGACACACATATATGTGGAATAATAACTCTAAGGATTTAAGTCACAGAAATACCTAAATACTCTTTTTTTTTTTTTTTAAGGCTTTTGCCATAGGGCACAAGTGCTCACTGGAGACAGTAAGAGGGAAATTGATAAATCACCCCCAAGGGGGACGGCCATGCCGCAATCCCTTCTCTTCCATTCTCCCTTCAGGATTTTAGGCACGCAGGCACACACACCTGGCATGATTTTTCAAGTCATCAGGTTCAGGACTCGAACCACAGAGAGCCATGTATGAGTCCAGCACCTTAACCACCACACCATCTGCTGGCCCCACTACTTTTTTTTTTATCACGTCAACTGTTATCACACTTTTTACCTGCAGGTCTCAGAATTTAAAATATTTCTTGGATTCTCAAAGCATTCTGGTACATACAAATACGGGCATCTCTGTGGGCAAACTGTGTGTATGCGTGTGTGTATACGGGAGTTCAGTTGATGACAGAGTTGAAATGGTGTCCATTGTCCTGTTTCTGGGATCTGGTTGGGATCCACTGCCAAAACACTTGCTCTCATTTCTGTTTCTAAACCATCCAGCTGGGAGTAGATTCAGTCTCAGTTCATCTCAAGAAGCGTCCAGTCTTCTGGGCAGTGCTTCCCAGAGGAGTCCGTCTTAGCATTTTATTTTCTAGATTCTTTCACTTAGTGTCGAATGACAGGATCTCATTATTCTTTATAACTGAGTAATAATCCATTGTGTATATGTACCACGTTCTTTATTTCATTAAGAATTATTTCATTTAACTTTATTTATTCATTTATTTATTTATTTATTTATTTTTCTTTTTTTTTTAGTGGGGGAGAGGTTTTTGCTATAGGGCGCGTGTGCTCGCCAGAAAGACAGAGAGAGACAGAGAGACAGAAAGTGAGATATCACCCGCCAGGGGGGATGGCCACACCGCAATCCCTTCTCCACCATTCTCCTCTCGGGATCTTGGGCACGCACGCACACGCGCCCGGCATGAGTTTAAGCCACCGGGTCCAGGACGCGAACCACGGTCGACTACGTGGGAGTCCAGCGACACAGCCATTACGCTAACTGCTGGTCCCCCCTCATTTATTTATTTTAATTTGACCAGAGAGGGACAGAGAAAGAGATAGAGCAAGGGAAAGTGAGAAAGAAAGCCACCAGGTTCAGGACTCGAACCACAGTCAGCCATGTGAGAATCTAGTGCCGTTAACCACCACCCTGCCTGCCAGTCCCTGTGCCAAGTTTTCTTAATCTTGTCATCAGTTTTGAAGCACTAGGTTGATTCCTTGTCTTAGCTGTTGTGAATGAATGAATGAAGCTACAATAAATATGGATGTGCAAGTGTCTCTTGGACAGAGAGCTTTCTGATCCTATGGGGGAAATACAAAGAATGGGATTACTGGGTCTTAAGGTAGTTCTATTTATACACGTTTGAGAACCCTCCATACTGTTCTCTATAGTGGCTGTACTAACTTACATTCCTACCAAAAGTTCACAAGGCTTCCCTTTTCTCACAATCTCATTAGCACTTGTTCTTTGGGGGGGTTTTTTGTCGTTTGGTTTTGGTTTGGGTTTTTAAGAATAATTCTATTTCATTTTGTTCATTGTCATTATTTTATTATTTTATTTTACTGAAGTTGACCAGAGAGAGACAGAGAGAGAGAAGGAAAGTGAGAAAGCAAGCTGCCAGGTTTGGGACTCAAACCACGGTCAGCCATGTAGGAGTCCAGCCGCCTCAAACACCATGCCACCTGGCAGCCCCTGTTCTTTGTTTTTTGATGCTAGCCATTCTGACTAAGGTTGGTAATACCTCTTTGTGGTTTTGGTTTGCATTTCTCTTATGATTATAGATGTTAAGGGCTAGCCAATGGCATCATGGTTAAAGCAGCTGAATCCCACATGGCCAACTCCACAGTTTCAGTCCCTGACCTGGTGGCTTGAAAAACACACTAAAGGGACCAGCAGTTAGCGTAATGGCTATGTCACTGGACTCCCACGTAGTCGACCGTGGTTCACATCCTGGACCCTGTGGCTTAAAACTCACGCCGGGCGCATGTGCGTGCGTGCCCAAGATCCCGAGAGGAGAATGGAGGAGAAGGGATTGCGGTGTGGCCATCCCCTCTTGGGGGGGATTTCTCGCTTTCTGTCTCTCTGTCTCTTTCTGTCTTTCTGGCGAGTGCACACGCCCTATAGCAAAAACTTCTAAAAAAAAAAAAAAAAGAAAGAAGAAAAACACACTAGGCACGTATGCACGCATGACCAAAATCCCAAGAGAATAGAGGAGAAAAGATTGCGATGCGGGGGGAGTGTGTGCACATTCTCTCTCTCTCTCTCTCTCTCTCTCTCTCTCTCTCTCTCTCTCTCTCTGGTAAATCCATGTGCCCTATCACAAATTTAAAAAAAGAAAAAAGAGGAATGTTGAACATTTTTTCATATGCTTTTAGGCCATTTGTTGGTCTTCTTTTGACAGGTGTCTGTTCAGATTGCCCGTCTTTTTTGCGGGGGCATTATTAATGTTTTGCCAGTGAGGTACTAAGTTCCCTATATAGTCTGGTTATCAATCCCTTATCTGTAGTATAGTTTGCAGATATTTTCTTCCATTCTGCAATTGTCTATTTATTGTTTCCTTTGCTGTACAGAAGCTTTTTACCTTGATGTAATTCCATCTGCCTATTTTTGATGGTGTGGCCCATGTTTTAGGGATCTGTTTAATCCTTTTTTGCCTACTCCAATGTCTTCAAGAAGTTGAAGTTCTGATACTGATATCAGTCAAGAGAAACTTCAAACTAACATCAATAAAAAGAGACAAAGAGGAGTAGGGTTTATCCTAGACATACAAGAATAGTCAAATGAAAAGAAATAAAGTTTTTAAAAAATTATTTAAAAAAATACTCTATAGAAAGTATCCACAAATTACTAGACCATGCAGAAGGAAGATTCTCCAAGATTGAAGACACAATAGTCAAATGACAAAAGTCAGAGGCCAAGATAATATTCTAAAAACAGCAAGAGAAGTTCTAAAAGACACCTATCAGACTAACCTCAAACTTATCAGCAGAAATCATTTAGGCAAAGAGGGAATGGGAAGGCGTATTTATTTTAATTTGACCAGTGGGGAACAGAGTGAGAGAGAGAGAGTTAGAAAACAAGCCACCAGGTCCAGGACTCGAACCGTGGTCAGTCCAGCACCCTTAACTATCACACCACTTACCGGCCCCTCTATAAAGTATTTTATTTCCTATATTTTATTCTTCATCTCTGGTTGATTCTTTTTTAAAATGTCTGTCTTTTTATAAAATTACTCATTCCTATCATGGAATAATTTTCTCATCTCCTGAAATCATTCATCTATTTTCTCTTTCATGTCATCGAGTTTTATTATGACCAGTATTCTTGAAGTCTATTTCCAACATTTCTGTGATTTGTTATATTTTATTCATTGTTAGTGAGGAGTCATTGTGTTCTTTTGGAGTAGAGATGCTTCCTTATTTTTTTAATATTTCTTGTGTCCCTGAATTGATTTTTTTAAGTATCTAGTAGAGTACTCACTTCTGATTTATAGAGTCAATTCTAACTCCCAGGACATGGCAGAATGGCCCTGGCAAGGTGACCCAGGTCAGGCCAGAGGCCTGCCAAGTCTTTCATATCTGAGCAGAGTATGTACAACCTGTCTGTGTAACC
This sequence comes from Tupaia tana, assembly GCA_026018925.1. Lineage (NCBI taxonomy): Eukaryota > Metazoa > Chordata > Mammalia > Scandentia > Tupaiidae > Tupaia > Tupaia tana. The sequence goes on along the minus strand of JAKSZU010000013.1, from coordinate 32,609,175 downwards.
TAGGGGTGGAGCAGCCCTCAGAGTTCAAATGCACCCCTGTCAAGGTAGACCAAGAGGGGCCAGAGGCCAGCCTAACTGCAATACCCAAAAAGCAGGTCCTATGTGACCTGCATGGAATACCCAAGGATGGAGTAGCTCTCACTACCCCAGTGTGACCTGGAAAAGTGACCTGGATGAGATGGGAGGCAAGTTCTATTGAGATGCATTTTCTGCCCCAGGAAGCCTGCTGAGTCTGTGTGCCTATAATTCCCAGTGTGGAAGAGGACTCAGATGCAACCCTAGCAGGGCAGTGCAGGAGGAGGCAGATGCAAGTCTGTCTATGCCAAGAAGCAGGTCTCATGCAGGCTGCATCACTCGTGAGCAGGGTGACCCTTAAGGCTCAAATGTAGCCCTGGCAAGATAGTCCAGGAGGTTGCAGAAACAAACCTATTGGTGAGGCCCTAGGCAGAGTATGTGACCTATGAAGCCCAGGGATGCATGGAGGCCAATCAGATTCGAGCACATTTGTGCTAGGAGTTAGGTGGCTGGATCATACATTCCAGGATTACGAGGTGGTCTGGGACAGTACCCTGTCTTCTTCCCTGACTTGGACGGGGTATTTGTGGTGCCTTCCTTCCATCAGATGCCCCTCCCTTTTCCTTTGATCATACTGTTCATTGATCATTACTGTTCAGGGAGGTCCAGAAAAGCTGTGTTATAGGTGGCCTCAGTCCTGATTATTACAATAAAATCTAAGCTCTACCTACTAGGTATGACAAACAAGCTCCTGGGGCTCGGGGAGGGGTTGGAGCGGGAGGTCCAGTGTTTGCTCTGAAGTGGTGTCTATGTGTACTTCCCTAACGCCATGCCGATTTCATGGCCCTTCTGCAGGTGGGAAGTGTAGGGGGTCTGAGCTAGGAGTATGTGATTCAGAGTTTCAGAAGACAGATCCTCATACCTTCTCCCCTGTGGCAGGTGAGGGCTTCAGAAGCTCACTGCATGTAGGTAATTGACTTTGTTTTTATATTTCTAAGTAGAGACCTGGGGCTCCGGTCGCTCCTGCTGTCTTTTTCTTGCACTTCATCAGTCTCACCTCACTTCACTCCTGGAAGTATAGGCATTTATTCAGCTCTTTTAGCAAAGAGACACCACCAGGGGTGTTTCTAGTCAGGTATCTTCATCCTACCCCCCCCCATCTTATCTTAATAAAGTTATAAATTAGTAAGAAATGGACACTTGCCTGTAACCAATCATATCACCCAAGGCTTCCATTACAACACAGATATAGAATTGACAGTTCTCAATCAACTTGACGTTCTTATACCTTGGAGATAAAAGTGGCTGTGTATAGAAGTTCACAGAAACTTCTACACCATCCTCAATAAAAAGAAATAGAGGAGACCAAAAATTAAAAATTAAAAAAAAAATCTGAGTGAATATAAAGGATGTTTTATCACCAAAACTGGAAATCACTTTTTATTTCTAATATTAAGGGGAGTACATTTTTTTGGGGAGGAGACGTTTTCGCTATAGGGCGCGTGCGCTCGCCAGACAGACAGAGAGAGACATAGAGACAGAAAGCGAGAAATCACCCCCCAGGGGGGATGGTCACGCCGCAATCCCTTCTCCTCCATTCTCTTCTTGGGATCTTGGGCACACACGCACACACGCCCAGTGTGAGTTTTAAGCCACCGGTCCGGGACGCGAACCGCGGTCGACTACGTGGGAGTCCAGCGACATAGCCATTACACTAACTGCTGGTTCCCAAGGGGAGTACATTTTAATATAAGAACCTATTTGCTTTATGAGAGACACTAAGATACAAAATTATTTTCAAACAACAAAATTAGTTCCTGTTGTATAAGTTACCAGCTGCTTGCAGAATCTTGAGTTATTTGGTGGTGTAAATAGAAAGTTGTGGTTGAAATGGAACTCTGTGGTCACCTAGCACAAACCACCCATGACTGCCAAGTCCTCCCCACGAGCCACCATGCATGCCTTCCAAGTTCTGGGTCTGCAATTTCCTGCCTCATTCCACCAGATCGCCACTCACTCTCAGCCTGACCCTTCAGTGACGGCAACTGCCTCACCTTTAGTGACCATTCATCTCTACTCTGATTAGAAAGTACTTATAGGTTGAGGCAAAACTAGCTTTTATGCATTTACCTCAGTTCTGGCTTCTGAAGCAATTCCCAACCATTGAGTCTAAGGAGGTACAAATTAGGCTCATGTACCTAAGGGAAAACGTAAGCATTAGAGTTCTTCATGGAGAGAGACTGAGGGGGTGAGGCACTACTGCTCCATTCCCTTCACTCATTCTGGTAGTCTCCCCACCTCCCCACCCTGAAGCTCGCAGCATCTCTGCCACTATTGCTGTCATAACTTTCCAGTGTCCTAGGACTACCCTAGTACCCAAACCTTTCTTCGCCAAGACTAGCCTTTAGGTCCAGGATCACAGCTATTAGGCCCCATCTCTACATCTCCTATTTTCTAGACAAAAAGCCCAGTTCATTAGCTAATTCCACGGAGTCTTAACCTTGGAGCCCCTTACTGGTGAATTTCCTCAAGCGTGATGCGGCTCACTCAAAGTCCTGAGAGTCTGGCACTAGAAACCAGACCCAGAAGTCCAGCTGTAATCTCTAGGAACAGTAGAGCAAGCTATCATCCCCTTTTGTTTTTGTTTAGTTTTTTATTTGTTTGTTTTAAGAAAGCAGGTTTGCATAAGTCTAATAAGGAGGCCCTCATCATTTTATGTGGGCTTCAGTTTTTTGTATGTCCCTGGTTTTGTGGCTGGTACTGGTAAAGACCTGCACCTCACAGTGTTATCAGACTGCAGCAAAACCAAGTCCACCTTAAAGACATTCGACCTGACAGTGTGGGCAGTTCCCCTCCTGACCACATTCACCTACTCCTGAAAGGTGATTTCTCAGGAGCAATCTGAGCATGATGGATGTACACCTAAACAACAAGCCTTTGTAACTTAGTTTATAAGAGAAAGCAATGGAACTACGAGACAAATCAGCAAGTTGAAAATTACAACACACGAGAGTTTCACATTACATGACGAAATACTGGTTGTTAAATAGAATTACCTTTACTTGACATTGTTTCTTTCCTGATCATCTTCAGTCATATCAAACGTTTACTCAGGTTTTTTCAGCCTCCAATTAAGATGTTGGGCTCTACCCTCTGTGGTTCCAGCTCCAACCTTCTGTACAACTCTGGGGGCACTAGCATATGCCAGGCACTGCGCTGCATGTATATATAATTGGTATATGTCAAGTGTATGGACACATTTAACTTTCCCCATAGGAAAGTTTATTCCTCAGGCCAGCAGGTGGCATGGAGGGTAAGGTGCTGGATCTCACATGGCCACCTACATGGATCAAGTCCCAGACCTGGCTACACGAGGGACACACAGAACACGTGTGTATGCCCAAAATCCTGAGAGGAGGAGGGATTTGGGCATGGCCTCTCCCACTTTCTCACTTTCCCTGCCTCTCTCCCTCTTTCTCTGGTGAACACATGCACGCTATAGCAAATAAAAAAGAAAAGAAAGAAAAGTTTATCAACCTCACAACTATTCTAAAAAGTAAGGCTTGTTACCCCATTGTATACATAAATAAGATTCAAAGAAGATTATATACGTTGCATAATGTCACACAACTATACTAAGTAGGAAACCAATAGATAGAAACCCATGAGTCTGTCCTCAAACATGGTGTCACTTCCCTGCAAATATCATGTTACAACCATCACCACAGGTCACTGGTTCTGACTTCAAATAATTACCATTTTAGATCAAATGTTTGATCAATATTTTTACTGCCTGACCACAGGGATAGTGTTTGGAAGTGAACGTAGTGTTCACCAGTTCAAGACCATGTTCAAGTTCTGATTGGCTTCAGGTCTAACATACCATAGCACACCACAGATCCTCTGCACCTGGGGAGAAGGAATGCATGTTGGCAGGATTCCCTCCAAGTCCCTAGCACGGTGCTAGGATATAGTCAGGACTTTATTTGCATTGGTGTAACTGACATGTTGCAGGTCCACTATAGAAGTATATGCTATGTGGGGCTGGCAGATGGCATGGTGGTTAAGGGTGCTGGACTCCCACACGGCTGACCAGAGTTCAAGTCCCAGCCCAGTGGCTTTCTCTCTCTCTTTCTCTCTCTCTCACTCACTCACTCACTCTATCCCTCTCTGGTCAAATTAAATAAACAAATAAATAAAACAAATAAATTTTAATAAAATAATTCTTTTTTAAAAAAAAAGACGTATATGCTATGAATGGGACTAGCATCTAGTGTAATGGTTACATCGCTGGACTCCCACGTGGTCAACTGTGGTTTGAGTTCCAGAGCCAGTGGCTTAAACCTCATGCCAGGCACATGTGTGTGCGTGTCCAAAATCCTGAGAGGTGACTGGAGGAGAAGGGCTTACAGTGTGGCCATCCTCCTTGAGGGGTGACTTCTTACTTTCTGTATCTCTGTCTCTCTCTGTCTCTCTGGCGAGCGTATGTGCCCTATAGCAAAAATCTCAAAACAAAACAAAACAAAAAGAAGAAGAAGAATGTGCTATACTAATCATTACAGAAGAATTTCAAGCCTAATTATTCCCTTCTACATGCACGTTACCCAGACTTGAGTTTTGGGGAGAAATGATGAACTTGTTTACCCACTCATGGAGAAGTTGTAAATGAATGCGAAGACCTAGACTCATAGCTCTTTTCTTTTTTATCCCCAGTAAGTGAAAATGATGACCACCAAGCACATGATGAGACAGGAATACAGTTATGGGAAAGAAGTTTCTCCACTCCAGAAGGATCCAAAGGAAAACTTGGCTGATGCCCACTACACACAGAGCAACCATCACCTGGATTTAGACGTCTGCGGGATGTCGGGGCGGCCTCGGCCCACGATCAGCAGCTGGGATGTGGACGATGCCACCCTGGTCTGTCATTCGCTGTTGTTTGCTCAACTGTGAAGAGCTGCATGAACTCTGGTTAAGCTGCTTTCTCTACCATTGCCAATCACCTTTTTCACCTTGGAAGTGCTCTTTTCCTGTGGACTCTTGCATTATCTCATTTTGCATGTATCTCGTGATTACACATAAGCAACATATGTAATCTGCTTATATATTTTTGAAAATCCATCCATGCAAAATGATAAATAAAGAATAAATTCTGCTCTTTTTTTTTTCAAAATTGTAATCATAGCCCATGTCATTTAAAGTTTAAATTGGTTTCATTTAAAGATCAGTGTCATAGGTCTGCCTATCCTTTATAGAAAACTAGCTTCTATAAAGATTTTTTCACTGTTTACTAGTGAAATGAGAAAAGCAAAGCTATTTATAAAAGGCCTTATGTTGTGTACATACATTGTCTTTGAAATATTTGTGATTTAGTTTATTGCTTGTAAAAGAGAGTATATAATTTATTTAGTAAATACGACTGTAAACTATAGTTTTATTGAGAGAAATAAAATATTTTGTTCTCACTTGTGGTAGAATATTGATTCTAGTGGTTTATGTTCTTTATGCTTCTTTCATTAATTTTAAAAAATAACCCAGAGAGTTCTTATTTCTAGATATTCAGGAATCTTAAGTAAACTGGATCTCATGATAGATGAAAATGAAGAGAGAAAATTCTTAGCCCTGGGGCCAGACAGCAGCAAAAAGTTTAAGAAAGGTCTGTGTGGGACAGAAGGTGGGAGAGTATTTAAGGCACTGGACTCCTACGTGGTTGATTGTGGTTCAAGTTCCAGACCCAGCAGCTTGAAACTCATGCCAGGTGCATGTGCATGTGCATATGTGCCCAAAATCCCAAGAGAAGAATGGAGGAGAAGGGAGTCCAACATGGCCATTTCTCCTGGGGGATGGGGAGGATTGGTTTCTCATTTTCTCTCTCTTTGACTCTCTGACAAATGCAAGTACCCTATAGCAAAAATCTTTCAAAAAAGAAAGGAAGCTCTGTGAGGCAGATCCATAATCTGGGGCTGCCTGAAGCAAGGAGTGGATCACATCATTGGCCTTACTGGGGCTGCCGTCTCTCTGTCGCTCACACTCTCTCTCTCACAGAGTAAACTTAAATACACACATACATATACTCATATATATATGCACATATACATACTTTTTACATTTTTTTGTTTTAATTTTGCTATAGGATGCATACACTCACCAGAGAGAGACTGGGAGAGGTGGGGAGGGCTGAGCAAGCAAGCGCCAGGTCCAGGACTTGAACCTGGTTGGCCATATGGGAGGAGTCCAATGGCTTAACCACCATGTCACCTGTTGTCCCTACATATATTTTTTCATTCTTGGCCCTGAGAAAAGATTCAGTAGCAGATTTTGTTCTAATTGTCTAAGAAACTTTCCAAATGGCCTAGTGTATTCATTGACTTTCACTAAGTCATGCTATGGTAACAATCCTAACATCGCAGTAGCTTTCACGGGCGACGTTTTATTTCTCACTCCCACATAGGAGCTGGCTGCAGTTCTGCTCCAGTGTTTCATTCTGAGATCTGAAGTGGCCCCTATCTGGGACATGCCACCTTTTTATTGGGGGGAGAGGTTTTTTGTTTTTTGGGTTTTTTGGGTTGTTTTGTTTTTTGTTTTTTGTTTTTTTTTTGCTATAGGACACGTGCATTTGCCAGACAGACAGAGATAGAGAGACAGAAAGCAAGAAATCACCCTCCAGGGGGGATGACCACACCGCAATCCCTTTTCCTCCATTCTCCTCTCAGGATCTTGGGCACACATGCACACGTGCCCGGCGTGAGTTTTAAGCCACCGGGTCCTGGACGTGAACCGCGGTCGACTACATGGGAGTCCAGCGACATAGCCATTACGCTAACTGCTGGTTCCCCAACATGCCACTTTTATGGAAGTAAGAAAAGAACAATGGTGGAACCAAGCAGACGAAGCTCATAAAGCATCTCCTTCAACACAGCTTAATAGTACTTCTGCTCCCGTTCCACTGGCCAAAGCAAGTGACACTGACAAGTCTGTCAGAGCAACGAGAAGTTCCTTCCTACACAAGAATGGACCCAGCAGGGAGCGACAGCAAATCATTTAAACAGTTCATCCGATTTACACCAGCTGGTGGCCACGGCCAGTAGCAGACACTTAAGAGGCTGGGAGAAAAATTCCTAGAAAGCAAGATGATCAAGGGCACAGAATGACATTCCTGGTGAAATGTTCCATGTAAACTACGGCAAGTCAGAGCAAGCTGATTCTTATAGTATAAACCTTTATGAATGTAGCCTGGAGCTATGGAGACAGAACAAGTAGCAATTTTACCTGCAGAGCTGGTACTGGCAATCCATCCTGGGTTAGGATGTTATCTTAGTCTGTTTTGTGCTATATAAAGAATACCTGAGCCTGAATAATATTTTTTTAAGAATTATTTACTCAATTGTATTGATTTTTTTTTTTAATTTGCTATAGGCCCTGCATGCTCACCAGAGAGAGAAAGAGAGAAAGCAAGTTGCCAGGTCTGGAACTCACACTGCCATCAAGCATAGAGAAGTCCAGTGCCTTAATCACTATACCACCTCCAGGCCCCAGCCTAAATAATTTCTAAAGAACAGAAACTTTTTTCTCAGCTTCCCAGTTCTGGAGCTGGGAAGTCCAAGATCAAGGCGCTGGCATCTGACGAGAATTTTCTTGCTGCGTTCTCCCATGACAGAAGTAAGAAGGGCAAGAAGAGCATCCCCCCACCCCAAGCCCTTTCTACAGCACTATTTATCCCTTTGTAAAGGCCATGGCCCTCAGGAACTCAGCACCTCCCAAGCGGCTCCACCTTCCAACACAATGGCACTGGGGATTAAGTTTTCAACACATAAATTTTGAAACACACATTCAGATATGAACAGGAATTCTACTCATATAGATGCTTCTCTCTTCTTACAGTTTCTATGTGCAAGCAGACACTCTCCCTCACCATCTGGGTTTACCTAGGGTTTTTCAATTCACTGGGCCCAGGACTCAAGCCACACAGTTGGCCATGTGGAATCTAGCACCTTAACCTCTATACTACCTGCTGGCCCAGGGGACAATTTTTTTTTTTTTGAGAGGTTTTTGCCATAGGGCGTGTGCGCTCGCCAGACACAGAGAGAGACAGAGAGACAGAAAGCGAGAAATCACCCCCCAGGGGGGATGGCCACACTGTAATCCCTTCTCCTCCATTCTCCTCTCGGGATCTTGGGCACGCACGCACATGCACCCGGCATGAGTTTTAAGTCACCGGGTCCGGGACGCGAACTGTGGTCGACTACATGGGAGTCCAGTGACATTGCCATTACGCTAACTGCTGGTCCCAGGACAATTTTTAAAACATCATTGTCCTCAGGGACCAGCAGATAATATAATGGTTATGTTGCTGGACTCCCACATAGTCGACCACAGTTCAAGTCCCAGACTGGGTGGCTTAAAACTCATGCCAGGTGTGTGTGCATGTATGCCCAAAATCTCAGGAGGAGAATGGAGAAGAAGAGGTTGCAACGTGGCCATCCTCCCTGGGGGGTGATTTCTCACTCTCTGTCTCACTGGTGAGCACACACACCCTATAGCAAAAATCTCTAAAATAATAATAATAATTGTCTTCATATGTTGGCAGTTCTGCCCCTCTTCTGGGGAACAGCACTGTCTTGGAAGGACCACTCCTATCCCACGTGTCCGCTTCTGTTGGACTTTTTAGACAAGACTTACCTAGCTCTAAGTCAGGGGTGGGCACATGACCCAAGAAGACCAATCAGTGTATATGTCTCAGGAATTTGCATCTTGAGCAGAGACATTTGGGGATAGGAAGTATATGCAAATGAGTCTTCTATTCGCAGCATCTAAGAGCCAGTTGTGTTTCTGCAGCTAACAAATTTCCTGGTGCCCATCCTTATGAGCCCAGGTTTTTCAGTTTTTTCTTTATGTGTCCTACCAGTAAATTCCTATTTTTTAAAACCAAATAGAAACAAATTTATTAAGAACAATAACAAATTCAGGGTTGATCACATTGAACCCATAGTTCCTATAAGATATTTAGGTGGAGATGTCTAAGAAGCCATTGGAAACTTAGGTTTGAAACTCAGAAGTGAGACTGGAGTTGGTGGAAGAGATTTAAGAATGCTAGTGAAATAATGTGAGCCAAGAGAGGCAAGAGAGTCAAGAATGGGGCAGTGGAGAGCACCATCTGGGACGAGGGAGAAACAGCAGGCACTGCTGTTTGCCCACTGAGGTTGTATCTGGTGAGGCCTGCCATCCTCAGTCCTTCTGGGGACTTGAGGACAATTTCCTGTGCATATTTACTTACTGGGCATTGTCACATGGTTGCAGTGTGACTGCACATATGTGTGCCTAGTAATTATCACAGAACATACAGACAGTGTAGCCAGGTGACTGAAAAAGAAATTGTACCCAGGACAAGATGTCAGATACAGACAGTATGGACTACGAAGGAGCTTTTGCAACCATGTAAAGCAACACAGCGTCCGTGTCTCGGTGACCTCTTCTGCTATCACCATAACAACCCACATTCTATGACGAAGAAATGGAAGCCTCAAGAAATAGCTAGGAAGGCCAGCAAGTGGCATGGTGGTTAAGGTGTAGGACTTCCACATGACCGACCACAGTTTGAGTTCCAGATCTGGTGGCTTGCTTTCTCATTTTTCCTCTCTCTTTCTCTCTGGTCAAATTAAAGAATAATAAGAAAAAATAAGAAAATAAAAAGCAATTATTTAAAAATATATATAAAGAAAGAGCTAGGGAAGGCCCCAGATCGAGTGGCACACTCACAGCGTCCATGAGGAAGCCAAAGTCAGAGGTTACAAATTGGTGTGCAAGAGGCCCAGTAGTTCTTAACCTTAACCACATTGGCATCACCATGGATGACTTCTATTTTATATTTTCAATATTTTGCCATAGGGTGCATGCTCTCTGCCAGAGACAGAGAGAGGGAAAGTGAGAAATCAACCCCAAGAGGGATAGCCCACTGCCATCCCTTCTCCTCCATTCTCCTTTCAGGATTTTGGGCTCACATGCACGTGTGCCCAGCACAATGTTCAAGTCATGAGACTCAAACTATACAGTCGGCCTTGTGGGATCCAGCGCCTTAACCTGCACCCCACCTGCTGGCCCCAAATTACCTGGGACTTTTAAAAAATACTGACGACTAGTTCTGCCTCCAGAAATTGACTCAATTGGCTAAAAGTGTTACTTGGGCATTAGGACTTATAAATCTCTCAAGTGACTCTCAAGTGCAGCCGAGGTCTACAAAAACTGAGCCTGTAAACAGGTTTTGTTTGACCTGCACTTTAGTGACTTGTATGATATATTTTACATTTTTAAATAATTTTTAAGTTCTTTTCCAACAATTAAAAATTGGCCAGACTCCGTCTTCCGTAGGAAGTCCCCAGCGCCCTCTCCAGCTGTGCTGAGTTGCAGCCATAACCTCCCCAGGCATTTTCTCTGCATGTAACCACCTTCTGTCACAGCACAGAGCTCATGACAGTTGCCGCTTAGCATCTTGCGTGCACTGTGGGTTTTCTTACCTCAGCACCAAGAAACAGCTGAAAGAGCGCTTACGGTATGTCGCCAACAGAAGCAGCAAAAAGAGGCAGCCCAAGTAGGCCCAGTGTTCCGCAGGGCCTGCCCCTCATTTCCAGCACCTGCCTGGCCCCTGCAGCCTTTGGATGGAGGTGAGTGTCCTTGATTTCATCTGATCACTTTTCCCAGCAGAAGCATCGAAACGCCTTATGACCTACAGAGCAAAGAGCAGAGACATGAGAGGTCCCAACTCAATTATCTTAATAATTAAGCTGCTCGTTCAGACAAAAGAAAGGCATATAAACACAAGTAAAGCGGGTAGCCAATGGTACCAGAGGACCAGCTCTAGAACTCAGGAAATGCAGGAAGTTTGAGAAGTTTGTATACATTATAAGAGATATGGGCACTGGAGGCAAACCTGACCTAGGAAGTATGGAAATACCTAATCTGGAGTTTAAAAGAAAAGAAAAGGAAAGATTGCAAGCCTGGCAGTGAATTGCAGGCCTAGTTCTCCAAGAGCTGGGTCCCAGTATAGCCAAGCTTGATTCTATTAGGTTGTCAGGACCTGGCCTTGGACCTAGTAACTTGCTTTCTCACTCTCCCTCTCTCTCTGTCTCTCTCTGATCAAATTGAAGAAGAATAATTAATTAATTAATTAGGGGTCAACAGAGGGTGTGGTAGTTAAGGGCGCTGGACTCTCACATGGCCGATCATGGTTCACATCCCGGACCTGGTGGCTTGCTTTCTCGCTTTCTCTCTCTCTGTCTCTCTCTCTCTCATTCTATCCCTCTCTGGTCAGATTAAAATAAATAAATAAAGTTAGATAAAGTAATTTTTAAAAAAAAAAAAAGTTAATTTAATTAAAGAATTATTTTTTTTAAAATGAGTACATTGATTATTAATCTTGTTCACCACATGTCATCAGCACCCACAGTGCCTGGAGCTGTAGAAGCCCAATCAACAATGAGGGGTGGATGGGTAGAAGGTTGGATGGAGCAAGCATGAGAAAGAAAAGAAAAGTAGGAGTGAGAAGCACTGGAGATTGTAAACGGAAAGCAGATGCTGTAGTTGAAGATGTCTCGGGAAGAGCAATTCAGGATGACAACAAAATTCAAACTATAAAAGTTGCTGCATACAGGGACCAGCAGTTAGTGTAATGGCTATGTCGCTGGACTCCCATGTAGTCGACCGCAGTTCGAGTCCCGGACCCGGTGTCTTAAACTCACGCCGGGCGCATGTGCGTGCGTGCCCAAGATCCCGAGAGGAGAATGGAGGAGAAGGGATTGTGGCGTGGCCATCCCCCCTGGGGGGTGATTTCTTGCTTTTTGTCTCTCTGTCTCTCTCTGTCTGTCTGGCGAGCGCACGCGCCCTATAGCAAAAACCTCTCAGTAAAAAAAAGTTGCTGCATACCAAGTATTACGCTGAGTCCACACAAATGAAGTATAGTTCAAATCCTGGTCCCTGCAGCTTGAGAAGCACACCAGGTATGTGTCCGTGCATGTGTGCCCAAAATCCCAACCGGATGGAGAAACAGAAAGGGATAGCAGGGTGACCACACCACACTGGGGGATGTTTCCTTCCTCTCCCTCTCTCTGACTCTGTTCCTCTCTGGTTAGCACACATGCCATCTTGTGGGGTGAGGGGGTGGGAGAGGAGAATATCAACCTGCAGAAAACTGGTAAGATGGAAATGACTTGTCTAGGAAGATATATGAAGTTACAGTGTTCTAGACCAAAAGGCCACTGACCATTACAAAATGTAGCAATCTTTACTCCAGAATTCTCTTTTTATCACTGACTGTATAGATCAGCGTCTTCAGTCTTCCTTTAAACCAGTTTTGCCTTCCTCCTGCTTCCCTCTTGTGTACTTATGCTAAGGCTGCCCAAACTAAACGCCACTGAGGGGCTTAAACGGCAGGAATGTACTGTCCCACAGCTCTGAAGGACTGAAGTTCAAGACCAAGTTTTCTTGCGTTGTCCCTCCTGGGCTAATAGATGGCTGCCCTCAGTGATCTCTTCAAGCAAGTGTGTCCCTGTCTTTTTCCCTTTTTTTTTTTTAAATTTAATTTTTTGGGTTGTTGGAAAAGTTATGATGCATGTTTTCATAGAAAAAATACATCATTGGGACCAGTAGGTGGCATGGTGGTTTAGAAGCTGAACACTCCCACATGGCTGACCACGGTTTAAGTCCTGGATCTGGTGGATTGCTTTTTTGCTTTCCTTCTCTCTCTGTGTGTGTCTTTCTCCGGTCAAATTAAAATAAATGAATAAATAATTATTAAAAAAAAAAAGAAAAAGAAAAAATACATCATTACTTTTCCAAGAGCCTAATGTTTTTTTGAGAAAGACACACACACACCCTGATCCTCCCTCCTTCAGCCCTCCAGACAGCCAGGAGAACAGGTGCATGCAAATGCACACACGTGCCCAGCAGGTTTCGGGTGGACCCAAGATCTGAACCCCAGTCTTCCATGGGGCACTAGCATGACAGAACAGCGCCATGCCACCTGTGCCCCCACAACTGGGCCTCTTTCTCTTCTTACAAGAACTCCAGTATAGTGGACCAGGGCCCTACCTTTATGCTTCACTTAATCTTAATTACTCCTTTAAAGATTCCATCTCCAAATCTGGTCACATTCTGAATGTACTGGAGTTTTGGACTTTGACATAGGAATTTTGGAACACAATTCAGTCCATGATACCTCTCTATTTAATTAATCTTTGCAAATACTCTGTGCATATTTGCATGAAAACTGTTTGTTTCACATTTTAATGTTTTATTTTGGAAAACTGTGTTAACTTTTTAAAAGTTATGCTTTGTGGGGCCAGCAGATGGTGTCGTGGGTAAGGTGCTGGACTCCCACATGGCTGACCACAGTTCTAGTCCTAGACCTGGCACCTTGAAACTCACACCAGGCGCATGCATATCCATTCCCAAAGTCCCAGGAGGAGAATGGAGGAGAAGAGATTACAACCCGGCCATATCCCGTGTGGGGGGGTGGGGGGTAATGTCTCACTTCCCCTTTCTTCAGAGAGTACACACACCCTATGGCAAAAACCTTCAAGAAAAAAAAAAAAAGTTATGCTTTGCAAATATGCCTGGCTGGGCTCACAAAGTCTACATGTTTCCATTACACCAGTCTGCTTCCTTGATGTTAAGGATATTAGAGAAAATCCCTTCATCAACACGAAGAATGATGAAGACATTGCAGACCTATCACATGCTTCTTTCCTCTGGTCCCCTCAGAAAGTTTGTAGAGAGGCTCTGCCTGAAGGCCTCTCAATCTGCAGATCAAGGATCAAACACTACCACACATGGCCCCAAGGAGCACTGCAGGAAGCCTTTCTCAGGAAATAAATCCAAACCCCCTTTTTCCTGGCCACAAGAACTTTCAACAATTAGCACATTATTTAAATAATTCACATGTTTCATATTTATTGTCACAAACACTTTGGAGTTATTTCATTTGTTAAATATTTGTTAAATATTACATATATTTGTTAAATATTACATATATAAGCTCAAGGCAATGTGTTAAATTGAACTCAAGATTCATTTGTTAAATATTACGTGTATAAGCTCAAGGCAATGTGTTAAATTGAACTCAAGACTTCAGATTTAGACTCTGGCACAATAGTCCACTGAGACAAACTACTGTTTCTCATCCCTCACTATAGAGAAATTTGCCCTCGGCAGATGCCAGAGATGAACATCCTTGCAATCTCTCTTATCAACCAGTCCAAGCAAATGCAATGGGCTTGCTTTTCTCCAGAGTCGAAGTCTCCTCCTGGTGGAGGTTAAATCTTCCATGCTTAACAAGGCCAAGGTATCAAGAACAAGAAGGAACTTGAAGACTTCAGATTTTATCTGTGTGGCCTGGGGTAGCTCTCATTCTTTGGCGTCCTGGGAGCTTTCTCATTCCCTCTCATCAAGTAATATGCCCTGCCCCCAGTGGTTTGAATGTTTTTGTCCCCTCCAAAATGTCATGTTGAAAGCAACAGTATTGGGACCTATGGCCTTTAGGAGGTGTTAAAGTCATGAGGGCCACTCATGGATTAATGCTGCTATAGAAAGGGTTTGTGGTGGTGTGGAAGAGTGTCCCTCTCCTCCAGAGGAGTCAATATTCAATGCGCCATCTTGGGTCTAGAGATAGGGCCCCTACCAGATACCAAACCTGACATCACCTTGATCGTAGACTTCTCAGACGCAAAAGCCATGAGAAATAAATTTCTATTCTTTACAAATTATCCAGGCTCAGGTATTCTGTTGTGATAACACAAAATGAACTAGGACCCACCGATCACATTGCCTCAAATCCTTAACAATGGTGATTGCTCCAACGGGTGGGCACATAATCCCAGCAGGGCCAATTAGAGCCCTTCCCTGGGGCTGATATACTAAGACTACAGAAACTTGTCTAAGATTGGAGGGTAAGAGCACTGGACAAGAGCTCAGGTCTCCTACTTCACCCATGGACATGTTACTTGACCTCTCTGAATGTACATTTCTCATCTGAAAATTAGGGGTAGGTCAAAGAGTACTTGCCAAAAACCTGCACATAAACACAGCACTTTTCTTTAACCAAAGAAAAATGCAATTCTATAAGAACTCTGGTTTTATTTTTCAGCAAGAGGAACATTGTGGGTTGCGAGCAGCAGATGGCATAGTGGTTAAGGTGCTGGACTCCCACATGGCCAACCACAGTTCAAGTTCTAGACCTGGTGGCTTGAAAATCATGCTGGGGATGTGTGCATGTGCACGAAAATCCCAGAAGGAGAATGGAGGAGAAAGGATTGTGACATGGCTATCCCCCTTGGAGATAGCCCACTGTCTCTTTCTGTCTCTCTCCTGCAAGTGCATACACCCTAGGACAAAAACCTTAAAAAAAAAATAGAGGCCAGCAGGTGGTATGGTGTGGTGATGATCAAGGTGCTGGACTCCCACATGGTCCACCAAAGTTCAAGTCCCGGACCTGGTAGCCTGCTTTCTTTCTCTCTCTCTCTCTCCTCTTTCTCTTCTCTCTCCTCTCTCTCTCTCCCTCTCTCCCTCTGGTGAGCACAGGTGCCCTATAGCAAATTTTTAAAAATGATAATAGTTTTTAATTAAATAAATCATTCTTTAAAAAAAAAAAAAAAAAGGAGTGTTTTCTGTGGGAAATCAGAAGAAGTGCTCTCCCAAGGCAGGTGGGACCCCTCAGATGCTGTCCCATGTTGTACTGATCCTGTCTCCTGGACCCTCTCAGGACGCTCTGGGCGGAGAGCTCCTGTGGCAGTCATCTTCCACCCGGAATTCTGACGTGGTCTCACAGGGAAGCACTACAGTGCCGACCCCAAACGTCATGCCCTGACATGCGCGGTAGAAAGGGTCATTTGACGTAAACGAAACCACACTGACGACCCATCATCAGACCATGTCATTCCTTATTTCTTCATCTCACCAAAACTCAGTCAAGTAACTCAGTCCCTAACTGATATAGAATTTCAGAGAAAGAATCTAAGATCTGGAGATCTTAGAATATAAATGCCATGTCAGCAGGGGTTTTGGCTGATTCCGTTGATCACCGTATCTTCAGTGCTAGAATTGTGTATAAAATTCCCTAAGTACTTGAGTGGAGCTAGATGGCACAGCAGTAAAACAGTCTGTGAGACCCACCCACATGGGAAGGTTCCAAGTTCACATCCAGAGACTTCCCTGAGTACACTGGGCATGCATGTGCCCATGATCCAGGGCTGGCTGAGACTGGGGGTGGATAACGGTGTCAACCCTATCAAGGGTGCTGCCTCTCTCTGTGTCTCTGTCTCTCACTCATGGAAGAAATAAATAAACTTCTAAGAAGAAACAACTTTAAAAATAAAAAATTTATAAATACTTGTTGAGTAAGAACCCAGAAGAGTCCATGACTAGCCCAAGATCCCCAAGCTTAGGGTGAGAGTTAAGCCTGGAATAATTAACCAGACACACTGGCGCTCAGTTAAAAGGGCCATATTTCGTGGCCTCCCTTGCAGTGAGGTCAGGTCGCATAATCAAGTTCTGGCCAGTGAGATGTAAGTGAAACCATTAGATGGAAATTCTAGAAAGCATATTTCTTTTTTAAAGAATTGTTTTTATTTATTGTTATTATGTTTTAATTTGCTATAGGGCATGTGTCACCAGAGGGTGACAGAGAGAGGAAGTAAGAAAGCCAGCCACCAGGTCTGGAACTTGAACCATGGTCAGCCATGTGGGAGTCCAGCACCTCAACCACCACACCACCTGCTGACTTCCAAAAAGTCTCTTATAGAGGAAAAAGGGTGCCCTTCCCTCCACCCTGCTGCCTGATTACAAATGTCACTGCTGGAGTTCTAGCAACTACTGGGTCATTGGAAAAGTCATGACATGATTTTCTATGCAAAAATGTGTCATGACTTTTCTGACGACCTGATATTTTGGCCCATGAGAACTCGGGTCACGGGTCACGTCAAATAAGAGAGCAGTGAGCTGAAAGGGACTGAGCTCCCTGGTGACGTTACTGAGCCACTCCCAGACTCCTGGACTGCCAATTTCTCAACATCTTCGTGTGTGGAAAAATAAGCTTCTGTATTGTTTAAAACATTAGTCCCGCTCGCTGTGTATTCAGCAAAACCTCACTGCAACGGAGACATTCGGCGGAGCTGGAGAGCCCAGTGTGCAGAAGAGAGTGATGAGAGCAGTGGGAGAGCCACACCGGGCAAAAAACCCAGAAGCTTCCTTCGTCAAGGCAGAGCTGTCAGGACAGAGCTGGAGTCTCTTTGAGGGGGGTGAGAAGGAACTGAAGGAGAATACTATGGTCAGATTCACATTTTAGATTTGAAATTTTATATTTAGAAAGATCACATTGGTGACACCAGTTCACAATCTTGCCCAAGACATACCTTACAATGGTTCTCAGACTCCAGATCACATCAAGAAGCCCCTGGAGGGCTTATGCAAGTAGATTGCTGGGCCTCACCCCCAGGAAGGCTGATCTAACAGGCCTAGGGTCGGGCCTGGGAATCTGCAATTCTCTGCTGCTCAGGCGACCTAGAATGAGTACTGTCAAAGTATCCCGAAGGCAGAAAATGTGTCTTCTGGGGAAATCCTCCCTCACTCCCACCCAGACAGGCCTCGGGATCGGCCCACAGACCACAACCCCATGCCAGACTCAGGCTAAAGGCAGCCAAGGAGCAGCACTGAGCACCAGGGGCCCCCGACATCTCTGTCTGCACCAGCCATGGTGCCCAGCTCCTTGCCAGGTGTCCCTGATGCCCTTTGATCACCTCCAAGGAACGGAGAAAGACCTGCCCTCGTCAGGCCTTGACATTCCCTGGTCTGCTGCTCCGAGCCTGTTTCCTCCAAGCCCGAAAGAAAAGGCAGTGATCCCAGTTTGCGGGGAACGAGGCTGTGTTCTCTCCCAGAATGTAGTACTCTGAGATGTGAGAAGGGGCCTCACTGGTGGTGGGGCAGGGGCTGGGGCCTCAGCTGGCAGCCGGAAACTGCCCTTGGATGCCGTGGGCTCTTCCTATGTGGCTTCAGGGAGGGCTTCTCAACCCTGAAACTGGACTGGAGGATTTTGTATTGGCTAATTGTGGGGGGCGAAGGTGGCGGGGGCACCATTCTGTGCCTGGTAGGATATTTAGCAACACCCCTGGCCTCTACCTACTATTTAGATGCCATAAGCATGCACGCCCCAAAGTATCTCCAGATACTCTGCCGTGCAAAAATGCTTTCTCCATACCTGGCTATACAGAACGCTGTTTAGTAACTAGCTGCTTGTAATTACTTACACACACACACACACACACACACACACACAACAAAACAAAACAAAACAAAACACCATTTTCAAACTTGGGGGTTTTTTTTAATATTTCTAATATTAAAGGTTCTAATATTTTTTTATTTCAATTTATTTATTTGCATTCATTCACTGAACATTACAGCAAAAAAAATGAGATTTTCCATCCAGAGTACACTATATATTGTCTCAATCAAGCACATCAACAAACATGTTATTGTCAGCAAATGATCTTCCATTTCTTGTCTTCTGTATGTTTTGTTTTTTTATCCCCCCCATCCTTGATTCCCTATCTCTTACCCTCTGCCATCTCCCACTCTCCTCCCACACTGTCTCTGGTATCTATGTTTGCTTTCTATACTGTTTTCTCCTCACATTTTGTTGTATCACCAAAGACCCTAATCAATCCAAATACCCTCATAGCAAACACAGGTGATACACACATTTCCATGAACACAAGTCTTACTTTACGCATCCTATAAAGTAGCACCTAGCTGTGGCTACATATCCTACTGCAGTCATTGAATAGATATATATTTTTTTTCCTGAAACATTTTTTTTTGTAACTCAATTTACATTCCTTCCCTAAGCTTCATCACAGCATACAAAATGCAATCTCCCATCCAGTACACACTGCATAGTGACTCAATCATGCACATTACAAAAAATTTTCCATTACTAGTTCCTAGAATTACTTCTACCCCTCTTTTTGACCCTCTGTCCCTTCCCACCCTCCTCATACACCACCTCCGGTGTCTACAATTGTCCTTCATTCCCTTCCCACCCACATTGCATTGATCACACAATTTCCTACATAATCTAACTACTTTCAATGGTGAGTTCACTCATTACTACTAAAAAAGCCAGTTTTAACTTATCTCAAAGAAGTGCCAAGGAACTTTGCTTAAAGTCAGGAAACAAGTTAGGATTCTGTTCAAATGGTAGGTGCATGAACCTATCAGTCTCATGTACTTTTATCTTCTGTTCTGGTTCAATTTTCCTGATTAAATTCTGGGATATAATATTCAACTCCAGACTTGTCCCTATGATTAAGTTGGCCACTTTCATAGTTTTTGGACTCTTATTTCCATGTGTCTGTGTTTAATTTTCTTGATTCAGCACACCCCTTGAGAACTTCTTGGAGATCTGGTCTGGTGCTGGTAAATTCTTTCAGGTTTTGTTTATCTGAGAATGTTCTTGTCTTTTCTTCCCACCTGAAAGATAATCTTGCTGGGTACAGTATTCTTGGCTGAAATTGCTTCTCTCGTAACACTTTGAATATATTTTCCCATTCTCTCCTCGCTCGCATTGTTTCCGATGAGAGATCTGCTGTTAGCCTGATGGGATGTCCTTTGTAGGTAACTTGATGTTTTTCTCTTGCCAATCTTAGTATCTTGTCTTTGTCTGCGGTTTTGGTCAACCTGGCTATAATGTGTCTTGGAGAAGATCTCCTTGGGTTGATTCTATTTGGGGTCCTTTGTATTTCCTGGGACTGGATGTTCGAATGCCTCTCTAGGTTTGGAAAGTTTTCTTGCAGGATTTCATGGAATAGATTATCAATGCCCTTATGGGTCTCTTCACCTTCTGGAATGCCAATTATCTGGATATTTGGACGTTTGATGGTATCCAGTACTTCTCGCAAATCATTCTCAAATTTTTGGGCCATTTTCTCAGTCTTCGTGGTGGATTTTTCTAAGCCAGCCACTTTCTCTTCTACATCTGAGATTCTATTTTCTGAATGATCTAGTCTGCTTTTAATACTTTCAAGGGAGATTTTGACTTCTTGTATTATAGACTTTATCTCTAGCAGTTCCGTTTGAGTCTTTTGTAAAGTGTGTAATTCCTCTTTTAGATCTAGCAAGAATTTCCTCATCTCCTGGAACTCGTCAACTTCTTTCTCCTTTCTCTTTAGCAGTTCATTATCTCTCTTTTCTTCCATCTCTGTTAGCTTCGACATTATGAATGCTCTAAATTCCTTATCAGACATTTCCATGACTTTCACCGAACTGCTTGTGGATGAAGGAGAGTTACTCTTTTCCCTTGGAGGAGAGGTATTTTCTCGTTTTCCCATATTTCTCGTGATCCGGTGGCAATTTCTTGTCATCTGATGGATGGTGTGTTTCTTTCAAATTCTTGAAGTTAAGCCTCAATATTCAGGAGCAAGCAGACAGAGGTGTTCTAGAATCTGTTTGCCGTTCTGTTGTGATGGCTGGTGCAGCAGATTCAGTAGATATTGGGTGGAGAGACAAGAAAAAGGAAAATGAAAAAAAGAGAGAGAAACAACAACAAAAAGAGAAAAAAAAAGACCAAAAAAATTAAAAAATTATAATTACTGTTCTTTTTCTAAAAAAAAAAAATCACAAAATAGAAAACCTAGAAAATATCTAGTTCCCAGGAGCCATGAGGAATCTTCTGAAGGAAGGACTCAACTCTCCCGCCTGGGAGGAAGGAACAGAAGGGATTATTAACAAAACAAAAGGTGGAGCTGAGAGCCAGAGAAAATCTTTACCTTTAAAAAAATCATAAAAAGGAAAAATTACCAAAAAAAAAAAAAAATGAGACAGGAGCAGAGAGAGACAGAGACCTCAGAGACACAGAGACAGAGATAGAAGGCCAGAGGGGCTCCCTACCATGCTAGCTTTGCTTGCTGGAGGCTAAATTATGAGTAGAAAATCTTCATTTCTCCTGTCCCCTGAAATATCTAGTTCCCAGGAGCCATGAGGAATCTTCTGAAGGACCAAACTTGGGTTTTCATGACTGAAATGCTTTCCTTGTGCAAAGTGAAACTTAGCAGCAGGGACTCAGAGTTTAGAAAATGTTCCCACCTTAACTCCAAATTCTGGCTACTCCATTCTGTAGAGGTGACATGCAGGAAGAGAGCTCTCAGCCATAAGAATCCCTTGACCCACCTCTCTAATAGCCAGTCAGATCCCACCTCCTCTCCCCTATTTTTCAAGGCCATACGCAAATGCCACTTCTTCCATGAAGACTTCCTTGATTCTCCCCCCACGCTCCTAGTTGTATGTAATGTTCAACTCAACATTGATATCATTAGTGTTTCTCTGTCACATATGTCCTTTAGTGTCTGAGATATGTAAACATGTGTCTCCTCTCCACGACTCATAAAGTGAATTCACTTTTCACAAAGACGGCTTTGGAAGAACTTCGGCACTTTCCCATCTACTCTGCTCACACCTACCCACAGAAAGCATATGCGTCTGACACTTCCTAATACTTGTAAAATGTGAAGGGGCCAGCCTCACAGCACAACCATTAAAGGAGCTAGGTCTCACATGTCTGACCACAGCGCCAGTCCCTGCCCGGGGGCTTGAGAAACACACCAGGCACATGTCACACGTGCCCCATGCCCCACTGGGGTTTGCTCTCTCTCTACTGAGCACATGTACATGCGCCATTGGGCAATGAAATAAATACCAAGAAAAATACGATAAAAAAAGTCTTTCACAGTTTGGATTCCCTTACAATATATTTATATAACCTAAGTAAAATTCCCTTTTAAAATGTATTAACAATAGCAAGGCCGGCAGGTAACATGGCGCTTAAGGGCGCTGGACTCCCCCATGGCCGACCACGGTTTGAGTCCTGGATCTGGCGACTTGCTTTCTCACTTTCTTTCTCTCTCTCGCACGCGCGCGCAATCTCTCCTCCCCCCCCCCCCCGGTCAAATTAAAGTAAATAAATAAAGTTAAATAAAAATAATTCTTTAATTTAAAAAAGATATTAACAATAGCTAACATTTATTGTATACTTAACAAGGACCAGGCTCTGCCCAAAAAACTTTACAGGAATTAGCTTATTTTATCCTTACAACAATTGTATTAAATAGAAACTTCAAACTCCATTTTACAGACGAGGCTTGGAGAGGTCGATTAACTTCCCAATGGTCAGGCAGCTATGAAGTGGCAAAGTTCAGATTTTTTCCCTAAAGAATTATTTATTTATTTATTTATTCATTCATTCATTTATTTTAATTTGACCAGAGAGAGACACACACAGAGAGAGGGAGGGAAAGTGAGAAAGCAAGCCACCAGATGCGGGACTTGAACCATAGTCAACCATGTGAGAATGTCCAGTGCCTTAACCACCACGCCACCTACTGGCCAAAGTTCGGATTTAAACTAGGAGTCTGTCACCAGGCTGTATTGCCCTAACTGCAGGACCCTGCGAAGGCTGCCGGGCAGTTTCAAGGCCTGCGACCTAACCAGTTTCAGCAAGACTGCAGCTCCCAACCCTTCCTGTACAGAATTTCTGCAGCGGCAGGTCACGACGCTGAACGCTCGCTGAGGTCGGGTGCCCTGTGTACAATTCATGAGGATGCCCGAGGGGCGAGCTCCATGCTTTGCACAAACAGGCCTTCTGTGTTACATGCAAGAAGAGTGCAATGCTGGGAAGTTCCTCCGGAGGTCTAACCTCCGGCTGTTTCCCTACGAAGAGGGAACCTGAGCGCCAGAGCCGAGCCAGGACGCCCGTGGCCACCAGGTGTCGCCGCGGCGTCCCCGAGCGAGAGGGCGGAGCGGGCCGCAGACCGGGAGCAGCATGTGGACGCTCGGGCGCCGCGCAGCCGCCGGCCTCCTGCCCCGTTGGGCGCCGCCGCGCCCGCCCCAGGCCTGCGGCAGGGTCCCTAGCCCCGCAGAGCTCGCCCTGCCCTGTGGCCACCAGGCGCTGCGTGTCTGCGCCGCTGCGGCCTGCGCGTCCCGCCGGCCGGTGAGTATCCTTTCCCGGGCAGCCGCCGTGGGCCGCACGCCGACGGAGGGAGGGACGGACGGAGGGAGGGGGGCGCCGCGCGAGCGGGGGACGCCCCGGGCACGCGCGCCAGGCTCGCTCGCCTGCTCCGCGTCCGCCGGGCCTCCGGGCGCGCTGGGCGGCTTGGTCGGGCCCTAACTGCCGGTGGGCTCTGCATCCGACCTGGCCGCGCCGCCCGCCTTGGCGGCCTGCTCCACTCGTCCCGGTTCCCGTGCTCTGGCTTTGCTTTCTGGTGAAAAGATGGAGATCATGATTGCAGTGCCGCTGCGGGGGACCGGCGAGGGCACAGGCGGGGACGCTGACCCGGGATCAGTTCCGAGGGATCGGTGACTGTCTCGAAGCGTGTCAATTTCGTATCACTAGGTGGCACGTACTATTACCTACATACACATATGTACACGTTGTGTCGTGTGCGCATATAATGTGTGTGATATAAATATGTATGTATATACTCACATATAGATATACACACAACACACACACACACAACACACACACGAAAAAACATTTTCAAATTTGGGTTTTCATGACTGAAGTGCTTTCCTTGTGCAAAGTGAAACTTAACAGCAGAGACTCCAGAGTTTGCAAAATGTTGCGACCTTGATTCCAAATTGTGGCTACTCAGTTCTGCAGAGGTGATCTTGGGAGATCCCGTAAGCTCTCTGAGGTGTGACCTGGTTTACTGTAAAAATGAGATAAAGGGTAACGCCTGTTTTGCCGTCCTGGTGTGAGCATTAAATTGTTTTAATATACAAAGTCTTCGATACTTCACTTTAGGTCCCCTTTCTAGCCTTGGCGAGGCAAAGGAAGTACCCGACGCGAGACTTGAACAGAGGGAGCCAAAGAACAGAGGGAGCCAAAGAATGACCGTGGGCGTGGGAGGGCTGAAGGGTATCTCGGAGATGCCCAGTGAGTGAGGCGGGACTCCAGGCCAAGGGGACAGCCCTCTAAGGCAGGGATAGGAAGGAGAGTGGAGAGGGGCTTCCTGCCGTCTGGGGCAGAGCTCCTTCTGTGCGCGGGCAGGTGAAGTCCAGCCCACATTGTGTTTGGTGAAGCCCTGGAGCTGGACTTTAGGCTGACACGTGTTATTTGGCCCACATGTGTTTGAAGAAACTCTGGGGTTGGGTGCCAGTGTTCAAAGATGGAACCTAGAAAATAGACCTCCCACCTTCTCTAGGAAAGTGAGTAGGTGCTGCCATGGTGGTCCTGAGATGCTCTCCCCCAAGACAGACACTTAGGGTGACTCAGCCCCTTCCTTGCCATGGCATCCCTGCCTGCGGGCACCATGGAGTGCCAACTGACCTTTTAATTTAGGAGTGTGGCAGGGTGGAGCGTCATTTTTTCAGATGGTACCTAGTGGTGGTTAGGGCCTGCTGACACCGAGGCACCCAGCGGCCTTGACACCCAGAACGTGGACTCTGAGTATATACCAGGTTTAAAGCACCCCAGCAGGCCTCCTTTTTCCATACTAAGTTAATCACATTTGTTGAACTGTCAGTACCACACTCCTCTTGCCCGTCTTGGGTACTTGTGCCATCAGGGGGATGCCAGTGCAAACTGAGGCTGCCATCCTGTTTAATTATCGTAAAGTCTTGACCTCCCCCCAACTCCCAAGTCTTCTTCCTCATCCTTATTGTATTTGCTTCTACTTCTAGAACACCCGTCAACTACAGAAGAGTGGGAGCCACTTACACAATTCCAGATTTTTAGTAGCTACATTGAAGAAGTAAAAAGAAACAAGCAAAATCAATTTCAACAATGTATTTATTTAACCTAGTAGTTCCAAAATATTACCTTTTCAATATGTAATCAGTATATCTAAAATCACTAAGAGGGCCAGCAGATGATGTGGTGGTTAATGCACTGGACTCCCACATGGCTGACCACGGTTTGAGTCGCGGACATGGTGGCTTGCTTTCTCTCTCTCTCCTCTCTCTCATGAGCACACATGCCCTATAGCAAACTTTTAAAATAATAGTGATGTTGATGATGATAAATAAAAAATAATTCTTAGTAATAGTAATCACTAATGAGGATGGCCAACAAGTGACGTGGTGGCTGAAGCCCTGAATTCCAACATGGCCTACCGTGGTTCTAGTTCCAGACCTGGCAGCTTAAAAATCACACAGGTTGCATGTGTGTGCATGCCCAAAATCCTGAGAAAAGAATGGAGAAGGAATTGTGGTGTGGCCATAGCGCTGGGGTGATTTCTCACTTTCCCTTTCCCTCTCTCTCTGCCGAATGCATGTGCCTTATGGCAAAAACATTGGGGGGAGGGGACTAGTGAGATATCTTATTGGGTCATCAGGAAAGTCATGACACATTTTTGCATAGAAAAACAGAAGAATACGTCATAACTTTCCCAACAACCTAATACATTCTTTTTTCATACCCATACACTTCTAGCACATCTCAGTTCAGATGCTAAATTTCCATGGAAGTTATCTATATTTGCTTCTATAAAATTCACAGTTGAAAATGAAGGTTCAGCCCCAGTAGCACAGGCCGGTTGACACTGCTGCATGACAGGCCAAGGCCACATGGGAGGCTCAGATTCCATTCCAGGCCCATCCCAAAGAAGCCAGGCATGGTGGTGTGCACCTTAAGTCCCAACTGATCCATTGGCTAAGGCAGGAGGAGCACGTTGTGAGACCATGTCTTTTTGCAGGGAGCGAATGGTAGCACTGTGGTCAAATGCATCTGGGAGAGGCTGACCCACATGGAATGGTTCTGGGTTCACGCCCAGAGACCTCACTAGGTATACTGGGGGCACACACACACCCATGATCTAGGGCTGGCTAGGGCTTGAGGTGGATCATGGCATCAAGACCCTCTCAAGAGTGCTAACTCTGTGTCTTTCTTACTCATGAAAGAAATAAATAAAAATAAACTTTATTATTTTTTTTAGAGGTTTTTGCCTTTGGGTACCTGTACTTGCTGTAGAGAGAGACAGAGACAGCAAGAGGAAAAGTGAGAAATCACCACCCAAGGGAGACGGTCACACCACAATCCCTTCTCCTCCATTCTCTTCTCAGGATCTTGGGCACACACACACACGTCCACAGCGTGAGTTTCGAGGCACCCAGTCTGGGACTCAAACTACGGTTGGCCAAATGAGAGTCCAACAACGTAACCACGATGCCACCTGCCGGCCCCTAAATATAAGCTTTAAAAAAAGAAAGAAAAGGAAGGTTCACATAGTTGAGTTGTTCCAAAGATATTTTAAAGTTTTCCAATAACTATATTCCCTGAGACTTTAAGCCTAGAAACTATCGGGCATTTCCACAGATGCATCCTGAGAGCCGACCCTGTATTGACAAAAAAGTTGAAGAACTCTAGAGGCCCAAGTAAGGCAAGCCTACCACAGACTGTGGACCAAGGGCTTCTGAATCACCCGGAATGAGGAGGAGTGGCTTCCGGGAACACTCACATTACGATTCCTGGGTTCCACCTGCCTTCTTCCAGTGGTGTAGCACTTTCTCCCTTGGGCAGGGGCCAAAGTTTGCCTCTAGGCCTCCTGGGTCTCCACACTGTGGTTGGCATGTTTTAAATCAGAAATAGACTGAACGTCCATGCCCTGGCCCTGTGTTCTCTAGCTTAATCCTTATGACCAGTCTGTGAGGAGGATACCTTGGCTCCTATCTTCAGAGGAGGAAACTTCAAAAGCTTTAGCAGTTGCCCAAGGAATGTTAAGTTGGTGGGTTACAAGGCAAGGAGTATTTGATAATTATCCTTTCTTATGATTAAAAACAGCTGAATAATGACTGCTGTGTCTAGGGCTACTCCATGGCCTTAGTGGTTAAGGGAGCTGGATCGATCCCACGTGGCCAAGCAGGGTTCAAATCCCAGCCCCTGCCTTAGAAGAGCATTCTGGGTGCATCTGTGTACATGCCACGAAGCCCAGCAGGATGGAGAAATGGAGGAGATGGGATTGCAGCATGACCACATCCCATCGGGGGTGCTTCTCCCTCTCCCTCTGTATCTCTGGCTTTCTCTGGCAAGCACACATATACTGTGGCAATTTTTTTAAAAAAGGAAAAGAAAAGATTTCTACTTCCGGTTGTGAAAGAGTTACCTGCAGTGGACCAAACCTACCGCCAAGAACAACCTTAAGAGATACATAAAGTTTAAAAAACTAAAACAGGAAAACAGCTGTGTGGAGGTCTCTGAAGACTGAGACAGCTAGGATTGGAGGGGCCAGGGTCCTTAGGGAAAAGCAGTTCCCTGAGGACACCCAGAGACTCTCAAGCACGTTTCCCTTCTTATTCGAGCCCTGTCCTGATTCCTGGGCAGGGGATTCTTCCCCCTGTGGGGCAGAGTCAGGCCAGACTGACTCCATGCCAGTTCCACCACATCGTACCTGTCAGACTTTGGGCACTCACCCTTGGTGCCTCAGTTTCCTCAGCTGTGAAACGCGAATGTGGCTGATTCTCATTGGTAGTAGGTCTGCCCTTGTGAATTCACCCACTCAGTGACGGTGATTAGTTATCCCCAAATCAGTTCGCCTGATGCTGTTACAGCGGTTTTGCAGACGTGTACAGAGTCCCCCAAATCTGAGTCCCCTACGTGAATATTCCCAGGAGATGCCAACAAGGCCTCTGCCTTCTTATGCCAGCTCTCACTGTGTAAGCAAGGTCCGCTCGTGATCTGTTTAGTGCCATGTTTTTTATGTCTTTATTCTTTTCGTGAGTTTGCTTAAAATGGTCCCCATGAGGTGACTCCATGTTGCAGAGGTAATGTGCTGATCGAGAGAAGCTGGATCTTGGGACCAGCAAGTGGCATAGTGGTTAAGGTGCTCGACTTCCACATGTCCAGCCATGGTTTGAGTCCCAGACCTGGAGGCCTAAAACTCATACTGGGCGTATATATATATGCGTGCCCAAAATCCCGAGAGGAGAATGAGAGGCTGGATTGTGACATGGCCATCCCAGGGGTAATTTCTGGGGGTGATTTCTCACTTTCCCTCTCTTTGTCTCTCCCTGGTGAGCACACACACCCTATGGCAAAAAAAAAAAAAAAAAAAAAAAAAAAAAAACTTAAAAAAATAAAAAGAGAGTGAGAGAGAAGATGACAAAACATTCCTGAGAAATATTCCTGAAACACCTTAACACGGTTACTTTATAGAAATGGCAATGTGGAAACTGTACATGGATAGATGATAATATACTGGAAAATGGTAATGTTCTTCTTAACTTTGACTTGTAGAGTTTGAACCTTCACCACCTCAACCAGCTTTTGGATGTCCAAAAGCAGAGTGTCTCTGTGACACATTTGAGGAAATTGGGAACTTTGGGCGACCCAAGGTAAGATGAAACACCTTCTACATCAGAGATCTTCTTTCTCCCTCCTCTCTCCCATGTAGAACCTGTTTTCTCCCTGAGCAATGGCACTCATAGGTGTCCTTCCATGTCACTAGGTATCTGCTATGTTAGTTTTTAAAATTATTTAAAATTATTTTATTTTATTCATCATTGTTATTATTTTTTTAAATTTGACCAGAGAAAGAGAGAGAGAACGTGAGAAAGCAAGCTGCCAGGTCTGGGACTCGAACCATCCATGTGGGAATCCAGCAATCCAATCACCACACCACCTGCCAGTCCAACTACTGTGTTATTTTTAATGAAATAGTATTAAATTATATGGATATACTATGATTCACTTGACCCCTCCCCTATTGTTGTTCTGTCTAGAAACAACCTAAATGTTGTTTTTATTGAATATTTTCATCAATATCCTAGTAGTTAGAACGTGCTGTCTAGACCCAAAAACGTAATGGCTCAGACCAATCATGGTTTGTGTTTCCATCTCTAGATGGTCCAGGGTCGTTGTTTCTCTGTGAGATGAGTCGGGGAGCCAGGCTTCTTCAAGCTTCCAGTTTAGCTCTCCTCTGAGGGCTTACTCTCCTCTGCATTGTCCAGCCAGGTCGCCCTAATCCAATCTCTCTTCAGCTGGAAGCTAGAAATACAAAAGGGCTGGAAGTAGCACTCATTCCTCCTTCATAGGCCACTGGGAAGACCTTGTCTCATGGCCGTAGCTAGCTGCAAGGAAGGCTGGGGAATGTAGTCTAGTAAATGTCCTGGGAGAAGCAGGCAACGGATTTCCTGTGGAAAGCTATCAGGCACTGCCAGTAATGTCACCATGGACCTCCCTCCACACAGGCAGGTTTATCCCCAGCCCCCCAACCAAAGGCCCATGTGGTCTCTGTAACCACCTCCAAGTCAAGATTTCCAGGTGACCTTCTGTCTTCTCTCTCAGGTCTGCGAATGGCTTCTTGACCTCCCCCCCCCCCACACACACACACACACAAACACACACTGATGGAGGGGGCAGGAAAACGGCAAAAATAACTCCCATCCAGAAAAGAGATACTCTGTCCTTGCCCAGGCAGCAATGGCAGCTGCCGAGCAGCCCCGGTGACCTCTGCCCTGGTAGAAAAGGATGTTCCTCCGTGGACCCCTGGTCCAGTTTTCTGGAGGCTCCTCCTTGGGAGCGAGCAGCCCACTTCCTGCTGTTAACAGTATGGAGTTGCATAGGCTATTTTTAGCCAGTCTCCTTTTTCTTTGACAAGAGGATTTTTCCAAAGGCCTGCTAGGTTTCCTGTCTGTTTACTCCAGGCAGTCCCAGGTGCCTGGGACAATAACCTCATCTGCCTTATTTCTCTGCATGTTCTGGCCCCAGTTCTCTTAACCTAAGAGTAGGTACCTGGAGATCATATAAGACAGTAGGATGGGGCCAGCAGTCCCCACAACCTGGCCTTTGCAACAGGGTTGGGTCCCTTGTCTAGGCTTAATGGAAGGCCTCTGTTTTTCAAAACCTCAGGTTCTCTGTCTTTGTGCAGTCTTCAGTCCCCAAAGCTCCCTTTTGTTCCCTCTACCTGCAATGTGCCAGTCCGCCCCTGCGTTATCATTCTCTTGTTGCACTTGCTGAAAGCAACAGGAGCCACCTGGACACCGGAACATTCTAACTGTCCCCAGAGCCATATGCTCAGTGGGCATACTGGCAGCCTTCAGAGTCATCATGGGCACTAGATTTATAAAGGACCGAGCATGGTTCGCTAGGCCTGGAGAGCCTCCTGGGCTTCCTGATAAGTCCATATTCGGTGACCCTGCCATGTCCCCAAGCAGCGCTGTGGGCTGCACGTCTGAGGATCTTGCTTTAGTGCCATTCCTCTCCAGTTCCACTTCCTGTCCCTGCCCCAGCCCTCCATGCAGTCCTTCAAGGTTGGGTAGGGCCCTTTCAGGAAGCCCCAAGTCCAGCTCCCATCTACAGGGTCCGATTATGGCCTCTGAGATGCACATTTGTCCAGCTGTGTCCCTTCATTGTCTAGGAGCCAGGGCCAGCAGGTGGTGCGGTGGTTAGGACGCTGGACTCCCACATGGTCGACTGCAGTTAGAGTCCCGGACCTGGCAGCTTGCTTTCCCTTCTTTCTTTTTCCCTCTCTCTGATAAAATTTAAAAATAATAAAATTAGGGGCTAGCAGGTGGCATGGTGGTTAAGGGCACTGGACTCCCACATGGCCGACCATGGTTTGAGTCCCAGACCTGGCAGCTTGCTTTCTCACTTTCTCTCTCTCCCTCTCTCTCTCTCTGTCCCTCTCTGGTCAGATTAAAATAAGTAAATAAAGTTAAATAATTCTTTAAAAAATAATCAAATTAATAAAATAATTCCTTAAAAACTAACAAACAAACAAACAAAAAAAGTGTCTAGGAGCCACTGGTGTCTTACTTTCGGCCCCCAGAAACCCTCAGATAGTGAAATTATCTGGTACAGACATCTTAAATATACAGGGAGATTTCAAAGCGTTCGTAGAAAAACAGATTTTTTTTTAACGAATTATTTTTATTTTAACCGTATTTATTATTATTGTTTTCCAATTTGATTAAAGAGAGACAGGGAAAGTGAGAAGCAAGCCACCAGGTCCAGTATTTGAACCGCAGTCAGCCATGTGGGAGTCGAGCACCTTTAACCACCATGCCACCTGCTGACCCCAGAAAAACAGGTTTAAAGTACAAGTTTATTTTGATGCAAAAAAAGTTCTTCCATGCTTAGCTTTTGCATAATGCTAATTTTCCATGAACTCTTTGAAAACACCATGCCCATCCCTCACCACACACACATACACACACACACACACACACACACACACACACACGCTGCCATCACCACCACCACCACCTCTACCACCACCTCTCATATATCCTCACAGGTAAAAAGGCTCTTACAAGGATGTTTATTCTAGCAATATGTTTATTGCTTTGACTCACTTGCCATAAAATTCACCATTTTAAAATGTGCAGTTCAGGAGTGGTTAGTGTCCTCCCGATGTTGTGCGACTATCAGCACTGCCTGACTTCAGGACAGGGTCATACCTTCTACAAGAAGCCTTGAACTCACCGTGATCATTCCTACCTCTGCTTTCCCCAAGCCCTGGCAACCACTTATCTACACCTGTATTTGCAGATTTTTCTGTTTGTTTTTTCTTTTTAAACATTTTGTTTGTTTATGGAGAGAGAGAGAGACGGGTCTCACACCAGAGTTCTCACCTCAGCTAGGATGATGAGCACATGTGCAGGCCTGGCACATGTAGGACAACCTGGCCTTCCCTATGGTCCCAGCATTTCAGGGTGACATGTCACTGTTGCACCAACACAGCTGGGCCGTGCCTCGGTGGGTTTGCAGCATTGTTTCCAAAATGAAAAATACACAGAACTATCTCCAAGGCATAAGCACACAGCCTGACAAATTTTTAGAAACTGAATATACCTCTATAAAATGTTAGCAGCCAGGGCCAGCAGGTGGTATGGAGGTCAAGGCACTGGATCTCACATGGCCAACTGAGCAGTTCAAGTGCCAGACTCAGCGGCTTGAAAATCACATTAGGGGGAACCAGCAGTTAGCGTAATGGCTATGTTGCTGGACTCCCACGTAGTCGACCGCGGTTCGCATCTCGGACCCGGTGGCTTACAACTCACGCTGGGCGCGTGTGCGTGCGTGCCCAAGATCCCGAGAGGAGAATGGAGGAGAAGGGATTGCGGCGTGACCATCCCCCCTGGGGGGTGATTTCTCGCTTTCTGTCTCTATGTCTCTCTCTGTCTGTCTGGCGAGCGCACGCGCCCTATAGCGAAAAACCTCTCCATCACATTAGGCATGCCCCAAATCCTGAGAGATTGGAGGAGAAAGGATTGTGGTGTGGTCATCCCCCCTGGGGGGTGATTTTCTCACTTTACTTGGTTCTCTCTCTCTGCTGGCTCTCTCTGGTGAGTGCATGTACCCTAGAGGGGAAAAAAAAAAAAAAACTAAAAAAATTTAATTTAATTTAAAAAAAGGAAAATAATTTAGCAGTGCCTACAAGCAGGCTTCCTGCTCACTTCTAATCAGTCATCAGCCTTCCTTCCCTTCCTTCTGGTCATTGACTCCCTCAGAGTAACTACCATTCTGATTCCCAGCTGCATGGATTAGTTTTTCCTGTTTGGTTTTTTGTCTGTTTTGTTTGTTTACTTTATATAAACGGTATCATTAAGTATGTTTGTGTGTGGCTTTTTTCCCATCCTGATTGTGTTTGTGAGATTCATTCATATTGTTCCTGTAGTTATAAAGAATCCCATTTTGCTATGCAGCATTGTATGACTATACCACAACTTGTTTATTGTATTTCTTGTGGCTACCTGGGTAGTGTCCAGTTTGGAGCTACGGGATAGATCTGCTGGAGACATTGTGCTTTACTGTGCATCTTTTGGTCAACCTGTGCATGCGTTTCTGTTGGGCAGACCCGGAGAGGGGATGTGTTCACCATCGGTGTTAGTAGATACCTCCCCAAGTGTGCAGTGTACCTGCCTATCGGCAGTACCTGACAGCTCCAGTTCCTTCTCTTCCAGTCCGTCTCTTGATATTATTATCCATCTTTTAATTATTCTGAAGTATATCATTGTGATTTTTAATTTACATTTTACTGCCGATTAACAAAATTAAGCACCTTTTCTTATGTTCATTAGCCATATGGAATAATATATTTTTTTTTTTTTTTAATTTGCCAGAGGGCATGTGTGTTCGTGGGGTGGGGGGTAGTGAGAAAGCACACACACACCCCATAGGGAATGATCATGCTGCAATCCCTTCTCCTTCATTTCTCCCTCCTTTCGGGATTTCATGCACACACACATGCCTGGCACGTTTTCCAAGCTGCCAGATCCAGGACTGAAACTGTGCAGGTGGCCATGTGGGATTCAGCCACTGTAACCACCCCACCACCGGCTGGCCCTTGGTAATCTTTTTTTAAATGAAATATGCTCAAGTATTTTTAAATTGTTTCTGTTTGCTTATTTTTCTTCTTGACTTATAATTCTTTTTTTAAAGATCTTTCTTTCTTCTTCTTCTTTTTTTTTTTTTTTTTTTTTTTTTTTAATTTTACCAGAGAGGAACAGAGAGAGAGAAAATGAGAAAGCAAGCCACCAAGTCCAGGACTCAAACTTTAGTTGGCCATGTGGGAGTCCAGTGCCCTTAACTACCACACCACCTGCCAGCCCCTTTGTTTTTTAGAGAGAAATTTTTGCTATAGGGCACATACATTGGCTAGAGAGACAGAGAGAAAGTGAGGAATCATCCTCCAGAGGGGATGGCCACACCGTAATCCTTTCTCCTTCATTCTCCTCTCAGGATTTGGGGCACACATGAACATGCACTTGGTGTGAGTTTTTTAAACCACTGAGTCCAGGACTCGAACCACAGTTGACTACATGGGAGTCCAGCAACGTAACTATAATGCCATTTGCTGGTCTCTGTAATTCTTTTTTTTTTTTTTTTTTTTTTTTGAGAGGTTTTTGCTATAGGGCGTGTGCGCTTGCCAGACAGACAGAGAGAGACAGAGAGACAGAAAGTGAGAAATCACCCCCCAGGGGGGATGGCCACGCTGCAATCCCTTCTCCTCCATTCTCCTCTCGGGATCCTGGGCACACACACACACGTGCCCAGCGTGAGTTTTAAGCCACCAGGTCTGGGGCTCAAACCGCGGTCGATTACATGGGAGTCCAGCGACATAGCCATTACGCTAACTGCTGGTCCCTTTGTAATTCTTTATATAATCTGTGTGAGTCCTTTTTCAGATACATGTATGCAAATATTTTCTCCCACTTTGTGGTGTATACAACATAAATTTTATTTTTTAATGTCAGAGAGTGTCTGCATATATGAGAGAGAGAGGGAGAAGGTACCCCCAACAAGGCCTGATCATGCCATAGTCCTTTTTACTGCAACTCTCCATCTCTTCAGGATCCTGGGCACACACAGCACATGTCCTGCACGATTTTTAAGCCACCAGGTATGAAGTGGAACCCTAGTCAGCCATGTGGAATCTGGCTCCTTCTGCACATCCCTTAACTGCTATGCTAAAGGGCTGGCCCCTTCAACATAAATTTTAATTAAAAAACCAGTTGGCAGGACCAGCAGATAGGGTAATGGTTACGTCGTTGGACTGCCACATGATCGACTACAGTTTGAGTCCTGGACCCAGAGGCTTGAAACTCATGCTGAGCACATGTGATATGGCCCAAAATCCCAAGAAGAGAATGGAGAAGGGATTTCTGCGTGGCCATTCCCCCTGGGGGGGGGGGGGGGTGATTTCTCACTGTTTCTCTCTCTCTCTCTGTCGCTCCTGCAAGCACACATGGCCTATAGCAAAAATGTCTCCAACATATAATTTTTAAAATGTTGGCAACAACTTCAATGTTCAGTTGAAGGAGACTTATTTAAAAAAAATCACATAAAATAGCATGAAAACCCATATGTGCTCATATGAAACAATTTCCAAGACATACTAAGTGAAAAATGCAAAGTGCTTCATTTGTATATTAAAAAGAATACACAGAGTGTGGTCATGCTGCAGTATCTTCTTTTCCATTTCTCAGCGCTGTTGGGATTTTCAGCATACATGCACATGAACCCAGTGTGTGCTCACCAGAGAGAGACAGAGAGAAAGGGAGCATGAGAAAGCAAGCCGTCAGGGAAGACGGCCACACCTTAATCCCTTCTCCTCCATTCTTCTGTCAGGACTTTGGGCGTACAAGCACACACGCCTGGTGTGATTAAGGTGTGGCCATCTCCCACCTCCTAGCCTAGTAGTTAAAGGAGCTAGATCCCAGGTGGTGGCGTGGTGGTTAAGGTGCTAGACACTCCCACATGGCTGAACACGGTTCAAGTCCGGAACCTGGTGGCTTCCTTTCTCACTTTCCCTCCCCCTCTTTCTCTTTCTCTGTGTCTCTCTCTGGTCAAATTAAAATGAATGAATGAATAAAATTTAAATAAATAAATAAAATGAAAAGGAGCTGGATCCTACATGGCTGACAGCAGTTCAAATCTGAGCCCCAGCAGCTTGAAAAATGCTGGACTCCTACATGGCTGACTACAGTGTGAGTCCCAGACTTGGCAGCTTGCTTTCTCGCTTTCCCTTTCTCTCCATCTCTCTCTGGTGAATACATGTGCCCTATAAATTAAATTTTAAAATAATAATAATAAATTAAATTAAAACAAACACATACACATTCTGGGCACATGTGCATGTATGCCCCAAATTCCAACAGGTTGGCAAAATGGAAAAGAAGATATTGTGATATGACCACATCCCACTAGGGGAGGTGCTTTCTCCCTTTCCCACTCTCTTTCTCTCTGTGTCTCTCTCTGTCTCTGGCAAGCACACAAACTCTCTGAAAATACTGGTTCACTGGAAAAGTCATAACATACTGTTCTATGTTTTTCTATGTGAAAATGCATCATGACTTTTCCAATGACTAGCATACATAAATACATGTGTAAACTTGATATTAATAACATGGAGTGGTTGGTAACTGTATGTTTTCCCCTGCAGCTCTCTAGATGAGACCACCTATGAAAGACTAGCAGAGGAAACTCTGGACTCTTTAGCAGAGTTTTTTGAAGACCTTGCAGACAAGCCTTACACGTTTGATGACTACGATGTCTCCTTTGGGGTACCTCAGCATATTTTAATTTTTCTGTTTTATCCTTAAGAATTTTTGTTCTCTAAAATAATTCCTTTCCAGCAGAATTAATCATCAAGCAGCGTGGGACTGGGTGTGGGGCCAAAAAACTGGGCAAGTCACTCAGCCTGTCTGAGCCTCATTTCTGGTTAAAAATACAGATTCTTGGAACCAGCAGGTGATGTGCTGGTTAAGGTGCTGGATTTCCAGATGACTGACCACGATTTGAGTCCCTGACCTTGTGGTTTGAAAATCACACTGGGCACATGTACTTGCGTGCCCAAAATCCTGACAGGAGAATGGAGGAGAAGGGGTTAAGGTGTGGCCGTCTCCCTGGGAGGATTTCTCACTTTCCTTCTCTCAGTATTTCTCCTGGAGCATATGCTCCCAGTGGCAAAACAAAAACAAACAAACTAAAACAGATTCTCAAGCTTCACCCATGCCCGTGAAGGTAAATCAGGGCGGTATGGGGAGTATGAAACTTTGCCACTAGTTCTCTCTCTCTCTCTCTCTCTCTTTTTTTTTTTTTAGAGAGAGATTTTTGCTATAGGGCGTGTGTACTCACTGGAAAGATGGAAAGCGAGAAATCATCCCCGGAGGGGATGTCCACACTGCGACTCCTCTCCTCCATTCTCCTCTTGGTATCTTGGGCATGCATGCACACACACACGGCATGAGTTTTAAGCCACCGGCTCCGGGACTCAAACTGTAATCGACTACGTGGGAGTCCAGCAATGTAAACATTATGCCATCTGCTGATCCCAACAGTCATTTAGGAGGGATAAGATGGGTTATTCAGACTACATAGACAGGAGACCTCTCCTGGGGGGTTCCTATGTGGAAAGAAGGGCTGCTTTCCTGGTAACATTTTTTTTTTAAAGCTTACCTGAGGGGCCAGCAGGTGTCATGGTGGTTAAAGGTGCTGGATTTCCACATGGTCGACCACGGTTCTAGTCCTGGACCTGGCGGCTTGCTTTTCCTTTCTCTCTCTCTCTATCTCTGTCTGGTCAAATTAAAAAATAATAATAACAAATGGAATTAAATAAATAAATAATTCTCTCTTTTTTTTAATTAATAAATGCTTACCTGAGAAGCTAATATGCATCCCAAAGTCCCATCCCTAGCGATTTTGATTCAGTTGGACTGAATTTGGTCTGGCAGAACCCTGGAGTTTTTGAAGTTACCCAGGTCATTCTGTTTTATTATGCAGGTGGACTGGAAACTTCGCAGTAGTCTGAACCATCTATCAGATCCAGATCTTAATAGAGAGCTGCTGGTCTCGCTTGACTAGCCACCAGGTGGCAGACTTGAGCAAGGATCCACCTTTGCATTTAGAATTATTTAAGTCTTCAGAGTTGATTTTTGTTTTGTTTTGTTTTGTTTTGTTTGCCAGTGGGAGAAAATTCCCTGCAGAGATTAATTCTCTTGACAGCATTTAATTACTACCAGGAAATGTCACATATGTACATTTTGGTTTAATGATGGAATTACTCAGGACAATCCAGCTGTCAGACAAAAGTGATAGAAATAGTGTTGGAGGCTGCTGCGGGGGCCCCTGATGGAGAAGGGACTCCATATGGTAAAGCAGCAGCAAAGTCTTGGAGAAGGTGTCAAGCCTGGTTGTAAGGACAGAGAGGGACTTAGCAAAAATAGGGACAGTGGGGCAGGAAAGGATCGCATGCCTTCCAGGTGGGTCCAGTGATTGGTAACAGCTGCAGAAAATGCAGCCATGTTGGAGCAGGGCTTTAAGAGGTGTTATGCAGGCAGTCCTGGAGGGCTGAGCTGCATGGAGACCTTACAAACTGACCTGCCACCTTGACCATCCATGCAGTGATTTAGAGGTGGGGACGTGATAGGCCTCCTCTCTCCCGAACAGGGCCTGTGGCTATGGGAACCAAGTCTCAGGCTAAACTCTGCCCACACGTGCAAATGTGGATCAACAAGCCACAAAAACACCCATGCAATCTGTTCTTAAGGGGTGAGGGAAGCCCCATCTGACCCAAGTACTTTGTGTGAATGCTTCATCAGAAACAAATGTGCCAGTATTCTAGTAGCTGGATTCACAGTTCCTTATTGAATCAATTTAAATCAGGTGACAAAATCTGCTTGGTAGTGGGTCACAGAACCATCCTGAAATCTACCCTAGAGTGGCTTTTTAAGGAGTGTTAGGCTGCTGAGCGCTCCAGATTTTGTAACCCACTCCTGTGAGAGACAGGTGCCTGTATTTTTCAGGTGCCAATCCATATTCCCTGAGTATCACTCTACTCACCAGGGAGGGAAATCATTTACTAATTAACAAATTCTCAAATGTAGATTTAGACAGCTAAAAGTAGACCTTGGCCTTCTCTATGGTTGAGACTTGTGATGAAGTGCTTTGAAATGCTCACTCCTCACACTGGGCTGTGAGTTCCTGATTAGAGCCCTGCAGGTGCTAGCCAATTTGTGTATTTCATAAATAAGGAATAGCCATTGAGAGTGCATTATAGGGCCTGGTAGCTTGGAGAAAAACACACCAGGCATAGGTACATGTGTGCCCAAAATCCCAAGAGAACAGAGGAGAAGATGGCATGACCATCTCCCCTGAGAGATGATTTCTCACTGTCCTCTCTCTCTCTCTCTGTTTCTGTGTCTCTCTGGTGCACACACCCTATAACAACAACTATATATATAATTTATACATATTATATAATATATTTTATATTATCTATATAATATATGTAATGTATATAGTGTATATGTTACATACTAAATAGTATTAGATGATAAGATATACATAATTACATTATTATATAATATAATTATTTTTATATATATTATATATAATGTTGCACACACAGCCTCTAACTATATATATATAAAATAAATATAGTTATATTGATATTTTTTGATAATATATATTTATATTATATATATGTCTCATATATTATATATATATATGTGTGTGTGTGTATATATATATATATATATATATATATGTGTATGTATGTATATATATTATATATATTAAAAGTGGAGATTTGGGGACCAGCAGTTAGCATAATGGCTGTGTCGCTGTGCTTCCATGTAGTCGACCACAGTTCAAGTCCTAGACCCAGTGGTTTAAACTCATGCTGGGCACATGTGTGTGCATGCCCAAGATCCCGAGAGGAGAATGGAGGAGAAGGGAAATCACCCTGGGGGGGGTGACTTCTTGCTTTCTGTCTTTCTGGCAAGCGTACGTGCCCTATAGCAAAAACCTCCCCCCCACTCCAAAAAAAAAGTGAAGATTTGGAGGCCAGCAGGTGGCAGGGTGGTTAAGACACTGGACTCCCACATGGCTGACCATGGTTCAAGTCCCATACATGCTGGCTTCCTTTTTCACTCTCTTTTTCTGGTCAAATAGAAGTAGAAGAAGAATAAATAAAAAATTAAATAAATTATTCTTTAAAAAGTGGAAATTTGTCACACAACAATGTAAATATGCTTAACACTACTGAACACTTAAAAATAATTAGAATGGTAAATTGAATATTTTACATATTTTATGTATTTTAGTTTTTCTGTAGGGCCATGTATTCATCAGAGAGAAAGAAAGTAAGAAAGTACCCCCGGGGGGGAGGGGCGCAATCCCTTCTCCTCCATTCTCTTGGAATTTTGGGAATGCATGCACACGTGCCCGATGTGATTTTCAAGCCACCGGGTCTGGGACACAGACTGCATGCAGAGTTAGCCTCGTGGGGTCCAGCCTCCTTAACCTCTATGCCGCTTGCTGTCACCTATAGTAAAAACTATTTTAAAAAAAAAATAGGGCTGATCCCATAGCTCAGTGGTTAGGGAATCCTGCTCCCCAGTGGCCAACTGCAGTTTCAATCCTGGCACTAGTAGCTTGGAACATGTGTGGGCATGTGAGCCCAGAATCCTACCGGATGGAAAAATGGAGGGAAAGGGATTGCAGAGTGACCATGCCCCGTGGGAGGGTGCTTGCTTTCTCTCTCTTCTTGTTTTCAATTATTTTCTTTTTAAAAGGATTGTTTTATTTATTTATTTATTTTTAATTTGCTCTAGGGCACGTGCACTCAGCAGAGAGAGAGAGAAAGCAAGCCACCAGGTCTAGGACTTGAACTGCAGTCGGCCCTAAGACAGTCCAGCACTTTAACCACTACCTGCTGGCCCCTCTCTCTATTTCTTTTTCTCTCTCTCTGGCAAGCACATGCACCGTCTCGCAATAAAAGAAAAACATAATGATGATAACAATGAATACCCTAATAACCACCATTCCATGCCTATCAGTCATTGTCATTGCCACCTCCGGCATCCGGACAGCCCCTTGTGCTGATATGAGTGTGTGGTAAGAATCCTTCAGAGCCGCTTGATTGGAAAGAAGCACTAGAATGCACAGAGAAGGCCACCACACATCTCTGCAGGTCATTCACAGGATGGGGGACAGCCAGGCCCCCCTTACTTACACAGTTCCAATTCAGGGAACTTGACCCTGTAAATGTTTCTTTAATTTCCTGTTATTCTAAAGAGATGCAGGCCTTGAGCGTAAAGGGCTTCTTTGTTGAAAGAATGTTTTCAAATTTAAATGAGCATTTATTAGGCAGAGATGGACCAAATGGTCTTTTGAAGATGGCAAGGCTCCTTAGAGGAGAATAAAGCCCTAGAGGAGCTTGTGAGATGCGTGGGAAGGATCTGGAAATAAAAACCCAGACTTGGCACTTCTGCCTCCTCGGGACAGAGCCGAAGCTGCTGCTTTTCTAAGACAGGAGGTTTGCATGCTTCTTTCTTTCCTTCTTTTCTTCGTAATGAATTGTATTCAATGGTCGGGTTGACATGGGAGTCTAATAAAGTTGATGTTTGCATTTTTTTTTAGTTTATTCATTCATTTATTTTAATTTGACCAGAGAGAGAGAGGGGGAAAGTGAGAAAGCAAGCTACTAGGTCCAGGACTCAAACCATGGTCAGCCTTGTGGGAATGTCCAGCACCTTAACCACCAGGCCACCTGCCGGTCTCCGATGTTTGCATTTTTTAACGTCCTCTAGTATGTTCTGGTTGGAGTTGAGGGCAACAAGCCAGCGTCACCTTTGCCCGCTCTCAGACAAGTCACTTAACACGGAACTTCACGACCACTCCTGCCTGGCCGACCTCCTGGGGAAGAGGGAAAGCACTGTGTAGATACTAGCATGGTTATGATTAAGCCTATTCTGATGGATTCACTGGAACAAAGAAAGCACGATCTCTTCTTTTTTTATTTTTTTAACTTTTTTGCTATAGGGTATGTGTACTCACTGGAGAGACAGAGAGAGAGAAGGTGAGAAATCACCCCCTGAGGGATGGTCACACTGTGATTCTTTTTTTTTTTTTTTTAAGAGATTTTTGCTATAGGATGCATGTACTCACCAGAGAATCAGAAAGACAGAAATCACACCACCAGGGGAATGGCCACGCTACAATCCCTTCTCCATTCTCCGTGCCCACCATGTTTTTCAAGCCACTAGGTCCAGGACTCGAACTGTATAGTCGGCCATGTGAGATCCAGCTGCCTTAACCACCATGCCACCTACTGGCCCAAGAGCTCCTATTTCTAAACACTAAAAGACATGTCTTTCTGGGGTATATATGTTCTGGTATAAATGCAAAGTTTTGCAAACCATTATGACAAAGGTGGTAACTTTGCTTTGTTTTATTTTCTTCATATTTTTTCCACTCATGCTCACCCCCTAGAGTGGTGTCTTAACAATCAAACTGGGTGGAGATCTAGGAACCTACGTGATCAACAAGCAAACTCCCAACAAGCAAATCTGGTTATCTTCTCCATCCAGGTATGTTCAGAAGTCAAAATCCGTCATCTTTGTACTCAGACATGTGACATTGTGGGTCATTTGCAAGGCATCACCCTTGGGTGTCAGATTTTGTGTAAGGGACCCTTTTTACAGTCTTACAGTGCATCTCGTTCTCAGTGGGACACTTTGCTCTGGTTATATAACCTCTCCCTGCTGTTGTCTCAGCTAGTGTGGGCAGGCATCAGGGTGTTAATGAGATCCCAAGGGAGGCGTTTACAGCTTTTCTGAACCCAG
Organism: Tupaia tana; assembly: GCA_026018925.1. Taxonomy (NCBI): domain Eukaryota; kingdom Metazoa; phylum Chordata; class Mammalia; order Scandentia; family Tupaiidae; genus Tupaia; species Tupaia tana. The sequence continues at coordinate 32,567,055 of JAKSZU010000013.1, read as the reverse complement.
CCTAGACAGTCTTTCCCCATGAAATCATTACCCTACCTTTGGAAAAGCCACCTCTGATACTGCAGTGTCTGAGCAAATTGCACTTTGTCTTCAAATCAAGTTCAAGTTTGACCTCTCGCATGTTTCAGGCATCTCATCTGAGGGTTAACTGAGTGCCTTTTGTGGAATCGGGTGGTGCCCTCTGTGCAGGTCTGGGAGTGTCTAAGTTGTGACTCCAGACATTTAGTCCCTCTTGCCTTTTCCGTTGATGTGATTTCAAGGTGAAGGAATAAAAGATTGCACTGGAGACAGCCAGCACCACATCTCAGAGGCTGAGAACGTGCAGGGAGAGCCACCCTAGGCACATGGCTGCCTCGAAGTGCTTGTAAGAGAGCAAGAGAAACACAGAAAAACCTCTCAGATGACCTTCCTGGGCCATCCTTTGGCACTTCCAAAGAGAACGTATTGACTATGAGTTGGAAAAGACCCATGTGTAACCAGCATGAAATGCTTTGAAAGCCGAACGTTATTTGGATTGAAAAAGAATTAGAACCCAGGACCAGCAGATGGAGTAATGGTTACATTGCTAGACTCCCACGTAGTCAACTGCAGTTTGAGTCCCAGACCAGGAGGCTTAAAACTCATGCAGGGCACTTGTGCATGCATACTCAAAATTCTGAGAGGAGAATGGAGGAGAAGGGATTGTGGCATGGCCATCCCCCCTAGCGGGGCGGGGGTGATGGGGTAACTTCTTATTTTCTTTCTCTCTGACTCTCTGGCAATCACATGTGCCCTATAGTAATAATCTCTCTCTAAAAAAGAAAAAAGAAAGAATTATAACCTTACCCTACCCGTACCCTACCCCATAATGCTGACATCATTTTTTGTTAATATTATACTGTTTAGGGGCCAGCAGCTGGTGTGGTGGTTGAGGGTGCTGGACTCCCACATGGCCGACCACGGTTCAAGTCCCAGACCTGGCAGCTTGCTTTCTCACTTTCCCTCTCTCTCTGTCTCTCTCACTCTTTCCCTCCCTGGTCATATAAAATTAATTAATTAATTAAGTTAAATTATGTGTGTGTGTGTGTATTTTTATATATATATATATATATAAATTTTAGGGAGCTAGCAAGTAGCCTGTGGTTAAGGAATCCCACATGGCCAGCCACAGTATGAGCTCCAGACCTGGAGGCTTGCTTTCTCACTTTCCTCTCTCTGTCTTTCTTTCTTTCTTGCCCTCTCTTACTGTGTCTCTCTGCTGAGCACATGTACCCTCGCAAATTTAAAAATAATAATAATAATGATAACTTTTAAAAATATTATCATACTATTGATCGTGCTGTAATATGTAATTCTTATAATAATTAGGGTATTATGAGTCTTTCATACCAGACTTGTCCAGGAGGTGTGGTACAGTTCAGCAGAAACAATATTAGAAATTGCTGTCATTTCTAGTGAGACCCTCAGTTGCAGGTTGTATTCCTTTTTATGTGTTTTTATATTGAATTGTCAGGAAAGTCATGACGTATTTTTTTCACGTTTTTCTATGCAAAAATGCATCATGACTTTTTAGATGACCCAATATTTCATGATAGAGAGCATGTACGTGCAATCAAGAGAGAGACCAAGAGATAGACAGAGAAAAGCACCTTCGGCAGGATCTCATCACACCGTGATCCCTTTCATCAGGATCTCGGGTGTGCACGCACATGCCGTGTGTTGCAGGTCGAACTGGGGATCCAAACCATGATCAACCATGTGGCTTCCAGCACTGCAGTTCAGTTTGCTACTGACTTCGTAACCAGGTTGGTCCTGTGTTACTTCCTTTTTTTTCTTTTAAAGAATTTTTTGGGGGGACCAGCAATTAGCGTAATGGCTATGTCGCTGGACTCCCATGTAGTCGACCGCAGTTTGCATCCCGGACCCGGTGGCTTAAAACTCATGCCGGGCGCGTGTGCATGCGTGCCCAAGATCCCGAGAGGAGAATGGAGGAGAAGGGATTGCCGTGTGGCCATCCCCCCTGGAGAGTGATTTCTCGCTTTCTGTCTCTCTGTCTCTCTCTGTCTGTCTGGCGAGCGCACGCGCCCTATAGCAAAGAAAACCTCTCAAAAAAAATTATTTTTTAACTTTTATTTATTTATTTTAATTTGACCAGAGAGGGACAGAGCGCGCGTGTGAGGGAGAGAAAGTGAGAAAGCATGCCACCAGGTCTGGGACTCAAATCCTAGTCGGCCATGTGGGAGTCCAGCACCCTTAACCACCAAACCACTTGCCTACCCTGGTCCTGTATTGCTTTCTAGACTGTTTTCTGGTGGCAGGAAGGTTTTAACCCACATGAGCCAAGTAAACTGTTCTCTTTGGCCTCAAACAGTTGTTCTACTGTTGCTGTGTATGAGGCCTATACAGTCTTATCCTTCACCTCCAGGGGAACTGGGTCAAGAAACTGGGAGGCTCAGCTTAAAACTAGCAATCACCTTTGGAAATGGGCAGCTTTGAAAAATACTGAGCAGGGCACCAATATCAGCTATGATGACTCCACTAAAAGAATTTTCTCAGGGCTGGCAGTGGCATGGCGGTTAAGGAACTGGACTCCCACATGGCCGACTGTGGTTCAAGTCCTAGACCAGGCGGCTTGCTTTCTCACTTTCTCTCTCTCTTCCTCTCTCTCTCTCTCTCTCTCTCTCTCTAGCCAAATTAAAAAATGATAATAAACTAAATTAAATAAATAATTCTTTTTTTAAAGAAAAAGAATTTTCTCCACATCTGGAGACTGAAAATCTCCACACTGACCAGCCATGTGATTCTATCCAGACATGCTCAGAAGTATGTGCTACTAAATGATGATATAGATTCCTGGAGATTCCAAGTTGTACTGTTTTAAATCTATAATTCATGAGGCCAGCAGGTGGTGTGGTGGTTAAGGTGCTGGACTTCCACAGGGCCAATGGCAGTTCAAGTACTGGACCTTATAGCTTGCTTTCTCACTTTCACTCCCTGACCCCCGTCTCTCTGGGGAGCACATGTGCCCTTAGCAAATAAAAATAAAAATAATAATAATAAATAAAATTAAATTAATAATTTTTTAAATCTATCATTTAAATGAGAATTTAGAAAGAAAATCCGCCAAATAGCAGTTTATTGTCACTGATACTGTTTCTCTCTCTCTCTCTCTCTATATATATATATATATATATATTTTTTTTTTTTTCCCCCCTTCTCTCTCTGCTTTTCAGATTGGTCCAAAATATCTTTCACGGGGCTGCACTTGTGAGTTTCTGGGCTTATTCAGGTCCTGTGGAATCAGCAGCCCTTCCCAGCCACCTTGCTCACCCTGAGAAGGTTGTAGGATGGAATAAAGCAGAGACCTGGGGATGCCCGGACACCCTTCCTGGGCTCAGAGCCCCTGAGGCAGTGGGGAGGGACCTGGACACACTCACATTCTGCCTGGCAGCCTGATGGCAGGGTCAGGTTGGGGGCTAAGGGGACATTCTCTGGGTTTAATCTGGATTATTAGTCCTTTTAGTATGGCCCAGGCAGCTGCGGTCAGATGTATACATTAAACAGAGGCCCCATCCATTTGGCTTGTCCCTTTAAAAAATAAAGTTTATTTTATGATAGTACATGCATGTGCACACATGAGAGAGAGAGACAAAGAGAGAGAACAGAGAGAAAGCACCTTCAGGGAGCAGCAGTTGGTGTAATGGCTATGTCGCTGGACTCCCACGTAGTCAACCGCGGTTCAAGTCCCAGACCCGGTGGCTTAAACTCACACTGGGCACATGTGCGTGCGTGCCCGAGATCCCGAGAAGAGAATGGAGGAGAAGGGATTGCGACATGGCCATTCCCCCTAGGGGGTGGTTTCTCGCTTTCTGTCTCTCTGTCTTTCTCTGTCTATCTGGCGAGTGCATGCGCCCTATAGCAAAAATCTCTGCAAATAAAAAAATGAAAGCACCTTCAGCAGGATCTCATCGCACCGGGATCCCTTTCCCCGGCCCCACAGCTTGCCTGATCTTGTGCACATGCACTCACTCTGTTTTCAGGCCAATGCAGGGATCCGACCCTGCGTTCGGCCAAGTGACTTCCAGCACTACAGCTCGATTTGCTACCAGCCAGGCCACCAGACTATGCCACCACCTTGTTCCTTTTATCTTTATTATTGGAAACATGTTCAAACCCCAGCATTTTGTTGATAATATAGGAACCCTTGATGCTTTTTTTTTTTTAAGGTTTTTGTTATAGGATGTGTATGCTCGTCAAAGAGACAGTGAGAGGGAAAGTGAGAAATCACCCCACAGGAGAAATGGCCATGCCTCAATCCCTTCTCCTCTATTCTCCTCCTAGGATTTAGGGTACGCACTCACACATGCCTGGTGTGATTTTTCAAGTCACCAGGCCCAGAACTCAAACTGCAGTCAGCCATGTGGGAATCCAACACCTTAACCACCACGCCACCTGCTGGCCCCTCTTTGATGCTTTTGTAACCCCAAAAGATGCTTCACTTCTAAGCTTCCTTCCCTGATAAATTTTTAAAAATCGAATAAAGAACAATTATTTATTTATTGCCATAGGGTGTGTATGCTTGCTGGAGAGAGACAGAGAGAGGAAAAGTGATCAATTACCCCCTAGAGGGGATGGGCATGTTGCAATCTCTTCTTCTTTATTCTCCTCCTGAGATTTTGGGATGCACGCACACATGCCCAGTGAGATTTTCAAGCCACTAGATTTGGGACTCAAACCATAGTCAGCCATGTTGGAGTCTAGCATCCTAACCACTAGGCCACTTGCTGACCCCAAGAACAATTTTTTTTTTCAGTAGCCAGAGGGCATGTGCACTCACCAGAGTGAGACAAAAGTAGAAGGGGGGAAGGGAGAAAAGTACCCCCCATGGGGGTTTGATCATGCCACAATCCTTTTTCCTTTGCTCTTCCTTCCAGGGGACAGGCCTGCACATGCACCCAGTGTGATTTTCAAGCCACTGGGGCCAGGATTCACACTATAGTTGGCCATGTAGAATCCCACTCCCTTAACTACTAGGCCATAGACCGGCACCAGAATAATACTTTTAACAGTAACAGTATAGTTGATTGTCAGACTGGGAAAGGAGAGAATGGGGAATAACTGCCTACTGGGTCCTGGGCCTCCTTTTGGGGTGATGCAGATGTTTTAGAACTAGATAAGAGGTAGTGGTTATACTAAATGCCACTGAATTGTTCATTTATTTTTATTATTTTTTAAGAATTATTTATTTAGGGAGCTGGCAGGTGAGGTGGTGGTTGAGGTGTTGGACTCGCACACGGCCAGCTACAGTTTAAGTCCTGGACCTGGTGGCTAGCTTTCTCTGTCTCTCTCTCTCTCCCTCTCTCTCTACTCTCTGTCTATCTCTGGTCAAATTGAAGAAGAAGAAGAAGAAATAAAATTCTTTTTTTAAAAAAAAGAATTTTTTATTTAATTTTATTTATCATTATATTAATTATATATTAATTATAATTTGGTATAGGGCACATGTATTCATCAGAGAGAGAAAGTAAGAAAGCAAGCCACCAGGTCCAGAATTTGAACCGTGGTCGGCCATGTGGGAGTCCAGCACCCTAACCACCATGCCCTGTTGGCTCCAAACTGTTCATTTTTAAATGGCTCATTTTATGCTGTGTGAATGTCATTTCAATAGTGAATAGTAGGTAAGGCACAAATCGTGTCATTGTACAAAATGCCATAATTGTACAAGCACTGCTCTGACGCAGCAGGTCTCACATGGGAGGTAGGAAAAGAGAGAGACCAGAATGTGATAGGTGGAAACTTGTCCATAAGGGTCACATGTTTCCAGGTCTTGGGAATCATTAATTATGTAATTCTTTATTTTTTTAAGAATTATTTAATTTTATTTATTATTATTATCATCATTATTTTTAATTTTGCTGTCAGGCCTCTGTGCTCATCAGAGAGAGACAGAGCACGAGAAAGTGAGAAAATAAGCTACCAAGTCTGGGGTTTGAACCGCAGTCAGCCATGTGGGAGTCCAGCGCCTCAACTACCATGCCACCTACTGGCCCCTGGAATTATCCTTAAATAGGAAGATATGGCGGTGTACGCCTTTACTCTCAGCTACTTGAGAGGCTGAAGCAGGAGGATCATAAGGTCAAGGCCAACCTGGACGATTTAGTGAGATCCTGTCTAAATCACACAGAAAGGCCCTAAGACAAGAAATCAGATCTACATCTCATTAAGTATTACTTTCTAGAACTTCACTCTAGTCAATTAATGGCCCGCTGCCTGGAGGCAACATCTACAGAATCAGTGCTTCTTCTTTATTTTTTTTTAAAGAATTATTTATTTACTTTTATTCATTCATCCATTTTATTTTAATTTGACCAGAGAGATACACAGAGAGCGAGAGAAAGAGGGAAAGTGAGAACCAAGCAAGCCACCAGGTCGAGGACTCGAACCGTGGTCAGCCATGTGGGAATGTCCAGCGCCTTAGCCACCACGCCACCTGCTGGTCGCAGGAATCAGTGCTTCTTCTGAAAGGCCATCCTTGACTGACAGAGTGTTCGTTTGTCTTCCAGTGGACCCAAGCGCTATGACTGGACAGGGAAGAACTGGGTGTATTCTCACGATGGCATATCCCTCCACGAGCTGCTGGCCACGGAGCTGACTGAAGCCTTAAAAACCACCCTGGACTTGTCTTCCTTGGCCTACTCTGGGAAAGGCACTTGATGCCCCACCAGTTTCAAGGACACTAGAAGCCATCAAGCCAAGACCCCAGCGCCTGCTGCAGGGAGGTGTCAGTTTTGTCCTGTGCCTGCTTCTGAGGACAGTCGCATGGTGTGTAACAGCTATGTGGAAAGACACGTCACCTCCCACCCTGCCCCAAGCCCTGATTCTTTTATTTCTACAGAGGTTTTTTGAGTGTATTGCCTGGTTTCCTCTCTCACATGATCCTTCCTTATCATTTATAATGTCGTATCCCCATACTTTACGATAATAACCTTACAAAAAGAAAAATAAGAAGGAATAATTCCAGGAAGAGAAACAAAGTGTCTTCATTCTTCATTCTTTGAAGGATTTACTAAAAAATTTACATGAAGAGCAGCTGGCTGACCTCACCATTCTGTCTCAAAATGAGACTCTTGAAAGGGTAGCATGTACATTTTCCCAGGCCTCTTACAAAGCATGAACACTTGTGCACTGATGTGCAGAAGCAACTCCCACGGGAAGGCCATTGCTCATTTGTGCTTTGTGACTGCTGAGGAGTGTCCTACACTGAGTTATCCAGAGAGACCTGGTGCTGCTGCTTCTATATAGCTGTAAAAACGTGCATGTACACATCCTGTACAGATGTCTGTGTGTGTGTGTGTGCGTGTGTGTACTTTTTTGTTTAGTTTTGTTTTTTTTCATTGCCAGAGGGTCTTTTACTTACCAGACAGAAAAACAAAGAGAGGAGAAAACACTGTCCACTGGGCATGGGCATGGTCACACTGCAATCCCTTCTCTTCCATTTCCCCATTCAGTCAGGATTTGGGGCATGCATATACACAGCCAGCATGGTTTTTCAAGCCACCAGGGCTTAGGGTCAGCACCAGGATTTAGGGTCAGCCATGTGGGATCCAGCTCCCTTAACCACTAGGCTACAAGGCCAGCCCTTTATTTTTTCCTTTCTTTTTAAATTTTTTTTAGTTTTAAGGTCCATATAGAATCAGTTGCTACAATACAGGCTTGCAAATGCATAATCTCCCAAAGACAAAAAGAGATTTTAAAAAGCCATTTCCATAAACAGAGTGGCTTACTGTATTTACAAGCTGAGGCGGTGCTTTGTACATGTGAAGGGCCACATATTAATAAATGAAGGAGATATTTGTATCGATTAAAAAAAGGAGTCCTGGTCCTAGACTTGGCTCAGCTGTAGATGTGTTTGTCTATCTTGGGCAAATTTTACAAACTCCCTGGACCTCTGTTTTCCCAACTGTTAAATGAATGCCCAGATCATAGTTGTTTTCCAACATTCAGTGGGCCTGTCAGCCAGACTAACAGGCCAGCTTTACTTCCCACTAGGGAGAGGTGGGGATGACAATGAACATCTTTAAGCTATAGACTGCATCTACTGTTGGTATTGCTTTATTGAAATTATAGTTGGATTCATATTAAAGTAACAGTCATCCTTTATTGTGGCCTTACTGTGGTAGCCTATTCACCATATTACTTCATCTTAGTTTTTCCTGGCCTGCGCTTTTAACTCCTGAACTATGCTCCTGTCCTATTATTTCATTACTAAAGAAAGATAGTGACAAGTGTATATGAATATGCAGGGAAAGTGTGTACAATGGGTGAGCCAAAAATACATTCCATTATAAAGGGGAAAAAAAAAAAAAACTCCTTAACAATGAAACAGTAAAATGTATTTGTCTAAACAAATGCTATAAATATTTCCTTTCTTCAGAAATAAAATTTTTGAGGCTGCTGGAAATTTTTAAGTGCGGTAAATCAGTGGCAGCGAGACCATAAATAAAATTATACAAGCTTGTTCATGTCTGTGTGTTTGTGTCTTGCTTCAGATGAAAATGCCATTGTTCCTCCCTTGCTCAGAACTCAGTAACAGGGGCATTCTCCTACCAGGCACCACATACACTTGTGAGATGCGATGGAGCTGACAGAGCGTGAAAATAGAAGGTAGGGAATGGGCTCCGCCCTTCAAGCCTATTTACTTTTACTAAACATACCTTTTTTTTTTTTTTTCATTAATTTTGCCAGAGGGCACAGGAGAGAGATAGAGAGGGGCAAGGGGGAAAGAAAATGAGAAGGCACGCCCTATGGGAGTAGTCACACAGCAGTCCCTTCTCCACTTCTCCCTGTGTTCAGGATTTGGAGTGTGCATATATACTTGGCATGTTTCTCAAGCCACCACTGAGTCCAGGACTCAAAACACAGCCATGTGGGATCCGGCTGCCTAAACCACCAGACCACAGGCTGGCCCTTGTTTTACGTACAATTATAACTGGTTTCCAAGGCAGTGGGAGATTTCCCTTTAAGAGAGAAAAGAGATTTTATAAACAGGATCTAAAGGAGCAATCAAAATCTTGCTCTGACGAGCAAACAATATGGCCCCTCGCCTCAGACCTGGGAGTTATCGCCTCATTTATGGTACAGTCACCTCAAGGCCTAATGGTTAAGAGAACTGGATTCTACATGGCCAACAGAGGGTCAGGTCCCAGAAGCTTGAAAAACACCAGGTACATGAGTGTGCATGCCCCGAATGATGACAGGATAGAGATAGGGAAGAGAAGGGATTGTGGCATGGCCTTCCCCATTAAGGGGGTGCTGTCTGCCTCTTGTGAGTGCATGCGCCTTCTGGCAATTTGAAAAAAAAAAAAATGACATGTCATTACGACATGGAGGCAAAGAAATGCATTATACAACTTTAGAAAAACTTTTCTATTTAGCTTCTTGAGTGGGTAGACCCTCAGCCACATAGAAAATAAAATTCTCCAGAATAACTCACTTACCTTTTTTTTTTTTTTTTTTTTGGAGAGGTTTTTGCTATAGGGCATGTGCGCTCGCCAGAAAGACAGAGAGAAATAGAGAGACAGAAAGCGAGAAATCACCCCCTGGGGGGATGACCATGCCACAATCCCTTCTCCTCCAATTCTCCTCTCTGGATCTTGAGCATGCACGCACATGCACCCAGCATGAATTTGAGCCACCAGGTCTGGGACTCAAACTGCAGTCAACTACATGGAAGTCCAGCAACATAGCCATTATGCCAACTGCTGGTCCCTCACATACCTTTCTAAAATTAAAGAGAAGTATGGGGTGTGGAAAAGATAGTCTGAGTTTTTTGTTTTGTTTTGTTTTGTTTTTCTTTAAGGTTTTTGCTATAGGGCGTATGCTCACCTGAGACAGAGATAAAGTGAGAGGAAAATCACCACTCCCCCCAAGGGGGATGGCCACACCACAATCCCTTCTCCATTCTCCTGGGATTTCTGGGTACATGCACATGTACCCAGCATGATTTTCAAGATTCCAGGTCCAGGACTTGGACTGCGCTTGGCCATTGGAAGTCCAGCACCTTAACCAAATGTCACCTCCTGGTCCTGAGTTTGAGCCTTTTAATCAGAAGTTGTTGTTTTATTTATTTTTAATTTGTTAGAGGGCACATGCACTCACCAGAGAGAAGAGAGAGAGGTGGGGAGAGGAAATGAGAAAGCAAGCCACCTGGTTGGGGGCTTGAACCGCGGTCGGCCATGTGGGAGTCCAGTACCTTAACCACCACACCACCTGCTGGCCCCTGTCACAAGTTTTTAAATTCAAGTCAAACTCAGAGGTGTCAGTTCTTTTTATCTGTAAAACGGGAACCTCTAACACGTTGATCCTGGCATAATCCTGACGAGTGAGGAGCGCAGCACCAACTATGGGTCTCACATGCAAAGCATAATTTCATATTGAAATTGGGGCCTTTTCCCAAAAATATTACTCGTGATATTTTCAACTCAACCTTGATCTTAGTCAAAGGACTCATTTTGCTTTATTTGGTGATGCATTCTGCCTCCCCAGGACAATTCTTCTTGTGCCCTGCCAGGCTTACACTTTACTCCACCTTCTGGAAATCTGAACAGATTTCGACCAATTTAAGTTTGATAGTTCACATGAAATAGTAGGTTTACAACATGCTTCCTCCAGGTAAACCATACAAAATTCTATTAAACCTGGTTGTCAACCCCACATGAAGACCCATTTTATAAAGATGAAATTTGGGGGCAGGGCAGTGGTGCAGGGGCTGGTTGAAACAAGGTGAATGGCGGCTTTGGGACTCAGTCATGGATGTTGTATCTCTCCTCTGTGTCTCTCTTGCTTATGCAGTAAATAAAATTTAATGTTTAATTCTTTTTTAAAAGATGAAGTTTGGGGACCAGCTGATGGCATAATGGTTACATCACTGGACTTCCATGTAGTCGACCCTGGTTTGAGTCCAGGACCCGGTGACTTGAAAACTCACACCAGGCGAATGTGAGTGTGTGTCCAAAATCCCAAGAAGAGAATGGAGGATAAGGGATTGTGGCATGGCCAACCCCCCTTAGGGATGATTTCTCTCTTTCTGTCTCTCTCTGTCTCTCTGGTGAGTGCATGCACCCTATAGCAAAAATCTCTCTCAAAAACAATATTAAAAAAGAAAATAAAGATGTTCGTGAAGATTGACTATGCAAGATTGCCAAGGAAAACTAGCTGAACAGTTCCTAGGTACACGTTAAAATGAAAGGAAATAGATCCTGTCCAGCTGAATTCTTGGCACATATTTATCTTTTACAAATTAAAATAGCCACATGCCAGAAAGGCAGAAAGGGGAAGAAAGAACAGAGTTATGAAACTGCATATAAATGTGCGCCAGTGTTCAAACCTTTGACTTTACGACTGTCTTTCTATGTGTGGTTAGGGAAGAAATGCCTTCACACCCTTGGTGTGACCTAATTAGCTGTGACACTCACAGTTGGTCCAAGGTTTACGATTAACGGCCCTTGGGTGCGTGTAAAACTGAGCTCCCTCACATTCCCGCATCTGCTACAGAGATGGGATCCAAACTCATATATTATGTCTTCCCTAGCTGTGTTGTTTAAGGAATAGCATGCACCAGACCAGATTTATTGAATTGTTTATTAGCAGAAGACATACTGAGGCTGTTGAGGGAAACACCTGCACTGACAGTAAAATTAGCTCCCAAGGATCTACTACTATGAAAAGAAGAGTGAGGCCTCTGAGTCCCCTTGTAGGGCTAAGTGTTAGTAAAGACGGGCCTCTCTTGTCCACTGGTGTTTCTGTGATCTGCGGAGCACCAGGAATGCCATTTATTCATTCATTTATTTTTAATTTGATGAGAGAGAGAGAGAGAAGGTGAGAAAGCAAGCCACCAGGTCCAGGGCTCGAACCATGGTCAGCCATGTGGGAGAGTCCAGTGTCTTAACCACCACACCACCCACTGGTCCCAGGAATGCCACATCTTGATGCCATGTTTTTCGCTCTCATTTCTACCATCATAAATTGAAAAGTGGCTAAATTATGTACAAAAATTAAAATGTCATTCCCTGAGTGCATTCCCTTTTCACTCCCCTAAGCAAAGCTAGTTGAGCTTTTTCCAAAAGAAAGTGGCTTATGTGGGCTGATTCTGAGGCCTAGTGGTTAAGGCACATAGCCAACCACGTGGTTCAAATTCCAGCCTTGGTGGCTTGAAGAACAGGCCAAGTGTGTGTGCATGGGTGCCCAAAATTCCAGCAGGAGAAATGGAGAAGAAAGGTTTGCAGTGTGATCATACCCCATGACGGAGAGCTTTCTAACTTTCTCTCCCTTTTACTCTCTCTCTCTCGGGAGTGCCCCACAGTGCCCTGTAGCAAATTTTTAAAAATAATAATAATTTATAGTTGGTTGTCTGGGGCTGGAAGAGGAGAGAATGGGGAACAACTGCTCAGTGGTACTCGTTCTTCTTTTGGGGTAATACAGATGTTTTCGAATTATTTAGAGGTAGTGACACGTCACTGAATTGTTCACTTTTAGATGGTTCATTTTATGTTATGTGAATCTTACCTCAATAGTGAACAGTAGCATAGGTAAGGCACAAAACATGTCATGGTACAAAAATGGCCATAATTTTACAAACACTGCTCTGACAGCAGGTCTCACATGGGAGGTAGGAAAGGTCGGAGACAAGAATGTGAGGGGTGGAAACTCATCAATGAGGATCACATGCCTCCAGGTTCTGAGACTCGCTGATTGCGTAGCTATTCTTAAACAGGAAGACGTGGTACTCACGCCTCTACTCCCAGCTGCTTGAGAGGCTGAGGCAGGAGGACCATCAAAATCCTCATGGCGAGGCTTCTCCTCTGGCTTCAGATCCCCAGGCACTCTTTCTCTCTATAAACTTTCCTTTTTTACTTGAGATGGTGCCTCCTGAGTCTTAGTCCAAACGTTGGCACCAAAACCAGGGAGGACTCACTGGAGACAGCCATCCCAAGCGAGACGCAGCTGGGACTTTCTGCTGCATGCCACATGGGACCTCTCATTTGGGTGAGTGACAAAACTTTAGACCTCTCTCTCCGAGGTGTCACCCAGGGACCAGTTCTCCTCACAGGGACAAATCCTAGCACTAGGGCAACACCCTCCTCGTCTGGTTGGGGTCAGGTCCCTTCCTGCTTCTCTTGAACTAGGGGATGCCCCTCTTCAAGTGCGATCCACCGCTCACTGTTGGAATTTTCGGACAAGGGGATGCTTTGATGGCTAAATTCTCCTCCTGGTCTCGTGTCCTCTCACTTCTCCCACTAGGAGTAACATATCGATTTCCAAATTCTTCATGTCCTCAATGATTTCCTCCCACATAATGGCAAAGGGCCTGAGGTCCCTTTCTCCAGGCCTTTCATCCCTCCATGCTGGTCCCTCTCCCTGCCCGTCCTGCACCAATTTTCAAATCCTTCTCTGCAACCGCTCTTCTTGCCCTACGGAGGATTCTTCCTGCTTCCACCCTTTGAACCTGTCATCCCCTCCCTGTGTCTCCTCCTCGTACTTTCTTCCTCCTCGGATGCCTCTTCACCATCTCCTGAGACTGAAAGTCTCCAGCCGGCATCCTCCCCTTCCTCCCTCCCCCAACAACAAGATCTGGAGCCCATCATGTTCCTCCCCCTCATCAGCCTTCTACCCTCCCCACCCCCTCGAACTGCTCCGAGAAGCAGCAGGGGCTGAAGGTACAATCTGGGTCCATGTCCTGTTTCAATGTCTGATCTTCCTCTCAGATTGAGGCTGAACTTGACAGTTTCTCTTTCAACCCAACTAAATTTACAAAGGCATTTAAGTAACTCACTTTGTCTTTATGATTGGTCCGGGCGAGGGGCCGGTAGGTGGCATGGTGGTTAAGGTGTTGGACTCCCACATGGCTGACCGTGGTTTCAGTCCTAGACCTGGCAGCTTGTTTTCTTACTTTCCTTTTCTCTCTCTGGTCAAATTAAAGTAATAATAATAATAACAAATGGAATTAAATAAATAATTTTTAATTACTTATCCTGGTAAGACATTCACATCATTTTCTCTATTTGTACTAATCCCAAATAGAGAAGTTGCATTTGGGCTGAAGCAAGGGAAAACAGATGATCTTGATCTGAGGTGGGTGGATGCTTATGCCTCTGTCTCTGACCAAGGTCCTCACTGGGACTATCAGCGTGGATCTGCAGATTGTAGACGGTGAGACCACATGCACTCTTGCCTTATTGAAGGGATGAAAGGGCCACACTGAGCCCATCAATTATATAAATTTACCCAGAGCTCAGATAAGAACCCCACTCTTCCTCTCTAGGGCTTCAGAGGCCCTTGGCCTCTACATCACCTTAGATCCAGACTCCAGGGAAGGCTAATCTGTCCTCACAATGCATCTCATCTCCCAGTCAGCCCCTGATATTTGGCATAAGCTCCTAAAATTCTAAAAGGGCCCTCAGACTCCACAATCTGAAGTCATGAACCTAGCCTTCAAAGACTTTAATCATTGTGATGAGGACAGGTGAATATAGAAAAGGGAACAAGATCGATAGCTGTTTCGAGTTCAGAAGGAGGCCTTCCCAATGGTGGCCTCTGCAATTGAAGGCATTTCAAGCTCAAGGTGGACTTCCCTGAGGCCCACCAACCAACCACAAGGACCCTTGGCCTCCTCCAGACCTTACTGACACTGCGTTGGCCAAGTCTCAAGGAACTCTCTCCGTTGCAGGTAAGTTCATTGATTTCTTAACTGATTCCACAGCCACTTATTTCTGCTCTTTCCAAGTTTTCAGGTCCCTTGTCCCCTTCGCCTGTTCCCATTATAGGGGTGTTAAAAGAAAAGTAATTTAATAGAGTTTTATTGAGCAAGTGTTAATATGATTTTTTAAGAATTATTTAATTTAATTTAATTTACTCATTTATTTATTTTAATTTGACCAGAGAGAGAGAGAGAGAGAGAGGGAAAGTAAGAAAGCAAGCCACCAGGTCCAGCACTTAAACCGTGGTTGGCCAGGTGGGAGTGGCCAGTGCCTTAACCACCATGTCATCTGCTGGTCCTGTTAATAATTAAATTGGGCAGTCATTCCTGAACTTTTGGACAATTCCAGCTAGTTTCATGGTCAATTTTGTATTTAAGTCAGTGGAAAAGGAAAGTGATGTGTGCATTGAGAGGGAATGTAAGTGAGCGAGTGAGGTAGAGAAATTATTGGTTCCATTCTTTTTTTTTACTGCTGGTCCCTCAATTTTTTTTTGACTTTTTTTTTTGTCTTTTATTTTACTTTCTCAGATTAATTAAATTCACATTTTATATAAAGTCTCCATTATGATGTATACAATATACATAAATATATATAGTTTTCAACAGAGAACTCTACATTTTTTTGGTGTTAAATGATTCTTCCCTTTGCCCCTCACACCCACTTTCTACCACCCACTCCCTACCACCCACTCCCCTCCCTTACAGCCTCTGGTATCTACATTTATCCTTTCTGCTATCATATCATCAGATCTTTCTCCTTCTGCCAGAGTGCTGATTTTTTTTTCATTGCACATCTTTACAGTGTACAACATGGTTTTTCCCAGCATGAGTACAGTGCACATTAGTCAAGACAATGATATTACCATATACATTATCATCAACAGACCATTTTTCATTTTTGTGTCTATTAAGTGTGATGTTTGTTCCCTGAATCCCTCCCTTCCACCCTCTATTACTCATTCCCATTACCTCTCCCATACTGTCTCTAGTATCTGCAGTTGCCATCCCTGCTATTATACCTTCCAGTTCTTTCACTTTTTTTTTTTTTTCCGATTATCAGCTCATAAAGTTTTTTACAATAGGGAACATAGATTCTATTCAGGGTTGGGTTAAGGGTGGGTCTCGTGCAGTTCCGCAATTGTAGGTGAGTCTCCATAGAATACAGTTTCAGGAAAGCGGTTCTGGTAAGCAGAGATGGTTATCAATTGATGCGGCACAGCATCCATCTTGGGATTATCGGGAATGGTGTTGTAGGGATCTGCAGCGTGAGTCATCCTCGGGTATCTGGCTTCCTTAAGAATGGTAGAATAGTTCTTGTTTTTCCCTGAGGTAATGCAGGGCTGGTAGCCATCATCTTCTCACTGTCCATAGGCAGAGAAAATCCTCCTATACAATATATTCCTCAATTGGTTTAAGACAGCTAAAGTTTCTTTCTGTTGCTTATAGTTGCAAGTTCTTAATCCTTGTTTTCGGCTTCAGTTTGCTGCCCGCGACCGGCAGCCACGCGCAGGTGCAGGCCCAGTGGCCACGCGCAGGCCCGGCGGCCACACGCAGGCGCAGACCCGGCAGCCACGCGCAGGCCCGGTGGCCACGCTCAGACCCGGCAGCCACGCTCAGGCTCGGCGGCCACGCGCAGGCCCGGGGCCACGCGCCAGCCCGGCGACCTCGCTCAGGCCTGGTGACCACGCTCAGGCCCGGCGGCCACGCACAGGTGCAGGCCCGGCGGCCACGCGCAGGCCCAACAGCCACACGCCAGCCCCGAGCGCGTGAATGTGCCCGGGACACAGCGCCACCTCCCGCTCGCCCGCCCAGCCAGAGAAAGGAAGGACGGTGACCTTAGCCGGTCCGCGCCGCCAGGCTGAGCACGGGACACACCCAGAGTCGGAGAGGCAGTGGGGGCCGGGTGGTCCGGGCCGCGGCACGTGGAGCAGAGGAGAGCGCCGGGCCCCGCGCTCGCCCCGGCCTGGCGCGGCGCAGGCGCCCGCCTTGGTTCCATTCTGAAGTTTGTTTGTTTTAACACGGTTTAAAAGGAGGGATGCCTGGGATTGACTGAAGCCTAGCTGCTGTGATTGGCTGTAACCTAGCAACCAGCTCAAAAAAAAATAGCCTAACATGTTCGATTTCAGCCCATCCATAAGAATCCAAGTGTGGGATTGCAGCAGCTGTTTTAAGCCAAAATAGTTTAATTTAACAATTTCCCCCCTTTTGGTAAGCCTCTTAAATATTTGAGAGATTGACTAAAACTTAGGGTATTTTTGCCACTCTCTGTCACTACTATAAATGATGCTCTTAGTATAGAAATTAGAAGGTTCTTTTGGTTTTTAGTATGGAATTTACAGGTTATGCTATTACACAAGTCACATATGATGTTATATAGGCCACATAGGTCATTTTAGGTCAAAATGATTCAATTTAACAGGGGTCAAAGGGAGGCCACAACCTACTTTCCAGACCCCAAGCTTATTTCGCTCCCTGGGGGAATTAAGTCTTTGTTCATCCCTTTTTAGTAATGATACAGGATGACTTCGGTGATGTTCGGTGTTTCAAACAAAGAATTGAGCAAAACATGCTGATAGAGGGGAAAAAAAGAAAGTTTATTAAGTAAAAGCAAAACTGCACTCTTGAGAGGCAGGAGCAGCCTGAGTGGTGGGAAAGAGAGTGGCTCAAGGGCCCTGGCAGTTATCTTCTGTCCTGCAAGGTTTATCATTTTTAATCTAGCTCAGGTCAGTTGATCATTGGCTGGGTCCACTGATTGTTCTCATTTATTGTCTCTATCAAATGTGACTGGTTAAGGGCACTGGACTCCCACATGGCCGACCTCGGTTCGAGTCCTGGACTTGGCAGCTTGCTTTCTCACTTTCTCTCTCCCTCTCTCTCTCTCTCTCTCTCTCACTCTGTACCTCTCCGGTAAAATTTTAATTAATTAATTTATTTTATTTTTATTTTTATTTTTTTAAATCTTGGAGTCGGCAGGTGGCGTGGCAGTTCAGGGCACTGGACTCCCACACAGCCAACATTTAAGTCCTGGACCTGGTAGTTTGCTTTTTACTCTCTCTCTCTTTCTCCCCCTCTCCCTCTCCCTCTCTCCCCCTCCCCCTCTCCCTCCCTCTCCCTCTCTGTCCAAATTAAAATAAATAAAAATAAATAATGTTAAATAAAATAATTCTTTTTAAAAAGTTTTTAAAAATATCTTACAAA
Source organism: Tupaia tana (assembly GCA_026018925.1). Classification (NCBI taxonomy): domain Eukaryota; kingdom Metazoa; phylum Chordata; class Mammalia; order Scandentia; family Tupaiidae; genus Tupaia; species Tupaia tana. Next base: position 32,549,123 of record JAKSZU010000013.1, on the reverse strand, counting down.
TGTAGCCGAGCACACTGATTCATCTTGCTGGCTCTATCAAATGTGACTTATCAGGTAGACACCCCCCACTGATCTCTTGTCTCTATTACCTTGGGTGGTGAATTTTCTGTCCTGATTGGTTTTTCTACCTAGCCCCAGAGTCAGACTCTCCAGCCCCCTTACCCACTTCCATTTCTAGCTTTCTCCTGCCTCACCTCCATCCCCTCCCTTCCCCTCAGCCCATCTTCCACACTGCCCCCAGAGTAAGCATTCAGGGGGGGCAGCTGGGAGAAGCTGTGGTAGCACACACTGCAGAGATGCTGCACTCTGCAGGCTGGGGCCAATGGGAGGTGCAGGTTCAATTCCTGCCCCAACCTAAAGGCCAGGCATGATGGCATGTGCATGTGATTCCAGCAACTGCAGAGGCTAAGGCAGGAGGATCGACCATGTCTTCTAAAAAAAGAGGAAGACAAACAATCCCTCTCGTGTGTAAAGCCAGGTCAGAAAGGATCAAGTCCAAGTTTATTTAGCATGAACAGCGAGCTTTTCTGACCTCACTGCACTCACGCTGCAGCGCACGTGCTTTTCTCTCTGCTCACCTGCTGTGCTTTGGCTCTGACAATTTCGAATCCCCAGATCCCTAAACGTGCAGTGCTGTTTCTCATGGCTCTGAGACGTGGCCAGTGTTGTTTCTGTCTTTACATGTGTTATTTTTGTCTTTATTCCCTACTTCTCTTTCCCAGGGCATTCACTTTACCCTGAAAAACGTTCTTGGCACAGCCTTGCAGACCCCTCCCCACTCAGCCTGGACACCCTTGATGGTTCCATGTTCTCAGCACCTCACGTCGGTCCTTGCAGCTCTGGGCATCATGGGGATCCTCCACCTGCCATTTGCCGCCCCTGCTGGACTGCACCCTTCGTGAAGCGAGGGCCATGCCTCCCTCACTTATTGCTGTAGCCCCAGCACCCAGCACTGGTCCTTGCACACAGCGAGTGCCCCATTCGTGTCAAATGAATGGATTACAATCGTACATTGACCGGTGTTGTCCACATAAACACAAACAAATCCAACACTAAAAGTGCTAGCCAAAGACAATAAATGTTACAGGAGGGTGGTTGTGGGTGTGTCCGTGGAGGGAGAAACCCATGCACAGGAGAACTTCAATGAACCTCTGAGTCTCCCTTTCCCTTTTTCTCCCTTGGCTTCCTGTTGCCTGGGCTCACTTCTTTCTTCACCACCCAAGCACTTTCCCTACCTGCTCAAGAACTCCTGTATGGTTCTCAAATTGAAGTTAGATTTCTCATTCTAAAAACCAGCGTCCTGGTAATGAGCCAACTACCCGTGTTGGGGCTGTGGAGGGGCCAGGGGGTTCAGATTCTGGGACACGGTTTTAATGGCACCATTAGAACGAAAGCTCTCCGGGAGCAGGTGTTGATATCTTTTCACTTGGCCTGCCAGTTTCTGGTATACCGTAGGCACTCAACTATCCCCCGAGTTGAATTCTTCATATCTTAGAACGCACTATTAACCAGTTCACTTTGAGTAGTGTTACAGACCTTATGGGACCAGCAGTTAGCGTAATGGCTATGTTGCCGGATTCCCATGTAGTCAACCGCAGTTTGTGTCCCGGAGGCGGTGGCTTAAAACTCACCCCCGGCGCATGTGTGTGTGTGCCCAGGATCCCGAGAGGAGAATGGAGGAGAAGGGATTGCGGCGTGGCCATCCCCCCTGGGGGGTGATTTCTCGCTTTCTGTCTCTCTGTCTCTCTCTGTCTTTCAGGCAAGCACACGTGCCCTATAGCAAAAGCCTCTCCAAAAAAATAAAAAAGGACCTTGTAATAGTTTACTGTTTAGTTAGCCCCCAAATAATCCCTCTTTCTTCTTTTGCCTTCAAACCTATAGGGAAAGGATTAGAGATGAAATTTCAGTCGTTTCCCACAATGAGGGTACCTCCAAAAGATCATAGAAAATGGAATTATAGTGCTAATTTATTTTAGGGCAAAAAAAACTGTTTTCTCTTAACGTGCATTTCTGCGAACTTTTGAAGATTTCTCATACTCCGCATGGTGACAACATGTTCACAGACCTCCTTGATATATAGTTATGTAACAACAGGTTGTCATACACTTACTTTACCCCAGTGCCCACGCAACCCTGAGCCAAGGAAGAAAAGCTACATTTCCCACTGAACCAGGCTGGGTAGAAAAGTAATAAATCCTAGACAAACCTGTGAGGCATTTTAACCTGTTAGCAGAAACTCAGAAAAGTGTTATTATATAAAATCAGTCTGTTGGGTAGATTGGTGGTTAAAGCACTGGACTGCCTCATGACTGACCATGGTTTGAGTCCTGGACCTGGCAGCTTGCCTTCTCACTTTCCCTCTCTCTCTGGCTCTCTCTGGTCACAGTAAAATAAAATAATAGGACGACAGCGCTGATGAGAGGATGTACGAGTTCAACGCCTTTCCAGGAGGACCCCCGGCGTCCCACGAGTTCACAGAGCTATGGACAGAATATCAAACAGGTTGGCACCTCGCCTCCGCGGAGCGGTTCTGGAGGTTTTATAGCCACATGGTACGTCCATGGGACCTGACAGGCCACAGTGACTTCCATCTCTTCAAAGAAGGAATTAAACCCATGTGGGAGGACGATGCAAATCAAAATGGTGGCAAGTGGATGATTTGGCTGTGAAAGGGCGTGGCCATGTTGGGGGAACAGTTCATGGCTGGGGAGGAGATCTGGGGGCAGTGGTCTCTGTCCGCTTTCAGGAGGACATCATTTCAATATGGAATAAGACTGCCAGTGACCAAGCTACTACAGCCCAAATCTGAGATACGCTTCAGTGAGTGCTTAACCTACCTCCCAACACCACTATGGAACTCACACCGACAGCATCAAAATGCCAGGCAGGCTGGGCCCCTAAAGGCTCCTTTTTCCAAACCTCTGGAAGCTGCGGTTGAATGTGCCATGACCCTCTCCCTCTCTGGATGGCACTCATTGAAGCTGGCGTCATCGGAGTCTCTTGTTCTGTTGGCGTGCCACCTGGAAGATGCTTCTGTCCTGGACAAGAGGAAGTGGAAGAGCATTATGTTTTTAAGAACAGGCTGATGGGACCAGCAGGTGGTGTGATGGTTAAGGTGCTGGACACTTACATGGATGACCATGGTTCGAGTCCCAGACCTGATGACTTTCACTGTAAAATTAAATAAATAGTTCTTTTAAAAAAAAAATAAAAAATAACAGGGACCAGCAGTTAGCATAATGGCTATGTTGCTGGACTCCCATGTATTCAACCGCAGTTCGAGTCCTGGACCTGGTGGCTTAAAACTCATGCCGGGCACATGTGCATGCGCGCTCAAGATCCCAAGAGGAGAATGGAGGAGAAGGGATTGCGGCGTGGCCATCCCCCTTGGGGGATGATTTCTTGCTTTCTGTATCTCTGTCTGGTGAGCACATGTGCCCTATAGCAAAAAACACGAAAAAAATAATAATAAATTAATTTTTTAAAAAAGAACAGGCTGACACACAGCAGCTCCAACAACAGCTGAGATCACTTAATAAATGATGCTAAACTAATAAATAAATAAATAAAAATAATACAATAATAAATAATTCTTTTTTAAAAAACCGATCTATTAACTTGGAGTAGGACTTACTAAAGATGAATACAAGTCTTTCTCATAATGCGTCTCAATTTAAAAAGCCATTTCACGTAAAATGTTTTATTTTTTGTGCTGGACCCAGTTCATACTGACTATTAGGAGTAGGTTACTAAATGTTCAGACATTACTTAAGCATGTGTTACACACCACCATTATTACAAATTAAATTAGGCCAGTAGGTGGTGTGGAGGTTAAGGCAGTTAGATCCCACATGGCCAAGTGTGCGGTTCAGGTCCCAGGCCCAACAGCTTGAAAAACAAGCCCGACACATGTGCATTTGTGCCGAAATCTTAAGAGGAGAATAGAGGAGAAGGGATTTCAGCATGACCATCTCCCCTAGGGGGCGATTTCTCACTTTCTCTCTCTCTCTCTCTTTCTCTGTTTCTCTCTGATAAGCACATGTGCACCATAACAAAACTAATGTGTGTGTGTGTGTGTGTGTTTATATATATATATATATATATATATATATATATATATATATATATACTTACAATTAAAAAAGTACATGAAAAATAAAGACGATACTCAAAATTCATAACTACCTAATTTTCCAGATTTACCTATGCTGTTGAGATTATCTATGTCTGTTTATGTCTATAGTACTTCCATGGTGGCAACACTCTCTAAGGATATATACTATGCTTTAGTTCCTAGCCTCTGCTCAGTGCCATTGTCATGGCTTTAGGAGCTTGAAATCTGCCACAGTGGTGAGACCAGCAGTTAGCGTAATGGCTATGTCACTGGACTCCCACGTAGTCGACTGCGGTTCAAGTCCCGGACCTGGTGGCATAAACTCACGCCAGGCGCTTGTGCATGTGTGCCCAAGATCCCGAGAGGAGAATGGAGGAGAAGGGATTGCGGTGTGGCCATCCTCCTGAGAGGGTGATTTCTCACTTTCTGTCTCTCTGTCTTTCTGGCCAGTGCACACACCTTGTAGCAAAAACCTCTCCAAAAGAAAAGAAAAGAAAATGGTTGGGACAGTTAGTGACCTGGTAGTTAAGTTGGCTGGACCCCACGTGGCCAACTATGGCTCAATTGAGTCCTGGCCTGGCACTTCGAGGAACGCACCAATGTGCACATATGCCCAAATTTCTGAGAGGAGTATGGAGGAAAAGGGGTTGCAGTGAAGCCACCACCCCTGCCAACCCCAGGGGGTAATTTTTCACTTTTCTTTACTCGCTCTCCAGTGAATGCACATACCCTATAGCAAATTTTAAAAGAAAGAAAACAAAAAAAGTCAACTTCCAGATAATGAGCATTTCAAATGAGAGAACAGAGAAGATAGAAAGGAGAAAATTATCAAAAAAATAATTCAGTAAAATTTCCCTAAGTGGAAGGTCATGAGATTCCAGGCTGAGTGTCCACCACATGTAGAAAAATACCCCCTAGACCAGCAGGTGGCATGGAGATTAAGGTTCTAGAGCCCACATGACTGACTCTGTGGTTTGAGTTCTAGATCCAATGGCTTAAAAATCAAGCCAGGTGGGGACAGCAGGTGGTGTGGTGCTTAAGGACACTGGACTTCCATATGGCTGACCACAGTTTGAGTCCTGGACCTGGCCGCTTGCTTTCTTACTTTTTCTCTTTCTCTCCCTCACTCTGTCTCTCTGGTCAAATTTTTAAAATAAATAGATAAATAGATTTTTTAAAGGTTAAATAAAATAATTCTTTAAAAAAAATCAAACCAGGCACGTGTGCATATGCACCCAAAATTCTGAGGAGAGAAGAGATTGCAATGTAGTCATCTCCCCAGGGAGTGATTTATTATTTTTCTCTCTCTCTCTCACTGTTTCTCTCTGGAAAGTGCACACATCCTAGAGCAAAACTAAAAAATAAATAAAATTTTTAAAATTCTGATTGAAGCAGTTCAGGACATGCCACCCCAAAATATGCCACTTTGGCATTTTGATCATTATGAACCAAAGATACTTGAGAAACAATAGATATAGAAAGGGCTTTCTGATCTCTTTTTTCTATTATATTCCTTTTGTTTTGTTTTGTTTTGTTTTTTTGGAGAGGTTTTTTTCGCTATAGGGCGCGTGCGCTCGCCAGACAGACAGAGAGAGACATAGAGACAGAAAGCGAGAAATCACCCCCCAGGGGGGATGGTCACGCCGCAATCCCTTCTCCTCCATTCTCCTCTCGGGATCTTGGGCACGCACGCACACGCGCCCAGCGTGAGTTGTAAGCCACCGGGTCCGAGACGCGAACCGCGGTCGACTACGTGGGAGTCCAGGGACATAGCCATTACGCTAACTGCTGGTTCCCTTGTTTTGTTTTTTGAGAGTTGTTTTTTTGTTTTTTTTGTTTTTTTTTTTTTTTTTTTTGTTATAGGACATGTGCACTCACCAGAAAGACAGAGAGAGACAGAAAGTGAGAAATCACCCCCCAGGGGGGATGGCCACGCCACAATCCCTTCTCCTCCGTTGTCCTCTAGGGATCTTGGGCACGCACACACATGTGCCCAGCGTGAGTTTAAGCCACCGGGTTCGGTACTTGAACTGTGGTCAGCTACATGGGAGTCCAGCAACATAGCCATTATGCCAACTGCTGGTCCCTCTATTGTATTCTTTTTAAGTGTGTGTATTTATTTCTGAGAGAGAGTGAGAAACAGGCTCTCCCAACAGAGATTTCCCTCTGCCTCAGCTAACCAGGATTACTGGCATGGTCACAGGTACCTAGCATGCATAGGGAGCCCTCCGGATGTGAACCCAGGACCTTCCCAGGTGGCCTCAGAAACCTAGATCATTATGTTACTGCTGTGCCACTGTGGCTGGCTAAGACCACTTCTTTTCTACAGAAAAATAGACCATGAAATTTCCCTTGAGAAAAGTGCCCTCCCTGCAACAAGGAAAAAAGTCCTTGTTATGAACAGACTGGGAATGGACGTGAAATGGATCTGTTAAAATAAACTTACTAAAATAACTCTATCTTCCACTATTTCCCCCAATTTAGCCCTGAGTCACATCCTCACAATTACTAGTTACTACTTGTAGCCCAAAGCCCTTGTCTAGTCATTGCTCCACAATTTATCACTTCATTGTCTAAAACACATGCATGCTGTCTGTTCTGGTCACTTTATCAGACCTTCATTTTTTTTGTGAAGATTCCCAAGTACACACACACACACACACAAAATTAATAAAATGTGTATGCTTTTTTTCCCATTAATTAGTCTTATGTAAGTTTAAGTCTTAGGCCCAGCCAGAAACTCTAAAAGGGCAGAGGAGAATTTTTTTCCTCCCCCAAATGATGAAGGGACATCTTGTAATAAAATTAGCCTCCACCAAAAGAAAAAAAAAGTGATATTATAAAAATAAAAGAAAAGAGGGGGACCAGCAGTTAGCATAATGGCTATGTTGCTGGACTCCCATGTAGTCAACCACGGTTCGAGTCCTGGACCTGGCGGCTTAAACTCACGCCAGGCGCGAGTGCATGCGTGCCCAAGATCCCGAGAGGAGACCAGAAGAGAAGGGATTGCGGCGTGGCCATCCCCCCTGGCGGGTGATTTCTCGCTTTCTGTCTCTCTCTCTCTGTCTTTCTGGCAAGCGCACGCGCCCTATAGCAAAAACCTCTCAAAAAAAAGAAAGAAAGAAAAAGAAAAGAAAAGAAAGCAGAATGGCGATTAATAACACCAGGGAACACAAAGAGTTGTGCAGATCAGGACAAGTTCTATTATATTACATGAGTTAACAGTAGATATTATTTCATCATCATCATTATATCAACACTAAATAATGATTGACCAACTGTCCAATTTAAATATATATATATATATATATATATATATATATATATATATACACACTCAGTAAGAATGTGGGAATAAAAATAGTTAATAGAGTAAAATCTTATTTTTTAAAAAGTTTGTTTATGGGACTAGCAGATGGTATAGTAGTTACATTGCTGTATTCCCACATAGCTGACCACAGTTTGAGTCCTGGACCCAGTGGCTTGAAACTATGCCAGAAGCATGTGCATGTGTGCCCAAGATCCCAGGAAATAAGAGAAGGGATTGCAGCGTGGCCATTCCTCCAATGGGTGATTTCTCACTTTTTCTTTCACTTTCTCTGTCTGTCTCTTTCCAGTGAGCACATGCACTCTAAGACAAAAAAAAACCTACAAAAAAAAAAAAAAAAAAAAAGGTTTTGGGGGCCAGGAGGTGGCCTGGTGCTTAAGGGTGCTGGTTCAAGTCGACCTGGTGGCTTTCTCTCTCTCTCTCTCTCTCTCTCTCTCTCTCTCTCTCTCTCTCTCTTTCTCTCTCTCTCTCTCTCTCTCTCTCTCTCTCTTTCTCTTTCTCTCTCTCTCTCTCTCTCTCTCTCTCTCTCTCTTGCTGTCCCTCTCTGGTCAAATTAAAATAAATAAAGTTGAATAAAATAATTCTTTAAAAAAAATGTTTATTTCTTCCAGAACAGAGAGAAACAGTGAGAGAGAGAGAAAGGCACCTCCAATGTGGCCTCCACACCATGATCCTCCCCTAGCCTCAGCCAACCAGGATCACAGGCAGGTGCACTCAGTGTGTATAGGGAGGCCCCAGGTTGCAATCCAAGGACCTTCCTGTGTGGGTTCAGTTGCCTAACAATTGCACAACTGTCCAGCCCAAAATGTCATCTTCTAGAGTGGGAAGTAGACTGATAATTCCTAAGAGGGACAACAGCAACAACAAAAATCAAACATTTTATTGATATATATTAGGCAAATTTGAAAAGAATCATCTAAAAGAACTGAAAGTAGTCGCCTATTGAGGGGAGGCAACTGTTTTTATTTATGTTAAATAAAATTTACAGGAAGCCATTGATTTGGATGGAGTTTCTAACACCAAACCAAAACATAATTGTTCAGCTGAAAGAGAGGTAATAGCCAAATCCCCAAGCAGAGTGATTTTAGCCAGCATGATAAGGAAATCCCTTCTGTTTTAATACTATACGAAAGTAACTTTGAAACAGCCAATCCACTTTTTGATCCCTGTTTAATTTCTTCAGACTTTTGTTTTGCCAGAGGGCGTGTGTGCTCACTGGAAACAGGGAAACAAAGAGAAGGAAAGTGAGAAAGCACCCTCTACACACACCCAGGGAATGGCCACGTTGCAATCCCTTCTCCTTCTTTTCTTCCTCCTTTCAGGGTCTTGGACATGCATGCACATGTGTCTGGCATATTTCGTAAGAGGCCAGGTCTGGGACTTGAACCACATAGACAGCCATGTGGGATCCAGCCACCTCAACTATGAAATGAGCTGGCCCATCTTAACAACTTTTCAGCCTGTAGAGGTAACTTCCTCTGCTAAACTCATCAGAGCACCTTTTCTCAATTTACAGAGGAGATGCTGCCTCAAGACATTAGGTCATTTAACTACATTTGTTGTAATTTTGTCTTTGACATTCATAACAATCCTTTGTAGAACTTGCTAACAATGTATGCTTAGACTATTTTTGTTTGTTTCAATGGCTGGATTTTTTTTTTTTTAATTTTGCAAAATGTTCTGATCAAAGTGGTATAAGCGCCAGGATTCTTGCTTCCAAAGATGTGTTTTTACTTCTGACTGATGTCCTGAAGAAGTCCTAGGTCTTCACAAGAGGAAGTTGCTGTCTCTGGTCATACTGTGTCTTCCTGGGTATATACAGGTTCTCTGGATCCAGGCCTTTTGGGCCATTTGTATTTGTGGAACAAATGGATTGGAGATGCAATTAGAAAAGCAAAACATAGCACACCGAAAGGCTGGGGAAAGGTCATAAGTAAAATGATCTTAGGCAGAAAGAGTTTTCTTAAATGCTGTTCATGATTTAGCAGGATCAGGCGCTCGCTACCCTACTACCCTACCCTACTGCTCAACACGGGCTGCTCATACTCGTGTTTTCGGAGGCTTCACTCCAGTGAGCTGCACACTGTCATCTTGGTTTTGTGGCTGCTGATAGTCATTCTTCCTTGAAATGGAGTACATTTCCAGGTGCTGTCGCAGACGAATTTTACTTATTGTATCATAGAAGTTAGGCTCTGACAAAATTTCCTCTGTAGGTGGCACGCTGAATATCCTCGTGATTTTCCTTTTATTCCTCTTGGCGTACATGAAGAGACCAAAGCTAACAAGGATCGCTATCAAGTAAACATTGGTGGCTTCATTCCAGGCTTGGTCAACAGTGTAGTCAATAGACCCGTCGTCACCCATCACGCTGTCACCTCCAGTCATGGGTGCAGCTGCTCCTGCTCCTGCTACTGTTCCATGCACCGCGCTCTTCCGGCTGTATGCTTAGATTTTGATCAATTATAAACAGTAAAGAAAATTTTTTTAATTAAAAAAAGGAAAAAGCATTCTATTGGTAGCTCATTGAGAACAGACTAATATATAAAATACTATTTATGGCTTGAGTTTGAGTTGTTCATTTTTGACCCATATGGGGTGCTAGAAGGATGAGTCTTCAGTCAAACAGCTTTAAAACTGAACCTTGAGGGAGCCAGCAGATGGTGTAGTGGTTACATAGCCGGACTTCCACTCTGACCGTGGCTAGGGTCCTGAACCCAATGGCTGCAAAATTATGCCGGTGGGTTTGTGTGCGCCCCCAAGCTCCCAGGAGAATAATGGAGGAGAGAGGATTGCAGCCCAGCCATCCCCCCTTGGGGGTGATTTCTCACTTTCTAACTATCTCTGTTTCTCTCCAGTGAGCACATGCACCGTAAGGCAAAAACCTTTAAAAAAAAAAAAGTGAACTCCTAGGGACCAGCAGGTGACATAGTAGATAAAGCATTGGACTCCCACATGGTTGACCATGGTTCAAGATCCAGACCAGGCAGCTCGAAACTCACACTGGCGTGTGTGCATGCATGCCTAAAATCCCAAGAGGAGAATGGAGTAGTAGGGATTGTGGTGTGGCCAGACCCCATCCCAGGAGGGGTGGGGTGACTTCCGTCTCTCTGTCTCAGGTGAATGCACACACCCTATAGCAAAAATCTCTAAAAAATAAATAAATAAAAAAAGTGAATCCCTAAATCTTTGAGACCCATCCATCCAGGGGGGATCTGTGATAGTCTCTCTTCTGATTATATATCTTTGTAAGAGTGGGCTTTTGTTTTCTTTTTCTTTAGAATTATTTCTTTAATTTTATTTATTATTATTATATTTTGATTTGCTATAGGGCATGTCACCAGAGAGACAGACAGACAGTGAGAGACAGGGAATGTGAAAAAGCAAGCTGCCAAGTCCAGGACTCAAACTGCAGTCAGCCATGGGAGTCTAGCACCCCAACCACCAACTTTTCAGGAGAGAAGTTGTGGGAGAGTCTAGCGTAGACTAAAATCCAAGAATCCCTGTAAGAGAGAAATCAAGGCCCCCAGAGATGCTGAGAGGGGGTTATTTGGAAAAACAAAGAGTAGAGTCAGTTTCTTCCCCTTTTGAAGGAAAGTCAAGACCAGAGGGCTGATTAGGGCAGTTATTCCCTGGAGCCAGCTGGGAGGAATGGACTACTTGGGTGAGAGGGAGACATTATTAATATCCCCTGTGTCACCCCCACCACTTCTCCAACCCCACCCCGACAGAGACTGGAAAGGAGGTAGGCTGGGTAGGCAGACACTTTGGCCCACTCTAGAGGTGCTTCAGAGACTAGGTGCTAAGAAAAGAGAAGGAATCCCTGGGGCAGCTTGAACAGGGAGATCCCCAGGGGTTTTGGGAAGTGAGGTCAGTAGCGGAAGGCAGGAGACTCCCAGGCAGTAGCATTCAGGGCAGCACTCCTATAAATCCCTTCTCCAAGATCACATACAGGCATTTAGAAGACTGGCCATTAAAAAAATACATACCAGTATTAATAATATTAATAATCACGAATGTGAGTAGTGTTGACATTTTTCTGGAATCCTTTCCTGAATTGCCTAATGCCCAGAGGAAAAAAAATGACAGTGTTTAAAAGACATAAATTACAGGAATAGTGCAAGTAACTATTGAGATGTTGAGCAGGACTCGTAAATGGGTTTTGTTTTGGTCTTTCTAACTAGATGTTTGTGTGTGTATGTATGTGTGTGTGTAGTTAATTTCATGACTTTTGACTGCTGCTGATGAGATCTGACTAAATGCCCCAGGGTCTTACCCTTATTTTGTGCTGTTACAGCTTTGTGAGACAAATGAATTAATTTTTCTTTGTAACTTTTACTTCATAGTTGTTCCTTTTTTTTTTTTTTTTGTCTGACAAAATTAAATATAGCACTACTGAGGAACCAAACCTGGGCAGAGTGATGTGCTTATTCCATATTAAACGACCAGTTCTCCAAGGAGGAAAGCGCTGATTTGTAAGATTTGCCACTTCCCATGGTGTAAATGTTCCTCTCATGAGTAGGATGATCAACTTGTTTAGCCAAATCTCATCAGCTAAAAGTCATGAAATTAACTGTACATGTGCATGCATGAACACACACACACACACACACACACACACATACACGCACCTTAGAAAGACCAAAAATGGGTCAGCAGGTGGTGTGATGGTTAAGGAGCTGGACTCCAACATGGCCGACCACAGTTTGAGTTTCTGACCTGATAATTTGCTTTCTTACTTACCTTCTTTCTCTCTTTCTATCTCTGGTAAGCATCCATGCCCTACAGAAAAAATTTAAAAAAATAATAAAGTAATTCGTAAAAAAAAAAAGAAAGAAAGATCAAAACAAAACCCATTTACAAGTCTTGGCTCAGCCTCTTGGTAGTTACTTGCACTAATCCTGTAATTTGTGTCTTTTAAACACTGTTATTTTCCTTTTCTGGGCATTAGGCAATTCAGGAAAGGATTCCAGAAACATGTCAACGCTACTGACACTCAAGATGATGAATTTTTTTTTTTTTTTTTTTTTTTTTGGAGACGTTTTCGCTATAGGGCGCGTGCACTCGCCAGACAGAGAGAGACATAGAGACAGAAAGCGAGAAATCACCCCCCAGGGGGGATGGTCATGCCGCAATCCCTTTTCCTCCATTCTCCTCTCAGGATCTTGGGCACGCACGCACACGCGCCCGGCATGAGTTTTAAGCCACCGGGTCCTGGACGCAAACCGCGGTCAACTACATGGGAGTCCAGCAACATAGCCATTACGCTAACTGCTGGTTCCCAAGATGATGAATTTTTTTGTACATGTGGAGGTTTTTGCCTTAGGGCATGTGTGCTTGCTGAAGAGACAGAAACAGTGAGAGGGAAAGTGAGAAATCACCTCCAGGGGGATGGCCATGCCACAATCCCTTCTCCTCCATCCTCCTCCTGGGATCTTAGGCACACACACCCATGCTCCCAGTATGAGTTTGAAGTCACAAGGCCTGGGACTCGAACCGTGGCCAGCCATGTGGGAGTAGAGCAATGTAAGTAGTATGCCATCTGCTGGCTCCCATGATTATTAATATTATTAAGACCAGTAATTATTTTTAAGAATTATTTATTTAATTTTATTTGTTATCATTTATTTTTCAATTTGACTAGAGAAAGACACACACAGAGAGAAAGAGAAAGTAAGAAAGCAGGCCGCTAAGATCAGAACTCAAACCATGGTCGGCCATGTAGGAATCCAGTGCCTTACTATTACGTCACCCGCCAGCCCTAATATTGTTTTTTTTTGTTTTGTTTTGTTTTTGTTTTTCTGGTTTTTTTTTATTTTGTTTTGTTTTGTTTTTTTTTTTTTTATGACTAGTCTTCTAAATGCCTGTACCTGATCTTGGAGGAAAATGTGTTTATAGGAGTACAGCCAAATGCAAGGGATTTTTCATTCAGCCCCCAAAGCTCTGAATCTCAGAAACCCCTCATTGCTTGAGAAATGACATGGCTGGTCACCCTCGTGGCTGGCTGCTAGCTCCCAGCATGCCATCATAGAACCTGGAGTTGGGAAGAGATGTGTACAGGAAAGCCTGTGAGAGTAGCAGCCTGCAGCCAGCGCCGTCTGGGGAGGCCTTCGCCATTAGGAGAGCATTAGCATGCTGTTCACGTCATCTCTCAATTTACCATCACCCTGCATTTGTCTCGTCAAGATGCTATAACAGAGTACTACAAAATCAGGGGCTTAAACAAAGAAATGTACTGTCTCACAGTTCTGGGGGCCAGAAATCCTAAGTCAAGGTGTAATAGGACCATGTTCTTTTGTATTATTTAATTTTATTTATCATCATTATTATTAACATTAATTTTAATTTGTGTGTGGGGAGAGATTATTGCTATAAGTCACATACGCTTGCCAGAGAGACAGAAAGCGAGAAATCACCCCTAGGAGATGGCCATGCAGCTATCCCTTCTCTTCCATTCTCCTCCCAGGATCTTGGACATGCATGCACACATACCTGGCATGAGTTTGAAGCCACCATGTCTGGGACTCAAACCATGGTTGGCCATGTGGAAGTCCAGCAACATAACTGCTATGCTATTTTCTGGCCCCCCATTTTTATTATCTTTAAATTTGCTAAAGGGCACATGTACTGTCTCTAAGAGAAAGGGAAAGTGAGAAAGCAAGCCACCAGGTCTAGGACTTTAACCATGGTCAGCATATGGGAGTCCAGTGCCATAACCACCACACCACCTGCTGGTCCTTAAACAATTTTTTGAAACTTTATTTTCTTAGTTGCTCTTTCATAATGCAGACATCAGCAGAGATTTTAAGAAATTGCATCTTGCACACTGACTCTCTTTTTTCCTCTATGTCTTCTTCCTAACCCTTGGTAGGGCTCTCCGACGAGAGTCACATGTGTGAGCTGGCAGGTGGGATGGTGGTTAGGGCACTGGACTCCCACATGGAGAGTCAGATGCACTGACAGTGACCATACAAACCAGATGATAAGTGTCCCTGGGAGGTGACACTGACTTTTCCCTCCACGATGACTCAACCAACCACCACTAAAGCCCTGCCTTCCCTGGATTCAGGAAATGATGGTCAGAAGCGCTCTTTCTCCTGTGATGACTCACAGTAAACACCTGCCCTGCCTACTCCCTTGGGAATCTCTGCGGCCCAATCAGATTAACACGATCTCCTCTCTGCCAATGGGCAGCTGGCATGACATCACACTGGGAACCCTTGTGTTCTGGCAGCACCCACGCCTAACGCTGAGAAGCAGCAGTCTTGTCAGAGTGCCGAAATGTGCAGAGCACCAGTGTCCTGGAGGCATGACAAGAGGTCCACCCAGCAAACTTGTTTGACCACCTATGTCAGTCACTGCCAAGCTCCTCAGTGAGTTTATGGTCTGGTTAGGAAGAGAGGCAGAGTCATCAACTTTGACCCAAAACCAAGAGTGCTCTAGGAGAGGCTTAACATAAATACCATCTGGAGCCAGCGGGTGGTGTGAGGTTAAAGCACCTGACTCACACATGACCCGTCAGGTTCAAGTCCTGGACCTGGTGGCTCTCTCTCTCTCTTTTTCTCTATCTCGTGAGTGCACATTCCTATAGCAAATTTAAAAAGTAATAATAATAAAATAAATTAATTAAATTAATAATTCTAAAAGAAATAAGTAAATGCCATATGAGCTCACAGACCATAGCAATTGCTTTTGGTTTAGGAGAAGACTAGAGGAGGGGTGTTAGCACTGGGCTTCACAGGATGAGTACAACTGTGGCAGGTGGAGAGGGGAGGAGGGTAAAGTCAGTCTACACAAAGGGAGATTTGGAAGAAGGTGTAAGGGTGTTTTTGGATACAGAAACAGAAAATAGAAACTTGAGCAGAGGTGAACGTGGATCTGAATAAAGTGAGTAGAAAAGTCTACTGTTGCTGAGGGTGAGGAGCATGGGGTGGACCTGGAATGGAGAAGATAGGTACATGCTAGATTGCAGAGGCCATGAGTCAAAGAGGAAGAGTTGGAATATGCTCCTATACCCTCGTTCCACATAGCCATTTTGAAGAAGGGGGAGAAATACAGGACTTGGGCTGTCTCTGTGGTGTGATGCTAATGCGCTCCTTAAGAGCACCTGGGTTCCCACGTGGCAAGTGCAGTTCAAGTCCCTAGCCTGTGGCCAGCCAGTAGCCCTGTGGTTAAGGAGGCTGGATTCTACCTTTCAAAAAAAAAAAAAAAAAAAAGGTGGCTGGATCCCGGATGGCTGATAGTGCAGTTCAAGTCCTGGACCCAGCAGCTTGGGATACTCACTGGGCTCATGTGTGTGCATGCCCAAGATCCCAAAAGGAGAGAGAGAGAGAGAGAGAGAGAGAGGAGAAGAGATTACAGCGTGGTTATCCACCCATCCCACCCTGGGGTGGGGGGGCGTGCTTTCTCACTCTCTCTCTTTCCGGTGAGCACACATACCCTCTAGCAAATTAGGAGAAAAAAATATCCCTGGCCTAGGCAGCCTGAAACACGTTGGGCACAGAAGTGAGTGTCCAAGGTCCAGTGGGCGAGAGGACAGAGGAAGGGCATTGCATCATGACCATAGTGGTGGGTGCTTTCTCTCTCTTTCTCCTGCGAACATACACTCCACCACGAATTAGAAACAACATATAAATAAATAAGTTACATGACTTTAATTATTGTATGACTGTGTTACATTCAAAGAATTTAGGACCAACCAGTGGCATGGTGGTTAAGGTGGTTGGATCCCACATGACCAACTGTGCAGGTCAAATCCTGGACCAAGTGACTTGAAAAACACATCAGGTGCATGTGTGTGCAGACCCAAAATCCTGAGAGAATGGAGGAGAAGGAATTGCAGCACGACCATCCCTCCTGGGGGTGCTTTCTCTCTCCAGTGAGCGCGTGTGCCCTATCGCAAACTAAAAAACAACAAAAACCCAAGGAATGTAAGATGTCATACCAACTGATAACTTTGAACCTTCTGCCATAGTTAATAAAAGACTGTGACTGATTTAGGGAAACTTATTATTATTGGTCATGTTGGTTGGCTTATCACTGAGTATATTCTTTCTTTTTGCTATAGGGCACATGTGCTTACCAGAGAGAAGCAAAGAGACAGAGAGGGAAAGTGAGAAATCACCCCCCAGGAAGGATGATCATGACACAGTCCCTTTTCCTCCAGTCTCCTCTCAGGATTTTGGACATACACACGCACAAGCACCCGCCATGATTTTCATGTCGCCAAGTCTAGGACTTGAACTGTGCAGTCCATCATGTGGGATCCCGCTGCTTTCACCTTCATGCCACCTGCTGGCCCAAGTTCTTTTTTTTTTTTTTTTTTTTGTCATAGGGTGCTTTGGCTCACTAGAGAGAGACAGAGACAGAGAGGGGGGAAATGAGAAATCACCCCCCAAGGAGGATGACCATGCTGTAATCCCATCTCCTTCATCCTCGTCCTGAGATTTCGGGCATGCATGCATATGTGCCTGGCATTATTCTCAAGCTACCAGGTCCAGTGCTAGAACACATTCGGCTGTGTGGAAGTCCAGCACCTTAACCACCATACCACCAGCTGGCCCCTAAAGTTCTTTTTGTTTTAATTGCCAAAGAGTACTTTGCTCACGAGAGACAGAGAGAGAGAAAGCATCTCCTAGTGGGACATTGTGATGCTGCCTCCTTCTCCATGTCTCCATGCTGAGATCTCAGGGGATCTGAGACACATGCACATGCCTAGCGTGGTTTTCAAGCCATTGGGAGGGAATTGAAACTGTAGTCAGCCATGTGTTATCTGGCTCCCAGTGCATAGCGTTTAAGTGGTGCTCTATGGGGCTGGCCTTTTATATGTAAGACATTGTCATGTAGAGAAATGAGAATATTTCTTCTTCTTTTTTAATTTTCCAGAGGGCACGTGCACTCTCACCAAAGAAAGACAGAGAGATAGAGAGAAAGTGACAAATCTCCCCAAAGAGGGATAGTAATGTCATAATCCCTTCTCCTCCATTTCACCCTTTTTGGGGATTTCAGGCACACACACACACACACAAAGGCACCTAGGGTGTTTCTCAAGCTGTGGGATCTGGGGCTCCAACAGCACCGTCAGCCATGTGGGATCCAGCACTGTAACCACCACGCCACTAGCTAGCCCTAAATGAGGATATTTCTGAGTTGATCCTATGGAACATTACATGCCTAGCTCTTGTTAGTCCTTTTTCTCTTTTTAAAACTTTTTGTTGGGACCGGTAGTTAGCATAATGCTATGTTGCTGGACTCCCATGTAGTCGACCACGGTTCAAGTCCCGGACCCAGTGGCTTAAACTCACGCCAGGCGCGTGTGCATGTGTGCCCAAGGTCCCGAGAGGAGAATGGAGGAGAAGGGATTGTGGCATGGCCATCCTCCCTGGGGGGGTGATTTCTCGCTTTCTATCTCTCTGTCTCTCTCTGTCTGTCTGGCGAGCGCACGTGCCCTATAGCAAAAACCTCTCCAAAAAAAAAAACTTTTTGTTATTGGGGGCCAGCATGTGGTGTGGTTAAGGGCGCTGGACTCTCACATGGCTGACTGCAGTTCGAATCCCGGACCTGGTTTGCTTTTGCACTTGCCCTCTCTCTCTGGTTAAATTTAAATAAATAAATAAATAAATAAATAAATAAATAAATAAATAAATAAATGAAGTTGAATAAAATAATTCTTTAAACACATTTTTTGTTGCTTTGTTCGTTGTTTGTGGAATTAATACACTCACTTTATATAACCATCACCATGCAGCTCCAGAACTTTTTTGGCTGTAACTCTTTTTTTAAACAAATTTTTAAATTAATGTATTTATTATTATCATTTTTAAAATTTTTGTGATAGGGTACATGCAATCACTGGAGAGAGAGACACACACACAGAGAAAGAGAAGTGAGAAAGCAAACTGCCAGGTCTGTGACTCAAACTGCAGTCGGCCATGTGGGAGTCCAGCACTTTAACCATCACACCACCTGCTGGTCCCTTTTTTTTCTTTTACTGTATTAATTCTTTTTCTTCAGAGGAAGAGAGAGATGTCACCCCCAACAGGATCTTCATGCTATGATCTACGCCAGTCCCAGCTCACTCAAGGAGGTTCCAAGAACAAAACCCAGAACCTTTCCAGTGTGGGTCCATTTGCATTACCACTGTACCATGACCTGGCCCTGGGTATCTGTTTGATAGGGTAGTTGAAGGCCTTTATTTCACAGAAGCACCCAAGGAGAAGCTTGTACACAGCTTGAAGAAGCCTGTTCCGAGCCCTGGAAATAGGTGAGACTCTCATAAGGGCCAGGTGAGAGGTGGCACAGTGAGGTCTGATGTAGCTCGCATCCTCAGCACATAGAGAAGGGACGCGGGGAGTCATGTTCCTCTCAGAAGTCATTCATTCAGCGGAGAGGCAACCCAAATCCAGGAAGAGAATGACAATGTGGTGCTAAGCACGAGGATTGTGTTTTAAGTGTGGAGCAGAGTTTCCTACCTTTCCTAGGACGTGGCATCAAAGAGCACATGGTGGTTGGGAATGCAAGTTAATGAGGCTATGAACTGTACTGGTTTCTTTTTTGAGTTACAGGACTTTCTTCCACCAGATATGAGAGAGGAGTCATGAGTTTACTTTGGAATGTTCTTTAGCCTGTTGGTACATGGTTTGCCTGTGATAGGAGCAATTAGTCACACATTATTGAGAACATTCCACTTCTCTGGACACAGAGGGAAATACCCATATCTGCTCTACCAGGTCAACAGAAATACCGTTAAACCTTATTCCAGTCATCCGATCTAATAAATTTGTCACCCATGAAACTGTCAGATATTCTCCATTCTTCATTTTGCACCCAATTCCTGTTCAATGAAAGTCCCAAATTATGGGGAACCAGCAGTTAGTGTAATGGCTATGTCGCTGGACTCCCACGTAGTCTACCGCGGTTTGCGTCCCGGACCCGGTGGCTTAAAACTTGGGCGTGTGTGCGTGCGTGCCCAAGATCCCGAGAGGAGAATGGAGGAGAAGGGATTGCGGCATGACCATCCCCCCCTGGGGGGTGATTTCTCACTTTCTGTCTCTATGTCTCTCTCTGTCTGTCTGGCGAGCGCAGGCGCCCTATAGCGAAAATCTCTCCAAAAAAAAAAAAAAAAGTTCCAAATTATGGTTTATTTTCTTTTCTTTTTTCTTTTTTTTTTAAAGAGGTTTTTGCCTTAGGGCATGTATGCTCACTAGCTAGAGAGAGACAGAGACAGTGAGAGGGAAAGTCAGGAAATCACCCCACAGGGGGAATGGCCACACCACAATCCCTTCTCCTCCATTTTCCTCCTGTGATCCTGGGCATGCACACACAGATGCCAGTGTAATTTTCAAGACACTGGGTCTAGGACTCAAACAGTAGTGGGCCATGTGGAAGTCCAGCAATGTAACCACTATGCCATCTGCTGGTCCCCCAAATTATGATTCTGACTTACCTGGATATATACAAGATTAATTTACTGCAGTAGTCCAGGGCGAGCAGATGGAGTGGTGGTTAAGGACACTGGACTCCCACATGGTCAACTGCGGTTCAAGTTCCAGACCTGCCAGCTTGCTTTCTCACTTTCCCTCTCTCTCTTTCTCTCTTGCTCTGTCCCTCTCTGTTCAAATAGAAATAAATAAATAAAGTTGAATAAAATAATTCTTTAAAAAAATTACTGCAGTGGTAATACCATACAAGAGTCACAAAATCAAACTACCCACAACCACCTAAAGGAAATTGGGCAATACATACACACACACACACACACACACACGAGTATTTTGTCCTCTTTTTATTTGCTTTTCTAACTTCCCTGTAAACTTTCAAGAACTTGAGTGTATTTGCTCTGGGTGGATTCTTTTTTTTCTTATTGATATGAAAGCAGTAAGAGGAAATAAAGTTGTTATGCCAGTAAGGAGGGGCAAGTGTTGTATATAGAGAGAAGTGCAAATTTGTAGTGTTAGAATTTTGGGGTGTGGAGACCAGCAGTTGGTATAATGGCTATGTTGCTGGACTCCCACGTAGTCAACCACAGTTTGAGTCCTGGACCCAGTGGCTTAAACTTATGCTGGGCACATGTGCATACGTGCCCAAGATCCCAAGAGGAGAATGGAAAAGAGATTGCGGTGTGGCCATCCCCCCGGTGGGGGGTGATTTCTCACTTTCTGTCTCTCTGTCTTTCTGGTAAGTGCACGCACTCTATAGCAAAAGCCTCTTAAAAAAAAAAAAAAGAATTTTGGGATGTGTATAATGATTTTGTAAAAGTTTTGCAAGGCTCATACAGCATGCAATTGGGATCTGGACAGGAGTGAATTACTGAGGGGTCATGTTATACATCCGAGTAATAATTGTTACCAATTGAAGATGATGAATCTGCTCCTTTTCTTTTTTTTCAGTTTGCTATCAAGCATGTGAATTTACCAGGGAGAAAAATGAGAAAGCAGCCCTAGGTGGGGGGGTGGACATACTATAAATCCTTCTCCTGTATGCTTCTCTCAGTATTTTGTGCATGCTCACACACATATGCTCCAAGTGTTTTTCAAGCCACTTGGTCTAGGACTTGAACTACACAGTCAGCCATGTGGGATCCAGCTACCTTAACCACCATGCTACCAATTGGCACTAATAAATCTGCTCTTACTGTCCACCTGCAATTCCCAGTCACCTTGCTTCTGAGTCTTGTGTACCTGAGGGACGAGGACTTCAGTAGGAACACAGGGATACAGAGAATACTTTCTCCCTGTTTTCTCACAGGCTGTCCTTCTGGTATGTGAGCTCAACATCCCATCCTTCCATACACACAGTGGGTTCAGCTGTCATAGGAGATTCTTTTTTTTTTTTTTTTTTTTTAGAGAGGTTTTTGCTATAGGGCGCGTGCGCTCACCAGAAAGACAGAGACAGAGAGACAGAAAGTGAGAAATCACCCCCCAGGGGGGATGGCCACGCCGCAATCCCTTCTCCTCCGTTCTCCTCTCAGGATCTTGGGCACGCGCACACACACACACACACACACACACACACCAGGCGTGAGTTTAAGCCACCAGGTCTGGGACTCAAACCGTGGTCTACTACATGGGAGTCCAGCAACATAGCCATTATGCCAACTGCTAGTCCCAATAGGAGATTCTTACTCAGGGGTTTTAGGGTACATCATTGGACCCTTAATCACAGAATCAGGAAATAACACATTGTCTTCACTGGGTGTTTTTTATCCGGCTTCCAGAAGGCAGAAACCCTGTGAATCATATCCAGCAAGGTAGCTGCAGGCAACAGACAACCCATATCTCCCAAGTGAGTTGGAAAGGATCTTGTTACCCAGAGCCCTAAGGGGGCTGTTGCCTTGGGAACCATAGGTAAGGGTAATTAGCTCAGCTGCTCCTTTTAGGACTCTCCAGTTCTTGAAACAGCTTCTTGTGGACACGGAAGCTAACAGTCATCAGACCCACACTGAGACGTACCCCTTCTCCCGGGCGGTTACTGTGGCGCTCGTGGCTATTCCTTCCCAGTGCTTCCCGAGCAGGCCACACACCGGACTGCCTGCTTCCCGTCATTCCAGCCAGCAAGCGTGACACACAGCAACCTGGGCCATGAGGTTCGCAGGAGGGCCTGGGAGGCAGGTGAGTAGCTTTTTGTTTTTCCTCATTGTGGGTATCAATTAGTGAAGGAACTAGAGTGTTTTTGACAGGAATGCTTAGTTATCGCAAATCAAGAAATTAATTTATTTTTTTAGTTTTTTTGCTATAAGGCATGTGTACTCACCAGAGAGACAGAGAAAGTGAGAAATCTTCCCCCAGAGGGAGTGGCCATGCTGCAATCTCTTTTCTTCCATTCTCTTCTTGGGATTGTAGGCACGCACAAACACCTGCCAGTGTGTTTTTCAAGCTGCTGGATCCGGGACTAGAACATTCAGTCAGACATGCAAGATCCGGTCACCTTAACCTCCATGCCTCCTGCTGGCCCCATGAAATTAATATATTTTCCTGAGAATTATTTTATTTAACTTAATTTATTTTAATTTGACCAGAGAGGGAAGGAGTGAGCGAGAAAGAGAGAGAGAGAGAAAGCAAGGCCTCAGGTCTTGGACTCAAACCACGGTGGGCCATATGGGAGTCCAGCGCCCTTAACCATCACACCACCTGCTGGTCCCAGTATTTTTTTAAAAGGGTATTCATCAGGGCCAGCAGGTGGTGTGGTGGTTAAGGCCACTGGACTCTCACATGGCTGGCCACAGTTCAGGTCCTGGACCTGGTGGCTTGCTTTTTCTCACTTTCCCTTTTTTTTTTCTCTCTCTCTCTGTGATCAAATTGAACAAATAATAATAATACATTACATTTAAAAATAAAAGTATTGTGACTTTTAGGACATTAAAAAAAAAGTGTATTTCTTCCGTAAGAGAGACAGGCACTCTCAATGGGGTCCCTGCAACACAATACAGCCAGTCTCAGCCAGCCTGGGTTACAAGCACTGGTATACTATGCACCCAGTGTGCTCAGGAGGCCCTGGGATGTAAACCCAGTACCTTTTCTTTCTTCCTTCCTTTCTTTCTTTCTTTCTTTTTTTTTTTTTTTTTTTTTTTTTTTTGAGAGGTTTTTGCTATAGGGCGCGTACACTCACCAGAAAGACAGAGAGAGACAGAGAGATAGAAAGTGAGAAATCACCCCCCAGTGGGGATGGCCACATTGCAATCCCTTCTCCTCCATTCTCCTCTTGGGATCTTGGGCATGCATGCACACGTGCCCGGCATGAGTTTAAGCCACCGGGTCTGGGACTCGAACCACAGTTGACTACATGGGAATTCAGTGACATAGCCATTACGTTAACTGCTGGTCCCCCCAAGACTTTTTCTATGTGAGTCCACTTGTGTCACCACCATGCCAACACCAGGCCTCAAGAAATTAGTATTTTACCTTTGACTTATTTGTATAAGAAATTGCACCTTGGTGAGGAAACAATTCAGTTTTTCAATTCAGCAGCTATTTATCGAGCTCAGACCACAAGTTACTGTGGCAGAGGTAAGCCCTATCTATAAGACGTCTAGGAGGACATGTGTATGTGCTTGTTTGGGGAGGGGAGGCAGTTTATGTGACTATATAACAAAAGAGACTCTGAGGCAGAGGAAGAAGACAAGACCCTGTAGCTGAGTATGCAATAGGCTAGCAAAGAAGAAGGGAAAAAAAACAACAACACAGGTGCAGGAAAGAAGCAGAGGATGGAGCAGGGGCCATACCTGGTTGGTGAGATCCTGAAAACCTTCAGTAAATTGAGTGGGCTTAAAGATGGGCCTTGAAAGGTGGACAAGATTTTTTTTTTTTTGGGGGGGGGGTTGGGGGAAGAGAGATTCTTGCTATAGGGCACGTGCACTTGCCAGAAAGACAGAGAGACAGAAAGAAACCACCCTTCCCCCCGGGAGGATCCATTCTCCTCTCAGGATCTTGGGCATGCATGCACCCACGCCCAGCGTGAATTTAAGCCACTGAGTCTGGAACTCGAACTGCAGTCAGCTACATGGGAGTCCAGCGACATAGCCATTACGCCATCTGTTGGGTGGACAAGATTTTAATGAGTAGGTTAGGGGGAAGCAGGATCCTTAGGAAGCCCATTCCTATGAGAAAGCATGAGGCCTTCTGGGAGAAAGATCTGATTACAGATGTGCTGTTTGTAGGTTACCGTGAGTAGGACGTTGCCGAGCTATCACAGCATTATTCTGAGTGCTCGGCTGATGGTTTCACCTGGTTCCAGGAGGGCAAAGAGAGAGAGAGAGAGAGAGAGAGAGAGAGAGAGAGAGAGAGAACCTGGAGAAGTTTTTCAAAGGAATTTTAGCTGGAACATGACCTGGACAGAGTTAAAGAGCTGTGCGTGGGGACCAGCAGTTAGCGTAATGGCTATGTCGCTGGACTCCCATGTAGTCGACCACGGGTCGCGTCCTGGACCTGGTGGCTTAAACTCACGCCGGGAGCGTGTGTGTGCATGTCCAAGATCCCAAGAGGAGAATGGAGGAGAAGGGATTGCTGGGTGGCCAACCCCCCTGGGGGGTGATTTCTCGCTTTCTATCTCTCTGTCTCTCTCTGTCTGTCTGGCGAGCGCACGCGCCCTATAGCAAAAACCTCTCCAAAAAAAAAATAAATAAATAAGAGCTGTGCATGGACAGGTTTGAAGTGGAGTAGCTCCCAGATCAGCCAGGCAAGATGCATACGAGGGCAAAGAGAATGAGAGATGTTCACGGAGGTGCAGGCATTGCAGAAAATCTATCCAGGGCTACTGATGGAATACAGGTCCAGAGTGTCAGCACAGACATGTCTGCCTGTTGGACTAGAACTTCTCGGACTGGTTGACATTCAGGGGACTCACTGCTCCTGAAGGACGGCAGGCTTCAGCACCAGAGTAATGCAGGGGCCTCGGCTCCATCTCCCTGCAGGGCCCTCAGCTGTGCCGTCATCATGGGCATCCTCAGGAGTTTCCAGCACGGTGACAAAACAGTGCGAATGTATGTAGCCTTGCTGGCTTCACATCTGCACAGCTGCTCGCCCAGGAAAGGAAGGAGGCTGTCTTTTCTAGCCACTTGCTCACTTTTGGAATTTAGTCTCTCCTGTTTTTTAAAAAATGTCTAAATAGTGGGGGACAGCAGGTGGCATGGTGGTTAAGGTGCTGGACCCCCACATGGCTGACCACAGTTAGAGTCCCGGATCTGGTGGCTTGAAATTCATGCTACACATGTGTGTGTGTGTGCATGCCCAAGATCTCAGGAGGAGAACAGAGGAGAAGGGATTGCGCGGGGCCATCCCCTCTGAGGGGGGGTGGTGATTTCTCACTTTCCCTCTCACTCTCTCTTTCTGTGTCTCCAGTATGCACACCCACCCTATGGGGGAAATAAAAGAAACTTAAAACAAAAACGTTCTAAAATGTGATACATACAGAAAAGTACATAAAAGTACTTCAAATACAGATGTAATTACAGCTTAGTTAATTTTTTCTAATTGCCAGAGGCACATACACTTGCCAGAGAGAGACAGAGACAGGAAGAGAGAGAGGGAGAAAGCTCCCCCAGTGGAGCACAGTCACTCTGCAGTCCCGTCTTCATTTCTCCATCCTGCTGGGATGTTGAGTATGCACACACGTGCACCTAGCATGTTTTTCAAGCCACTAGGGCCAGATTTGTGCTGCAGTCAGCCCTATGGGATCCAGCTCCCTTAACTGCTAGGCTGTGGGGCTGGCCTACCTCAGTTAATTTTATTTATTTACCTATTTTTAAAATTTAGCTTTACTTATTTATTTATTTTTATTTGAGCATAGAGGGACAGAGTGAGAGAGAGAGAGAAAGTGATAAAGCAAGCTACCAGGTCTGGGACTCAAACTGTGGCCAGCCATGTAGGAGTTCAGCACCCGTAACCATCATGCCACCTGCCGGCCCCAATTTTTTTTTAAGGATCTTTTTCTTTTATCTTTATTTACTTAGTTAGTTAAATTTGACCAGAGAGGGACAGAGAGAGAGAGAGAGAAAGAAAGAGAAGGAAAGTGAGAAAGCAAGCCGCCAGGACTGGGACTCAAACCATGGTTGGCTATGCTACCTGTTGGCCCCTCAGTTAATTTTTATAAAGCAAATACCCATGTAGTCACTACTGAGGTCAGCATCCCAGGAGCCTTCTATGTCTATGACTCTTTTTTTTAAAAAAAAAAAGAATTATTTTTTAATTTTATTTATTTAGTTAGTTAATTTTAATTTGACCAGAGAGGGACAGAGTGAGAGAGACAGAGAGGGAAAGTGAAAAAGCATCCATCAGGTCCGGGACTCGAACTACAGTTGGCCATGTGGGAGTCCAGTGCTCCTAACTACTATGCCACCTGCTGGCCCCACAACTTTCTTAAGAGGGAGGGAACTTCCCAACCAGAAGTCCAAGGCAAACATGTTTCTTCTATAGATTCATCCATGCGAATCAAGTCCCAGTTCAGGTGAGAACCACTTATCACCAGGGGATGCTCACAATCTCAAGAACGACTGCTGGGCTACTTCCTAGTCAGAAGAGTCAGCCCGGCTTAGAGATGTCATTAATTGCTCTGAAGTTGGGCGTGGGGTTGCATGTCCGTGAGGTACAGGCTGCAGAGAGGAGGGCAGACACATGAGATGGAAAACAGAGCTCTGTCAGGAAGGAGCTGGGCAGGGAGGACAGCTGGGCAGCAACCAACAACGCTCCCTACCGGGAGGGAGAACACGGGTGTTACTGAGAGAGCTGACCAGGGTCACTGGTTAACAGACTCAAACCACATCGGTATGGTACACAAGGGGACTTCACCATGTTTGTGGAAAATGTTTACTTTATTGTGCTGCAAAATTCTTTCAAAGCCTTGGATTTTTTTTCCATAATACTAATTTTCTCATTTTTAAAGAATTTAAATTTAATTTTATTTATGTATTCATTTAGTTATTTTCATTTGACCAGAGAGAGACAGAGAGAGAAAGAGAAAGAGAGGGAAAGTGAGAAAGCAAGCCATCAGGTCCGAGACTTGAACCGCGGTCAGCCATGTGGGAGTCCAGCACCCTTAACCACTATGCCACCCACCAGCCCCAATACCAATTTTCTAGAAACTCCTATTTTTTTAAAGATTTCATTTTTTACTATTATTTATTTTTTAATTTGACCAGAGAGAGACAGGAGAGAGAGAAAGGGAAAGTGAGAAAGGAAGCTGCCAGGTCTGAGCCTCGAACCATGGTTAGTCATATGGGAATCCAGTACCTTAACCACCACGCCATCTGCTGACCCCTGAACATTTATTTTTAAACTATTTTTTTAAGAATTATTTTATTGGGACCAGCAGTTGGCATAATGGCTGTGTTGCTGGACTCCCATGTAGTCAACTGCAGTTCAAGTCCTGGACCCGGTGGCTTAAACTCACGCCAGGTGAGTGTGCATGCATGCCCAAGATCCTGAGAGAAGAATGGAGGAGAAGGGATTACGGTGTGGCCATCCTCCCTGGGGGGTGATTTCTCGCTTTTTGTCTCTCTGTCTCTGTCTTTCTTGCTAGCGCATGCACCCTATAGCAAAAAAAATAAAGAAAACCCTCCAGAAAAAGAAAAAAAAAGAATTATTTTATTTAACTTTATTTATGTATTTGTTTGTTTTTTATTTTGACCAGAGAGGGACAGAGTGAGCAAGCGAGTGAAAGAGAGAGAGAGAGAGAGAGAGAGAGAAAGAGTCAGCAAGCCACCAGGTCCAGGACTCGAACCATGGTCAGTCATGTGGGAGTCCAGTGCCCTTAACCACCATGCCACCTGCTGGCCCAGAACTTCTTTTTTGAAATTTTTGCTATAGACTTCATGTGCTTGCCAGAGAGACAGAAAGTAATAAATCACTCCCCAGGAGGGATGGCCATGACACAGTCCCTTCTCTAACATTCTCCTCTTGGGATTTTGAGTACACATGCACACGTGCCCGGCATGAGTTTTAGGCCTCTGGGGCCAGGACTGAAACTGCAGTCAGTCAAGTGGGAGTCCAGTGATGCAATCATTAATGCCATCTGCTAGTCCTAGTAAAATCCTCTTTTAAAAAAAAAGAAATAGAGTTTTATTCAGCTCATGGTTTAGAGGTCCACGACATGATCTTTTTTTTTTTTTTTTTTTTTTTTTTTTTTTGAGAGGTTTTCGCTATAGGGCGCATGCGCTCGCCAGACAGACAGAGAGAGACAGAGAGACAGAAAGCGAGAAATCACCCCCCAGGGGGGATGGTCACGCCGCAATCCCTTCTCCTCCATTCTCCTCTCGGGATCTTAGGCACACACGCACATGCGCCTGGCGTGAGTTTTAAGCCACTGGGTCCGGGACATGAACCACGGTCGACTACGTGGGAGTCCAGCGACATAGCCATTACGCTAACTGCTGGTTCCCCAGGACAGGATCTTGAGCAGAGTGGATGTCCATAAGTTTCTCTCTGTTCTGGTCTCCTCTCCCCTGTCATGAACCTAAAAGAACTTAAGAGTCCCTGCCCTAATGACCTATCACATCCAAAGGTTCCACCCTGAGACATCATGAATGGATTAAGTTTTCACATAACACCTTTACAATACGACCAAATCCCAACACGTGAAACTTAGGGGGGGTTGGCAGAGGAGATAGTGTAGTGGTTAAGGGCACTGGACTCCCACATGGCTGACCGCGGTTTGAGTCCTATACCTAGCGGCTCACTTTCTCGCTTTCCCCCCTCTCTCTCACTCTGTCCCTCGCTTATCAAATTAAAATAAAATAAATAATGTTTAATAAAATAATTCTTTAAAAAAAAATCTGGGGGTTGGGAACCAGCAGTTAGCATAATGGCTATGTCGCTGGACTCACACGTAGTCGACCGCCGTTCGCGTCCCGGACCCGGTGGCTTAAAACTCACGCCGGGCGCATGTGCATGTGTGCCCAAGATCCCGAGAGGAGAATGGAGGAGAAGGGATTGTGGCGTGACCATCCCCCCTGGGGGGTGATTTCTCGCTTTCTGTCTTTCTGTCTCTCTCTGTCTGGCAAGCGCACGCGTCCTATAGCGAAAACCTCTCAAAAAAAAAAAAAAAAAAATCTGGGGGAACCAACCATTATCCAAACCATTACAGGTGCTCTCCACAGTGTCGTTTATCCAGGGGGGTCTTCCCCTGCAGATAAGGGAAAACTTTCGTAATACAGTATAGAGTCAGCTGTGAGCCCAGTAGTTTTCTTCTTCTTTTTTTTTTTTTTTTTTTTTTTTTTTTTTGCTATGTCAAAAAGAACATTTATGGGAACCAGCAGTTACCATAATGGCTATGTCGCTGGACTCTCACGTAGTCAACCGTGGTTCGCGTCCCGGACCCGGTGGCTTAAAACTCACGCTGGGCGCCTGTGTGTGGGTGCCCAAGCTCCCGAGAGGAGAATGGAGGAGAAGGGATTGCGGCGTGACCATCCCCCCTGGGGGGTGATTTCTCACTTTCTATCTCTCTGTCTCTCTCTGTCTGTCTGGCGAGCGCACGCGCCCTATAGCGAAAACCTCTCCAAAAAAAAAAAAGAACATTTATTATTTCGATCATAGCCTCTTATGCTTCTTGCCAGGTGCTTTTGGTGCAGGTGCTTTCTGGGCTGCAGCTTTCTACTCTTCTGCACTTTGGGAGGCGGCGCGGCCTTCTGTCCTGCGGCTTTCTGAGCAGGAGCCTTCTGGGCTGGGGCCTTCTTGCCTGCGGTCGTCATCTTCTTCGCTGGCACTTTGGCAGCAGCAGCTGCAGCGGCACCTGCACCCTTAGTAGCAGGTGCTTTTTTGGAAGAAGCTTTCAGGAGAGCTGCCTTTTGAAGCTTCTTTACTTCATTCTTAATTATTCTGTTCCTCATTTTCTTTGCCTTCATGACTTTAAAACGATCAAAATCTGTCATCCTGGCTTTCCTTTCGCTGGCTTCAGTCTTCTCGGGCCCATCTCGTGGCCGCCCACTTTGTGTTGGTATCTGCCCTCTGCCAGGCTTTGCGCACCTACTTCTGGCGCGCACTATGTGGGACCTTGATGAAGTCAGTGAGCTGCATGCATTTGAAAGGCATGGCCTGTCTCCTCACCTGAGTGCAAGGTCCATCAGCCGAAGTCCTGTTCTGATCAATAACATCTACAATAACATTGCAACCAGCTTTCCAGCATGAGGGCCAAAGGAGACTTAGGCCACCCAGCCAACCCCCATAAAGTACCTGAACACCACGTTGCTGGCATCCCGCGAGAAGCCCAGTAGTTTCCAATAAGGGAGAAGATTGTTTCACAGACTCTTGGACTACTTGTAAAATCTGTGCAGAGCTTTCCTCTCACTCAGTTGCCAGATTCAGGCATATTAAAAGAAATTTAAAACATCCACAATCCTACTGTCAGAGATCATGATTATTATCATTTTGATATATACCTGACAGACATTAATGATTGCCTACCCTACAATCACATTCTCCTTTTTTTCTTTTTTCTTTTCTTTTTTTTTTTCTTTTTTTTCTTTTTTTGAGAGGTTTTTGCTATAGGGAACGTGTGCTTGCCAAAGAGACAGAAAGCGAGAAATCACCCCCCAGGGGGGATGGCCACCCACAATCCCTTCTCCTCCATTCTCCTCTCGGGATCTTGGACACGCACGCACACGCGCCTGGCGTGAGTTTTAGCCACCGGGTCCGGGACTCGAACTGCGGTCGACCACATGGGAGTCCAGCGACATAGCCATTCTGCCAACTGCTGGTCCCAAATTCTCCTTTTTTTCTAACATAATCACAGTTTTGTCTGGAAGACAATAAGTCCAGTTTTTTTTAAATAATTACCTTCCAGGGCCAGCAGGTGGCATGGTGGTTAAGGGCGCTGGACTCCCACATGGCCTTCATCGATTTTAGTCCCAGACCTGGTGGCTTGCTTTCTCACTTTCCCTTCCTCTCTCTGTTGCTCTCTGGTGAGCACACGTGCCCTATAGCAAACTTAAACAATAATAAAACTAAATAAATAAATATTATTTTTTTAAAAAGTATCGATGGCAAAGCAGGAAGACCAGAAAAGCCTTATTCCCTGTTGTGTCTTAGAGTGGCTGTGGCCAGCCTGGACTGTCTGCTGCCAGATGTGATGTGAAGAAAATAAAACCTATTGTGTTTGGCTGCTGTGTTTGAGATTCTGTTATCTGCTGCTGATTGTAATCCTAACAGGGTATCTCTCCAGAGTTTTTCCTATGCATAAACGGGTATAGAATTTCTTATTCTAAGAACAAATCTATGAGGCAAGTAATATTTAAAAGTGAAAGCAGGTCCAAGTAGGCTCAGTGAGTTTATCTTAGTCACACAATGAAAAAGTGACAACATCTGAGACAGGTCAGGTCTGTGGGATTGCAACACCATGCTTTTTCTCCTGTACACACGCCTCTCTCTAGGGTTCTTGGATTGAAAGAAAAAGAGACTCCTTTAAGTTTATTTCATTTTTTATCTTTTTAAAATTTGCTACAGGGCACATGCACTTGATGGAGAGAGACAGAGAGAAAGAGAGGGAGAAAGCCAGAAAGTGCCTCCTGGGTTGCATAGCCATGCTGCAATCCCTTTTACATTCTCCTCTCAGAATTTTAGGCCTTGAAGTTTATTTTAAAAGAGCACAAAATGATGCAGTAGGTGGCATGGTGCTTAAGGCACTGGACTATCATCACATAGCAGACCACAGTTCAAGTCTAAGACCTGGGGCTTGAAATTCACACTGGGTGCATGTGAACATGTGCTCAAAAATTCTGAAAGGAGAGTAGAGAGGGGACTCCAGTGTGGACAGTCTCCTCTGGGGAATGACTTCTCACTTTCCCCCTTTCTGTCTCCTTCTGACAAGCACATGTACCCTATAGCAAAAACCTAAATAAATAAATAAGTAAAATTAGAGGAGAAAAAAGTTCACATTATTACAAAAGCTTGAACCAACAACATTAACATGTACTTGTTAAATGAACATGAATTAGCTCAGAAATACTACTTTTCATAATACTTTTCCTTTTACACAACTGATTTCAACTCCTGCTCATTTAAATAGAGAGTTGCAGCTACTCTGTACATACTGCATACTGTTCTATTGTTTTATTTTATTTCCAGAGAGCACATGTGCTCACTGGAGAAAGAGAGACAGAGAGGGGGAAAGTGAGAAATTACCCCCCTCAATCCCTTCTCTTCCATTCTCATCTTGGGATTTGGGGCACACATGCACACACACATGTGATTTTAAGCCTCCAGATCTAGGACCATCTGGTTAATCATGTGAGGGAGTTCAGTGCCTTAACCACCATGCCACCTACTGGTTCCCTATTCTGTTTTTTTTTTTTAATAATTATTTTATTTTATTTATTCATTCATTTATTTTTTAATTTGACCAGAGAGAGACAGAGGTTGAGAGTGAGAGAGAGAGGAAGTGAGAAAGCAAGCCACCAGATTCAGGACTCGAACCCAGGTCGACCATGTGGGCGTGTCCAGCGCCTTAACCACCACGCCACCTGCTGGTCCCCCCATTCTGTTTTTTAACCTAACAATATTATTATTATTTTAATTGGCCATAGTGCAAGTGCACTCACCAGAGAGAAGAGAAAAGAGAAAGAAGAGAAGGAGAAAGGGAAAGTGAGAACGTGCCCCCATGGGGGATGGTCATACCACAATTCCTCCTTCTTCATCTCTTCCTCCTTTCAGGATGTTGGGCACACACACAAATGTGCCTGGCATGTTTTTCAAGCCACTGAGTCTGAGACTTAAGCTGTGCAGTTGGCAAGAGGGGTTCACCTACCCTAACCTCCACACCACCAGCTACCCCTAATAAACATCATTTCTTGATGGTTCTATATATTTTAAATAAAAAAAATAAAAGCAACATGCAGGGACTGGCAGGTGGTGTGATGGTTAGAGGCACTGGTTTCCCACATAGCCAACCATAGTTTGAGTCCCGGACCTGGTGGTTTGCTTTCTCACTTTCCCTCTCTCTCTCTCTCTCTCTCTCTCTCTCTCTCTAGCCCCACTGGTCAAATTAAAATAAGAAAAGTTAAATAAAGTAATTTTAAAAATTTAATTTCTTTAAAATTATTACTTTATCATTATTTTTTACATTTTCCACAAACATTTACTTTACATGTCAAAAATTTTTTGCCCATACTCTATAGTTCTTGACAGTTAATAAACAACTTCAAAAATTTCAAAAAACTAAAAAAAAAAAAAAAAATTCAAAAAACTGAATTTTAGAGATGCTTGAAATATTTGTTATAATTTTGTTTGTGACTCTATAGCAACAGACAGTATGCTTTTAAATATTTTTGAGAAAATATTTACACATCAACTACTCAAACTGTTGAAAAGCAAACACCCAGCACACAATTCACACAGGAACCTTCTCAATTCAGCCCTGCCTACCAAGTATTCTGTGATGTACCATCTGCTAGCAAAGATCAGTTTCTTTTTCTTCCTTCAAAGTCTTCCTCAAAGTAATCCTCTGGTTGTGGTTGCTCTTTTGCAGTCTCTACTGATCAAATGCTGGGCTGGAAAAGTCCAGGTTATTTTATGGTACGAATTCTTTCATATAGATTCTCTAATCCTCTCTGCCAGGCAGAACTGTTTATGGTGCCAAGCCATCTTTCCAAGAGCTTCTGTTGGCTTACTTGAGCTTTACCTTAGTTTCATAGTTTCCTGGTTTAATCTTTTTTTTTTTTTTTGGAGAGGTTTTTTTGGCTCTAGGGCACGTGCGCTCGCCAGACAGACAGAGAGAGACATAGAGACAGAAAGCGAGAAATCACCCCCCAGGGGGGATGGTCACGCTGCAATCCCTTCTCCTCCATTCTCCTCTCAGGATCTTGGGCACGCACGCACACGTGCCCGGCGTGAGTTTTAAGCCACCGGGTCCGGGACGCGAACGGCGGTTGACTACGTGGGAGTCCAGCGACATAGCCATTACACTAACTGCTGATTCCCTGGTTTAATCTTCAGATTAAAGCCAGTCAAAGCTCTGTCCAATAATGAGTATTTCCAATTTCTGTTTCAAAGAAACAGGTATTATTGAACTTATGCAAATAACCATTCTGCCACAAATAAGAATACTCCCAAATATTTTCCAATTCCAGAGGGGTCAGGAAGAGAGAAAAGTTTATGTTTCCATTTAAAAAAACGAACACTAAGAAAAACATTTTAACAAATTGCTGAACCTATCAACAGCTCAAAAGAAAGCAAAATCCTTAAATTGTAAAAACAAAGCATAGTTTTGGACCAGCAGTTAGCGTAATGGCTATGTCGCTGGATTCCCACGTAGTCGACCGCGGTTCGAGTCCTGGACTCGGCGGCTTAAACTCACGCCGGGCGCGTGTGCGTGCATGCCCAAGATCCCGAGAGGAGAATGGAGGAGAAGGGATTGCGGCGTGGCCATCTCCCCTGGGGGGTGATTTCTCGCTTTCTATCTCTCTGTCTCTCTCTGTCTGTCTGGCGAGCGCACGCGCCCTATAGCAAAAACCTCTCCAAAAAAAAGAAAAAAAAAAAAAAAAAAAAGCATAGTTTTAAAATCAGTATTTTTTTTTTTTACTCAAAAGTCATAAAATTCTATTTTACCAATTCAGTCTTATGTAATTAATGTCTCTTCTGCAGTGTTACTGTGGTCTAATCTTTCCGTTTAAATCCTGGAAGTTAACATTCAATGTTATTACTGATATTTCTTTTTTTTTGGAGAGGTTTTTGCTGTAGGGCGCGTGCGCTCGCCAGACAGACAGAGACAGACAGAGAGACAGAAAGCGAGAAATCAATCCCCAGGGGGGATGGTCAGGCTGCAATCCCTTCTCCTCCATTCTCCTCTCGGGATCTTGGGCACTCACGCACACGCGCCCGGCGTGAGTTTTAAGCCACCGGGTCCAGGACACGAACCGCGGTCGACTATGTGGGAGTCCAGCGACATAGCCATTACGCTAACTGCTGGTCCCATTATTGATATTTCTTGTCCCTAGCATTAAGTTGGTCATTTTCTCGGTTGCTTTTTGCTCTCTTATTTCTGTATGTGTGTCTTTAGTTTTCCTGGTAAAACACTCCTTTCAGAACTTCTTGAAGAGCTGGTCTGGTGTTGGTAAATTCTTTCAGGTTTTGTTTATCTGAGTATGTTTTTTATCTTTTCTTCTCATATGACGAATAATCTTGCTGGGTATAGTATTCTTGATTGAAATTGTTTTTCACTTAACACTTTGAATATATTTTCCCATTCTTTCCTTGTTCATTTTTTTTTCTGATGAGAGGTCTGATGTTAGCCTGATGGGATAACCTTTATAAGTAACCTGACTTTTCTCTCTTGCCAATTTTAGTATCTTGTCTTTGTCTGTGGATTTGGCCGATCTGGCTATGACATGCCTTGGAGAAGATCTTCTTGGGTTGATTCTATTAGGGTTCCTTTGTATTTCCTGGGTCTGAATATTTGAATGCTTCTCTAGATTTGGAAAGTTTTCTTCCAGAATTTCATGGAATAGATTATCAATGCCCATATTAATTTCTTCACCTTCTGGGATACCAACTATCAGGATGTTTGGGCATTTAATGGTATCTAGTGTTTCTCTTATAGTATTCTCATTTTTAGGCGTTATATTCTCTTTTATTTATTTATTTTTTTGGTTATTTTTTTCTAGGTCAGAGATTTTGTCTTCAACATATGAGGTTCTATCTTCTGCATAGACTAATCTGTTGTTAATACTTTTGAGGGAGATTTTGGTTTCCTGTATTGCAGCCTTCACCTCCAACAGCTCCATTTGATTCTTTTTTATGGTGGGTATTTCCTCTTTCAGATCATGCAAGAACTTCCTCACCTCCTGGAACTCGTTGTCTCTTTTCTCAAGCATCTTCTGGAGTTCATTGTCTCTCAGCTCTTGCATCTTCTTTAGTTTTGTTACTATGAATATTCTGAATTCGCTATTGGACATTTCCACGAGTTCCACTGGACTGTCTGTGGATGATGAAGGATTGTTCTTTTCCCTTGGGGTAGAAATATTTTCTTGGTTTCTCATATTTCCCATGCCTCTGCAGTGGTTTCTGGTCAATCTGTGACAAAAATCTCTCCTCTACTGTGTTTTGCAACGTGGTATCCATAGAAAGATTTTGAGTTCAGATATATAAAAAGGAGTTTCTTCCTTAAGGCAGGAGGTTTAATAAGCATTGAGGATGTCAATGACCCTGTCTCAGTGTTTGGGGTTCTAGAAGATGGGGCTTAGAGCATAGCTTCAGTCACCTTGGTTCCTGAACGCGCCAGGACATGCCTCAGATTTAAAATGGCTTCTGTCTCAGTGTGTTGGGGGTCTAGAAGAGGGGATTTAGAGCCAATAAAATAATTCTTTAAAAAAATAATAATAACATTAAAAGGAAAAACCACGAACTATAAGCTCAGAATGGTGAAACGGAGAAATAATCATCAATACTATCACTGCCCGGAGTAAACGCTCAGCACTTGGGCTTACTTTGTTCCTGTCTTTATGCCCACTCATTTCATTTTTGCATAGCGGTGATCATAAATCATGAACTTAGTATTCTGTCATTTTTACTGAATATCACATCATACTATCTATGAGCTCCATGAGGGCAAAATCTTCCCCATCTTATTCACCGCAGTGCTTAGCACAGAGTGATATCCTTGACTCCATAAATATTTGTTGGCCGAATAAATATTGCTACATTCTCTTCCTAATTTACATATATGCATATGCCTGTGTAACTTTTTTCCTTTAGAGGTTTTTGCCATAGGGCATGTGCACTCACGAGAGAGAGAGAGAGAGAGAGAGAGAGAGAGAGAGAGAGACAGTGAGAGGGAAAGTGAGAAATCACCCCTTGTGGGGATGGCCATCCCTTCTCCTCCATTTTGCCCCCCAAGATCTTGGGCACACATGCACCCAGCATGATTTTCAAGCCTCTGGGCCAGGATTTGAACCATGGTTGGCCATGTGGGAGTCCAGTGATGGAATCCTACACCATCTGCTGGCCCCATAACATTTTTTAGTGGATTTACATTAATTTACTTAACTACTCCTAATTATTGGAAATTTCAGTTTCCAGTTTTTGCTTTTATGGATAATTTGTTGATAGGAAGTTTAGTGGTTATAATGGTTTTCTCTGCATTTGGACTATCATCTCAAGATAGGAGTCTCAGGGTGAAATGATTTGAGTAGTTTTATAAGTCTTCATGCATTTTATAAAAATGCTTTTAAGATGGCTGGAACAGCACCAGCAGGTGGCATGGTGGTTAAGGTGTTGGACTCCCACATGGCCATCACAGTTCGAGTCCTAGACATGGCAGCTTGAAAATCACACCAGGAGCATGTGCGTACATGCCCTAAATCTAGAGAGGAGAATATAGGAGAAGGGATTGTGGCATGGCCATCCCCCCGCCAGCGATGAGGGGATTTCTCACTTTCCTTCTCTCTGTATCTCTGTCTCTCTCCAGCAAGCACACTTGCCCTGTGGCAAAAAGTTTTAAAAAAAAATGGCTGTGACAGTTTATTATAGCAATAGCAATGAACCAGTTTCACCATGCCCTCATCTGACCTGGTTTTTGTGATATTTTAAAATTGTTGCTGTTGACTTAAGTGGATGAATTTTAAAATCAATTGGCATGCTAATATAGCCTCAGTTTAGTGTCACACACATAAATGCCAAAGAAGTACTCATGAAAATGTGAGCCCATAATTATTTTGGTCATGTCCTTAATATGTCCACTATTACCCAAAGCATCATCAGCACAGTGCATTCAACTATATCTCAGCCTCTAATTTCTGTCATTGGCCAAGACACGTACATACTAACTGTGGTTATTACAGAACTATCACATCGTTGTTCACAGCCTTTCAAGCAACACAATGAACAAGTTGAATTTTTACATTAGACACTGTCAGCAATGATACCCTCACTTTCTACAAAGGCAACAAAAGCATTATCTATACCTATATTTATCTACAGGTGTCCGTATCCACTGGAAATTCATAGAAAATCCTAGCTTCAGAGAAACTGTGCTTTTCTATGTGTATTTAAAATTAGTATTTACCAGAGCCTCTACTAAAACTGCAGTGATCTTTGACCTGTTAACAAATGATCAACATAGAGTATTTCTTCGTGTGCTGTTTGTCAAAGTCCAAGTAACTTGACACCAGTTGAATGTCATAAAAAAGACAGTGTGCTGCTTATTTGAACTGACATTTTCCTTCTTTCTTTTCTTTTTTTTGAGAGAGATTTTTGCTACAGGGTGCATGTGCTCACTAGGGAGACAGAGAGAGACAGAATGTGAGAAATCATCCCCCTGGGAGTACAACCACACTGCAATACCTTCTCCTCCAGTCTCCTCTTGGAATTTTGGGCACATACGCACATATGTCTGGCGTGAGTTTCAAGCTGCCTGGTCCGGGTCTCAGATAGTGGTGGACTAAGTGGGAGTCCAGTGATATAATCATTGTACCATCTGTTGGTTCATGAACTGACATTTTCTTAGGAAAGCTTTTCTAAGCTCTGGCCATGGAAACAATG
Source organism: Tupaia tana (assembly GCA_026018925.1). Lineage (NCBI taxonomy): Eukaryota > Metazoa > Chordata > Mammalia > Scandentia > Tupaiidae > Tupaia > Tupaia tana. The sequence goes on along the minus strand of JAKSZU010000013.1, from coordinate 32,510,728 downwards.
AATCTAGAGGTGACTCTTGGCTCTACCCACTTTGTAGAGAATTACACATTGAATAGTTAAAGATATCATGCTGAGCAAGAGTGGAATGTGAAGCAATTTACAGAGGATCAAAGTGATCTTTAACCCAGTGACTGAAGAGCATAACTGGAGAGGGGGCTGTCACTGGTTCTTCCTTTTTCCTTTCTTCTCAACATTGTGACTGCTAGGTAACGGTTGAGTGTTTACCTGCCCTCTGAAATTTTTTAAAAAAGAATTATCTTATTTAACTATATTAATTAATTAATTAATTTTAATTTGACCAGAGAGGAATGGAGCAAGAGAGAGAGAGAAGGAAAGTGAGAAAGCAAGCCGCCAGGTCTGGGACTCAAACTGTAGTCAGCCATGTGGGAGTCCTGAGCCCTTAACTACCACATCACCTGCTGGCGCCTCTTTTAAATTTGTTAAAGTTTTATTGGGAGACGAAATCTCTCCATGTTGGTCATAGCTGGCCTTGAACTCCAGATCCTCCAGACTCAACCTCTCAGCTCACTGGGACTACAGGTGAATGCCACGCCCAACTACCTTCCTCATTTTTGCCATTTCCTGGAGAGAAAGTGGACCTGCTGCCTAACCAGGTTCCATTGAAAATGGATCAGGGATTACTCCAGGCCCAGGAGCAACCTTGTTCTTAGGCCAGAAAGCATAGACATGGTGGTCAACGGTGGCATAGTGGTTAAGTCGCTGGACTCTCCCACGGCCAACTGCAGTTCACATCCTGGACCAGGAGGCTTGAAACACATGAGGCATGTGTGCGTGTATGCCCAAAATCCCAGGACGAGAATGGAATTTGCATATATATGTGGGTGTATGACATAATGAGTTCAGATTATTAGTCATCTTGCCTTTTTCCTTAGCAATGTGTCTTGGAGAACTGTATATTGGTTCATAAAGACTAGTTTTCTGCTTTAAAAAATAATTATCTATTTGGAGGTGGCGAGCGGTGTGCTGTTTAGGGATGTTGGATTCCCATATGGCCTTCCACAGTTCGTGTCCTGGACCTGGCGGCTTGATTTCTCATTTTCCCTTTCTCTCTCTCTCTCTGTCTGGTCAAATAAAAAAATAATAACAAATGTAATTAAATAAATAATTCTTTTAAAGATAATTATTATTTATTTAATTTTTATTTTTTATCATTATTATTATTTGAATTTGCCATAGGGCATATACACTTGCCAGAGAGAGACAGAGAGAGAGAGAGAGAGAGAGAGAGAGAGAAAGGAAGGAAGCCGCTAGGACTCGCCCCAAGGGAGTCCAGCATCTTAACCACATTGCCACCTACAGGCCTTCTTGTTTTTGATTTTTAATTTGCTAAACTGTACATGTGCCAGAGAGAAGGGGGGGAATAAAAAGCCACCCCCCCCCCAATGGAGGACAGTCCCTTCTCTTCCATTTCTCCCTCTTTTTGGACTTCAGCTTGAAAAACATGGACCTGGGACCAGCAGTTGGAGTAATGGCTATGTCGCTGCACTCCCATGTAGTCGACTGCGGTCCAAGTCCTGGACTGGTGGCTTAAACTCACACTGGGCGCATATGTGTGCGCGCCCAAGATCCCAAGGGGAGAATGGAGGAGAAGGGATTGTGGCGTGGCCATCCCCCCGGGGGGATGGGTGATTTCTTGCTTTCTGTCTCTCTATCTCTCTCTGTCTTTCTGGTGAGCACACACATCCTATAGCAAAAAACCTCTCTAAAAAAAAAAAAAAAGAAAAAAAGAAAAGAAAAAAGAAAAAGAAAAAGAAAAGAAAAGAAAAACATGGACCTGGCATGTTTTTCAAGCAACCAGTTCTGAAATTCAAACTGCAGTTGGCCACATGGGGTCCAGCCTCCTTAACCACCACACCACCAACTGGACCTTGTTTTGTTTGTTTATTTTTACTGCTTTTAGTTAACAAGCATTCCTTAGAGTTGGTCAGCAGAAGTAACAATCAGACAAAGCCCGGAAAGACATCCAAAATTCAATTTAATTCAACCGCCCCCCAAATTTTCCTAGAAAAAGCATTTCAACCATTCGAAATAGTGCAAAGACTAGAGCAGTGGCCACCCATGTGTTCAATGATAGATTAAGTGATTGTTATTACCCTCACTCACTGTCATTTTACTATTGGCTGGAGTTGTGAGGTTCTAAAATGAGAAATATAGAAAAGAAACAATTCATCTAGTCTCAAGGTAAGAATTAGGAAGAAAAGACATTCACAAATTATAAAAGGGCCAAAGGAATGTAAAATCCACTAGAGTGATTACCCTAGGTAGAGAGAGGGTGGAGGCTTCTACAGATAGAAGGGAAATTAATAACCCAGGGATATGGGCTGAGTGGCTACCTCTTTTAGAAATTATGGAGTGATTTAAATATAGACAGGGTTTAGTGAATTCTACCTGGATGTATTTTCTGGTAGCTGTGCAACTTTAAACATTAAGAAAAAATTAGAGGGGCCAGCAGGTGGTATGGTGGTTAAGGTGCTGGACTCCCACACGGTGGACTGTGGTTTGAGTCCCTAACCTGGTGGCTTGCTTTCTCACTTTCTGTTTGTCTCTGGTAAGCACATGTGCCCTATAGCACATTTATGAATAATAATAATAGTAACAACTAAAAATAAAAAAATAGAAGCAAGAATTAGAAAGGCCAGCGTGTGGCATGGTGGTTAAAGTGGCTGAGTCCCACACGACACTGTGTGCTTCCCCGTAGAGAGCATGTGTGTGCCCAAAATTCTGAAAGGAGGAAGATACAGAGTAAAGGGGATTGTGACATGACCACTCCCCATGGAGTACGCTTTCTCACTTTCTCTCCAGGCAACACATGTGCTTTCTGGCAGAATTTTTTTAAAAAGAAAATAAAAAGGAAATACCAAGAAAACAAAATTTCCAAATGACTTGGTCATATGTGTTTTTCCTTGGTGGATGAAAAGAATTACTTTTCTTTTTCTGTAGGGCACATGTGCTTGCCAGCAAGAGACCAAGAGAGAGGGAAAGTGAGAGATCACCCCCTAGGAGGGATGGCCACACCATAATCCCTCCTCCTCCACTTTCCTCTTAGGATTTTGGGCACATATGCACACATGCCTGGCATAATTCTCAAGATGCCAGGTCCAGGACTCAGACAGCAAAGCTGACCATGTGGGATCCAGCGCTTTAACCTCCACTCCAACTACTAGCCCAAGAAGAGTAACTTTTGGGGCCAGGAGGTGGCATAGTGGTTAAGGCACTGGATTTCTATGTGGCCAACAGTGGTTTGAGTCCCAGGCCTGGTGGCTTAAAACCCACACTGGGTGCGTGTGTGTGCATGCCCAGAATCTTGAGAGGAGAAGGGATTGCTGGGTGGCCATTTCCCCAGGGGGTCATTTCTCACTTTCTGTCTGTCTCTCTCTCCAGTGAATACATAGGCCCTATAGCAAAAATCTCCCCTCCCCCCAAAAAAGAAAGAATGACTAAGTAAAAATAGTACACATGTGCCCAGCGTGAGTTTCAAGCCACCAGGTCCAGGACTTAAACCATAGTCGGCCATGTGGGAGTCTAGCGCCTTAATCACTATGCCACTTGCTGGTCTCTACCTCACCATTCTTTAGGTGGGCATTTAATTTTCTTTTTCCCTTGGTATTTCAGACAGAGAGAAATAAGCTTTGCTTTTTGTTTGTTTGTTTGTTTTGTTTTTCCATAGGGCAAGTGCATTTACTGGAGAGAGACATAGAAAGAAAGTTAAAAATCACCCCCGGGGGATGGCCATGCCACATTCCCTTCCCTTGCAGTCTCCTGCTGGGATTTTGGGCACACATGCACGTGTGTCCAGCATGATTTTCAAGCTGGCAGGTACAGGACTCAAACTGTGATTGGCCATGTGGGAGTCCAGCATCTTAACTACTACCCCCCCTGCTGGCCCCAAAATAAGCACTACAGAACCTCTTTCAATACTTCGGTGGGTATTTTGAGGGGGGAAAGAGACCTAGCAATGGAGTGGTTGAGTCCAAGGGTGAAGTGACTCAGAGAAGTTGAATGCGTAACTCAGGATCACCCAGGCAGCAGGTAGCAATGTCAAGACTAGAAACAAGGGGTTTTTCCGGGCGTGGGGGTACCCTGATTGCCATGAAAGCAGACACCCGACTTTGCATTGATTTGACCCTTTCCCCCCTGTTGTCCAGCCCGCAGGTGAAGCACAGTATTGATTTCAGAGCCTCGGGACACAGAACACTGGAGCTCCTGTCTCAAGAGGCCGCAGAATAGGCCTTTGTCTCCCAGAGAGGCAGGATGGTTTCTGTGGGACTGCCGTGGTGCCAGTGCTGGGGAGGGGAGTCCTGCGGAGCGACGAGTCAGAACTCAGCGTTCTTGCCTCGTTTTTACAGTTCTGCTCCTGTGACCCAGGAGGGGGCTCATTGGATTTCTCTGAGTGGATTTCAAAATGTTTGGTCTTCAGAGTGGAAATGGTTATTAGCGACTGAAACTGCTGTTTTGTTGACTACAGGAGAACAAAGGAATACATACAGCATGGACCAGGACGAGAGTGGGTGAGAAAACAAAGACGATGTCACTTGCCACCTGTGCCTGCCAGGGTCCCATTTCCCATTCTGAACACATTCCAACCACACAAAAAGGAAAGGAAAAAACCCCAGGTTTTCTATGAAATGTTTATTTCATTTTAGATACATAAAGAAACAAAACAGGTGCTTTATTTTGTGTATATATATCTCTATGTAGATATACCTAAAATAAATATGCCAACATCAATTTCATAAATCAAATTAAATCAATGGCATGGGAATAAAACATTTTTAAAAATTTCTAAGCCTGGCCGGGTAGTGTGTGCCCATAATCTCAACTACTGGGGAGACAGAGGCGAGAGAATCATGAGTTTATGGCCAACCTGGACAACATAGCAAGACCCTTTCTTGATGGTACAGTGACACACGTCCTATACCATAGACACCTAAATAGTTCAATGGGTTCCCATGCTGTCATTAAGAGACATGTAGGGCGGGACCAGCAGTTAGCGTAATGGCTATGTTGCTGGACTCCCACGTAGTTGACTGCGGTTCAAGTCCCGGACCCGGTGGCTTAAACTCACGCCAGGCACGTGTGCATGCATGCCCAAGATCCCGAGAGGAGAATGGAGGAGAAGGGATGGATTATGGCGTGGCCATCCCCCCTGGGGGGGTGATTTCTCGCTTTCTATCTCTCTGTCTCTCTCTGTCTGTCTGGCGAGCGCACGTGCCCTATAGCAAAAACCTCTCCAAAAAAAAAAAAAAAAAAAAGAAGAAAAAGAGACATGTAGGGGGGCTGGCAGGCAGGTGGTGTGGTGTTTAAGGGTGCTGGACTCCCACATGGCCAACCATGGTTTGCATCCCAGACCTGGCAGTTTGCGTTCTCACTTTCTTTTTTCTTTTCTTTTTTTTTTTTTTTGAGAAGTTTTTGCTATAGGGCGCATGCACTTGCCAGACAGACCGTGAGAGACAGAGAGACAGAAAGCAAGAAATCACGTACTAGGGGGGGATGGTCACACCAGTCCCTTCTCCTCCATTCTCCTCTTGGGATCTTGGGCACGCACGCACACACGCCCTGTGTGAGTTTAAGCCACGAGGTCCAGGATTCAAACTGCGGTCAACTACACGGGAGTCCAGCAACATAGCCATTATGCCAACTGCTGGTCCCGCTTTCTCACTTTCTCTCTCTCTCTCATTCTGACCTCTCTGGTCAAATTAAAATAAATAGATAAATAAAGTGAAATAAAATAATTCTTTTTTTTTTTTAACTATTTATTCTATTTTATTTATTTATTCATTCATTGATTTTTAAATTTGACCAGAGAGAGACAGAGGGTGAGAGTGAGAGAGAGAGGAAGTGAGAAAGCAAGCCACCAGGTCCAGGACTTGAACCCTGGTCGGACATGTGAGAGTGTCCAGCGCCTTAACCACCACGCCACCTGCTGGTCCCAAAATAATTCTTAAAAAAAAAAAAGGCATACGGGGCGAGTGGATAGCATGATCATTAAGTCACCGGACTCCCACATGGTGACCATGGTTTAAGTCCCAGACCCAGTGGCTTAACACTCAATCCAGGCATGTGTGCGTGCATGCCTAAAATCCTGAGAAGATAATGGAGGAGAGGGGACTATGATATGGCCATTCTCCCTGGGGGAGGAGGTGATTTCTTGCCTCTGTCTCTCTGTGTCTCTCTGGTGAGCGCATGCACCCTATAGCCAAAATCTCTCTCTAAAAAAAGAGAGAGATGCCCTGGGGACCAGCAGATGGCGTAATGATTTTGTCACTGGACTCCCACATGGTCTAGCACAGTTCTAGTCCCAGACCCTACAGCTTGAAACTAACACTGGGTATGTGTGGCTATGTGCCCAAAATCCCAAGAGGAGAATGGAGGAGAAGTGATTGTGGTGTGGCCATCCCCCCTGGGGGGTGATTTCTAGCTTTCTGCCTCTGTCTCTCCAGTGAGTATACATGCCCTATAGCAAAAGCACAAAAACAAAACAACAACAACAAACAAAATTCTCTTAAAAAAAAAAAAAAGAAAAGAGAGCAAGATGCCCTGGGGTGGGAGGGAAGAGGTGAAGTTTTTTTTGTGGTTACCATGAAGCTCATCAGAGCCCTTTTAGAACATGTTGCTCAATAGCAGGAATAAGAGACTGATGAAGCCGAGAAGATCTGAAATGGTGTCTTGGGAGTGTTAGATACAATCCAGGAAAGACAGGCAAAGTGTGCAGTTCTTTCCCTTTATTTACTAAATGATGAATTAGTTATTTTGCATTTTGCATTTCCAAAGTTGATCAATTATAGTTGTGTTTTTTTTTTTTTTTTTTTTTTTTTTTTAAAGAGATATTGTTTTAGGGCACATGCCCTAGCCAGAGAGACAGAAAGAAGGAAAGCAAGAAATCAATCTCTGGGAGGATGGCCACACCACGATCCCTTCTCCTACACTCTCCTCTTGGGATTTTGGGCAGGCATGCATACATGCCTGGTGTGAGTTTTGACCCTCTGGGTCTGGGATTCAAACCATAATGAGAGGACCAGCAGTTAGAGTAATGGCTATGTCGCTGGACTCCCATGTAGTTGACCGTAGTTCGAGTCCCAGACCCGGTGGCTTAAAACTCACACCAGACACATGTGCATGCGTGCCCAAGATCCCGAGAGGAGAATGGAGGAGAAGGGATTGTGGTGTGGCCATCCCCCCTGGGGGGTGATTTCTCACTTTCTGTCTCTCTCTGTCTGTCTGGTGAGCACACACGCCGTATAGCAAAATCCTCTAAAAAAAAACCCCAAAAAACTCCCAAAAAAACACAATCAGTGCGTCAAACACCATACTACCTGCAGGTCTCTTGTTTGTTTTTGTTTTTTAAAGTACCATTATGATTCATGGTGTACACACATTTAGCATGTCTCAACTCATTACTTTATTTTTCGTACTGATGCTCACATTTATCCCACCTTCGCTAATTGGGTCTTCTACGCATTGGTTCTGGACCTCATTTAACATGAACCTATTTGTTTCTGATAGTTTCCTTGCCTTTGAATTGACAAGTTATTCTGGGCTTATGTTGGATACTTCCTGCTCTAGATCTAAAACCAACCACTTCTCCAAGGAGGCCTAGTTCCTTTTAAGATAAAATGGTACTTAGAGAACAGTCTGGGATATTGAGGTACCTCACCTACCTAACTGGTCACCATCTGGCAGCATTTTCAGTAAGTAGGACTCCAAAAAATTTCCGATAGGGAACCAGCAGTTAGCGTAATGGCTATGTCGCTGGACTCCCACGTAGTCGACCGCGGTTCGCGTCCCGGACCCGGTGGCTTAAAACTCACGCCGGGCATATGTGTGTGTGTGCCCAAGATCCCGAGAGGAGAATGGAGGAGAAGGGATTGCTGCGTGACCATCCCCCCTGGGGGGTGATTTCTCGCTTTCTTTCTCTATGTCTCTCTCTGTCTGTCTGGCGAGCGCACGCGCCCTATAGCGAAAACCTCTAAAAAAAAAAATTTCCTAAAGTATGTCATGATAATAATGACAAGTGATAAATGTAAATGAAAATTCCAATTTGAATTTCATTATAATATTGCTTAACTTCAGGCCGGCCCTTGGTCTGGTGGTTAAGGTGACTGGATCCCATATGTCTGACTATGTGGTTCCAGTCCTGGACCTGGCACCTTGGAAAACATGCCATGTGTGTGGGCTTGTGTACCCAAAATCTCAAAAGGAGGGAGAAATGGAGAAGGGATTGTGGTGTCATCATGCCCCGTGGGGAGTGCTTTCTGGCTTTCCCTCTTTGTCTCTATTTCTCTTTGCCAAGTGTACATGTCCTCTGGCAAATTAAGAAATATATATTGCAGGGCCAGCAGGTGGCATAATGGTTAAGGCACTAGACTCCCATGTGGTCGACTGAGGTTCAAGACCTGCCAGCTTGAAACACCCTAGTCATGTGGCTACACGCACGCCCAAAATCCCAAGAGGAAAAGGGAGAAGGAATTGCGGCATGGCCATGCCCTTGGGGAGTGACTTCTTGCTTTCTGTCTCTTTGTCTCGCTGGTGAACACATGTACTGTATAACAACAACAACAACAAAAATAACCCAAAGAAACAAAAAAGCCCTCTGTCTATATGTATATATTGCTTCACGTCTTTGATTTTTATATTTATCTTTTTTTCCCCAAGGTTTTTGCCAAAGGGCACATGTACTCACCAGAGAGGGACAGAGAGACAATGAGAAAAAAAGTGGGAAACCACCCCTCAGGGGGTTGGCCATGCTGCAATCCCTTCTCCTCTGTTCTCCTCCTGGGATTTTGGGCATGTGTGCACACACACACCCAGTGTGATTTTCAAGTCACCAGGTCTGAGCTGAACCGTGGTTGACCATATGGGAGTCCAGTGCCTTCACCACCACACCACTTGCTGGCCCCATTTATCTCTTTTTTTTTTTTTTTTTTTTTTTTAATGATAGGGAACGTGTGCACACCCATGAGGAAGGGAGGAAGAGAAAGAAAACACCCCCGATAGGCTCTTGTCATGCTGTGATCCCCCTTCCTCATCTTGGGTGCTTGCCCACATGCCCAGTGTGTTATGTTAGGCTGACCAAGTCAGATTCCAGCCGAAGCCGCTACACAGGATCTGGCTTCTCTAGAGCAGCGCGTTACCACTGTGCCAGAGCTGGCCCTAGTCCTCTTTCTTAAAATTATTCTGTCCTTTGAGCTCAACTTTCCTGCTTCGTGAAATAATTTGTGGATAGGTAGCCTCAGAAGTCTAAGCTGAATGACCTTGAGTTTCATATAAAACACTGTTACTCATTCTATTCCTTGTGGCAGAGGTCTACATGGGGAGGAGGAAAGAAGGCCAAGGTAACTAAGGTTGTCTTGTATGAATGTCGACATCCTTCCTAGAATCTTTTTTCTTTCTTTCTAGGTTTTTGCCATAGGGAGCATGCGTTCATGAGAGAGAGGAAGAAAGTGAGCAATCACCCTTCAATCCCTTCTCCTCCATTTTTTTCTGGGGATTTTGAAAATCACATCTAGCGTGATTTCCAAGCAGTCCTTTCAGGACTCAAACTCATGGTCAGTTATGTGGGAGTCCAGTACCTTAGCCACCACGCCTGGCCTCCTGCCCCCCCCCTTTTTTTTTCTTTTGGAGAGGTTTTTCGCTATAGGGCGCAGTGCACTCGCCACACAGACAGAGAGAGACAGAGAGACAGAAAGCGAGAAATCACCCCCCAGGGGGGATGGTCACGCCGCAATCCCTTCTCCTCCATTCTCCTCTCAGGATCTTGGGCACGCACGCACACGCGCCCGGCGTGAGTTGTAAGCCACCGGGTCCGAGACACGAACCGCGGTCGACTACGTGGGAGTCCAGCGACATAGCCATTACGCTAACTGCTGGTTCCCCCCGCCCCTTTTTTAAAAAATGAAAATTTTGCTATTGTGTGTGCGCCCGCGCGCCGGCTCGCACGACGTGCATGTGCACGCGTACACTCCCTGGAGAGAGACAGAAAGAGAGAAGGAAAGTGTAAAAGCACTCCTCGTAGGGGATGGTCACTCTGCGGTTCCCCTTCTCCATTGGGATTTTGGGCAAGCAGCACATGTGCCTGGTGGTTTTCAAGCCTCTAGGTCCTGGACTTGAACAGCGCTGTTGGGCACAAGGGATCCAGCTGCCTTAAGCACCACACCACAGAGAGCGGTCTTTCTGATAGGTCCTCTCCATGCGGGAACCCCCAGCCTCCCAGTTAGCTAGGATTACTGAGAGGCCATGGACCTGCCTGTGCAGGTGAACCTGGAACAACCCAGGCCTCCCCGGGAGCCCCAGCTTGGTACAGGGTACCCTACTGCTTGTGCCACTTCTGATGGGTTGGGATTTAAAAATATTTTTAATGTAGTAAAATATACCCACACAAAATTTTAGCCATTAAGTGTACAATTTAGTGACATTAAGCACAGTCAAATTATTGGGCAACCCTCCCCCCTCCCATGTCCAGAACGTTTTTCATTGCCCCCAAGTGAAACTCTGTATCCATTAGAATTTCTAATAGCTCCTTCTTTATCTTACTAGGCTGTTTAACAAGCCCGTGTTCAATGGAAGGAGCACCTGCTTACCAGGTGCACGCGTGGGCCCAGGTAGGAGTCCGTCTTCCCACTGAGCGGAGTGCCTGTCATAACCAGCTCTCTGGTTAGCGCTCCCGGCCTCACCTATTGTCCCAGCCGAGGAACCGGTATTTCCGGATCGGGGCCTCAGACCCAGTGATCCGGACTATGGGTGAGGTCGGTGGGGGAGGGGGACGGAAGCTGATCATAAAAGTTAACATTTCACTCAAACCATTAACTTGTTTCCCAGCCCGGTCCCCGAAACAAAAACACCAGCCCCACCAACAAAGAAACACTCCCAAAGCCCCCCACCGTCTCTCCCAGGGTCTTTGCAGGGTAGCCGAGCCCACAGTCTCCCTTGCCCACAGCCCGGGTGGGCAGACCTCGGCACGAAGACCGCAGCCCAGCCAATTCCTCTTGGGTTTGGGCAGGAAGCAGCTCAGCCGCAGTTCTGCACATCAGGGAAGAGGCGTGTGGACTTGCGGGCTCAAACTAGGCAGCTCTCGCAGCCGCTGCCTCTGCCCCACCGCTGGGTGGCGTGTGTGAGGCACCCCCTTCCAGTTCTTCCCGACACCCCAAAGTAGCGCTGCACGAAGCTGAGTCTCCTTCCGGGAGTTCCCGCCCCAGCACTCTCCTGGTCTTCAGGAAGCAGGTGATAGCAGCCGCCCGCCCTTCCCCCTCCGGGTCACAGCTCTCAGGCTTGCCACCGCCTGACACCCCTGTCCCCCACCCTGAAGATTTTATATATATATATATTTTTTTTTTTCTTTTCTTTTTTTTTTTTTTTTTTTTCTTTTTCCCAAACCTCCAAACAGGAAATAACTTGAGTCACAATAACACACAGGAGCAGCCGAGAGGCCACTCGCGCCCGCCCATTCCTGGGGCAGCCTCCAGCACTCCGGCTCCGGCGAGGAGGTGCCAGCGACGCGCGAGGAGCGCAGGGGGCACCGGCCCAGCAGCAGGCGCCGCGTCGCCCAGCGCCCGGGAGAACCGCCCTCGCGCTGCCCTGAATCCGCCCGCGGCGGCCGCCACCTTTCTTCAGGCAAGTACTCCCCTGGCTGTCCCTGCCCGGCCCCAGGAGAGCAGGGCCTCGGGTGCTGCCCGCGGCACCCGGGAGGGTCGAACGCGGCGCGACAGCGCTCGGGCGTCGCCAGCGTGCTTTCCCTGCGTCCCAGCTTCTGCCAGGGACGGATTTGCGCGGCGTGGATTTGTGTTGGCGCGCTGGACTGGTTGTGCGGACGCGGGTGACCGGCTGCGAGATGAATGCGGGGTGATGTGCCCCAGAATTTAGGCAGTATAGAGTGTTACTTTATTGGACACCTGTTTTTCTCCTCTCTGACTTTTTGCCTTCCCATGCCCCCGGGGGCAAATTTCCGTATAGGAGTCACCTGGAAGTGAGCCTGAGCGTGCCTCCGGGGCAGCCACAGGTGCCTGGGAGCCACTTTCTTTTCGTTCCCTGGCCTGCCACCTTCTCCCAAGGGATGGAGACTGCTGCACCTTCTTGCTCGCTTCTCTTTACCCAGATTCTGATAAAGGGCCTTTGAGTTTCTGTGGGCACAGGGGACCGTATCTGGAGCGGGCAGGAGCTGGTGCCTGGGTGGACGCGGCGGACGGGGGCGCTGGTTAGTTGAAAGCTGGTGGCGCTGCCGGAGCTGCCAGTAGAGTCTTAGCCGCGGGGCTTGAAAACTTCGCACCCCAGAGACCCGGAAGGGTGGCTCCGGAGTGCTGGGCCGCCCAAGCTGCCTGCAGAGTGGGGATCTCGGTCTCTGGCACAGCAGAGGCTTGGAAAACATTCAGGATATACATTCTTTTTGCATTTGCCGACTCCTTTGTAAGGGAGAGGCCGAGCTTGTCAGCGTGCTGGGCGTTGTCAGTTTTCCAGGGATACATTGCGAGGTTCCACTACAGGGAACTCGGTTCACGACCGAGTGGGAGATCTTTACGTTGGAGAAAGGCCACTGGATTCCAGGCATTCTTCTAAGTGGAGAAGGGTACTTTCAAGACTGTTTTGAAGGTTACAGGAGAGCTTCTGTGCCACTCAGTCTCTCTCACCATCCCTAACCTTTGTGGCCGCTTCCTAGTCCCAGCGTCGGGCGCGTCGGGCGCGTCCTGCCGAGTGGCCTTCGCAGTCAGGCGGGGTATCCAGGTATCTCAGCGCTTGTTTACAGAAGGTAGCTGGAAACCAAAACACGCTCTGTCCACTGCGTTTCTGGGTGAGGCGATTGTGATTGTAGATAAGAGCGCTGGTGACTTGTAAGCGCTCTGTGGTGATCCCCTAGAGGGAGAAATAACCTCAGGTCCTTCTGAAATGTAGTCACAGGCCCCTCCCACACTGCCCAGTTAAGATCTCCAGGGGACCCTTTGCATATCAGTCTTTGAGAAGCTTAACACATCTTTGGAGTGAAATTTTCAGTCTAAAGAACTGTCTTGTAAATGACTGCTTTACACAACAAATGTCTTGTAAATGACTTCAGTAAAGGAGACTTGTCCATCCTATTCGAAGTCTGAGATCCAGTCTTCTTTGGGCCTATTGTGACAAATACAACAGTCACAGGGTACTACCCCTCCTCCCGGGGTGACAGGCTCTTCAACAAGGTTTGGAAACGTGAACATACTGGCCTGTGGTGTTTTGTTTCTGGATACTTATTACTATTGTGGTAAAATATATACAACATGAAATTGATCATTTTAACCTTTTTAAGTGTAAAATTCAATGAGATTAAGTACATTTCCATTGTCTTACAGCCCTCCCATCACCACTATCCGTCTCCAGAATGTTTTCATCATCCCAGACAAAAACTCTTACCATTGCACTCTCTCCCAAGCCCCTGGGCTTCTGAATACTTCATAATTTTTGTACACACACACACACACACACACACACACGTATCTATCTATTTAGATAGGTAGACATATAGTGGGGGACTATATAGAAATAGTTGCTAGATAGATAAAGGAACAGCCAAGTTTGAATAAGAACGTAAAGTGAAAGTGGAATCATGCCGGCGAAACAGATGTTTGGGAATTCCTGGGTAGACAAGTCACAGCCCAGGTTCTTTGAGTGCATCTGCTTTCTTTTAATAGAGACAAATATAACCCAACCAGAGTTTTCCTTTTTAATTTTTTCCCCCAATTGCCAAGAGGGTACATGCACTAGCCAGAGAGAGAGGGAAGGGGAAGAAAGCACCCTCACTGGGTTGTGGTCATGCTGCAGTCCTTTCTCTATTTCTCTGGTGTATTTTTCAAGCACTGGGCCAGGATTCGAACCAAGGACAGCCATGTGAGATCTGGCTCCTTTAACACTAGGCTACTGCTGGCTAAGGATTTCCCATTTGCTTTGGATTCGATAGAATGGGATTATCCAGGGCTCAACCTGCACTAATGAAGCCTGGGTGCCTAATTATACTTCTTTTAACTGGCTTTATTTTAGATGTCTTGTTGATACTGCTTTTAGTATTTTTGGTTTTGGGTTTTTTCTTTCTTTAAGCATTACTTGAAACTCATTTTTGAAAGTAGTTTGAATAAATTTTTTTTTTTTTTCTTTTTTTTTTTGGAGAGGTTTTTGCTATAGGGCACGTGCGCTCGCCAGACAGACAGAGAGAGACAGAGAGATAGAAAGCAGGAAATCACCCCCCAGGGGGGATGGCCACGCCGCAATCCCTTCTCCTCCATTCTCCTCTCGGGATCTTGGGCACGCACGCACACGTGCCCGGCGTGAGTTTAAGCCACCGGGTCCGGGACTCGAACCGCGGTCGACTACGTGGGAGTCCAGCGACATAGCCATTGCGCTAACTGCTGGTCCCAGTTTGAATAAATATTAAGAAAAAATATTTACCGAGTTGTTGGTAAACACTGGAGGGGCCACAGCAAGACTCCAGGAAAAGGATTTGAAATCATTTCTTCCAGTACCCCAAGCTGTTCGAATCTAATGGTCCAGGGACATCATTCCCAGTTGTAAAAATGTTTGTGTAACTTAGGAAAACCTTGTAATAATGCAGGTCCTTCTACTTCATATCGTCCAGTTTGTGGTTTGAGGAGCTTTTCAGTGAGACCATAAATACAAATTGGTAAACTAATAAGATTCATTCATCCTAAGACCAGCAGTTAGCATAATGGCTATGTCGCTGGACTCCCATGTAGTCGACCGCAGTTCAAGTCCCGGACGCAGTGGCTTAAGCTCACGCCAGGCGCGTGTGTGTGCCTGCCCAAGATCCCGAGAGGAGAATGGAGGAGGAGGGATTACAGCGTGGCTATACCCCCGTGGGGGGTGATTTCTTGCTTTCTGTCTCTCTGTCTCTGTCTTTCTGGTGAGCGTACAGGCCCTATAGCAAAAAACTCTCCAAAAAAAGAAAAAAAAAAGATTCATTCATCTCTAAGGAAGTCGTCGTTACAGACCAAGAATGTGGTTCCAAATACATAAGCAGTAGGGGCTATTGGGAAGATTTAATAAATGAGTAATGGGAGATCCTTTGTGTTTCTCCCAGATTATTTTTATTCTTTTTTAAGACCCTTGATATTTCTTGCATTATGACTTTCATCAGGATGAGGTGATTCACTTGTAGGAAGGAATTTATAACTTCCTTTGACTGAAAAGTCCCTCTGAAGATAGTGAACGAAGATCATTCAAAAAGACAAGACTTGGCAGAAAATTCTCCCACTTCAGAAGACTCCTGCATTCACAGAATTCAGGATGTGAATTTCTTTCCTTCTCTTTTCTTTTTTAGTTTGCTAGAGTGCACATGCACTCATGAGAGAGACAGAGAGGGAGAAAGTGAGAAAGCACTCCCCCTAGGGGATGGTCACAATGTGTTCCCTTCGCTTCCATTTCTCCCTTCAGGATTTTGGGCATGCGCACAAATATGCCTGGTGTGGTTTTCCAGCTTCTGGTTCCAGGACTCGAACCATGCAATCGTACATATGAGATCCAACTGCTTAACCACCATACCACTGGCTGGCCTCAGTTTCTTCTCATTCTAATAAGGATGAAGAGAAAAGGTTTCTCTTGCAACATGTTCTCCTCTGAAATAACTATATAGTTCAGTGTTTTATTTGGTGAACGAATACTATTTTAAGTCAACACATGAGAAAATAATTCCTTATAAAATGTCCTGTGAATGGCTTTATCAGTGAATCAGTGACGTCTGAACCGTCACTTGGGAGCTCAGTAATGGAAACTCTCTAGCTGTTCCAGACTTATGAAGAGTCTTTATGCTGGAATCAGTAGATTGAATAGCACCTTGGGTAATTTTGATATATTTAGGCTTGGGAATGACTAGGATAAACACAACCACACATACACAAACATAAATGTGCAAACAAACTAAGATATTGTCAAATTAATCTGAAGTTGCAAGAGAATACTATATTTTTTTAAAAAGTGTTTACCAGAGGGTGTGTGTGTGCTTGCTAGAGACAGTGGAGACACAGAGAGAGAGAAGGTAAGTGAGAAATCACCTCTCTGTCCTGGGGGGAGGGTAGCCTTGTTGCAATCCTTTCTCCATTCTCTTCTTGGGATTTTGAGCATACATGCACAAGCACCTGGCATGTTTTTCAAGCTGCCAGTCTGGAACTCTTAACTATGAAACCCATCATGTGGGATCCAACCTCTTTAACCTCTGTGCCACCTGGCTGGCTCTGGGAATACAATCTTTTTTTTTGGAGAGGTTTTGCTATAGGGCACGTGCGCTCACCAGACACACAGAGAGAGACAGAGAGATAGAAAGTGAGAAATCACCCCCCAGGGGGGATGGCCATGCCGCAATCCCTTCTCCTCCATTCTCCTCCCGGGATCTTGGGCATGCACGCACACGCACCCGGCATGAGTTTAAGCCACCAGGTCCGGGACTCGAACCGCAGTCGACTACGTGAGAGTCCAGCGACATAGCATTACGCTAACTGCTGGTCCCTGGGAATACAATCTTATATTTAACATGAAATAGAATTAACACTAGGTTCTTTATTAAAATTAGGTTGCTCAAATTAGTCAAATCTATTCAGCATCTTTTTCTTTTTAAAATAATTATTTATTTTATTTTATGTATTCATTTATTTATTTTTTAATTTGACCAGAGAGAGACAGAGGGTGAGAATGAGAGAGAGAGGAAGTAAGAAAGCAAGCCTCCAGATTCAGGATTCGAACCCTGGTCAGCTATGTGGGAATGTCCAGTGCCTTAACCACCATGCCACCTGCTGGTCCCCTTCAGCATCTTTTCTTAAAAGAATTATTTTATTGAACTTATTTAATTAGTTTACTTATTTTAATTTGACCAGAGAGGGACAGAGTGAGAGAGAAAGAGAGGAAGAGAGAGAGAGAGAGAGAGAGAGAGAGAGAGAGAGAGAGAGAGAGGGAAAGTGAGAAAGCAAGCCGCTGGGTCTGGGACTCGAACTGCAGTTGGCCATGTGGGAGTCCAGCGCCCTTGACCACCACGCCACATACTAGCCCCAGCATCTTTTATTTTTTTTCAATCAACACCTTTTTCTTTCTCTTTCTTTTTTTTGGGTTGTTGTTGAGAGAGATTTGTTCTATAGGACATGTGTGCTCATTGGAGAGACAGACAGAAAGTGAGAAATCACCCTCCTGGGGGGATGGCCATGCTGCAGTACCCTCTCCTCCATTCTTCTCTCGAGATTTTGGGCATGCATGCACACTCGCCCGGCATGAGTTTTAAGCCACCAGGTATGGAACTCAAAATGCAGTTGATTGTGGGAGTCCAGTGACGTAACCATTACCCCATCTGCTGGCCCCGTCTCTTTTCTTCTAATTAACATCTTAAACATTTTTTTTTGTTTATTCATGATAGTGTGTATACACATGCAAGAAAGTGAGAAAGGCCAGCCCCTTGTCATAATGGCAATGTGCTGCTCGAGAGAAGCCGGATTCCACATGGCAGCTGTGGCTGAATACCCAGCCAGTCAGCCTGAAACATGCTGGGCACATGTTCAAGTGTGCAGGATCTGATGGGCTGAAGGACTGGGGAAAGGGGATCGCGGTGTGGCCAGATCCTTTGTGGGGGTTCCTATTCCCTCTCTCTCGTGTGTGCACACATACTCTATCATGAATCAAGAAAAGAATTTTAAAAATAAGAA
The DNA here is from genome assembly GCA_026018925.1 of Tupaia tana. Lineage (NCBI taxonomy): Eukaryota > Metazoa > Chordata > Mammalia > Scandentia > Tupaiidae > Tupaia > Tupaia tana. The sequence goes on along the minus strand of JAKSZU010000013.1, from coordinate 32,493,056 downwards.
AGAGAGATGGGGCCTGCAGGTGGTATGGTGGTTAAGAGCACTGGGATCTGACATGGCTGACTGTGATTTGAGTCCTGGACGTGGCAGCTTGTTTTCTCACTTTCCCTCTCTCTCTCTCACGCACTCTAACACCCTGTCCTCCTCTGGTCAAACTTAAAAAAATAAATAAAGTTAAATAGAGTAATACGTTTAAAGAAAAAGAGAGAGATACCTTTTGATACTGATTATCATTTGAAGTTTAGAATGTCCAAAAGAACTACTGGTCTACAATGGAGAGATCAAGGTATTGGATAGTTGTCTTTCAAGTTATAAAATTTATTTCGTCGGTGAGAGAAAGAGGTAGAGAGACAGAGACAAAGTCACCCTCAACAGGGTCTTCTTGCGGTGATCCACCCCCAGCCTCAGTCAGCCAGGGTCCTTGCTGCTAGTGTATATAGAAAGCACCCTCCACTGGCGGGATGGTCGCACTGCAATCCCTTCTAGTATACGTCCTTGTTCTAGTGTATTCAAACAGGCCTTGGGACATGAACTTGGGACCTTCCCATGTGGATCCATTTGCACCATGGCCAGGCCCAGTATGGGTAGTTTGATTTAATGTCAATGAACATTCGTTATATACCTACTGATTTACAGATATATTGTCATTAAGTCTTTATAACAATGTTGAGAATGGTATTTCTTTTTTTTTTTAAAGAATGATTTCATTTAACTTTTATTTATTTATTTTAATTTGACCAGAGAGGGGCAGAGTGAAAAAGAGAGAGGAAAAGTGAGAAAGCAAGCTGCCAGGTCCTGGACTTGAACCGTGGTTGGCCATGTGGGAGTCTAGTACCCCTAGCCACCATGCCATCTGCCAGTCCCTCTTTTTTATTATTTTTTAAAATGCTCAATAAATCTACTCTTTTTCTAAAGAATATTTATTTTATTAATTATTATTATTATTTAATTTGACAGAGAGACAGAGACAGAGACAGAGAGAGAGGGAAAGTGAGAAAGGAAGCCTCCAGGTCTGGCTTGGCCATGCGGAAGTCCAGCGACTTGACCACCATGCCACCTGCCAGCCCCAAGAATGGTATTTCTTTTTTTCTCATCCTATAGAAGAGAACATTAAGGCAAACTGGTCTTTTTTCAGGAAACCATGGTTCGTTCCAGGGTCCTTTAGAATAATAAATCCCTGTCTGCTTACTCCCCTTCCACTCCAGGAATCCATGTATTCATTCATTCTTCACCTAAATTCTTTTTAAAATCAGGTACTGTGCTAGGCCCTGAGGCATATAAAAAGGTGAGCCAAAACTGAAATAAATTCCCAAAGAGCAAAGAACTTGAAAACAAAGGGTTCCTTCCTGGTACCCAGAGACCATGGATGAGTTCGGTTACACTTGGCATCGGTGTTGTGTTAGTGTAGTTAGTTTGGCACCCAGAAAAATTAAGTCACGGGCATTTTCTTTATTGATGTAGTTTAAAAGTACCATCTTGGGCTGGCAGGTGGCGTGGTGGTTAAGGGCATTGAATTCCCACAAGGCTGACCATGGATCGAGTCCTGGACCTGGTGGTTTGCTTTCTCATTTTCTGTCTCTCTCTCTCTTCTCTCTCTCTCTTTCACTCTGTCCCTCTGTGAGCAAATTAAATTAAATTAAATTAATTCTTTGGGGAAAAAAAACAAGTGCCATTTCTACATACTGACCTGACAGTATTTTCCTGGCACCCGGAGTTATTATGCAATTAAAAGACAGAACACAGGTGCAGAAGAACTGACCTCTACTCCAGCCAGCTATAATTAATGAACCAGAGTAACCTCATAAACTTGGGGCTGCCATACAGTGGCATAATTACCTTCCTCCAGAATTGTAGTGGGGGTTCAAAAAGGCCTTCATTTGTAAAAGTGTTTGTCAACATAAAATAAAATCAACTCATATCTCCATCTGGGAGGAATTTTTAGTGCGAAACAGACACAAGAAGCTATACTTTTACATAGTACTTTTAAATTTACTTAATACTTTTTGGTTAACTGAGTCTATTTGTAATTCTCTTCTAGCTTTAGACTTTTATTTTTCAAAGAATTATTTTAATTAACTTTATTTATTGATTCATTTTATTTTAATTTGACCAGAGAGGGACAGAAAGAGAGAGAGAAAGCAAGCCACCAGGTTCAGAACTCAAACTGCAGTCGGCCATGTGGGAGTCCAGTGCCCCCTAACCACCAGGCCACCTGCCAGTCTCTCTTTAGACTATTTTTTAAAAAGAAGTTATGGCAGCCAGTTGGTGGCACAACTGTAAAACCCAGTACTCTAGGAGTTGACCCACATGGAAAGGTTCTGGGTTTGTGTCTAGAGACCTCCCTTGAGTATTCCTGACGTACAGGTGTCCATGATCCAGAGTGGGTCAGGGCAGGGGTGGATGTCAGTGTTGAGACCCTATTGGGGGTTGGGCTGGGATGGGAAGCAGAAGGAAGAGCTGAAGCCTCTAAAGAGCTAGGGAAGGAATGAGCAAAGACTTATGAGGAGTCATAGGTCAGTCAAAGCCTCATACTCAGAGTCACTGTTCAGGAGAGTGAGGACACGTCTGGGTATTGGTTTCAGGGGAGGGACTGAGCTGTCATCCAGATAAGATGGGCCTTGTTTTTCCATCACCTTTCAAGAAGTCCAGCATGACTGGATAATGGCATGTGCTGCTCGGGGCCACAGAGTTAGGTGTGGTTTTTTCCTCATGAGATAAGGGACCTAATGAGCTGGACTGGAATGTAGTGGTTAAGAGTGCATTGGGAGCTGGATCCCACATGGCTGGCTGTAGTTCGATCCTGACCCTGGCAGCTTGAGTAACATGCCAGGTATATGTGTATGCATGCTCACAATCCTGATGGCATGGAGAAATGGAGAAGAAAGACTGTGGCATGACCACACTCCCATTGGGGAGTTCTCTGTCTCTCTATATATCTTTGGTGAGCATATGCATCCTATGACAATAATAATTTAAAAAGATAAGGGAACCCTTGAAGTCATTCAGACCTTAGTCCTAGGAGTCATAACTGACCCCTCTCCCTCTTCCTGCCTTTCATGGCCAATTAACCCAGACCAAGATCAATTTTTGTAAACCAGAAGTAAGATTCCTTGTGCAATTAGCAATGGTCATCACTGCCATAGTAGATTGCCTCTTTGTGCGTTTGCCTGCCCAGCTTAGTAGCTTTAAAGATTTGTGCTACCATGCTTCTAGTCTTCTTAGCACAACCTGATATAAGCGGCTTCTGACAGTGGGTGCTGACATAAGGGAGTTTTTGACAATCCACGTCATGAAGGTCAGAAGGTTTGCTACAGAGAAGAAATCCAAGAAGGGCAGTGGCCCATTGCTCTCGGGTCCTCTGCCCTTCCTGCTGGCTTCACAGAGGTAAGACAGAGGTCCCCAATTTTATTGTCTATTCCCCAAGGGTGTTCTTGGCTATGATTGGGGCACCTGTTTCTCCCTACCCCCAGCCTTCCCAGCCAGCTGAAATCTTACTTCTGGTTTACAAAATTCATCTGGTCTGGGCTAATTGGCCATGACAGGCAGGAAGAGGGAGAGGGGTCAGTTATGACTCCTAGGACTAAAGTCTAAATGACTCCAGGAATTCCCTTAGCTTGTTTTATTATTATTATTGTCACAGGACGCATGTGCTCACCAGAAAGATAGTGACAGAGAGCCCCCTAAGGAGAGCGGGTCATGCCACAGTCTTTCTTCTCCATCCCATCAGGATTGTGAGCATGCATGCACACGCACCTGGCATGTTTTTTAAGCTGCCAGGGCTGGGATCAAACTGGTCAGCCATGTGGGCTCCACCTCAAGCTTGTGCACCTGGTAGCCTGGTAGGTACAAGCTCAGTACATGCTCACCTAGGAACTAAACCCCTGATCCTCCACATGGCACCAGCATCTTAGAGTGGTGGACCACTGTGGTTAGGCCAGGAGATGGTTTATATCAGTGGTTATAAACCAACTGCCCGGCTTTGCCTGTGACTTGCTGTCCGAAGCAGATGCCAACTTAAGACTTTCCCATTTGCCCTTAGTCCCACTCAGACATGTGCACTCGTTAACATTCTTGCTGGTCCTGTAGGCTCTGGCTCTGTGATTCCTCAGGTTCACAGACAGGAAGGAAATACTTTCCTAGACAAGAAGTAGTTCTCAACCCTGCCCCTGGGAGAGGCAGTGTCTCAGAGTCCCAAGGGCACCCCTAGTAGGATGATTCCCTCAGCAGACTCAGCAGAACTCAGCATCCACTTGCACGTGCCTATGATTTATTACTGCACAAGGATGCAAATTGATAGCAAAGGGAGAAGTGCATGGAGTGACCCCCATTCCGCAGCTTCCCTCTGGTAGACTCTCAGGTGCCCTTGTACATACCTGGTAGGTTTTCAGGCTGACCTGAACCCATGGTGGATCATATGGCTTCTGCATTGTAGTCCAGCATACAATGGACTGTGCCGCCAGGGATGGGCCCATCCATTTGTTCTTTTTTTTTTTTTTTTTTTTTTTTTTTACTTTATTATTTATTTATTTAAATTTGACCAGAAAGGGACAGAGTGAGAGAGAGAGAAAGAGGGAAATCGAGAAAGCAAGCTGCGAAGTCCATCCATTTGTTTTAGCCCACATGTACTGATGTCTGTAGTCTGCCAGGAACCTTGCCAGGTGCTCGGGATACGGTGGAAAGTCTCTGCTCTCATGAGACCACTGTTCTAGAGAGAAATGAATAAGTAAAGGGACCAGCAGTTAGCGTAATGGCTATGTCGATGGACTCCCATGTAGTCGACCACGGTTCGCGTCCCGGACCAGGTGGCTTAAAACTCATGCCGGGCGCGTGCGCGTGTGTGCCCAGGCTCCCGAGAAGAGAATGGAGGAGAAGGGATTGCGGCATGGCCATCCCCCCTGGGGGGTGATTTCTCGCTTTCTGTCTCTTTGTCTCTCTCTGTCTGGCGAGCGCACGTGCCCTATAGCAAAAACCTCTCAAAAAAAAAGAAGTAAAGAGGAATGTATAATGTGCAATGACTACAAGAACCCAGAGCACCCCACCTAGGTTTAGTAGATATCAGAAGGCATGACTAGGGCCGGCAGGTGGTGTGGCGAAGGTGCTGGACTCACCTGCATAGCGGACTGCGGCCCAAGACCCAGACCTGGCAGCTTGATTTCTTACTTTCCCTCTCTCTCTCTGCTCATATTTAAAAATAACAAAAATAAATAAATTAATAGAATAATTCTTTAAAAAAAATAAGGCATGACTTTTATTATCAGACCTGACCTGGTAGGAATCACGCCTCTATTACCTATTACCTGTGTGGCCTCAGACAAGTTACTTAGTCACCCAGTGCCCAAGTTTCTTCATCTAAAAACAATTTATCGCCACCTCTTAAGGTCATTGTGAGAGTTAAAAATGGCCAGTGGCTGGCATAGCGGAAACGTTCAGTAAATAGCAGCTTAGTGACGTCTAGCTAAGGGGACCAAGGCGAAGGGAGTGTTAGACAGAGGGGCCGTCATCTGCTGCATACTCACCCCACATAGCTATGTCAGAGACAGCCTTCCCCCTCCAGCCCTGGGCTCAGAGGTGCACTGCCGACCTGCCCTCCTGCCATGTCACTCTACTTACTAATTCGAGAACACTCTGCTGTTATTTATTTATTTTTTTACTATTTTTATAGTTACTTTTCTCTGCTTGATGCTCCAGATCATTTGTTTGCCTGAGGAATATCTACACATATTATTAAGACCCAGCCCAAGGGCTTTGTGGAGACTTTCCCAAGCCCCTCAGACAGGATACTCCATTCTTTCCTTTGACCCTGTTCCATGCGGGAGTGTCCAGAGCCTTAACCACCATACCACCTGCTGGTCCCCTAGACTAGGTGATTCTTGAGGGCAGGGATGGTTTGGTATTTGAAGGTCCAAGTGTCAATCAGAGTGTTTGATGAAGAGCAGCTCAGTGTTGTGGAGAATGAATGAAAGTCTGTTGGTCTAGAAAACTCGTGAAATGAACACACTGTCAGAAAAATAGGTATTTTCCCTTCAGCAGGGTTACAGCCTAGAAAAGGAGACAGTGAACAGGGAAACCCGAAGATGTAATAGACATTGAGAAGTAACACAAGAACAGAGCCTAGTCCAGCCGCAGGTGCAAGGAGAGCAGGAGTGGGAGAAATGGGAGGCCTGGATAAATGGCATTGCCCAGAGCCATGTGGGGTGATTGTCTGGAGTGATGTGGTGGTGGAGGCTGAACTGGTCAGGCAGGTAACGAGGAGTCCTCCAGGTGGAGCAGAGGTTGCCAGCATCTCAGCCACTAAAGGGCAGGACCGCAGGGAGATCTAAGTGGACCCGGGAAAGGTGAGGTGAGCCACTTGTGAGCAAGGCAAGCTGGGGTCAAGAAACCTGAGGTTGATGGAGGAGGTAGTACCCAGTGAGCCGGAAGTCTTGCCTGAGCTGGATTCAGGACCTGCATCTTGTTCAGCTTGGGCAGTGGTAACAAAGAACCACAGAGTGGGTGGGTTAAACAACAGACATTGATATCTCATGGTTCTAGAGTCTGGAGTCTCAGGTACCAGTGTGATAGGGTTCTTGGTGAGGGCCCTCTTCCAGGCTTGCAGACAGCTGCCTTTTTCTTGTGTCCCCACGTGACCTTTTCTGGCTATGTGGATGTTGAGAGAGCAGTTTGTCTCTTGCTTTCTCTTGTAAGGATGCTAATCCCATCATAAGGGTCCCATCCTCATGCCCTCATCTAAACAGAGTCACCTCCTAAAATCTCACCTTCAAATACCATCACACAGGGGCTTGAGGCTTCTATATATGAAGAGAGATGCAGACATTCATCTTAACAACTCAAGCCAACAGACGTTTTCTGAGTAAATACTGGAATATTCATGGCTACCACTTAAACAACACTTTGGATGGGCTGTGTCCTAAGTGTTTTGCCTGTATTTATTAAATTAATCTTCATTCAGCTTTACCAGGTAGAGGCTATTATTCTCCTCGGTTTACAGATGAGGAAACCCAGGCTCTGGAGTGGTTACATGACCTGCCCGTCACACAGCTGGTTAAATGTGAAGCTAGGAATCAAACTCAGGAAGACTGACTCTAGAATATAGGGTCTTAACCATTACACCCTGCCGCATGCTAATTAGAAAGTAAACTTTAACATTAGTGGGCATCTATCATATGCTAGTTCCTGACCAAGGAGAGACGTTAGATGCAGGGACTCAAAACATCTTATCTGCCTTGGAAGCCATTCCAAAATGCTTAGGGAGACAGATCTATTTAAAAAAAAAAAAACCTTTTTATTTTTCTTCTTTTGGGCTAGCTGAGGGTGTGGTGGCTGGAGCAGATGGATACTACATGGTGGACTGCATGGTTTGAGTCCCAAACCTGTGACTTAAAAAACATTCTGTGTGTATGTGTGTGTGTGTGTGCCCAAAATCCCAAGAGGAGAATGGAGGAGAAGGGTCTGTGGCACAGCCATTCTCCGTAGGCAGTACTTCCTCACTTTCTCTCTCTTGGTCTGTCTTGCAGTCTGTGGCAAATACAAAGACGCTATTTTTTTATTTTTAAAGAATTATTTTTAATTTTATTTACTCATTTATTAATGTTTTTTAAAATTTTTGATTAGACACAGAGAGAGAGAGAGAGAGAAAGAGAAAGTGAGAAAGCAAGCCACCAGTTCCAGGACTTGAACCATGGTTGGCCATGTGGGATTGTCCAGCCCTTTAACCACCACACCACCTATGGTTCCCCTATTTTTAAAAATTTGCCAGAGGGCATGTGTGCTTGTGCGCTCGTGCGTGCATGTGTAAGAGAGAGAGAAAGAGAGAGAGAGACAAGGGTCGGGTGTAAGCAGCCCCCAACAGGGCATAGTCATGCCCAAATGCTCTCTCTTCCATTTCTCTACTCTGTTAGGATTTAGGGCACACAAACACATATGCCTGGTATGTTTTTCAAGCTACCAGGGGTGGGATTCAAACTACATGCTTAGCCATGTGAGCTCCCACTGCCTTAACCAAGCCACAGAGCTGGCCCCAGACAATCACTTCTGATGTCAGTTAAAAATTTACTGAGCTTGGGAACCAGCCCTTAGCGTAATGGCTATGTCGCTGGACTCCCACGTAGTCAACCGCGGTTCACGTCCCGGACCCGGTGGCTTAAAACTCACGCCTGGTGCATGTGCGTGCGTGCCCAAGATCCGAAAGGAGAATGGAGGAGAAGGGATTGCGGTGTGACCATCCCTCCTGGGGGGTGATTTCTCGCTTTCTATCTCTATGTCTCTCTCTGTCTGTCTGGCGAGCGCACGCACCCTATAGCGAAAACCTCTCCACAAAAAAAAAAAAAAAAAAAAAAAAAAAAGGAAAAAAAAAATTTACTGAGCTCAGGGGCCGGTACCTGACATGGTGGTAAGGCACTGGACCTCCACATGGCTGACTGCAGCTTGAGTCCTGGACCTGGTGGCTTGCTTTCTCACTTGCTTTCTTTCTCTTGTCAAATTAAAAACTAATAAAAATAAATAAAATTGAACAAATAATTCTTTAAAAAAATGTTTATTGATCTTAAGAAAGTTTACCTTTCCCTTGTAACTGTGGTACACAGAACCATTGCCCGAGAGAAATGTTTTGCTATTTCAAATGTGTTGGCTGAACTACTTAACCAAAAAATAAGCTTTTTAGGGAATCGGGCCGATTCATCAAATTAAAATGTATATACTATTTATTTTTAGTAGTCTGTATAATGAAGAAAGTGTTCTAAGATTATAATACTGTCAAAATCCAATCTGAAAAAGTGGAGACCACTTATGTAAAAAAAGAATTATGGTAAATGAAAAACAAATACAGATCATTTGAAAACATTTTATGAGAAAATTTGAAAAAAAAATGACTTGGGGCCAGTAGATGGCATGGGGGGTAAGGCCCTGGATCCCACATAACCGACTACACAGTTCAAGTCCTAGACCTGGTGGCTTGAAAACCATGCCAGGCTCTGTATGTGTGACCCCAAAATCCCGAGCGGAGACTGGAGGAGAAGGGATTGTGGCATGGCCACAATCTCACCCCCTTGTGGGGGGTGATTCCTCACTTTCTCTCTCTCTCCAGTGAGTGCACATGCCCTATAGCAAAAACTACCAAACCCCCCCCAAAAAATGGAAGAGGAAATTTGAGCACAGGTACATGAAGCGAGAAGAGAACGTGAAGACACAGGGAGAAGGCGGCCTCAGATCCTTTCCTCATGGACTGCAGAAGGAACCCTCCCTGCTGACACCTTGGCCTTGGACTTGTGGGAATGATGACCGATTTCTGTGGTTTAAGTCACCTAGTCTGTGGTTCTTTGTGACAGCTGTAGCAAAGTGACAGAGGCAGAATAAGAGACCAGGAGAACTGCTAGTACTATAGGTATGTCAGCAGCGCCAATCCCCCATCTCCGTCTTTAGGCTTTGTTTTTGTTTTATTTTTGGAGAGGTTTTTGCTGTATGGCGCGTGCGCTCGCCAGACAGAGAGACAGAGAGACAGAAAGTGAGAAATCACCCCCTGGGGGGATGGCCATGCCGCAATCCCTTCTCCTCCATTATCCTCTCGGGATCTTGGGCACGCACGCACACGTGCCCGGCGTGAGTTTTAAGCCACCGGGTCCAGGACGTGAACTGCGGTCGACTACATGGGAGTCCATCGACATAGCCATTACGCTAACTGCTGGTCCCTATTTTTTTGTTTGTTTGGTTTTTAGGAGGTTTTTGCCTTATGGCACATGTGCTCACCGAAGAGAGACAGAGACAGAGACAGTGAGAGGAAAAGTGAGAAATCACTCCACAGGAGAGATGGCCATACTGCAATTCCTTTTCCTCCATTCTCCCCGCCAGGATCTTGAGCATGCACACACATGCGCCTGGCATGTGTTTTCAAGCTACTGGGTCTGGGATTTGAACCACTTTTGGCCCTGTGGGAGTCTGATGATGTAATTACTATGCCATCTGCTGGCCCTCATCAGGCTTTTTTGCCTGCAGTGTCCCTGGCTTCACCGAGTACACCTCCATGGCAGGATGAAGTTCCTCCCTATGGCCCTGCACAGGCACAGTGCCCCGTGTGGACAGCACTATGGTCACTGAGCAGAGTTCTGCCTGGGACGGATCTGCACCTGCGACCAGGCTGACCACTGCTGAGAAGGTGGGACAGGCTGGCCACGTGGCGCACACACGTCCTTGATGCTGCTCTGGGGCACCGTCTTCCATGGCTCCAGAGAACTTAGCCTCTGTGATTGCTTAGACAGACAATTTTAATTGCTCATGGGTCTAGTTTTGATAGAGTAAACAGAGCAGAACTCTAACCCCATCTGATGTTAAACCAAAGAGAGCTCTCTGGAATAAATGAAGTCACAAATAGTTGGCAAGGAACAGAAAATAACACACACTTGCATAACACGTATTCTGGGCTGGAAATCTCATGGACTAAGTGCTTTACGTGCAGTAACTTACTCAGTTTTTAAAACATCTCAGTGAGGCAGGTTTTATTTGCCTCATTCACAGATGAAGAGACTGAGGCAGAGACATTAAGTGCCTCATCTAAAGTCACACAGACAGTGAGTGGTGGAGCTGGATTGCCATTTGGGACAGGGAGTGGGCGGCATGACAGCAGGTGCACCCAGGGGGGTTATGTGCATGCTCCCCAGCCGCTGGCGGCAGCCCACTCTATCTTAGTATGTGACACGGGTCTAGTATCCAACATGTTCCCAGTTCTAATGTAAGAGAAGGTAACCCTTTCTTTTTTAACAAATTCTTTATTAACAATTTCATTCATTGTTGTTATTATTTTTATTATTTTTATTTGACCAGAGAGAGAGAGAGAGAGAGAGAGAGAGAAGGAAAGCAAAAAAAGCAAGCCACCAGGTCTGGGACTCAAACTGTGGTTGACCATGTGGGAATCCAGTGCCTTTAACCACCATGCCACCTGCCGGCCCTAGTATCCCTTTCTTTTTTAAAATTGCAGAGTAGAGGGCCAGCAGGTTGTATGGTGGTTAAGGTGACTGGATCCTATATGGCTGACTGCATGGTTTGAGTCCCTGACCCAGCGGCTTGAAAAACACACTGGGAGTGTGTGTGTGTGTGTGTGTGTGTGCGCGCGCGTGTGTGCTTGTGCCCAAAATCCTGAGAGGAGAATGGAAGAGAAGGGATTGCAGTGTGGCTGTCCTCTTGGGGTTACTTTCTCACTTTATCTCTTTCTGTCTCACTCTGGTGAGGTGCACACAACCTATAGCAGATTGAAAAAAAAGAAAAAGTTTTAAATAAAACAATTGCAGAGCAGAAGTGCTGAATATCTTTTTCCATTCAGTGGTCACTTCTCCCCTTTTTAAAGTTTATTTATTTATTTCATGAACAAGACAGACAGAAAGAGAGAGAGAGAGAGAGCAACCCTCCCAGCAAGGTCTTGATGCTGCGATCCACTCCATTCTTTCATCCAACCCTGGGTCGTGGGTGCACATGTGCCTGACTTACTGAGGGAGCTTTCTGGACTTGAACCAGAAGTCCTCCTGTGTGGGTCAGCCTCACAGAGTGCCGTGTTTTATCACTGCACCATCTGGTCTCTCAAGCCCTCTTGACTTAAACCAGCTCCTGCCAGTGTTCTTGCAGGGCCTCCTCACTCGTGTGCTCTTGCAGGGCCTCCTCACTCGTGTGCTCCAGGCAGGACCAGCCGGAGAGCCTAGAACCTAGGCTCACAGAGAAAACAGCCTGTGGGCCATTTCTACCAATGGCACTGAGGAGGTCAAAGGTTTTTGTTTCTTAGGAATGAAAGAACTTGAAGAGTCTGTGAATTATTATATATGCAAGTTATTTGGGAAGGACAGTCAATTAAGTACTATTAATCGTGGCTTCTAACTCTTCAGTGGCAGAGGTTAAAAATCGGGGAAATACCGCCAGGGAGGTTCCCGCTGGTGGGTACCGCCTGAGCAGGCCCATTCCTCTTCTCCCTGCAGCAGCCCCAAGACCTGCTTTGCCCTCTCTGGTGGTTTCCACCCTATGGCTTCCTGCACCCTCCAGCCCGCCTGCTTTTCAGTCTCCACAAAGACCACTCGGCCTTGGGCTTTTCCAGTTCTGTAACCATGTTCTGGAGGGGGCTGTAGCACAGGACAGGGTTAGGGTTTGTAAGCACACCTATTATTGCCTACAGACAATGAGGATTGAGGAAGGTTCTTGAAGATGTATTGAGAATGGCTAAAGAAGGACAGATGGAAAAGGTGAAATGGAGGGAAGGGGGGATAATATCTACTGAATGCTTATACATGACCTCATTTACTATCCATATTATTTAAATAATTATTTTTATTTATTTTTTAGTGAGATTTTTGCTGTAGGGTGCATGTGCACTAGCCGGAGAGACAAAAAGCAAGAAATGACCCCCTCGGTGTGTGGCCATACTGCAATTCCTTCTCATCCATTCTCCTCCCAGGACTTTGTACACTCATGCACATAACTACAACTTAAACCGTGGTCGGCCAAGCGGGAGTCCAGCAATGTCATGACTACACCATCTGCTGGTCCCTATTTTTATGTTATTATTTGATTTGCTCTAGGGCATGCCTGCTCACCAGAGAGAGACAGAGGGAAAGTGAGAAAGCAAGCTGCCAGGTCTGGGACTCAAACTGTGGTCAGCCATATGGAAGTCCAGCGCCTTAACCACCATGCCACCTGCTGGTCCTCTCCTTTAATATTTAAAACAGCCAGCCCTTGTGTTGTGGTTTCAGTCCAGTTTTTTTTTTGGACAGGTTTTTTCGCTATAGGGCACGTGCACTCACCAGACAGACAGAGAGAGACAGAGAGACAGAAAGCGAGAAATCACCCCCCAGCGGGGATGGCCACACCGCAATCCCTTCTCCTCCATTCTCCTCTCGGGATCTTGGGCACTCACGCACACGCGCGCCCAGCGTGAGTTTTAAGTCACCGGGTCCGGGACGTGAACCACGGTCGACTACGTGGGAGTCCAGCAACATAGCCATTACGCTAACTGCTGGTTCCTCAGTCCAATTTTATAGATCACAAAATAGAAGTTCAGCCAGAACAAGGAACTTGTTCAAGGTCACCAGGTATGAACAGTGAAGGTGAGATTTGAAGCTTCCCACTGGATCACAGCTCTTTCCGCTGTGTGGTGAGGTCGGTGTGACTGGGGACCCACAGGAATGGGAGCAGGTGTACAGGGTCTGGTGCCGTGAACCAGGAGGTGGATGCACAGAGCTGGAGAAGGCAAGGGGTGGCCATGCTGGGGCTGGGCACGTGGGCGGGTACACCTGCAGTTGGGAGGAGAACCGGATTGGAATGAATGATTTCATGACATCTCTGGAAGGTAATAGTTTAACCCCAGCAGTGAATGTGTTCTGAGGATGACAGAGGAGGGAAGGCTGGTTTGGGCAGAGGGACATGAGTGCAGAAGAGCCACAGCCAAGTTCTTTTTTTAACTCTTTGGTAATTCTTTTAAGTCATGTAGTCTGGATTTCTTACAGTGTTCTAGTGAGTCATCTGAGTAGCAAATATGCAATTATATATCATATTTTGCAACATTAAGGGGGAGACATGAAGTGTTTGCATAAAGTCAAATGGTATCTTTATAGTAGATTTAAGAAAAAACAACAACAACAACAAAACCCCTGAAGAAAAATAGCTTGTTTCCTGATGGTTCTACTTCCAGTGAAGGCTTTTTCCAGCCCTCTGAAAAGCAGACCACACCCTGTGAAACTGCCTGCTTGGGACATTAGTTCATTTCCATTTTTATATTCTAAAGCAGGGTAACAGTTAAAACACCCAGCGAAGAAGGATGTCCATTGTTTACATCCAGAAGAAAGAAAGTAAAAATAATTCCTTCAAAGGGAATATCAGTTCTGATCTGTGGAAAAAAAATTTTTTTTAAACAATTATTGTATTTAATTTTCTTTATTATTATTTTAAAAATTTGACCAGGGAGAGGCAGAGAGAGAGGGAAAGAAAGCAAGCTACCAGGTCTGGGACTCAAACTGTGGTCGACCATGGGGGAGTCCAGTGCTCCAACCATTACTTTACTACCGGCCCCTAATCTGTGGAATTTTTTTTTTTTTTTTTTATCTGTGGAAATTTTTAATAAGGAGTGAGGGGGTGAGAGAGAGAGGGAGAAACCCCTGCGGGGTCTTACCTGATCTGTGAACTCTTCTGTTCAATTTTAATCATCTGGAAAGAAAACTTGAGTATCTTGACTTAAAAGCCATGATCCACTCCTCAGCCCCAGCCAGCCGGATCACAGGCATACTCAAGGGGACACCCAGCGTGTTTGAATCACGCTGGGACCCAAACACAGGGTCTCCCCATGTGGCTCCAGTATCACACGGTGACACCCTACCATCTGCATCACCAGCGGAGCTGAGAGGTAGTTTTGACAGTCTCACCATGTCCTGCTCCTCCTGGCCTGGCCTCCGGGTTAGCTAAGATCACAGGTGTGCTCCACTCTGTCCCGCGTGTTTAGGTTGGGCTGGGAATCAAACCCAGACATCCTATCTTCCCCAGCCTCCACTCGGGTGCCCTCCCACTTGTGCCACCACAACTGGGCCTGATATGTGAATTTTTATATTTTTAGTCATCTGGAAAGAGAACTTGAGTATCTTGGCTTAAAATGTTTTCTTGGATCATGTATATGCTTAAAATTAAAAAAAATAAAAGTTAAGGAGGGGCTAGCAGGTGGTATGGTTAAGGGTGCTGGACTCCCACATGGCCGACCATGGTTCAAGTCTTGGACCGGGTGGCTTGCTTTCTCACTTTATCTCTTTCGCTCTGTCCCTTTCTGGTCAAATTAAACTAACTAAATAAAGTTAAATAAAATAATCCTTTAAAAAAATAATAGTTAAGGAGTGGGCCGGCTGGCTGGTGGCATGGTGGTTAAGGCTACTGGACCCTACTTGGCTGAATGCGCAGTTCGAGTCATAGACCAAGCAGCTTGAAAGAACATGTTGGGTACATGTGTGTGCATGCCCAAAATCCCCAGAGGAGGGAGACATGGAGGAGAAAGAATTGTAGCCTGACCATCATCCCTGAGGGGCACTTTTCTACTGTGAGCCCCCGTGAATTCACATGCCCTCTAACAAATTTAAAAAAGTTAAAAAATGATTTTTAATCAATATTGTAGTAGTAAAGAACTTCGGGACCAGCAGTTGGCATAATGGCTATGTTGTTGGACTCCCATGTAGTCGACCGTGGTTCAAGTACCGGATCTGGTGGCTTAAACTCAAGCCAGGCGCGTATGCGTGCGTGCCCAAGATCCCAAGAGGAGAATGGAGAAGAAGGGATTGAGGCGTGGCCGCCCCCCCACCCCACCCCGGGGGGTGATTTCTTGCGTTCTGTCTCTCTGTCTCTCTGTCTCTCTCTGTCTTTCTGGCAAGTGCATGTGCCCTATAGCAAAAACCTCTCCAAAAAAAAAAAAAAAAAGAACTTTTAGACTCTAAAGGAATGAACAAAGTCAATGGACATTTCTTTAAAAATTTTTAGAATTGGGGCCAGCAGGTGGCATAGTCGTTGGGATGCTGGACTCACATGGCTGATTGTGATTCAAGTCCTGGGCCTGATGGCTTGCTTTCTCACTTTCCCTTTCTCTCTCTCTGGTAAAATTAAATAATAACAATAACAAATAAAATAAAATAAATCGTTAAAATTCTGGATTACAGACGTCATATAAATACATACAAATACATATGAGGAAAGAGTATTTTGGGTAACTTCACTTTTGTCTGTGTTATTGTTCTTTTGTATTGTTATGAAGGCGTTCACACACTGATGATGATTTTTTTTTTTTTTTTTTTTTTTTTTTCTTTTTTTGGAGAGATTTTTGCTATAGGGCGCGTGCGCTCGCCAGACAGACAGAGAGAGACAGAGAGATAGAAAGCAGGAAATCACCCCCCAGGGGGGATGGCCACGCCGCAATCCCTTCTCCTCCATTCTCCTCTCGGGATCTTGGGCACGCACGCACACGCGCCCGGCGTGAGTTTAAGCCGCCGGGTCCGGGACTCGAACCGCGGTCGACTACGTGGGAGTCCAGCGACATAGCCATTACGCTAACTGCTGGTCCCACTGATGATGATTTTTAAAACGAATAAATAAATAAATTAGAAAGCTGAACAATCTCACTTACAGAATAAAAGCAAATTCTAATGTTTGCCAAGGCAGAATTATTTTCCTAATGAAAGACTCAGTTTTAACTGTATGAGATCAGCATAGATAAGAATCACTTTGTAAGAGCTGTATGTTAAATGCTTCAAAAACTCCATTAGAAAATGACACTTTAAAATGTGCCGTTTAAAAAATATCATGTCACTCTCACTGCAGTAAAACAGCTTCCAGTGGGTAACAAGTTTAACTTGATTCTTTGTTGTTAGCTCAGGCATCTTTTTTTAATCCGAGAAGGTTGTATAGTAAATTTTTATCACGCGTCGTTAGAAATACAATTTGTTAGAACAAAGACTGTTGTGTGAGTGTAATTACATCTTCCTGTATGATAAAATGAGGGCTGTCTTGGAAGAGTTTTCAATGGTGGCAGCTGAAGCCAACCAAGTTCAGCCTGTAAAAGAATCCCTGTGACTAACTGGTACTAATTGTTTGCAGAGCAACCAGTGGGAGTAATATTCATGAATACTATGGAAATGAAGTAGTCTAAGAGCAAGCGGTTTATCCCTTGTTTTTCACCACTTCATTGTCGTCAGATTACATTAATTGTATAATCAGGACAAGTGGAGTGGGTGTAGTCTTTTGTTGTTGTTAGAAGAAAAGTTTGTCTTCATCTATTCCAGTCCTCTTATCTTATAAATGAGGATGTTGGGGCTTAGAGAGTAATTAAAAGGTTATTTAGTCCCTGAGTTTCAGACTTCTTTGTTCACATACCTTTCTTTGTCAGATTTTTTTTTTTTTTTTGAGAGTTTTTTTTTTTTCCTACAGAGTGCATGTGCTTGCCAGAGAGAACAGAGAGAGACAGAGACAGAAAGCTAGAAATCATTCCCCCCCGGGGGGGGGGGGGGGGATACCCATGCCACAATCCCTTCTCCTTCATTATCTTATCAGGATTTTGGGCACGCATACACACGCACCTGGTGTGAGTTTTAAACCACCGGGCCGGAACTCAAACCGCAATTGACCACATGGGAGTCCAGTGCCTTAAGCACCATGTCACTTCCTGGCTCCCTTTTTTCAGACTTTTTAAAGCATGCCTTACAACATATATGAATATATTTATAAATTATGTAGCTTAATCTAATTTAAAATATATTCGATATCAAGGTAAATATTATGAATATTTAAAAACACACACTCAAAGTTGTAAAGGATGGGTGAGAAAAAGGAAAATAGATGGTTTGATATTTTCTTTTCACATCTCAAAGATGGTTGATGTGTACACCCTTTGGTGACCATCGATTTAGGTCATTAAAGTAAAAAAAAGAAAGAAAAGAAGGGACCAGAAGGTGGTGTGGCTGGATCCACATTGGAAAGACCCTGGGTTCATGTCCTGAGACCTCCCTGTGCACTCAGGGTGCACATGCCCACGGTCAAGGCTGGGGGAAATGGGTTGGTTCATGGCATGAAGACCCTGATGGGGTTCTGTCTCTGCCTTTCTCATGGAATCAATGAATAAACTTAAGAAGAAAGAAAGAAGGAATGACAGAAGGAAGGAGGGAAGGAAGGAAAGAAAATGAAAAAGGAACTTGCTACTGAAGAAGGAATCTGTGTAAGTAGGCTTCAAGATTTGGAGAGATGGAGGGTACTTATTTTTTGTGGGCACCAAGGTTACTGAGAACTACTGCATAATAATTCCTTCTTCTATTTTACTTCTCTTTGTATATGAGTTTGTTTAGACAAGAAGAACATAACGTCTATATATTACCGTAGCATATCAACATCAAATAGAAAAGAAAAAAAATGTTTGGGGCTGGCCCCATAGCCTGGTGGTGAAGGAAGCTGGATTCCAGGCAGACCATGGTTTGAATACTTGCCACAGCTCCTTGGAAAACACTCTGGCACTTGCACATGTGTGTCCAAACTCTCATCAGGAGGAGAAGGGATTGTGGTATGACCATGCCCTATTGGGAGGTATTTTCTCCCTCTTTTCTGTTTCTCTCTCTCTCTCTCTGATGAGCACATGGGACTTTTGGCAATTAAAAAAAGAAAAAGAGGCCAGCCCATGGCCTGGTGGTTAAGGGAGCATAATCCAACATGGCTGGCTGCATGGTTTGAGTTCTGGCCCCAGTGGTTTGAAAAAGACATGAGGCACATGTGTGTACGTGCCCCAGATCCTGACTGGATAGAGAAATGAAGAGATTGAGGTGTGGCCACACCTCACATGGAGTGCTCTCTCCTTGCTCTCTCTCTGGAGAGCATGCTGAAAAATTAATAATAAAAAAAAAATAGAGAGAAAGAAAGAAAGAAAAAAATTGCTTAAAGAAGTTAGTGAGGGAGAAGATGTATAAGTAGAACTCCTTAAGAATCCCCCAAAATCACTTTATTAGTTTTAACAAAGGTATTTCTGGGCTCTTCCATGTGACAGTGACCTTGGACATAGCTGGACCCATAGTTGAGGTGATGCCATGATGGTTCTCAGGGACTAGAGAAGAGTCCCCTCCATGTGCTTGGTGGGCACGTGACTGCCTGTAACAGCCCCAACTTCCTATCAGGCCTGGTTAGCACCTCCACTGGAAAAGGGACATGTCTCTGCTAGTGTCATATTTTCATTCTAAAGAAGACTGGTTGGCCCAGTCTGGGGCATGTGTGCCATGGCCCAAAACGTGGGCTGTCATGATGGAGGTCCTCCTTTACCACAGAGGGTAACAGAGGGCTGGACAGAGGGCTCGAAAGCTTCTCAAAGCACAAAGACTGACACAATGGGAGGAAGTAGATTCTGAAAATCTCACAATATATTTTTACATTAGCAGGGCTTACCATGTTGGGTTCTAGAGGGTTTTTTTTTTTTTTTTTTTGTCTGTTTTGAGAGATTTTTGGTAGAAGAAGTGTATGCTCGACAGAAAGAAAGAGAGAGACAAAGAGACAGAAAATGAGAAATCACCCCCTGGGGGGCCTGCTGGCCCCCAGAATAATTTCTTTCTTTTTTTAAAAAAAATATTTTTGGGATCAGCAGTTGGTGTAATGGCTATGTCGCTGGATTCCCATGTAGTCAACCGCGATTCAAGTCCCAGACCGGTGGCTTAAACTCATACCAGGCACATGTGCATGTGTGCCCAAGATCCCGAGAGCATAATGGAGGAGAAGGGATTGTGACGTGGCCATCCCCCCGGGGGGTGATTTCTCTCTTTCTGTCTCTCTCTCTCTGTCTGGCAAGCACATGCTCCCTATAGCAAAAACTTCTCCAAAAAAATTATTTTTTAAAATGTAAATGTCTTCCCTCCCTCCCTCCCTCCCTCCCTCCGTCTGTCCGTCCTTCCTTCCTTCCTTCCTTTCTTTTAATTTGACCAGAAAGGGGGGGTGGGGGAGAGAGAGAGAGAGAGAGAGAAAGTGAGAAAGCAAGCTTCCAGGTCCAGGACTCAAACTGCTGTCGGCCATGTGGTAGTGCAATGCCCTTAATCTCCACGCCACCTGCCGGCTCCCCCCAGAATTGTTTCTTACTTAACGAATTAATGTTTGCTTTGCTGTAGAGCCAAGGAAGAAGTTATACAGTATCTAGAAGTGCATTGCTATAAAATGACAACTGGAATTCCTTCCTCACTTGTCAAAACACAGCCTTGCAGAGAGAGCAAATCTGCTTCTCATTTTAATTCATCCAGAGGCAAGCAGGCTTTTTGGACCAATTATTACCAGACCCTCAGATAAATCACCTCGTGCACCATTAGTCCTTGAAGGATTAGCGGCCTCAAAGATTTATGTGTGGATTAATTGGGGAGTGTACATTAGATTGCTGTGTTTAAGACCACGGTCATTCCTACAAATCATTTTCATTAGTGCTGTATTTAGAATTCTTTAGCTTTATATAATACTGACATCGCAGGGAAAGCTGAAAGACCGTTTCTTTGTTGACCTGTGCTTTGGCCCCTCTGCCCACCGTGGCGTTTAACGGGGCCAGCTAGGGATGCACAGAGCATCTAGAGGAATAGCCGCGTCTGGTCAAGCGAAGGTCAGTTTCAGCTGAACGGCGGCCGAGGTTCACAGGACTTTGTACTGAAAGTCAGGATGCGGTACAAGAAGTACATAGGTATTCTGGAAGCAGCAGTTGGTATTACCCCACTTAACAAAAGAGAGCTTCTACCGGAGAGCAGAAGACACGTGAACCTCTGGCAGCGCCCTGGGTAAGCAGCAGAGGCCGGAAGCTTCTTCCTTTAACTGTAGCTCCTTTTTTGGTGGGCTTGGGGGTCCAGATAGGAAAAAAGGCCATTTCTCTCGAGATAAAAGACGTTGAGTTCTTTATTCAGACCTTGTTTTCTCTCAGTGGATATGGCACTCCCAGACTCATTTTAAAGTGCAGTGACACTCAGATAATATTCTAACACCCAAGTTGAAGTAATGGGTGTGTTCTAGAACCTATTTTTTGCAAACTAGATATTTAATTGTATGATTTTTGAAAAATTTTTTGCATGGTCTACAAATACAGCAATTCTGAAGATGAAGAAAATGTGCCTTTTTTTTTTTTAATAATATAAGTTTTTCTAATTAAATGTATATTCAGACTGTATTTTAGGGAAATACTTCTTTTGAACCGGAAGAGTTTTTATTTCTCTTTCTAAAACCTCACTGTGTTACCTTGATGAAGAAGGGATTAGAAGTTCTCCTGGAGACCAGCAGTTAGCATAATGGTTATGTCGCTGAATTCTCATGTAGTCGACTGCGGTTCGAGTCCCGGACCCGGTGGCTTAAAGTCGCGCTGGGCGCTTGTGCATGCCTAAGATCCCGAGAGGAGAATGGAGGAGAAAGGATTACGCCCCCCCCCCCCCCCCCCCCCCCCTCGGGTATAGCAAAAACCTCTCCAAAAAAATAAAAGAAGTTCTCCTGTATGGCTCTATGCTTTATTCAGCTTTCTTCTCTGGAGTCCTTCTTTTGCATATTTTACATATTGAAGAGAAGTTGCATTTAAGGCGTTGGTATGGGAGACGGTAATTTTTGAGTCTGAATTTTGTTTCTAAATCGAATAAGCCACACAGTACCCCTCTCTTATCAACTTGAGGTATATGTATTTTTTAAAAACTTGGAAAGTTACTAACTTATTTATTAACCATGTAAACAATATATATTAATTACAGAAGATTTAGAAAATGTTGGAAAATAAGTGGGAACAAAACTACCCCTAGCCCCATCTGCTTAAGAGAACTTACTAGAATCATTTAAGCCAGTGGTTCTCAGTGGGGGAGGTGGGAGAATTTGGTCCCCTGGAGGCATTTGGCAACTCTGGGGACATTTTGACTTGTACCACTCAGAAGCTGGCTCCTAGCATGTAGTGAGTAGAGGCCAAGGATGCTACCCAACATCCAACAATTCTTTGCTACCCCCTACAGCAAAGAATTATCTAGACCAAAATGTCAGTTGTGTCACTGTCAAGACGTTTGATCTAGTTAGGTTTCCTTCCCATCTATAACAGGTACTTTTTATTAGGGGAAAAAATAGATATCAAGGGGGGAAGTTTTAGAAGTGCTTTTGAATGGAGTTTTGAGGCAGCATTATTATTATATTCTTATTATTTTACTGTACTATCTTGAAAGTAGAAGAAAGTGGGTGTATGTGTAGAAGGGGCTGGCCTTATAGTGACTCTGGTGGGTCCATGTTGGTTCAGGTTGTTTCGTGAGGGCCGTGGGCAAGGTCTGAAATGACCAAATAGTGATTTTTCAAGTACCCCTGGAGATTGGGCATAGGTAGTATAGGCCTACATCTCAGAATGACAGAAGTTTAGGGGCCAGGTGGTGGTACAAGTGGACCCATATGAGAAAGGTCCTGGGTTCATGCCTCGGGACCTCCCTGAGCAGGCTGGGTGTCTGTGCATATGCCTGGGATTCAGGCCTGAGACTGAGAGTGGATTGCTGTGTGAAGACCCTGTGGAGGTGGCTCTTTCTCACTCTGCCATGGAATAAATAAATAAATTTAAAAAAACCACACAACAAATTTAGAAGCGGGAAGACCTTTATCAGGGGTGGCAGGCAGGTTTCATATAGCATGCAGGTGCCAGCTGAGGGGTAGTCTGCTTGCTAGGTCCAGCTCGGAAGGACTTGAGGCCACATCTGGATTAAGCAGGAAAGGAATACTGTAATTGATGAGGGATGTTTTTCTAAACGATGTTTTTATGAACATATTAATTAGGAAGCCAGGGAGCTGCAACCTGTGGTCTATTTACCCTCCAGGAATTCTAGTCTTGGCATTTTGTGAGTGTGAAATTCAACTCATTTGAGTCATCATGGTCAAGGGCTTGGCCTGCAAACAGAAACCGGATGGCCTTAGTTTCTGGCTCAGGATCATTCATGAAAAATTTCTCCTTAAATGAGCTCCTGTGATCTGGATGTGTAAATGGGTTGCCAGATTATTAATTTCTGTTTAGAGATAAACTTTTCCAGCAAGTGGGATGAATAAGTAGCATCTCTGCCTGTCCGCATTTCCCCAAATCAAGGCAAACAGAAGTCAAATGATCGATTTCAAAGTGGTCCTTAAAAGGGAAGTCGAATGTACTTTTTTTTTCTTTTTTGAGATAACATTGTCTTACACTTGGTAAAATAGCACGGCATCAGAGGACTGACAAGACCATCCTCATGTCTCTAATACTTTGAGTTCATTGAAAAAACACAGACCAAACATTTCTTCTCTGATCTCCATTTTTTATTTGCTGACCCACTTGTCACCTGACACAACCCTTTTTTGAATGTATTTATATTCCTCACTAAGCCTATAATATTGTTAATTCTCCTAGGAGGATTTATCTCCTATGAGATGTATTAATTGCATTAATGGGTTCTATATCTTTCAGAGAGACCTTGATGTCTTATTTCTCCAACTTTTTTATTTTAAATAAACTGATTTTTTTTAGAGAAAGATTTTTGCTATAAAGTACATGTGCTTGCAGAGAGACAGAAAGCCAGAAATCATCCCCCGGGGGGATGTCCATGCTGCAATCCCGTCTCCATTCTCCTCTTGGGATTTTGGGCATGCATGTACACGTGCCCAGTGTGAGTTTAAGCCTCTGGGTCCAGGACTCCTATCGGGTCGACTCCGTAGGAGTCCAGCATAGGAGTCCTGCAACATAACCATTATGCCATCTACTGGTCCCTTGTTTTAACTAATATATATATATATTTTAAATCTGCTGGTGAGCGCCTGTGTTTGCCAGAGAAAGAGAGAGAAAACAGGGAGAGAGAAAGGGAGAGGAGAAAGCATCCCCTGATGGGGTGTGGTCATGCCTTAATCCCTTCTCCTCCAGTTCTCTGTCTTATTGAGGCTTGGGATGTGCATACACATGCACTTTTTTCAAGCCCCCATGGCTGGGACTTGAACTGCACAGTTGGACTCCTTATCCGCTAGACTATGGAGCCAGGCCTTATTTCTCAAACTTTGGTGTGCATGTGAGTCGCTGAGACAATGGAGAGTCTGAATCTATAGCTTGTTATGAGACTTGAGAGTAGTCTGCATTTGTAACAGCTCCCAGGAAACGCTGTCACTGTGGGTACAGTGATGAGAATGGCCTAGACAATGCTGCCGGTTCAGGCCATGAACCTCACTCGATGAGCAAGCAGCCCGAGAAGCTTGTCATTGAGGCCCACTCGCTCTCTCTTGACCTCGCACTTTGGATCTCCTTGAGTCCCGAGTTAGCAGTTGTTAAAGATCTCAGTGGTGGGCCATCCGTTAAAGCACTGTGCAGAGGGAGCCGGATCCCACACAGCTGACTGTGGTTTGATCCCCGCTTGAAAAACATACCCAGGATTCTGATGCAATGGAGAAGAAAATAATTGCAGCATGATCAGGCCTTGTTGGGATGTAGGGATGCTCTCTGTCTCTTTCTGACTCTGTAAATGCACCCTCTGGCATTAAAAAAAAAATCTCAGTGGTGAGAAGGTAGGTCATTGGCTGTGCTTCTATGGAGGAAAATCTCCTCATGAACACTGTGTGTGAGTTAATTGACTAGTGAGACTGATTTTTCTTTTAAGAATTCTATCCCTGCCCTCCCCGCCTTTTTAAAGTTTATTTCTTTCTTTCATGACAGAGAGAGACAGAGCGAGCAAGCAAGCACCCTGAGCAGGGTCCCACGCTGTGATCCTCCCCTCCACCTCTAGCTGGCCGGGATCATGGGGCACACATCCTGCTGGTACAGCTAGACTGGGGGACCCGGCTCACCATGCTGCATGTGGATCCAGCCTCTCTTAAGTAGCATGCAGTTGCTGTGTCACTGACCTGCCCCTTTCATTTTTTAAAGTAGTGTTTGTTTTTAATTGCCAGAAGGTGTGTGCACTCGCCACACAGACAGTGAGGGGGAGGGAGAAAGCTTTCCCCAATGGTGTGTGGTCATGCCACAGTCCTTTCTCCTCCATTTCTTGATCCTGGTGGGATTTTGGGCACTCTTGTGCATGCATTGGGCATGTTTTTCAAAGCCACAGGGGCTTTGAATGTGACAACATACATGTAATACTGCACAGTTTTCAGGAGCAGCTGCATTTGCATTTAGAACATACTTGGAGGGACCAGCAGATGGAGTAATGGTTACGTCACTGGACTCCCAAGTAGTCGACTGTGGTTCGAGCTCCAAGCCCAGCGACTTAAAGCTCACACTGGGTTGGGACCAGGAGTTAGCGTAATGGATATGCCGCTGGACTCCCATGTAGTCAACTGTGGTTTAAGTCCTGGACCTGGTGGCTTAAACTCATGCCGGGTGCATGTGCGTGCCATGTCCAAGATCCCGAGAGGAGAATGGAGGAGAAGGGCTTGCAGTGTGGCCATCCCCCCAGTGAATGATTTCTTGCTTTCTGTCTCTCTCTTTCTGGCACGTGCACGTGCCCTATAGCAAACAAACGCTTCAAAAAAAGAAACAGAGAAAACCACCCTGGGCAAGTGTGCGTGTATGCCCAAAATCCCAAGAGGAGAGTGGAGGAGAAGGGATTGCAGCATGGCCATTCCCCCCGAAGGATGTGGGGTGGCAATTTCTTGCTTTCTGTCTCTTTCTGTCTCTCCAGCAAGTGCATGTGTCTGAAAGCAAAAAATCTCTCTTAAAAAAAAAGAAAGTACTTGGAAAACAGGTGATCCAATATTCAAAACCTCAGGGAATTCATTAATTTCCCTTTGTACTTCCCCAACTTCCCATTAGTGCTTTTACTTGCTGTCTAGAAGCATGGCTGTGCTTGGGCTTCTTCTTTCTTTCTTTTCTTTTCTTTTTTTTTTGGCCTTAGGGCGTGTACACTCACCAGAGAGAGAGAGAGAGAGAGAGACAGTGAGAGGGAAAGCGAGAAATCATCCCCTGGGGGGACGGCCATGCCGCAGTCCTTCTCTTCCACTCTCCTCCTGGGACCTTGAGCACACATGCACATGTGCCTGGTGTAGGTCCAGAACTTGAACCCTGGTCAGCCATGTGGGAGTCCAGTGATGTAACCACTATGCCATCTGCAGCCATCTGCTGGCTCCTGCTCTGGGGCTTCTGTTCCACAAATTGTACTGTCGTGATTGGTCAAAGCAAGTAGCTACTAGAAACTGACTGAATGTTGCGAGTTTATTGAAGCAGAGATTGGATGACTTAAACGAGTATATTCGCCTCATTGCCCACCACAGGGCTGGGTGTTCAGCAAATACTCACTGTGATGCAGCATAGCTCCACATGAAGAAAGGAAAACAAGTGAGAGCTACGTATTCTCCTTTTAAAGTTTCTAAGGTTCTTTTCAGCTCTAGTTCATAATTTTCCCTGTCGATACGATTGAAAACCAAGAATATATTTCACATTTTTGCTGCCAAATTTTTCCTCAGAGAACTAAATCAATAATAGTGTTTTTTAGAAATGACTAATCGTTGGGACCAGCAGGTGGTGTAGTGAGTAAGGTGGCTGGATTCCCACATGGCCAATCCCAGTTTGAATCCCGGATCCAGTGGCTTGAAAATCACGCTGGGTTCTTGTGCATGTGTGGCCAAAATCCTGAGAGTAGAATGGAGGAGAAGGGATTGTGTCGGGGCTGTGAGTTATTTCTCACTTTCTCTCTTTCTGCCTCTCCTCTGTCTGGCAAGCAAACATGCGCTATGGCAAAAACCTAAATAAAAAAAAAAAGAAATGAAATGAATAGCTGTTAAAGGGTTTCTACATATATACATATATATTTTTTCATTGCTAGAGGGTATGTTTGCTCAGCAGAAAGAAATAGAAAGTCAGAGTGACAGTGACAGTGAGAGGAAGAAGCACTCCCCAAGGGGTATATGGTATGGTCACACCACAGTCTTTTTCCCATTCTGTATCCTGTCCTAGTTCAGGGCAGGCACACTCAGTGAGTCTGGCAACTTTTTCAAACCTCCAAGGCTGAGACTTGAACCCCACGGCCGGCTGTGCAGGGTCTGCCTCCCTTAACCACTAGGCTGTAGAGCTGGCCCAGAGGTTTTCTATATATGTAAAACAAACAAACAAACAAGCAAATCCCTGGAATATTTAAAGAAACTTATATTGGAGCCAAGATGTCTCAGAAGGCAGAAAATGGGTTGAATGAAAAAGAAAATCATTTTAGTACCAGAAATAAGCTCTTTTTGTATCCGATACCTGCAGACAAATCTCATATTAGGGCCAAGAGCATAACTGAGCACCTCTTGATCTGCTGGCCATTTATTTCTCTCTGGAAGTAATAATGGAAACCGTCTATGGGCTGAGCGGGCCGGCCTCCAGCCCTTTGCTCGCTTTATGGGATGTCCAGATGGCCTCGCTTTAGCCCTTGCGTACACTTCCTGCTAATCCTTGGAGAAGGGAAACGTGCCTGACGCCTGTACAAATAAAATCGGCACCATCTTTTCTTTCGGTTCCATCGTGTAGGGGTAGAATGTTTTGCGCAGATGCCACAATGTCGCTTTGTCTTGCGAACAGAAGGGTTCCTCCAGAAGTGGTGAGAAGCCGCATTCCTCCTCCCACTGGAAGTTTTTAGACTGCGACTGCCTGGGCGACGCTGGCAGGCCCAGGCTCAGGTTCACCGAGCAAGATAAGCTTGCCTCCTTGTGGTCTTTGAAAGGCACAGGCAGGATTCATACAAATGCAGAGGGGTATTTCTCAGGTTTTCTTAGAAGGAAGAGTAGAAAGAGAAAATATTTGCCGTCCTTTCTAATGGTAGGCAACTCTAAAATAGTAATATAAAGGTGAGCCAGTATTATAAAAGCTATAAGAAACAAATGCCCTTTTGGTTTCAAATATTTTCTCTCTTGGATATCTTAAAAAGGTTAATTTTATAAATGTGTATTTTACCACAATGAAAAAAGTTTTCTCTAGCTGTCTTCTCACCTGCCGAGAGCATGCCAAGCATGGAACAAATGTACTTGATCGGGGCTAGCTTAGGCTTAGGGTGGATTGTGGTGCGAAGACCTGGTGTGGATGCCTGACTTTCTGTCTCTCTTTCATGGAAGAAATAAACAAACATTTAAAGAATATGTATTTTAATTAATTAATTCTTCTTATTTTAAAAATTTGCTATACGACACATGCACTCAGTAGAGAGAAACAGAGCAAGCAAGAGAGAGAGAGAGGAAAAGTGAGAAAGCAATCTACCAGGTCCAGGACTCAAACTGCGAGTAGCCATGTGTACATCTAGCGCCCCATAGTTAAGGTGGCTGGATCACACATGGGTGACCATGGTGTAAGTCCCAGACCCAGCAGCTTGAAAAGGTGCACGTGCGTGTGGACCTAAAATCTTGAAGGGAGGAAAAATGGAGGAGAAGGCATTGTGGCGTGACTGACCATTCCCCATGGTGGTTGCTTTCTCACTTTCTATCTCTTGCTCACTGTCTGTCTCCAGCTAGGTCATGCACCTCTGGCAAAATTGAAAAAAAACGAATAAAGTTCTGGGACCAGCAGTTAGTGTAATGGCTATGTCGCTGGACTCCCATGTAGTTGACCATGGTTCGCGTCCCGGACCCGGTGGCATAAAACTCACGCCGGACGCGCATGTGTGCATGCCCAAGATCCCGAGAGGAGAATGGAGGAGAAGGGATTGCGGTGTGACCATCCCCCCGGGGGGTGATTTCTCGCTTTCTGTCTCTATGTCTCTCTCTGTCTGTCTGGTGAGTGCACGTGCCCTATAGTGAAAACCTCTCCAAAAAAAAAAAAACCAAAAAAAAAAAAACAACCAAAAAAAAAAAATACCAAAAAGGGACCAGCAGTTAGCGTAATGGCTATGTCGCTGGACTCCCACGTAGTTGACTGCGATTCGAGTCCCAGACCCAGTGGCTTAAACTCACACCAGGCACGTATGTGTGCATGCGTGCCCAAGATCCCAAGAGGAGAATGGAGGAGAAGGGATTGCGGTGTGGCCATCCCCCCTAGGGGGTGATTTCTTGCTTTCTGTCTCTCTGTCTCTCTCTGTCTTTCTGGCGAGTACACATGCCCTATAGCAAAAACCTCTTAAAAAAAAAAAAGAATAAAGTTCTGAAACATGCCACACAACATGAATGAAACTTGAAAACATTTTAAATGAAATAAGGCAGACTTAGAAGATTACTTATTGTATGAGTCTGTTGGTATGACATATCCAGAATGAGTAAAACTATGAAGACAAATTAGATTAGATATTACATAGGGCCAGGGAGCAGTAAAGGGATTGCGGAATGGGGGAATGATGACTGTGGGGTGTGGGATTTATTTTTTGGGGGAATGAAAGTGTTCTAAAATGGACTGTGGTGAGAGAGGCACGACAGTTCCAAGTATACCCTACCCAAAGCCCTGCTGTACATGAGTGATTTGGATGCTATGTGAACGTCAGTGTATTTCCCAAGGTCTCACTGTGAGGGGCTGACCACGCTGGATTTTTAACAGCACTGTCTTTTCCAGGGTGCGAGGTCCGACGCTGCTGTCGTCTCCCTGTGAGTGGGACTGGTACCCCGGCTGTAGCTCCAGGCGGAAGTACTCCAGGAAGCACAGACCTGGGCCGGCAGACAGCCTGCTTTATCAGGTACTTGTTTGTCTCTCAGCAACTTGATTCCCGGATCTCCCCCAGCTAGAGAGTATGAAGTAAATTATTTCACATCCAAGAGGTCATCAAGGTCACTATTGATGATGCTGTTGGCACATGGATTTTCATAGAAGATGTCAGGGGCATGTCCTGTCTATTGAGGAACAGAAACATCTTACCTGCATTTATGGTCTGAATTGACAGGGAAGACTTTGCCATGGTTGGGTGCCTACTGAGGACCTTCCTGACATATAAGTACAACTCCTGAGGTTCAGTGTAAATGCCTAGCTGGTAGGATTAGCATTTGGTGCTGGTGAGATCAGCATTTGGTGCTGGTGGTGTCTGGGATTGGAGTGTGTTTTGGTAGGTCACTTTTTTTTCATTATCATTGAGGTAGTAACATTACATAATGATGGTAAAAGCATGTTACTATAAATAGAAAAGACATCAGTCATACTGGCTTCTGAAGATTAATTATGCGCAGGCTTTTAGGGAAAGAGCTAAGAGCGAGTATTATCTATTTCCTGATTCATTTTTGGGTCTGAATTAAATGAGATTTATAAGATATTAAATTGTATTTTGACAGATGTTGGGATGTATTTGTTCTTAGTTATACTTTAACCCTTGATTATAGGCTAGTCCTTGGCTGGCTGGAGTGAGGCTGGAATTTTTCTCCTGTGCTTATTTGATAATTCTTATCTTTTTAAGCCAGGGTGGATTCCAGTGGTGTGTGGGAACTGGAGGTCATGGAGTGTGAATAGCATGCTTCCAGTAACAGCTGTTCAAATCGCGGTGTGTGATCTCAGGCACGAGTCTTATTCTTCTTCTTATTGTTATTTTTAATTTGACCAGAGACAGAGAGAGAGAGAGACAGAGACAGAGAGAAAGTGAGAAAGCAAGCTGCCAGGTCTAAGACTTGAACCATGGTTGGCCACGTGGGAATCCAGCGTCTTTAACCACCATGCCACCTGCTGGCCCCTCGGGCATGAGTCTTAATGTATGGGAGCCACAGATCCACCATCTGTAAAAAGAGAATGTCAATGTGGAGCTAAATGTGTTCACGCATAGCCAGTCCCCGGCACATACCAAGGCCTTTCTTGGTGCCTTATCGTTCACTTGATGGTCCAGTCCAGCAAGTCAGGAGGGCTGGGAATGGGTTTGGTTTACTGAAATCTTCTCTGTGGAAGGTCTCAAAGGTGGAACGACAGACGCTTGTCCAGACTCTAGTAGTGGTTTTCCCACTAAAAGCCCTCCTAGCCCACATTTCTAGGTTGGATCTGTTGATCTAGTCAGATGAATTGGAGGGCAGCATGGAGTGTGGGGAAGAGGGGTTGGAGCACCAGCACCTCCCTTCAAGTAAATACCTCCTTGTTCTGAGTCCCCATGCCTCTACTCCTGAGCACATGTCTTTCCAAAGCAGTTTGGTTTCCCAAGTTAGCGCTTACTCCGTGTGCTGACGCTAAAGCTTGGCCTTCTGGAGTGGGTTAACCTAGGTGAACGTGGGTGGCGAGGCTTCTTCCCAGGCACCCCACATTGTCCTGGTTTCAGATCCAGTCAACATTCACCACGACCCTTTTATTTGCCAGATCCGGGCAGGTTGCTTTCACTCATATTGTTTCTCCTCACAACAATCCCAACAGGAAGGTATTATTAGTTCCTCGTGCAAATAAAGGAACTGGAATTGAAAGATTTTTATTTTTACGAAGTACTTCTTTCTTCCATGAGAGAGTAAGGGAGACTGGCATCCCAGCAAGGTCCCCATGACATCCGTTCCCAGTCTCAGCTGGCCCTGATCACAGGTGTGCACATATCTGGTATGCTTGGGGAGATGTAGGGTATGAATCCCTTCTCCAGAACCTTCCCATGTGGTCAGCCCCACAGAGCTTCATATTTTACCCCTGCCACCGTCAGGCTTAGTTTAAAGATACCTTAAAGGTATCACTGACTCATCCATCATATAGGCTTAGAAAAATGAGTGGAAGGTGAGAGCATGAAACTTTCACTTTCGTGCGTCTGAGGACCCTCTGTAGTCCTCCCCTTGCTAGGGTTCCTCAGACTGTAGGAATCTCAGAGGTTACAACAGCCAGACTTCCTATAATGGCTCAGGCAGACTCAGGGCAGTGCTTCTCAAACTTTAGCCACATCAGAGTCCCTTGGAGGGCTTGTTCAAACACGTTTCTAGGCTCCACCCCCAGAGTATCTTCTTCAGGCTGCCTGGGGTAAAGCCTAGGATTTTGCATTTCTGACAAGTCCAGACCATACTTGAAAACCACTGACCTGAAGAGTACATTTTTTTTTTTTTTGGAGAGGTTTTTGCTATAGGACGCGTGTGCTCACCAGAGAGACAGAGAGAGACAGAGAGACAAAAAGCGAGAAATCACCCCCCAGGGGGGATGGCCACGCCGCAATCCCTTCAACTCCTTTCTCTTCTTGGGATCTTGGGCACACACGCACACGTGCCCAGTGTGAGTTTAAGCCACCAGGTCCGGGACTTGAACCGTGGTCAAATACATGGGAGTTCAGCGATATAACCATTACACTAACTGCTGGTCCCAAGAGTACATTTTTTTTTTTTTTTGAGAGAGATTTTTGTTATAGGGCACTTACACTTTCTGTAAAGACAGATAGAAACAGAGACAGAAAGCGAGAAATCACCCCCAGAGGCAATGGCACGCTGCAATCCCTTCTGCTCCATTCTCCTCTTGGGATCTTGGACACGCCCAGCGGACATGAGTTTCAAGCCACCAGATCCAGGACTCAAACCACAGTTGATCATGTGGGAGTCCAGTGCCCTAACCACTACATCACATGCTGGCCCCCATTTTTTTTTCATCTGCTAAAGAGCATGCACACTCTCCAGAAAGTGAATGAAAGAGAGAAAGCACCCTCTGTGAGGGACAGCCATGCTGCAGGTCACAAAGCCACAGGCTAAACCACACAAGCATGCCATTTTTGTATGTCAAAAATGGTTAAGTAGCGATAATATCATATGGTTAAACCCAAAAAGTACAAAGCTGGGGTTATTGAAACCCAGGTGTAGGGCTGGCCCAGTAGCCTAAAGGTGACGGAAGCTGGTTCCACGTGGCTGATGGTATTTAGCATCCCAGCCCCACTAATCTGTGCCTTGTGCATGCGTGCCTCAAATTCTGAAAGGATGCAAACATGGGGAAGGGATTGTTATGTGACCATGACCCATTGAAAGAAAGAAGACTTGCTTTCTTCTCCTGTCTTTGTCTCTCTCTGCTGGGGACATGTGCTTAGGTCTGTCTGAGTTTATAGCGAGGCTCTTTCAGTCAGCACTCTACTGGCTTCTAGCATTTTCTTTGTTCCTGCCATGTTTCCTTCTGGGCAGGGCAGTGCGATGGAGGTCAGGATACCAAAGGTTACCTGTTTGCTTCCAGTTGAATTTTTGGATAAGATACTCCTGTATTTCATCTTCCCGTCTTATCTAAGTGGGCCTTTGAGAAAGTATTAAAGTATATGAAGTATTTAAAGTTTATGAAAGAAAAGGGCTATATGTATTTATTTTAAATTATGTATTTATTTTAATTAACTTATTATTATTTTAGCACTTGCTATAAGGTACATTTGCTCACCAGAGAGACAGAGAGAGAGAGAGAGAGAGAGAGAGGGAGAGTCAGAAAGCAAGCTGCCAAGTCTGGGACTAGAACTGTGGTTGGCCATGTGGGAGTCCAGCACCTTAATCATCATGCCACCTAATGACCCCAAGGGGCAATATTTTTTAAGATGATTTTTTTTTTTGCTATTAAAATGCTAAATATCTGTAAATACATAGATCATCAGAACACAGACATTTTATTCTTAAATAGGATTTCTTTCTGAAACCAGTTTGAATGTTTATATATGTGTTAACCCAATTGTGCTGACCCTTAAACTTATATTTACTTGAAATTACTTGTGCACCTACATGGCATTGTTTCAGCATTTACTGATTGAAGCCCTTTTTTTTTTTTTCTTTTTTTGAGAGAGATGTTTGCTATAGGGCACCCGTGCTCGCTGGAGAGATAGACAGAAGTGAGAAATTACCCTCCTGGGGTATTGGACATGCCAGAATCCTTTTTCCTCCATTCTCCTCTTAGGATTTTGGGCATACATGCACACATGCCAGCATGAGTTTCAAGCCTCCAGATCCAGGACTCAAACCATGGTTGGCCATGTGAGAGTCCAGCGCCTCAACCACCAGGCTACCTGCTAGCCCCAGTTCAAGCTATTTAACGGTTGTCTGGCCATGGGGAGTTCAAATAGTTTTGTCAGTATCCACACAATAATTCCATATGTTCCTTCTTAAGGTTTTTATTGTTTGTTTGTTTTTTAATTTTTGCCATAGGGCACATGTGATCACTAGAGAGAGACAGAGAGGGAAAGTAAAAAATCATTTCCCCCAGAGGGGATGGCCATGGCACAATTCCTTCTCCTCCATTCTCTCAGGATTTTGGGCATGCAAGCACATGTACCTGGAGTGTTTTTCAAGTCACCAGGTCCAGGACTTGAACCACAGAATCTGCCAGTTGGGATCAGCACCCCAACCACAGTGCCACCTTCTGGGCCAGAATTTAAAATAAGAGAGTATCACTCCAAGCACTTATCTACAAAGAGTTTGTCAGTTTAGCAATCCAAGCAATCTTTTATAGTGAGAAATTGGTATACCACGTGTGGGCTGGCTCCATGGTGGTGCAGCGGTAATGCGCTGCTCAGGAGAAGCTGGATCTCACACGGTGACCATAGTTTGAATCTCCCACTTGGTCAGCCTGGAGCATCCAGGCAAGTGTGCAGGGATGCTCAAGGTCGGACAGGCTGGAGGACTAGAGGCAGGAGATCATGATGTGACCAGACTCCCTGTGGAGGGTGTTCCCTTCTCTCTCTCCCATACATGTGGATGTACTCTGAAAATAGGGTCCAGCAGGTGGCATGGTGGTTAAGGTGCTGGACTCTCACATGGCCGACCACAGTTTGAGTCCTGGACTTGGAGGCTTGCTTTCTCACTTTCCCCCTTTCTCTCTCTCTCCCTCTTTCTATCTCTGGTCAAAAAAAAAAAAAAAAAAAAAAAGTAATAAATAAAATTAAAATAACTATTTAAAAAAAAACAAAGAAAATAAAGAGAATGAAGCTGGTATACCATGTAAGTGGGGAAAATATTTAAAAGGTTTATACTTACCGTTATGCGTACCTTCTCATATTTCAGTTAGAGTCCAACATGTTTTCCAAACAGGCACAAGAGTGCATGCTTTCCTCATGGAATCAGCATGACCCAGCGTTGGTCGTCTGGCCTGTCCCTGGAAACCTGAGCTGTCTGATAGCTTACGTATAGTGCATGGTTGAGTGATGCTCAAGCTAGGTTCTGAAACGTAAATTTAATTATACTCCTGCATGTTTGAAAGAATCCAGACCTTAGAATGAAAAGATTCTGACCAAGAAGGGAGCTGGCAGGTGGTGTGGTGGTTAAGGGTGCTGGACTCGCACATGGCTGACCATGGTTTGAGTCCGGACCTGGTGGCTTGCTTTTTCACCCACCCCCCAACACCCCCATTCTGTCCCTCTGTGGTTAAATTAAAATAAAGAAAGAAAGAAAGAAAGAAAGTTAAATAAAATAATTCTAAAAAAAAAAAAAAGACAACCAAGAGGGCCAGCAGGTGGTGTGGTGGTTAAGGCATTGGATCGAATATGACTGACCACTATTCAAGTCCTTGACCTGGTGGCTTGCTTTCTCACTTTCTCTCTCTCTCACTGGTGAGTTGATGTGCCCTGTAACAAAATAAAAATAAAAATAATAATGATAAATAAACTTAAATAAGTAATTATTTAAAAAAAATAAAAGATGACTCAGAGCCATAGTTTCCTCTTACTTTTCATAGCCAAATTTCTTTTATTTTTAAATTATTTTTTGCTATGGAGCATATGTGCTCACTGGACACACACACAGAGGGAGAGGGAGAGAGAGAGAGAGAGAGAGAGAGAGAGAGAGAGAGAAATCACCCCCCAGAGGGTATGGTCATGCCACAATCTCTTCTCCATTCTCCTCTTGGGATTTTGGGATGCATGTGTAAGTGCCCAGTGATTTTCAAACTGCCGGTTCTGGGACGCAAACCATGCATTTGGCCAGGTAGGATCCAGCACCTTAACCTCCACACCATCTGCTGGCACCTGAATAAAAGATTTTACTTTGCATGTTTTTGTCCATTTGTTTCTATTATGTTTTTGCTAGCAGTAGACACAGTGCACTTGCCAGAACTTGAACCACACATTCGGCCATTTGGGTTGCAGCTGCCTTAACCATATGCCACGGAGGGAGTCCTACTCTTGTGTTTAGTCTAGCCCTCACATCCCAGATTAGGAAGGATTTTTATATATCTTCTGTAAGCCTGATTTTATTCATTACCGCCCCTCACTCAAGCAGTGTCTGCAAATGGCTTGATGTAGTCTTGACCTCCCAGAGCACCACCAGCAAGCTCTCTCAGAGATCATGGGTCCAAAAGGCTCTGAGTCCAGAATAAGGCATTCCAGTCATAAGACTGATTCGGCTTGAAAACTTGTGAGAATCAGGGGCTGACCCATAGACGTGATTAAGTTATGTTAATCAAGGTAACATAACTAGGTTAGGATACACGTGGGATGAACGGCCAGCCCTTCTGGAGTCTGTGCTGGCATTATTCTCTCCCTCATATCAGCTTTCTCTGCTCATGGGGTGGTCGCACAGACCAGAGCTGAGGTTGAACAAGGCAACTTGGCAGATGCAAGTTCATGCGTGGCACCAACACCAGCTCGCTATATTGCAGGGAGGGATGACAGTGTGCCTGCGAAGAGTTGCAGCTCTCCAGTGGTCTGCGTTTTATCTGCATTTTAGAATAGAGTTTATGTGGGGCCAGAATCAGACATAATGAGCATCGCCAATGGGTGATCAATTTCAGGGATGGCATAGCTGTCCATCTGGAAGTAACATGAGCTCTATTATGTATTTACAATTTATCGTTTATTATTAACACAATATAAATTATGAAAATAGTTTTATATTATAATTATATACAGATAAAATGATAAAATAGACACTCATTGAATTTGTGAATGTTTTATTGCATAAATACTGTCAGATTTAATACTTACTTTGTGTTTCATCCTCTTCTATTTATAGGTAAAACTCATTTGTTTACTCTTGTAATCTATATTTGACACATAAATATTCCACTTATTTTTTTTTTTAAGGTTTTTGCTATAAAGCATATGTGCTTGCTGGAAAGAGACAGAGAGAAAATTAGAAATTACCCCCCGGGAGAGTGGCAGTCCCTTTTCCTCCATTCCCCTCTTGGGATTTTGGGCGCACCTGCACGCAGTGTGATTTTCAAGCCACTGGGTCTGGCTCGGTGGGCCATGTGGGGTCCAGCTCCTTAACCACTGTGCCACCTACTGGCCCCTCATTGTTTACTCTTTTAATCCATATTTGACACACAAATGCTCCATTTATTCTGTTTATTTTTAACATATCTTATAGCTTACTAACTTACTGTTTACCCTGAACACATCTTATGATTTCTGTCCAAGTCTTAAAAGCTACTTGTTTCCTCATTATGCTTAATTAATCTTAAGAATTTCACCTGATATTTTTGTTGTCGGCTATACCAGTCATAAAAAATGATTTTATCCATTTACTACAGTATGTATGCACAAGTGCACATGAGAGAGAGAGCGAGACAACAGCCCTCAGGAGGGCCTGGTCATGCTGCAATCCTTCTTCCCTCATTTCTCCATCCATCAGGATTCTGGGCGTGCCTGGTATGTTTTTCAAGTCAATGGGACTAGGATTTGGACCCTGGTTGGCCATGTAGAATCTGGTTTCCACTGCACAGCATCTAACTGCTGACCATGACTTGAGTCCAGACTCAGCAGCTTGAAAATCACTCTGGGTACATGTGGATGAGTATCCCAAATCCCAAGAGAAGTATGGAGGATAAAGAATTGCAGCATGGGGACCAGCAGTTAGTGTAATGGCTGTGCCGCTGGACTCCCACGCAGTCGACCGTGATTCAAGTCCCGGACCCAGTGGCTTAAACTAACATCGGGCACGTGTGCGTGCGTGCCGAAGATCCCAAGAGGAGAACGGAGGAGAAGGGATTGTGGTGTGGCCATCCCCCTCCGGGGGGTGATTTCTCGCTTTCTGTCTCTCTGTCTCTGTCTTTCTGGCGAGCGCACATGCCCTATAGCAGAAACCTCTCCAAAAAAAAAAAAAAAGAATTGCAGCATGGCCGCAATCTCCCAGGGGGTGATTTCCTATTTTTCCTCTCTCTGTATCTCTCTCTCTCTCCTCTCCGGCAAGCGCATGCACCTTATGGCAAAACCTAAACAACTACAACAAAAAGGAGGCCTAGGTCTATTCACTTGGCTATCCAAAAAACATCTTTGCAGCTTTTTTTCTAATGCCACTTCCAGGTCTGAATTAAAAAAAAATTAAAGAATTATTTTAAAAAATTATCATTATTATAATTTTAAAAAATTTACTATAAGGGTATGCATGCTCAACAGAGAAAGACAGAGAGACAGATAGAGAGAGGTAAAGTGAGAAAGTAAGCTACCCAGTCTGGGACTCCAACTGTGGTGGGTCATGTGGGAGTCCAGCACCCCAACCACCATGGCACCTGCTGGCCCTGACAATCCTTTAAGAATCTAGGAGACTGTTCAACCACTTTCATCTTTGTTGATCAGAGATCTTGAATTCTTGGGCTAGTGGGTTCTGGTGATAATTTTGTGTAAGCATTTCCAGGGTTGCAGAAGCAGCTCTGCTTTCCCTAGGAGACTTGTGCCCCTCTGTTGTCTGTCCCCTGGGCCCCTCACTTGGGATTCCCTCTCTGTCCCCTGAGAGGAGGGCCTCGTACTTGCTGAATCTCCCCCCTCACTGCTGTGTTTTTCTACAAGTATTTTTGGGGGAAGCGATCTATGAGATTCAGTTAGACACCAGAATCACCCTTGAATCAAGGAATCTAATTAGCTCA
Source organism: Tupaia tana (assembly GCA_026018925.1). NCBI lineage: Eukaryota > Metazoa > Chordata > Mammalia > Scandentia > Tupaiidae > Tupaia > Tupaia tana. The sequence continues at coordinate 32,455,000 of JAKSZU010000013.1, read as the reverse complement.
TTACTGGAATCGAATTGTCCTTGTGACTTTTACCTCTTAAAATTTGGTTGAAAGAGTTTCCAGATGGGATTCCCCAACATTGTTTAGATAAAACTCACTTCAGTTGCTATGTCAGAAAATAATCTTTTTGAGTTCTGTTAAAAGAAGCTAAAAGGAGAACAATAACAGAAAGTGCTCCTTTCCCCCAGCTCCATGCACTTGGCTTATTGTGGCCGAGGCAATAGCTTCAGGGGCTGGACAGCAGTGGAGAAAATGGGCTTTGGATCTGACAGGCAGACCTGGGTTTGGATTCTCTAGCCACCATTGACTTGGGAACAACCTTGGGTAGATTGCTTTTCCTCTCTGAAGCACCATTTCTTTATCCATAATGCAGGTGCAAGAATGCCAATTAGAGTTGTGTGAGAGTTTACATTAAGTGAGTTAATACAGTGCATGAAACATTCTTGGTACATAATATACATTTAACTAGTCATTGTTAACCAGGGTTTCTGTGCGTGTGCATTGCACGTGTGTATTTATGGAGGCTTAACAGGTATCCCTGAGAGGAGAGTGTGGCTTTCACATACTCTGCAATATAAACAGTAGTGAAATCATCAAAGCTGGGGTACCTCAGCACAGTGTCTCGGGGACCAGGGCCTCCTGCCAGGAAGGACGCGTTCTTTGCATGGCAGATCGCGCTCCCTGAAAGGTCCATCTATAATATACCATGTCTAGGCCATGCTCCAGAAGATCCTTCTTGGCTCTCCAGGCCCGCAGTTGCATCACGCCCTGCCCCAGCCCTTGTTGGCAAGGATGAGTACTGCCTGGGCCCCTGCCTACGGGCCGTGCACACCCAGGCCCACCCAGTAAGCCACTAGGATCCTGCCTATGATAGCCTAGACCAGGGCCGCCTTCTTTGGACCCACAACTGTCTCCTTAGACACCAGACTAGAGCTTCCTCAGACTTTTTCTTTTTAATTTATTTAAAAATTTATTTTTTATTTCCTCCATGAGGGGGAAAGACAGAAACAGAGGAGGTCAGATCCCAGCAGGGATCCCCTGCCGAATCCAGCTCCAGGTCATGGGCAAGCGTGTGCCTGGTGTACTGAAGACAGGTGTCTAGGAACCAAGCAGGAGCCTTGCCTTGTGGAACTGCCCCACGGAGTGTCACGTTTTCTCACTGTGCCACATCCAGCCCCTTCTCCTGACTCTAACCCACGCGGGCCGCAGCTGACTCTGCACTGTATCGCTAATTCCCCATCAGCTTTGTGACTGGCTGCACCCACCACGTCCTGAAACCCTGCGCGGATTCTGTGGCAAGGAGGGGATGCCGGGATGCGGGTTTATGCCACTGTCAGGCAGAAAGGCGCATCTGCTAAGGATGTATTCTCCGCGCAAATCTGACTACTTCGGTACTTATTCCAACATCTTTTTATGGCAGTAGTGACAACATCCATGTTATGGTAGTAAAGATAATATGGTAATTATGCTAATACAGTTAAAAAAAAAGAGATTGGGTAATGGGCTTCTTGGCTTTCTCTGGCCACAGTTCTCTCCTATTGGAATGTCTCTCTGGGCTTCCCTTACCCTAACCAGACAACTTATTGCCCCTTACCTTTTCTTTTTCTTTATTTTTTATTTTTTATTTATTTTTTTTTTTTTGAGAGGTTATTTTGCTATAGGGCGAGTGTGCTCGCCAAAAAGACAGAGACAGAGAGACAGAAAGCGAGAAATCACCCCCCAGGGGGAATGGCCACACCGCAATCCCTTCTCCTCCATTCTCCTCTCGGGATCTTGGGCATGCACACACGCACCTGGCATTGAGTTTAAGCCACTGGATCCCGGGCTTGAACTGTAGTCAGCTACGTGGTAGTCCAGCAACATAGCTATTACACTAACTGCTGGTCCCTATTTTTTAGGTGTTTTGTCACAGGGCACATGTGCTCACTGGAAAGAGACAGAGAGAGGGAAAGTGAGAAATCACCCCCTGGGGGGGGGGGGATGGCTATACCTCAGCTCCTTCTTCATTTTCTTCCTGAGATTCTGGGCACTCATGCACATGCCCCCAGCGTGATTTTCAAGCTGCCAGGTATGGGACTCGAACCACAGTTGGCCATGGGGAAGTCCAGCAACACAGTCACCACACCACTGGCTGGCTCTGCTCCTCACCTTTCCATGCCTCTGTAGTACTCTTTCTGAAATGCTTGCTTCATAGTAAATAAAATACCCAACTGGACTCCACTTCCTTGCTTTAATACTTGGCGCTCTCCTGAGAACGTTGCTTCCTGGTAACTAACTCAAGTAGTTGTTTCCTATTTAGATAGGAAGAGAAATGGGGGGGTTAGCAGAAAGTGGGGTCAGCAGGTTTGTGTAGCAGTTAAGGTGACTGGATCCCACATAGTTGACTGTGCAGTTTGAGTCCTGGATCCACGTGTGCGTGCATGTCCAAAATCCCTAGAGAAGAGAGGAGAAGGGATTGCAGTGTGGCCATCCCTTCTGGAGGGTAATTTCCCGCTCTCTCTTTCTCTCTGTCTCCAGCAAGTGCATGTGCTCTACAGGAAATTACAAAGGAGAAAGAGAAATCTAAGCAGGAGATGGCTCTGTGGTTGAGGCAGAAACTTTCAAAAAGGCAGGAGTATGCCTGGCATTGTCTCAGGAGCAAGGACTGCGAAGAAAGGCCAGCGTCGCTCCTGGCAGCGAGCTTGAGGGGGTGTGGGGTGGGTTCCAGCTGGAGAGAGCATCCGAGTCGGCTAACAGAGGCCTTGGAGGCTGTCTTCGCTCAGGCTGCTGTAACAACACCGTTGACTTATGGGTGACTTAATAAACATTTGTTTCTCACGGTTCTGAAGGCTGGGAAGCCCATGTTCAGGGTGCTGGCAGATTCCGTCCTTGGTGAGGGCTTTCTTGCTAGCCTGTAGATGTCGGCCTCCCTGACCTGTGCTTTCTTTCTTTCTCTCGTTTCTTATAAGGGCACTATTTCTGTTATGAGCATCCCACCCTTGTAACTTAGTCTAAATGTCATTACCTCGTAAAGACCCCATCTCCAAATGCTATCACATTGAGTATTGAGACTTCACCATATGAAATGGGGCGAGTGGGAGGGAGACAAACAGCCCATAATAGAAGCCAAGACAAGAAGTTTGGATTGTTGACCTTTCGAACTATGGGTGATCTTTTCAGGGTGTAAGCACAGGAGAGACAGGATCTGCTGCTGGGAGGTAAATAGGAGCTGATGGCGAAGTTGGATACAGGGAGACAGCAAGAGGCAGGTCCTGAGAACAAGAGAAACTTCTAAATTATACAATTATATGCATAAAAAAGGGTTCATCTCAATGTTTTTCATAATTGACTTTCTTTCTTTTTTTTTTTAAGGTTTAGAGGTTTTTTCCTGAGGGAGCATGCACTTGCTGGGAAGACAGAGACAGACACAATGAGAGGGAAAGTGAGAAATCTACCCCCTTCCGCCCCCCATGGTCATGCCTGCAATCGTTTCTCCTCCATTCTCCTCCCAGGATCTTGGGCACACACTTACATGTGCCCGGCATGAGTTCAAGACCCGAACTGCAGTCAGCTATGTGGGAGTCCAGCAACATAACTGACATGCCATCTGCAGGCCCCATAATTGACTTTCTTAAATTTAGAAATATCTTGGGGGGGCTGGTCATTGGTGTGGTAGTTAAGGGGACTGGACTTCCACATGACTGACCATGGTTCAAGTCTTAGACTTGGCAGCTTTCTCAGTCTTTCTCTTTTGCTCTAACTCTCTCTCTTGCTCTGCCCCTCTCTGGTCAAATTAAAATAAATAAATAAATAAATAAATTTAAGTAAAATAATTTTTTTTTTTTTTTTTTTTTTGGAGAGGTTTTTGCTACAGAGCACGTGCGCTCGCCAGCGGAACAGAGAGACAGAAACCGAGAAATCACCCACCAGAGGGGATGGCCATGCCTCAATCCCTTCTCTAGTCTCCTCTCAGGATCTTGGGCACGCACGCACATGTGCCTGGCATGGGTGTAAGCCACCGGGTCCGGGACTCCAATCACGGTTGACTACATAGGAGTTCAGTGACATAGCCATTACGCTAACTGCTGGTCCCAGCAAAATAATTCTTAAAAAAAAGAAGTATCTTTGGAAATTCACCATTGAATTTTGTGTATGTGTGTGTGTGTTGAGGTGTAGATTTTTTTTCTCTTAAAGGTTTTTGCCATAGGGTATATACACTTGCTGAAGAGAGACAGTGAGAGGGAAAGTGAGAAGTCATCTTCTGGGAGGATGGCTACACTGTAATTATTTCTGCTTCATTCTCCTCCTAGCCTTTTGGACACACACACATACATACACTGGTATGATTGCCAAGCCACCAGGTTCAGAACTCGAACCATGGTTGCCCATGTGGAAGTCCAGTGTCTTAACCACTATGGCACCTGCTGATTTCTCTTTCTTTTTTCTTTGGAGGATCTTTTAGGAAATTAATAGCTCACCTTAAAGAAATATTTATCTTGCATTCGTAAATGTCTTCTGTTCCATCCAAGTTTATTTTTCGTCTGTCAACACCAAATAGAAGTTTTATTAAAAAATTAAAATAGCATTATAGTGGGATCTAATTTTTGTGAAAATTATTTTGCTCTCTGTGTAGGTCATTCATGTATCCTTCTGTCTCTATATATGTGTATATCTGGAATATTTTCCTGATATTGAAGGTAGTTTTAGGACTCTAGGTGATTAAAAAAAAAATTTATGGGACTAGCAGGTGGCATGGTGGTTAAGGGCACTGGACTCCCACATGGCCGACCATGGTTCAAGTATTGGACCTAGCGGCATGCTTTCTCATCCCTCGCCGCCCCCTCACATCCCTCTCTGGTCAAATTAAAATAGATAAATAGAGTCAAATAAAATTATATTTTTAATAATTTCTTTGTGATTTTCTGAACTGCTCGAATACATTTTTCTTGCAAAATTCACTGATCAAAAATTTAACAGAAATGGGGACCAGCAGTTAGAGTAATGGCTATGTCGCTGGACTTGCATGTAGTCAACTGCGGTTCGAGTCCTGAACCCAGTGGCTTAAACTCACGCTGGGCATATGTGCGTGCGTGCCCAAGATCCTGAGAGGAGAAAGGAGGAGAAGGGATTGTGGTGTGGCCATCTCACCCTGGGGGGTGATTTCTCGCTTTCTCTCTCTCTTGTCTTTCTGGTGAGTACACGTGCCCTATAGCAAAAACCTCTCCAAAAAAAAAAAAATTTAACAGAAATGAAAGTATGTTTAGAGCTGTGGAACAATGTACACCGTAGGTTACCTACTTAACTGAATGGAATATCTATGTGAAAATTGGCACTGTTCTTTGAGATACTAAAATGCAGGTAGGACATATTTGAAATGTGGCAACCTAGAGCAACTCTCTACTCTTTCCATATGTAAATATGTATAAATGTATTTTAATTTGCCAGTGGGTACATGTGCTTGATGAAGAGAGATGGAGAGAGAAAGAGAAGGTGAGAAAGCACCCCCGTGACCCCCTTCCCCCCATGGGAGGATGGCCACTCCACGATCTTCTCTCTTCCTTCCTTTAGGGATTTGGGCACACATGCACATGGACCTGGTGTGTTTCTCAAGCTGCCTGGTTCAGGACTCGAACTGTGCTGTTGGCAATGTGGGATCCAGCCATCTTAACCACGTGCCACTGGCTGGCCCTGTTTCCATGTAATGTTAAGATGTGGGAACAATCCTGAAGATGGACAGATTATTTATCGTGAACTATATAGAGAAAGACTGTTTCAGAAGGTAAAGCAAAAATCTTTAGTTGCTCTGAAGATGGAAGGCCCGAGACTTTTCCTAGTGGTTCCACTGTATGCTTCATTTCGTTTATATGCTTGTAAGTGCTGGAGGATAGCTAAATGTAATTTGCTTTCTTTTCGGTCTTTACAAACTCATGATTGGTATGGTTAATGTCAACTGTTCCATCATATTGTATTTTCAGAACCCTCATAGATCTGAATGGGAAGCCTCGGGTTGGGGATTGGGGTGGGAATATAAGGTACTAGAAGCAGTTCCACATCTAAGTAAGCAGTCCTTTATCTAGCAGTTTAGGATTTGGGAGGCTCAGTACGTAGTCACCATCCCCCACACACACACAAAAAAGGGACCAGTGGTTTGCGTAATGGCTATGTCGCTGGGCTCCCATGTAGTCGACTGTGGTTCAAGTCCCAGACCTGGCAGCTTAAACTCACGCCAGGCGCGTGTGCGTGTTTGCCCAAGATCCTGAGAGGAGAATGGAGGAGAAGGGATTGCGGCGTGGCCATTGCCCCTGGGGGGTGATTTTCTGTCTCTCTGTCTGTCTCTGTCTTTCTGGAGAGCGCACACGCCATATAGCAAAAACCTCTTCAAAATAAATAAATAATAAAAAATAAAAAAGGAAAGAAAGGAAAATAAAATAAAGAGTTCTTTAGCAAACTGAACAGTAGTATTGTTTAATAACTGAAAGTGGGGGGGGGAACCAGCAGTTAGCGTAATGGCTATGTCGCTGGACTCCCACGTAGTCGACCGCGGTTCGCGTCCCGGACCCGGTGGCTTACAACTCACGCCGGGCGCGTGTGCGTGTGTGCCCAAGATCCCGAGAAGAGAATGGAGGAGAAGGGATTGCGGCGTGACCATCCCCCCTGGGGGGTGATTTCTCGCTTTCTGTCTATGTCTCTCTCTGTCTGTCTGGCGAGCGCACGCGCCCTATAGTGAAAAACCTCTCAAAAAAAAAAAAAAAAAAAGTGGGGGTCGGCAGGTGGCATGGTGGTTAAGGTGCTGGTCTCCCATATGGCTGACCATGGTTTGAGTTCCAGACCTGGTGGCTTGCTTTCTCACTTTCCCTTTCTCTCTCTCTGTCTCTCTTTGGCCAAATTAAAAAATAATAACAAATAAAATTAAATAATTATTTTAAAAAAAATAACCCAAAGGAAGAAACAGAAGGGTCGATGCTGCTCTCCTGGGTGTGATTTTAGGGGCCAGGCAGTGGGGTGGCTGCTTGTGGGAGTCCTCTGAGTGACCCTGAAGAGGATGGAGGGGCCAGGAGAGAAGGCGTGGCTACCAGGAAGGGGAAGGCCCTTTTCTCCTGAAAAGTGGCAGGTCCCTAGGGCAGGGTTTGAGCTGCTGCTTCAGTAACTCAGTCAGACCTGGGCTGAGCAAACCTCAGGACTGACTCCTGTTTATTACGTCTTTCTCTGAATCACTCTGTGAGCAGGCTTCTGCTTACCCTGCCTGTGTGCTCTCTATCTACCCCAGGGAATATGGTAGGCATCTAAGAAATGTGTGTTGAAGGTTTCTATTTTGGAGGCTGTAAAGTATACATACTCACCAGAGACAGACAGGGACAGAGAGACAGGGAAATGAGAAAGCACTCCACCCTGGGGGATGGCCATGCTGCAATCCCTTCTCCTCCATTCTCCTCGCAGGAGTTTGGGCACACATGTACACAGTCCTGGTGTGATTTTCTTAGCCACCAGGTGCAGGACTCAAACCGGTGAGTCAGCCATGTGGGATCCGGCACCTTAACCACCACACCGCCTGCTGGCCTAATGCCAGTTTAATATTCAGTATACCAGTCAGCTAAATTGCTCAGTTAATCTGTAAACTTTTCAATGTTAATTTCCTTTGCTCTCAATTGACAGTATTTTATAACCATATTGCAGATAAGAGATTTACATCCAGACACATAGTTCTATAGCCACAGATTCAACCAACCTTGGACAAAATATATTTGGGGGAAAAATTAAAAAAACAATATATGGGCTGATCTTCTACCCTAGTCCTTAAAGGAGCCAATCTCACATGACCCCAAACAGTTTGAATCCTGGCCCCAGTGGGTTGAAAACATGCCAAACGTGAATGTATGTGTGTCCCAAATCCAGACACGATGTAGAAATGGAGAAGGGACTGCAATAACCATACCCTTCAGGGGCTGCTTTCTTTCTCTCTTTCTCTCTATCTTTTTCTCTTCAGAGGGCATGTGCCTTCAAACAAACAAAACACAACACCACAATCAAAAATACAAATAAAAGCCAATACAAAGTAACAACTATCTACATAGCTTTTACATTGTATTATTAAGTATTGTATGTATATTTTTTTTAAGAGAGATTTTTTGCTATAGGGCTTTTGCTCACTGGAGAGCAGAGACATAGAAAGCAAGAAATCAGCCCCCCTCAGGGGAGATGGCCATTCCACAATCCCATTTCTTCCATTCTCCTCTAAGGGTCTTGGGCAGGTGTGCACACACACATGCCTAGCGTGAGTTTTAAGTCACCAGGTCTGGGATTGAACTGCAGTCGACTACGTGGGGTCTAGCAACGAAACTATTACTCCATCTGCTGGTCCCAGTATTGTATTCTTTTTAAAAAATGTATTTCCATGGGAACCAGCAGTTAGCGCAATGGCTATGTCGCTGGACTCCCACGTAGTTGACCGTGGTTCGTGTCCTGGACCCGGTGGCTTAAAACTCACACCGGGCGCTTGTGCGTGCATGCCCAAGATCCCGAGAGGAGAATGGAGGAGAAGGGATTGCGGCGTGGTCATCTCCCCTGAGGGGTGATTTCTCGCTTTCTGTCTCTATGTCTCTCTCTGTCTGTCTGGCGAGTGCATGCGCCCTATAGCGAAAATCTCTCCCCCCCCAAAAATATGTATTTCCAGGACCAGCAGATTGTGTAATGGCTATGTCGCTGGATTCCCATGTAGGTGACTGTGGTCTGAGTCCCGGACTTGGTGGCTTAAAACTCACGCCGGGCACATGTGCGTGCGTGCCCAAGATCCTGAGAGGAGAATGGAGAGGGGATTGTGGCGTAGCCATCCCCCCTGGGGGGTGATTTCTCGCTTTCTGTCTCTCTGTCTCTCTCTGTCTTTTTGGCAAGCGCACATGCCCTATAGCAAAAACTTCACACACACACACACACACACACACACACACACACAAAGGAAGTATTTCCACCAGAGAGAGAAAGCCAGAGACAGGCACCTTCAACATGGGCCCCATGCTGTGATCTGTCTCAGTCTCCCTCTGGCCTGGATAATGGGCATGCACACTGGCATGCTCAGGGAGCCCTGGGGAGGCAGACCCAGGACCCGTGCATGTGTGTCCAGTCACATTACTGCTGTGCCACTGCTTGGCTCTTAAAATCAGTGTTGTAAATACTCTAGAGATGATTTAAAGTATATGGGGACCAGCAGATGGCGTAATGGTCTCATCACTGGACTCCCGCATGGTCCACAGCAGTTCAGTCCCAGACCTGGTGACTTAAAACTCACGTGGATTGAGTCCCAAACCCAGCAGCTTAAAACTGACGCCCGATGCTTGTGCATGCTTGACCAAGATTCCAAGAGGGAATGGAGGAGAAGGGATTGCTGCCTTGCCATTCTCCCCCGAGGAGTGAATTCTTGCTTTCTGTCTCTCTGTCTCATGCACGTGCCCTATTGCAAAAATCTCTTTAAATAAGTAAAGTATGTGGAACGGGGCCAGCTCCATGATGCAGCAGGAATACACTGCCTGAGAGAATCCAGAGCCCACATGCTGACCTCGACCCTTGAGTCCTCAGCCCCGTCTGCTTGAGACACGCTGGGCATGTGCCCAGGTCCAGGGCTGGAGGACTGGAGGAAAGGGGCTGTGGTGACTGAGCAGTGTGCTCGCCTCGCGCTCTCTCTCTCTCTCTCACACACATGCATACTCACACACTCTATCATGAATAAAGAAAAAAAAATCTTAAATAAATACTGGTCTGGCAGGTGGCGTGGTGTAAGTTAAGGTACTGGACTCCCACATGGCCGACTGTGGTTTGAGCCCAGGACCTGGTGGCTGGCTTGCTTCTCACTTTTCCTTTCTCTCTCTCTCTCTCTGGTCAAGTTAAAATAATAATAACAGCAATAATAATAAATAAATAATTCTTAAAAAAAAAAAAAAGAAAAAAATAGGGTCAGCTGGTGGCATAGTGATTATGTCACAGACTCCCACATGCTGACTGCATTCAAGTGCCGGATCTGACCTGGTGGCTTGAAAATCATGCCAGGCTCATGTGTGTGCGTGCTTAAGATCCCAAGAGAATAATAGAGGAGAAGGGATTGCATGATCCATCGCCTGGGGGGGGGGTAATTTTTCACTTTCCCTCTCGCTTTTTCTGTCTCTCTCGCTCTCTCCTGTGAGTGCATGTGCCCTAAGGTAAAAACCTCCTAAAAAAAACCCCCTAAAAACAGAGTGTGTGTGCAAGGTAAATGCACATATTCTGTTATTTTATATAAGAAACTTGAGTATCCATGGATTTTGGTATTTCGGGGGGTCATGGAACCAGTTTCTTATGGATACCAAGGGACAGCTGTCTATATCCCAAATCTTAATCATTTTCGAAGAAATCTCAGATGACATTTTGTTTATCACATTTTTAATTTTTATTTTAGGTGTTTGTCATAGACTGTGTGAGCTCACTGGAAAGAGACAGAGGAAGACAGTGAGAGGGAAAGTGAGAAATCACCTGCCATAGGGGATGACCGCACCCCAATCCCTTCTTTTCCATTCTCCTCCTGGGATTTTGGGGGCACACATACACACACGTGTGCCTGGTATGATCTTCAAGTCACTAGGTCTGGGACTCGAAATGTGGTCTGCCATTTGGGAGTCCAGCATCTTAACCACCATGCCACCTTAACCACCATGCCACCTGCTGGCCCCTCCTTTATCACATTTGATTGAGGTCACTGACCAACCTGTTTCAAGAACTTATATATTGAAATACATATTGAAATGTTGAAGAAAATTGTCTATTGCACAACAGTAGTTACATATATTTCTTAAAAGAAAAACATATACCCACAATTCTATCCTCTCATCAAATCAGTTTTCCCATACATTTTCCAATTGTTTGTTTTCTATAACTTTGTTATCATCAACATAGATAGGTTAGATAAATTTGTGATATTTTTTATGTTTATAATTATGTCATTCTTGTTGTTATATAGACTTCTTCATAGTTTTAAATGATGGTTTGCCATGCCAGGTAGATTAGTTTACTGTAATTTTTTTCTTTTTAAAGAGGGTTTTGCTGTAGGATGTCTTTGGTTGCTGGAGTGGGGCAGAGGCAGTGAGAGGGAAAGTGAGAAATCACCATTCAGGGGGAATGGCCATGCCACAGTCCCTTCTCCCAGGCTCCTCCTGGGATCTTGGGCATGCACGTACACGTGCTTGGTGCAGTTTTCAAGTCACCGGGTCTGGGACTCGAATCGTGGTCAGCCATGTGGGAGTCCAGTGATATAACTGCTATGAGATCTGCTGGCCCTGATTTACTGCAATTTAATAGCCTTCCATCATTGGACGTCTTTAGTTTCCATAGTTCTTTATCAGAAGCAGGCATACAATGAAGTGCTGCCTCGCCCAGTCACCTCAGTCACCCATTGAAACAGCTCTGGTCAAGGTAAACAGTGGTCCTCCACATACTGACCTTCTTCACTTCTTATCTTAATTGACCTCCTAGAAGTTCCATGTGGCTGGCTGCTCTCCCTGTCCTGAAATGTCTTCTTCCCTGGACTTCCTGAATACTCTTTTTCAGAAGGTCTCATCTTCTCTTTCTGGCAGCTCCTATTGGTCCTTGTCCTAGAGACTCTAGCTTGTCCCTAAATATTGGCATTTTCAGGGATAGATCCTGTCCTTAGCCCTCTCTTGCCTCAATTGTCATCGTCTCTGGAGACTGTCACTCCCTCCCATGACTTCAACCTCTTTTTTTTTTTTTTTTTTTTTTTTTTTTTAATTGTAAGAGGTTGTGTGCACTTGCCAGAGACAGAGAGGGGGAGAGGAAGAGAGGTAGAAAATAACGTGGCCACATTCAGTCTCTTCTCTATAACCCTGCCATCCTGTTGGGACGCTGGGCATTCAAGTACATGTGCTTGGTATGTTTTTCAAGCTGCCAGGGCTGGGATTTGAACCGCAGTTAGAGATGTGAGATCTGCTCCCTTAACCACTAGGCCATGGGGCTGGCCTCATGACTTCAACTTTTATGATGTGATGTTGATTCCTCAGTTTCTTCTTCCATCCCAGATCTCTCACGACTGAATGGTAGTACATAATAGTCACTTGATAAATGTTTGTTAAATTATTCAGCATCTCCACCTAGATGACCCATAGTCCTTGGAAAGCAGTCAGTAATTCATTAACTATATTAATCACCCTTTAAGCCTCTCCTAAGATCTGCTCTTTCTTTTCTTTTTTTTTTTTTTCGGTAGAGGTTTTTGCCTTAGAGCACATGCACTGGCTGGAGAGTCAGATACAGTGAGAAATCACTGGAGAGGGGAGGAGGGGATGGCCACTTCTCCTGGGATCTTGAGCACACATGACGTGCCTAGAGTGAATTTCAAGCCACGGGATCTGGGACTCGAACCATGATTGACCATGTGGGAGTCCAGCAACATACTGCTATGCCATCTGTTGGCCCCAAGACTCTCCTCAGATCTGCTCTTACTCCTGTATTCTCTTTTTTGGTAAAATGCCTGTCATCTGCTTAGTTAAGTAAGCCAGGAACCTGAGTCACCTTAGACTCCCTTCCCTCTATCTCATCAGACAGTCATTCTACCTACTGATCCACTTCCTTAGTTTCTCTTGAATCTGGTTCCCATTTGTCTAACACTGCTGGACTCCATAGCCAGGCCAGCTCTCTCATCTGCATTCCCACAAAAATGCATTTTCTGCCGGGTCTTGTTATTTTTACTGACACTCCCTCCAACTACGAAATCTGTCTTCCAAGAAGCTAATCTTTATCGAGTAATCTTTATAAAATGCCAGTCTAATCTCACTTCTGTGTTCAGAACACAGCCTCTAGCTTGCCTGGACAACCTTACTCCTTACTCAAGAGTAAGCCTGATGTCTCTTCATTCCTCACTGGTCCACTGGTTTTTTATGCCCTTCACCTGGAAGGCTTTGTCCCCTTTTTTCTCATAGACTCACTCCTTTAGAATGCACAAGCAACCCCATCTCTGGCAAGCCTTCCGTATCATCCTGTCCTCCCATCTCAGGAGGAGCAAGGCACCCCTGAGAGCTGAGAGCCCCTGGCCACCCTGCGCCTGCCAGGAATCCCAGCCTGCAGATGTCCTCATTACTTGCTGATTGTCTCCTGGGATACCCTGAGCTCCCGAGGCAGGAGCCTGAGTACTTGATCAGGGAGTTGATAGAGGTGCTCAGTAAGTACTTGCTAGAAATCCTTTGGATAAACAAATTCTAGGCATGAAGTTAAAATATGCAACCTCACATGTTAAAAGTATGTACTCTATTCTTCCAGTGTGTTTTTCAGGCCATCAGGTTGGGATTTTTACCTCAGGCGGCCATGTGTTATCCAACTCACGTAACCACTGTGCTGCAGGGCCGGCCCAACCACCACTTCTGGAACACTCGCTGCCAGGTGTTGTGCCAGAAGAATGGGGTTCTATTGGACAGTATCTATGACATGTCTCATCACTTGGGAGTAGCGTAGTCCATTAGAACTTTCTGCAAGGATGGAAATTTGCCATGGTGTGCTGTCTAATATGGTGACTCTCTACCACAAGTGGCTCTGAACCCTTGAAATGTGACCAGTATGGAGAGAAAATGGAATGTCTCATTTTTCCCTCGTTTTAGTTAGTTTAAATTTAAATATAAAAACCCACAGGTGCAAGTGGTCATCACAGTGAATGGGCTAGCTCTAGAGAGAAAAAGGGAGTCATTTGGCAGAGGTAATTGCTACATTCTGAATTCTTCGCTTTCTTTTTACATGCCAGTGGGATAAGCTCACATCAGGAAAGGTGTTTCCAGATGGCACATGCTATCATTATTCTTATTAGTCAGCAACACCTAATTTGGGAAACATTTTATAAATAGGTGCTTAGGTCAGGAGCCTGGCATCTTATATGAGGAATTCCACCAGAACGCCCCGTGTGGAGTGGCCGAAGTGAAGTGGGAACTGCTACTCCAGGCTTGCTTTCAGGGGCAGGGGCTTATCTGCCACGAAGCCTAACACATGCAGGGAGGCATGGGCTGTACTTGTTTTTCCACAGAAACTGCCAGGCCTGTTTTGATGAGGCAGGAAGTGAAGCAACTTCTCAGGGAGAGCCCAGGATCTGCCTCTCCTCAGGGGTGGGCCAGACCTTTTTTACCGTTTACATTCTACCTTCAATGTGTGCATCGAGGCCAGAGTTGCTTTTCAAATCAAGGGCAGAGCAGCGGGGGCGGTTTCCTCTGACCACACGGTTCCCTTAGATTTGGAACTGTATTTGAAGAGGTGTACCTGTTTGCTTCTCCAAATAACTTACATGCTTCCCGCGTGGGCGTTTCATTTCAAATGTACGATTCTTTGTACACAGACGACCCTACGAGGACTCAACATACTGAGTTGAATTCGGTGAATCCTGTTGGATGAGGATTTGTGACCCACTGGGAACCTTTGACAGGATAAGCTGATCATGGGAGGGGAGTTTCAATCTCTTTATTGGAGTTGTTGGAAATGTGCCAAAGAGACGGCCTGGAGTGTACTGTCCTGAAAAGCCCTGTTTTAATATTTAATGCGAGCATTTTATACCCTCGGAATTCGAGGCAGTGGGTGGGCTGAGACATTGGGGCTGATGCCGCGTGCCTGTTGGCTGGCCAGGCAGGCCCCTGGGCAGGACTGCACACTTGAGGGTTTTCCCAGTTCTCTTCAGAAGAGAAGCCAAGTACTTCCTGTCCCAGGTCCTGTCACTGTCTCCAAAAATTGCTCCTCCAGGACGCCCACGCGGCTCCACGGGGAGAAGAACCGGGACGCACAGACCAGTGCCCAGCCCACTCCTGCGTCCCGAACTTGCAGCGCTACCCCGGGCGCGCGCTCGGAGCCGGACCTGCTAGTTCCAGGGCACGCCGCGGAGCGAACCATCCGGCGGGCTGGAGGGGGGGTGAGGATGGGAGGGCCACGCGGGACGCTCAGATCTCGGGGGACTCCCACGTCTCAGCCTCCTCTCACCCCTGGCCCGGAGTGCGTGTTACACGGCCCGGCGGAGGGCCAGGGGGCGCGGCGCGGGGCGCTCTCCCTCGGGCGCGGAGTTGGTAGCGGCCCATGTGAGCGTTTCCCGGGCCGGGCGCCGGGCGCAGAGGCGCAGCGCTAGGGCTGGGGGCGGGCCGACGCCGCGGCGGGAGGAGGGACAAAGGGGTGGGTCCCCGCGGCTCCGCGCCCTGGCGGCGTCCAGGGCTGCAGGTCGGCGGGCTGACCCGAGCAGACGAGGAGCAGCGGGGCCTCGGAACTGCGCGCCGACGAGGAAGCCGCGCCCGACATGCCGGTGCGAGGAGACCGCGGCTTTGCGCCGCGGCGGGAGCTGTCAGGCTGGCTCCGCGTAAGTGCGCTCCCGAGCGGCGCCGGCGCGGGCGCGGTCGGAGACGGGGCGCGAGCGCGAACGTGGGAGCGCGTGGTGGGGTCTGTGCGCGCACTTCCTTGAAGTTGTTCTCTCCTGCATGGAAGCAAGCTGGGGTTCTCCCACCGGCCGAGGGGCACAGGGCAGGGGTTCGTTTTCACCGGATGGGGGTGATGGCGCGTGGCCTCCCGTCCTCCTGGATCCTTTAAAATTTTTTGGGTTTGAGATTAAGTGGCGAGTCGGCGAAACGGTCTTCCTTCTGATGTCCAGGGTTTCTGCCACCTCGGAGGCGTCTCACTGTGCCTTGCTGTGTCGCCTGTTGTATGCCGTTGTGTCTCCTGTTTCAAAACACACTGAGCTAGATGCAAAGTTACAGTGTCCACGAGACACTGGCAACTCCTGGAGTCTGGGAATCTTCGTTTTCCTTTTGCACCAGCTGGCCCTGCGGCACAGGGAAAAGTTGTTTTCAGTAGGGAATGGAGACGGGGTTTGGGGAGAAGCCGCAAGAAGGGAGTGATGGATGCTTTGTACTCTGCTATCCTCCTACCTGCCAGCAGTTCCTTGTATTTTATGTCTTCATTTGTCAAGTTTCCGCTTTTACACAGTAGTTTATTTTAAGTTATAAATAATGGGTTTTGACTGCCGGGATTTCACATTCTTGAAATGTGGACGAACTTGCAGCTGAATACTACAGGGCTTAGTAATGGAGCCCAGCCTCCCACCTCTATTTTCGCTTCAGTTCCTAGGCAGAGCTGCGGCCCTGGCAGCTGTCTGGCCCGAGGAGTAATGGTGGTGGTTTCCCTGCCGTTCCCAGCGGAGAGCCGTCCCAGCACAGAAACTGCCCCGTGCACACACCCTCCCTCCACCCGGGGAATCCCAGCAGGGAAGATGGGAGGCCCATCCCTTCAGCTCTGTAGGTGGTCTGTGTGGACAATCAGGTTGGGAAACAGGTCCACCCTGTCAGGGTGACTCCTGGGAGGGACAGTCAGTGGCTACACCTGTAAGGAGAGCGTTTCAAGTGAGAAATTAGTCGCAGTAATTGTATTTGTAGCCAAGTGCCATTTTTCTCTCTTGCCTAAGAGAATGAAATTGGATTATTCTATGACTTTTCATAGACAGCTTCAGGGTAGACCATAGACGGGCAAGAGGCTGCCTGGACCAGGCTTGTTGAGGAAACACGCACATCATTCATTGAGTGAGTGCTGTTTAGGAATTTGGACAGGGGCTGTAGCTTCCCAGGTGGGAGAGGAGGGGGTCATACTAAGGCCGCAGTGACTTTGGGGGTGTTTTTCGAAGTTTTTCCCAGCTGCTGCCCCTCGAATGCTGAGGGGGGATTTTCTTCCCTGGAATGCTGCAGCAACTTTTCCAGCATCACTCTAGGAATATTTAATGAGCACCTGCTGGTGCCAGTCGCTGGGGGAGGTGGGGTGCAAAGATAATTAAGATTTGATTTGGGCCTTCAAGAGTCCATTGACCTGGACGTTAAGACTGTTCGAGACTTTGCAGTCTCCACTGGGCCTCGAGGGGCTGAGGGGGGGGAACGCACCCCACAGATGCACACTCCGCCGCCGTACAGAAATGCAACAAAGTGGGGATTGTCCTGCGTGCAGTGCCTTCAGGGGTGCTTGCTGGGAAGAAAGGGCATTTGAGCGCTTCCCTCCCAGTGTGAGGAAGGCACTGTGAAAACGGGGGGGGGGGGGGGGGGGGGGGGTGGTGGTGGTCCGGTGAAGCGTCAGAGCCCAGTGAGGACGACGGGATGAACCGAAGTTGGGTGGCATGTAGTGGGTCCCTCGTCGGTGAATGGTACCCGGATATAGGAACCAGAACAGGTGCTGAACCACCTAAGTGGGAGTCCTGGGCTGATAAGGAAAGTGAGATCTATTAATAGAAGTCCAGGTAGGAGGTGCCAGATCCTTATCAAGGAAAAGACAGAGAAGGAAAAGGACTTGCCCAAACTCTCCTGAAAGGCCTTGAATGGCAGTAAGAGAACCTTTTCTTTGGGGGAAAAAGTTACAGAAGTCCCTAATGTATTAATGATTTGATTCCCTTAGTAAGAAATAAAACAGCTTTCCAACGAACATTCCACTCACCCCCGCACAGTAAATATTACTACTTTTGAGACACTCAGAGGCTGAAGGCCAGTTCATTTTTACGTCATTTCCCTGGAGAATTCCATTTGCAGTGACTCCTGCCTTCATTAGTTTAACTTTTTTCTTTTTTTGAGAGGTTTTTGCTATAGGGCGCGTGCGCTTGCCAGACAGACAGAGAGATAGAGAGACAAAAGCGAGAAATCACCCCCCCAGGGGGGATGGCCACGCCGCAATCCCTTCTCCTCCATTCTCCTCTCGGGATCTTGGGCATGCACGCACATGCTCCCGGTGTGAGTTTTTAAGCCACCAGGTCTGGGACGCGAACCACGGTCGACTACATGGGAGTCCAGCGACATAGCCATTACGCTAACTACTGGTCCCAATTAGTTTAACTTTTGATCTAGTTCTTTGTACATTGACAAAAGGTCCCTTCCAGGCAGCTATTCTCAGAATAAGTTCATGAACTTTTTGAATACCTCTGATAAAATGATAAAATTTCAAATGAATGACTGAGTTGAGCAAGATTTTCTCTCCTTAAGATTGTCTGGGAGTCAGCAGGTGGCATGGTGGTTAAAGGTACTGGATTCCCACATGACTGACTGTGGTTCAAGTCCCAGGCCTGGTGGCTTGCTTTCTCTCATTTCTTTTTTCTGTCTCTCTCTGGTCAAATTAAAGAATAACAAGTGGAATTAAATAAATAATTCTTAAAGAAAAACATTGTCTGTTTAGAAAACTGATAAGGGCCAGCTGGTGGCATGGTAGTTAAGGCAACTGGATCCCACATAGCCATCAGCACGGTTTGAGTCCTGGATCTGGCTGCCTGAAAAACATTCAGGGTGTAGGTGCATGTTTGTCCCAAATCCCGAGAGGTGAATGGAGAACGGACTGTGGCATGGCCATCCCCCCCAGGGGGGGTGGTATACTCCCTGCCCACCCCCCCACCTAAGAGCAAGCACCCTATAGCGAATTAAAAATAAAAAAAGTACACAGGTAAATTCTTGAACCTGGGTGGGGCTGGGTATGACAGTATTCTACACAGCAGTGTGCTGGGTAGTTTAAAAAGTCATGTGGATTTGGTTGACACATTTGGTTGAGTGACCTGAGGTCTGGGTGTGGTGAGGACAGGACAGCATGGAGCATTAGTAATCATAGCTGAAACTTTCAACATCCTTCACCCAAGGACATGAGCACCAGGGGATTCTTGCCTCATCCCCAAACCGGATCCCATTAAGCAGTTGTGGCTAGAGTAATAGCGAGTCATTTATCTAGGATGAGGGCTGGCTTGCCACCGAAGGCCTCATCGATTAGACCGTGACCAATAGTCAGGGGTCTGACAGTTGCTGGCCAAACGCCCTTAGTGTTGAGAGGCACTTTCCAGCAGAGGTGACTGGGGACAGGATGTCTGAGGGCCTGATTGTTCCAGATGTGGGTGGAGGGAAACAGAATGATTATCTCAGGTGTTCTACCGAGTCAAGAGATTAATCTTGATTTTAAATCCAAGGGTCAGGGCCCCAGACAAAGACTCAGAGGTCATATTTTAACAGCCATTTAGTAGGTTAAACATGTCAACATTAATGTGAACTTTCTTAAGATTAAAACTATTGAAGGCCAATTTTACCCCCACAGGAATTTTTGCAATGACCCTTTCAAACAAATTCCTCATGGCTAGCAGGGGCCAGTGAGTGTCTGAGGGTCAAAGGTGGCACTACTGTTAGACTTCTAAAAAGGTGACCTAAGAGCCGGGGAGGAAAGCTTTCAGGCACGTAGTTCCGTTATCCACTGTTACAGTACCTAATTCTGATTTGGGGTAGGACAGTACCGAGGGAAGCCGCTGATTCAGGTTGTAGGCCACCTGTGGTGTTGGGGAGCGGCAGAGTTGTAAGGTAAGTAGCTGCTTCTAGTTTTTCTATTTGATTTGCAAACATACTCAGAACTTGGTGGCTGATTGCAAGAGCCCTAGAAGGCCAGCACAGGCTGGGACGATGGCTAAAGAATGGCAGCTGTTCCCATGTTTTTCCCCCAGGTTTTATCTGTAGGGTACGAGCACTTGCCAAAGAGAGGCACAGAAAGAGAGAGAGAGAGAGAGAGAGAAGAAAGAAAGTGAGGAATCACCTCCCCAGAGGGCATGGCCATGCCATAGTCCCTTCTCTTGCACTCTCCTCTTGGGATTTTGGGTTTGCACACACACATATACCTAATGTGATTTCAAGCCACTGGGTCTGGGACTCAAACCGAGGAGCCGGCCATGTGGGATCCAGCACCTTAACCTCTCCGTTACCTGCTAGCCCTCCCATTCTTTTTGTTTGTTTGTTTTTTAGAGTTTTGCGATAGGGCACACATGCTCACCAGAGTGACAGAGAGACAGAAAGCGAGAATCCCCCCCCCCCCCTTCAGGAGGATGGTCTCACCACATTTCCTTCTTCTCCATTTTCCTTTTGTGATTTTGCACATGTGCCCAATGTGTGTTTCAAGGGACCGGGTCTGGACTCAAACCACGGTTGGCCACGTGAGAGCCTTGCGCCTTAACCACCCTGCCATTTGCTGGTCCTGCCTCCCATTCTATTTTTTAGCGTCTAGTGTCTATGTCAGCTGGCCAGCCCCCTGGTCCAGTGCTTCAGTCATCACCTGTGATGTGCAGAATGGAGACTAAGAACAATCATGTATGAATATACCCAATCACTTAATGAAGCAGTTTCTCTGCTGTTTTTGGCTGTGCCTTAAATAGTGTTTTCTAAAGTCTGGGGCACAGATAGACTTACAGGTGGTACAGGGAAGAACATATTCTGTTTTTCAATTCCTGTGTGTGAATATTGCATGTTAGTAATTAAAAAAACCCCAGAAAGCCAGCATCTAAACATGCTTATTTCATGATTTTTTAGACAGAGAGAGACATAGAGACAGAAAGCGAGAAATCACCCCCCAGGGGGGATGGTCACGCCGCAATCCCTTCTCCTCCATTCTCCTCTCGGGATCTTGGGCACGCACGCACACGCGCCTGGCGTGAGTTGTAAGCCACCGGGTCCGAGACGCGAACCGCGGTCGACTACATGGGAGTCCAGCGACATAGCCATTACGCTAACTGCTGGTTCCCCTTATTTCATGATTTTACAGACACATATATTTTAATTTTGCCAGAAGACATATGCACTCTCCTGGGAGAAAGGGAAACCGTGAGAAAGCCCTGCCATGAATGGCCACGCTGCAGTCCCTTCTCCATCTCTTCCCTCCCTCCAGGGATTTGGGCACACGTGCACAGTGCTGGGAGTGTTTCTCAAGCCGCTCGGACCCTGACTTGCAGCACACAGGTTGGCCGTGTGCGGTCTAGCCGCCTTAACCCCCAGCCCCTAGGCTGGCCCTGTGATGAGGTTATTTAGAATGAGGTGAAAGTGAGTGTGAAGTAAAACAGTGAATTTGATTTCAGAAAAATTGTAAACTATGGGGCTGAAGAGTGTGAGGAGAAGGCAAAAATTGCAAAACTATCACTCGACCCAAGATTTAGGCAATGCTGTGATCTGATCGTAGTGGTTAGTTACACCTCAGCCACTGCTTCTCAACAGTCAGACACGATAGCCCAGGCAAGCCAGGAGAGCTGAAAGTACGTCCCAGTTCTCTGATCGCACACAGTGCACTTATGTAGTTTTCTCCCCCCCTCTTTTTAAAAAAAGGATTGTTTTACTAATGTTATTTATTCATTCATTTATTTTAATTTGACCAGAGAGAGACAGAGAGAGAGAGGGAAAGTGAGAAAGCAAGCCACCACCAGGTCCAGGACTCGAACCATGGTCAGGTATGTGGGAGTGTCCAGCACCTTAACAAACACGCCGCCTGCTGGTCCCAACATTGGGTAGCTTTCTGTATGTTCGTTTGTTTAACATTTGTTTTATTCATGGGAGAGAGTGCAGTGAGACAGGCATCCTTGGAGGGTCTTGTTATACCACGATCCTTCTTCACCAGCTCATCAGGATTGCAGGAGCTTGCACATGCTGTGTATTTTTTCTTCTTTTTTTTTCCCCCTTTCCCTCCCTCTCTCTCTTTTTTTTTTTTTTCTTGAGGAAGATTTTTCCTATAGGGTGCGTGTGCTTGGCAGAGAGGCAGAGACAGGCAGAGAGACAGAAAGTGAAAAATCATCTCCTCCAGGGGGGATAGCCATGTTGCAGGCCCTTCTCCTCCAGTCTCCTCTTGGGATTTTGGGCACACATGCACATGTGCCTGGTGTGGGTTTTAAGCTAACGTGTCTGGAACTCAATCCACGGTGGACTCTATGGAAGTTCAGTGACATAACCATTTCACCATCTGCCGGTCTGAACACATGTGGTATATTTTCAAGTTGACTTGGTATCTGAACTTGCGGTCAGCCTTGGGGCTTCCAGCACTGCTGTTCAGTACCCTACCATCTATGGCACCAAGGCTGGGTCTCTGAAACTAAATGCCTGGCCCAATTCCTGTTCCTTTTTCTGCTTCCCACAAGCCGTTCTGCAGTTTGTAAGGTCTTGGTGTGACATTTTTGCATGATAGATTGACAGGAGTTAGCCCTGCTGAGGAACATTAGTCATTCTGCTATCAAGCGAATCTCACTCTTTTTTTTTGGGGGGGGGGGGGTAGGTTTTTGCTATAGGGTGCGTGCACACACCAGAAAGAGACAGACAGAAAACGAGAAATCACCCCCTAGGGCGGATGGCCATGCTGCAATCCCTTCTCCTCCATTCTCCTCTCGGGATCTTAGGCACGTACGCACACACCAGGACTCGAACCGTGGTGGACTACATGGGAGTCCAGCAACATAGCCATTACGCCAACTGCTGGTCCCGCGAATCTCACTATTGACCTATTGCTAAAAAATGTTCTTCTACAGTGAGTCAAACAGCCTTCCGTGTAAATGTATTTAACTTTTAAAAGTCTTTCAAAAGGGCTCCAATTGGAGGAATTACTATTACCTTTTTTTGATGCATCTGATGTTGGTCTGTGAAATAGGCTTTAACAAGGATTGTATAAGAACTTCGAAGCCTTGAGATAGAAAACAGGTAATCCTGCTGTGACCTAGAAAGATAAGCGACTGAGATGTGCATTCCGGATAGACGGACGAATACAATGATGAAACCAGTAAACACTTCGTTTCAGTCACCAAAATGTGTAATTGTGTGTGTGCATGCACCATTTATGAGAACGCCTAAGCCTTCAATTAGTAACTTGCACTTTAATCATTTTAAATCAGTATAGATATTTATTTAGTGCCTCTGCCAGATGGTTAAAGTTAAATCGGGTCTTTAACCTTAAAAACATGCTCTGGCTCCTGCTCCTTGGCCACTAACAGCATTATCTGTTGCAGAGTGTAGTAAGACACATTTTGTAACAGTGATGGTAACTTTCAGGCTAATGTTTAGCCTAAGTAGGATATTCATGGATTCTGGTTTTTGTTTGCGTTTGTCTTCCTCTAAAACTGTGTTGGGGGAGGGAACTGGCAATAATGTTAGTGGAGATAAATGCATAGTTTTGATAGATCTGCAAATTACATATTTGTATTTTAGGAAGCTGGATTGATTAAAACGTTTTAAATCATACTATTAATCATGACAAAGAGCTTAAGTCACATCCTGCTTATAAAGGTTCGCTAAATTTTACTTAGATGTATGGGGATATGGACTCGACAATTAATTACTATGGTAACTATTATTTCTATTGTAGACACTTCAGTCAGTCATGAAACGTGCATTGTATTCACAGGAAAAATGGCATTATCTTTGGAAACTTTATAGACTCGTAGACATGTAATAGAAGTACAGACACTTATATAAACTTTCTATGAATCTTTTTATAGATGCTTAATAGACACTTATAGAAACTTATATATGCTCATGTAACTATGGACCGAAATGTGAGTATACTTCAAAAAGTTTGTGGGAAATGGAATTGAAGTACACATTTAATTTAGTGCAAAATTTTTCTTGAGATCCAGGCATAGCTTTTTTAATAATACATTGTCCATCCATTTTTGAAGACCCCCTCGTAAATGAGTTAGTGACAAGTCAGAGTTTTTGGAGGGAAGGTATGTAGTCCATTGAGGATGAGAATTACTAGCACAGTTATTCTTGCTGGGAGGTGACAGTTACTAGACTGTAACGAATACATAATGATTAAAACCCAGTTATCTCTTTGCCATTGTATTTTTGCTGAAGTAAAAACTTTGCTGAGATGTGGGGATCTTGCACATACTTTAGATTTTGTCATGAGCTGAAGATGCTGGGGTACTTCCCAGTAAACAGTAGGAGTTAATAAACTCCTGGGTCATGTAGCTTCCAGGACCTTTGTTCTTCCGAGGAAGAAACAGTGTTCCAAGAGTAACTGTTTGTTTCAATCACTGAGAGCCATTTATTATCAGAGTATTATTACATGAAGTGTTCTGAGGTTCTGATGTATTTTCTCTTTTTTAAAGAATTACTTATTGGGACCAGCAGTTAGCGTAATGGTTAAGATGCTGGACTCCCACGTAGTCGACCGCAGTTCGCGTCCCGGACCCCGTGGCTTAAACTCACGCTGGGCGTATGTGCATGTGTACCCAAGATCCCGAGAGGAGAATGGAGGAGAAGGGATTGTGGCGTGGCCATCCCCCCTGGGGGGGTGATTTCTCGCTTTCTGTCTCTCTGTCTCTCTCTGTCTGTCTGGCGAGCGCATGTGCCCTATAGTAAAAACCTCTTCAAAAAAAGAAAAAAGAATTGCTTATTTAATTTTATTCTTTTTAATTTATTTTTTAAAGGAATTACTTAATTTAACTTTATTTATTTATTTATTTATTTATTTTAATTTGACCAGAGAGGGACAGAGTGAGTGAGTGAGAGAGAGAGAAAGTGAGAAGGCGAGAAAGCAAGCCACCAGGTCTGGGACTCGAACTGCAGTCAGCCATGTGGGAGCTCAGTGCTCTTAACCACCATGCCTCCTGTTTCCCCCTATTTAATTTTATTTATTGTTACTATTTTAAAATTTGACAAGAAAGAGAGCAGGGAAGTAAGAAAGCAAGCTGCCAGGTCTGGGACTTGAACCACAGTCAGGGACTTGAACTGCAGTCAGCCATGTGGGTATCCAGCGCTTTAACCACCATGCCACCTGCCAGCCCCATCCAGGTGGTGCTCTTTCACGCTTTTGTGTACTGGAGTGCACCTGAGATCCCAGGAGGGTGGAGTTCCACAATGGGGAAAGGGGTAACATGTCTCCAGAGGCAACTTCAGTTCTTGGAAGACTACTCCTATATATATTTGGCAAAGCAGAATGAGATTACTTGAGAGAATTAACTAGAGAATTAAAACTAAACATTTCTGTTTTTGAAAAGAATGAATCATTTCAAAGGAACTTCCTGGTGAGCTCAGGTTTTAGAAGCTGGGTTCCTTCTTTACCCTGCCTTGGCCAGGCAGAATCCACCGCTTCCTTGCCTGCGACAGGTTAGTGAGCACATGCAGTATTTATTCTAGCCCTTATCTGTGCTTCTACATGCCTCTGGTCATTTCCCATCAGCCGGGGGCCCCGCCCTGGTCTGAGTCATCCCGGTAACCTAGAAGCTACAGGCTATCAAATACATCCACTGGACATCCATTCCATGGAACCAACTAGATTTGCAAAGACTTGTTGCATAAACTGGTAAGAATTGAGAAGCATGGAGTCCTGACACTTACATAGTGAGTGAACGATAGTTTGTAAGAATTGTAAGTAAAAATTCCACAAAAGGACTGACCCCATAATCTAGTGGTTGGGGACGTCAGATCCCATATCATGGTTCCAACCCTGGCCCTGGAGACTCGAAAAACATGGCGGGCACATGTGCATGTGTGCCCCAAATCTGGACAGGCTGGAGAAATGGAGGAGAAGGGATTGTCATGTGACCCTACCCCACCGAGAGGTGCTTTTTCTTTCTTTCTCCCTCTCTCTGGTGAGTGCATGTACTCTCTGGCAATTAAAACAAATCCCAGGAAAAAAAATTGTAGAATTACGTCCAGACCATTTTGTCACGGCATGGAAATAGCTCTAGCTGCATCACTCGTTAGTTGGGTGAATTGAGCTAAGTCACCTACTGCAGTTCTCAGTTCTTTATCAGAAAATGAATGGTTCTGGGGTTGGCCGGTAGCATGGTGATTGGGGCCCTGGACTTCCCACATGGCTGACCACAGTTCAAGTCCTGGACCTGGTGGCTTGCTTTCTCATTTTCTCTTCTTTCTCTCTCTGGTGAATTAAAAATAACAATAATGGTAGGACCAGCAGTTGGCGTAATGGCTGTCACTGGACTCCCATGTAGTCAGCCGTGGTTAGAGTCCTGGACTCAGTGACTTAAACTCATGTCAGGCTCATGTGCGTGCACGCCCAAGATCCTGAGAGGAGAATGGAGGAGAAGGGATTGTGGCATGGCCATCCCCCCAGGGGGTGATTTCTTGCTTTCTGTCTCTCTGTCTTTCTCTGGCTCTGTCTTTCTGGTGAGCATACATGCCCTATAGCAAAAACCTCTCAAATAAATAAATAAATAATAAAATAAAATAAAATAAAATAAAATAAAATAAAATAAAATACAAAATGGGACCAGCAGATGACATGATGGTTACATTGCTGGACTCCCACATAATCAACTGCATTTTGAGTCCTCAACCTGGCGGCTTAAAACTTAGGCTGTTGAGTGTCCAGAATCCTGAGGGGAGAATGGAGGAGGCAGGATTGTGGTGTGGATATTCTCCCTGAGGGGTGATTTCTCGCTTTCTGTCTCTCTGTCTATCTGTCCGGTGAGCACACGCACCCTATAGTAAAAATCTCTCTTTAAAAAAATAAAATAAATTTAAAAGAAAATGAATGGTTCTGTGTGATGGTCTCTAAAAGTCTTTTTGGTACTTAAGTTGGCAGCGTTTGAGGGTAAAACCTGGAGAACACTCTGCGTTAATTTTTCTTGATTCTTAGTTTAAAGTGCTTCTCTGCTGCGTAAACAAATTTTTTTTCTTTTTTTTTTTTAAAAAAAAAGAAAGTCAATGAATTATCTCTGAAAGGCATTTTTTAAAAAGAATTATTTTATCTAACTTTATCTATTTGTTTATTTCAATTTGATCAGAGAGGGAGGGAGGGAGGGAGAGTAAGCAAGCCGCCAGGCCTGGGACTTGAACCACAGTTAGCCATGTGGGAAGCCAGTGCCTTTAACCACCACGCCACCTGCCAGCCCCACAAGGGCATTTTTAAAAATGAAACTGGGAACCCAAGAGTGTCTGAAAGTGGTTTCACTCAGGAAGTGACGGGAAGATCTATTATTCAGTTACAGCCTAAATAATGTACTCGCTCCATGTGCTGGACCCGTCCTCACTCCGCAGCTCACGCCAGCAACCGCAGCCGTGCTGTAGAGCTTCTTGAGAATGGTTCTTCCTCTTCCTCTCCATGCTTCCCAGAAGAGGCTGTGTAGTGGGAACCTGCAACGCCCTCTTCTCCCTGGGGACCACACTGTAGCATGAATGTGGAAGCCGTGGGGAGGAGGGGCCATCTTTCTGATTCATTCACCACAAATATCTTCAAGCTGAACCTCCTGGATAAGATCGCAAAGCTGCATTTCAGCTGGCCAAACTCATTCTCTGTCATCTGAATGTGACTTCGGGCACATCAGCGTTTTCGGCAGAACTTCAGATCAAGCGCTTTGCCTTTCTGGGGGCTGATCTGTTTAGTGTCTGGGTGAGTTTTAAGAGGGGAGAAAGATTTGTGGCATCTGAGATGCTCTTGACATTGTCCAGAAATGGAACTGGAAACATTCTCTGTCTTTCCTTCTGTTAAGAATCTAAAAACAGGCAACACCTCGAAATGAAGAGGCCCAAGTTCATTTTGGATATTGATTGGTGTTTTGTCTTAATAGAGCCTAAAATGCTGATTTTAATCAAAGCCTTGGGAGAAATATTTAGTCTACTTAAACTGCTTAAGTGCGTAGTTTGACAGATGACTCTGGGGAGTGAAGGATCAGGAAGAGGCAGGTAGACTCAATTTACCGAAGAACTGTGGCTTAAGATTTTTCCATAGAGAACAATTTCCCTTAGAGACAGTGGTTTCCAGAGCTGGCTGGAGGCGTGGTGGTTAAGATGGCTGGATCTGACCTGGCTCACTGCAAGGTTCATGTTCCAGACTGGTGGCTTGGAAAATACCCCAAGCGCGTGTGCTTGTCCCAGATCCCGAAAGAAATGTGTAACGGGGGAGAAGGGATTGTAGCATGGCCATTCCCCATGGGGGGTACTTTCTTATTTTCGCACTCAATTTGTCTCTCTCTGCAAGTACATGTACCCTTTTGCACATTTAAAAAAGAGGGAAAGAGAGAGAAAGAAGGAAAGAGAGAGAATGAAAGAGATGGTAGTATCCGGAGTCTGTCCTCCAAAGCCTACTTACTCATAATGAAGCCTTTTCTGTGTTCTCATTTTATTGAAGTAAAATCTGTGTAGGAGTAAAATACATAAATTCCAAATGGAGAGCTTAGTGAATTAAAAAAATTGTGGTAGAATACACATAACATTAAATGAATCATCTTAACCATTTTATATTTATTTATTTATTTATGTATTTATTTTTGCCATAGGCCACATGCATGAGACAGAGAGAGGAAAAATAAGAAATCATCAGGACCAGCAGTTAGCGTAATGGCTAAGTCGCTGGACTCCCATGTAGTTGACCACGGTTCGCGTCCTGGACCTGGTGGCTTAAAACTCCTGTCAGGTGCGTGTGCCTGCGTGCCCAGGATCCCTGGAGGAGAAGGGATTGCAGCGTGGCCATCCCCCCTGGGGGGTGATTTCTCACTTTCTGTCTCTCTCTGTCTGTCTGGCAAGTGCACGCACCCTATAGCAAAAACCTCTCCAAAAAAAAAAGAAATCATCTACTGGGGGATGGCCGTGCTGCAATCCCTTCTGCTCCATTCTCCTCTCTGGATTTTTCGGGACACACACACATATATGTGCCTGGTGTGATTTTCAAGCTGCTGGGTCTAGGACTCAAACCATGGTTGATCATGTAAGAGTCAGCACCACCTGCTGGCCCTGATTTTAGCCTTTTTTTCTTTTTTTTTTGGAGAGGTTTTTGCTATAGGGCGCATGCGCTCGCCAGACAGACAGACAGAGACAGAGAGACAGAAAGTGAGAAATCACCCCCCAGGCGGGATGGTCACGCTGCAATCCCTTCTTCTCCATTCTCCTCTCGGGATCTTGGGCATGCACGCACATGCGCCTGGCGTGAGTTTTAAGCCACCGGGTCCAGGACGCGAACCAAAGTCAACTACGTGGGAGTTCAGCGACATAGCCATTACGCTAACTGCTGGTCCCTGATTTTAGCCATTTTAAAACGCAGCTAGTCCATTCCTAGCTTTGGGCAGCCACCATCGCTGTCTCCTTCCACAGCTGGATGAACTTTCGCTCGAATGTGGTCACCTGTGTCATTACCGTCTCGCACGAAGACTGGACCTTGCTTGGTACAGGAGACTCTCGCGTGCCGTCTTTCCCCCTTTTCCAGCCCTATGGACAAGGAAACCTCTCCTGTGGCTTCTTACCCTGGAGTAGCTTGGCCTGACCTTAACCGGAACTGTATAAGTGCAGTCAGCATCTTATGTCTGGCTTCTTCTGCCCAACCTCGCCTGTGAGAAATTTATTCCTTAAGTGAGATTCAGTAGTTCCTTTACCTGGCTGAATATTATTCCATTGATGTGCGTTTACCATAACTACTTGGTTACTTACTCTTCTGTTAATGGATATTCACATTGTTTCAGTTTCGTTTCTATTATGAATAAAGTGGCCATGAAAATTGCCAGCGTGTTATTTCGTGGACATAGTCACCTATTTCTTTCTCTCTCTCTTTTGTTTTAACAGACTTTTTACTATAAATTGTGTGTGCTCACTGGAGAGACAGAAAGCGAGGATCACCCCCCAGGGGCATGGCCACACCACAATCCCTTCTTCTTAGTTCTCCTCTCAGGATCATGGGCACACACACATGTGCCCTGCATGAGTTTTAAGTCGCCAGGTCCAGGACTTGAACTGTGGTCAACTATGTGGGAGTCCAGCGACGTAGCCCTTACACCATCTGCTGGTCGTAAGCACCTATTTCTTTAGTGTCAATTCCTAGGAGTAGAATTCCTGGGTCATAGACGAAAGATCTCTTTAACTTTCATTCCGTAACTGTCAGGGCCAGACAGACTTAAGTGTGAATTATTCTGTCTTTAGGCTTTTGTCTTTTTAGGCTATAAAGCCTAATGACTTGGCCACCCTGTGACCAGATGACTGATGTATCTCCTGGTGTAATATCTTTAGTCCACCGGCTTCCTGGACTGTAGGCCATTTACTTTTTTCTCATGTCCTGTGTAAAATGGGCTGTAAAATGGGCACTCTGATCCCTCCCAGTCAGGGCTCCATTCACCTGCCACTCTAGTGATTTCAAGGAGAAAAGTTTTTTAGTACGAAGCATTAAGTGCCTACGGAACAGAGAAAAGGCTGCAGGAGCGAAACCAAGCACCCAGCACTGGCTTTCAGTTTTGTTCCAGAGAACGTTAGGAAGATGCTGCTGCCCAGAGTCAAGACCTTCAGAAAACCCTTCCTTCTTAGCCTCTGCAGGGGATTCGGAGGTGGCTTAGGGCCTGTGTTGGGGAAATCCAGGTTTTGCTTGCTGCTGCAGCCATCAGAAAAAGAAAGCAACCGGCCCCTGCTTTCCTTCACCCGTCCAGACCTTAAACCCGTGCACTTTGTAGGCAGAACCCTGCTGGCAAGGGGGCTGGGCTCTGGCCTCTCCAAGAACAGAAGCCAAGAACCAGTAAGTGAGAAGCGGTGCGCTCTCCCTGGTGTTGCTGTGGGGTCGATGGCAGCCGTTGTGGTTTACGGTTTCCATCCCTATTCCTGAAGGACAGGGTCCTGCTGCAGTTGTTGGGCTTGGTTTCTGTCACATGTGCTCCCATGGGTCCTGGGGGTGGAGGTCGCCTGTTGCGGTGTAGTTGCTGCTGTCAGAGCCACCTCCTCATAAAGTGTTGATTCTCTGGAACGGCCTCAGGTTCTGCCTCGACTCCTCTCCACCTAGGTACGTTTCTGGAGGAGTGAGCTTGAGAACTTTTAGTTTTTAAGGCTGCGAGTTAATGTAGAGGGTGAAAAGTAACTTATTTCTAAGAACTACTACTTGGGGGCTGGCAGGTGGCATGGTGGTTAAGGGCACTGGACTTGCATATGGCTGACCGTGGTTTGAGTCTCGAAACATGGCAGCTTGTTTTCTTGCTTTCCCTTTCTCTCTCTTTCTTTCTCACACCTCTCTGGTCAAATTTAAATAAATAAATAAAGTTAAATTAAAAAAATAAATAACTGCTACTTGGATTTAAAACTTCTATGAATTTTTTTCCCTCATCACTGTTTTTTTGTTTTTGTTTTTGTTTTTTTGTTTTTGAGAGCTTTTTGCTGCAGGGTGCTTACGCTCACCAGAAAGATAGAGAGACAGAAAGCAAGAAATCACCCCCCAGGGGGGATGGCCACGCCGCAATCCCTTCTCCTCCATTCTCCTCTCAGGATCTTGGGCACGCATGCACATGCACCCAGCATGAGTTTAAGCCACCGGGTCCAGGACTCGAACTGCGGTCGACTACATGGGAGCCCAATGACATATCCTTTACGCCAACTGCTGGTCCCATCAGTGGTTTTTCTGTAGGACACATATGGTCACTGGAGAGAGACAGAGACAGAGAAAAAGTGAGAAATCAGTCCCCGGGGGACTGGCTACACCACAGTCCTTTCTCCTTTTGGGATTTTGGACACACACGCACATGTGCCTGGTTTGGTTTACAAGCTTCTGGGTCTGGGATTTATACCATGCAGTTGGCCATGTGCGATCCATCCACCGTAACCAAAATGCCATCAACTGGCCCAAAGTTTTTCTTTTTCTTTTTTTGGAGAGGTTTTTGCTATAGGGCACGTGCGCTCACCAGAAAGACAGAGAGAGAGAGAGAGATGGAAAGCGAGAAATCACCCCCCAGGAGGGATGGCCACGCCGCAATCCCTTCTCCTCCATTCTCCTCTCGGGATCTTGGGCATGCACGCGCCTGGCGTGAGTTTAAGCCACCGGGTCCCGGACATGAACCACGGTTGACTACGTGGGAGTCCAGCGACATAGCCATTACGCTAACTGCTGGTCCCAAGTTTTTCTTTTTAAAGTCACTCAGTTTGTTTTTTGTTTTTAATGAAATGAAAGATAATTTATATACATTTGTTTTACAGATGGGTTTTCTCTTTCCACCCCTCTTTAATTTCCTCTGTCTTTTGACAAATTAAATGGAAAGAAATTAGATTTTTATCCTATTTTATGCCTCATATCTCGCTGTAGTCTTCCCAGCATTCGGCAGTAGTGTCCTGTTCTAAATTACCTTATGGGATAGTAGTTGTTGCCGATTTAAGACGTTTAAACTCTTGAATCAATTTTGGCAACATCTTCTTTGTTACGATGTCATGTGAGAAGAACTGAGTTCTTAACTTTAGGATGCCTGTGAGTTATCCCTCATACAAATAACTTTCCCTGTCACCTGGCCTATTTTACTTTTTAGGGGCCGTGCTGTGACGTACTATTACTGCTTAAAAGTGGTTAATGAGGGACCATCGGGTGGCGTAGTGGTTACGTCGCTGGACTCCCACATAGTCTGGGCAGCTTGAAACTCACGCTGGACACGTGTGCACGTGTGCCCAAAATCCCGAGAGGAGAGTGGAGGAAAAGGGATTGTGGTGTGGCCATCTCCTCTGAGGGGTGATTTTTCACTCTGTCCCTCTCTCTCTGATAAGCACACATACCCTGTAGCAAAAATCTCTCTCTCTCTCAAAAAAAAAAAAAAAAAAAAGTAGTTGGTGGGAAACAGCATGGCCCGGTGACTGATCACCATTTTAAATTTCTGTCCATAGTACTACTTCCGTGGACTCCTTCAGAGAAATTAGAAGTGGTAAAGCAGCACACGTGTTCTAAGTGCAAAGATAAGCATGGCCAGAAACTTTATTTAGGCCACTGGTTTAGCAGTTAGGAGCTGGCTGTTTGTGAATCTTGCTTAGATTCGAATGTGTTAGAAATATATTGACAGAATCCCATTTTATCTCTTTCTCCCCAGACTTTCAGTCGGCCAGAGCTAACAATAGATGTCCAAACAGTTTGCCGTGGCTGATACAATGAACAAAGGGCCTCACTGTTGGGAGTGTAGAAATAGAGCTGAAGGGGAACCCCTTAAGGGCATTGACCTAATTCACTCCTTCAGCCCAAATTCTTGGTTTTGCCTATGTATACACATATGCTTAAATTCACATTTATATAAGCGTATATAAACATATGACATTTGAAACAAAGCATTTTAATACTACATATTATAGATGTTTTCTGTCCTATATATTATACATGTCTTTTTATGTGGCTGTGGCTGAAATAAAGTTACTAATCCCTTTTGTCTTTGCACTTAGAATATTTGCTTTCCTTATTGCTTCACATATTTCTGCAAGGAGCCTTTAAAAGGAATACTGTAGGTATAAGCCCAGATAAATTACATGGCTACTCTGTGATCAAAATGATTGTTGGAAAAGTCATGTTTTTTCTATGTTTTTCTGTGCAAAAATGTGTCATGACTTTTCTGACAACCCAATATTATTAATATCCTGCTTCAGAAGACTATGGACATTTCAGCTAGTAGCGTTATGGCTTGAGGAAGGGGCCCGTGGTGTTGCTTTGCATATATTTTTAAAAGAATTATTTATTTAATTTTACTTATTTGTTCATTTATTTAAATTCGACGAGAGAGAGAGACAGAGAGAAGAAAAGTCACAAAGCAAGCCACCAGATCTGGGACTCAAACCGTGGTCGGCCACGTGGGGTCCAGCACCTTAACCCCCACTCCACCTGCTGGCCCTGCTTTGTGTATTTTTGTGAAGTACGGCCTTTATTTTTATTTGACAAGATCCCTTAAAATTAAAAAAAAAATTAAGTCCAGATCTGGCATGAACTGATAGCCGACAAAAATAAAGAACGGCAGCTGAAGTCACATCACCATCCTTCTTAGTTCCTAGAACTTTCCCCCAGGGGCACTGGTTAATCACCAGCTATTTAAGAAGAAAATTCCCAATGTGTCTTTCTGCTGAAAAATATGGAGAAGCACAAGTGAGTTAAAAATAATTTGTTCAGGCATTGCCAAATTGATGATTTTGCTTGATTCCTTGGTGTAGAAAATGTAAACTGGTGATGTTTTTTGCTTTTTTTAATTACCTGAGAGAGAATATTTGTAGTCGGTGTGCACTGCCTCGAAGAATTTCTTGTCTATTAATAGCACAGGAACAAAGCAGCGTACGCACGTCTGAGTGGGGCACAAACATCTCACTTGGCTTAGTAGTGAACCCCAAGTAACAATCGTATTGTTGTTCTGAATTGCCTTCGAGTGTGATTAGATGGTTCAATATAAATGTTGACCTGATTGGATTATATCCCAGCCATGGACTGTCCTAAAAAAGCAGCAGTAACGTAACACTCCAGACAGTTACCAGACTTACTCTGTTCGCTTTATATTTAGGATCATGATTTATGCAGTGAAGGGTCATAGAGACGGGGTTGCTTCATCTCTTTTGTCTCTGTCATCCCGGATGTAGTGTCCACGTCAGTGTAGTTGTCACGGGGGTAGTCTATTATCCTTCCGTAACTAATGAAAGCTTTTTGATTGGGAAGAGCTGAAGCAAAGACGAGTATTTGGAAACAGTAAACT
Source organism: Tupaia tana (assembly GCA_026018925.1). Taxonomy (NCBI): domain Eukaryota; kingdom Metazoa; phylum Chordata; class Mammalia; order Scandentia; family Tupaiidae; genus Tupaia; species Tupaia tana. The sequence continues at coordinate 32,420,850 of JAKSZU010000013.1, read as the reverse complement.
GCATGCACGCACTCACACTCACTCACACACACACACACACACACACACACACACACAGTCCTCTATTAGATATAAACTTTACTGTATATGTTTGTCCTTTCAGAAGTATAAAGCGTTTTTGGTAAATCTTTTTTTTTTTGAGACAGAGGTTTTTGCTATAGAGCATGTGTGCTTGCCAGAGAGAGAGAAATCAAGAACTCATCTCCCAGGGGGGATGGCCATGCCACAATCCCTTCTCCTCCATTCTCTTCTCGGGATTTTTTGAGCACACATACACACGTGTCCAGTGTGGGTTTCAAGCTGTTGGGTCCAGGACTCAGACTACAGTTGGCCATGTAGGAGTCCAGTGCCTTAACCACTACACCAGCTGCTGACCCTCTCGGTGAGCATCTAAACTCACAGGGTTGGATTCTGCCTACTGATGAGTGAGGCTCGATTTTAACATTAGCAGGAGTTGATTTCAAGTTCTTGAGAGCAGGTCTGGTTCTTTGCATTCCTAGGCCAGGCATGGAATAGCTGGTCACTAAATGAAGGAAGGTGGAGAGAAGAGAAGGGACTGGAACGTGATAAACATGGGTATGTATATTCCTGCCCTGTTCTCACAACATCCCTCCGCTCCCCTTACACACCCTCCAGCCCCCCACCGTCCCCAACCAAAAAATAAAACAGCAGTTTTGCGGGATTCTTGGAGACCCTCAGCTTGTTTTGTTTTGTTTTTGAGAGATTTTTGCTACAGGGCATGTGCGCTCACCAGGAAAACAGAGAGACAGAAAGAAAGTGGGAAATCACCCCCCAGGGGGCATGGCCACACCGCAATCGCTTCTCCTCCTCCGTTCTCCTCTCTCAGGCACACACACCCGCCCGGCATGAGTTTTAAGTCTCCAGTTCTGGGACTTGGGTTGCAGTTGACTATGTGGGAGTCCAGTGATGTGACCGTTATGCCATCTGTTGGTCCTGAGACCTGCAGCTTTTTTTTTTTTTTTTTTAAAAGGCACTTTTACAGGATTCTTAGAGACCTGCAGCATAGCATTAGTTGGACTGACAAATCTAAATTATTCACTAATGGGGCTTGAAGAACTCGGAGGTGGTGACCTTGGTTTCTACAAATATTGGGGGGGGGGGGGGCGTGAGGCAGCCTTCCTCCAGCTCAGTCCCCACGTTTTCGATCTTGATGTGATCACGAGGGAGCCCGCGAGACCAAGGCGCAGGCCCTTGAGCTGTGTGCGGACACGCCTGCTCTTGGTTAACTGCTCCGGTAAAGCTAGAAGCAGAAGCACGGGGCCACTGCAGCGTCAAGGCCTCGGTGACGAGCCAGCGAACTCTCCCCATCAGCCGGGGGTAGGTAGGAACCCTCTTTCATAGGTGGAGAAACCGAGGCTCAGAAGCTTTAACTTCCCCAGTGTTACACACCCTGCAGGACAGGGAGGGAAGCTGAGCCAAGGCCCATTTGAATTAGAAGTGGGTTGGGTTGGGTTCTCAACTCCACCAGCCTCTGCTTTTCAGGATCAGACTGGCCGAGAAATAGCGGGAGATGCTAAAGCTCTCTTTTTAAACTTTTTTCTTTATTCGTGATGGGTGTGTGTGCACACATGTGAGAGTGTGAGACGGAGGGAGCGTTGAGCACCCTCACGATGAGATGAGTCTGGTCGTGTCGCGATCTCCTTCCAGTCCTCCTGCTTGTCAGATCTGGGTGCTCATGCCTCACCCGCCGTGGTCCAGGTCGGTCAGGTTGGGGATTTGAACCTCAGTCGCCACGTGGGATCTGGCTTCTCCTGAGCAGCTCTTTACCACTGTGCCACATAGCTGGCCCTGTTGATTTTGGAGAGTTGAAGCATTATCAGTGTAAGTGCACAGGCATGTTTTCATACCAGGGAACCATGAGTAACACTCCTCGGTCAGTGTTGTTAGGAGATGACTTCAGAAGTCAGGAGGCGTCTGATGATTGTGTGTTATTGCGTGAGGCTCCACACACTCGAAGGTGTGTCAGACAGAGCCTTATAAGGAAGTAAATTACATGCACAGCTAGCGAAAACCACAACTTACTGTGATAATATTAAAATACACCTTGTGAAGTGAGAGCATACTTATTCAAGTCCGTAGGCCCTAGTTAGAAATGGCGATGTTGGAAATCAACCCCTGGGCATCCCTCTACCGCCTACCCCCCAAAAGACTATTGTCAGTGTCAAGAAAAGCTCACTGTGGCTACAGAAGACATGGCTTTTGGAATTAGGGCAGTGTACATATGCTTATGTTCAGGAATGTGCCTGTTGAGGGTCAGATTTTCGTCATAGGTTTCCTTTGGTCAAAGCACATTTCTCAAAACACCAAATGCTGGGACCCACAGATGGTGTAATGGTTACATTGCTGGACTCCCATGTCGTTGACCACAGTTGGAATCTCAGGCCCAGTGGCTTAAAACTCAAGCCAGGCACGTGTACATACGTTCCCAAAATCCCAAGAGAACGGAGAAGGGATCGTGGCGTGGCCATTCCCCTTGGGGTGGTGATTTCTCACCTTCTGCCTCTTTGTTTCTCTGGTGACACAGGCATCTTATAGCAAAAAATCTCTTAAGAAAAAAAGGAAGACACCAGATGCCTCCGGGAGGTTTGCAGACGCTCACTTTAGTTTGACATTCGAGGGGTTGATCTCCAGCTCCTGAGAGCAGATCTTCCCCACTTCGTGTAAATAGAGCAGCCGGCTTTCTTCTCACACCTGGCTAAGACCGTGTGCATTGGTGCAGTAAGTATTCCAACTGGGGATGAAACTGGGGAATTTTGGAGCAAGGACATTTTGGTGATGGAGCAGGTAATGTGGAATACCAGGTGATTGGCCTTGGGATGGGGTGAAAGGAGAAGGACGTTGAAAACCAAAGCAATCAACCCAAGGGTTGGAAAGAACTAGGAGGGTCCCAGATGTAATCTTTCTTTCCCATTTTCCCCGGAACCTCTCCAGGGTGCATTTGTGTCCCTCACTGCCTCGTGACAGGGCCTTCTTCCCCCAGGACCCAGAATGATGAGTTGAGTTTCCAGGGGCAGCCTGAGGTTGTGTCCCTTTGTCAGATGTTGACTCTTGGTTCTAGCTCCACTGTGACAGATGGTGGAGGTACACTTCTGACCGGATTCAAAGCTGGACTTCATGGTGGGCAATGGGAACTTTTTCAGGGTTCACAGCCCTTCTCTAAAAAGGTCTTCTAAAGGAGCCTTAAAGCGATTTAGTTTTCAAGAATAGCCTAACAGAAGTTGCTTAACCAGCTTACAGATGTGACAACCCCAGAAAGTACGCATTCCTGAAAACTTCCGGAACAAACAACCCCAAAACAAGTCACCCTTGAGAAAGGACTTCTCAGGATGGTGGCTGGTCACCAGACTGTTGCTCCTTTTCTTCCGTGGCTCTTCTCCCTTCTCAGGACCTTTGGCAGGCCTTTTTCGTGGCTTGTCCTGAGCCTGCACTTTAATACCTTATAAGGGAATAATAAAACTAAGGCAGTGTCCAGGAAGATCGTACACCCCATAGTACTCAGCCAATGAGAAACTGGGGGAGGGACTTGGACATGAGGGAGTGAAATGCTTGTTGTAACTGATTTGGGTGTGGCTTCCGGCAGATGACGTAAGGGTTAGTCGCTGGACTCCTGCGGTTCGTGTCCCGGATCTGGCAGCTTAAACTCACATCAGGTGTATGTGTATGCATGCCCAGTATCCCGAGAGGAGAATGGAGGAGAAGGGATTGTGGCGTGGCCATCCTCCTGGGGGGGGGGGGGGGGATGATTTCTTGTTTTTTGTCTCTCTCTCTGTGTCTTTCTTGTGAGCGTGAGTGCCCAATAGCAAACATCTCTCTTAAAAAAAGTCTCTTTCCAGGGACCAGCAGTTAGCGTAATGGCTATGTCGCTGGACTCCCACGTAGTCGACCGCTGTTTGCGTCCCGGACCTGGTGGCTTAAAACTCACGCCGGGCGCGTGTGCGTTCGTGCCCAAGATCCCAAGAGGAGAGTGGAGGAGAAGGGATTGCGGCGTGGCCATCCCCCCTGGGGGGTGATTTCTCGCTTTCTGTCTATCTGGCGAGCGTACGCGCCCATAGCAAAAACCTCTAAAAAAAAAAAAAAGTCTCTTCCCGCATCTCTTGTCTCTATATCCGTTCTTCGACATGAGACAGGTGAGCGGGTTTCTGACGTAAAGCAATTGACTTTGTGCTGTGGGTGTCCTCTCCGTGGTATCTTTTTCTGAGGGTGTAGGAACTTCATCCCAGCCACCCTTCCTTGGTGAGGAACCAAGGTTTCGGCTTCTCTGTATCCAGCACGTTTCTTCTCTCACCATCTCACCTAATACATGTGTCCTTCTTACTGACAAATGTACTTAATTCTCTACTTCAAGGATCATCTGAAGCAAGATTTTGATCTCATGCCAGGGTGGCCTGCAGTTTATGACCGGAAGCTGTGAGCAAGTTCAGATGTTAGTTTAGGTAAAAATATAACCACAGAAGTTGCATTGTTACCAGACTTTGAGTTAACCTAACTTTTGGATTATGTATCCAGTAAGAAGATACCTCTTAATAAACAAATAAGAGAGATAAAGAGCAAATAAAAACGCTTTAAACAAGGTCACGGTAGTCCCAGGTCCTTACCCCCTGTCTCTCTTTCCATGTTTCAGTTACCCTTACTCTTGGTACCAGTTACTCTAGGTAGAGTGCAGTAGGGTAGATTAAGCGAAGGCGAGAAACCCACATTCACATTTCTTTGGTTGGTGTGTGTTGTTCTAATTGTTCTGTTTCATTTTATCCTATCCTCAGAGGGCATTTGTGCTCTCCAGAAACAAGAGAAAGAGCACCCCGCAATGAGATGTGGTTGCGTTGCATTTCTTTTTCCTCCATTTCTCCAGCCCGTAAGGATTTGAGCACACACGCACGTGTGCCTGGTGTTCACACTGTGGTCAGCCACGTGAGATCTGCCTCCCCACACACAGCATTTACCTGCTGTGCTGCAGGGCCCACTCTGTTCTATTTTATTATTAGTTTTTCTTGTTCACCTTTTACTGTGCCTAATTTATAAATGAACTTGATCACAGGAATGCACGTAATGAAAATACCATGCACGCTGTGGTTTCAGGCATCCTCTAGGGGTCTTGGAACAGACTTTCCATGGGCAAGGGGGTAGAATTCTCACTTAGTGACCAGAAGCCAGGAACAGCCCTAGAGCGTTTCGAGACTAGAAGGAAAACCAAGAGGAAACCAGGATTCCAGGAATCAGGGTGTGTGTGCCCCTCTCCCAGCACACACGTGAGCCTCGTGCAGGCGAGGACTTGGTGAGTAGACAGCAGCACGTCAGTCCACCGTTCCTGAATTCTGCGTGAATTTAGACTAGGGTTCAACAAGTTATGGCCAGCTCCCTGTTTGTTTTCGTTTTTTCTGCCTTTGAGGTAAGAACTGTTCTTACATTTAAATAGCTGTATTTTAAGGCACAGCTGGTGATGTGGTTAAGGCAGCTGGATCCTACATGGTCAACTGTGTGATCTAAGTCCTAGACCCAGTGGCTTGAAAAACATGCTGAGTGCTTGTGTCCACGTGCATGCCCCTCATCTCCAAAGTAGGGAAATCATATAGAATGGATTGTGGCGTGACCATCCCCCGCTAGGGTGTGCTTTCTCTTTCTTTTTCTCTCTCTCTGGCCATGCATATGTGCCTTCTGGTGATAGTTAGGGGGAAAGAGAGAGAGAAAGTAAGAAAGCAGCCGCTAGGTCTGGAACTCGAACCGCTGTTGGCCATGTCAGAGTTCGGTGCCTTAACCACCACGCCATCTGCTGGTTCCAAAATAGTTTTGTTTTAAACAGTTACCTGAATACCTATATGATCTCTTTGGTTTTTGCCTCTTGGCCTGCAAAGCCAAACATTTCCTTTAAGGAAATGTTTCCTGGTCCCGGCGTTTGCCACGCAGAAGCAGGTGGTTTGGTTTGTCTCCTGTTCTTCTGCGATCGAGAATAGGTAGGGAGATCAGAATACAGCCTGCTTGAGTCTGCATCTGTCTGAGGTCTCTCTTGGCTGCAGGAAAGCCAGCAAAAGGGAGGCTGTTGGCCCAGAGCCCCAAAGGGCCTGTTTGCTTCTGGTTTCAGTCTAAGAAAGTGACCTGGTAACTGGGGCCACCTGAGAAGTTACAGGGGTGGATTTCTTCCAGGTTAAGCAGTGACATACATATAAGGAAATGTGGAGAAGGTACCCTTCAAAGCACCCATGATTTTAGGGTGTACAGAGGCCATAAAGCTTATGTTCCCTATGATCCAGCATTTCTGCCTGCATTTCAGGTTTTCTTACTTCTCTGGATGCTGGCTTTGGGACCGATATCATCTGTTGTGTCTCTAAATTGTAGACTATTTCAATTCCAAACAGGTCGGTATTTCCTGTCAGAGGCAATTTCAGCGTAACAATAAAACATAGGTTTGAAGTCTTGGAGAGACGAAGGGCAGTAGAGTTCGTGATAATGCTCTGGCTCAGAAGACTTGGAAGAGCTTTGGACTGATGTACGGCCCAGGGGCTGATCCCCCCACTCCCTGCTCAGTGAACCACCATGTTCTCCATTCGCTACACTACCCAGGCCTTTCTGAGGGTAGGGACGGAGTCCTGTGTCAGTAGATCTGTTTTTAAAGCATGGCGTGCAGTACATACCTAAACGTTGACTGCTTGAGTGCCGTCTGTTTCTTAAATTTAATATCAAACTTACGTCACTGTTGGGGCCAGCACGTGGTGTGGTGAATGAGACACTGGACTCCCACATGGCTGCGGTTCGAGTCTCGGGCATGGCATCGACCTTTGTTCTCTCACTTTCGCTCTCCTTGTTTCTCTCTGGTGATCTCACGTGCCCCATAGCAGATTAAAATGATAATGATAGATGAAATTGAACAAATTTTTAAAAATCACTACTGACTGCCCTTTTTAGAGTGAGGCTTCTATTATTACTAGGCACACCCTTCAGCTATGTGATACTTGCAATTTATAATTTATAGTCTTTTCTCACTATTGGCAAATTTGCCTTAGCTCCTACAAAAGCTATAGCGAAGGGATTTTATGGTGATTACTAAAGTCCATTTCTAATTTCCTCTAAATTCTATGTTGAGATTTTGAATTTGAAAAGGGCCAGTTCTCCCTTTTTATTCTGTGTCACTGCGCCACCTAGTGGATAATATGTGTGTTGCCAAGCAGTGACCTTTGCTGATTTCCTGATAACCACACATTCCACAAGAGGGAAAAATCAAATGCATTTTTATGCTTTAAGATCCCATACAATTTTTGGCAATAATTTTGGTTAATAAGTAAGTGGTGCTAGGAATTTTGGAGAGGAGTTTCAACATTTTAATTTCAAATCAAAATAGCTTGGCTTATAAGATCTGGTATTTTCCATGTCACCAGTAAAGGCTAACAATGCGAAGACTGTCAGTTTAACTCCGTTTATGTGATAGTGGGATGCAAGATACGAGATCAAAGAATGAGATCTGTTTTCTAAATTTAGAAAAGGACTATTTTAAACATCTGAACATTTTTTTTTAGTATAACTGTCTGCAGGTTATCCATTCTGTTTATTAAGTCACTGTTATTAGTAAGGCTTGTTGATTTTCATTTCTATTATTTTTAGTAGGTTGGCTTGGGCTCCCACATTTTCTCTGTATGAGAGGTTTATTCAGGAAACCTCACCTTTCCCCTTCCTGCCGTCCCTGCTGACCCCTCCCCTTCATGGAGTGTGATCCAGGATGACCGAGCAGTTGTTTTTCTTGGTTGATTTCCACTGGGTTCAGCGGGTAGTCATCACCGTCAAGTAGATCACGTAAGAATACATTTAGTTATCAAGTGTATGACATTTTGTTTTGAAAAACTTATTTGTTATTTTATTATTAAGTTGTATATAGGTCAGGTGTGCTCATGAGAGAGAGAGAGAGAAAGCAAGCCTCCAGGTCTGGAACTCGAACCATGGTCACTCATGGGAGTGCAGCACCTCAATTACCGTACCGCCTGCCGGCCCCTAAGTTTATGCTGTTTTAAATATGTAACAGATACGTATGCAGCTGAAACTATAAATTGTAGGCTTTTTCATCTTGTTCATAGATTACAAATCTACAAAATTGTGATTAATGTATTACACGATTGTGCTTCTCCCTGAAAGCTGGTTACATTAGTCTTTTCAGAGTGCTGTTTGCTAAGTTTCATCGCCGTGTCCGTGATAAGGAATTCACAGCCTGCCGCCCGCCCAGCAATCTTTCTTATTCTTATAGGAAAACTTCTTAAAATTACCAAAGCGATCCTTAGACATAAAAAAGAAGTACTGTTTCTGAAAATAAGTAGTATTTCCTTGTTTATTTTCAAAATGGGATTTGGAAAACATTGCCTTCAGCTCATGGTTCCGGCACTGTAAATTGCTAGGACCTTTTAGAAAGGTAATAGGGAGCCGGCAGTGGCACGATAGTTAAGGGCACTGGACTCCCACATGGCCTGCTGTGGTTTAAGTCCTGACCATGGCGGCTTGGTTTCTGACATTCCCTCCCTCCTTCCCTCTCTATCTCTCTCTCTATGGTCAAATTAAAAAATACGTAAATGAATAAAGTTAAATAAAATAATTCTTAAAGTTTTTTTTTAAGTAATAGGTCATTTTACTTGAAGAGGCTTAGAAATATTTAAGTCTCTTGAAAAAAATTATTATTTATTTAATTTTATTTTTATTATTATTTTGTTTGCCACAGTGCACATGCATTCACCAGAGAGAGGCAGACAGAGAGAAGGAAAGTGAGGAAGCAAGTCACCAGTTCGGGGACTCGAACTGTCGTCGGCCATGTGGGAGTCTAGCGCCTGAACACACACCACCTGCCAGCCCTGAGAAATATTTAAGTCTTTCAATTCAGAATTAACTAGAAAGTTTGAGGGGTGTTGTGAAGAGAAAATACACACAACACTTCTGATAGTATTAGTTATAGCAAAAAAAAAAAAAATTGGATACTGCTGAAATGACCACTAGGGATATAGTTCCTAAATTATATAGTAAATGTGGTTATTTACAGATTTTTAATTAAAGTGAGGTAGTCAAACGTCTGGTTTCGCAGTTGTTGTAGCCACACGTGCTTGTTGACTGTGGCGGGCACACCACCAGAGCCTCATCGTCACGGCAGAACATTCTCTGGGAGAGTAGTTCTGGGTGTGCCCTCTTCAGACTTTAATGTGCAATTAGTCACATGGGAGCTCGGTTAAAATGCATGTCCTTTTTTTTAAAAAAAAAAAAAAAAAGAGAAAAGAGAAAAAAAGAATTATTTTAAGTTAGTTTATTCATTTATTTATTTATTTATTTAAATTTGACCAGAGAGGGAGAGAGAGAGAGAGAGAGAGAGAGAGAGAGAAAGAGAAAGTGGGAAAGCAAGCTGCCAGATCCGGGACTCAAACCACAGTTAGCTGTGTGAGATGAGAGACCAGCGCTCTTAACACCACACCACCTGCCAGCCCCAGAATGCATGTTCTTATTAACAGGTCACTGGGAGGGCTCGAGATTGCATTTGTAACCAGCTCCCCAGGTTGGCTCTGCAGTGCCTAAGGAAGGGTGAGGTTCTCTGAGTTGCTGCGTGCATTCCCCTATCCTAATAGGAAAGGCATGTCTCTGAAGTTTAGAGCTCTGCTAGGCTTACTGCTTTATGGGATTAACCAGGCTTATTGATATGCGGCAGAAACAGTTCCCTGCTCCCTGTGAGCCGACCCCTGAGGTGCCTGAGGCCTGGGCAGCACAGTTCATCCTGCAGGTTTCTCCAGAGCAGCCTGCTGGCAGCCTTTAGCTCAGCCACTTTAATCATCGGTTTTCCGGCCTGCCCTTGGACAGAGCGGTTTATAATTTTCTTTATCTTGGTACCTATTATGGGGTGGTGGTTTGTATATCTGTTTGTTTTTTAAAGTGAAGCTCTGTTTGAATGTTCTATGAGCTTAGTCAGCTTTGAAATCATAGGGTAGGCAGGGCTGTGTCTTTGTTGCCAAATTAGCACCTTCCTTTTTGGCTTATTAATGGCTTCTTTGTAATTACAAATAAGAATGGTCTGTTTAAATTATACTTTGTAGCTTGGTGTACCAGAACTGTGAACACAGAGGTCTTTAATGTAATTATCTACTAATTTTTTTCCCCCTTTTGTCTTGTTAAAATTGGATTCATGAAAATCTGGATCCAGATTGTGACCTGGCACCTGTTAACTCTGAGGCCTTACTGGGTACAAGTCCCTGGATAATTCAGGCATTTTCTTTTCTTTCTTTCTTTCTTTTTTTTGGGGGAGAGGTTTTTGCTATAGGGCGCTTGCGCTCGCCAGAAAGACAGAGACAGACAGAGAGACAGAAAGTGAGAAATCACCCCCCAGGGGGGATGGCCACGCTGCAATTCCTTCTCCTCCATTCTCCTCTCGGGATCTTGGGCACACACGCCCATGCGCCTGGCATGAGTTTAAGCCACCGGGTCCGGGACTCAAACTGTGGTCGGCTACATGGGAGTTCAGCCACATAGCCATTACGCTAACTGCTGGTCCCTGGCGTTTTGTTTTTATATGTGGAAAGGAAGGCATCGTGTAAAGTTTTCAGAAATTAATAAGCAACAACCATAAAGCACCCAGCACTACATCTGACATGTTGCCAATGTTCAATCAGTGGTAATGCGTTTCGGGCCCCCTTTGAGCATGTGCATTCACAGAGACACAGCTGTGAGGGACTTGTGCCCTTGGACCTCATCGGGTTATCGAAGGAGCCGGAAGTGAAATCTGACAGACTCCCTTCCTGTACCTTCTCTCTCTCTCTTTCTCCTTCTCCTTCTTCTTCCTCTTCCTCTTCCTCTTCCTCTTTTTTTTTTATAAGAATTTATTATTTTATTTTATTTTGACGGGGATGGGAGTTGGGGGAGAAAGTGAAAAAGCAAGCTGCTAGGTCCATCACTTGAACCTTGGTTGGGCATGTGGTAATCCAGTGTCTTTAACCACCACACCACCTGCTGCCTCACCCCTGCACCCTCTCTTTATCAAGTCACTGCAGAAGAGACACTGAACTGATTCGACCACCCAGGCCAGCTGCCCTAGAGATTGCCATTGTGCTTATTAAGATGTTTGACAGAGTGATGGGACTCACGGCTGGTCAGGTGCCTAGCACCAACAACTATGCATTTATTTATTTATTTATTTACTTACTTACTTACAGGCCAGTTGCCAGGACATTTTGAGGGACATCGTAGGTGTGTAGTAGAAGCAGCAGGGTTCTTAAATGGAAAGGGTGCAGACAGGCTTTACAGCCATATGCACCCCGGTTAGTCTGCTGCTGCCACCTTTAACTTGCATGGCCTCAGCCAAGTTTACTTTACTTCCATTTCTGTAAGGTGAGTCTAAAATGATGGTATCAATAGGGGCCACAATTATCTGTAAACTTGCTGTGTGCTAGACAGTCTCACCACCTTGAATTCCACACATACATTGTCTGATAAAATTCTCACAACTGCACCAGCAGGTGGGAGAGAGGTTAAAATGGCTGGATCCCGCATGGTGGGTTGCATGGTTTGAGTCTTGGACCAACAGCTTGAAAATCATGTTAGATGTGTGTGCATAGAGACCCAAATCCTGAGAGGGGAATGGAGAAGGGACTGTGGCATGACCATCCATCCTGGGGAGCAACTTCTCACTCTCTCTCCTCTGTCTCTCTCTGGTGAGTGCACATACCCTATAGCAAAACTGGGCGGGGGTAGGGGGACGAAAAACTCACCACAACTTCAGAGAGGTGAGTCTCATCATTGCTTCTGCTTCATGGACGGGAGAATCTGAGGCAAGAAGACGTTAACTGCCTTGCCCACAATAAGCGGTCAAGCCCAGGTTTAAATCCCCACTTTCCGACTACAAAGTCTATGATGCATCCTGAAAAATAAAGTAAGGAAACAGATTTACTGAGCTGTCGTGCACATACCAGAAAGGAAAGTGTGCAGTCAGTGGTTTTCAGTGTACTCACAAGGTTGTGTCGCCCCTGCATCACTTCACATTTTCACTACTCTGCAAAGAAACCCCACGCCCACTAGCAGTCCCTCCTCTTCTCCCCTGAACCCCCATAGCTCTGAGCAGCCACTGGTCTGCCTTGAGCTTCCGTGGGTTTGCCTTTTTGGGACATCTTCTCGTAATGGAATCAAGAGAGTTGTCATTTTGCACCTTGCCTGCAGCTCTTCTCACCCAAGCCCTGCTTAGACATGAGAGGCAGCTCTTTAGGCTCTGCCTGCATTGGCTGTATGGCCTCTGCCAGGGACATCTTCTCGTAGTGGAATCAAGAGAGTTGTCATTTTGCACCTTGCCTGCAGCTCTTCTCACCCAAATCCTGCTTAGACATGAGAGGCAGCTCTTAAGACTCTGCCTGTGATGGCTGCATGGCCTCCGCCAGGGACATCTTCTCGTAATGGAATCAAGAGAGTTGTCATTTTGCACCTGGCTTCCTGTACTTACAACATCTTAAGGTCTGCCCCTGTTGCAGCATGAGTTGGTGCATCATTGCTTTTGTTGCTATGGCCTCCACTCCCCTTTTTGTGAAGTGGGAACACTGGTAGCTAACTCCTGGGCTGTAGGCATCAGAGAGAAGGGTATTGGCCCAATCTGGTGCCACAGTTGGTAGCAAACTGAATTGTACTGCTGGAAGCCATATGGCTGGTAGTGGGTTTGGATCCCTGGGCTGGCTTAAAAACACGCCAGGGGCATGTGCCCAAGATCCTGGAGAACCGGGGCCGGTGGGGAGTGTGGAGAAAGGGGATTGTGGTGTCATGAAATCCCGTCGAGTGTGCTTTTCTCTTTCACACATATACACACATTCAAATAAATGGAAAAAAAAAAAAAAAACAACTTAAAAATCATATGGGGGGACAGCAGGTGGCACAGTGGTTATGTGGCTGACTGCGATTTGAATCCCAGACCTGGCGGCTTGAACTCATGCCAGACACATGTGCACGTGTGCCCAAAATCTTGAGAGGAGAATGGTGGAGAAGGGATTGTGGTGTGGCTACCCCCGCTGGAGGGTGATTTCTTGCTTTCTGTCTCTGTCTCTCTGGCGAGCGCACATGCACTATGGCAAAAATTTCTCAAAAACAAACAAAAACATCTTATAGGGAGCAGTCGGTGTGGCACCTGATGAACGTTGATGACATTCTTCCTTTCCAGTTCTCATCACCGTCTGGTCTCCTGTTTCCGGTTGGGTGTTTCCAGTCTCCGAAGCTGTAGATTAAGCCATTTCGACATGTCAGCCTGTGCTAACACAAAACTCTGTGTGTGTGATGAAACAGTTCACTGCATGGCCACTCCGAGTGAAGGTGGGGTCTGGAACACACCCTGTGGGTTCTCCCTCCAGGCTCTGAACACGCTGTTCCCTGCGTGGAATGTCCACTGTGCTGACCTGACAAGTCGGCCGTCTGTCAGTGCTGAGGTTGGCTCACGGCCCCCTGCGCCCTCGACCTCCCACCCTGTTCAGTACCTCCCCGTCTGCCATCAGCTTCGCACCTGATGCACTTCCTGTTGCCCTGCCACTCGGCCTCCTCCATCCCCGCTCGGCCATCCTTCTTCCGTGGATGTCCACAAACTCGTCCTTAAACTTCTGAAGTCTCATGGAGGTGGCAGTCGGATTGGGTGCAGTTTCATGTCCTGATGGCCATTCTCTACGGTCCCTTCATCCTTGACTTGGTTAGGGCATTGCCTTGCACTATTCTAACAAACCCTCTCCTCCTGGGTCACACCACCCGGCCCCCAGCTGTGTATTCTTTCAGATTGTATCTCAATGTCTTTCTCTCATTCTTTCTCTTTTTTAATTGCCAGAGGGAGGGTACGTGTGCTCACCAGAAGTGGAAAGAGAAATCACTTCCCCAATGGGCTGTGGTCACACCACAATCCCTTCTCCATTTCAACATCCTTTCAGGATTTGGGGCATGCACACACATGTACTCAGAGTGGTTTTCTAGGCCTCCAGGGTTAAGAATCGAACTGTGTTCAGCCACATGGGATTCGGCTCTTTTAACCACTAGGCCACAGGACCAGCCCCGTGTCTCCTGCTCATAGAAACTCCCCCTGGCCCGGGACCAGCAGTTGGCCTAACAGCTATGTTGCTGGACTCCCATGTAGTCGACCACAGTTCAAGCCCCAGACCCGGTGGTTTAAACTCATGCCAGGTGCATGTGCCTGTGTGCCCAAGATCCCGAGAGGAGAATGGAGAAGGGATTGTGGCATGGCCCCAAGGGTGAGTTCTTGCTTTCTAGCTCTCTGTCTCTTTAGGAAAAAAAAAGCAAAAAGAAACTCCCCCGGCCAGATCAGGTACTACTGGCTTTTGCAGAGCTTCCTGAGGGCTGTGCTGTACCTGCTTTGATCTTCATGTGATCTCAAGCAGCACATTGCACTTGGTAAGCATTTGTTGAATGAATGAGTTAAGAATTAGTGATGGCATATTTGCATGTCTGTGTTCATGGCAGCATCATTCACAGTGGTCAGCAGGTGGGAGTTCTCAAGTGTCCATAGATGGGTATGTGAATAGACAGAACGTGTCATACACGTACAAAGGAGTGCTACTCACCTTTAGAAAGGAAGTTTTGACTGACACATGCTTCAGCCTGGGTGATCCTTGGGTATACTGTGCTGTGTGAAGTGAATGAGTCACAGAAAGACAAATACTGTATGATGTCATTTATATGAGGTACTAATGTGGTCAGATTTACAGAATCAAAAGTAGAGTGGTGGTAGCCAGGAGTTGAGGGAAATGAGGAATGTGAGGTTGTTTAATGGGTACAGAGTTTCAGCTGTGCAAGATGAAAAGAGTTCTGAAGATTGATTGCACAATGGTGTGAACACACTACTGTGTGTGAGTTTGTTCCTGCTGCTGTAACAAGATGCCTGTAACTGGGTCATTTATAATGAATAGAAGGCTATTTGTTCATAGTTGGGGGTCTGGGAAGTCCAAGCTCAAGGCACTAGCAGGTTTGATGTCTGGGGAGAGGTGCTCCCTGCTTCTGAGATGGTGCCTTGTGGACGTATCTTAGCTCAGTGGTTCCTTTGACCGACTTCAGCTGAAAATCCACCCATCTCTGGCAGAAGAGACAGGAGAGACGAATGCTGTGTCCTTATGTGATTAACAGGAGAAGGATAAGAGGACCTAGCTAGTTGCCTTAAGCCCTTTAGTAAGGCTACTAATTCCATTAGAGGATGGAGACCTCTTCATCTCCACAGAAAGTGTCTGCCTCTGAATACTATTATACTGAGTCCTAGGTTCCAGCATAGACTTTCAGAGGGACACATCCATTCAAACCATGGTAACTACTGAACTGTACACCAGAAATGATTCAAATGGTAAAAAAAAACCACAATGATGAGTCCAGCAGGTGGCATAGTGGTTAAGGTACTGGACTCCCACAGAGCCAGTCCTGGTTCAAGTCTCAGACATGGCAGCTTGAAAATCACACCAGGTGTATGTGCACGCATACCCAAAATCTTAAGAGGAGAATGGAGGAGAATGGATTGCTGTGTGGCCATCCTTCCTGGGGGTGACTTCTCACTTTCCCTCTCACTGTCTCTCTTTCTCCAGGAGTGCACATGCCCTATGGCAAAAACCTTTTAAAAAAAAAGATTTATGTTGCCAGAACTCATGACTTCTGGAAGTTACCGTAGAAGAATCTGGAATTCTTAAATTCTAGGATACCTGTGACTTCTGGGTAGTACACATCCATTCTAGGGAAAGGAGTATTTCCTCATCGGGGAGTTTTTCTAAGGACTACCAGAGTCAAGGGGTGAGCTGGCTTGAATTTCCAGGCTTTTGTATGCCTGGGGCTCAGTGTGCCAGTTCTTGGCCTGAGCCTGGCTGGTGTGTGTGGAGCCTCTTGTGTCTACACAGCTTGGATAAGGACCTGGGCATCTGCTTAGCTTCCAAGGGTCTACCTTGGTACCCCGACCCTTTCCAGTATAGATTTGAAACATAAAATTATGTTCATTTTCAGTCCTGTTTAGCCATATGCCATTTATTTATTTATTTATTTATTTATTTATTTATTTATTTTGGAGAGGTTTTTTTCTACAGAGTGCGTGCGCTCGCCAGATAGACAGAGACAGAAAGCGAGAAATCACCCCCCAGGGGGGAACGGCCACGCTGCAATCCCTTCTCCTACATTCTCCTCTCGGGATCTTGGGCACGCATGCACACGCGCCCAGCGTGAGTTTAAGCCACCAGGTCCAGGACTTGAACCGTGGTCGACTACGTGGGAGTCCAGCGACATAGCCATTGACACTAACTGCTGGCCTCGTCATATGACATTTATGAAGAACTGTGTTGAACTCCCCAATACAACCTTAGGGAAGAACGTGAACGGTTTTTGAGAGCCAATTCTGCGTGAGCACTTTGTAGAGGTCGCCTTCTCTCTTGCTGACATTGGCCCTCTGAGATGTGGATGGTTTTCTCTCCATTTTATAAAGAAGGATATGGAATATCCAAGGCTTCACAGTTCAGTCAGAGCAAGGACTGCACCCCAGAGCTTTTTTTTATAACACATTTTTGCCATAGAGCGGATGCACTCACCAGTGACAGTGAAGGTGAGAAACCACCTCCTGGGGGGAGGGCCACCACAATTCCTTCTCCTTCTGGGCTTTTGGGCATGCACACACATGCACCGGTGTGATTTTAAAGGTCTGGGACTCTCACGGTTGTTAGCCATGTGGGAGTTCAGCACCTTAACTACTATGCCGTCTGCAGGCTCCCAGATCTTGTTTTTCAGAACTCTCTTTCTGGCCTCTGCTTCAAGCTGCTTTCTATTGTGTTGTCAGGAAAGTTATGCCACCTTTTTTTTTTTGGATAGAAAAATACATCATGACTTTCCTCACAACCTCGGTTTCCACCTCGTGATCCAAAATGATATATACATTCAAATCTAAAACCAATTGGACGTCACACTTAAACGTTTATTCTTTATTCATGCTAACGTGCATGCGTAGGCAGGCGAGAGAGAGAGAGAAGGGAGAGAGCACCCTCCACCGGGTCTGTCCACACAGCAGTTCTCTTTCTCCGACCCTGCTTCCTGAATCTTGGGAATTTGTGTATGACTTGGCCTGGGATTTGAAATGCAGTTGCCATGTGGGATCCAGCTACTCTTTTTTTATTTTTATTTTTTAAGAGTATTTTTTGCTATAGGGCATATGTGCTCGCCAGACAGAGAGAGACAGAGAGACAGAAAGCGAGAAATCACCCCCCAGGGGGGATGGCCACGATGCAATCCCTTCTCCTCCATTCTCCTCTTGGGATCTTGGACACGCACGCACACACGCCCGGCGTGAGTTTAAGCCACTGGGTCCGGGATGTGAACCACGGTCGACTACATGAGAGTCCAGTGACATAGCCATTACGCTAACTTCTGGATCCAGCTATTCTTTTTTTTTTTAATATATTTTAATTTATTTTATACATTCAATTATTATACATCAGTTAGCTAGTAAAGTGAATTTTTCAACATGAAAACATTTCACACAAGTCCACTTGGGGATACAATAACATTTTCAGCACAGATAATAATCCATTTCTGTCTCATAAATTTTTTTTTTCTTGTAAAAAGACTTTACTCAACATGAAATACTTCTCTAACCTGTCCAGTTGAGAATACCATACACGTCATCATCAACAGGTAATAAACCATATCTGAATGGGAGATGGCTGAGGGTAGGAGATAGGGAATCAAGGATGGGGGGGGGGAGGCAATGTGGAATGGGACAGGAGAAGAGAGGAGTATGGAGAAGGATAGCAAGAGAACAAATAGGATCCAGCTATTCTTGAACAGTGTGTTATTGCTGCACCACAGAGCTGGCCCAGATGGGTTCCGTACATATGTCATGGTTGTGCGAATGACCAAGGCTTCCAAGACCCTGCTTCTGAAACCCCAGCCCCAGGTCACAAGCCCTAGGCATGCCATAACATCTTTTCTAGATGTTCAGAAACTTAAAAGTCTTCCCACTTTCCTTGTCTCTGTCTCTCTCTGTCTCTCCGGGGAGCACACACACCCTGTGGCAGAAACCTTCAATCAATCAATCAATCAATCAGTTAATCTGCGTTTTCAACTCTCTGTTTCCCAAGTGGCAAAGACAAAGAAATGGAATGTAGGGCTCTTTGTTACTCTGTTATCTGGGAGGTTTTCGGAAAGTTAGAACTTTGCTGAGCAAAGCTTTCTGTTCTATGTTGGCTCCTTGCCACGCCAAGGTCCCATTCTTATCTCCCGCTCGTTATCTCCAAGGATGCAAAACATTTTCTCTGCATGCCTGTTCATTTCTACGTGACATTAGCGAGTCAGTTTACCTGAAACATGACCAGTTCACTTCCAGGTGGCTTATACTTTTCTGTGTGCGTATGAGAGAGTCAGTGTGAAGAACTCCTTCTGCAAATATTTCTTTCCGTAGTATTGCTCTAAAATGTCCCATTCATGGAATCATTCCCGCCCAGATCCTGAATCGTTTTACCCTACGGGAATGCGCTGCTTTTCTGACAAGGGGGAGAAAGCAAGCTGCAACAGCAGTGCCCATCCAGGCTGCTTGCTTGCTTCCTTACAAGTGGTGCTTTGCAAAGCATTTGGCTTCCCTGCTGTATGGATGTGTCACTGTGCAGGATGACAACAGGATTTGCTGGGAATGTGGGCCACTATTGTATCCGCCTTACGTAACCACGTGGAGTGATGGAAATGGGCGAGCAGTCTGGGATGTAGGCAGGGGCCTGGCCTGTGTGTCTCCGGAGACCATGAAGACCGCTCAAGCCCTGCAGAGGCTGTGGACCCAGGCTGTTAAAAAGTTGGGGAGATTGAAAGGCCATGTGAGTTCTGCACGCTCCCCCCCTTTTCTTTGCCAGTCTTTCTCTGAGGGGAGGGAGGGGGAGCAGAATTGCTCACAAGGACTCTTTTATCCTCTATCCTCGGATTTATTAGTGCTCCTGGCAGCTTTCAGTAGCAAATTGTGAGAGTGCAGCTTGCGGTCAGCGGTGGGCTTTAGACAGACGGGGCTGTTTTCCGCAGACCTCTGTGAAACTGACAGGCTCTTACTGGCTTTGGAAGTCCTGGGCTGCTGCTGTCCAAGTGTCGGCAATCTGCAAGCCTGGTTTTGCTTCCTGGGTGTCGCTTTAACTAACTAACCGTGTGTGTGTGTGTGTGTGTGTGTGTGTGTGTGTGCACTGAGAGTTTTGGGTTTAGGGATAAAACTTTTTGTTCTCTTGTACTTCAGAAATCTATATTCTTATTCTTGTCTGTTCTTCTCAATTACAGGGGAAAATGTTTTCATTTGCTTTTTCCTCTCAAACGGTGTGAACATAGAGACTTGTATGAGGCTACTTTGGAGACTCGGGGCTTTTATTAAATGTGTCCTTATAGGCAGCTTCCGATTCACCTTTGGTTTTAGCTGGTCTCCATCTCTGAGAAGCAGCCGCTGGAGGAGAATCTAAAAGTTGTCTGCTCAGGGGAGATCCTGGCTGTGAGGACGTTGATACCTGCTTTGTGTTTGATTTCCAAAATCTTTAGGTAAAATATATGGGAGTTAAAAAATTTGTTTGGCCAAGATTTGTCAAAAAACCTTTCTCAAAAGTAGAGCATTAAGAAAAAAAAAAAAAAAAAAAAAAAGAAAGATCAGGTTTGCCCTAGTCCCTTTCTGTTTTTCCTTACAGAAATACTTCCTGTAAACAGAACACCTTTACTTAGGGTAGAAAAGTTAGCTCACCTTTCACTTTTCATGGGGTCTAGGAATGACAGAGTTGTTAGTGACACTGCTTACATGAAAAGTAAAAGAAATGTAGAAAATGACAGCACAGCGAAGCCTCTCCTGGCGGATGGGATGTTGACGCTCAGGTCACAAACGAGACTGGGAGCCTTCGGTACCCCGTGGTTCCCTCAGACCTTATCTGTGTCTCCCCCTGTGCCCACCACATTTTGCTTGCCTCGCTTGTACTGCCCCTGTCTCCCCTCCTCGTGATTGAAATGATTAGAGTCTCCTTTGCTCTGTCACTTCGCAGAATTGGAGCTGTATTAAATTTGGTGTTGGGTATGCTGTTCAGTGTTAGGTCCATGGCCAGGAGTCGGGTACCTCTTCCTGTTCACCTACTTGCCGCCATATTTTTTTTTTTTTTACCTATAAAAGAATTGAGTATTAGAGTCATGAAGCATACTAATGAAACACATGCCACAAGTCCATCACACGCAGCCACGGACCTCAGTCAGACAGAACGCAGGGCCTCTCTGCCCCCGCCCCGCTCCTCTCCCTCCGTCACCCTGGCCACCTCATCCTGGATGTCATGTTTTTCATTTCCTTGATTTTTCTTTGTAGTTTTACCATATGTGTTACATGTATATAATTCACTATATATATATAAAATATATACGTTTATATATAATCACTAAATGAAAGACGAGTTTTGTTGGCTTCTTTATTGTAGTAAAGAGCATATGACAGAATGCACCAATTGAACCATTTTAAGTGTACAGTGCGGTCATTTTTTCAGAGAGATTTTTGCTATAGGGTGCATGCGCTAGACAGAGAGAGACAGACAGGAAGTGAGAAATCACCCCCCAGGGGGATGGCCACACTGATCCTCCTCCATTCTCCTCTCGGATTTTGGGCATGCACGCATATACACCTGGCTTGAGTTTCAAGCTACCAAGTCTGGGACTCAAACCGAGGTCAGCCATGTGGGAGTCCAGTGACATATCCATTAGACCATCTGCTGGTCCCCTGTGCAGTAATGTTAAGTATGTTCCAATTGTGAAAAATTGCTTACTCTTAGAACTATGTAAAAATGTCCCACTCTACAGGTTCTTTTGGGGTGTTTTTCGCTCAGTGTTGTTATATTCGAGCATTGAGTTATATTTGAGAATTGAGTATCATTGTGCATTTGTACTGTGGGACTGCGTGCACTTGTGGTCGGTTCTCTCTCTTTTTTTTTTTTTTTAAAGAAATTTTTACTGTAGGGTGATTGTGCTCACTGGAGAGACAGACAGACATACAGAGAGACAGAAAGTGAGAAATCACCCCACAGGGAGGATAGCCATGCTGCAGTCTCTTCTCCATTCTTCTCTTGGGACTTTGGGCATGCACACACACGGATCTGGTGTGAGTTTTAAGCCGCCAGGTCCAAGACTTGAACTGCGGTCGACTACAAAGGAGTCCCCGTGATGTAACCATTACGCCATCTGCTGGTCTTGGTTTGTTCATTTTTATCCCAGTCCTACTTTGTACTTTAAAAAGGAGTTATTTATTTAATTTTGTTTATTATTTTAATTCACCAGAGAGAGATAGAGAGAGAGAGAGAGAGAAATGAGAAAGCAAAGCTGCCGAGTTTGGGACTCGAACCATGGTTGGCCATATGGGGGGTCTAGTGCCTCAACCACCATGCCATCTGCTAACCCCCCTAGTTTGTATTTTAATAATGCATTACAGTTCATCTATTCTGCTCTTTATAGCCGTTTAGGTTTGCAAGTTTTGGTTGAAAATGCTGCTTCCATGAATACTCCGTATGTGTGTGCAAGTACTCACACATCTCTGTAGGGAGAGGAATCACTGTGTCCCGGAATATGTGTGCCCTTTACCCTGGCCCTGCATGTAATGCTCCTCAGATACTAAGCAGCCCCCTGCAGGCTTTCAGCCAGAGAAAGTCCAGTGCTATTGATAGCAAGTCTGAGCTGTGCACAGCCTAGCTCAAGTTGGGTGGGGCCGGAGCCTGGCGGGCCCAGTTTGAGTGGCCAGACCTCAGCTCTCAGCTCTCAGCTCAGCCCCTGCTCACCGGCAGCCTGTCCCAGGGATGCACCCAGAGCTGATGTTCTGAGGAACAGGTGTGATTAGTGGGGTACTCTGTGTTTCTGCAAAGATAATGTATACATGAGGCAGGGAGAATGCACAGCAGTTTGCTTTTTGGGTTCATTGTGGGTTCTGAGTAAACTCCACAGGGCTTTGAGCTTTCTTGGCATTTCTAGCCTTTTCAAAGACAGCCTGCATTTAATGGATGGTTGTCATTTTTAAAGTGATACCACTATTGAGCCAGCAGGTGGTGGGGTGGTTAAGGTGTTTGGATCCCATATGGCTGACTGCTGGCTTAAGTCTTGGACCGATAACTCGAAAATATGTTGGGTATGGGCACGTGTGTGTGGATGCCCAAAGTCTCGAAGGGAGACTGGAGGAGAAGTGATTGCATCACGGGCATCAACCCCAGGTGGGTGATGTCTCACTTTCCCT
The DNA here is from genome assembly GCA_026018925.1 of Tupaia tana. NCBI lineage: Eukaryota > Metazoa > Chordata > Mammalia > Scandentia > Tupaiidae > Tupaia > Tupaia tana. The sequence goes on along the minus strand of JAKSZU010000013.1, from coordinate 32,398,643 downwards.
CTCACACTTTCTCTCTGGCTAGTGCATGTGCCCTATAGCAGAAACTAAAAACTAAAAAGCTAAAAAAATAAATAATGCCACTATTTTGGGGATTGTTCGAGACATCTCCTCAGGAATACTGTAGGAAACAGAAGCCCCAGTGCAGGTATTTCCATCATTTGCACTCAGCAACACCCATGTAGAAAAAGCCAAAAGATCGCACAGATCCCTCAGTTGGGTACACCTTACGGATAAGGCAAGGGTTCCATTAAACCCAAACCTGCAGGAAACTTGCCTCAGATGTCACCTTCGATGGGAGGAGGTGATGGTTAACAAATGAAAAGTAACACCTGTTAGAAACTAGATCTTTGTTACTGTTAGAGGGTGGTGGGTGCATGCACTTGAGAGAGGGGAGGGAGAAAGCATCCCCCAGGGGAAGGATCACACTGCAATCCCTAGGGTGGGGGGTGCATGCACTTGAGAGAGGGGAGGGAGAGAGCATCCCCCACAGGGAACGATCACACTGCAAACCCTTCTTCTTGATCTCCCCCTCCTTCTGGGATTTTGGGCATGCATGGACAGGTGCCTGCCACATTTGTTCAGCTGCCGTGTCAGGGACTCAGACGGCTCACTGGCCATGCAGCATCTGGCTGCCTTAACTATGAAGCCATGGAGCGGGCCCAAAACGAGATTTAAAAAAAATTTTTTAAGAGAGATTTTTTGCTTCCGGGCGTGTGCACTTGCTGGAGAGACAGACAGAAAGTGAGAAATCATCCCCCAGGGGGATGGCCACACTGCAGTCTCTTTTCCTCCATTCTCTTCTTGGAATCTTGGGCATGAACACACACGCGCCTGGCATGAGTTTTTAGCTGCTGGGTCCAGGACTTGAACCATGGTCAACTACGTGAGAGGACAGCAACATAACCATTACACCATCTGGTGGTCCCCAAAATTAGATTTTTTTGAAGGGATCTTATGATGACAATGTTTTGGACTGATGATAATAAAAGATCTTAGCACTTAACATTTCTTTATTTTTAGAGTCTGTTACTGTGTCTCATTGCACTTCTAGTACTGAAGAAGTGTGTTAGTAAACAGGTAACATAAGTTACAAACCGATAGCAACTTTTTCTGGTATACAGAAAGTATGTGCTGGATTTTGTATTGAGGGGTTTTGAAGTAAAGATTTATTTCTAGCATTGAAATGTGTATGGTCTTAGTCAAATTGCATTTGCTTGTGTTCACACAGGCCCCAGGCATGGAAGAGCTGATATGGGAGCAGTATACCGTGACTCTACAGAAGGTGAGCTCTCTGTGTGCCCCACTGCCTATAGTCCTCTTCCAGATTTTAGACATGAGTCTTCATTTATCTCCCCCCACCCCCCAGGTCTGGTTTTGTGTTTTTCCTCCTTAAGGTGGATGATGTTTTATAGAAACCAACTGCAGTGATTAACTGTGTTACCAAAAATTGCATACTGTAGTACTTTTAGTTAGGGTGGCTATAATACCGAACATTTGAGAGGTTATTTAGTGCTATCACCTCTCTCTGGACGGAATAGTTTATGAAAAAAGAGAGAAAAAGAGAGGTAGAATGAACATAACCTGTACTACTGGGGTCAGTAGGTAGTATGGTGGTTAAGGTACTAGGCTCCCATGTTGTCAACCGTGGTTCGGATCTTGGACCCAGGGGCTTGAAACTCATGCCGGGTGCATGTGTGTGCATGCCCAAAATCCTGAGAGGAAAGTGGAGGAGAAGGGATTGTGTTGTGGCCATGTCTCCTGGGGAGGGCGACTTCTCACTATCCCCATCTCTCCCTGTCTCTGTCTCTTTCTGGCAGGCTCACATGCTGTATAGCAACCAAAAAATAAATTTTAGTTTTAATTGACTGAATCCAAGTAAAAAAGTAATGTCACTGAGTCAGGAATCATTGTTTCTTTAGTTGCAGGATTTTGTCTGTTGAAGTCTTTTTTTTCCCTTTATTTAAAAAAAATTACTTATTTAATTTTATTTATTATTATTGCTGCTTAATTTTGCTATAGGGCATGTGTGCCCGAGAGAGAGAGAGAGAGAGAGAGAGAGAGAGCGCGCGAGAGCGAGCAAGCGAGGGAGCAAGCATGTGCATGCAAACCCCTACATCCAGGACTCAAACCACAGTCAGCCACGTGGGAGTCCAGCACACCAGCCACTATGCACCTCCCTGTTTGGCCAGGACGGGGTATTTCCCACCTCCCTCCAGCTTCTCGTGATAACTCTGACTGGACTATCAGCCTTTCCAGTTTGAACCGGGCTGTTTCTCGTAGATAAGGAATTTCCCTTTATAAACCCATCTGCCGACGGTGATGTTGCTTTATTTTGTTTCTCATTTGTTTCTGTAAACCTGTCTGTTCCCGAGCTGGCTCTGGTGATTGATTTGACCTTTATTTTATTGAGCATGTGTAAATAAATCCTGCAAGGCTCTTATGAAAGGATTTTTAATTTTTCTTTTAACTTTGATGAACAGGATTCCAAAAGAGGATTTGGAATTGCAGTTTCTGGAGGCCGAGACAACCCTCACTTTGAAAATGGAGAAACATCGATTGTCATTTCTGACGTGCTCCCCGGAGGGCCTGCCGATGGGCTGCTTCAGTGAGTGTCGGTTTCCCCCTCCTCCTCTTAGCCAGCCCCGCTGGTTAGCCCTTGACAGGATGCTTTGGTGGTGTGTACTTGTGAAAGTTAAACAAACAAACCAACAAATAAACAAAACTTGTATATAATATTTAAAAAGTGTTCAAATGGGTATCAAGGTCATATCTCAGTTTCCTACCATTTTTCCATCCCGTCAGGATTTGGGCATGTACACACTCATGCACTCTGTGTGTCTTTCAAGCCACTTCGACTTGGATTCAGACTGTGGTTGGCCATGTGGCATCCGGCTCCCTGTGCATGGTGCTTAACCACTGTGCTATAGCTCTGGCTCAACACTACATTTTGCTTTGTTTTGTTTTAAAGAGAGATTTTTGTTATAGGGCATGTATGCTCGCTGGAGAGACAGAAGTAGAGAGACAGAAAGCAACAAATCACCCCCTAGAGGGGATGGCCACACCACGATCCCTTCCCTTCCACTCTTCTCTTAGAATTTTGGGCATGCATGCACATGAGCCCAGTGTAAATTTGAAGCCACTGGGTCCGGGACTCGAATTGTGGTTGGCCATGTGGGAGTCCAGCGATGTAACCATTACACCGTCTGCTGGTCTCTCAACACTATGTTTTAATAATCCTTTGGGACCATTCGTACTTTGGAGGAAAGAAGGCAGTTGTTTCCACAGAAAGATAGTTACAAATATTGCTCCTAGATTTAGGAAGTCTTTGTTTCTTTTTTTTTTAAGTTTAGGTTTTTTTGTTTGTTTGTTTAGTTTTGTCAGAGAGTGCAAGTGCTTGCCAGAGACAGAAACAGAGAGAGAGAGAGAGAGAGAGATAAGGAAAGCAATTTTGAAGCCACTGGATCTGGGACTCAAACCACAGAGTCAGCTATGTTGACTCTAGCCTTCTGTAACCTCCATACCACTCACTAACCCTTCTTTTTAAGTTTCTTTCTTCCATGAGAGAAAGAGAGAAAGGCAGATGGAGAAGCACCTCAGAGTCTAACACCACAACCTCACTCATCCCCCTACCCCCCGCCAAGCCTTTCTCTGCTAGTCCAGATCATGCGTGTCTGGCATGTCAAGTCAGTCTGGGAGCTGAGGCCCCGTCTTCCACGTGGCTTCCAGCCTTATAGAGCATTGCGTCACTGTGTGCCGCCTTGGCCAGGCCAAGAACAGGTTCTGTGTGGGGCGTTGAAAGTGGCATGATTTCCCCCCCACTTTGCCTTCCCAACATCGTTGAAACCTGTTTTGATTTATATTCAGTGATACCCGAATGAGGAGACTTTAGCTTACTGGTGATCTTATCTGTAAGAGGGATGTAGAAACTGGGAAAACTTAACTACAGGAAAACACAGGTTTTCAGCCACTAGCTTTCTGGCCTGAAGAGATAAGGCCGTGTTAAAAGATGCATGCCTGAGTCCCCTCCAGATAGCTTCTCAGGGCAGAATCTAAAGTTAACCATATGGCTGCCTGGGTTGGATAGCGCCAATGTTTGGGTTCTGGTGGCATTTGAAGTCTTCCCTATGGAACAGTGTAACATTTTAAAGTAATTTTGGGGCCAGCACTGTAGCGTACCAGTTAAGCCCTGTGTGGAGGGATCCAGCTTCCACGTGGCTAAATATGGTTCCAATCCTGGCCTCAGTAACTTAAAAAACATGCTTGGCACATGCATGCCAGAGTCCTGACTGGAAGGAGGGATAAAGGAAAGGGGACTGTGGCATGACCAGGCTGCTTTGAGGCACTTCTCTCTGTTTCTCCCTCTGGTGCATACACACTTTCTGGCATTTAAATAAATTAATGAAATAAAACAATTTTTAGGAGGAGCTGAAGTAATAGGATTCTGTAATCTCAAAATTTCTTGGGCCAACTATGTGACTTGGTGGTTAAGGCAGCTGGTTCCCACATGGCCAGTTCTGCAGTTCAAGTCCCAAATTCAGTGGCTTGAAAAATATGCCAGGTGTGTGTCCAGAATCCTGATAGGAAAATGGATTGTGGCACGGTTATCTCCTCTGGGGGGAAATTTCTCAGTTTGCCTCTCTCTCTGTCTCTCTCCAGCAAGTACACATTCCCCATGGCAAAAATTTAAAAACAAAGCAAAACAGTTTTTGGGAGGAACATCTCTGACAATTAGGATTCTGGTATCTAAATACTTCTTAGGCTGGCTCTGTGGCCTCGGTGGTTAAGGTAGTTGGATCCCACATTGCTGATTGCAGGGTTTGAGGCCTGGACGCAGCTGGACACATATATATGATGCCCCAAATTCTCAGAGAATGGGGAAATGGAAGAGGGGGGATTGTGGCATGGTCATTCCCCATAGGGGGTGCTTTCTCCTCTCTCTCTGTCCCTCTCTGTAAGCACACACACCCTCGGGCAAAAACGAAAGAAATTCTTTATGAATCCGAGGTAAAGTGCTTGACCTCTTTCCCTCCAAAAAGCATAAATGGACGTGCACCTACTGAGGAGGAATGTTTGCAGACTTTCTGAACACCCTTGTGTTCCTTGGGTAACTGAGGACTGTTACAGAAATCCTTCTTGGTGTTCAGACCTGGCCACTTTCGTGTGCCTCCTCCAGTGACCCTGAGGTGTGTAGAAGGCAGGCCTCTCTCCCCTCGGTGGTTCCCATTAGACTCCAGTTTCCTTCTTTGGAAGCGCTCAAAGCGCGTTAACTGAGGCTTGGAAGCCATCAGACACTGAGCCCTTGAATAAGCATTTCGGGTGGATTTACTGCCTCCCAAGTAAATGATTCACAATGAGTAGATGGGGGTTTCATGACCCATTTTTGTTTCTTGTTTACAGAGAAAATGACAGGGTGGTCATGGTGAATGGCACCCCCATGGAGGACGTGCCCCACTCCTTTGCAGTCCAGCAGCTGAGAAAAAGCGGGAAGATCGCTGCCATTGTAAGGATGAGGTTTGCTGTCAGCTCTCCTCAAAAACATTTTGTTTTTATGCCCAAAAGAAAATCACCACTTATTTTTAAGCATTTGACAGAGTTACATAACCCGGGACTGCTGCTGCTTGGACCCTCAGTACTTTTGGAGGGTCATGTTGTGGGTGGTATGAAAATGTATGTCAGTCACCCTCCCTGCCTTTCCTCATCCTTCTATGTCTGGTGATTCTCTTACTGAGCGAGTTTCCTTAGAAACCAGGTTAGACAGTTATTGCCCAAGAGAACGGTAAAATGGTACCATTTTGGGAAAAAAATAAATTTCAGCTCAAAAACTTGTTTGTAAAGGCCCAAGGAAGATCTGTTATGTCTTCATAGACTAAAGATTTCTTAGAGGATGGGGCAGTCCATAGGATGCATCATTCATTCACTCACTCACTCTGCATTCATTTAGCAAATCTGACTGAGAGTGTGCTGCATGGAATGTTCACTGCAACAGGGAAGGGAGACCCATAAAGTGGGAACTGAATTAAGTGTGTTTAATGCCAGTGCTGGAGAAATGGACCACTTTTATGGTAGTTATAGTTGTTTTTTTTTTTTCCAGCTTATGAAAATGTTCAAGCAAAAAGAGTTAAAGATCAGTGTAATAAACACTTAAACATCTGCCATTTTTACCTCCTCTCTATATGCATAGAAACACCGATTTTTGGTGAGTCCTAGGCTAAGCTGCAGACACGGCAGTTCAGTCTACTAACTTCAGTGTGCATCTCCTGAGCAAAAGAGCAGTCTACGTAACTATTATACTGCTACCGTATTTAAGAAAATTTATACTTCCCTAGTGTCAATTAATAGTTTGTATCTCAAGATGTCTTTGACAGATTTTTTTCTTCCCCATCCAGGATCTAATCAAAAGTCGATGCATTGCATTTGATAGTTATTTCTTTAGTCTCATATTTAATTTATTATTAGTAGTAGTATTAGTATTATTTAGAGGTTTTTGCCTTCGGGTACGTGCACTTGCTGGACAGAAAGAGACAGTGAGAGAGAACGTGAGAAATCACCCCCCCTCCCCCGTCCCTTCTCCATTCTCCTCCAGGCTCTTGGGCATGCGCTCACATGCGCCTGGTTTGATTTTTCAAGCCACTTCATTGGTTCTCCAGCCTTAGCCATACCGGAGTCCAGCGATGTAACTGCTGTGCCGTCTTCCGGCATCGTCTTTAGCGTCTTTTAATCTAGAAGCATCCCTCTTTCCCCTTGCCTCTCCCTCCCCCAGCCCCCTTTTAGTGGTATTAACTTTTGGAAAACTAGACATTTAGGTATAGAATAGCTCACTTTTCTGAATTTTCATTTTACTTTGGCAGCTAAGTGACTCAAGGTGAGAGGGCTTACAAACGAGTAGAAGCACATTTTGGAGGTACTTTTATGACCAGCTTAATCTAAGGCGCTGTACTCAGCTTCATCCTCACCCTCTCACCGTGTCATAACCCTATGAGGTTCTTAATTGTCCCTGCTTCCACTTGAGGAACCAGGGGCTGGAGTCGGCAGGGACACCGTTCTACGGAAACGAGAACCAGGGCTGTTAAGCTGCGTGTAACTGTGACCGTCCTCTGTGCACACTGTTTGTTTTGACAACAGGTGGTCAAGAGGCCCCGGAAGGTCCAGGTGGCCCCGCCGAGGGGCAGCCCTTCCCTGGATCAGGATGACCGGGCTTTCGAGGTGATGGACGAGTTCGACGGCAGAAGTTTTCGTAGTGGGTACAGCGAGAGGAGCCGGCCCAGCAGCCGCGGGGGGCGCAGCCGCAGCTGGGAGGACAGCCCCGAGCGGGGGCATCCCTACGAGCGGCCGCAGAGCCGGGAGCGGGATCGCAGCCGCGGCCGGAGCCTCGAGCGGGGCCTGGACCACGACTATGGGCACTCCCGAGACCGCAGCCGCGGCCGGAGCCTGGAACGTGGCCTGGACCACGACTATGGGTCTGCCCGGCACCGCAGCCGCGGCCGCAGCGTTGACCGGGACTACGAGCGGGCCTACTCCTACGAGCCGGACTACGAGCGAGCCTACAGCCCCGCGGCCGAGGCTGGCCGCAGAGGCCCGCCCGACGCCCGCCATGACGCCCGCAGCCGCAGCCGTGAGCACCTGCGCTCGCGCAGCCCCAGCCCCGAGCCCAGGGGGCGGCCCGGGCACACAGGCCAGCCCGACCCGGACAGGCCCATCGGGGTCCTTCTGACCAAAAGCAGGGCCAGCGAAGGTAGGCATGCCTGGCGACCAGCAGAGCACCGTCCACATGGCGGGAGGGACTCAGAGCATGCAGCCTGTGCCCTGCCCTGACCAGTTATCTCGTTCATCCTCACATCCACCCCTGGGGGCAGCTGCCCTTTTAGTTAAAGTGTCCTTTCATTTATTTTTCTTTCTTTCTTCCATGAGCAGAGAGAGAGAGAGCAACCCCATCCAATAGGGTCTTTTACCTTTTTTTTTTTTTAAATCTTTTTCCCTCCTACTCTTCTCTTTTCCTTCCTTTCTCTTTTGGCTGTAGGGTGTGTGAGCTCTCCTGAGAGAAAGAAAGAGGGCAAGTGAGAAATAAGTCCCCCGGGGGAATGACCACACCACAGCCCCTTCTCCATTCTCTTGGGATTTTAGGGCTGCTCTCACACCTGATGTGTTTTTCAAGCCACTGGGTCCAGTATTCAAAGGGCAAAGGTGGCCACGTGGGACCCAGCTGCCTTAACCACTGCCATCTGACTGGCTGGCCCTCCAGTAGAATCTTGGTGCCCCATCCGCACCAGGTTGAGCTAGTCCTGAGTCCTGGGCACACGAGCTCCCTGCATGTTCAGACATACTCAAAGAGATTCCATTCAGAACCAAAACCTTCCCATGGGGTGAGCCTCGTAGGCATTTTACTACTGTACCACCACCCTACCTCCTTGTTTTCGGGGAGCTGCTCTTAGTTCTTCATTTTATCAACAAGGAAATGGAGGCACAGAACGTTCAGTGTGTTCTGCAAGTGGCAGAGCCAGGCTTCCGAACTTGACATTCATTCTTGTCTTCTGAGTGTTAAAATTCCTCGTAACATGGGGACCAGCAGTTAGCGTAATGGCTATGTCGCTGGATTCCCACGTAGTCGACCGCGGTTCGAGTCCTGGACCCGGTGGCTTAAAACTCACATCGGGTGCGTGTGCGTGCGTGCCCAAGATCCCGAGAGGAGAATGGAGGAGAAGGGATTGCGGCGAGGCCATCCCCCCTGGGGGGTGATTTCTCGCTTTCTGTCTCTATGTCTCTCTCTGTCTGTCTGGCGAGCGCACGTGCCCTATAGCAAAAACCTCTCCAAAAAAAAAAAGAAAAAAAAATTCCTCGTAACATATCTTTAAAATCATTATTCTTTTTTAAGAGGGAAAAAAAAAAAAGATACAGCCCCCAAGAATACAAAGTAAAGAACTCTTTGTCTTTTAAATCGCCTATCACATGAGAGGATTTGTTTTCTTTAGTTTCTCAGTCAGAGTGGAGTCAGATCTCAGTGCCTGTGGAAATAACCGAGGGCTAAGGCAAGCCCGTGAGTAATGGGATACCTGGAGTCCAGTCCAGGAAAGTAAAGGTGGGCGTTAAGATCACGCCGTCTCTGAGCAGTGTGCGGTTCGGGAGGCATCAGGGTTCTGCAGAATTTGTAAACCATTTGTAATGGGAAACTCGTTCATTCATCTTCAAGGACTGTAAGAACCATCCTGTATCCAGATTGAAGATGAGCCATATATGGTGCTGGCCCTGTAGCCTAGTGGTTAAGGGAGCGAGATCTCTCTAGCAATTAACATTTTTTTATTAAAAAGAAAGACTATAGGGGGACCAGCAGTTAGCGTAATGGCTATGTCGCTGCTGGACTCCCACGTAGTCGACTGCAGTTCGAGTCCCGGACCCGGTGGCTTAAACTCACGCCGGGCGCATGTGTGTGCGTGCCCAAGATCCCGGGAGGAGAACGAATGAGAAGGGATTGTGGCATGGCCATCCCCCCTGGGGGGGTGATTTCTCACTTTCTATCTCTCTGTCTGTCTCTGTCTGTCTGGCAAGCGCACGCGCCCTATAGCAAAAACCTCTCCAAAAAAAAAAAAAAAAAAAAAAAAAAGGAATATAGGGAAGTCTTGAGAATGATAATTTGGCACACGGCCTCCTTCGGAGAGGTTTGATGCCCACTCTCCAGCACAGGCGCCCACACTCTGGTGTTACCTTGAGCACTCTTTTTAAACTTCTCCTCTTGCTCTTTCTGCCCCTTTCTCTTCCTGTCTTTCTGCCCCTTCTCCTGCTACAAACACAACCATATCTTGTGCATCAGGGATGCACCTGCATATCAGAAAACCAAGCTAACTTTTCATGGACCAGTATACAAGTGTGATACACCTTGATAACTTACAAAATTATTTTAAATTAAAAGATGCTGGTTACAACTCACTAAATTGGTTTTAAAACTTTCTAATACTGGGGCCAGCAGGCAGTGTGGTGGTTAAGGCGCTGGACTTCCACATGGCCAACCATGGTTCCAGTCCCAGACTTGGTGGCTTGCTTTCTCATTTTCCCTCTTTCTTTATCTCTCTCTCTGGTGAGCACATGTGCCCGATAGCAAACTTGAAAATAATCCATAATATGGGACCAGCAGGTGGCACGGTGGTTAAGGCGCTGGACACTCCCACATGACTGACTGTGGTTCGAGTCCTGGACCTGGTGGCTTGCTTTCTCACTTTCCCTCTTTCTCTCTGTGTCTCTCTCTGGTCAAGTTAAAAAATGAATGAATAAATAAAACTAAATAATTTTTTAAAAAGAAAATAATCCATAATAAATAACATAAAATAAATCATTTTAAAAGGGAAAAAAAAATCCTAATGTTTTGTGACCTACAACTTACAAAGATACTGTTGGGGCCAGCAGGTGTCGTGGTGGTTAAGGTGCTCCCAGATGGCTGACCGCAGGTCAAGTCCCACACCTGGTGGCTTGAAAATAACACCAGGTCTGTGTATGTGTATGCCCAAAATCCCAGGAGGAGTGTGGAGGAGAAGGGACTGCGGTGTGGCTATTCCCCTCAAGGGGAGATTTCTCACTTTCTATCTCTCTGTCTCTCCTGCACATACATCCTATGGCAAAAACCTAAAACAAAATGAAACAGAACAACAACAAAAAGCCAAACTGTTTTTTCTAAGAGATTGCCCAAGTCATGATTGGTCTTAGTAAGTTAAGGGGAAAGGGGCTTCTGTTCATTTGCTGATTCATCATTTTACTTTGTTGACCATTTTGTTCACCAGACTTGGAAATCATTCATCAAGCCAAAAAGTGTACCATGTTTTTTTTTTTTGTTGTTGTTGTTTTTTAAATAGTCACTAGAGGGCATGTGCACACTCCAGAGAGAGAAGGGGGTGAGGGGGGTGGGGGTGGGGGGATGGTGAGAACACACCTTAAGGAGGCATGGTCACAGCACAATCCTTTTCTTCCTTTTCTTCTTCCTGTTGGGATTGGGGCATATAGACCCACATGCCTGGTGGGTTTTATTTTTTGGGTGGGGGAGAGGTTTTTGCTATAGGGTGCGTGCGCTCGCTAGAAAGTCAGAAAGCAAGAAATCACCCCCCCCCCCACCCACCCAGAAGGGATGGCCATGCCACAATCCCCTCTCTTCCATTCTCCTCGCAAGATCTTGGGCATGCACGCACACGTGCCTGGCATGAGTTTAAGTACCAGGTCCAGGACTCGAACTGCTGTCGACTACATGGGAGTCAAGCAACATAGCCATTACGCCAACTGCTGGTCCCTGTCTGGTGTGTTTTTTAAACTACCATGGCCCAGAATCAAACTGAGCAATGACCATGTGGGATCTGGCTTCCCCAAGCTCCAGGCCATAGAGCCTTTTTTTTTTTTTTTTTTTTTTTTTTTTTGAGAGAGAGATTTTTGCTATAGGGCACGTGCGCTCACCAGACAGACAGAGAGAGACAGAGAGACAGAAAGCGAGAAATCACCCCCCAGGGGGGATGGTCACGCCACAATCCCTTCTCCTCCATTCTCCTCTTGGGATCCTGGGCACGCACGCACACGCACCCGGCATGAGTTCTAAGCCACCGGGTCCGGGACGCAAATCGCGGTCGACTACATGGGAGTCTAGCGACATAGCCATTACGCTAACTGCTGGTTCCTGATTATGGAGCCTGTTTTTTAAAGCAAGGTCTGGCTCTGTTGAGATCTTCCTGTCTCAGCTTCGCACTGGCACTATGGACACACACCATCATGCCTAGCTACTTTTTAGACAGGCTCTCCCTGTGTTGCCAAGGCCATCCTCGAGCTTGTGATCTTCCTGCCGGAGCCCCACGAGTTGCTGGGACAATGGAAGCACACCACTCCTGAACTGGCCTTGAGGTTGGCCTGGAATTGACCTGAGCTTTCCAGGTGGTCCCAGCCTGCAGAGCTCAGCATCCTGGCAGCATGTACCACTGTACTGGGCCAGTTCCACTTCATTCAGAAGAAAAATGTGTGCCAATAACTAAGCTGGCACTAGCTAGGATTGCATAAGAATTAACCCTCAATGAATTCCGACAGTAGGCAAGACCTGCGTTTGATGATGAAAAAATATGATCCCTTGGTGTGGCCAGTTGTTGCATTTCATGGGCATCAGATTGCCTTGTCTGTACATGTCTAAAAGCTGATTGGCTGATTTTCCCCCCTTTTATTTTAGAAATGCCCACACAGACTCGTGGGGTTGGCAGGTGGTGTGGTGGTTAAGGTGCTGAACTCCCATGTGGCTGACCATGGTTCGAGTCCCAGACCTGGAGGCTTGCTTTTCTACTTTCTCTTTATCTCTCCCTGGTTAAATTAAACAAAGAATAATGATATCAATAACTGAAATAAAGTAATTCTTTAAAAAAAAAAAAAAAAGAAATGTCCACACATACTCTTAATAAATCTGTTTGCAAACTGAGAAGTGCAGTTTTTAGAGGACAGAGGAATTGATGGTCCAGGAGAAAGAAGTTATCTCTGGGACTTGTCTCAGCCTGACTGTGAGGTCATTCGACCTGTAGGAGGTCAGTTGTCCAGGAAGGCAGCGGCACTTTTACCTCAGTTTTTCTTAACTGGCATTTCCTAAAAGGGTGGGAAATGGACCGGGACACTTTTAATCATGTGATAAGATCTAGTGCTAACAAGTTTACTGTAAATCATTTAAAACAATTTAAAAACGAACTTTCTTGAATTATGGGAAGTTACTTTGTTTAATAATTATACCATTTTCAGTCGGAATAGTAATAAAACAAATTTGAATGTGCCCATTTGAAAACCTGTGAGAGGGTCAGCAGGTGGCGTGGAGGTTAAGGCAGCTGGATGCACAGTTCAAATCTCAGATCTGGTGGCTTAGTAAATAGGCCAGGTGCATGTGTGTACTTACCCAAAATCCCAAAAGGACAATGGAGGAGAAGGGATTATGATGTGGCCATCCCCCTTGGGGGATAACTCCCACTCCCCACCCCTAGTGCATGTGCTCTGTAGCAAAATAAGAAAGAAAATAATGAACAAAAAATCCCGTGAGGTTGGTAGCTTTCTAAAGTAATCACAGTTCATCCTTCAATATGTGTTTTAACGGGTTCAATAAGTAACATTAAAATAGCCTTAAAAGCATGTGAAATATTTTAAGGTATGCATACTTGGGTGAATATAGTTATTTTCCTTTGGTAGCAATTCTGAGCCGGTAACTTTGCAAAGCTGTGCTACTTTTAGTTAAATGTGTTACTAATCACTTTGCCCGACTTGTTTGCCCATTTTTTCCCACGCTGATTTCTCTGTGTCAGACTCCCCACAATCTAAATGTTACAGATAAAGGGTATATTATTTGCTGTCCCTTCCTATGCGCAACCTCCTTACCAGTAAAACATGCCTATTAAGATGTGCTGAATGGTTTTTTCTAACATTTTATTTGAAAAGTGTCGATTTTATAGCAAACATTCAAATAGCCTTCACCTACATGTACCAATTGTTAACATTTTGCCACATTTACTTGCTTTCTCTTTGCTCCTCTCTCCAGTGTTTTTTTTTTTTTTTTTTTTTAATCACTTGAAAAATGCAGGCAACTTAACTTGTCAGCCCCAAATATCTCCCAAGGACAAAAACGTTTTCTTCCATCACCATAGTGCCATTGTCACACTCAAGAAAATTAACATTGATGTGCCTTTAATATAGTAGAGCTCATTTTGAAATTCCTCGAAAAAAGGGGCCAGCCTGAGGCCTAGTGGGTAAGACTGCTGGATCTCACATGGTTGACTCGGGTTTGAGTCCTAGACCAGTGGCTTGAAAGACATGCTGGGCATGTCTGTGTGAATGCCCAGAATCCCAGAAGGAGGGAGACATAGAGATGGGGTTGCACATACCCCACGGGGGTGCTTTCTTCCTGTCCCTTCTGTCTCTCTCTGATGAGTGCACTTGTTCTCGGACACATTTTTTAAAAAGGAGGGCCAGCCAGTAGTGTGGTGGTTAAGGTGGGAGGATTCTACATGGATGACTACGCAGTTTGAGTCCCAGACCTGGAAGCTTGAAAAACACGCTGGGCATGGGTGCATGTGTGCCCTAAATCCCCCAAAAAAGGGGAGAAATGGAGGAGAAAGGATTGTGGCATGATGATCCCCCATGAGGGGTGCTTTCTCACTTTCCCTCTATCTCTCCTTCCTCCTCCTCCCCTCAGGTATATACACCTGGCAAATTAGAAAAAAGGAAGAAAAATTACTTCAAAACAGTGTAACCCAACTCCATCTCCTAACCCCACGTTCAATCAAGGATCTGTTGGAGGTTCACACCTTGCATTGGGTTTTTATGCCTTTTAATATAGAACAGTCTCTGCTTCTTTATTTTGATTTTGAGTTTTTAAAAATTTATTTCTTTCATGGTAGACAACAAGATGGGGAGGGACGCGGAAGGCATCCCCACCAGGTTTTCACACCATGATTAACCCCAGTCTCAGCTTGTGTAGATCATGGGCATGGACACATGTATGCATGTGTGATGTGCACGGAGGTTTACAAGACATGAACCCTGGCCCTTCCCATATGGGTCCTGTTGCATTATTGCTACTCTACTGCCTGACCCCCCCAACCCCCCCCCCCCCCCTTTTTTTTATAACATTGACTTTTATTAAGAGAGCGACTTTTCCTATAGAGTATGTGCACTCACCACAGGGACAGACAGACAGAAAGCGAGAAATCACCATCACCCCTCACCCCAGAGGAGATGGCCATGCCACAATCCTTTCTCCTCCATTATCCTCTTGGGATTTTGGGCACACACTCAACACGTGCCTGGCATGAGTTTTAAGCTGCCAAGTCCAGGATTTGAGCTGCAGTTGACTATGTGGGAGTCCAGCAACATAATCCTTATGCAGTCTGCTGGTCCCAACATTGACTATTTTGAACAGTCAGGCCAGTTGCCTTATAGAATGTCCATGATAGAATTTTAAGTGATCCTAAAAATGCAGAGTTTTCTGAACAAGTAAATGATACGTGGGTATGTTTTTGTGTTTGTCTCCTAGAATATGGTCTCCGGCTGGGGAGTCAGATCTTCATAAAAGAAATGACTAGAACAGGTCTGGCAACCAAGGATGGCAACCTTCATGAAGGGGACATAATTCTCAAGGTAGGCGGGTTGGGTAGAGGACGGTACACGGGGGCTGGCGCTGCACTGATACACTTCCATGCTCAGGCACCAGCACTGTGAGGCTTAGCCACCATGGGAGGCCAGAGAAAGGCAGCGGCTGGAAAAGTGGCCTAGGGAGATGACGTTAATCATAAAACCCAGAGTTGAAGATTTGTAATACTTTTTTTTTCTTCTTTTAAATACCTGATGAATACTCTCTTCTTCCCTATTTTTTTTTTAAGTTTAGGTTCCTGGTCCCTAAACTAAGGAAAGTTGAGAGGTGGTATGTGATAAACCTTTCCAGAAGTAAACCACACCTTGTCTTGATCTTGGAATGAAATAAATTAGCAGAGTGATTTAAGTACACTATGGCTCCCTCATCCCTTCATTGGGAATCCAGGCCTATAATGTTATATTGAATTTAAGGGATAATTATTTTTATTCATCCAGTCACCCTAAGGCCCATGTATATTTGAATACCTAAGCAAAGGTTTTATTTTATATTATTTATTTTTTTATAGAGAGATTTTTGTTCTAGGGCATGTGCGCTTGCCAGAGAGACAGAAAGCAAGAAGTCATCCCCCAGGGGAGGTAGCCATGCTATAATCCCTTTTTCTCCATTCTCCTCTTGGGATTTTGGGCATGCAAACACACACACCTGGAGTGAGTTTCAAGCCTCCAGGTCCGGGACTTGAACCACGATCACCATGTGGGAGTCCAGCAATGTAACCATTGCCCCATCTGCTGGTCCCAGGGTTTTGTATTTTTAGAAGGGGAAGGTGGGAAGTTTTTACTCGGCTGTGAGTAGTTGCATTCTGTGTAACATTACCATTCTTCCTAAATGCAGATCAATGGAACTGTAACTGAGAACATGTCTTTAACGGATGCTCGGAAGTTGATAGAAAAGTCCAGAGGGAAGCTCCAGCTAGTGGTGTTGAGAGACAGCAAGCAGACCCTCATTAATATCCCTTCCTTAAATGACAGCGACTCGGAAATAGAAGGTAAAGGGAGCCGGGCTGGATCAGGGCCGCTGAAGCTTCTGCGTCCTCGTCTCTGTTTGGCACAGCCACCGAGCTGGAAGTTAAATTTCCAACCAAAGTCTCCTTTTTAAAACTTTAATTCCAGAGTATTAAGTGTTTGGTAGTTATTCAAGTGTCTGTTGAAATTAAGCTTCCAGAAATTCCAATGCTTGTAAACTCCCAGAGGACTATTAGGGCACTGAGTAAAATTTGATTTAAAAAAAAGTATGTATAAGTGGTTTAAGGAACTAACCATATAATCTATAAGTTTGCTAATTGCTCATTCTTGTGTGCATTTTTTTGTTTGTTTGTTATTTCCCACAGACAGCATGTAAGTTTACCACAGAGAGAGAAAGGGAGAGGGAGAGGGAGAAAGCACCTGCCAGTGGGGTCTGCCGGGGACCAGCCTCGACGTGGGTTATCTCGATGGGGGCAGCGAAGGTGAACAGAAGACAGAGGCCTCGGTGCCTTTTCATGCACGTCCTATGCCAGACACCCCCCAGAGATCGCTCTCTGGGGAGTGACCACTGCTAGGAATCATCGTGCCCTTTTATTGAAAATGTGATACATGCAAGTAAAGGGAGAGGGGCTACATGTTTCAATTATCAGCTCATAAAGTTTTTAACAATAGGGAACATAGATTCTATTCAGGGTTGGATTAAGGGTGGGTCTCGTGCAGTTCAGGGTTGGATAAAGGGTGGGTCTAGTGCAGTTCCGCAATTGTAGGTGGGTCTCCATGGAATTGTAGGTGGGTCTCCATAGAATGCAGTTTCGGGAAAGTGGTTCCGGTAAGCAGAGATGATTATCAGCTGATGCGGCGCAGCAGCCATCTTGTGATTACCGGGAATGGTGCTGAGAAAAGAAAATCTGAAGAATAGATATTAGTTCCTATGGATCTTAATAAAGAATGATACTTATATAGTTTTATAGGGATCTAAAACTTGATTTGAGGAGTCCTAAAATATTTATCTATTTCGCTTGGTGAGGGTGGGGGTGTCCTGGGCCAGTTTTGGCCTAATCCTATTTTAAGTAAAGAAAGGATTAAGTTTACCTTAAATGTATTTTGAAGGGCCTTCCAAAGCTCAAGATTATTTCTGCCTAGATAGAACTTCAGCCCACCCTCTACTGTGACCATGGAGATAAAGCATTGTAATTAATAGTAGGTGATTATAGCAAAGGGGAGCGGTCAGGGGACTTCCTGGAAAATTTTATCGTATACTCAGGATGTATAAGAGAGCTATGTAATTCTTTTACAGTAGTAAATTGGGGAGTCAGAGGGGGGGTCGCTTCCCAGCAAGGCTACCACAGTTTCTGGAGCAAAATCCTAGGTCGGGGTGGGGGGGGCGCACAGTAGTGGCCTTGCCAACGTACTGAACCAACCGGAAGCGAGGGGGCTCAGACAGATCCTGGGGCCCAGCCAGGTCGGACTCCTCCAGGGTCTGTTCACACTGTGTCCCTTCTCCATTTCTCCGTCCGATGGGGAATTAGGACATGCGCACATACATGCCCAGCATGGTTTTCAAACCGTCAGGGCTGAGATTTAAACTGTGGATGGCCACGTAAGATTTGGCTTTCTTAACCACTAGGCCACAGGGCTGACCTCATATGGTATCTGAAAAGTGGCTGTTAGGGGCCAACTGGTGGCATGGTGGTTCAGACAGCTGGATCCTGCATGGCCTAACTATGCAGTTCGAGTCCTGGACGTGGAGGCTTGAAAAACATGCCGGGCATGTGTCCATGTGTGCCCAAAATCCCAAAAGGAGGGAGAAATGGAAGTATTATTAAATTTATTTATTTTATACTAATAAAATGAAATGAAGTGTCAAGGTTTTATAAAGAAATACTTTTCAAAAAGTCATATTGACTTCAACATGTTTTTTATTATTTATTTTTTTTTTTGGAGAGGTTTTTGCTGTAGGGCGCATGTGCTCGCTAGAAAGACAGAGAGAGACAGAGAGATAGAAAGCGAAAAATCACCCCCAGGGGGCACGGCCACGATGCAATCCCTTCTCCTCCATCCTCCTCTCGGAAGCTTGGGCACGCACGCACACACACCCAGCATGAGTTTAAGCCATTGGGTTTGGGACTCGAACTGCCGTCAACTACATGGGAGTCCAGCAACGTAGCCATTATGCCAACTGCTGGTCCCTCAACATGACTTCTTAAAAAGTCAACATGACTTTTTAAAAAGTATTTCTTTATAAAACCTTAAAACTTCATTTTGTTTTATTAGTATATTAAAGGTCTAATCAGTTGTTCACAGCTAAGGGTTCAGTGCAGAAAAACAAAAGGAGCATGAGAAATAATCCCAGCGTGGTAGGAGTTTACAGGTTCACAGTTCGTTTCTGGGCTGCTCAGAGAGTGGCCCTCAGCCCCTCAGTGGGTCAGGTCACCTGGAAGCCTGTGTCATGATGAGATCCCCAGGTGGTTTCTGTGTACTTTGGAGTTTGCGCAGTGCTGGTATGTTTGGTAAGAATGAGTGTATACCTCTTTGATCGGTACCTGAATTATTTTGAAGTTTATTTATATTTTTTTCTTCTGTGCGTGAGGGAGAGGACAGAGACAGAAATAGCACCCCGACAGTGTCTTGATGCGTTGACCCATCCCCAAAAAGCCTCAGCCAGCCCCAGGTCCTGGGCATGTGCACGTCCAGCATACTACAAGGGAGCTATCGGTACACGAACTTGGAACTTTCCCACGAGTCAGCCTTGCAGAGCGTTGGGTTTTATCCCTGTGCCACCATCCAGCGCCCCCGTAATTGAGTTTACTCTTCAATAGCGGCTTTATGGAAAGTGGAATGAATGAGAGATACGCAATTCTGAATGTGGCTTTCTCTTTATTAGTTAATGCCTTTCCCTTAAAACGGTTTTTTCCAGGGGAAAGCCAGTAGACTGAGAGCACATTTCCTGCCTGCCTTTCTTCCGTTACCCATGTTTCCTACCCAGAGAACAGTGTCATTTCTAGTACGTCTTAAATATTTACTGAACTGTCTTTTCTCATTCTGGAACCAGATATCTCAGAAATAGAATCAAACCGATCGTTTTCTCCGGAGGAACGACGCCAGCAGCATTCCGATTATGATTATCATTCTTCAAATGAGAAGCTGAAGGAAAGGCCCAGGTGAGCTGGCGTGTGTTTTCCCTCGCACATGACACTGTGCGTGTGCACACGCGTGTATTTATGCATCCATGCCCTCATGAGACACTAACTTGACCTGTGCTTAAGTTCAAGAGAGGACACGCCGAGCAGATTATCCAGGATGGGAGCCATACCCACTGCGTTTAAGTCCACGGGGGACATTGCCACGGCAGTGGTCACAGAGTCCAATAAGGAACCCAGATATCAAGAGGAATCCCCAGGTGAGGGCTTCAAGCCACCCTTTTTTTTTCTTTTCTTTCCTTTTTTTAGAGAGATTTTTGCTATAGGGTGTGTGCACTTGCCAGAGAGACAGAGGGAGACAGAGAGTAAGAAATCAGCCCCTGGGGACATGGCTATTCCACAATCCCTTCTCCATTCTCCTCTTGGGATTTTGGGTGTTCACACACACGCATCTGCATGAGTTTTAAGCAGCCAGGTCTGGGACTCGAACTGCAGTTGACTACATGGTAGTCCAGCGATGTAACCATTATGCCATCTGCTGGTCCCCATCCTTTTCTTTTTTTAATAGTTGTGTGCTTGCTAATTCTAGAGATTGGCTAGAAGGAGAGAGAGGAATTATTTTAAAAGACAGTCTCATATATGAAAGAGATCCTCCTGTCTCTTTTAACATATAAAAACATCAGTAACATAAGCAAATGTGTTTTATTCCATAGCTCCTCAACCCAAAGCAGCCCCAAGAACTTTTCTTCGTCCTAGTCCTGAAGATGAAGCAATATATGGGTGTGTATTTCAGTCCCTTCTTTTCCTTTCTTCTGCACAGCTTTGTTTGCTTAACTGAAATCCAAAGGATGGTGTCTTTTTTTCCTCCCCCCTTTTTTTCTTACAGGTGGCTATTTTACTTCTAATCAGCCCCCTTTAGCCAACCCCTGTTGCTTATGTTTATGAAAGAGGGGTTACTTGGAGGAACAGGGAGCAGACTTGGAAGGAGGCAGGCTTTGTGATGTTTACTGTGTCTGCTTGTCCACCTATCTGGTTATTTATTTATTTATTTTTAAGAATTACTTAATTTTGGGACCAGCAGTTAGCGTAATGGCTATGTCGTTGGACTCCCACGTAGTCGACCGCGGTTTGCGTCCCAGACCCGGCGGCTTAAAACTCACGCCAGGCGCATGTGCGTGCGTGCCCAAGATCCCGAGAGGAGAATGGAGGAGAAGGGATTGCGGCGTGGCCATCCCCCCTGGGGGGTGATTTGTCACTTTCTGTCTCTAGGTCTCTCTCTGTCTGTCTGGCGAGCGCACATGCCCTATAGTGAAAAAACCTTTCCAAAAAAAAAAAAAAAAGAATTACTTAATTTTTATTTATCCTCTTTTTTTTTTTTTTTTTTTTTTTTTTTTTTTTTTTTTTTTTTTTTTTTTAATTGGTTATAGGGCATGTGCACAAGAGTGAGACAAGAGGGAGAGAGAGAGAGAGAGAAAGCCATCAGGTCTGGGACTCAGACTGCAGCCAGCTTTGTGGGAGTCCAGCACCCTTACCACCACATCACCTGCTGGCCCCTTACTTGGCTACTTTGACAGAATGTTTTTCCGAATATTTGCATTTGCCCGGTTAATAGCTCCCGAGTAGGTGAAGCACTGCTAATCCAGGATGCCTCAGTAGTGAAGTCGCCCATGATCCCGGCTTGTGGGAGGGAGGAGGAGTGAAGCTCTGCACTGGACAGTGAGAACCCCTGGGTCGGTGTTCAGGACCGCAGCCTCGGGGATTAGGATGCAGCTTCCTTGGCCCAGGCTGTGGGGTGTCCATGGGCTTTCCTTTGGAAGGATCCTCTCCTGGGAGTCAGATGGCTTTAATTTTAGCCCTGAGCCTTCCCTTTATTTGCTTCCTCAGCTTGAATGAGATGACGTAAACATTCTTGTACAGTCAGCATTCCATATCCATGTGATCCACGTCCACAGATTCAACCAGCTGTGGGTCAAAAACATTTGAGAAAAAAAAATTGGTTTTATCTGTACTGAACATGTACAGACTTTCCTTGTTATTCTATTATCCAGACAGTATGACAGCTATTCGTGCAGTGTTTATGTTCTATTAGGTATTATAAATAATCCAGAAAATGATTTGAAGTATACAGGAGAATGTGCATAGACCGGGTGCAAAGCTACCCTGGTTTATGTAAGAGACGTGAGCATTTGTAGATTTGGGTGTCTCGGGGGTCCTGGACCTGCAGTCCTCCTCGGGTACTGAAGGTTGACTGTATTTCTACTTCTAAACTGGTAATATGGCTTACTCACTCTCATCTTGCAGTCCCAAGGAAGATACTATATGAGAAAGATAAAAGAGCTTTGTAGACTAAGAGTGACTCCATGGAGAAAAGAAGTCAGATCTGTTGACTACTAATGTCTGTCACCTACCACCCTCTTTAAAAATATCTCCCATCTTCCTTTCCTACAAACGGAACCTCCTGCAGCCCTAATACCAAAATGGTGAGATTCAAGAAGGGAGACAGTGTGGGCCTCCGGTTGGCTGGTGGCAATGACGTCGGGATATTTGTTGCTGGCATTCAAGAGGGTACCTCAGCGGAACAGGAGGGACTTCAAGAAGGAGATCAGATTCTGAAGGTAAGGGAAGGCCAGCCCCATTTCTGGAAGTGACTTGGACAGAGTGGGCCTTTCTGGATCCTTTCCCATTATGGAGAAGATTGTCCCCCTTGTGAAAACAGATCAGCAGCAGGTTTCTTGTGGCCCAGCATTAAAGTCACTATGTCACTCGAATGAAGCTTGTATTCTCAGTACTTGAACCGAAACCTCTTCCCTGTGTCTGTGGAAATTCATGTTTAAAATGCTTACCAAGATTTTTATGAGTTTGATCACCAAAACAATTGAGACTAATTGTTGTGCTTACAAGAAAGAACTTTCAAAAAAATCTTGCTGGAGCCCACAGGTGGTATAGCGATTAAGGTGCTAGATTCCCATATGGCTGACTGCGGTTTGAAACCTGGACCTGGCAGCTTGAAATTCACTCCAGGCACATGTGCAAGTGTGCCCCAAATCCTGCAAGTGGAATCAAGAAGATCAAGAAGGGATTGTGGCATTGCAGTCTTCCTGGGGGGTGATTTCTCTCTCTGTCTCTCTCGCTGTCTCTTTCTTTCTCACTCCAGAGAGCTCATGTGCCTTATAGCAAAAATGTTTTAAAAAAATATTGCTAATTTTTGTGTTTTCCCTGCCTGGTCTCTCTGAAGGCAGTGCCCAGTAATTGAACAAGGGTGGGTGTTGGTGTTAGACCTTGTGATTTGAATTCCGTCCCAGTCTCTCATTAGTTTTGTGACCCTGGCTCACCCTGAGACTCAGGTTTCTGTACCTGTTCAGTGGGGATGAGAGTACTTGCCTGTCTGGTCCCTGGGGAGATGAGAATAGGTAACACGCAACTTGGCCCCTAGGAGAATTTATGGCACAGAAGAGGAAGGTTTGTGCCCATTTTATAGGGGGTCTCCAGAACGTTCATGGAAAATGTGTGTTACAAAAAAACTGTACATGGATTTCATATTTTTTTGCAACAAAATAAGTTTATACTTTAATTCTATTTTCCACAAACTTTTTTTTTTTTTTTTAAGCTTTGCTGTCAGTGTGTGTACTCGCTAAAGAGAGACAGAGAGAAAATGAGAAATCACCCCTCTGAGGGATGGCCACACCACAATCCCTTCTCCATTTTCCTCTCAGGATTTTGGGCACTTGGGACTCAAATTGCCCCGTCAACCGTGTGAGAGCTATCTGCCTTAACATTCACGCCACCTGCTGCCCTCCACAAACTTTTTGAAGTACTCTGTATTTCCTGATTGGAAGATAACAAATAACTGTCACTCAGTTTGTTAATTATATCTGAAATTGTCTAGGAAAGGGGATTTCTATTTAAGCAAATGGTTCCTTTAAAAAATTAGTGTTTGTATGTATGTATAAACTATTGGTGATAATTTAAGATGAAGGCTTCGACTTTTTTGAGATACATATAGTGGCTTTTGTATTGATGTCAGAGTAACTTCAAGAATGTCAGGTACCTCTTAATTATAAAATTATAGAAAGCGAGGGAATGTCTTTACTAGAATTTCTGTCTGCTTCTATAAACGTGCAGTTTTTACACGTGAGATTTTTCTTTCTTAACATTAGTGGAAAATCCCTATAATCAGCTAAGGATCCCTGGAAAGAGCTTCTAGGCTTAAAGGAGAGGGAAGGACAAAGTCGCAGAATTCCCGAGGAAACAGGCAGTAAGATACAAACAGGCAGACTCTGCGCTTGGCCCCATCGCGGTAGTTCAGATTTCATTTCTAGAACAGATGAAGGGCAAGCCTTGATCATGAGCTTTGCTGAAGCTTTCCAGTGAAATTCTAGACCCTCCTTGGCTCTGGTCGGGATCCTAGAAGACTGAGTGTACCTGAGTGAACCTCGTGGTACCACATGATCCTAGGAAATACCACTCACCAAATGCTGCTGATAAAAATCCCAGCTGAGCGCCAGCTCACGCCAGTTTGCTCTTGGCAAATAGGCTGATGAAGAAAAGGCACGCTTCCTAACTCAGGCGAGGCCTTAGAAGCCAGCTAGAAATAGAAAATTTTGCTCATTAAAACTCAAGGATAAAATGTTTTTATACCATGGGGTAGAAGATTTTCTAAGTTTCTACAAGGAAAAGTAGTGAATTTCTATGGGTTTGCAGTCGGACTTTTCTGTAAGTTGTTCCAGCCAGGGAGATTGGCTTCATTGGGTAGAAAGTTGTGGTACTCAGTGTTTAGACTTAAGTCTTGTTTTCTGTTCTCACCCTGGGGACAAGGAGGAAGCTGAAGGAGCTGACTCCTTTTGCAGTCACCCCACGTGGGGGTCCGAGAATAGGTGGTCCACGCTCTTGGGTGCAAATACAGTTTGCATTGATTGCAGAGGAGCCCTCCGTTCGCACCAGGGCAGAGAAGCTACTGCACGGCCGTAAGCCATAGTGATACGGAGTCCTCTCAGGCTCATGACTAAATAGCTAATGAAAGAGGCTGTGTACCGGATAGGGCTGTAAGTCTAACCTTCAAGCACAGAAGTGATACCTGGGCTTCTTTCACTTTAATTGATTTCAGTGCTCCTTTTCATGGCCAACTATTTGGAGTGAAACTATGTACATGTACCAGTCATGGGGGGGCGGCGTTTAAGGACAGTTCTTTATGAACGTTTGCCTTGTCAGTAACACACACATGCATGTATTTATTCATACTTGGCTCAGTTATCTTTTTGGTTAATATTTGTTTGGACCTTTATTTATTTATATTTATTCAGGAGCGTTTATGGGATAGAAAAGATTTTTGAAAAGATTTCTAAAGTTATTAGCCATGTGGAATTTTGAAGTGTAGCTACCACTTGGGCTTTCATTTTGGTCATCCCAGTTTTTGGTTTGATTGAAGGTCAGTCATACATGGCCAAAGAGACAGACAGGGGGACTTCCGAGGTCCCCCCACCCACCCACCCCCAGCCTGTGGCTCTGGGTTTAAACAAATAAATATAAGCGTGCACATTTTATATAAAAACATTCACGTGGCCATCTGTGAATCAGATGGTGTTATACCAATGGCACAAGAAAAGGTTAGACAGAGCGTGACAGTCCCTAATCGGTGGATGGAGAGGTGGAAAGGACCCCCCCTAAAATGAGAAATGTTGTTTCCAGGGAAAAGTTAACATGAATGCTTTAGCAAATCACTTTATTTCATTTGTTTAATTCATGATAGAGTGCGTGTGTGTGAAAGAGAGAAACGAATACCCTCTACAGAGTCTAGTCATGCCGCTGTCCCCTTCCTCCAGTCCTCCAGCCGGTCAGGTCTTGGGCAGTGCGTGGTGTGTGCCTGACAGGTGGTTCAGGCTGACTGGGCTGGGAATTTGAATCATTGTCGCCCTCTGGGATCCTGCCTCTCCTGAGCAGCACATTACTGCTGTACTACAGATTCAGCCCAAATCACTCTGTTTTCAAAATAACAAATACATTTTAGTGCAATACAGTATCACTTCACTTGTTCATAAATGTTGGCCTTAATTATGGCTCAGGTAATAATAGATTTATCAGTAATAAAGCATTTCTCTTGTGATGAAAAGGATTCTACATTTCTTAATGGCCAGAAAAAAATTTATAGAAATTATGTATCTTGGGGCCAGCAGGTGGCATGGTGGTTAAAGTGCTGGATTCCCACATGGCCGACCATGGTTTGAGTCCCGAACCTAGTAACTGGCTTGCTCACTTTCCATCTCTCTCTCTGATAAATTAATAACAATAGTAAAATAAAATAAATAATTCTTTTTTAAAAAAATTATGTATATTTCTTGTTATTTCTACCATGTTGTTAGAACATTGGGTACTTTAAAATGATTTTTACATTTTGCTTGTTTGTAATTATTCTGTATTAAAACAGTTTTAAAGGTACAGAATCATAATTTTCAAATGTCTTTTTTTTTGGGTGCTACATTTTAATCTTCCTTTTAAAAATATTTTTGCCATCTGTATTTATTTTATTTATATATTCATTCATTCATTCATTTATTTTTAAGGCTTTTGACATAGGGTGTGTACACTTGTCAGAGAAAGACAGAGAGAAATAGTAAGAAATCACCCTCCAGGAGGGATGGCTACACCACAATCTCTCCTCCTCTATTCTCCTCTCTGGGGTTTGGGAGCACACACACACGAGCCGGGTGTGATTTTCAAGCCACCAAGTTTGAGTCTCAAACCATGGTTAGCCACGTGGGAACCCAGTACCCTAACCACCATACCACCTGCTGGCCCCAATTTTACTCACTTTCTGATTTATCTATCAAAAACAATTTTAGTGTCCCCTGTTTAATTATTGGGGAATAACTGTTGTGAGCTTCTTGCCAGAAAATGGTCAGAAGCTTAAATATATAAAGTTATATATTAGCCTAATGATCTGCCATATAAGTATATAGTTTCATAAACACATGTAAACACTTTCAGATGATAGAAGCTATAAGAGAAAGGTAGAATTGGTCAAAACCCTTATATGCATACCTTTATTTGAACCAGTTTAAAGACAGCTTGAATGGGGGTCAGCACATGGTGTAGTGGTTACGTCGTTGGACTCCTACATGCTGAATGCAGTTCGAGTCCCAGGCCTGGGTAGCTTGAAAATCATGCTGGGTGCATGTTTGTGTGTGTCCAAGATCCTGGGAGGAGAATGGAGGAGAAGGGATTGCAGCATGACCATCTCCCCTGGGGGGTGATTTCTCACTTTTTCTCTCACTGTTTCTCTCTCTCTCTCTTCTCAGCAAGCACACACGCCCTAAGGCAAAAATTTCTTTAACAAAACCAGCATGAATGCTGGGCCAGCGTGTCTGCTCACCCCAGATGCCCCCACTCTCTGTTATTTTATAGTTGCCTGTTTTGTACGTGTACAGGACCTTTCTGGCTACCTCTAGGGAAAATTCAAAGAGAGGCCGTCGCAACCTTGGGAGGTTCTACCTGGTGATAAATTCTTGAGTGAATGGTGTAGCCCTCAGGGGTGGTGGTGTGTGGGGAGGCAGGCGCTGTACTGATGCCCACTGCCCCGGCCTATAGTAAGGTGCTGGGAGAGCTTGAGTAGATACTGAGGACGCCTTTACATCACGATTTTGCCCTGACCCTGATGAAGACAGTCAGAAAGTTCAGGTTGGCACCGTACTATAAACTTCTTGTTTTTTGTTTTTCCCTCCCATTTTCCTTTCTTATCAGGTGAACACACAGGATTTCAGAGGTCTGGTTCGGGAGGATGCTGTTCTCTACCTATTAGAAATCCCCAAAGGTGACATGGTGACTATTTTAGCTCAGAGTCGAGCTGATGGTGAGCAAGTTTGATCATTTAATTTTGTTGAGGGGAATGGGAAGGATGAGAGGTGTGTTAGGACCAGAGTAGACAAATCTGGATCTTAAGAAGTGAAAGTGGATCTTGACCCCTAATACCTGGGTCATAGGTGTGATAGATTGCCACTTAACTTTCTATAAAAATGTTTTTGATGCGTACACTGGAATACTTTCACTAGCTGTATCAGCTTAAAGTGGGGAGTTGGTAGTATCCCCCTGTCTCCTTCAGACAGTTGAGCTGTGTTAACGTTCTCTAGAAAAACAGAACTGTAGGAGATACTGGAACCCATAGGAGATAGATTTATTCTAAGGAATTGGGTTAGAAGCCGGCAAGTCTCCAGGTCTGCAGGGGAACTTGGCAAGCTGGGGACCCAGAAGAGCCAGTGCTTTAGTTCTTGTCTCATTTCGAAGGTCTGAGAACCCGGAGAGCTGATGGTGTAATTCAGTATGAAGGCAGGAAAAAAGCTGGTATCCCAGTGTGAGTGCCGTCAGGCACTGCGTGGGTCTGTCTTATTCTGCTCTATTCTTCATTCTGTTCTGGCCTTCAGCTGATTGAGTGAGGCTCACCCAGATTAGGGAAGACCATATCCTTTATTCAGTTCAACCCATTTAAATGTTAAGCTCACCAAAAACACTTTCCAAAACATCCAGAATAAAATTTGACCAAATATCTGGGGACCCCATGACCTGGTCATGTTGATGCATGAAATTAACCATCGCAGCAACTCATGAGGTTCTTTGTTCCTCCTGTTGGGGCTGGTTGCCACAGGGTCTGTGCCCCCCGAGTTCACTGAATGATGAGAAGATGAGGGGTCATGGGAGGTTGGAAAAGCTAGTTATTTAAGGAAAGGTCTTTACTAAACCAAGTGCAACAACCAGTGATTTTGTCTTTCAGTGTACAGAGACATTCTGGCTTGTGGCAGAGGGGATTCGTTTTTCATAAGAAGCCACTTTGAATGTGAGAAGGAAACTCCACAGAGCCTGGCCTTCACTCGAGGGGAGGTCTTCCGGGTGGTCGACACGCTGTATGATGGCAAGCTGGGCCACTGGCTGGCTGTGCGGATCGGGAACGAATTGGAGAAAGGCTTAATCCCCAACAAAAGCAGGTACCCCTTTTCATCCCCCAAAAGGAAACCCCACATGACTCCTGATGCGTCATCCTCTACGTCTTGTTCAGGCGGAGTGGCCCGGGAGTGTACATAGCTACCAACTGGTTTGCTTTGCTGTATTTAGCATCTCATGGTTAGCTGTTGGGTTTGGCTGTGTTTGATCAGTTTCCTAAGGAGTGTCCACTGCCTGGCACTGCAGCAGGTGAGGGAGATGCTGAGTGGCCATGGCACACTAACACACATGCTAGAGATAAGTCACCTTACTGTGCCCAGCTCTCCTCCGTGTGCAGGCCTGTGCACTGCCGTGAGCACTTGGTGGTAGACTGACTGTGCAGGAATCTAGGCGAGATACTTAATTTTAGCAGGAGTTCCTGGTGTGTTTACCGTATACCTAAATCCCAGAAGTAGCCCAAGTCAGCTTGTTTGTTACTATGCTACTTGAGGGAGGATTTTATAGAGCACCAGTCTTTTTCTGCCTCTATGTGGAAGTGGTGGTATTTCATTTTCTTAAGAATTATTTAATTTTATTTATTATTATTATTATTTTAATTTGCTATAGGGCATATACACTCACCAGAGAGAGTGGGGGAGGGAAAACGAGTCCAGGTCTGGGACTCAAACCATACTCCACCATTTGGGATCCAGTGCTTTCACCACCATGCCACCTGCTGGCCCCTGTAAGTGGTGGTCTTCACATTTCCCACATCTTTATTGTCCAGCCGAATCTTTTTTAATCCATGTTTTTTCTGTTTTGTTTTGTTTTGGTTTGGTTTGGTTTTGGTTTATAACTTTATTTGAAAACCAGTAGTTAGCTCTCATCCACATTGACGACTGTAGATTTTTTAAAGTGGTAACAGGTACATAGGTCACCAGAGTGTAGAGCTTGTTGGGTGAATCTTCATCCTCGCTAACGTTTTCTGTATAACTGTACATGGGTACAATATGGGACATTCCTTATTCCTTTGACCCAGACAACTTTGTTGAGCCTGGTGTCCATGCACACATCTGGAGTCCCCGTCTCCTTCATGGCAAATTTCCGGATTTCACGTTTAAGACCCACACCACGGATGCGCTTGTGAATGTTGGCAGGGTCACCACCTCGTTGATGGCAGAACAGCCCTTCTCCTCGCCACCCTCCTTTGAAAGACCTTAATCCATGTTCTTAAGTAAAATTGACTAGATTTGATCAATGACGCACACCTACTCTGTGTTTTCTGGCTTTAGAGATCTATTTCCTGTGGTTTCTTTTCTCAGAGCTGAACAAATGGCCAGTGTTCAGAATGCCCAGAGAGACAACGCTGGGGACAGGGCAGATTTCTGGAGAATGCGTGGCCAGAGGTCCGGGATGAAGAAGAACCTAAGGAAGAGTCGGGAGGACCTAACAGCTATTGTGTCTGTGAGCACCAAGTTCCCGGCTTATGAGAGGGTTTTGCTGCGAGAAGGTGAGGAAGCTGCGTGGCACCAGGAACTGACAGGCTGGGTTTTCAGACTGTTTTCTTTCATTTTCAGAATGGGATGGTCAGGTTCTAACTTACCTACATCACTTAGGTCAAAGGCAGCTTTTAGAGTTGGAAACTTATTCTAACAAGGAGCATGACTTAGGAAAAAGTGAGCTGTTTGAACTCTTAAGTAGTTCCAGTCTTTTTTTAAAAAAAAAAAAAAACAACAGAAAAGAAAACCTTTAATACCAGCATTCAGAAGTTTCAGTGTATGATCCATAGCCAGGTTTATCTTTAAAAATGGTGAGGGTAGTGAAGGCATATCCTTTAAGAAAGAGCTGGGCTGCAGGGGGAACAGGAGAATACACAATGTCTTTTGTTTAATTGTGTTATTATCACAAGCCTGTGCAATACTTTCTGCTTTTCTTAACAGCTAGCCAAGCATGTGCATTTCAGTGGCCTTTCTTGTCTCTTTTCAGCTGGATTCAAGAGACCTGTGGTTTTATTTGGCCCCATAGCGGATATAGCAATGGAAAAGCTGGCAAATGAGTTACCTGATTGGTTTCAAACTGCTAGTAAGTCTGTGTGATGTTTCTTCCTCCCCAGATTTTCATTTTGAAAAATTCTTAGCATGTTGAACAAACAATGAACATGTATATTTTCTTCAACTGGTTTTAGCGGTTGTCAGCATTTTGCCACTTGTGCTTTCTGTCCTCAGCTCCCTGCCTAGAGAGTCAGATGAATGGACACACACACACAAACACTTTAAAGGTTTTCTGCTGAACCATTTGGTAACTTTACATTACAGACATAATACTTTATCCTTTAAAACGTGTGTGAATCTCCCCCAAAACAAGGGCATTTCTCTTATACAACTACAATACTATTATCACAGCCAAGAAATTTAACATTGATATAATAATATTTAGTATATAGTCTGGTTTTTATATTTCCTAAATTGCCCAAAATATGCTCTTCATAGCTCTCTCTCTCTTTTTAAGTTTTTTTCCCCCCTCTGGGGTGTGTGCAGTCACTGGAGAGAGGGACAGACAGAAAGAGAGAGAGAGAAAGTGAGAAATCATGAGGTTAGGGCCATGCCATAAT
This sequence comes from Tupaia tana, assembly GCA_026018925.1. Taxonomy (NCBI): domain Eukaryota; kingdom Metazoa; phylum Chordata; class Mammalia; order Scandentia; family Tupaiidae; genus Tupaia; species Tupaia tana. The sequence continues at coordinate 32,367,896 of JAKSZU010000013.1, read as the reverse complement.
CCCCTCTCCTCCATTGTCCTCGGGATTTTGGACACACACACCCACATCCCTAGAGTGAGTTTCGAGTAACCAGGTCTGGGGCTTGAACTGTGCAGCTGGCCCTTTGGGATCCAGTGCCTTAACCTCCATACCACCTGCTGGCCCCATAGCTCTCTTTTAAAAAATTGAAGATACAGGGGCCGCCAGGTGGCATCGTGATTAAGGTCGCTGGACTCCCACATGGCCAACTGCAGTTCGAGTTCCCGACTTGGCAGCTTGCTTTCTCACTTTCTCTCTCCCTCTCTCCCTCTCTGGTCAAATTTAAATAAAACATAAATCAATTAAAATAATTAAAATAACTCTTTAAAAAATTGAAGATACCACTATAAATCATGCATTATATTTAAAAAATGTTTCTTAAGGTTTTTGCCATAGACATGTGCACTCACCAGAGAGAGACAGAGGGAAAGTGAGAAATCACCCTGTATGGGGAATGACCATGCTGCAATCTCGTCTCCATTTTTCTCTTGGGATTTTGGGTAGCTGATGTGATTTTCAAGGCCCTGGGTCCAGGACTCAAATCGTAATTGTCTGTGTGGGAATCCAGTGCCTTAACTACCACAGCACCTGCTGGCCCTGATTATTTCTTAAATTGTTACCAGAGGACACATGCAGAGAGAAGCGGGTGACAGAGGAGCAAGAACGTACCTTCCACGTGGTATGGTTACTCCATAATCCCTTCCCCTCCGTGTCTCCCTCCTTTCAGGATTTTGGGCACACCCACATGCACCCATAGTATTTTTAAGCCACTGAGTCCAGGACTTGAACCACACAGTCCACTAGGTGGAATCCAGCCACCTTAACCACCATGCCATGGGCTGGCCTGATTTTTTTTTTTTTTTTTAAGTTTATATATACATTTTTCCCATGAATAAGAGAGAGATCAGCACCCCCAACAGGGTCCTCATGCCATGGTCTGCCCCTATCCTCAGCCATCCTGTGATCATGGACACGCAGTGCCTTGTGTGTTTAGGGAGACCTTTGGACGCAAATCTAGAACCTTCTCATGTGGATGTTGTGCCATCCTCTGGTTCCTACATATGATTTTTATTTATTTATAGTTTCCTCCTTTATAAAAATTATTTCGTGACATTGATACATATTTTGAGGAGTTTAAGCCATCAGTCACACACAATGTTTTCTCTTGATTTGGCCTAATGGTTTTACATGGTTACATTTTAGTTTAACAGGTACCAACCGGGTCCTTCCCACTGCATCACAGCAGAAGGCACCTAATGTCAGGTGTCCCATCAGAGCTGATGCTGGATCGGAGTATGTGGATGTCGCTGATATTTAAAAATGATTTAGTTCCATTTTTGCTTTTGTAGAAACGGAACCAAAAGACGCAGGATCCGAGAAATCCAGTGGAGTAGTTCAGTTAAACACTGTGAGGCAGATTATTGAACAGGTGAGAAGATTCATCCAAAGGCCTCTTGTCAGAAAAAATTAGGTCATGGTTTGCTGGAGTCTTCTTTGAGAATAGACTCTGTATTTTAATAATCATTAAATGCTAATGATACAAGTGATTAATGAAAAAAATGGAAATACAAAGTCTTTTGTGTGGAAATCATCACAGTTCTGTGGCAATAACATTGTTTTTGTCAGTGTTGTTATTCCTTATATCAAATACCCTGTAATTTATCAGAAGTTGTGTATGTTTCTCTCTCTATTTTTTTTTTTTTTTTTTTTAACTTTGCTATAGGGCACATGTGCTCACCAGAGAGAGAGAGAAGTGTTAAGTGAAAAAGTACCCACTGAGGCAGAATGGTCACACTGCAGTCCCTTCTCCTTCATTCTCCTCTTGGGACTTTGGGCACACATGCACAGGTGCCTTGTGTATTTCTTGAGCCACTGGTTCTGGGACTTGAACCACACAGTCAGCCCTACCACACCATTAGCTGGCCTTGATCAGAAGTTTTAACAGATTAACAATTTGTTTTTTTAAGGTTTTTGCCATAGAATGCATGCCCTCACTAGACAGAATCAGTAAGAGTCCAAGTGAGAAATCATTCCCTAGGGGGAGATGAACACACCACAGTCCCTTCTCCTCCTGGGATTTTGGGTACACACTCACACATGCTTGGCATGAATTTCAAGTTGCCTTATCCGGGACTCCAACCACTGTCAGCCATGTGGGAGTCCAGCTCCTTAACCACTACTCCACCTGCCGGTCCCAACAGATTAATAATACTGACATGGACTTGATGAGGAGGAAATGTTTTGTGCACTTTAATTTAAAATTACTGTTGTAAATTTGATCTAGCCTATTCGTATTAGGACAAACTCTCTGATGCTCTATTACTTTCTGTTCCCATTTCTGTCATTTCTGTAACTTTCCCCCATTTGTCACAGGATAAGCATGCACTACTCGATGTGACTCCAAAAGCCGTGGACTTGTTGAATTATACCCAGTGGTTCCCGATTGTGATTTTTTTCAACCCAGACTCAAGACAGGGTGTCAAAACCATGAGACAGAGGTTGAATCCAGCCTCCAACAAAAGTTCTCGGAAATTATTTGATCAAGCCAACAAGCTTAAAAAAAGCTGTGCACATCTTTTCACAGGTAAATGTAACCGAAATGTACTTTCTCATTTCTCCTTCCTCAAAAGGGAGGAGAATTGAAGAATGGAAGAAATGAGAACATAATCTGAATGGAGTATTTGAAATCTTGTTCATAATTCCTTAAAAGAGATTAGTTCTGAGGGCCAACAGGTGGCTTAGTGGTTAAGGCACTAGACTCCCTCATGGTAAACTGTGGGTCTGGACCCAGTGGCTTGAAACTCATACTGGGTGCGTGTGCATGCGTGTCCAAAATCCTGAGAGGAGAATGGAGGAGAAGGGATTGCAGCGTGGCCATCCCCTTGAAGGGGAGGGGGTATTTCTCACTTTCTGTTACTGTCTCTCTGGCAAGCACATGTACCCTACAGTAAAAATCTCTTAAAAAAAAAAAAAAAAGGAAGCAGCCAAGTGCATGAGTTGGATGTTTCCTTTATACGGGGCTTAGGAAACCAGCTATTCCAAAGGTCTCCTTCTCTGTTCACATCCTCAACTGTTAACAGGAACTCAGTAAGGGTTTTGTGACTTCATTTCATCATCAGGTGCAAACATATTTTCTGCATTTCATAAATGGCCCTTTTACCTTTAGATTTTCTTTATGATGAATACAGACTAGACTTATCTTGGATAACTCTGACTTAAAGCTTTAAAAGGTTGCTTAGTGTTCTGTGTACACTTAGTACAAATGGCTGGTTTTGTCTCTGGGGTGCACAGTCCCACGTCTCTGTGTTAAGTGCAATGACATTATAGTTTGGCTCTGAGCACTGCAAAGTGCCGTGAGGAAGGTCCTGACGTCCATGGAATCAAGATGAGTTTCCCTTGGGTTATCCAATGCATCAGTTCATTCTAATGCCACAAATAATTAATAACCAAGGAAACCGTACACTCTTTCAAGACTTTTCCAAGGTCAGTGTTAGAACTGCTTAAATAAAAGGAAGTTACCGTTTTACTAGGAAGAAAACTTGAACCATAGTTGTTCACAAAATTTGGTGAATCTTTTGGGTTGTAAAGTGGTATACATCATTCCATGCCCTCAAACAAAAGCAATCCTAATTGACCTGCAGTCTGATCATTCTAGGCACAATTTAACTTATTATTCAGGACCAATTTGCTTGTCTGTCTTATAATCATTAGGTCCGTAAATACATGTTCGTGAAGAATAGTTGCATATGTAGCACTTCATTTAGTTTGCTATAGGGCACATGTGCTCGCCGGGGAGAGACAGTGATAGAGAGAGGGGAGGTGAGAAATCTAAGTGTGGGGATAGCCACGTCACAGTCCTTTCTCTTCCATTCTCCTCTTTTGGTTTTGGCCACACATGTACATGCGCCTGGTGTGTTTTCCAGACCAAGACACTAACTGGTTGGTCAGCCACGTGGGATCCAACCACATTAACCTCCAAGCCACCCGCTGGCCCTTGTAGGTATTTTATATCTGTTCTAAATACGTGTTTTCAGGTGGCCCATATAGTACGGTGGCTAAGGCCATAGGCTCTGAAAGCAAACTTTTGAATTTGCATACAGGCCTCTCCACTTGGCCTGGTGTGAGGCCTGGGCTAGTTACTTTCACCACCTTCGTTTTTCATCCGTAAGATGGAGATGGTAGCAATACCTACCTTGCAAGGTTTGTGGAAGCATGAAATGAGCTAATCCACATAAGGTACTCAGAAAAATGCCTTGTTGATCCATAGTAAATGGCCATGCTGCAATCCCTTCTCCTCCACTCTCCTCTTGGGGTCTTGGGAATGCATGCACACACACCTGGCGGGAGTTTAAGCTACTGGGTCCAGGATTCGAACCACAGTTGACTACATGGGAGTCCAGTGACATAGCCATTATGCCAACTGCTGGTCCCCGAAAATGTATTTTTTTAAAGTTAGCCTTTCTGGAAACCTTTTTTAGCTTTATAATATCCATCTGTAATATAAATCCAAAAAACTAGATAATAGGTTGTTTTAATTATATTTACATAAAGGTACTTAACTCAGTATTCAAATGTGTGCAAAACTTTTTGTTTTCCATTTGCCAAAGTTGTAATTTAAATATTACAGAAATGAGTATAAGTTATGTCAGATAGCATTCTTAATAAATTAGTCTGGAAATTGATGCAAACATTTTGTATACAATTCTGTAGCTACAATCAACCTCAATTCGGCCAATGATAGCTGGTTTGGCACCTTGAAGGAAACGATTCAGCACCAGCAAGGAGAATCCGTTTGGGTCTCTGAAGGAAAGGTATGTGGCATAGATTCACTGCTGCGAGGTGAGAGCTTGTATTCTGAATCTTTTCTCAAGAGGGCAGTGAATGTAGTAAAGCCATGCCCATTGGAAGTGAATCCAAGGCATGTGTTAAATCAAATTTAAAATTTCATAAATTTTCTGACAAAGTAATAAAATAAAAGGACTTTGAAAAGAAAAGCAGAATGTGGTAAGTGCCACCTACATTCACTCTCCTTTCACTTTTGATGTAGTAAGTAGAATTGTATGGGGGGGTCTTCAAAAGGTTTGTGGAAATGTGGACTGGAAAAAATGTTATGCATGGGTTTCAAAATTTTTTTGCACAAAAATAAACTTGTCATTTAATTTCCTTACTCCACAAACTTTCTGAAGTCTCCTCATATTCCAAGTACACTAATCAGAGCTTACAAGATCTCATGCTAAGCTTCACAGCTTACTAAGGCCACGGGAAACTGAAAAGAGTGGAGATGAGAGGTGAGATCGAAGAACACAGGGACTGTGGTTAAAACTTAGTGGAGAGAAGAAAAACTAATGGAGTGGAAATTCTTTGCTTTCAAAAACTGCTTAGGAAAATGGTCAGCAGAGAGCGTGCCATAGTTATAAGAGTTTGAATAGGTAACACGTCGAGAAACTTCCCCAGGCCTCCAAAATCGGGTCGCTTCTTGTCTGTAGGGAGCTTATGTATGGCTGTGCTGCAGGGAGGAGGGGAGAGCTTGTATAAACCTGTGGTCCCTTTAATTCCAGCAGCCTCTGATGCTGGCCTCCTATGCTCCAGCCGAGTGGAGGTAGTTTGTGAGACTTCTCGGTGTCAGTTTTGTTGGCGCATTGACTAAGTCTTGCTCTTTGTGAACTGGATATTTAGGCAAGGTATCTAGCGTCACCGAGTGCTCACAGTCTGGGATGCTCTCTGCTAGCCAGTCAAATAGGATACGGCGTCTGCCCTCAAGGGTCTGAGAATCTTGTAGCTAAGTGGAGATGTACACAGCCCAAGTCATTCTGAGCATGTTACGAGAAGACAGGTACTAGGAGGGAAGCCTGGGCAGAGTCCAGGCTGTGGAAGAAAGCACAGCCATCAGAGAAACTGACGCTGTCCCTGTCTGTGGGATGGGTGGTATCAACGATAGGCCAGAAGGTCCTTAAGTTGAGACCCTGTGCAAAAATTAACAAAATGTCAACACTGAGTCAAAGCCAAGTGATTTCAGGGAAATCATCCTTCGGTGATGAGCATGTGTGGAAGGTTCAGTCCTGGGATGTGCCCTTGGGAATTATCTGGAATCCCCACTCCCAGTAGCATGCCAGACCCCACTGACCCTCCGAAACGAATTCCTCTAGATGGAAGGGATGGATGATGACCCTGACGACCGCATGTCCTACTTAACCGCCATGGGCGCGGACTATCTGAGTTGTGACAGCCGCCTCATCAGTGACTTTGAAGACACCGACGGTGAAGGAGGTGCCTACACTGACAATGAGCTGGATGAGCCAGCTGAGGAGCCGCCGGTGTCTTCCATCACCCGCTCCTCGGAGCCGGTGCAGCATGAGGAGGTGAGGCGAGGCAGGCCACGGGTTGCCAGGCCACGGGCAGGAGCAGGAGATGCTGGTGTCCCACTGTCATTCTTCTGGATGACTGTTTATTCAGGGTGCTGTGGAAGGTGTGCCTAAGGGTTGGAGCAGGTGACTTCTAGGGAGTCCGTCTCAGAGTCAATGCCTGTGTGACTTTGCTGTGGGGCAGGAGGATGAGCATGGACAGGCCAAGGGCCCAGCACTCAGCGTACCCATGCCTTCAGGCCCGATGGATCAGTGGAACGGCTTCATGTGCCAGCTGTCCAAATTACAAGTGGAACATTCCTCTTCAGATGCAATGTACTGTTTACTTGTAACCTTTGATTAGTCTTGCTCTCTGTACTCTCAGGCCTCGCTGTCCTTCTCTGCTCTCTCTAACCTTTCTAATCTTGCCAGAGCTCCCGAGCGTTTCCCTATCAGTTTCCTTCTCTCCTGTATTTCAATTTTTAAATCAAGTTCATGGTCAGATGTTCGCTTGATCACATGTACTGTGCTTCCACTGGCCAGTGATTAGACAGCTTATGCAATCCCAGAAATGTACATGGACAGGCAGTGGGGTAGGACCAGAGCAATTGATTATTAGCTATGCCTCAGAAGAACACTGAACAGCGATCGCTGTAGGTGAGATTATTCGTATACTCGGGCAGTTATTGCCGTGGATTTCACTCGAGCAATTTAGCTCAATCCAGTGAATGATTTTTTTCTTTTTGAAATAGAAGTACCAAAAAAGTAAGTTGAAGGGGAAGAAAACCCCTCATCGTAGCAACACACACACACACACACACACACACACACTGCTAGACAAGTTGTAAAGAATAAATTAACTCCCAGATGTACAGATAGAGGTGAGCTAATGTTTAGAAATCTTATTGGTGATTCAAAAGAGATTTGGGACTTTAGGAGGGTTTTTTTGTTTTGTTTTAATTTTCAGAGGTTACGAAGGGAGGTGAAGAGTACCCCTCGTGGGGCATGGTCCCACTGCAATCCCTTCTCCTTTATTTCTCCATTCCCTCAGGATTTGGGGCACGCATGTGCCTGGTGTGTTCTTCAGGTTACAGGGCCGGGATTTGAACTGCAGTTGGCTGTGGGACCTGACTGCCTTAGCCACTAGGCTAGGAGACTGGCCCTAGGAAGGTTTTATACCTGTTACATTGGATGCAGTCAGTTTTTAAAAATGTGTATAAAGGATATGCTGATGGGAGTACGCCTCGTGTCTGCCTTAAAGTAAAGGCGCACTGGGTCCCTCCTTGAACCTCCAAACTTGTGCAAGTTTGTAGAATTCCGGCAAAGCGCACGAGTGCTCTCTTCTCTCTGCTCAGTTGTTATTGTTGCGAATGAACCTTTATGTCTTGTAGAGCATAAGGAAACCCAGCCCAGAGCCACGAGCTCAAATGAGGAGGGCTGCTAGCAGAGATCAACTTAGGGACACTAGCCCACCCCCAGCCTTCAAGCCAGAACCACCCAAGGTACGTGGCTGGGAAGCCCAGGCTGGGAAGGAAGAGGAAACAGGCCCGTGGAGCCCTCTGGCGAACTGGGGAGGAGCACACACACAGATACGGAATGTATGGCTTTTTTCAAAAAGAAGTTTTTGCTCCAGGGTGCGTGCACTCACCAGAAAGACAGAGACAGAGAGTCCGAAAGTGAGAAATCACCCCCCGGGTGGATGGCCATACTGTGGTCTCCATTCTTCTCTTGAGATCTTGGGCACACATGCACATGCTTTTGGCTTGAGTTTAATCACCGGGTCCGGGACTCAAACTGCAGTCGACTACATGGGAGTCTAACAACGTAGCCATTATACCATCTGCTGGTCCCACTGAATTATGACTTTGACTCCCATGTTCTCTAAGTAGACCCCATCTTTTGGCCTGTTAGGCAAACCTTCAAATGAAAGAAGGGCGAAAAGATGGAAGGGAAAGGGAGTATTAAGAAAGCATACAATTTAAAAGCTATTAGTGTTTATTTTAACTTTTTTTTGTAGAAAAGTAAATGCTACATGCCCAGACTCACCGATCTGAGAATCTGTTTTTCTTTTTCTGTCCAATTAAAAGTTTTCACTCCCCAATCTAATTTAAGACGTACCAGAAAAGCCTTCCTGGTGATTTGCAAGAGAAAACAATCATCGCCGTTGTTTTCAGTGCCTCTCGGTACGAGAGCAGCTTCGTTTGTTTGTTTAATACTTCATAATCCAGACGAAAATCCGTGTAAAGACATGGGGGTGGCTGTCATGGTTCTTTACCCTAAGTCAGAATCAAAGCTATGACTATAGATGTTTCCAAAACCCAATCAAATTTCTCTATTTGACTCAGTAATTTATATGAAAAGAAAGCGATAACCAGTTGTGTGAGCTGTCAGAAGTCATTCAGGACGTCACGCGGTGCATTAGTGAAAACGGGCAGGGCTGGAAGTGAAGTCTGAAGGAGCAATGGCTGTTTCCCGCTTCCCTGTCTGCTCTTGTCCCCGCCTCTGGGCCAGGACCTGCACCCCGGGTACAGCGTGCCCTCAGAAGCCCACTCCTCCAGTCCCAAAGTTCCACATGTTCTGTGGGCTTCTCCAAGATGCTCCTCGGGTACAAAATTACGCGGGGTCTGGTCTAGCGAGTGCGACTCCTCCCAGACCTTCCCGAGAGCTCTTCCTCTGCCTTAGGAAGGGAGGTCTAGGGACTCAGGATGCCCGGGCAGTGGCTGGCTGTCCTGCCATGTTAGATTTCCTGTCCGAATAATATTTGTTGCCCACTGTTGGAAACTGATGTGGAAACCGAGTGTATTAAATCACTAATATAGATTGGAAAATATGCTGAAAGCCCAAGATAACAAATGTCATTGCTCTCCACAGGCTAAAACCCAGAGCAGAGAAGAATCCTACGACTTCTCCAAATCCTATGAATACAAGTCAAACCCGTCTGCCGTCGCTAGTAACGAAGTTTCTGGGTCATTGGTCAAAGTTCTTCCTCCTCCTGTTGCAGCGAAACCTGCCTTTGGAAGGTCTATCCTGAAGCCCTCTACTCCCATCCCTCCTCCAGAAACTGAGGAGGTAGGAGAGAGCTGTGAGGAGCAAGAGAACACTCCCAAATCAGTCCTGGGCAAGGTCAAAATATTCGAGAAGATGGATCACAAGGCAAAACTGCAGAGAATGCAGGAACTCCAAGAAGCCCAGAATGCACGGGTAATTGTTTATAAACCACTAGATGAGCCTATCGTAACAGTAACACTTTGAATAAGTTTGGTTTGGGAGACCAGCAGACGGCATAATGGTTATGTCACTGGACTCTCACATGGTCAACTGCAGTTTGAGTCCTGGACCCAGTGGCTTAAAACTCATGCAAGGGGTGGGGGAGACTCCTGCTGGGCATGTGTGTGTGCATGTCCAAAATCCTGAGAAGTGAATGGAGGATAAAGGATTGTGGTGTGGCCACTCCCCGAAGGGCGAGTCTCACTTTCTGTCTCAGTCTCTCTGGTGACCACATACGGCTAACACCAAAAACTTCTCTTTAGAAAAAAAATTTTAAAAAATGTTTGGTTTTAGCATAATGGTGAAGAAAGTCTTTTCTGCTGCCACAGACCTGACACAGTCTATGCTATCCCTTAAGTGATAGCAGAGGTGTGTCCTGTGCGTAGCGCGTCTAAACTGTCTGCTGTGGGCACTTGTATTTCCATTCATTCAAGAAAACTGAAGAGGGGACCAGCAATTAGGGTAATGGCTATGTCGCTGGACTCCCACGTAGTCAACCACGGTTCGAGTCCCAGACCCGGTGGCTTAAACTCACGCCGGGCGCGTGTGCGTACTTGCCCAGAATCCCAAGAGGAGAATGGAGGAGAATCACCCCCTGGGGGGTGATTTCTCGCTTTCTATCTCTGTCTCTCTCTGTCTGGCAAGCACACGCGCCCTATAGCAAAAACCTCTCCAAAAAAAAAAAAAAAAAGAAAGAAAACTGAACAGTTAGATATGATTCTGCTCTTTATACCCAAGAACTTAATATCGGGCTCTGGAATGAAGAACCCTGCCAGCAGAATCAGCACCTCTTGGAAATTTTGTGGGGGTTTTTTTTTTGTTTTTTTTGTTTGTTTTTTTTTTTTTTTTGCTAGAAGGCATGTGTGCTCACCAGAAAGAGGGAGAGGAAGGCCCTCCATGGGGAATGGTCAGGCTGAGATCCTTTCTCCTTAGCCTCTCCCTACTTTCAGGATTTGGAGCACACACGCACACACACCTGGAGTGTTTCTCAAGCCACCGGGTCCGAGTCTCAGACCTTGGGTCAGCCATGTCAGAACCGGCTGCCTTAACCACTAGGCCACAGGGCGCACAAGTTATTTTAATCAGAATGTTTGTGGTGAATGTTTATTTGGTAACTGAGTCTTCATTTTCTCTCATATTTACTGTGGAAATCAAGCAAATTTTGGGTGCTAAATTTGAAAGGCTCGTAGGTTGTGCTTTTTGATGGTGTTTGAATTTTTGCACCACGTGCACATACAGCCTTTCAAGTGGCAAAGAAGAATTTCAATGAAGGTCTGCAGAGCACGTTCTGTCTGAGAGATACGGGAGTTTCTCTTTGTTCAGTTCTGTCACAACAGCAGGTGCCTCTGAGCATTTAAAATTTATTTTATTGTGCAGAAATGCACATCGTGGAATACACCCTAGTTTGCTGTAGGACACGTGCACTTGCTGGAGACGGAAAGAGAAAATGAGAAATACCCTCCTGAGGGGGAATGGCCCTGCTACAACTCCTTCTCCTCCATTTTCCTCTCAGGATTTTGGGCTCATATGCACACATACCCAGCATGGATTTCGAGCCACCAGGTCTGAGATTTGAACTGCTGGCCCCCACATATTTATTTTAAACATTTATTTATTTCATGAGAGAGAGAAAGAGACAGCACTCTGAACAGGGTTTTACCTGTGGCCTTTTCCCCCCAGCCTTTCTTGGTCAGCCATGATCACAGGCATGTATGCACACATCTGGCCTGTACAGGTTGATTCGGAAACTGAACCCTAATCTTCCATGTGGCTTCCAGCATTGCAGTGCTTTGATGATGCCACATCAGCACACCACCGTGCATTCGTGTTCCGTTCAGTGGCACTGAGCACCTTCACGTGCTCCTGTCCGCACCATCCTTCTCCAGGCCTTTTTCATCCTCCTCAAGAGAAGTGTGTACCTACTAAGTGGTAATTCCCCATTCTTCCCTTCCCCCAGCCCCAGACAGCCACAACTCTGCTTTCCATGTCTATGAATCTGACGACTTTGGGACCTCATACATGCAGACTCATACAGGACAATCTGTCCTGCTGTGACTGGCCCAGTTAGTATCCTGTCCTTAAGGACCATCCTTGCTGCAGCATGCATTAGAATTTCAGTCCTTTTAGGGCCGGCCCTATAGCACAGTGGTTAAGATCTGTGCACTGGGAGCCGCATCCTACATGGCCCCCTACAGTTTGTGTCCCATCCCTGGCAACTTGAAACACACACTCGGTACATGTGCCTGTGTGTCCAGGATCCTGATGGCATGGGAAAATAGAGGAAAAAGGATTGCAGTCTCCAGTTCGTTTGGAGGGCGCTTTCTCTCTCTCTGTGTCTCTCTCTAGTGAGCACACACACACTCTCTGGTAAGAAGGAGAAGAATTTCATTCCTTTGAAACATGTTTCCTGTTTGATGTGTACCACGAGGCATCTCACCCAGTCATACAACTAACTGGGATGGGAGTAGAGGTCGGATTTGGGGAGAAAGGTTGGAATAGCGGGAAATCAGAGGTGACCTGTCCAGCCTTCATTCTTTCTCTCTTGCCTTGTTTTTCTTTATTGCCATAGATCGAAATTGCTCAGAAGCACCCCGATATCTATGCAGTTCCGATCAAAACACACAAGCCAGACCCCGGCCTGCCTCAGCACCCAAGGTAAGGGCTGCTCAGGAGGAATAGGGCCAGGGCTGGGTGGGAGGGTATTCTCTAGGACTAGGACTTGAAGAAAGGCATTTCTTTACCAGATATCAGAGCCACAGGAGGGTGCTCCTCCCTGGGCCATTTGCCTTACTGTTTCAGTCTTTTTTTTTTTTAAAGAATTATTTATTTTATTTATTCATTTATTTTATTTTAATTTGACCAGAGAGAGACACAGAGAGAGAGAGAGAGAGAGAGAGAGAGAGAGAGAGAGAAAGTGAGAAAGCAAGCCACCAGGTCCAAACCGTGGTTGGCCATGTGGGAGTGTCCAGCGCCTTAACCACCATGTCACCTGCTGGTCCCATGTTTCAGTCATATTTAATTACAAACCTTACAGAGTCAGAAATTCATGATCATTTTGCTTGTGGGCTAAACTCACAAAGTGTCACCCTTCCTATCTCGGGTCATCACCCTCTAACACAACGGAGTCCAGTTGTGTTAAATTGTGTGAGAGGCACCTCAGTATAGTTCCTGGGGTAAGACCTGTGGGGCTGCCATGTTTTCAGACTCACAGCCAGACTTCTTGGTCCCTTGCATGACCTGGCACAGCCAGGCACCGTGCTGAGCGGGGCTCTGAGGGGACTCTGAGGGGACTGACGGCATGGCCCATGGTTGAGTGGCTCTACATTTAAAATGCTCCGTAAGCGCCAGGAGTTAACGCAGTGTCTTCTTGTCAAGATGTTACAGTGGATCGTTTCCTGCTTCCAAGAATAGAAAAAGCATAAATCACATTTTCTTGTGGCTATGCTGACTTGAAGCAAAGTCTAGTTTTACAGCAATAGAAAAAACGTAGAGGCTAATTTCCTCCCTCCCAAGTGGATGATAACACTCAGTGGACCCATCACCTCTGGGAACAAAGGGACTTGGCATAACTGGCTGAATATGACGGAGAACTCGCTCCACGGAGGGGGCTGCAGCCAGGGAGCCAGGGGTGGGAAGGCACCCTTTGCCCCGCATGGTGTTCTCAGGCCAGGGAGCACCTAGTTGCTCCCGCCTCACTGTCCAAGGGGACATCGGCCTTGACCTCTTAGTCCCCTCCCTGTCCCACCACTCTGTGACCCTGGAGTGGGGCCAAGAGCATCCCCGGTGATCAGCAGAGGTTGGGTCTGAGATCAGTACGTGCTCTGCCTCGGAGGAGGGCCTGCCACACTCGTCACCTCCCCTCCACGGGCAGCTGAGGACACCAGCGTTCTCTGCAGTGTACATGACACCCCCACTTTGTTAGTTCCAGACCCCCCGAGCCGCAGAAAGGCCCTTCCAGGCTTTACCAGGATCCCCGGGGAAGCTATGGCAGTGACGCCGAGGAGGAGGAATACCGGCAGCAGCTGTCGGAGCACTCCAAGCGCGGCTACTACGGCCAGCCTGCCCGCTACCGGGACACGGAACTGTAAACACTGCGGATGGACTTGGGGGCCGGCCGCCGCCACGTCAGAGTCACCCTTCTGCCAGGCCACCGGATGGCCCCGTCCCAGTTAAACTCCACAGTGGAGATGTGGGCCCGAGTTTTCTCATGGGGATCCCGGGGGACAGCCTGTCCGAATTAAAACTAAAGGCTCTGTTTGTGGGACTGGGTTAGAGGAGTTTAGAGCTTTTTGCTCAGAATTCAGAGAAACACGACAGTCTGATACTGCTATGCTTGCTTCAGTGGACCAAAATCTGTATTCATTCTGTTTGCGTATTTTGAATATGTATATTAAGAAGCAATAACTATTTTTCCTCATTATTAGCTGCCTTCACGGACTGTTTCAGTCTGAGGTGGAATGTGAAAAAAGGAATAAAAAATGCTGTTGAACTCGAACTAAACTCAAAGAAGTATTTTATTACAACTCTCTTAAGTGCCTTTGATGAGAAGTGTCTTAAATTTTCTTCCTTTGAAGCTTTTTACAAGGCCATAACAGACTAAAATATTATTTTGACTAAGTTTTTATACCAGATCAATAGCCTGAGTTTTATTCCTGCACTGTACTATCTTTTCAAGGCGTTTGTCTCTGTAATATTTTCCGTAAATTCCGACTGTATATATAAGAGTTTGGCTATCAGTGCTAAATAGCTCAAAGACCCCATAAATTGGTATAGACATTATTTGTTTGTTTAAAACCATGTGCTCCACAAAAGCAGATCCTTAAGGAAAACATTTTATTTTCAAAAGTGTCTGTATTGACAACATTCAGTTTTATAACTTAATAAAAAGGAGTACATTGCAATCAATAATTGGCTGTGTGGTGGATTTCTACACTTCTTCCTTTTTCTTCTTCTTCTTTCTTTTTTTTTTTTTTTAAATGTTTTTGCTGTAGGGCATGTGCGCATGCCAGAAAAATACAGAAAAACAAAGAGGGGGAAAGTGAGATGACCACGCTACAGTCCCTTCTCCAGTCTCCTCTCAGGATTCTGGGCATACACATATGAGCGCGTGCTCCCAGCATGATTTTCAAGCTGATGCAACCAAGACTCGACTACAGCCAGCCACGTGGGATCCAGCCCTTTAACTTCCATGCCACCTCTGGCCGACTACTTCCTAATTTTAAGTGTAACTTTTATTTCAATGACTGGTCATGAGAGTGCGAATCTGCCCCATTGGAAATGGAGACACATGAGAAAGATAATGAAAATTATATGTTAGATCACCGCTTACATAATCTGGGTGCATTTCCTCCAGTTATGTATTGTGAATCTCTCGTGTACGATACTTAAGGATTACTGTGTTTGCAGTTCTGTTTCTTGCTTTTTTCTGTTTAACATTATTATTCCTTATTATTATTTTTTGAGGGTTTTTTGCTATAGGGCACATGTGCTTGCCAGAAAGAGAGAGACAGAAAGCGAGAAATCACCCCCCAGGGGGTATGGCCATGCCACAATCCCTTCTCCTCCATTCTCCTCTCAGGATCCTGGGCACGCACCCACACACACCCGGCATGAGTTTAAGCCACTGGGTCTAGGACTCGAACCATGGTCAACTACGTGGGAGTCTAGCAATATAGCCATTATGCCAACTGCTGGTCCCAATATTATCTTTTTTTAAAAATGTTTTTTCTTTCTTTCTTCCATAAGTGAGAGAGACAAAGAAACAGCACTCCTAGTAAAGGGTCAGATCTCTGATCTCTCCCCAGCCTCAGCCAGCCCTGGATATGAACACACAATATCTGTCATGCCAAGGAGGACTCTGGTCATGAATCTGGAGCCTTTCCACCTGGGCCGGCCTTGAAGGACATTGCATTACCAGTGTGCCGCCCTCTGGCCCCTTTTATTTAACATTCTATCAACTCCACGTGCAAATCCTTACTAATAACTGGAGAATCCTGTCTCATGACTGCTTTGTAAACGAACAGTTCCCTTTTGTTGGTTGTTTGGATTATGTACCTCTTTGTACATAATCTGTTTTTGTATACCAGTGATCAGCATTTCAGTCCTTTTCTGCAGGTAAGTTCTTGGAAGTGAAATTACTGAGTGAAGGAATGGGAACATTTTTAAGGCTCGTGATGTTCATTGCCAAATTGCTTCCTAGAAAAGTTGCATCAATTTATGCTCCCATATTCATTCTTGAAAGACTAAAATAGGTTTAGAATTTAAGCCAATTTAGGAGTTTAAGGTGTATATAAATAAAAAATACACTGAGTTTGGAAAAGGAGGAAAAAAGAATTTTGCTTCAGTTGAAGAGTCTTCTTTAAAAATTATACTTTCACAGGTCAGCAGATGGCATAGTGGTTAAGGTGCTGGACTCCCACATGGCTGACTGACCATGGTTCAAGTTCTGGACTTGGTGGCTTGCTTTCTCACTTTCTCACTCTCTCTCTCTCTCTCTTGCTCTGTGGTCAAAATTAAAGAGAAATGATGATGATGATGAATAAAATTAAGTAATTCTTTAAAAAAAACAATCACAGCTTCACTCATTCATTCTTTTTTTTTAAAAAAAGTTATACCTTCACATTTTAAAAAGTTTCCTTCATAAGGAAGAGATCCACCCCCCAGCTTCATCCAGCCCTGAATCAGTTGAGTGCCTGGTGTGTTCAGGGAGAGCTCCGGACGCAAACCTAGAACTTCCCAGGTGGGTCTGCCTCCCAGCCGTCGCATTTCACTATTGCACCACCATCCGACTTCCCATTAAGAGATTTTTTATGATATGAATTGACACAAAGGTTTAGTGTAAATCCTGCATTTCAGTCGAGGTAGGAGTTCAACCTACTTGTAACTCAGCTACGCTATAAACATGTCCTTGCTCTGCCTCCATTAATATGGGTAATGCATTAACCACTTAGCGCAGGATCGTGAGTTACTGAGCAGTCCTCAAGGCACTGACTAAAGGTAGCATATTCTATAAATAAAAACCTCCTTTTGTGAATAGTAAAATAATGGCTGGTTAATTAATATAATGATCTGCTGTGCCGTATCCTTTAAATACAGGAATGAACCTTTCGCACACAGGGAGGGGAGGAGAGGAGGCTTTTCGGCAGGAGCCGGGCTGTCATCTGGTTCCAGCGACTCTGTGATGCATGAAATGGCACACACAGGTAGGCCCTCTGCCCCCACAGTGTCGGTGTGTCTCATGGACTACAGTGCCTCTTGCTTCTGTGTTACTGCTTTGTTCCAGGAGAGTTGTAAGGCTGCAGTGCACAGTGTAATGACAAAAGTTGGAGCTGGGCAATTGAGGAAAGAGGGAGAAAACTCAGGGAAGCTGGAGCCATGAGCAAAGGGTGTACCCACTCTACGTGCTGTCCAGGCTCCACAGTTCACCGGGGGTGGGTGTGGAACATGAGAGGTGACACAGTGTCCCCAAGGGATAACAGTTATTCAGGAATTTCTTGCCTCCACCATTTTTTAAAAAATAAGATTTATTTAATGTTATTTATTATTATTTTTTAATTTGCTGCAACGCATGTGCTCTTACCAGAGAGAGACTGGGGTGGGTGGGGGTGACGGGTGGTGGGTGATGAGAAAGTAAGCCACCAGGTCTGGGACTCGAACTGCTATCAGCCATGTGGGTGGGAGTTCAGCTCCTTAACCGCCATGCCACTTGACGGCCCCTCCCCTATGGTTTTTATTCTTTTGTGGGGTCTCATTTTCAACCTCATATTTTGGAGGTTGGTCTGATATTGTTTTTTAGGTTTTTTTTAGGGTGGTATTCTAAGGGCCATTTGTTAAAACTTCTGGAAAAAGGATCAGAAGTGGCAGTGTGGAAGCACCACTCTGCGGGCCAGAAACCATTCTGGAGTATCTAGGCTCAGTGCCTCCCACAGAGCCTGTGACTTGCCTGATGCCCTGAGGGAGAAGACACCTGCTGACCTTCTTCCTGGGAAGGCAGTCCACCCAGGACTGGGGAGGAGAGGCGCCTCCCAGCACAGGGTGGACAGAGTAACAGCACACACCTCACTCATCTGTAGGAACAGAACTTGAGGCTTCATTGACATTTTGCACTCTTTGGTCTTTGGCCACACACTCTACCCCCCCACCCCCACCCCCTTGTTTCAGCCCTTCCTGAACTTACATGTTCTCTCCACAATTTTGGTGAATGAACGGCGGGATTTTGGGGGATTTTAATTTGGCTAGCAGACCCCAGGACCAGGTTTAGCGTGTAAGTGGTTTACTTGGGATGTGCACAAAACTCCACAGTGAGAGACTGAATTTAATCCCACCAAAAATGCTGAGAACCAGTATGAGTCACATGCCACAGAGTTTCCCACCCACTGTAGATGGGGGCTTTAGGAGCGAGTCAACCAAGGACCGTCACAGGGACAGCGATGTCCTGCAAGGGACAGTTCCCTGAGTCACAGAAGGTCTGACGTGTTCCATTGTGAGAAGACTGGTCAGGACACATAAAAGGGAGGAAAACACCTCCGATCA
Organism: Tupaia tana; assembly: GCA_026018925.1. Taxonomy (NCBI): domain Eukaryota; kingdom Metazoa; phylum Chordata; class Mammalia; order Scandentia; family Tupaiidae; genus Tupaia; species Tupaia tana. The sequence goes on along the minus strand of JAKSZU010000013.1, from coordinate 32,349,738 downwards.
GGATGTTGGAAGGTGACCTGACAGGGAGCGCTGTGGAGGAAGCCGTGTTACCACCATTCTCTTGTCCTGAAGCCAAGATGAAATGAACCCTCTGTCTCCACGATATTCACAGTAGATGTTGGTTTTTCCATGGGTCTTTTGATAAGTGACCTGTGCCAGGCCAAGGGTTCGAGGAGCCCCTTTCAGCCATCTTCTTGTCTCCTGAGAGGTTTCCCAGGGCGAAACCCAGACCCTTCTTGGAAATGAGAGCCTAGTCGGGCTGCACTGTTCACGCTGCAGGAAGAGCGGGAAGGGGCCAAGGCCTGTGGCTTGGCTCAGATGGAAGAGGGCCCATTCCGGACTGTAAGGAGATGGGAGGCTGGTGTACTCCGCAGAGATGGAATCCAGCCCTGGGCCTGGACAGGAAGGTTCTACGGGACTTGCCCTTCAACGAGCCTGTCTCAGAGTTGCGAGAGGGCACTTCCTGGGGATGGTGTCCTACGACCTGGCTTGGGACATGCTGTTGTGTCAGTGGCCAACAAATACAATAGCAATGTTCGTTGAAGACTTAACGCTCAAGAACATTTAGGTATTAAGCCTCGGTGTTTAACAGATCAAGAAGAATCACTTGGAATCCAGGGTGTCCTCAGGCAGGAAAAAGAGGGCTGATAGGGTGATTGGACTGTGAATCTACCGAGTTCTCCCGGGTCAGAGGTTTGTTTCTGTTTTTCTGTACAGTTTTAGGATGGAGTAGAGAGACTTTAGAACCAGAAGAAGAAACGTCCTTAGAGTGGAGAGGGAAAAACTTCCATACTTGTATTAGGTTGTTGGAAAAGTCATGACGTATTTTTTTCTATGCAAAAATGCATAGAACTTTTCTGACAACCCAATGTTAGTCAGGGATCTCCAGAGAAACAAAACTGACCAGTTGTATGTGAAGAGAAAAAGATGTATTTTAAGAAATTGGCGTATACAATTGAGGCTTGGTAAGTCCAAATTCTGCAGCGTAGGCAGGCAGGCTGGAGACCCAGGGAAGAGTTGCAGACCAAGTCCGAAGGAAGTCTGCTGGCAGAGTTCCTGCTGCCTGGGGAAGGTCAGTCTTTGTTTTCTTAAGGCCTTCAGCGGATTAGATGAGGCTTACCCACATTTTGGAGGGCAATCTGCTTACTCAAAGTCCACCAATTTCAATGTTAATCTCAATCAAAAAGTACCTTCACAGAAATATGTTTGACCAAATATTTGGCCACCATGATCCAGCCAAGTTTGCCCATAAAGTTGTCCATCACAAAACACTGTTCTCTTCACCCTGTAGGCCACCCCTGCATACCTCTTGCCCGGTGTTAAAAGCATAAATGAGGGACCAGCAGGTGGCGTGGTAGTTAAGGACGTTGGACTCCCATATGGCAACCGTGGTTGAAGTCCTGGACCTGACAGCTTGCTTTCTCACTTTCCCTCTCTCTCTCTCTCTCACTCTGTCCCTCTCTGGTCAAATTAAAATAAAATAAATGAATAAATAAAGCTATATAAAACAATTTTTTTGGAGAGTTTTTTTTTGTTGTTGTTTTTTTGGTTTTTTTGTTTGTTTGTTTGCTATAGGGCTCTTGCGCTTACCAGAAAGACAGAGAGAGACAGAGAGACAGAAAGTGAGAAATCACCCCCCGGGGGGTGGCCACGATGCAATCCCTTCTCCATTCTCTTTTGGGTTTCTTGGGATCTTGGGTACACACGCACACATGCCCGGTGTGAGTTTAAGCCACCAGGTCCAGTACTTGAACTGCAGTCGACTACATGGGAGTCCAGCGACATAGCCATTACGCTAACTGCTGGTCCCTATAAAACAATTCTTTAGAAAAAAAAGCATGAATGGATGAACCTGAAGGGATATATATATATATATATATATACTTATACATATGTATAGATTTTATGTGATAGATTTATATACTCATACATATATTGTATATGTGTACCTTGTTATAATAAAAAACACTAATTTATTAGACAATTATTTAATTTTATAATTTTTAAAAATTTTCCTATAGGGAACAGGAAGTCACCAGGTCCAGAATTCGAACCATAGTTGGCCATGTGAGAGCCCACACCCTAAACACCATGCCACCTGTTGGCCCCAAGCAAATTCAATTTTAACAAATAGAAAAGCCTTAAACATAACGAGAAAACAAAAATGAATGAAATCCAAATCATAGCATTGAAATCCCCAATTTTAAAACCTTGACTTTTCTAAATAAAAGAGAGAAATAAAAACATAGTGCAGTGAAATAAATGAGATTAAAAGTGAAAGTCTGAGGGGCAAATATGTATAAATGTTTACAGGTATAGAGAGCTATCATGTATCTACCTTATTTCTATCCTGCCTCCTACATTAAATCTCAGTTATATATACAGAGATATAAAACTAGCACATCTTATGGTCCCCAAGCTACTGACTCCAAGAGTAATAATAGTACTTTAGTGTTTATTTTATACAATAAGAGAGTGAGCTGAGCTGTGGTCTCACTGTTCTGTGCCGTCCTCAGATGCTGTTCCACCCTAGAGCAGGCGCAGGTTCCTGTCTTGCGTTTGAGTAGCCCCAGGAAGAATGACCAGGGAAGATCTGGGCTAAAATTAATCATCCTAGGAGACATGAGTTGAACTTTGAGGACAGATCTGTCTCTGAGGATGGAGAGAAGAATCAAGAGAGTTTGCCTGGAAGAGAGGAGGTAAAGGGGGCTGGGCCTGGGCAGAGTCTTCCCTCCCCTCACCCCCACCACAGGCTCTTTTCTTTGTAATTACCTGCCATCCTCCTCCTCCCTGCCATTCTCAAGCAATTCCATTGGGGACTGCAGGAAACACAGGGGCCACTGAAGGCTGTGTGGGAAGTAATGAGTACACTCAGGGAACACTGCTCGGCCTCTTAGAAGGCCAGGAAATGGAGATTACAGTGAGATACTTGGGAAGGGTTTTACACAGGGCAGGACAGGTTCTGAATGCTTGCCAAATGAATCTATCTCGGAGTCAGAATGAAGCATGTGATTCTCTGTAAAATCTAATATGAAAATAATTGAGACTTGGGACCAGCAGATGGTGTAATGTTTACATCACTGAACTCCCACGTAGTCGATTGTGGTTCAAGTCCTGGACATAGTGGCTTAAAAAACTCACGCTGGATGTGCACGTGTGCCCAAAATTCCAAGGGGAGAGTGGAAGAAAAGGGATTGTGGCATGGCTACCCTCCAGGGTGATTTCTCGCTTTCTGTCTCTCTGGCAAATGCACACACCCTATAGTAAAATCTCTCAAAAAAAAAAAAAAAAAAAAAAAAAAAAAGAAAGAAAAGAAAGGAACTCAGAACTTCTTCTTTTCTTTTTTGAAGAGATTTTTGCTATAGGGTGCACGTGCTGACCAGAGAGACAGAGAGAAACAGATAGAGAGATCGCAAGAACTCACCCTGCAAGGGGAATGGCCATGCCGCAATCCGTTCTCCTTCACTCTCCCCTCAGGATTTTGGGCACGCATGCACACGCGCCTGGTGTGAGTTTTAAGTTGCTGGATCTGGAACTCGAACCACAGTCGACTACGTGGGAATCCAGCAACATAACCATTACGCCATCTGCTCAGAACTTTTTAAAGTTTCATTTATTTACTTCATATGGAGGGGAGGCACCCCTAATAGAGTATCATGCCCTGATCCACCTGCAGCATTCCCAGCCAGGATAATGGCACGTCCACCGCTTGTGTACGGATCGACTAGGGAACTGAAACTATGGTCTTCCTATGGTCGGTATCACTTGAACAGGTTGTCTCTGCTGTTCTACCAAGCCAGCCCTCAAATTTAGGTATATTAAAATGTCAAAAGGATGTTTATATCAGTAAGTGCCCTGGCATGTTATTACAGTACTTAGAAATAATATGTGAGCCAGAATATAAAACCCACTGATGTCGTCCCTACCCGAAATCAAGTGCTCACTCCTCCCCAAACCTTGTTCCCTGTCTGGCTGAGGCAGCCCATAGGGCTTGTGAAGTCAGATTACGGAGCCCAAGTGATTTATATTCCAATCCCAGCTGGGTCAATTACTAGCTGTGCAACCTTGACAAGTTACTTAAATGTTTTAAGCCTCAGTTTTCTCATTTTATAAAATTGAGATAGGAAACTATGAACACTATGTCATCTCATAGGATGGTATGTGTGAAGTATGTGCGGTAGTAGCGGCATGAAATAAATGCTCAATGAAAGGGGCCAGTATAAGTAGCGCCAGCAGTGGCTTCACCATGCCAATTTAGAAATCTGAGACTCATCCTAGATTTTCTTACTCTTCATCCAAATGATGACCTACTTCAAGCTACTTAGTAATTTTTATTTTTTCTTTTTTAGGTTTTTGCCATAGGGTGTGTGTGCTTGTCAGAAAGAGAGAGACAGTGAGAGGGAAAGTGAGAAATCACCTCCTGGGGGATTGGCCATGCTCCAATCCCTTCTCTCATTTTCCTCCTGCGATTTTGGGCATGCATGCACATACACCTGGCATGATTTTCAACCTGTCAGATCTGGGACTCAAAAATTGTGGTTGGCCCTATGGGAGTCTAGCACCTTAACCACCATGCCACCTGCTGACTGGCCCTCTTAATAACTACTTTTAATATGTTCTTCTATCCCTTTTTCCACAGCCACTACCCTAATTCAGATGGTTGTAAACACTCATCTTTGCCTAGGTAAGTAAGCACAATCAGCTTTCTAACTTAGACCTCCCTTGTGCTGAAAAAACTGGTGAGCTCCCCTTGCTTAGGGCCAAGTTTAAGTCTCTACTCGGGCTTTCAAGGTTTTCTCCTTTCTGTCCCCATGGTGCTGTGCACCACTGGCTCAAGCTCTTCATCCCTCTCTGTATCTAGGACCTTTGGCCGAGTGACTTTGCAGTTCCTCCCACTGAAGCAGCAGAATGATTTTTCCTCACCCCTTGGGTTTGCATCGGCCATGTGACTTGTTCTCTTGCACCTCTGCCATCCCATGAGAGGGAACCCCCAGGCCAGCCTACTGTGCCCAGAGCAGGCTGAAGAGAAGTGGAGCAGAGACCCTCTAGCCCAGTCTGGCCGCGGTCAGCTCACCCGCAGGCGTATGAGAAGTAAGTGTTGTTTTAAGCCATGGAGTTTTGAGGTTCGTTTGACCTAGACCTTCAAATCCTCCAGATTCTTTTCCAGGCAACTTTATCATACGTGCAAAACTCATGTATGTTCTAATTATATAACACTACTTGTCAGGAAAGCAGATGCATGGTGGCTAAGGCGCCAGATCCCACATGGCTGACTGTGGTTTGAATCTCGGACTTGGCAGATTTAATCATACCAGTCATACGTGCATACATGCCGAAGATCCCAGGAGGAGAATGGCGGTAGCCATCCGCCCAGGGAGCGATTTCTCACTTTCTCTCTCATTGTTTTTCTCTGTCTCTCTGGTGAGCGCACGTGCCCTATGGCCAAAATTTAAAAAACAAACAAACAAACAAACAAACAAAAACATGGTGAAGAAAAGAGAAGAGTATTCCCAGGAGAGGAAATAGCAGACAATTTAAATAGTACATTAGGGTCAAGTCTTTTTTTGTTTAGATTTTTGCCAGAGGGTACATGCAGTCTGCTCCCGGGAGAAAGGTAAAGTAAGAAATCATTTCCCATGGGAGTGGTCAGGCCATGATCCATTTTCCTTCCACTCTCCTCTTGGCATTTCGGGCATGCGCTCTCGAGTACGCTCCCCTGTTCCAAGACTCGAACCACGGAGTTGGAATGGTTCCAGTGGAATCCAGCTCCTTAACCACCATGGTACCTGCTGACCCTTTTTTATCATTTTTCAAAACCCTACTCATCCATCCAGGTCCAGCTAATATGTCACATTCTCTATTAAGCCTTCTCTAATGTTCCCAAAGGTGTCCCTCCATCAGTTCCCATAGCGGCCCCCGGTGTTGCAGGAGGCAGGGCATCGCTGCGGGATGTAGTCGTGTGGGAGGCCATGGTCACCCACGTACACCGATGGTCCTGGCTGACGGGGAGGCTGGGGGAGAATCACAGCATGGAGCGGCCCTGTTAAGGATGCCCACCTCTCAAGAAATAAAATAAACTTAAAAAAACTTCCCATAGCCCTTCATCTATATCTTCTGGTATTTGCGTTGTCAATGTTTGAATCTGCTCCCTACTCATTGCTAAGTTTCATTAAGTAGGGAGTGGGGGGCCAGCAGATTGTGCAATGGTTACATTGCTGAACTTCCACGCAATCGACTGTAGTTTGAGTCCTGGACCTGGCAGCTTAAAACTCACGCTGGGTATGTGTGTGTGTGCCTAAGATCCCAAGAGGAGGATGGAGGAGAAGGGATTGCGGTGTGGCCATCCCCTCTCGGGGGTGATTTCTTGCTTTCTGTCTCTCTGTCTCTGTCTGTCTCACCAGCGAGCACATGCGCCCTATAGCAAGAACTTCTCACAAAACAAAACAAAAAAACAAGAAGGGAGTGTGTATCTGTACTTATCTTCATATCCTTGTCAGAGCCCTGTGTGTGTATATTCCAGAAATGTTTCCTGGAAAAATAGGATGAAGCGAGAAATAAATTGAAATGTAATGTCTGCTTCTACCATAAAAGAGGGATAATGACAACAATTTTTTGACATTATGCCCAGTTTAAATTTCAGCACTGATAGGATTGAGGTAATTAAATTGAGAATATTAAACAAGTGACAAAAAGCTGTTAAGACTTTAGTTTGATCAGAAAAAAATACAGGCTAAAGTAACATTTCCAAAAGGGTAAAAATGGGATTCTAATGCAAATATAAAATGAACTCACTTATGGAGGAAACCAGTAAGATACGGAGAGTGGCTTAATGGGCATTTGAAGGACCAGGAGGTAGCACACTAGTAACACAACTGAACCTACGCGGGAAGGGTCCAGGTTGTCACCCCGGGGCCTTCCTGTCCACTCCAGGCACCTGAGCCTGTGATCCAGTGGCTAGAGCTAGGGGTCCATCATAGCACCCAGCCCTGTCAGGTTACCTGTTTCTTTGTCTCTGTCTCTGTCTTTCTGTGTTTCTCTCTCTCATGGAAGAAGTAAATAAAAATACCTTTTAGAAAAGCATTTGAAGGGCCACCAGGTGGCACAGCAGCTAAAGCTCTGGACTCCCACATGACCGCCTGTAGTTTGAGTCCCTGACCCAGTAGCTTGAAACACATGCTGGGCACATGTATGTGTGTGCCCAGAATCCCAGGAGGATAGTGGAGGAGAAGGAATCGTGGCATGGCTATGCCCCTGAGAGGGCGATTTCTCATTTTCTGTTTTTCTGTCTCTCTGGCCAGTGCATGCACCCTTTAGCAAAAATCTGTCAAGAAAAGCATTTGAGCTCCAGCTAGTGGGATAGCGATTAAGATGGCTGGATCCCACACGGCCAGCTGCATGGTTCAAATTCTGGACTCAGTGGCTTGAGAAATGCACCAGGCATGTGTGCATGCATGTCCAAAATTTCAAGTGGAGAATGGAGGAGAAGGGGTTATATTGTGACCATCCACCCTGGGGATTATTTTTCACTTTTTCTCTCCATCTCTTTCCAGTGAACACATGCACCCTATAGCAAAAAAAGAAAAGAAATTGAAAATCTAAGTAATATAGCCAATTTAATTAAGGAAAATTAGAAAAAAGAATCCTGACTTTAATGCAAAATTGGTTAATATCCTACAGAACAATAAATGATAACATTTTTTGGGGAAAGTTTTTTTTTGCTGTAGGCTGTGTGCGCTCGCAGGGAGACAGACAGAGAGACAGAAAGCGAGAAATCACCCCGCAGAGGGGATGGCCACACCGCAATCCCTTCTTCATTCTCCTCTCAGGGTCCTGGGTATGCATGCACACGTGCCCGGTATGAGTTTTTTTTTTTTTTTTTGGAGAGGTTTTCGCTATAGGGCGCGTGCGCTCGCCAGACAGACAGACAGAGAGAGACATAGAGACAGAAAGCAAGAAATCACCCCCCAGGGGGGATGGTCACGCCGCAATCCCTTCTCCTCCATTCTCCTCTTGGGATCTTGGGCACGTACGCACACGCGCCCGGCATGAGTTTTAAGCCACCGGGTCCGGGACGCGAACCGCGGTCGACTACGTGGGAGTCCAGCGACATAGCCATTACACTAACTGCTGGTTCCCATGCCCGGTATGAGTTTTAAACCACTGGGTCTGGGACTCGAACCGCGGTCAACTACATGGGAGTCCAGTGACGTAGCCATTACGCTAACTGCTAGTCCCAGTAAATGATAACCTTTATAGATATCTTTTTCCCTAGACAAATTATTTGCAGCTCTATTAGACAAAAAATTAACATTAAAATGTAATTTCATGAAGTCTTGGAACTTTGATTTTTTAAAAAGAATTATTTATTTATTTAATTCTATTTGTTATTATTTTTAAAATTTGACCAGAGAGAGAAAGGGACAGTGAGAAAACAAGCCGCTAAGTCTGGGATTCCTACATGGTCGGCCATGTAGGAATCCAGCACCTTCAACTACCATGCCACCTGCCAGTCCTGAACTTTGGTAGTTTTAGCATTAATCAGTCATGTGAATTATTATGTTAAATAATTACACAAACTATTTCATAGATCATTTAAAAAGATTAATTTGGAGTATAGCATGGAGGCATGTGGTTTAGTACATTTTTGGGTTGCTAACAACTGAATACTACAGGCTGGGTAATTTTTTTTAAATGATTTATTTAATTTTATTCATTCATTTATTTTAATTTGACCAGAGAGAGAGACAGAGAGAGAGAGCGAGTGGAAGTGAGAAAGCAAGCCACCAGGTCCAGGACTCAAACCATGGTCGGTCATGTGAGAGTGTCCAGCGCCTTAACCACCATGTCACCTGCTGGTCCCAGGCTGAGTAATTTATAAACAATAGATGTTTATTTAGCTTATGGTTTGGGGATACACGAGCAAGGGACGCACCTGGTGAGGGACCTTTTGCTGGTAGACTCTTGCAGAGTCCTGAGAGAGCAGGAGCTGGTAGCTCTGTGGGTCTGTGTCTCTGCTCTGGGCTCTCGCCTTCTTTTTCTGTACTGGTTGGCCATAGGGCACAGCACTTACCAGAGACAGAGACAGAGAGTGAGAGTGAGAGAGATAGGAAAGTGGGAAAGCACCGCCCATGGGGCACAGTCATGCCACAATCCCTCCTCCTTCGTTCCTCCAGTTCTCCTTTCAGCCTATTGAACACACATGCTGTGTGTTTCTCGAGTGGCCGGGTCCAGGACTCAAACGTCACAGTCAGCCACCTGGAATCCAGCCACTTTAACCACTGTGCTATGGGTTGGCCCAAGCAATACCCTTCTTATAAGTTACTCATAACTTGCTCAGGCTCCTAATGAATCACACAGGTACAATTTGAATTAAAAACAATTTCCTCTTCTGACTCTAGTGGTTTTCTCTCTTCATTTAGAATTCTCTTCTAGAAGATCTTGCAAAATAGTGTATTGATCATGTTTTTCTCCTTCTTCTTCTTCTCCTTTTTGTTTTTAAATACGCATGTGCTCACTGGAGAGAGACCGTGAGTGGAGAAGTGAGAAATCACCCGCCGGGGGGATGGCCACACTGCAATCCCTTCTCCATTCTCCCCCTGGGAGTTTGGGCATACATGCACACACACCCAACATGATTTTTCTTTCCTTTTTTAAAGAATTATTTATTTATTTATTTATTATTATTATTATTGTTATTGTTATTATTATTTAATTTACTGTAGAGAACATGCCAGAGAGAGACAGAGATAGTGAGGGAAAGTGAGAAATCAAGCCACCATGTCTAGGACTTGAACCACAGTTGACCATGTGGGAGCCCAGAGCCCTAACCATTATGCCACCTGCTGGCCCTCAGGTGTGATTTTCTAGCCACTAGGTCCTGTAGTCAGCCATATGGGAGTAGAGCTTCTTTTTTTTTTTTTTATTTATTCATTCATTTATTTTAATTTGACCAGAGCGAGACAGAGAGAGAGAGAGAGGGAGAAAGTGGGAAAGCAAGCCACCAGGTCCAGGACTTGAACCATGGTCGGCCATGTGGGAGTGTCCAGCACCTTAGCCACCACACCACCTGCTGGTCCCAAGGGAGTAGAGCTTCTTAACCACTATGTCAAATACTGTATGATTTTTAACTTACATTTTTTTTTATTATTATTTAAAAAAAGTATTTCAATGGGGCCAGCAGGTGTCATGGTAGTTGGGGTGCTGGACTCCCACATGACTAGCTGCAGTCTGAATCCAGGACCTGACAGCTTGAGAATCACTTCAGGTGCATGTGCATGTCCAAAACTCCTGAGAGGAGGCTGGAAGAGAGGATCGGGTTGTGGCCATCTCCTCTGAGGCTGATTTCTGACTTCCCCTCTCTCTGTCTCTCTCCTGTGAGCACATGTGCCCTGTGACAAAAATCTAAAAAAAGTATTATGGAGCCATTGTAGTTGACTATGTCCTTTGACTATTCCTGGGTTGAGCTGTAGTTATAGAATTAAGGAGTGAAAATTTGTCCAATTATGGTGTCAAAAGTTGGGACTTTGGGAAGGAGAGTAGGATTAGGGTCATCAGGGCAAGGCCCCCATGATTGGCTCCTGGCGGGTTTACGAGGAGAGGGAATGCAGAAGCACATGGCATGTCAGCCACGCTCTCCTGCCAGGCGCCTTGCTTAGATGCGGCCCTGCAGAGGGCTGTGCTGCGGGTTCCCAGCTGGCCCCGGCCCTCGGCCCTCTACACCGTGAGCCAAATAAACCTTTATTTGGATAACTGACCCAGTTGCAAGTATTTCCTGTTATTGGCAACAAAACGGACTAAAACAAGGGCTGAGTCTGCAAGCTGGCAGAACCCATGGAACTAATCTAGCTTACTGACATGTTTTATCTGGCCTGCATGGGGTGAAGAAAATTTTTAATTTAAACCTCAGCAGACTTAACACAAAGTCTAGATTTGGGACTTTTCTTTTAAAAACATTAGATTTAGTTGTGCTAGATATACACCTTTGCATGATAACCACAGGCTGGAGTGGGTAGCTGCTGCTCCGTGTAGAGAGCACCTGCCAACCCTCCCTGACTGTCTGACTTTTGTGATGTCTCAGGGCACCGAGTTTATAAGCCTTGCCCAGCCTTTCCCTGTTTCCCCCTTTCCGTCCTAGTCTCAAGCAGTGTGCAGCACCTGTCAACCTAGAATGAAGGTTGAGTGATAATAAGTGAAATATCAATGATTTATTTGATCCGGGGCTTAGGACTGATTGTCTGGATGAACAGACTCTGGTTCCCCAGAGAGGTACTCATTGAAATGGCACCTGAAGGGCCAGCAGTTGATGTGGTGGTTAAGGCGCTGGACTCCCACATGACTGACCACAGTCTGAGTCCTGGACCTGGCAACCTGCTTTGTCACTTTTCTCCCTCTCTCTGGTAAACATGCATGCCCTATAGTGAATTTAAAAATAGTAATAATGATCAATAAAATAAAATTAAATAATTGTTTAAAGAAAAAAAAAAGAAAAATAGCACCTGAGAAAGCTGGTTTATGTAACAAAGAGAAGGGCAAGAAGAGGGGAGATTACAAGTTGGCCATGAAGAGTTTTTATCCGTCCATTTTAAATAACACAGACAACTGATTGGCTATACCTTCTTTTACATCAGAAACTCCAGGACATTGGAATGAAGAAAGGGTAGGGACCAGCAATTAGCGTAATGGCTATGTCGCTGGACTCCCACGTAGTCGACCGTGATTCGCATCCCGGACCAGGTGGCTTAAAACTCATGCCGGGCACATGTGCGTGCATGCCCAAGATCCCGAGAGGAGAACAGAGGAGAAGGGATTGCGGTGTGGCCATCCCCCTTGGGGGGTGATTTCTCGCTTTCTGTCTCTCTGTCTCTGTCTGTCTGGCGAGCGCACGTGCCCTATAGCAAAAACCTCTCCCCCCCCCAAAAAAAAGGGTACAGATTGTTTTGTGCATTCTATACCCTGTGGCATCATCACCGTTGTTTACAGTACACCAAAACATGCTTTTGGGCGGTAACTTGATGGGTGTGGGGCATAGCCAGAGTCTCAGCTCGTGCCTTCCTAAGGCCTTTACAACCGAAATGGCCCTTGCGTTGCGCAGACTGCTCCCAGGTGCATGTGTGGCAGCCGTGAGAGAAGCCAGTGCTGGGGACATGCATGCAGGAGGAACACTCCACAGCTTCCAGGGCAGCTTTGCAGCTTCATGTAAAATGGGCCAGAACTCTTACCTGGTTCTTATGGGGACTAATGCATTTTTCTTTTCAAGTACTAGTCTATGTGGCTACTAAAGACGACCTGGGTTGGGATAAGAAACAGAGATCTGGGGGAGCATGGCAAATATATTGTTGCTGTTCAGAAAACTGTTTCCCAAATCCAGCTGAAGGGACCAGCAAGTGGTGTGGTGGTTTAGGCAGCTGGACTCCTATATGGTCAACAGCAGTTCGAGTCCCAGACCTGGTGGCTTAAAAAAAATCATGCTAGACGTGTGTGCATGTGTGCCCAAAATTCCAGGAGGAGAATGGAAAAGAAGGGATTGTGGCATGGCCATCCTCCCTAGGGGGACGATTTCCCACTTTCCTTCTCACTGTCCCTCTCTCTGTCTCTCTCCAGCGAGCACATGTGCCCTATGGCAAAACAAACAAAACAAAAAACAAAACAAAACAAAACAAGCCATGGGTGTGGTGGCGCCCGCCCTATGGCAAAAAAAAAAGCCATACTGAATAAGGACCAAATGGGATTTTTGAAGGCTTGCTGCCCACCTGTGTTAACAAAGGTTAGATCTGGGAACATGGTCTGGGGAGATACATTCCCCAAATCCCCTAAAATTGTAATATTGTTAGGGCCAGCAGGTGGCGTAGCAGTTACGGTGCTAGACTCATATGGACGACCACGGTTCAAGTAGTGGATGCAGTGGCCTGATGCTCACCCTGGGCACATGTGCGTGTATGCCCAAAATCCCAAGAGGAAAATGAAGGAGAAGGGATTGCAGTGTGGCTATCCCCTGAAGGGGGTGATTTCTAGCTTTCTGTCTCTGTCTCTCTGTCAAACACACATGTCCTATAGCAAAAATCTCTCTCTCAAAAAAAAAAAAGTAATATTGTCTAGTACATTAACAGGAGATGGTGCAGGGCTTCTCCCAGCTCCGATATTCCCCTTCAGGCTGAGGTTCATTAACAGCCCATAAATTAGTCAATGCACGTTCATCAATAGCTATGCATGCATGTGACAGAAGCAGAAGGAAACCAACTCCACCATCTTCTGCAGTTGGACTAACTGGCTGGAAAGGGGTCACGCCACAGGATGGCAGTGCCCATTCCGCAAGGTGGGAAGGGAAGGGAGTGCCTTATCCCTCCTCATCACTTTCTCATTTGCTGTGCAGATGTTTGATGGGAGAGAGGAAAGAGGTCTGTGGGAGGGGCTGGATTAGACCCAGTCACCTCCATCCTCAGTTCAGAGCAAGAGCTGCTGTTCCAGCAGGTCTGGCTTCCACCCCTCCAAGGTGCTATCACCTGAGGGAGACTGCTTAGCCTTTGGGAGCCTCTTTGTCTGCAAAAGGGAATAGCAGTACTTCCTCACCAAGGTGTGGTTATGAGAATTAAAGGAGGAATGTATAGAGGTGACTGGCTGAGAGTGGGAACTACAAAAATATTAGCCCCACCCCACACCCTTAATGTTTGCCTCCTTTCTTCCACTTAGCAGTAGCATCCCTCTGAAGGTAGCAAGTGAACCAAGCATAGTAATTGAGGGTGCTGGTCCCGGAGCAGGCTGCCCGTATTTGAACCCCTCTCTGAAAACTACGAATGATGTAACCTGGGCCTAATTACATAACCTCTTTGTGTCTCAGTTTCCTCGTCTGCAGACTAAGTATAAAACTTGCACCGATCTCAAAGGGTCGATTCGAGGGATACATGCTATAATGTAGGTAAGCACTCAACACTTGGCTGAGCACATAGTAGGTGCTAATAAACTGAGCCTTTTTTTTTAATTGCCAGAGAACGTATGCACCCATCAGAGAGAGACAGAGGAACAGAGATACAGGGAGGAAGCACCCCTCCCACTAATAGTGCATGGTCACACCATAGTGCCCTCTCCTACATTTCTCCATCCTGGCAGGATTTGAAAAAAAACATGCAGAAGCACCTGATGTGTTTTGCTAAGATACTGGGGCTAGGATTTGAACCCCAGTTGGCCATGTGGGATCCAGCTTCCTTAATCACAAAGCCATGGGACTAGCTCAGTCTTTTGTGAAATCTACATGAAAAAGTTCATCTCTTAAAAAAAACTGTAGTAAAAATCTATAGAATTAGCCATTGGTGCCAGTCAGTGGCATGGTGGTTGGGGCTGCTAGATCCTACATGGACAACTATGCAGTTCAAGTCTCACACCTTGAGGAACATGCTGGGCATGTGGGTGTGTGCTCAAATCCCAAGAGGAGAATGGAGGATAAGGGATTGCAGTGCGGCCATCCCCGAGGGGGCGTTTTCTTGTTTTCCCTCTCTGTCTTTGTCTCCAGCAAGCACATGTCCCATATAGCAAAAATTTAGAATTAGTCATTGTAAAGTACACCATCCAGTGGCATTTAGTACACCCACGAAGTCAGGCCACTAGCCCCTGTAGTGTCAGGGCACTTTCATCACTCCACAAGGAAATCATGTACCCATTAAGCAGTTACTGCCTGACACCGCTCCCAGCCCCTGGCACAAACTGGTGACCACTGATCTGCTTTCAGCCCCTCTATATGTCTGTTCTGAATGTTTCATATAAATGGAAGCATACAATATGGCGCCTTTTATATCTGGCTCCTACTATTAGCAGAATGTTGTCAAGGTTCAAAAGCGGTTATTTTGGTTATCACTACCCTCTGAACTCCTCAGGCTAACATTCCAGAATTACTAGATTACTTTAGGGAAGTGAAGACATTTTATAAAACAAACAAGTAAATGAGTAAAATGCTCTTTCGAGACAAATGGAGCCTCTTGCTGTGTGTGTTTAGGTGTCAGATACTTGGGGGTAAGTGGGAGACAGAGCCATCACTGTGTCACTGCAGCTTTGGGGTGGCTCAAGTGCCAGGGCCAGCTGGGCCTGCCTTGTTGGTGGGGATGGATACCTAGAGGGACAGGAGGGGGCTGGGCTGCCCCTCACCCACAGCTATTGTTTCTGAGGCCTGAGAGCAAATGCCAGCGTTTAAGGACTAGAAAGAATGCTGAGGACCTGGGGCAGTGAGTCCAAACACATTGTCCCCATAACTTGGCCTCAGGCAGGTGTTGGGCACTGAATTGACAGGCAGAGAAGGCCAGCAGCATAGCTGGAGAGAGAGCTTCCAGGGGTGGTAGCCCGGAGCCTTTGCCAGGGGAAAGAAAGTCCTTTTTGAAGAATGTCATCAATCTGACAAACCAGTCACTAGCCCTTCCTGTGGCTTGCCCCTGTGGAAATCCTGCCTCCTAGGGCCACAAAAATGAACAAAATGAGCTTCCTCTCTCACGATAAGCAAATAAGTAAGTCCATAAAGAGGGCTGAGGCTGTTCCTGGCAGTAGTGTTCAGTAGGTGGGGCTGCTATTATTGTTATTGATACCAGCGGGCCCCGTTGGATTGAATTTTTTTCTTTTCTTTTCTTTTCTTTTTTTATATATATTTTTTGAGACTGTCATACTATGTTGCCTAGGGCTAGCTTCAAACTCACTATCATCCTGCCTCAGTCACTAAGTAGCTGGGACTACAGGTATGCCCCACTATGTTGGTTTGATTGACTATTTTCTGATTTTTTTTTTTAAGTGAGCCTTTTTTTTTCTCTTTTTTAAAAATTTAATTTATCATTTTTGCCATAGGGCACGTGCACTCAATGGAGAGAGACAGAGATAGACAGGGAGAGAAAACATGAGAACTAACCCTCCTGAGGAAATGGCCATGCTACAGTTCTTTCTCCATTCTTCTTCCAGGACCCATACACACATGCACATGAGCCCGGTGTGATTCCCAAGCTGCCAGGTCTGGGACTTGAATCATGGTCAGCTGTGTGGGAGTCCAGCATCCTAACCATCATGATACCCGCTGCCCCCTATTTTCTGATTGTTAACTATAGCAGTAATAGTGGTCGAAGAGAGATGACATGTGACAGACACACATATACATTCATAAAGGTAGATAGAGTCCTTTGGGAAATGTGGGGATTCTGTCAATTGCTGTAGAGATCTATTCTAATTCTGAATTCCCCAAAAGGGGAGCCGACTACAGGTGAGCTCAGGACCCATGAG
This sequence comes from Tupaia tana, assembly GCA_026018925.1. Lineage (NCBI taxonomy): Eukaryota > Metazoa > Chordata > Mammalia > Scandentia > Tupaiidae > Tupaia > Tupaia tana. The sequence goes on along the minus strand of JAKSZU010000013.1, from coordinate 32,333,496 downwards.
GGCTACCATATTACAGACCTGAAGCCCACTGATCACCTGACCTCTACAGGTCCTCCATTGGTGGGTGACAATGGCATTTTGGGTCTCCAGAAAGTAGTATCTATTCAAAGCCAGTTATCAGGAATCTCTCAAAAGTCTGGTTATTTCCTCTTTCGAATCTACAGTCACCTGGAAAATGGCATCCAGGCCCTTGGGGGAAGGCAAAGAGGTATAGATTTATGGTGGTACAGCAAGTTCTTTCAAGGATCTGGCCTCCTTTTCACTTAGGGATGCTAGATCTGTGAACACCAGCTCAAGTCTCAGAGTTGACCCAGGGGCTGTGCCTCTCCATTTTGATGATTCGAGTCAGACTTCTCTTCATGAAACATAGAGGTTTTTGGCTTATACACATCAAGTCAGACTGTAGAAGGTTAGGCATCTATTTCAGGCTTAGGGACAACACGATTAGCTAGCCTATGCCGCAATCTCTGCAGATCAAACTCTGCTTACCGACTCACTCTGCTGCCCGTTCCTGTAAACTTGCCCCCACCGTGTCTTTGGCAATGAAGTTTAGCCACTGGGACTCTGCTATCTCGGGGTCCCATCATTTACTTCTGAGAAGTCCCCAACAAGGAAAGGACCAGAAATTGCAGCTGTACTTTTTTTTTCTAAACCTTTTTCTTTTCTTTTATTTTCTTTCTTTTTTTTTTTTTTTTTTTTTTTTTTTTTGAGAGAGGTTTTTGTTATAAAGTGTGTGTGCTCACTGGAAAGACAGAAAGAGAGACAGAAAGTAAAAGATCACCCCCCAGTGGGGATGCCACACCACAATCCCTTCTCCTCCAGTCTCCTCTTGGGAATTTGGGCACACATATACTTATACCCGGTATGAGTTTTAAGGCACTGGGTCCAGGACTCAAACCATGGTTGACTATATGAGAGTCCAGTGACATAACCGTTATGCCATTTGCTAGTCCCCTAAAGCTTATTCATTTATTTCTCCAGAAAGGGAGGGGGAGAGAAGGAAAGAGAGAGTGAAAGAGATACAGGCACCTTTAACAGGGTCCTCATGCCAGAATCCACCCCCAGCCTCAGATAGCCAGGATCATGGACACACACACATGTACCTGGTGTGTACAGGGAGGCCCTGGGAAGCAATGCGGGACCTTCCCATGTGGCGTCAGCATCCATTGCATCTCTGCGGTGCTACTGTGGCTGCTTGCAGCTGCACTTTTTTGTTTATTTTTTTTATCGAAACAGTGATTTTTAAAACAAAGAAAACAGAACTAGACCATCTTACATTTTTAATCTTTTCTTTTCTTTACAGATTACCTAGACCACTTCTGATTAAGAAAACTGTAGAAAGTTAGTAGCTGCCACAAGCGAATGCCAGGCGCTGGCTGGCACCTGTCATTCCAGAGTCCCACTTTGCGAGATGTCTGAACGCACCGCTCAAGGGCTAGGCCCACACTTGCTGGAATCAATCATGGCAGATTTTGGCCCACAGACCTATCCTCACATTTCTTTGTAAACTCTTCAGCATCCTCACAGAATTTTTTTGCAGTCCTTATTCTTTTTTTTTTTTTTTTTGGAGAGGTTTTTGCTATAGGGCGCTTGCTCTCGCCAGACAGACAGAGAGAGACACAGAGACAGAAAGCGAGAAATCACCCCCCAGGGGGGATGGCCACGCCGCAATCCCTTCTCCTCCATTCTCCTCTTGGGATCTTGGGCACACACGCACACACGCCCAGCGTGAGTTGTAAGCCACCGGGTCCGAGATGCGAACCACGGTCGACTACGTGGGAGTCCAGCGACACAGCCATTACACTAACTGTGGTTCCCAGTCCTTATTCTTCAGCTAGGTCACCCTGTGGGCGACTGGATTACTTGGTCAGTTTTGGCTGCTGCCTTCCAGTTTTCAGCACTAATTACTGGCAGACACACCTGCCCCTTTCCATCCATGTTCGGGTGATAGACCTTTGTTTTAAATGTGACCTTCGGTGGTTTGAATGGTCTACTGGAACGTTGATTTTGATTCTGAAGGCCCTCTTGTCACATGGAGGGTTGTCAGGTACAATAAACCCTTGCCAGGTCAATAAATTATCGTCATCAACCTGGGTGTTATGGAAGTTTTTCACTCCACAGTTGTGGATTCCTTTAAGCTCCTCCATCAGCCTCCTGCTGGCTGCCATCTTGGATCTGGCGCTGCTGCTTTTCCTGTGGCTGCACTTCTTAACTTCGAATGCACGTTTGAAGGCTCGGAGCTACCTTCCTGGATATCGATATAACATATGTATGTGGTTAATGCCCTCAATCTATTCTAAAACAAAGTAACTTCCTCAAATCAATAGGGAAAGCTGGAAACCTAATGCAAAAGCAGGCAAAAGAAAAAAAAGTATTTAAAATGCAATACAAATAGCTAATGAATACACACAAAAAAAGTTCAACTCTGCTAATAGCAAGATGAAAATAAGATAACAATGAGATACTATTTTTCAACTGTGAGAGAAGATGATGGAAGAAGAACCCTGAATTCTACTGTTCTGTAGTTGGAAGGTTAGCTGATATGCACATTTTCTGCAGGATAGCAGAACACTGTATATCGAAGCCTTTAAAATATGTTTTCCTGGGAACAGCAGTTAGCATAATGACTATGTTGCTGGACTCCCATGTAGTCGACCACGGTTCGAGTCCTGGACATGGTGGCTTAAACTCACGCTGGGTGCGTGTCCAAGATCCCAAGAGGAAAATGGAGGAGAAGGGATTGCAGCATGGCCATTCCCCCTGGGGGGGTGATTTCTCACTTTCTGTCTCTCTGTCTCTCTCTGTCTTTCTGGTGAGCGCACATGCCCTATAGCAAAAACCTCTCCAAAAAAACCCAAAAAACAAAAAAAGTTTCCCTTTGATTCTCAATTCCATTTCAAGAATTTATCCTAAGGAAATGACAGATAAAGTGTATAAAGATGTCACAGAGCTTTTTCTATGATCAAAAACTTGGAAACAACCTAAATGCTCAACAATAGGAATTTGTTTCAAATAAATTATGGTAGACCCATAAAGTATTCCGATATTTATTTGTTCATTCAATAAACATTTAATGAGTATCACTTTGTACCAAATACTATAAAATCCAGAGATACAGATTATCTTTTTTTTTTTAAGTGGTTTTTGCTATAGGGAGCGTGCGCTCACCAGACAGAGACAGAGAGATAGAAAGTGAGAAATCACCCCCCAGGGGGGATGGCCACGCCACAATCCCTTCTCCTCCATTCTCCTCTCGGAATTTTGGGCACACACACCCAGCTTGAGTTTTAAGCCACCTGGTCGGGGACGTGAACCGCGGTCAACTACGTGGGAGTCCAGCGACATAGCCATTACGCTAACTGCTGGTCCCCAGACTATCTTTTTAAAATGGTGCTTACATTTTAAAGGTTGGAGACAGAATAGATAGATGAATAAATTTTTAAAGTTTGGATCTATAAGTAAGTGCTATGGTAAAAATTTAAAAGGTAGGGACCAACAGATGGCATAATGGTTACATTGTTGGACTCCCACATAGTCAACTGTGGTTTGAGTCCCAGACCCAGCAGCTTTAGACTCATGCCAGGTACATGTGCATACATGCCCAAAATCCTGAGAGGAGAATGGAAGAGAAGGGATTGCGATGTGGCCATTCCCCCAGGGGGGCTGATTTCTCACTTTCTAGCTCTTTGTCTCTCTGTGTGTCTCTGATGAGCGCATGAGCCCTATGGCAAAAAAATCTCTCTAAAAAATAAATATTAAAAGGGTGATGTAATGAAGAATGATTAGGAATGGAACTACTTTAAAATTTATTTCTTTGTGTGAGAGAGAAACACTCTCAACAGCCCTCACACCGCAATCCTTACCAGCTAGCCAGGATCACAGGCATATGACACATGCCAGGCATGTCCTGGTTCACCCAGGAATCGAATCTTGATCTTTCATATGACTGTCAGCATTGCAGAGTGTTGAGCTGCCATTGCGCCACTGCTGTTGGGCCAGGTGGGGACTACTTTAAATTAAGCAGATCAGGAAAAGCCTGAGGATTTGATGTTTCCGTACAGAGGAAAATGACAAGGAGGACAGTAGAAATCATTATTGGGACCAGCAGATGGTGTAATGGTTCCATCACTAGACTCCCATGTAGCTGGCCATGTTTCAAGCCCTATACCTGAGGTCAGCAGATGGCATGGTGGTTAAGGGCACTGGATTCCCACATGGCCAACCACAGTTCGATTTCCAGATCTAGCAGCTTACTTTCTCACTTTTTCTCTCTCTGTCTTTCTCTGGTCAAATTAAAATAAATAAATAAATAAATAAAGTTAAATAAAATAATTCTAAAAAAAACAAACAAACAAACAAAAAAAACTCATCCCAGGTGCATGTGTGTCTGTGCCCAAAATCCCAAGAGGAGAATGGAAGAGAAAGGATTGTGGCATGGCCATCCCTTCTGGGGGGGGTGATTTCTCACTTTTGTCTCTCTGTCTCTCTCTGTCTCTCTGGCAAGCTTACCTGCCCTATAGCAAAAACAAACAAACAAACAAACAAAAACCTCTCTCTAAAGAAAAAAATAGTTATGTATGTAAACTATACTTCTGGACACAAAGAGATATTGTAAAACCTATTTTTTCCCATAAAACTGCATGTGTGAGGATAAGGTGGACTGGAGGACTATACCAGAAAGATGTGTGAAGGAACCAACATTGTTTAGAATACTTTCCCAGCTGCTAGTAACTGAAACCCCCTGCCCCCCAAAGGTGATTTAATATTTAAGTTATTGCTCAAAAAACGGAAAAGGCAAGGCTTTCATGCGCTCAATAAGGTCCTGGAGAGTCTGGCTTCCTTCTGGCTTTCTTTTCTGCATCCTGTGGAGTTGCTTCTTCACTCATGACCCCAAGGAGGCTGATGAACCAGCAGTTCCGGGGCTACATGTTTCCTTCCTCACGCTTGTCCAGTAGGCAGTAGAGAGTATCTTTGCTCCAATAGCCCAGAAGATATAAGTGGCACTCTGATTGGACAGGCTTGGGTCATGTGACTTCCCTAGGCAGGTGGATGGACTGTGTTGGTTTTGCTTATGCCAGTGAGGTCCCAAGAATGGAGCTGAGAGAGAGGCAATCCCTAAACCACCAGGCTGAGGATTGGGATGGGAGAGGACATGTCCCAAAGGAAGTTTGGGGAGATTTCCTAAAGGAAGAAGGGGAAAGTGCTGGACAGCAAATACCAGTTGTTGAGTACAGAGAAATTCCAAACAGTGAATAATGTTTGTTTCTCTGAGCTTTGAATGGTGGAATTACCAACAATGTTTACTTTCCTTTCTCTACTTTGCTGTATGAGGGGACTTTAAAACATTTGTGGAGATGGTGTAATGGTTATGTCACTGGACTCCCACATAGCTGACCATGGTTTGAGTCCTGAACTCTGAGACATGAAACTCACGCCAGACACATGTGCATGCATGCCCAAAATTCAAGGGAAAGAAAGGAGAAGGGATTGTAGCATGGCCAACCTCCCTGGGAGGTGATTTCTCCCTTTCTGTCTCTCTCTCTCTCCAGTGAGCACCCTATAGCAAAAATCTCAAATAAATAAATAAAAAGTTTGTGGAAAAAATTTGGAATTAAAGTACAGTTTAATTTTGGTACAAACAATTTTCAAATCCATGTATTGTTTCATAATATACATTTTCCATATGACCAAATTATGCTTAATATTGTGAAAGCGTAACTACGAATTTTGACTTTTCAACAGTGCAAGTACTCTAATAATATAACCACAAGACAACATTGTGACTTCCCCGTTTGAAGTTTAGTGATATGAATAATATTCAATATGAAAATATGTGATTTGGCTTTGATCTTGCTGCTCCTCCCCTAAAGCATTGTCCTTGCAACAAAACCAGCTATTCCGGACTTTCCCCAAAGTGAAAAGGAAAGCCCTGTTTAAGGACCGGCTCAGAGATCTCCCAACTACCTAGACCGCCTCACTTAATGACTGCATTGCCGTGCCTTCCGGCTTGCCCTTTCCCTCTTCAACTTGCTATTCTGGGCCACTGTCATTATGCAGCCAGCCGAGAGTCCTCTCCCATGACAACTGAGATACCTCAAACTAAGAATAGGACTCTGACTGAGGAAGGGAGGTGACAACCATGGACTGGAGGGAACTTCACTCTCTGCTGCAGCTTCTTTAAAAGACCTAGAACTCAGTTTTCTTCTTTGCTCCTCGGTTTGCCTTGCCTTTGGCCTGTGGTTTTGCTGTTCCTTACCGTTCTGTGAAGTCTTGTCAACTGCTTAATCATACAAACAATATGAGCTGGAGGAGCTTTTCAAGGGTCCCGGAGGTATTTCTTCTCAGAGGGCTTCCAGCTGGGAACCCTGGGTCTAAGCTTGCCAGATAATTCTCTATTGTGTATTTGGAACTCTTTCTTCAGAGGCATTTTGATTTGAGGCCAAAAGGATATTTATGCATTTTCTAAGAGCTTCTGAAACCAATAAAAACCTCTGTCCCGTCCCTCCTCCCTCCCCCCCCCCCCCCCCCACACTAGGTACTATTGTATAACTATTTTTTTTTTTTTTAATTTTCTAGAGGTGTATGCATTTGCCAGAGAGAGAGAGAATGAGAAAACACCCTTAGAGGGGATGGTCATGCCTCAGTCCCTTCTCTTGCACTCTCCTCTCAGGATTTTGAGCATGAATACACATGCACCTGGTGTTTTTGTTTTGTTTTGTTTTGTTTTGTTTTGTTTTTGGAGAGGTTTTTGCTATAGGGCGCGTGCGCTTGCCAGATAGACAGAGACATAGAGACAGAAAACGAGAAATCACCCCAGGGGGGATGGCCACACTGCAATCCCTTCTCCTCCATTCTCCTCTCGGGATCCTGGGCACGCACGCACACGTGCCTGGTGTGAGTTTTAAGCCACCGGGTCCGAGACGTGAACCGCGGTCGACTACGTGGGAGTCCAGCGACATAGCCATTACGCTAACTGCTGGTTCCCCACCTGGTGTGTTTTTCAAACTTCTGGGTCTGGGATTCAAGCCATTCAGTCAGCCATGTGGGATCTGGCCATATTAACCTTAAGCCACTGGCTGGCCCACTTCTGGGCGCTATTGTTGAGTAGCAAAGGATTTTGAAATTACATTGCTGCTTTGCTTTGTGGCTTTGGGCAGTCTAAGATTTTTCAGGTTTAAGCTTTAGCATCTGTAAAATGGAGGTTATTAAAAACCCAACGCTTGGTGTTGTTATGATGTTAACTAAGTGTTTGGAAAGCACCTAGCCCAATAAGTGCCTACTGAATATTAGCCCACTGGATATTACGCCAGTGGTGGAGAAATTCTACATGTTTCTCAGAAAGTCCCACAGAATCAAGCTCTAAGACCCAAAGTGACACACATTTGAAAACACGCCTTTATATTGTTTTTTCCTTCTTCAGAGCTTCACTCCCTGCCCCCTCTCTGGTTCCTTGATATCATCTCCTGTATAAGCTACTGCCCATAATTCTTCGCCCTGGCCTCTGCACCAGAGAACCCAGAACTAGGTGGCCATAAATTAGCCAAAACAGCAGAGTTTTCTGAAATTGTTTGCAGTTACACGTTCATAAGATCATGGTTCATTTGGTTAAATGAAAAGTCTATGACAACAATGTTGACAATGATGATTTGGAAATATTAGAGGGCGGTATTACTGAGGATGCCTTTGCTATTGGGTATTCAGCTCATTGGATTCTACAGACTTTGTTTTTAGCAAACTCGCTCTCTGTTTCTCTCTGGCAAGTGCATGCATCCTCTGACAAAATTGGAAAAGAAAAGGAAGTTCAGTCTCTGGTACAAGGGAACATTATGAATTGCATGGATTGAGGGTTATTAGGCCCAGACAGTAGATAAGGGTAAGATTGTGCCTTGCTGCTCTATAGCCCTTGTGATCCTGCAAAGTCCAATAAGGAAATGCACATGAGAAAGGAGGAGTCAGGGGACCAGCAGTTGGTGTAATGGCTGTCACTGGACTCCCATGTAGTCGACCACGGTTCGAGTCTCAGACCCGGCTGTTTAAACTCACGTCGGGTGTGTGTGTGTGCGTGCCCAAGATCCCGAGAGGAGAATGGAGGAGAAGGGATTGCAGCATGGCTATCCCCCCGGGGGGTGATTTCTAGCTCTCTGTCTCTCTGTCTTTCTGGAGAGCGCATGTGCCAAAAACCTCTCAAAAAAAAAAAAAAAAAAAAACCAGAAAGAAAGAAAGAAAAGAAAAAAAAGGAGGAGTCAGTAAGAAGCAGAGCTTGGAGAGGGCCCTGAAAGAAAGGGGAGGCCAGCAGAGTGAGTCTGATGCCTCAGTTCCCTGCATTTCACTGCAATGTCTGGGCTGGCTCTTACTGAAGAATTTAAACAGAAACTAGTACCCGGTGGGGGTGGCCTCGTAGCCTAGTGATTAAGGAAGCCAGATCTCACATGGCTGACCATGGTTCAAATCCTGAGCCTGGCAGCTTGAAAAACACAAAGGGAATGTACGTGTGCCCCAAATCCTGATGGGATGGAGAAATGGAGAAAGGATTCCAGAGAGACCACACCCCATTAGGGAGTGCTCTCTGCCACCTCTCTGTTTCTCTATATCTCTCTGATGAGCACATTTGTCCTCTGGCAGTTAAAAAAAGAAAAAAGAAAAAGACTGGGAAAAAATAAAAAAGAAGTTAACATCCAGGTCCTAGAAATAGCCCCGCTTGGTAGGAAGGGAAAGGGAGGCTTCTCTTCTGGAAATCCAGGCTTTACACACTTTTCAATCTTTTGCTTCAACAAGTGTAGACTCCCTTCTGTTAGTACTGAAGCCCAAGGGGACTGAAGGTGTGAGATTACACCACTGAGGAGCAGTCTCGGACCACTCAGGGCTCTTGGCATGGTTTAGAGCATTCCTTGAGTTTCTTCCAGATCTTCTCCTTGGTCCAGGCCTTTTGCCTCAATCCTCAGATCAAACATCTTGTTCAAACCCACTCTGCCATGTCCAGACTCAGATCGAATATCCTTCCTACATACAGCATACATCTGCAGGCAATGATAGGCTCACAGACTCTGGGGGTTTGAAGGAAATAGAAGAAATGGGTGTGGAAGCCACAGGCCTGGAACATTCCAGGGAGCAAGGCTCAGACCACTACTGCTATGCTCAGAAATGTTCTTAAGTGTTTCTCTCAAACATTTGTCAAGTGGCAAGATCTTATCACTGTCCTCTGAAGCCAACTGAAAAGCAACTTACCCGGTGTCCTAAGGCTTCTCTCTCTGTCTCTTTGTCTACTCAGCTCTCTCTCCTTATTTAGAGGTCTGGATGACCTTGAGAAGCCCCCAAACTCCCATTTTCTCCTTCAATATAACCAGTATCCTTCAGGAGTTCAACCAGTTCCACTAGTGCTGTTCTTTCCTGCTTTAAGGTATTACCTGGGAAGGTACCTCCTCCCAGAAGCCTCCTAAGACTGGGTAAGGTGGCCTCTTCATGAACTCCTACTGTAGCTTGGACTTAGCTTTAAAAAATCATTTATTGTGGAACCAGCAGGTGGTGTAGTAGTTAAGGTGCTGGACTCCCACATGGATGATTGTGGTTTGAGTTCTGGACCTGGCAGCTTGAAAATCACACTGGGTGCTTGTGCATGTGTGCTCAAAATCCCAGGAGGAAAATGGGAGGGAAGGGACTGTGGTGTGGCCATCCCCCTGGGGAGTGATTTCTCACTTTCTCACTCATTGTCTCTCTGGCAAGTGCACATGCCACACACTCCCTATGGTAAAAACAAAACAAAGCAAAAAGCCCTTAAAAACTCATTTACTATGTTGTTGAAAATGCTGATTCCTTCCTCCTTGAATGGTCTTTCTTCTCCTCTATACACTATGCTGTTTCTTGTTCTTCCATTTTAACTGTAGCATTGGGCTTATAGAAAGTACTCAAGAAATATGTGCTAGATTCATAACAGGAAAATATATATCAATTCATTTTCTTTCCTTTATATTTTCCAGAAGCAAAGGAGAATGAGAAGAAAAGTTGGAGACTTCCATAAGGAGATAACACTCCCAGGTGTGCGTGTTTTTCCCCGAAACTTGCACCCATGCTGGGAATTTAAAATAAACAGTGATTTAAATAGAATTTTCTTCTCTCTTGACAAAGGGCAGTTGGGGAGTGGACTGGCCAGGCCTGGTATGACAGATCCTTAGGCCCTGAGTGAAGGCTTTCCCCTGTCCCTCCTAGCACTGGCCTCCATCTTCAAGGACATTGCTAGACATTCAGTCTTCATGCCTGAGATCCCCAGGGAGGAAAAGGAAGAAGGGGTTCTATTAATGAGGATAAACTAGGTTATGCTGCAGTAACAAACCCTAAATCTCTGGCTAGCAGCCAGAGCCTTTTTCTTTCACCTGATATGCCCATCACTGATTGGCTGCTGCTCTGCTTCTCTGGCCTGCACTCTGCGACCCCGGATGACAGAGCAGCTTCTCTTTGGCACACTGGATTGTCATGGCAGGCAGACACGGCAAGCCTGGAAAACCATCACTAGCTCCTGAGACTTCTTTGAAGTAACTTATGTTGTTTCTGCTTATATTTCATCATACAAAATGATTCACATGGCCGAGCCATGGTAGGGAATGATAATTTCCGCTAAGGAAACTCAGTGGGAATGGAGGTAAGGGGAAAAAACCAGTCCCTATATGTAGCTATCTCAGCAGTCCTATACCCACTTACATCTCATGGGCAGAACTCAGTCTACTTAATTGCCAGGAAGATGGGAATATGTGTTATTCATTTTTTTAAGAGAGATTTTTTTTTTTTTGCTACAGAATGCATGCATTAGCTGCATAGACAGAGAGACAGAAAGTGAGAAATCACCCTCCAGTGGGTGACCACGCCACAGTCCCTTCTTCTCCATTCTCCTCTTGAGATTTTTGGCACACATGCACACATGTCCAGCATGAGTTTTAAGCCAGCCCTCTTGACAAAGGACAAGGAACTTGAACTCCGGTCGACTACGTGGGAGTCCAGTGATACAACTATTATTCCATCTGCAGGTTCCCCTGGAACATTTAGTTTTTTTTTTTTTTAGAATTATTTTATTTAACTTTATTTATTTATTTATTTATTTATTTATTTATTTATTTATTTATTTAAATTTGACCAGAGAGGGACAGAGCAAGAGAGAGAGAGAGAAGAAAAGTGAGATAAGCAAGCCACCAGATCCAGGACTCGAACTGCAGTCGGCTATATGGGAATCCAGCACCCTTAATCACCATGCCACCTGCCAGCCCTAAAACCATGTAGTATTTTTGGGACCAACAGTTGATGTAATAGCTATGTCGCTGGACTCCCATGCAGTTGACCACGGTTTGAGTCTCGGACCTGGACCCAGTGGCTTAAACTCACACTGGCACATGTGCATGCGTGCCCAAGATCCTGAGAGGAGAATGGAGAAGAAGGGATTGCAGCATGGCCATAACCCCTGGGAGGTGATTTCTCACTGTCTGTCTCTCTGTCTCTCTGTATCTTTCTGGCGAGCACATGTGCCCTATAGCAAAACCCTCTCCAAAAAAAAAAAAAAAAAAAAAAAAGGACATGTAGTATTTTTAACTTAGAGCATTCTACCTAAATAAGATTGGGGTTCAAGAACTATAGAAGATGGAGCAAATGTATACTGGGTAAGCAACTAATGATTTCTGACAAAATTCTATCTGTTTTGTGCTAAACTGTATTTACATTATGATAATCATGACTTTTTATTGTTCTCTTAGGGCACTTAGTGCTGCTATAACAGAATACCACAGACTAGGTAATTTATAAAGAAAGAGATCTACTTGGCTCATGCTTCTGGAGGCTAGGGAGTTCAAGAGCATGGTGCTGGCTTTTGGTGAGGGCCTCCATGCTGCATCATAACATGGTGGACAAGTATTACATGGTCAGATAGAGTAAGAGCACAGGAGGAAGAGAGAAAGGGGGCTAAACTCCTGAATAACTAATTCACACTCATGATAACAACACTAATCCATTCATGGGGGCAGAGTTCACGTGACCCAGTCACCCTTAAAGGTCTTACCCCTTGGGAGCAGCAATTGGTGTAATGGCTATGTCGCTGGACTCCCATGTAGTGGACCACGGTTCGAGTCCCGGACCTGGTGGCTTAAACTCATACTGGGCGCGTGTGCGTGCGTGCCCAAGATCCTGAGAGGAGAATGGAGGAGAAAGGATTGCAGCGTGGCCATCCCCCCCGGGGGGTGATTTCTCACTTTCTGACTCTGTCTCTCTGTCTTTCTGGCAAGTGCACGTGCCCTATAGCAAAAACCTCTCCCCTCAACACTTCTTTTATGGCAATTACAGCAGCCCTCCTTATCTGAAAATGTTTTGTAATTGGTTTGCTGAGTTTATTTTTTATAACTTAATTTTTTTTTTCTTAAGAGAGATGTTTGCTATAGCACATTATAGGGTGTGTTTGCCAGACAGGCAGAAAGTGAGAAATCACACCCCAGGGGGGATGGCCACTCCATAATCCCTTTTCCTCCATTCTCCTCCTGGGATCTGGGACATGCATGCACTCATGCCTGGCATGAGTTTTAAGCTCAGGTCTGGGACTCGAACCATGCTTAACTACATCGGAGTCCAACAATGTAACCATTACATCATCTGCTGGTCCTTAATTTTCATAACGTAATTTTGATTATTCTCAAAGTAATTCAAACACTACTTGAATTACTTGGATTCAGTTATCTACAGTCAACTGTGGCCCCAAAAATAGTCATGGCTTGATAATCTAGGATCGCCCAAAACTGTTGATTCTAATGAAGATGGAAGCTCCATCGCCGTGCCTCCATTGATCACTCACCAAACCTCATCATGCAGGGCATTTATCATCTCACATCATCACAAGGAGGGTGAGGGAAAAACAGGTATTTTTAGAGTGAGAGACCACATTCACATACTTTTATACAGTATATTGTTATGGTTATTCTATTTTATTATTAGTTATTACTGCTAATCTCTTTTTTTTTGTTCGCTATAGGGCGCGTGCGGTTGCCAGACAGACAGAGAGAGAGATAGAGACAGAAAGCGAGAAATCACCCCCCAGAGGGGATGGTCACGCTGCAATCCCTTCTTCTCCATTCTCCTCTTGGGATCTTGGGCACGCACGCACATGTGCCCGGTGTAAGTTTTAAGTCACCGGGTCCGGGACGCGAACCACGGTCGACCACGTGGGAGTCCAGTGACATAGCCATTACGCTAACTGCTAGTTCCCTTATTGCTAATCTCTTATGGTATCTAAATTATAAATTAATCTTTAGCATTGGTATGTATGTATTAGGAAAATACCTCATATATATATATAGGATTTGGTATTATCCATGGTTTTAAGCATCTGTAGGGAGTCTTGGAACGTATTCCCTGTAGATAAGCAGGGCCTATCATTCCCTTACAGGTTAGAGGGGACTGCTAGAAGTTTCAACCTGAGTTTTAGAGGAGACAGTCAAATCATAGTAATTATTTTATAAAGGAATTATTTATTTAATTTTATTTATTATCATTATTATTATTATTTTTAATTGCTATAGAGCACATGCACTCACCAGAGAGAGAGAGAGAGAGAGAGAAAGAGAGAGGGAAAGGGAGAAAGCAAGCAGCTGGATCTGGAACTCAAACTGCAGTAGGCCGTGTGGAAGTCCAACTTCTTAACCACCATGACAGCTGCTGGTCCCACCATAGCAATTATTGACTCAAATAACTTTTGTATTGCTTATCATCTTTAGTTATTCATTTTCCCCCTGGGTCAGATGTTACTTTATTTTTTTCCACTTTCTTTAGTTTTCTATGTAGTTTGTAATTCTCCAGTAGTTTCTTACGTGCCTATCAGTCATTTTTCCAAATACTCAGCCTCTGTGAATCAAAGCCTCTCTCCCGCCATCCGCTGTGGCCCTGCCCAGCCCGGACTGCTTTGCTCTAAGCTTGATGCTCAGCCACCACCTGGGCTTGGCTTTCCTGCTGTCCCAAGTTAATTTTCCTGCTCTCCCAAGTTCGTCTCTCATTCTTGGCTTACTTATCCAGTTTGGGTTTAGTTTTGTGAGAATGTCATCCTAGAGTAGCTTCTGGAGAAAGAGGGAAAAAGGCAGATACTTTTTAAGAGACTTTACATGTGTCAAAATAATTTCATTCTATTGTTATACTTCATTTTTAGTGTGTATCTATGTATACAGCTGAAGTTAGAAATAGCGTCACCCAGTGATGCTAGCAGACCAGTGCCATTCTGACTCCAGAGTCTATGTGTATGAATAATTTATTTATTTTGGATCTTAGGGTTCTCTTAGGCACTTCCTATGTGCCTGATGCATTAATATTTTCCAAAGATAGATGTTGGGAAAATTTAAAAATTTTTGTTTGTTTGTTTATTTATTTATTATTTTTTTTAGAGGGTATGTGCAATCGCCAGATAGACAGAAGGAGAAAGCACCCCCCGTGGAATGTGGTGATGCCGTATTCCTTTCTCCTCCCTTGGAGGAAGGAGGAGAGTTGGAGGGGAAAGGAATGAGCCACCACATGCCACCTGCTGGCCCCAGGCCTCTCACTTTTATGACTTAAAAAAAAAATTCTTTGGGGTCAGCAGGTAACATGGTGGTTAAGGCACTGGACTCCCACATGGACAACCATGGTTTGACTCTGGGACCTGGCAGCTTACTTTCTTGCTCTTCCTCTCTCTCTGTCTCTCTCTGGTGAGTGCATGTGCCCTATAGCAAAATTAATAATAATAATGATAATAATAATAAAATTAAATAAGTAATTAAAAAAAATTTTTTTTAAATTTCTTTCTTTCTTTTTTCTCTAGTTTCTCTCCCTGAATCTCTTACTTGTAAGGTGTTGGATCATCTAAATTTAATTCCTAATTTTTCCTCATATTTTCTCTCTTACTATTTATCTCTTTTGCTTTTGCGTTCTTTCTGTGAGATATTCTCAATTTTATCTTTCAATTTGTCTATTAATTTGTATTACTGCCTTTTTTAAATTTTAAATTTAAATCTTTATTTTTATTTTTATTTTATTTTTTATTTTTTTTTGCTATAGATTACATGCACTCGCCAGAAAGAGACAGAGAGAAACAGAAAGAAAGAAAGTGAACAATCATCCCCAAGGAGGAATGGCCACACCGTAATCCCTTCTCCTCTGTTCTCCTCTTGGGCACAGGTACACACACGTGCCCGGCATGCAAGTGGTGTTGGTGGTTAAGGCACTGGACTCTTGTTACAGTTTTAATTTCTTTTTAAAAAAAAGTATGGAAAGAAATACTTTATTTAAACCATAAAAATATGTATAGAAAATGTGAAAATAAGATTTTTCAGTGGGTTAGTAACACTAGGTTCAACTCTGATACAACAAGGATAGCTAATTAATAAGGCATTAAAAGAAAGAAAATCATTAAGACATAACACCAGGAGTAATAGAAATTCTGGCTATGTCCACTTGTGTGGATTATATGGAAGTGGGCAGAATGGCCTAAAAGTTTCAGAAGCCTGACTAAATTTTTTTCAAGCAAAAAAATTTGTCAGTTCAGACAAAATGTTTTAAGTACAATTTTAAAATGCTTTAAAATAGTACATAAATGTCTAGCTTAAAAGTTAAAACATGGACACAGATGGCATAACGGTTACATTGCTGGACTCCCACAGTCGACTGTGGTTCGAGTCCCATACCCAGCGGCTTAAACTCATGCCAGGCACGTATGTGTGCATGCCCAAGATCCTGAGAGGAGAATAGAAGAAAAGGGATTGGAGTATCGCAATTTCCCTTGGGGGGGTCTCTCTGTGTCTCCAGCGAGTGCATGCACCCTATGGGAAATATCTCTCTCAAAACAAGTGAAAACATAATACAATTACACATTGTATAGAAAGTCACACCAATAAAAGGCAAGAACCAATGTAGAACAACTAGAATATAGAAGGGATAAAAAATTTATAACATGATTTGTTAACAAATTTGAATTAAAAATTTTTTTGAGAGGTTTTTGCTATAGGGTATGTGTGCTCGCCAGAAAGACAGAGAGAGACAGAGAGACAGAAAGCAAGAAATTACTCATTCCCCCAAGGGGAATGGTCACACCACAATCCCTTCTCCTCCATTCTCCTCTCGCGATCTTGGGCACACACGCACACGCACCTGGCGTGAATTTAAGCCACTGGGTCCGGGACTCAAGCCGCAGTCGACTGCATGGGAGTTCAGCGACATAGCCATTATGCCATCTGCTTGTCCTGAATTTTAAATATTTAAGTTGAGCTTGAAATGTAAGAAATTAAAACTAGAATTTTTTTTTTAAGGGAGCTTTTTGTTAGAGGGCATGTGTGCTTGCCAGAGAGACAGAAAGAGACAGAGAGATAGAAAATGAGAAATCACTCCCAATTCGGGTGGCCATGCTGCAATCTCTTCTCCTCCATTCTCCTCTCAGGATCTGGGACACGCACACACACGTGCCTGGTGTGAGTTTTAAGCTGCTGGGTCTGGGACTTGAACTATGGTCAACTACATAGGAGTCCAGCAAAGTATCCATTGTGCCATCTGCCTGCCCCAAAACTAGAATAATATTTTAAAATGAAGAAAAAAATTAAAGTCAATTCAGAAACAACTGAATATGAAATATGAAAGTGGGCCTTTAAAAAATCTTAGAACACATTTTTAGTTCATGTCTTATCAAAGCAGAGGACTTCCAAGCATAAAATAAGTTATAAGGAAGAATTAACTTCGGAGGAAGGAAAAAAATATACCCTTTTTTTTTTTTTTTTGAGTTTTGCCATACAGCTTGAGCACTCGAGAAGAGGCAGAGAGAGGAAAACTGAGACCAGGAATGCAAAATGTCAGCAGGATGAACCATGATCTGTTGGATTATAGTTCTTGGGTAAGCCAGGAGTTTGACCCTGATTGGGTAGGGGTAGGAAAAAATGTTTAACATGAAATGCATAACCTCTGTATTCAGCCCAACCACCAAACTCAAAAGACTGAGCAAAAGGTAAATTATACAAAGACTAAGACAGTTTAACCCTCCCAGATTTCAACCAAAAAGTTATTTTTTAAGGTTATTTCTTTCTTTCTTTTTTTAATTTCAATTTATTTATTTGCATTCATTCATTGTACATCATTACAGCATACAAAATGAGATTTTCCATCCAGAATACACTGTATGTTGTCTCAATCAAGCACATCAACATACATGTTATTGTCAGCAGATGATCTTCCATTTCTTGTTTTCTGTATGTTTAGCTTTTTCCCCCCCATCCTTGATTCCCTATCTCCTACCCTCTGCCATCTCCCATTCTCCTCCCACACTGTCTCTGGTATCTATGTTTGCTTTCTATACTGTTTTCCCCCCACATTTTATTGAATCGCCAAAGACCCTAATCAATCCAAATACCCTCATAGCAAACACAGGTGACATACACATTTCCATGAACAAAAGTCTAACTTTATACATCCTATAAAGTAGCACCTAGCTGGGGCTACATATCCTACTGCAGTCATTTAATAGATATATATATATATATATATTTTGTAACTCAATTTACATCCCTTACCTAAGCATCATCACAGCACACAAAATGCGATCTCCCATCCAGTACACACTGCATAGTGATTCAATCATGCACATTACAAAAAATTTTCCATTTCTAGTTCCTAGAAATATTTCCACCCCTCTTTCTGACCCTCTGTCCCTTCCCACCCTCCTCACACACCACCTCCGGTGTCCACAATTGTCCTTCATTCCCTTCCCACCCACATTGCATTGATCACACAATTTCCTACATAATCTAACTACTTTCAATGGTGAGTTCACTCATTACTACTAAGAAAACCAGTTTTAACTTAAATCAAAGAAATGCCAAGGAACTTTGCTTAAAGCCAGGAAACAGGTTAGGATTCTGTTCAAATGGTAGGTGCATGAACCTATCAGTCTCATGTACTTTTATCTTCTGTTCTGGTTCAATTTTCCTGGTTAAATTCTGGTATATAATATTCAACTCCAGACTTGTCCCTCTGATTAAGTTGGCCACTTTCTTAGTTTTTGGACTGTTATTTCCGTGTGTCTGTATTTAATTTTCCTGATATAGCACACCCTTGAGAACTTCTTGGAGATCTGGTCTGGTGCTGGTAAATTCTTTCAGGTTTTGCTTATCTGAGAATGTTCTTGTCTTTTCTTCCCACCTGAAAGATAATCTTGCTGGGTACAGTATTCTAGGCTGAAATTGCTTCTCTCGTAACACTTTGAATATATTTTCCCATTCTCTCCTCGCTCGCATTGTTTCCGATGAGAGATCTGCTATTAGCCTGATGGGATGTCCTTTGTAGGTAACTTGATGTTTTTCTCTTGCTAATCTTAGTATCTTGTCTTTGTCTGCGGTTTTGGTCAACCTGGCTATAATGTGTCTTGGAGAAGATCTTCTTGGGTTGATTCTATTTGGGGTCCTTTGTATTTCCTGGGACTGAATCTTCTAATGCCTCTCTAGGTTTGGAAAGTTTTCTTGCAGGATTTCATGGAATAGATTATCAATGCCCTTATGGGTCTCTTCACCTTCTGGAATGCCAATTATCCGGATATTTGGACGTTTGATGGTATCCAGTACTTCTCGCATATCATTCTCAAATTTTTGGGCCATTTTCTCAGTCTTCGTGGTGGATTTTTCTAGGCCAGCCATTTTCTCTTCTACATCTGAGATTCTATTTTCTGTATGATCTAGTCTGCTTTTAATACTTTCAAGGGAGATTTTGACTTCTTGTATTATAGACTTCATCTCTAGCAGTTCTGTTTGAGTCTTTTGTAAAGTGTGTAATTCCTCTTTTAGATCTAGCAAGAATTTCCTCATCTCCGGAACTCGTCAACTTCTTTCTCCTTTCTCTTTAGCAGTTCATTATCTCTCTTTTCTTCCATCTCTGTTAGCTTCAACATTATGAATGCTCTAAATTCCTTATCAGACCATGATTTTCACCAAACTGCTTGTGGATGGAGAAGAGTTACTCTTTTCCCGTGGAGGAGAGGTATTTTCTCATTTTCCCATATTTCTCGTGATCCAGCGGTGATTTCTTGTCATCTGATGAGTGGTGTGTTTCTTTCAAATTCTTGAGGTTCAGTCTAGATGTTCAGGAGCAAGCAGAGGTGATCTAGAATCTCTTTGCCATTCTGTTGTGATTGCTGGTGTAGAAGATTCAGTAGATGTTGGGGAATATTTTAACCCTATTAGTATTTGGATGTTTAGCTACAGTGCTCTTAGATCTGTCTAAGAACACATTGAATGGATATTGGAGGGTGCAGAGACAAGAAAAAGAAAAAGGGAGAGAGAAACAACAACAAAAAGACAAAAAAAAAGACAAAAAAAATTTTTTAAATTGTAATTACTGTTTTTTTTTTTTTTTAAATATATCACAAAATGGAAAACCACACAGCGTGCTTGCGCGCCGCGCGAAAAATCTACTTCGCTGGCGCCATGTGGAACCTTGTTCTGAGGGCCCGGCTTCTTCTGCCTTGTGGAAGGACCAGAGCACTAATTAACAAGATAAGAGGTGGAGCCAAGAGCCAGAGAAAAACTGTGCCTTTTAAAAAAAAGTGTAAGAAGGAAAAATTACAAAAAATAAGGGAAGGCAGAAGCAGGGAGAGACAAGAACTGAGAGACAGAAAGAGAGATAGAAGGCTAGGGGTGCGGTGGGGGCTCCCTACCGCTAGCTCGTTTGTTGGAGGCTGAATTATCAGTAGAAAAATCTTCATTCCCTGAAAAATCTACTTCGCTGGCGCCATGTGGAACCTTGTTCTGAGGGCCCAGCTTCTTCTAGGGTTATTTCTTTCTTGAGAGAGAAAGAGGTACCCCTGTCAGGGTCTCCATGCCATGATCCAACCCTGATCATGCATACATGCACACCTGATAAGCTCAGGGAAGGCCCTGGATACAAATGCAGGACCTTTTCCTATGTGGGTCCAGTTGGAATACCACTGCCTGGCCCTCACCGAAAGAGTTATTAAAAGATGTGTCCTTTAACTTCCTGATGGAAGTAAAATTAATCTAAAAATGGCAAACAAGATGAGATGATAAGCACAGAAATTGAAACAATATGTTAGTAAATATAATGAGCTATTGACGGGAAAAGTTGGAAGGCATTTTAATTCTTCTTTAAAACAGCTGTATTAAACTATCATTCTTTTTCTTTAAAGAATTATTTATTTATTTATTTATTTATTTATTTTAATTTAAACAGAGAAAGACACAGAGAGAGAGAGAGAGGGAAAGTGAGAAAGCAAGCCACCAGGTCTGGGACTTGAACCATGGTCGACCATGTGGGAATGTCCAGCACCTTAGCCACCACACCATCTGCTGACCCCCAACTATCATTCTTAATGGTTTATCCATTTATTTATTCCATGAGTGAGGGAGACAGAGAGAGACAGAGAGACAGAGACACAGTACCCATAACATGGTCTTGATGTTACTCTCCGGTCCCAGCCTTAGCAAGTTCAGGATCATGGACAAGCGTGTGCCTGGCATACTCAGGGAGAACTTGGGACTTGAACCAGGAGCCATGATGTGGGATTGCTTCACAAAGTGTCATGTGTCACTGCTGCACCATTGTCTGATCCCCAGCCAACATAGAACAAGTAGAGTGCAGCTTTATTGAGGTATAATTTACATACCATAAAATTCACCCCCAGTTCTGTGGATTTTAGTAAGTCCATTCAGTTGTACAACCACCCCATGGTCCAATTTTAAAGCTCATTCATCATCCACAAAATTTCTCTTGTGGCCATTTGCAGTTAATTCTTGTTCTCCTTTTGAGCCACAAACGCTGATGTGCTTTCTGTGTCTACAGTTTTGCCTTTTCATATAAAAATTCATAGAAATTTCATATAAATAGAATTGGACAATATGTAGTCTTTCTTGCCTGGCTTCTTTCACTAACCATTTAAGGTTTGTCCATGTTGCTCCACGCATCATGCTTTTGTTTGCATTAAACAGATATTTTTAGTGTACAACTTGAATCCCTCTGTTGATTTTTAAGCAGCTTTCTTGAGACGTAATTAACATACCATACAACTCACCCATTTAAAGTGAATAATTCAGTGTTTTTTAGTAGAATCATAGAGTTGTGCATCTTTCACCATAAACAAGAAACCCCTCACTCCACAACCACTTCGTCCGCCCCAGACCCTGGCAACCACTAAGCTCATTTCTGTCTCTGGAGGTGCGCTTATTTGGATATTTTAAATATATGAAGTCATACAATATGGTGGTCTTTTGTGACTTGCTTCTTTCACTTTGCACAGAGTTTTCCAGGCTCGTCCTTGCTGTAGCATGTACCAACACGCCATTTCCTCTTTCTGGCTAAATAATAGTCCATTGTATGGGTATATCACTTTAAATAAGTAATCTAGTCATCAGTTGATGGAAATTTGGGTTGTTTCCATATTTTAGCTATTGTGAATAATGCTGCTATTGTGAATAATGCTTGTACATTCATTTACGAGTCTTTATGTGGGTGTAGGTTTTCAATTGTCTTGTGTATGTTCTTAGGAATGGAATCGCTCAGTCTTTCTGTGTTTAATCATTTGAGAAACTGCCAGAATGTTTCCCAAAGTGCCTCCAGCATTTTATATTTTACATTTTCACCAGCATGTGAAGGCTTCAATTTCACCACATTCTCCCAAGCCTTGTTATTATGTTTTTTAAAAATAATTAAAAATTTAAAAAATATTTTAAAAATTATTAAAAATATATCATCCTATTGGGTATATTTATGGTATCTCATTGTAGTTTTTATGTACATTTTCTTAATGATAGTGGTGTCAAGTATATTTTCATGTGCTTATTGGCCATTTATATATCTTTGGAGAAATGTTTATGCCGATCTCGCAAGAGAGAGAGAGAGAAAGTGAGAAAGCACCTTCCAGGTTGATGATCATACCACAATACTTTATTCTCCTCTCAGGATTTTGGGTGTGCATGGCATGCCCAGAGTGTCTCTCAAGCCACCAGGACTGGACTTGAATCATGTAGTTGGCCATGTGGAATGCATCCCACTTGGCTGGCTCAAGGTTGTCTTTTTATTATGTTATTATTATTTATTTGCTGTGGGGCATGTGCACTCACCAAAGGTAGAGAGAGAAAGAGAGAAAGTACTTTCCAAGGAGATGACCACACCAGAATCCCTTCTCCTCCATTCTCCTCTCAGGATGTTGGGCATGCGTGACATATCCAGAGTGTCTCTGAAGTCACCAGGGCAGGACTCAAACCATGCAGTTGGCTGTGTGGCAACCACACTACTTGGCTGGCCCAGGTTGTCATTTTTTTTTTTTAAGAGAGACTTTCGCTATAGGATGCATGTGCTCGCTGGAGAGACAGAGAGAGAGAGAGAAAGCGAGAAATCACACGCCGCCCCCCCCTCCCCCCCCCCCAGGAGGATGGCCATGCTGCAATCCCTTCTCCTCCATTCTCCTCTTGGGATTTTGGGCACGCACACACATGTGCTCAGCAAGAGTTTCAAGCCGCTAGGTCTGGGACTCACACCATGGTCAACTACATGAGAGTCCAGAGATATAACCATTACTCCATTCGTTGGCCCCTCAAGGTTGCCTTTTATTATTTTCTTGGAAGATTTTTTTTTAAGTTTATTTCTTTCTTCCATACATGCCTGCTCTGTATAGGGAACCCTCAGGATGTGAACCAGTGGCCTTTCCTTTTGGGCCCAGCATCACAGAGCATTGTGTTACTGCTGTACCACTATTTGGTCCTATCTGTAAGAATTATTATATATTCTAGATACAAGCCCCTTACCATATGTGATTTTTAAAAATTCTCTCAGTCCATAGATTGTCTTTTCACTTTTTAAAATGATGCTCTTTTTAGCACAAAATGTTTTAGTTTTAGTAAAATCCAAATGATCTGTTTTTTTCCTTTATTCCTCATGCTTTTGGTGTCCTTTGTTAATTTTTTGGGGAAAATGTTTAAGTTCTTTTTTAAGTTCACTTACTTATTTCTCCCAGTAGTGAGAAGGACAGAGACAGCATCCCCAACAAGGTCTAAGGCCATGATCCTCCTCCAGCTCCAGCCAGGCCCTGATCATGGGCACATGTGGGCCCCGTGTAGGAAAGGAGACCTCTGGATGTGAACCCGAAACCTGCCATGTGAGTCACCGAAGAGCATTGTGTTTATCACTGTGCCACTTTCTGGCCCTTGCTGTTGTTTGGTTAAGTGTCGCTTTAGCGATTACAATATGAATCTTTCATTTCTAATCATCTGCTTTAGATTAAATTCTGATTTAATTCAGCTAAAATATAACAACTTTGCTACAGTATAGATCCCTAGGTCCCTGCCCCAACCATTTGCTATTATTGCCATATGAAATCCATATACCTTATAAACCAAAAAATGCAGCTGTTTTTTGTTAGAAGAAAAGAAAATCCAAAATTGATGTTAACAGTAACATGAGGGACTGGGAAGTGGGAAAGATAGTTTCTATGTGTAAATCATAGTGAGGTCTTTTTCAAATCTTGGAATAATTTTCATTAAATAGTGTTCAACATTTATAAGAAAAATGGACAGTCATAAGGTCACACTAAGAGTACAAGCAATGGCGACCAGCAAGTGGCGTAATGGTTGAGATGCTGAACTCTCACATGGTCAAGAGATTCGAGTCCTGGACCTTAAAACTCACATCAGGTGCATGTGCATGCACACGTGTGTCTAAAAGCCCAGGAGGAGAATGGAAGAGAAGGGATTGCAACATGACCATCCGAATGGGGGAGTGGAGAGTGGGGGGCGTTCTCATCTTCTCTCTCTTTCTCTTGTGTTTCTGTCTGTCTCTCTCTGGTGAGCTCACATGCCCTGTAGCAAAGAAAATTAAAAATAAATCAAACTATGAGTCTAGAAAAGTGAAAAAAAATAAAGATGTTAAAGAGCAAATGATCAATGTATGCTAGAAACAATGAAACAGATTAATAAACTAAAAAAAATAATTAAATTTATTAAGAGATAGATGTAATCTGCTTTCTGGTCACACAACTGGCCTCAAAGATGGCACCATAGAAAGACAAGTAGCCTAAGAGGTCAATCTGGAAGTTTAATTTGGAGCTTACTCATCCAGTAGAAGATGAAATTTTCACCCTGGAAATTTTGGTACCTTCCTTATGAATATCTAGGGTTTTCTTCCCTAGTTTTACATTTCTTTTCTGTTTTAAAATAGGAACAGTTTCTGCAGGAAAACATTAAAGTCATTGAGAAAGCTGGCAACCTTGGAAACATTCACAGTGAATGCTTCAAGAATAAAATCACAGTTGTTTCTGAGAAACCGTTTTCCAAAAGGTATTTGGATACTTATTTTTTAAAGAGATATTTTTTTCTATAGGGTGCTTGTGCTTTCTGGAGAAACAAAGAGAGACAGAAAGACAGAAAATGAGACACCACCCCCCAGAGGGGATGGCCACGCTACAGTCCCTACTCCTCCTCCATTCTTCTCTAGGATTTTGGGCACATGCACACACGGTACCTGGTGTGAGTTCCAAGCCACTGAGTCTGGGACTTGAACAGCGGGAGTCCAACAACATAACCATTATGTCATATGCTTGTCCCTCTGAAAGGTACTTGAAATGCCTCACCAAGAAATACCTTGAGAACAACTATTGTGACTGACTTTGTGTGGTTGCATCTGACAAGGAGGCTTACGAACTTGTTAGTTCCAGGTTAGTCAAGATGAAGATGGGTGGGGCTGGCAAGTGGCGTGGTGGTTAAAGGCGCTGGACTCCCACATGGCCGACCACGGTTCAAGTCTCGGACCTGGTGGCTTGCTTTCTCACTTCCTCTCTCTCTCTCTCTCTCTGTCTCTCTCTGCTCAAACTGAAAAATAATAATGATGTAATAATAAATAAAAAAAAAAGTTAAATAAAATAATTCTTTAAAAAAAAAAAAAAAGATGAAGATGGGTCAGAGCCTGAGGACCAGCTGAAGCCTCCCCTTATGGGGCTTAGCTTACTAAATAAAAGAAATGAAGAACACATGAGAAAAACCATCTGGAAATGGACTTTTGGTTGATTAATGAATAAAAACACTGCTTATATATATAAAAAAAGATAGCTGTAATCAGATAAAGTATGACTATACTTACAACAGATACATCTAAAACAAAACAAACAGGAAACTGAAAAGAGAGGAATGCAGGCCTAGTCATGGCACAGGCAGTACCACTGCTCGAGCAGCCAGAATTTACACGAGAGGTCCAGGTTCTGTTCCCAGGCCAACCTGAACACACTTGGTGCAGTTCTGAGACCCAGCAGTCCTGGTTAATTGGGAATGAGAGTAAGGGGATGCGGCACCGTGAGACCCTGTCAGAAATGCCGGAGCTTGTTTATCTCACTGTCCCTCCTTCTCCTAAAGGAAAAAAGAAATAGAGGGATGGAAAGATATAGCAAGCAAATACTAACCAAAAGAAAGTTTTTCATGGCAGAGACATTTTAAAAACAAAGCATTAAGGGGACCAGCAGTTAGCGTAATGGCTATGTAGCTAGACTCCCATGTAGTCAACCACGGTTTGCGCCCCAGACCTGGTGGCTTAAAACTCACACCAGGCGCATGTGTGTGCGTGCCCAAGATCCCAAGAGGAGAATGGAGGAGAAGGGATTGTGGCGTGGCCATCCTTCCTAGGGGGTGACTTCTCGCTTTCTTTCTCTCTCTCTCTGTCTGGCAAGCACACGTACCCTATAGCAAAAAAAAACTCTCCAAAAATCCCCAAAGTATTAATTAGGGTTAATAGAGGGACATACCAAACAATTTAACTACAAAATATGAAACTGAAATAATTATAAGAAGACATGAACAAATCCACAAACATGGTGAAAGAGTTTAACATAGTTCTAATGGAAGTATAATATTTTAAAATGAGCAATAAGAGGTATCTATTTAAAAAGATTTAACAATCAAATTAACACATGAATTTTGTTAGATATTCTCTCGAGACGACTTGGGGTGTTTACAATGGATTGCCCACATACTGTTTCCAAAGGGAATCTTAATACAATTCCAAGAAATTATATTATATTTTATTTATTTATTTTTGAACGTACAACATAATGGGTTTGTATTTAATATAGTCTTCTCACCATAGGAATGTAACCCAGCTAATTAATTAATATGAAAGTTTTTGTTTACATTAAATCTTTTTTCCATTTCAATATTAATCTAAAACATTTTTTTACATTAAATCTCTTCTCCATTTGAATACTAGATACATCAAATACATTTTTCTAAACTTTTGTCCTCCAGAGAGAAAAGTTTCAATTTTTGGCTATTCGATATCTAAGTACAATATTAACTTGGGAGATAACAAAACGCAAATGTAATAAAAAATATGGACAAAAAGGCTTCTCATTGGTTCAGGAGGCAGTGGTTATAACTGAACAGTCAGCAGCTTCCCTGGATTCAGCGACGAACTTCCTTATTTCATGTGATTGATAATACCAAAACTGTGCAGTGTTAGCTATACAAACTTTGGCCATCTCACTTCTTCTACTTCCTTTCTAACCAGCAAACACAAATTATAGGCTGTATTTTTAAGTACACTATTTGTTGTAAAAACTTTTTTCCCTTCTAAGACATCAATTTCTTCCCATTTTATGGGAAACAACTAAGAATGTGAAACAACCCGTACCATTCTGAGGAACTTTCAGACACCAATGCTCAGGTTTAGCTTCAACTGCACAAAGGTCTTCAGGGCGAAGCTTAATTCAGAAGGCCCTTCAAAGTCCTATCTGTCCATTTCTCTCGCGCGCATATGCACCTAAGCAAGCACAAATGCCTGTACGCTGAGGACCACCCCTAACAAGAACGGGACACATCTCCAGCTTCCGCTGCTTCCACACAGGCAGTACCAGAAACAGGGCAAAGAGCACTAGGACAAACTGTGCTGAAACTGAGGTCATGGTGTTTGGATCTGGAGGGCTGAAGGTTTCAAAGAGATGGTGTGTGTGTGTGTGTGTGTGTGTATTCCTATCTTATTTAAAATATTCCCTTTCCGAGGTTCCCAGATGCTGAAGCTAAGAGGTTCCACATGACACCGCCTTCCAGGAGGCAGCCATTATAGAAATCAGAAATCAGAAATATATATATATATATATATATATATATATATATATATATATATTTAGAGATATTTTTGCTATAGGGTGTGTGCATGCACCAGAGAGACAGAATGCAAGAAAGAAATCACCGCCTGGAGAGATAGCCATGCCGCAGTCCCTTCTCCTCTATTCTCCTCTTGGGATCTCGGGCATGGATGCACATGCACCTGGAATGAGTTTTAAGCACCGGGTCTGGGACTCAAATAACAGTTAACTACATGGGAGCCCACTGAGCTACATAACCATTATGCCATCTGGTGATCCCCAGAAATGATATTTTAACTCAGACAACATTTTAATACTTACAATGAAATTAAATTAGGAAGATATTTTAAAATCGCACATGTATTATAAGCTTTAAAATGATATCTTGACTAACTTAATGAATTTAAGAGGAAATCACTGGGAATTAGGGTACTTAGAACTAAGTGACTATGAAAGTAGAATATATCAACTTATTGCCTCTAAAGTAGCATATATGATTGTTTTGTTTGTCTTTTTAAAAAATTTATTTATTATCATTATTTTTCAATTTTGACCAGGGAGAGAGAGAGAGCAAGACACCAGGTCCAGGATTTGAACCAGTTGTCCATGTGGGAGTCCAACACTTTTAACTAACACCCTACCTGCTGGCCCCTGTTTTTCTTTTCTAGAGACAGGGTGTCATTATGTTACCCAGGCTGGCCTCAGAAATGAGCCATCCTCCTGCCTCAGCCTCTGAGTAGCTGGGACTACAGGTTACTACTTTCTGGTGCGGCCAGCTTTTATAGTTCTTTGAGACAGGAACAACCAGACTGTATTGCCTACTCTGACTCAATACATCACCCAACACAGAACACTTCACCTCTTCACCTCTAAAATAACCAGTTCTCCAGTGGATACCAATCAGCTAGCTGCAGTTCAATTCAATCCTGATACTAGCTCCTGGAGGACAGACAGTTTGGAAAATTTTCCTGAATGTAGTGTCAGATTCCACAAGTTCAGGGTTGTCTTACAAGACTGTCCTCATCTCAGAAGTTAGTCTCAAGTTATGACCTGTACTTCTGACCAATGGGTTATAATTGGGGATTATCCTCTCCTCGGGCTAAATTAATTTGCTTAGAGCAGCTCACAGAACTCAAAGCAACACTTTACTGACATTTACTCATTATTATTCTATTCCAGAGAATGCAGATGAATAGTCAAATGGAAAGATACGTAGGTGAGGAATATGGGAAGGGGCACAGAGCTTCCAGACTCTCTCCATATTCACCACCTGCTAGGAACTTCCATTTTCTGGGTAGTGTGTGAGTCCTCTGAACCCCACTCAGGGAATTTTATGGAGACTTCACTACATAGGCATGATCGATTTTGAACTCAGTCCCCAACCCCTCTCTCTTAGACAAAGTGCTAGCCTAACTGATCAAGAGAAAATAGAAGAGGCACAGATATAAAATACTAGGACCCAAATAAAAATTACTTATATCATTGAGATTTTTTAAAGCAAAAAAAAAAAAAAGAAGAAAAAAAGAGAGAATACTATCAATAGTTTTTGCCAATGAACTTGAAAACTTTGATATGGTTGAGACCGCCAGTTGTATACATCCATTCTTCTCTTCTTAAATAATGGAAGCCCTGAGTTTTTGTCAGGTCCATGACTGTCTGAATAAAGAAGACAGTTACTAGCATTCCTTGCACTGGGAGTGCTTCTATCAGACCACGTCTGATCAATGAAACAAAGTAGATTTTGTTTGCAACTTCTGGGAAATTTTCTATAAAGTCAATTGGCATTTACCTCTTGCTTCCTCTTCCTTCCGTCTTCCACTCAGCTAGCTATCTGGATTTGAATCAGCTATATTATACTATGAGGTTAGAGTCATGTGCACAGGATAGCAAAACAGACACATAAAACAAACCTACATCCCTGACAGCCGAAAAGTCATCTACCAATCTTATACAGGCTGCCTCTGGAATTTTTTATGTTGCCGAGAAACAAACTCATAGCTTGGTGAGCCAATGTTATTTTGGGTTTTCTGTTACTTGCAGTCATCGGAAGCATTGGAGATGTAGCATTTCTTAAAGGAGCATTAAAATATTGATTGCGAGGTTTTTTCCGGTCAAGCTTCTGACACCCATTTTGAGACGTTTCTTAGTATATGATGAGTAATTCTTTCCTATGCAGGTCAGTTGCACAGTGTAACCCAGGGTCATAATCCTTTCTTTTTTCTTTTCAAGAGGTTTTTGTCACAGGGTATGTGTACTCACTAGAGAGAGAAAGAGAGAAACAGTGAGAAATCACTCCCCTCCCCTCACCTGAGAGGTAGCCATACCTCACTCCTTTCTCCTCCAGTCTCCTCCTGGGGTCTTAGACATGCACGCACAAGTGCCCAGCATGAACCTACAGGCCCATGTAGGTTCTAGGCCTCTAACCACTGTTGGCCATGTGGGAGTCTAGCGATGTAACCAAACCATCTTCTAGCCCCCATCTAATCCTTTCTCAAGTCTGGTAAAACATAACTGCAAGGAAATGCCTAATCAAAGTCATTTCTCCAACAATGAAAATTTGTTTCATTAATATCAATTTTTTACCCCACTGAATTGTTTTAGCATCTCTCTAGATATACAATAATTTCTGCTTCTTGATGAATGACAATGTCATCGTTTTAAAGATCACTCAACTCAACACAAGCATATAACAATATACACAACTGAACTGATGATAATGTGAACAGCCATGACCAAGTTCAGTTTTGTAGAGGCAAGAAATATGTCATGACTGCTGCTGGACAGAAGCAAATTACATGGTGTCATAGATTGTTAGATGTAGCCTCATTTCAAAGATAACAAGATGGCTTAGAGTCAATGACATACAGTATATTTGGATGTAGGCAAAACTCTTCCATCTTGATGGCGGTTGTTTTAAGCCACTAAATTTTAAACTCAAGTAATGAAATCATTCACAAAAATAACTGGGAAATACATCTGTTTTTTAAATTATACAAATTGCTTAGTAAATAAAAAGTTTGACATTGTACAACCGTTCATGATTACAGATTTTGTGTTTTGTTTTTGCTTTATATTGCCAGAGTACATGGACTTAGAAAGAGACAGAGAGAGAAAGAGAGAGAGAGACAGACAGAGAGAGCGCTCTCCAATGGGGCATGGTCATGCCACAATCTCTTCTCCTCCATTTCTCTACCCTGTCAGGATTTGGGGCACACATGCCCAGAGTGTTTATCAAGCTGTGGGATTTGAACTGCAATTGTCCGTCCTATGTGAGATCTGGCTCTCGGTGCTTAACCACTCAGCTATGGGGCTGCCCCCACACTTTTTTTTGTTTGTTTGTTCTATTTATGATTAAAGGAGAAATAACTTCCAAGCCTTTATTTTATTTCAACTTGTTCTTCCTGTAAATAGCTATCTAGGCTGAGAAAGCTAAATGTCACCCAGACGTAGTCCCCAGAGGAAAGACAAGTAAGGTCAGATAAACCACCAATCACATTTGTGGCTCAGAACGCACAGTGATACTTACGAGCATTTGTAGCATGGATTCAGTAACTTAAAAATATGTGCTGTCAGTGATGAGTAATAAATCTCTTCAGAATTGAAAGAGGTCTCCTGCTGTCACTTCCATTCCAGTCCTGGTCCCCTCCTATACAGGAATAAAGTGTTAGAATATCATTTGAGTAATCTGACATATCTATATATTATCTATCTATCTATCTATCTATCATCTATATCTATATCTATATCTATATATTTTTTTTTTTGGAGAGGTTTTCGCTATAGGGCGTGTGCGCTCGCCAGACAGAGAGAGACAGAGAGACAGAAAGCGAGAAATCACCCCCCAGGGGGGATGGTCACGCCGCAATCCCTTCTCCTCCATTCTCCTCTCGGGATCTTTGGCACGCACGCACACGTGCCCGCCGTGAGTTTTAAGCCACCGGGTTCGGGACGCGAACCGCGGTCGACTACGTGGGAGTCCAGCGACATAGCCATTACGCTAACTGCTGGTTCCCTCTATCTATATATTTTAAGACAGGTTCTCATTGTGTTGTAATCCTCCAGCCTTAGCCTCCTAAGTAGCTGGGACTACACTTCACTTGGATTTTAAGGTGGGTTAGGAATTGAACCCAGGCCTCCCACGTGGCTTCCACCTGCCAAGTAGTAGCATCAACAAAGCACTACTGTGGCTGGACCTCTAAAGTCTATGTTTTCAAAGAAAGTACCATTTTGCCAGTGACACCATTGAAGCTGGGGGAACATGGGGGTTCATTGTTCAGTTCTCTCTGGGTTATAGCATGCTTGAAAATTTTGTAATAAAATATTTCTTTAGAAGGCTGCCACTTGGGACCAGTAGATGGCATAATGGTTATGTTGCTGGACCTCCCGCATAGTCAACTGCAGTTCAAATCCTGTATCCAGTGGCTTAAAACTCAAGCCAGGTGCATGTGTGTGTGGGCCTCAAATCCCCAAATCCTGAGAGGAGAATGGAGGAGAAGGGATTGCAATGTGGCCATCCCCCTTGGGGAGTGATTTCTCACTTTCTGTCTCTCTATCTCTCTGGCAAATGCACACACCCTATAGCAAAAATCTCTCTTAAATAAATAAATAAATAAATAAATAAATAAATAAATAAATAAATGAAAGATTGCCACATTGGTGACAGCAGATAGCATGGGGTTTAAAGCATTGGATTACATTTGGCTGATTGCTTGACCTAGACCCTTCAGTTTGAGGAATACTCTAGGTGCATGCGTGCGCATGCCCAAAATCCCCAGAGGAGAATGGAGGAGAGGGGATTGCAGCATGGCCATCCCCCCTGGGGAATGCTTTCTCACTTTCCTTCTTTCTCTGTCTCTCTCCAGTGAGCCCATGCACCCTATGGCAGAAATCTAAAACAAAACAAAAAAGAAAAAATTTTAAAGATCTGTCCGAGATTTTCTAAAATACTAGAGAGAGAGAAATAAGAGAAAAACTGAGACCACGTGGGGAATGGGTGGGATTGCCTGATATCTAGGAAATACAGTAATCCTCACGTCTCTGCCATTTCCTCTCTCCTGCCCCTGACTTCTTCCCTGAAAGTCCCTGTGCTTCAGAGGCAGGAGCTGATGGCCTTCTAGAACCAGTCACGGGCAAAATGGAGACACAGAGTGAGCCACTCTCCCATGCCTCTCAGCAAGGCCTTCACTGCTCTCAGGGAGAGTTCCAAGCCCTGCCTGTCTTTCTCTCCTCCTGCCCAGACCTAAGCATTGGCAACTCTTCTGATTTTTCTAATGAGGAAACTGAGGCTCAGAGCAGGAGGTGGACCATTCCCTGACACCAGGGAAGGAGGCAATGGGAAGTGACAGACACGGCACAGACAGACTTTCAGACCTCTGACCTCTTCCTCCCAGGTCTGCTGACATTGGCTGCAGCCAAGGATTGTCGGCATTCTCTAGAACAGGCGTCCCCAACCTTTGGGCCACTAACTGGTACCAGTCTTTATTTTTGCAATGTAATAATAATAAAAATAAATTGCAAGGTAAATGTAGTGCATTTGGTCCGCTGCTCTAGAACCACCTAGAAGACTGTTTGTCCTGGGAAACATTCCGAGAATGCTCTTGAGGACCCAGAAGAAGCTCTTTGTGGCATATCAATTGGAAGAAGTCCCATAGTGGGAGTAAATCCATCAGAAGTTAAAAATATCAGTGGTCATTTAGAGCCACATTCTTTATTCAATATGGCAGATGATACTGTGTAAATACAGTCATTTAAAGAGAAACAAGGAAGGGCTACCAAAATGAATAAATAAATAGAAACTTTGTTATTTTTCAATTTTTTAGGCTTTTGCTATAGGGTGCATGAACTTGCCAGAGAGAGAGAGATAGACAGAGAGAGAGAGACAGAGAAAGACACAGAGAAAAGTGAGAAATCACCCCCCAGGGTGGATAGCCATGCCTCAATCCCTTCTCCTTCATCCTCCTCTCAGGATTTTGGGCATACACATGCACCCAGGGTAATTTCCAGAACTAGAACCGCAGAGTTGACCATGTGGGTTTCAATACCTTAAACACAATGCCACTTGCTGACCCCAGAATACAAATATTTTAAAACAAGTTGTTTCTGCCAATTGCCCATTTGATTTGTTTGTTAACTTGTTTATATTTTATGCCCCAATGACTTTTTTTTAAGAGGTTTGTGTGTGTGTGTGTGTGTGTGTGTGTGTGGCTATGTGTGCTTGTCAGAGAGACAGAGAGAGAAACAGAGAGACAGAAAGCAAGAAATCACCCCCCAGAGAGGATGGCATGCTACAATCCCTTCTCCTCCATTCTCCTCTCGGGCTCTTGGGCTCTTGGGCACGCACATGTGCCCTGCCTGAGTTTCAAGCCACCGGGTCCAGGATTTGAACCGCAGTCAACTATGTGGGAGTCCAGTGATGTAACCATTATGCCAACTGCTGGTCCCACCAATGACTATTTTTTTTTTTTTTGGAAAAGTTTTTGCTATAGGGCACGTACGCTCGCCAGACAGAGAGAGAGAGACAGAGAGACAGAAAGCGAGAAATCACCCCCCAGGGAGGATGGTCACGCCGCAATCCCTTCTCCTCCGTTTTCCTCTTGGGATCTTGGGCACGCACGCACATGCACTCGGCGTGAGTTTTAAGACACCGGGTCCAGGATGCGAACGGAGGTCGACTACGTGGGAGTCCAGCGACAGCCATTACGCTAATTGCTGGTCCCACCAATGACTATTTTTTAAGTTCACTTATTTATTTCTTTCATGAATGAGAGAGACAGAGACAGAGACAGAGACAGAGAGAGAGAGAGAGAGAGAGAGAGAGAGAGAGAGAGAGAACATCCCAACAGGGTCTTGATACCTTGCCTCCAACCGCCCCCAGCTTCAGCCAGCCCTGCTCATGGGTAGCACGCACCCAGGGTCCTTGGGCAGGTCCCCAGGTGTGACCCAGAACCTGTCCACGGGGGTCAGCCTCACAGAGCATTGCGTTTTACCACTCTGTCACTGTTCAGCCCCACCCTCACAACTACGTAAAGTGCCTTGCCAAGGTGTGTGGCAAGGAGTAAGCCAGGAGTCTTTTAAAAAGATGGTGTCGTCACGGAAAGGAAAGCCTGATGGAGGAAATGAAGACATCACCTGGGGTGATGTGGGAATGCTCACACGAGGGGGCAGTTCAAGTGTGACTCAACTTCTCAGCCGCCAGAACGAAGTGGACAATGCCATCAGTAACAGGAGTCACACAATCGTTAAGATAAAAATAAACCAGCTATTCCGGAGAAGCAGAAGTTTTCCTGGAACTTCCGTTTCTTTCCCTCCCAGGAGGCCCTGTGTGTAATGGACAGTACCCTCAGGATGACTCCTACAACAGAAATAATAGGCCGTTTCGAGGGGCTCTGTCTCAATGTGTCTTTTAACAAAGGACAGGAATAACCCAGAAATAAAAGTCACTGGGGAATCTCTAGAAGTGGCCAGAAGAGTGCAGGTGTGTGGTTCTCAGGTAACCAAGCGTAGTTCAAGGAACATGTTTTGCTTTTGTTTTTTTCTTATTTGCTAGAAAGCACATGCATTAGCCAGACAGAGAGAGAGACAGGAAACGTGAGCAAGCACCTCTACGGGGCTTCTTCATCTCTCCCTCCTTTCGAGACTCTGGGCACACACGCACACGTGGGAGGCATGTTTCTCAAGCCACGGGGCCCGGGACTTGAACAGCACAGTCAAGCATGTGGGATCCAGACTCCTTAACCACCATGCCACTGACTGGCCCGTGGACAATATTTTAGAGCATCAAGTGGACTGCAGGTAGTTATACTCCCCGATCATTGTTTCTCATATCAATCAATACTTTTGGCTCAAACTGGACAGCAGAACTCACCTAACTTTCCCTTAGGGCCTTGTCTGTGAAACCCTGTGTCGACTCTTGGTGTAGACGCTTTCCCTGGGTCTAGCAAGCTTAATAGCCAACTTTGGTGACTCAGTTTACTTTCTTTCTTTTTAAATTTTTTAAAAAAGATTTATTTAATTTTATCTATTCATTCAATCATTTTCATTTGACCAGAGAAAGACAGACACACAGAGAAGGAAAGTGAGAAAGCAAGCCACCAGGTCTGGGACTCGAACCGTGGTCGGTCATGTGGGAGTGTCTAGCGCCTTAACTGTCATGCCACCCGCTGGCCCCCAGTTCACTTTCTTGCACACTGTATTGATTCAGGCTCACCCACATGCTGTGGGGCGAACCCTCCTGAACCCAAATTGTTGTCTCCATAGTTATCCTGGAGCTGGAAGCTCTTGAGATGCTCTGATCTTATCCAAGACTCAGTAAGCAAAGACAGCCCAGAGAATGCTCAGCCTCTGAGTCTCTGAACAAAAAGATTTGTGCCAAGGTCAAATCTTCTTCCTTTACTAGGCTCTAAATTGCTTCGTTATCTTCCCAGCAGAGGAAGAGATAAAAGCATTCTGCTTTGGAACCAGAGGAGATATGTTTATGGAGTGAAAAACTGTAGCAACTTGTTGTCCTGCCATCTTCATTTATTTCAATGAAAATGTTTTCTTGCAAACTTCAGAACAGAAATAATTTTTTGTATCCTAATTTGGTTTAATTAGTGTTTTTTATAGATCAGGAGTCAATAATAAAAATTCATTGTGGCAACTTTTTTTTTTTTTTTTTTTTTTTTTTTTTTTTTTTTTTTAGTCTGTAGCTTGTCTGTTCACTTTCATCTTATTTATTTACTTATATATGAGAGAGATTGGCTTATTTCATTTTTTTTAGAGAGAGGATTTTTTTTTTTTTTTGGTTGCTGTAGGGTGCATGCACTCACCAGAGAGACATAGAGAGACAGAAAGTAAGAAAGCACCCCCACCTCGGAGGGAATGTCTATGCTGCAATCCCTCCTCCTCCATTCTCCTCTCGGTATTTTGGGCACATACACACACATGCTTGACGTGAATTTAAGCCTCCGGGTCTAGGACTCGAACCTCAGTCAACTATGTGGGAGTCCAGCAACATAACCTTTACGCCATCTGCTGGCTCCTGAGATTGAGTTGTTTTTAAAGTTTTTATTTATTTATTTTATGAGGGAGACAGAAAGAGGGAGCAACAGCGAGGTGTGCCTTTGACAGGGTCTCACCGTGCTGTGATCCTTCCCACCAGCTTCCCAGCCAGACAGTATCCTGGACCTGTTCAGGCCTCCTGTGTGGCCTCAGTATCGTGCAGTGGCACCTGAACACCTGCACCGCTGTGCCCAGGCAAAGAGAGATTGATTTGTTTTTGGAGGGGAGGGGTTGATTTTGTTTTTGCTATAGGGCACATGTGCTCACTAGAGAGAGACAGAAAGAGAGGGAAAGTGAGAAATTACCTCCCGGGGCATGGCCATGCCACAGTTCCTTCTCCTCCATTCTCCTCTCAGGATTTTGGGCATACATGCACACACTCCTGGTGTGATGTTCAAGCCACTGGGTCTGGGACTTAAACCACCATGGTTGGCCATGTGGGAATCCAGTACCTTAACCTCCATGCTGCCTGCTGGCCCTGAGAGATTGATTTTTTTTTTTTTTTTTTTTTTTTTGGAGAGGTTTTTGCTATAGGGTACGTGTGCTCGCCAGAAAGACAGAGAGAAACAGAGAGACAGAAAATGAGAAATCATCCCACAGGGGGGATGGCCATGCCGCAATCCCTTCTCCTCCATTCTTCTCTCAGGATCTTGGGCACGCATGCACACGCACCCAGCGTGAGTTTAAGCCACTGGGTCCCAGTGACATAGCCATTACACCAACTGCTGGTCCCGAGAGATTGATTTTTGACAAGGTCTCACCACATCAGAATCCTCTAGCCCCAGCCTCCAGGCCAGTGGGGACTACAGGTGCCTGCCACTGCACCCGACCTGTTTAGGTCAGGCTGGAAACTGAACCTGGGCCTCCCGTGTGGCCTCTGCCTCCTAGCAGCAGTTTGCTAGCAGTGACTGAGCCTTTTCATCCTCTTCATGTGGCCTTAATGGAGCAAAAGATTTTGTTTTGATGTCTACTTTGAAATTCTTCTTAGAGGTTGTGTTATTCATCAGTCTTTGCATACCCAAAAGCACAAAAATTTTCTGCTATTATTTCTAAAAGATTTAGAATTGTAATATTTCTTGAAGTCTATGATCTATTTTGAATTAATTTTCATATAAGATGTAGGTGTTAAATAAATAAATTATTTATTTATTTATTTATTTATTTATTTATTGCCTATGATTATCCAATTGCTCTAGTACAGTTTTTTTGGAAAGATCCTTACTGAGGGTAGGGGTCAGACTGAGAGAGAGAAAAAGAATGAGGCAGATTTTGACAACGTATCCAAGCATTGGAGATAAAAGGAATGCTGGGATAAAAATGTTGATTAGGCAAGAAGAAAGGATTGCTTGGGGAGCAATTAATTGAATCATGTGCTGTTAAAAACAGAAAAACAGGGAGGCATTTGACTCTTGCATTATCTGTTCTCAAGGGCGAGAAAGACTGCGATAGCAAATAGAAGGGGAGGAACAATCTGCACACTTGCCGCTAGGTGACGTAGCCCTGCTGGACAGTTGTATAGCTCCATGGAGTGAGGTGGGTGAGGAGAACGGGGCCATGCTCAGGTGGGTGTTTGGGGAGAACGTATGCAGCTGACCATCTGAATCTGGGGAGACATCGGTCCTCTCCAGATAGTCTCACAGGGGGCAACACCTCCTGGAGGGCATGCTGTCTTCTCTGGGGCACGACCAAAGTTAGTGCCTCCAGCAAGAGGAATGCCTGTCCTGGCTCTGACACGCTCCCACTGGCCCCTGCTCTGCAGCTTCCTAGTGAGGCTGGAATGTAGCTACTGAGGTACTCAAAAGGCCACTCACCAGAAGCACTAAGGCTCTGCATTCCAGCTCCTGGTTCCCTGCCACGTGAGAGTCTCCAACAATTTCTCTGTTATTTTTGGAATGGAAAAACCAAACATGATGCAAGTTTTTTGGAAAGACAAGGTGATTGCTTTCCAGTTTTCTCTCAGAAAGTAGATACTCTAGATGGTTCTCTCCAACAGGCATTTACAATTTGAGAAGAATGAGACCTTAAGGAGAGAAGTATCTGACACAGTTTATTGCATGTGCCTTATTAGTGGTTGTAGTGGGATTTGGAACAGAAGATAATCAAATACACTGGTACTTAAATGGTACCCAAAAAGTCATGGGATGAACAATACGGCCCACTATGAGTTTTTTGTTTTGTTTTAACTGCCAGAGGGCACTTGCACTCACCAGAGAGAGAGACAAAAAGAGAGGGAGAAAGCACCCCCCATGGGGCATAGTCATGCAGCAATCCTTTCTCCTCCATTTCTCCATCCTGTCCAGATATGAGGTAGACATGCCCATGCACCTGGTGTGTTTTTCTTTTCCTTTTTTTTTTTTTTGCCATAGTGCACATGTACTCACCACGTGAGTGTGAGACAGAGACAGGCATAGGAAGGGGAAGTGAGCAATCACTCCCCAGGAAAAATGACCACACCACAATCCCTTTGCCTCCATTCTCCTTTTGAGATCTTGGGCCTGTACACACACTTGCCCAGTGTGATTTTTAGGCCACCAGGTCTGGGAATCAAACTGGTCAGCCATGTGGGAGTCCAGCGTCTTAACCACTGTGCCACCTGTTGGGGCCCCTGGTGAGTTTTTCAAGCCACAGAGTCTGGGATTTTAACTGCAGTCAGCCATGTGGGATCTCACTCCCTCCACTAGACTATGGGGCCATCTGAGATCGTTTGTCTTCTTCTTCTCCTCCTCCTCCTTCTTTTTATTTTATTTTATATATAATATACTATACTATTTTATATGTATATATAAAATATATATAGGGACCAGCAGTTGGTGTAATGGCTGTGTCGCTGGACTCCCACGTGGTCGACCGCGGTTCGAGTTCCGGACCCGGCGGCTGGAACTCACGCCGGGCGCGTGTGCGTGCGTGCCCAGGATCCCGAGAGGAGAATGGAGGAGAGGGGATTGCGGCGTGGCCATCCCCCCTGGGGGGTGATTTCCTGCTTTCTGTCTCTCTGTCTCTGTCTGTCTGGCGAGCGCGCGCGCCCTGTAGCAAAAACCTCTCCAAAAAAAAAAAAAAAAAAGATAAAATATATATAATATGTTGTATAAAATATATATGTAATATAATATATAAAATATAATATATATTTTATTATATATATGTATATATCTATATATGCCCACACACACACACACACACACACACACACACACATATATATATATATATATATTTTATAAAAGAAGTACCCAGCTAATTCATTAGCTCTACAATTCTTCGCAGGCAAACTATTAATATAACAGTGGAAGAGGGGACTATCTAGCTGGCGATGGTTTATTTTCTGTCCTCTTTACATGCCATATCAGGGCACTTGTAAAATACATTCAAGCCATGTGCCTCTTTTTCAGCTTTTCTTGATGATCCTCACACATACAGTAGTAGCTTGAATGGTAGCCCCTCCAAACTACACGTCCACATCCTAATCTCCTGAACCTAAAGGCGATTTTGTTTAGTAAAGTGTCTTTGCAGATGTAGTTAAGGATCTTGAGATGAGATCATCCAGGATTATCTGGGTGGACCATAATTCAAATGGCAAGTATCCTTGCACAAGGCAGAAAGAAGATGCAGGCGCACAGAGAAGGTCATGTCATGTGGAGGCAGAGACGGGAGGCATAAACCAAGGAACACGTAGGACCACCGGAAGTGGAAGAGGCAGGACAACTGTCTCTCCTAGAGCCTTTGGAGGGAGCGTGGCCCTAACAACACCTCGATTTCAGACTTCTGGCCTGTAGAACTGAAAGAAAATACATTTCTGTTCTTGCAAGTCACCTGCTTCGTAATAATTTCTTACACCAGCCCTGGGAAACTTTTGCTTGACTGGCGGGGAGGTGACCCTAGGGCAACCTTAAACCTTATGGCAGAGACCCTACTGGTTGGCAGTCACCAGACTGAATGACTGCCTGGATGAAGGTCACCCTGCTGACCTATCCATCAGCCCATTACTAGTAAGTGAATGTGAGGGATGGTCCGGACAGAGACGGTTTGGCCCACACCTGACTTTCCTCTACCCTCCCTCTGCCGCTCTGGCAGCGGCCTCTTTCCAAGGCTGGTCTCTGAGGAGTATACATGATCCAGGTGATGAGTCAAAGAAAGCAGGCAGCGGGGTATGCAAACCCAGTGAGCTGATCTGTATCTAGATATCCAGTGTCCTGAGTTTCTCTTAAAACAATACGGTCATAAAACTCTGGGCCAGCAATGATGTGGTGATTATAATGGCTGGATCCCACATGGTCAACTGTGTGGTTCAAGTCCCAGATCCGGCAACTTGAAAATCATGTTGGCCGCATGTGCATGTGTGTCCAAAATCCCAAAAGGAGAAATGGAGGAGAAGCCATTGAGAGTGACCTTGCTCCACGAGGGGTGCCTTCTCACTTTTCCTCTCTCTCTACTCTCTCTCTGATGAGCGCATGCACCCTCTAGCAAATTAAACAGCAATAACAACAATAAAGCTGCATAAGGGCCTGAGGGGACTGAATGTCTACACGGATCCAAGCATGCTTTGATCTGGATGCTATAAAGCTGCTCGCTGTAGTGGCCTAAGACAGACTCCT
Organism: Tupaia tana; assembly: GCA_026018925.1. Taxonomy (NCBI): domain Eukaryota; kingdom Metazoa; phylum Chordata; class Mammalia; order Scandentia; family Tupaiidae; genus Tupaia; species Tupaia tana. The sequence goes on along the minus strand of JAKSZU010000013.1, from coordinate 32,292,771 downwards.
CACTGACCTGTTACCATCGGTGCCTCCCAAAATCTAGATAAACTGTTGGATTTCTGGACAACTTCTTTGAAACAGGTAAACATGACACACAAACCCTCTCAGATTTGGGGTTACCAGGTTACAGTGAACAAGAATAAACTTCTACTGAATTGGAGCCATTAATAGGGGAGTTTATGTTTCCACAGTTAGGCTGTGTGAACTAACACAATGTGACCAAAAGAAGGCGTGAGTGGAAAAACCTTCTGGGTCACCAGAAACAATACCCGCATGTCAAGTGTGTGAATTAGAAAGGCATGGCCGTGCTGTGGTAACAAACCAGCGCAACTCTCAGTGGTTTAAACAACAAAGGTTTGCCTCTTACTCATGCCACCTGTCAATTGTGGGTTGTCTGCAAAGGACTTTGCCTTAATCTCATTCTCACCAGGGAAGCCAGGCCGAGGGAGGTTGTGTCGTCATGCTTCGATGGTTGTCAAAGATGAAAGGCTGTGGTGACTCATTCACTGGTTTTGAAAACATTAGCTCCAAAATGTGCTTTACTGGCCAATCAAGTCACATAACAACACACTGGTTCAAGAGGGTAGGGAAGTGCAGTCTCCAGTGTCCACAGAAGGAGTGTATTTGGTAGAGAGAAAACTGACTTTTTTTTGAGAGTTTTTGCTATAGGGCGTGTGCGCTTGTCAGGAAGACAGAGACAGAGAGATAGAAAGCGAGAAATCACCCCCCAGGGGGCATGGCCATGCTGCAATCCCTTCTCCTCCATTTCCTCTTGGATCTTGGGCACGCACACACACACGTCCGGCGTGAGTTTAAGCCACTGGGTCCGGGACTCGAATCGCGGTCGCCTACATGGGAGTCCAGCGACACAGCCATTACGCTAACTGCTGGTCCCAAGAAAACTAACCTTTAAAAGGAGCTTTAGAAAATATCAAATAGTGCTCGCTTTGGGGCAGAGGAAATGGGAGAAGGGGAAAGAGGAGAGAGATACTTTCCTACTCTGAATTTTTATTTAAAATTTTAAAAAATATTTCTAAAGTTTCTTATTTTTCTTTCATGACAGTGAGGAATAGAGAGGAAGAGAGATAAACTCCCTCAACAGAGTCTCATGTTCTGATCCCCCTCCTAGACTTCCCAGCCAGCTAGAATCTGGTGTGTGTACCCAGTAAACCCATGTGTGGTTTGAACCTGGGGAATTGAACCTGTGATCTCTTATCTGAATCCAACATTATTGAACAGTGAGTTACTGCTGTGCCACCAAACCAGACTTTTTATTTTGGAGAGGTTTTTGCTATAGGACGCATGTGCTCGCCAGAAAGACAGAGAGAGACAGAGAGACAGAAAGTGAGAAGTCATCCTCCAGGGGGGATGGCCATGCCGCAATCCCTTCTCCTCCATTCTCCTCTCAGGATCTTGGGCACGCACGCACATGCACCCAGTGTGAATTTAAGCCACTGGGTTTGGAACTCAAACCACAGTCGACTACATGGGAGTCCAACAACATAGCCATTATGCCAACTGCTAGTCCCCAAAACCAGACTTTTATTTTTAAAATTTTATTGTCAGAAAATGACATCTAAAATTTACTATCTTATCTATTTTTTTAAAAGAGGTTGTAGCCTTAGGGCATGTGTGGTCACTGGAGAGAGCAAGAGACAAAGACAGTGAGAGCGTAAGTGAGAAGATGGCCATGCCACAATCCCTTCTCCTCCATTCTCCTTCCAGGATCTTGGGTACAAGAGGAAAAGCGTGAGTGGAAACACACACACGTGCTCGGCATGATTTTCAGGTGACCAAGTTTGGGACACAAACCACAGTCAGCCATGTGGGAGTCCAGCTGTGTAACCTCGACACCATCTGCTGGGCCCCCATTGAAACCATTTTAAGAGCACAGTTCGGTAGTATTAAGTACGCTTATGTTATTGTGAAACTTGTCTCCAGAATGCTTTCATCTTGTAAAACATAATTTCTAAACCCCTTTCATAACAACTTCCCATTTAATAACAACTCTCCCAGGCCCTGGTGACCACTATTCTACCTTCTATCTTAATTAATTTGATAATTTTAGGCATCTTATATAAGTGGAATTATGCAATATTTGTCTTTTTTTAACTATATTATTTCAGTTAGCATAATGTCTTCCAGATTCATCCAGGTTGTAACTTGTATTACAAATTTTTCCCTTTTATTAATTTAATTTCAGTTTAACTTATTATTGTTATTATTTAATTTGCTATAGGGCACTTATGCTCACCAGAGAGAGAGAGAGTGAGAGAGAGAGAGGGAAAGTGGAAAAGTGAGAAAGCAAACCACCAGTTCCAGGACTCCAAGTGTAGTCGGCCATGTGGGAGTCCAACACCTTAACCGCCAGGCCACCTGCTGGCCCCAGAAATTTCTCTCTTCTTAAGACTGGATAATATCCCATTGTATGCATATGTTCTATTTCATTGATTCATTCATCCATTGATAGACACTTGGCTACTTCCACCTTTTGGCTACTGTAAACAACACTGCTATGAATATGGTTGTTGCTATCTGCTCCTGACCATTTTCCATTCCACCCACAAATGGAATTACTGGATGAGAAGGTAATTCTCTTCTTAAATTTTTTTTGAGTAACTATAGCCTTTATATTATTTGTCCCAAATTAAATAAAAGCAGGATGTTAGGGACTGTCTGAAATGTTGTGTTCACGGAGGACATTGATCACAAGGGTTGCCAATCTTGGGCTGAATTTGCCTGCAAGCCCAGGTCATGAATGATGCATCTCCAGCCTCCCTTCCTGCCATGTTGACCTCACCTGACCTTGGTCTTCTGCCTTGGGAATGACTGGGGCTTACCGCTTTGCCTCCACAACTGAACAAACACTGGGCTTGGAGACTGAGGTGTGGTCATAGAAAGATTTAAAGTTTTTGCTATAGGGCAAGAGAGAGGCAGAGAAATTGGGAGGAGGGGTGTGGTTCTCCATGGGGAATGGTCATGCCGTGATCCCTTCGCCTCCATTTCTTCACCCTTTTGGGGTTTTTGGCACACATGCACACATGCCTGGCGTCTTTTTCAAGCTTCCAGGTTGGGTACTCAAAACCCATGATCAACCGTGTGAGATACAGCCACATTAACCACTAGACCACGAAGCCAGTCCATGCACAAAGTTGTGAAGTTTCTCTACAGGGCTCTCTACCAAGAGCTCCAGTCAGTATCAACATTCCCAAAATGTCAGGGAGAAGTGAATTCAAGGTCCAAATGTGCTTTTATTCTGAGAGAAAAGTCTGTTACTGGGAGAGACACTTGAATATAAACACTGGGAAGACTGTCTTTCACAACACTTTTTTTTCTTTCCCTAGCTGTTTCTAATTCATTTTAAGCACTTTTTTAGAGAGAAGGAATAGCATTGATTCCCTAAAAACCTCATGAATCTGGTGTTGGAGCGAGTTTACTTTAGAACCTACAATACCCCTGGGGGTGAAACATAAAACCCAAGGAGAATCACTGTTTTCTTTGAGAACAGCCTTACTGGGATATAATTCACGTACCTTATAATTCACTCATTTAAATTATGTAGTTTAGTGGTTTTAGTATTCACAGAGTTGTGCAATCATTACCACAGTGTAATTTCAGAACATGTTCATCACCCAAAAGGATATCCCTTACACACTAGAGGGCATACTCCTTCCAGCCCCTCACTCCACTCCCATCCTGGCTCTGGCAGCCATTAACCTCCTTTCTGTCTCTGCAGATTTGCCGATTCTTGAAATTTTGTATAAATGGAATCATGGAATACTTGGTCCTTTGTGACTGACTTCTTTCATGTTTTCAAGGTTCATCTACATTGTAGCATGTATCAATACCTCCTTTTCTTTCTCTGTCTTCTTCTTCTTCTTCTTCTTCTTCTTTTTTTTTTTTTTAAATAGAATGATTTTATTGGACCAGCAGATGTATGGCGGTTAGTGTGCTGGACTCCAGGTAATGACTGACCACAGTTTGAGTCCTGGACCTGGTGGCTTGCTTTCTCACTTTCTTTCTCTCTGTCTCTCTCTGGTGAGTGCATGTGTTCTATAGCAAATTTTAAAATAATAGTAGTGGGACCTGTAGGTGGCATAATGGCTACGTCACTGGACTCCCATGAAGCAGTCCATGGTTCAAGTCCCGGACCTGGTGACTTAAGCTCACGCCGGGTGCATGTGCGTGTGTGCCTGAGATCCCAAGAGAGGAATGGAGGAGAAGACATTGCAGTGTGGCCATCCCTTCTGGGGAGTGATTTCTCACTTTCTGTCTCTCTGTCTCTGTCTTTCTTGCAAGCATAAGCGCACTAAAGCAAAAACCTCTCCAAAAAATAAATAAATAAAATAATAGTAATAAATAAATAAAATAAAATTTAAAAAGAATTATTTTGTTATTTAATTATTATTTTAAAAAATTGACCAGAGAAGGACAGCGAGAGAGAGGGAAAATGAGAAAGTAAGCCACAAGGTCCGGGACTAATGGTGGTTGGCCATGCAAGAGTCCAGTGCCTTAACCACCATGCCACCTGCCACACCCCACTTTCTCTTTCTTCCTTCCCTTCTCCTTCTTTCTTTCCCTTCTTTTCTTTCTACTTCTCTTTCTTCTTCCTCCTCCTCCTTCTTTTTTTTTTTTTTTTTTTTTTTTTTTGCCATAGAGGGCCTACGCTCATCAGAGATAGTGAGAGAGAAAGTAAGAAATTAGGAGGATGGCCACACTGTTCTCCCTTCTCTTCCATTCTCCTCTTGGGATTTGGGGCACATATGCACACACAGCGTGATTTTCAAGCCACCGGGTCTGGGATTTGAATTGTGGTCAGCTATGTGGGAGTCCAGTACCTTAACTGCTGCACCCCCTGTTGGTCTCTTGTTCTTTCTTTTTCTTCCTTTCTTCTTTTTCTCTTTTTTTCTTCTTTTTCTTCCTGCCTTCATTCCTTCTTTTTTCTTTCTTTCTCTTTCATTTCTTCCGTTTCTTTCTCTTTCTCTCTCTCTCTCTCTCTCTCTCTCTCTCTCTCTCTCTCTTCTTTCTTCCTTTCCTTTGTTTTCCTCTTTCAGAACAGATTTCACAATCCTCCTGTCTCACACTTCCACCTGGGACTACAGGTATACCACATTAAGATCCTTTTCTCAGACAGGATCTCACTAGATTGCCCAGGCTTGCCTCAAGCTCATGATCCTCCTGCCTTAGCTTTCCTGATTCACTAAGATTGCAGACATGCCCTGCTGTGCCTGGTCTTAGGTTGGACTAGGAATTAAACCTGGGACACCTGTGTAGACCCAGCCTGTGAAGCACAGTGTCTTAGCAGCATGAATGCCCATGCTCCTTCCTTTTTATGGCTGAATAATATCCATTGTATGACTAGGTCACATTTTGTTTATCCATTCATCTGTTGACATGAGGATTGTTTTCACTTTTTTGCTACTAATATTGTGAGTAACGCCACTATGATTATTCATGTTCAAGTTTTTGTGTAGATGTAGGTTTTCATTCCTCTTGGATATTTATCTAGGAATGGAATTTCTGGTCATATAGTAAGCTGGTGCCAAATATTTAACATTTTGAAGAACTGTCAAACTGTTTTCCAATATGACAGTACCATTCTGTATCCCCAGCAGCTATTTATGAGAGTTATAACTTCTCCACATTCTCTCCAGCACTTGTTGTTGTCCGTCTTGTTGGTGCTGACATTCCTAGTGGGTGTAGAAAGTATCTCACTGTGATTTTTTCCCTATGACTAATGATGTTGAGCATCTTTTTATGTGCTTATTGGCCTTTTGTATATCTTTGGAGAAGTGTCTATTTAGAGTCTTTGTCCATTTTTATGATTGAAAGAGTTCCTTAGCATCCAAGTCCTTTATCATAGATGTAATTTGTAAAAATTTCCCGCATTTGTTAATTGTGTTATCAGCTTCTTGTTAGTGTCCTTTGAAGCATAAACTTTTTTTTTTTTTTGAGAGGTTTTTGCTACAGGGTGCATGCGCTCACCAGAAAGACAGAGACAGACATAAAACGAGAAATCACCCCCCAGGGGGGATGGTCACACCATAATCCCTTCTCCTTCATCCTCCTCTGGGGATCTTGGGCACGCATGCACATGAGCCCGGCATGAGTTTAAGTCACCGGGTCCGGGACTCGAACCGTGGTCGACTACATAGGAGTTCAGCAACATAGCCATTACGCTAACTGCTGGTCCCACTTTTTTTTTTTTAAGAATTGTTTCCTTTATTTTATTTGTCATTATTGTTATTTTTAATTTGACCAGAGCAAGACACAGAGAGAGAGAGCGAGAGAGAGAGAGAGAAAGCAAGAAAGCAAGAAAGCAAGCTGCCAGGTTTGGGACTTAAATGTGGTCAGCCATGTGAGAGTCCCATGTCTTTAACCACCATGCTACCTGCTGGCCCTGAAGCACAAAAGTTTTTTAAAGTTTGATGACACACGGTTTATCTAGTATTTTCTTTTATATCCTGTACTTTCACTGTCCTAGTGAAGAAACCGTTAACTAACCCAAGATCTTAAAGATTATTCCTATGTATTCTTCTGAGGATTGTATAATTTTAGTTTTTATATTTAGATTTATGAATTCATTTTGTATATTGTGTGTAACTCAAATATCTTTGAGTTAATGTGTGTGTGTGTCATGTGAGATAGGGGACCAACTCAATTCTTTTGCATGTGGATATCTCATCAACATTAGTTGAAAGACTATTCTTTCCCACCTGTTGAAAAGACTATTCTTGGGATCAGCAGATGGGTAGGAATACATGGCTGGACTTCCATGTAGTTGACTTCGGTTCAAGTGCTGGACCCAGCAATATAAAACTCATGCTGGGCGCATGTTATGTGCGTGCCCAAAATTCTGAGAGGAGAATGAAAGAAAAGGGATTGTGGCATGGCCATCCCCTCTGGAGGTTGATTTCTTACTTTCTGTCTCTCTCTGTCTCTCCAGTGAGCGCATGTGCCTTATAGCAAAAAATCTCTCTCTCTCAAAAAAGACTATGCTTTTTCTCCATGGAATTGTTTTAGTACCCTTGTTGAAAATTAATTGACCATAAATGGATATTTTAATTTCTGGTCTCTCACATTTTAAAAAAATATTTTTATTTTATTGTATTTATTTTTTTTAAGAGAGATTTTTGCTATAGGGCACAGGCATTCACCACAGAGACAGAGAGACAGAAAGTGAGAAATGACCCCCTGGGGAGATGGTCACGCCACAATCCCTTCTCCTCCATTCTCCTCTTGGGATTTTGGGCACGCATGCACATGAGCCTGGCATAAGTTTGAAGCCTGCAGGTTCAGGACTTGAATTGCGGTCGACTGCAGTCGACTGTGTGAGAGTCTAGTAATATAACTATTACATCATCTGCTGGTCCCTCTTATTAAAGCTTAAAAATAAAAGAGAGAGAGTGCTTCAGTGATCATGAGTGAGAGGAAGTGTGTGTGTGTGTGTGTGTGTGTGTGTGTGTGTAGGAGGGAGAGAAAGAGAGACCCTTCACAAGGCCATCACACCACCATCTCCCTTTCCCAGCTCTTCAGCTGGTCAGGATCCTGGTCAGGTGGGCCTGGTATATTTCAGGTTGACTCAGGATCCAAACCCGTAGTCTACCATATGGCTTTCAGCACTGCAGGGCTGCAAGCTATTGCAGTGGGCTACCACAGCTGGGCTTTCTTCTAGATGTCTGTCCTTATACCAGTATCGCGCCATCCTGGTTCCTGCAGCTTTGCAGTAACTTTTGAATTACTGCTTCCTTGGCTATAAATAATTGAGTCTCTTGATTTAGCAATGCCCTGTGATACTGTAAGAACCCTGAATTTCAGTTAACTCCTATAATCCTGTGGGTTTATGAGCATTTTAATTTTAAAGATGAGGAATTTGGGGCTTATATAATTTTAATAATTTTCTAAAATTTACATCACCTTTGCTTTCCAGACTGAGATAAGAATGAAATTCACAGACTAAGGTAGGAGTTTATATTTCCCTAAAAATACTCATAAGCAAAAGGATAACCAGAGAATAGAGAGGCATGACATTAGTGGGACTCAGAAATGGTTTATTACCTGTTATTGATAACATGTGTAGTATTCTCAACTGGACTGGTCTGAGAAGTATTTTATGTTGGGTAAATTCTTTTTACAAGCAAAATGGTATATAGTGGTTGAATGTTTAAAAAAATAATGAGAGCAAAAAAATAATAATTTGGAAAAAATTATGAAAAGCTACTCGATGATGATGATGGTGTGGATACTAATGTCTTTGTGTTGATTGATATGCATGGTATTCCTTCTGGAAAAATAAATGTAATACATTGTAAAGATATGATTTGATTCAATGTAATATAAATAAGATTATGGTAATAATAAAAAAAATTTAAAAATACTTATAAGCTCTTACACCTCTTTCTGCAACTGTTTATGAGTAGACCCTATATTACTTGCTGTTCTTACCTGTGATTGTTAATAGTTTTTCTTATGGAAGAATTTTCTGAGCTATTCATTATTAACAACATGGTAATATTGATTATGATCAGCTCTTCCTCTGTGAGCTGGAATCGTCCTGCTATCCATCTCATACCTGAATTTGTTGGGGGATCTGGGAATACGGAAATGTCTGCATGTCCAGAGGTAGAAATCCAAATTGAAGTTGACAGAGGCCCTGCAGCGGTGGCGTGGGCTGTTGGGCGCTGCTGTGCAATGCTAGCTCCGTGAGCTTGTGTGTGTGCATGTTGGGAGGCAGCAGGAGGTCAGGGGGCAGGGTTTGGAGCACAGATTGGCCAGGGCACATCTCTACACTGGTGGGCATGCCCATGAGTCTGGCTAGTCGGACAGCTGTGGGGGGTGGGAGGTTGTAGTGTGGTTGGATCCTACCAAGGGTGCTTATCTTTCTTTCTGGGTCTATCTCTCGTATTCTCTGAGTCTTACCTCTATTTTCTTGATTATTTTTACTTCTTTCATGAGAGAGAGAGAGAGAGAGAGAAACAAGCACCCTCCGCAGGGTCCGGCCATGCCACAGTCCCCCTAGGCTTCCAGCTAGCCAGGGTCATGCAGGCACACATACACAGTGTGTTTCAGGCTGACCCAGGATCCAACCCACAGTCTTTATGAGGCCCCAGCTCTGTGGACTAACACCCCAGGAGCTGCACCACCATGGCTGGGTCCTTACTTCTATTTCTCTCTGCCCAACCTCTCTCCATTCAAGCTGGATTATTCCACATAGACTAAGGCTGCAGAAAGGGGAGGACTCTGATTGGCTGGTTGGGAGCCAATGAGCCCCTCTGGATTGTTAACATGTGCTTTCTGGTAACATTGAGGGAGATTTTTGTTTGCACAAAAGACTCTTCAGAAGTTTACTTTTGGTTTAAACAAGTTGTTTTAATTTTTTATAGCTCTAGCTCCTACAGAGCTTGCTATTCCATTTATAAATCTAGCAGTTGTTAAGAATCATTTTAAGGGGAATTTACATGTTATTTAGTCTGTAGAAAAACTCAGTTAATCAAACTGCTTCAACATTTTAAACACAATCAGTTTAATATATTTTATTTCCTTCTTAGATATTTTAATTGCTTGACTGAACAAATCTCTTGAGCACTTAATGATTAGTCTGAAAACAATAAATGAATCTATAAATAAGGGGAAACTAAACTTCTCTTAGATGTTTCAATACTGTGCATGAACCTCATAGGATTTCAACATAACAAAATAATCTAACTTAGTTATTCCAGTGTATCTTTTAAGCTGGAGCTACAAGCCTGTCACTCTGCTAGGTCAAATTCTGTTCAATATTACCAACACATAGGATATCACATACATACAGAGCCTTTCTAAACACTAAAATATTAATGTCATAGTTTTTATATCCTTAAACTTTGATGAATTTGAAATCTTCCCTTGGGTCCGGCAGGTGACACAGTGGTAAAAGGTGCTGGACTCCCACATGGCCGACCATGATTCAAGTCCTGGACTTGGCGGCTTGCTTTCTCACTCTCTGTCCCTCTCTGGTCAAATTGAAAAAAATATATAATGATAATAAATAAATATAATAATTCTTTAAAAAATAAACAAATCTTCCCCAAATTAAAACCTACACTCACTAAGGGGTAGTAGTAAAATTCCAAAAACTTCAGAAAATGTCATTCTAAATTCTCTCAGTATGGGGAGAATGGGGGAATAATTAAAAGGTATAGTTTCTTTCTGAGGTGAAAAAAAGTTCTAAAATGGGCTGTTGTGATGGCTGCATGTATCTAGAAACATACTCAAGACCATCGATTTCCTGATGCTGTTTCGGATCTAGCGCTTATTTAAGGGAACTCAGTACTTCTACCCCTCCACTTTGTGCCTCCATCGGGATCTCTGTTTACATGGTTGTTTGTTAATGGTTTTACAAGGGACCTTACCAAAATTTGTGGAGGGACCAGTAGGCGGTATGGTGGTTGTGCTGGCTAACTGTGGTTTGAGTCCTGGATCTGAGGCTTGTTTTCTCACTTTCCCTCTATCTCTTTCTCTGTGGTCAAATGAAAAAAAAAAAAAAAGTTAAATAATATAATAGAAAAAAATTCATGGAAAAGTGGAATCAAAGTATGAGTTTATTTTGGAGCAAACATTTTAAAAAATCCATGCATGGGGCCAGCAGGTGGCATGATGGTTAAGAGGTCAGATTCCAACATGACCAATCGTGGTTCAAGTCCCGGACCTGGTGGCATGCTTTCTCACTTTCTCTCTCTCTGGTGAGTCTGCGTGCCCTGTAGCAAATTAAAAAATAATAATTATTATAAATAAACTTAAATAAAATAATTTTTTAATTTAAGTTTATTTATCTATTTAATTTGACCAGAGAGGGACAAAGCGAGAGAGAGAGAGAGAGAGAGAGAGAGAGCGAAAGAGAGAAAGTAAGCTGCCAGGTCCAGGACTTAAACCACAGTTGGCCATGTGGGAGTCCAGGGCTCCTAACCACCATGTCACCTTTCGGTCCCCCAAATAATTCTTTTAAAAAATCATTGCATAGCGTTTCAAAATATACATTTTCATGAACTTTTTGAAGACCACTTGTATTTTAAAATCTTGGCCTCCAGAGCTGTCTGAAGTTTTCTCCAGACTGCATCTCCCCACCACTTCCAAGAACACTGAAAACCACGCACTACAGCTCGCCCTACCCTCACCCCTACTGTGGGTTTCCATGTATACACCTGATCCCAGCAAAGACAGTATGGCTGGTGGTTACATCAGTTCCCTTGGAGGTCTTTCATGGTCAAAGCTT